>CM066040.1:33858895-35112302 GCA_033557465.1 Ichthyophis bannanicus
ACCAACACTGGAGCAGTAGCCTCCCCTCTCCTCTCGCTACTCCAAGCACAAACCTGCCACTCACTAGACATGGTGGTGATATTCTGCATCATATGGAAAGAAGGGGCAGGGATCTAGTAGCAGAGCTGACTGACACCTGCAGCTCCTTAACCAGAGAACTCCCAACAATGACGTTTTGGGTCAGATGGTGCTTCAGGGCTGAAGATGAACATCCATTGGTTCTTGCACCTCTGAGATTCCCTGAAGTGAATTAGGATGAATCTTTGCATTCTTCTTACCCACTGGGGCTGCTTTGGATATAGAAATGGTATACAGCAAAGGCAGGAATTCTAAGGAGTGATTGGTAGGTAATGCATCCTACATAAAGCGGCACCATCTTGACACACCCGTCCATCCTATCTAGCAGCTATATGGTTATGGTTATTTATTTGATATACCGCCCTTCTTTGAAAATCAGAGCGGTTTACAAAATACAAAAGTTCAGAGTGGGCACAAGGACAGAAAATTGAAAGGAAATTACAATTTGTGACAGGACAGTGAAAGTGAGTAGATAAACAAGACATAGAGGATAGAGTAAAAGTTATATTTGGGAGGACAGGATCAGACAAAAGGGGAAGGAAGGTCAAAGGCTAAGGAGAAAAGGGAGAACATAAGAACATAAGATATGCCATACTGGGTCAGACCAAGGTCCATCAAGCCCAGTATCCTGTTTCCAACAGTGGCCAATCTAGGTCTTAAGTACCTAACAGTTTCCCCAAAAGACACAAGTTCCTCAGTGCTTGAATTGGGTCAAGCAGCGATATCCCGGGTCCCTTTTTAATAATGGTTTATGGACCTTTCCTCCAGGAACTTGTCCAAACCTTTTTTAAACCCAGCTACACTAACAGCTCTTACTATATCCTCCAGTAACAAATTCCAGAGTTTGATTACACGTACCAAGGTATATACACAATATAAAGGTAGCAAATTATAGAAAACCAATTACCAAGGGACAGGTATAGTAGGAACAGAAAGGAGTTATTTCCAAATTGTATATGGCTATGGGGAAAACTTGTGAGGAGAAGTGGACATACATGAGGATATGGCAATAAGACCTTAACAAATCATGGGGCGATAAGCAATGGGATTTGATTTACAAGGGCCTCTTTAAGGGTGTCTTAGTTAGTAATATGCTAGAACACAATTTTAAAATGTTGTACCTCACGCCGCTGCACCTGCAAAAACTATATGGGGGTCAGGCACGTTGTTGGAGGGAATGTGGAGCTCTGGGTAGTTATCTACATATATGGTGGACTTATGTGGTCTGGATTGTCATACGCTTATATTATGGTAACCTGCTACCCTACTGTTCCCTTTCTTTTCTTTGCCTATCCTTTTGACTGTTTCTGTCCTCTACTCTTTCCTATCTTACAAATGGCGTTCCTTTCATATTTCCACAAATGATATATTACAATTACAATTACATTTACAATTACAATTAAATCGACTAAATAACTACTTGTAAATCTTGTAAATAGATATATGTAATAGTTCAAAATATGTAAATAAGTTTGTTTGTTATTTAACAAGTTTTACCATATTTAGTCATTCATGTTTAATGTATTTAGCAAAATTGTACCTAGTTAACAAATGTTCCATGTAAAACAGCAAAATTGTACCTAGTTAACAAATGTTCCATGTAAAACAGACTTGTAAATCTGTTCATTCCTTGTTCAATGTAAACCGCACCTGATCTGTGGAAGGTAGCGGTATATAAGCAACTGTTAAATAAATAAATAAATAAATATTATTGTAAACCGCTCTAATGCTTCGGCCTGAGCGGTATATCAAATTCAAATAAATAAACATAAACATAAAACATAAACGAGTGAAAATTTTTTTCTCTTATTAGTCTTAAATACATTACCCTGTAGCTTCATTGCATGTCCCCTAGTCTTTTTATATTCTGATGACGTAAACAGTCGATCTACGTTTACCCGTTCCACTCCATTCATTAATTTATAGACCTCTATCATATCTCCCCTCAGCCGTCTCTTTTCCAGGTTGAAGAGCCCTAACCTTTTTAGTCTCTCTTCATAGGAGTATCCTTCCATCCCCTTTACCATTTTGGTGGCTCTTCTCTGTACCTTTTCTAATAACGCTGAAGTCTGATGGCTGTATTAAGGGTTTTATATGTGCAGTAGACTGATTTTGTTGAATATTGCTTTAGTAGTATTCTTGATGTGGGAATGGAAAGATAAGTGTTTATCTAAAGTAACCCCTAAATATTTGACCTCATCTTTAACTTCAAGTAAAACATCATCAATTGGTATGGACTGTAGTGAGATATAGGTTTGGTTCCCAGTAATTATTAAGACTTTGTTTTTTTGTAATTGATATTTAGGTCTATGTTTTTGAGCCATATTGCAATCTTCTTGAAGCAAGATGTTATAGGGTCAAAGTTGGGTGAATTTATGTTAAAGGCATGAACAGCATTATGTCATCTGCATAGATGGCACAATCAATCTTGAATTGTTTAATTATTTGAGAGATTGGTTGCATATAAATATTAAATAGGAGTGCTGATAATGTAGATCCTTGAGGAAGGCCAGTAGTTTGAGGGTAGGAGGTAGATGTGTGTCCAATGGTTACTTATTGAAATCTTTCAGAGATATAGGATGTGAACCATTTAAGCGTGGTATCACATATACCTATTTGCATTAGCCGTTGAATTAGAAGAGAGTGGATGACAGAGTCGAGAGTGGATGACAGAGCTATATTGAGAAAGATTAACATATAGGCTTGGTTATTGTTATCTATTGTCTTAATGATTTTGTTGTTTATGGTTAGCATCAATGTCTCCACACTGTGGTATGGTCTAAACCCAAATTGTTTGCCGTCTAGGGCTGAATAGAGATCAATGTAGTCTTGCAATTGAATGCAAACATATTTTTCTATTATTTTAGTGAGGAAAGGCAAACTGGAGATAGGTGGGTAGGAAGATGGGCATGATTTGTCCAGTGCTTTGTTTTTTAAGACTGGCTGAATGTTAGCTCTTTTAAGCTCTAGAGGCATGTAGCCTTGGGATAGTGATTTATTTACAATTGCTTATAAAATAGGGGCAATTTCTGCAATAGAATCCTTGATCAATTTAACTGGGCATGGATCTGCTTTAGATGTTGTGGTGTTCATAGATGCAGTTATCCTCATAAGGGATTCAGGGAGATGCACCACGCACTCGTGATCCCCTTTCCGCCCAAGGATGCCATCTTGCCTAATGACATAGCTAAGACAGCAAAATTAAAATACAGTAAAGAAGCAACTCCAAGGGGAAGAGGGAGGGTTGTGAGGACTTTCCTGCTGTCCCTGGAGAACACCTGTTATAGGTGGGTTTTAAGGTTCTTCTTGAAAGTGAGATGATGGGGTTCTAGCCTGAGGGAAGAAGGCAGTGAGTTCCAGAGTGCGGGGCCAATGAAAAAGAATGCAGAGGAGCGTGTAGATTGGAGGTGGGCATAAGAGGGGGAGGGGAAGTGAAGGTGGGTTACGTGGAATGAATGGGAGGTGTGCCTGGGAGTATGGAATGTGATAAGATCTGCCAAATATTGTGGGGTGCTGATATGGAGAGCTCGATGGACTGTTGTTGTTGTTGTTAAGTGCCGTCGAGTCGGAGTCGACTCATGGCGATCCTCTGGATAGCTATCCTAAATTGTGTTCGGTCTTGAGTCAGGCGGCTCATTGTTGACAGACTGGTACCCGTAGCTGCTGTTATTGTATCGATCCATCTCATTGCTGGCCTTCCTCTTTTGCGTTGACCTTCTATCTTGCCAAGCATGATGTCTTTCTCTAGTGATCTCTCTCTTCGCATGATGTGTCCAAAGTATGAAAGTCGAAGTCTTGTCATCTGAGCTTCTAAAGAAAGCTTAGGTTTGATCTCCTCTAATACCGACTGGTTTGTTCTTCGGGCAGTCCATGGTATACACAGTATTCGCCGCCAGCACAATGATTCAAAGGCATCAATTTTCTTCCTGTCTGTCTTTTTCACTGTCCAGCTTTCACATCCATATGATGTTATTGAAAATACCATGGCTTGAACAAGTCGAATCTTTGTATGGAGAGAGACATCTCTGCTCTTGAGAATCTTATCTAGGTCTTTCATAGCCATTCTGCCAAGAGCAATGCGTCGTTTGATTTCTTGACTGCTTGTTGCTTCTTTATCGATAGTTGATCCAAGTAGGTTAAAGTTGTTCACAATTTCAATTTCTTCTCCTTCAACGATGAACCTGTTGATTATGCCAGTTGTCATGATCTTTGTCTTCTTTACATTAAGGTGCAGGCCCATTTTGAGACTATGTTCTTTGATTGTGAGAAGCAAATGTTTCAGATCATCTTCACTTTTTGCCACTAATGTAGTATCATCAGCATAGCGAAGGTTGTTGATGAGTCTTCCACCAATCTTCACACCTCTGTTGTCTTCATACAATCCTGCTTCTCTGATGATTTGTTCTGCATATAAATTAAACAGGTAGGGGGAAAGTATGCAGCCTTGTCTTACACCTTTGCTTATTTTAAACCATTCTGTCTAGCTAAGCTTGAAGAATGGTCTAGAATTTGGTAGCTGGGATTTAATGTTAAAAAATGTAAGGTCATGCATTTGGGCTGCAGCAATCCATGGGAGCAATACAGTATAGGAGATGAAGTACTTTTGTCCACTAAAGAGGAGCGGGACCTCGGCGTGGTTTTGTCTGATGATCTTAAAGTAGCTAAACAGGTAGAAAAGGCGACGGCAAAAGCTAGAAGGATGCTTGGGTGCATATGGAGAGGAATGGCTAGCAGAAAAAAGGAGGTGATAATGCCTCTGTATAAGTCTTTGGTGTGACCTCATTTGGAGTGTAGTGTGCAATTCTGGAGACCGCACCTTCAAAAGGATGTGAACAGGATGGAGTCGGTGCAGAGGGTGGTTACTAAAATGATTAGTGGGCTTCATTATAAAGCATATTAGGACAGACTTAAGGATCTTAATATGTACACCTTAGAGGAAAGGCGGGATAGAGGTGATATGATTGAGATGTATAAATACCTCCGTGGCATAAATGTTCAGGGAGAGAGCCTCTTTCAATTGAAAGCAAGTTCTGCTACGAGGGGACATGGGATGAGGGTGAAGGGAGATAGATTCAGGAGTGATATGCGGAAATATTTCTTTACGGAAAGAGTAGTGGATCCATGGAATAGTCTCCCAGTGGAGGTGGTAGAGATGAGGACAGTAACTGAATTCAAAAAAGCATGGGACCAACACAGAGGATCACTAAAGGTAAAAAGTGGACTGTTGTAGTTGTTGATATGGAAGGACAGACTAGATAGGCCATGTGGTCTTTTTCTGTCATCATGTTTCTATGTTTCTCCTTGTTCTGTTCGAACTGTTGCTTCTTGATCAATGTACAGATTGCGCAAGAGAACGATCAGGTGTTCTGGTATACCCATGCTTCTTAATGTGGCCCAGAGTTTCTCATGGTTTACACAGTCAAAAGCCTTGCTATAGTCGATAAAGCACAAATAGATATCCTTTTGGTATTCTTTAGTCTTTTTAAGGATCCATCTCACATCCGCAATGATGTCTCTCGTTCCTCGCCCTTTCCTGAACCCTGCTTGCACTTCAGGTAGTTCTTGTTCCAGGTATGGTTGTAGTCTCTTTTGAATAATCTTCAGTAGAATCTTGCTGGCATATGGCAGCAGAGCGATTGTTCGATAATTTCCACAGTCAGTTGGATCACCTTTCTTTAGTATTGGTATAAACACAGATCTTTTCCAGTCAGTTGGCCATGATATTGTCTTCCATATTTCTTGGCAGAGCCTTGTAAGTATGGTAACAGCTGCATCAGATTGCTGCAATACTTCTATAGGAATGCTATCAATGCCTGGTGCTTTGTTCTTTGATAAGGCTTTCAATGCTGCTTCAACTTCTTCTTTCATCACCAATGGTTCCCGATCATAAGGTACAGGTTGAAACGGCTGTTGGTCCACTTGATCTTTATCATAAAAACTCTGTATATTCCTTCCACCTTTTCTTGATCTTCTCAGCATCATTCAACATAGAACCTTGAGCATCTTGTAACATTCCAGTTCGAGGCTGGAACTTTTTCTTTAACTCTCGTAGCTTTAGGAAAGCTGATCTTGTTCTTCCTCTAATAGTTTCTGCTTCTATTTCCTTGCAAGTGTTTTGAAGTGAGTGCGAAAAGTAAAGGGTAACCAGTGAAGGTGAATAAGAAGAGGTGTAACATGATCCCGCTGTGTTGTGTGTGTGATAAGTCGAGCGGCAGTGTTCTGAATTCGTTGTAATCTGAATGACTGTGACTGAGGAAGACCAGTGAGGATGGAATTGGAAAAGTCAACACGGGACATGACCAATGACAGCAGGAGAGTGGTGAGAGCGGATGGGGTAAGAAAGGGACGGATTGCACGGATCTGGCAGAGGAAGAAAAAAGAGGTTTTGGTGTTGTGTGAAATGTGTGCCCGGAAAGAAAGATCGAAATCGAAAAGAACACCTAAGTATCGAAAGGAAGAGACCAGTGGTGTAGGTGCTCCGGAGAATGAGGGGCCACTGGAGGGGAAGGACTACCGTGGGTGAACCAAATAGTGATAGTTTTTGTTAGGTTAAGATGTAGACAGAAATAAGCCAATCCGTAACAGCTGAGAGACAAGAGTTAAGAATGGTGAGGTCAGGATGAAGAGGTGTGGTGAAGGAGGATTAGGTCATCTGCGTTGTAGAAGGTGGAGATCTCAAATTGTTGTATTAAGAGGGCAAGTGGTGCTAGGAAGAGATTAAAGAGGAGGGGTGCTAGAACAGAGCCTTGGGGGACCCCACAGAGCAGTGGAAAAGGATCAGAGGTTGGAGTAGTGCTGGAAGGGGAAAGAACTGTGCAGGACCGAGAGGAGAGGAAAGAGTGAAACCATCTATAAACTGTGCTGCAGAGACCAGCCTCACGTAAGCGAAGGAGGAGAAGGGAGTGGTCCACTAGGTTGAAGGCTGCAGATAGGTCTAAGGACACCGCCACCGAGAAGTCACCGTGATCATGAGCCACATGCAGGTCATTGGTGAAAGCAAGAAGGACAGTCTCGACGCTATGTCCTTGTCGGAATCCTGATTGACGGGGGTGGAGAAAGTTGGTAGAGTCAAGGTGGTGGGATAACTGTGCAAAGATGTTTTTTCTAGAATGTTAGAAAGAAAGGGGAGATTGGAAATGGGGCGGTAGTGGGAGGGAAACAGAGGGTCCAATGAGGGCTTCTTAAGAATGGGGCGGATGAGAGCGTGCTTCCATGGAAGGGGAAAAGTACCTGTAGAAAGACTAGTATTGATCATGGTGAGAACGAAATGGATGAGAGCAAGAGAAGGTGTGAGTAGCCAAGAGGAAGGGAAAGGGTCAAGAGAGCAGTGTGTCTTATTGGAGGAAGAAATTAGTCTGATAACTTCGGCAGTGGTGATCGGATAAAATGAGGCCCATGTGTGTGAGAGATGAGAAATGGGGGGAGGGGATGGGGATGGAGGAGGAGAACAGAGGGGGGGGGGGGGGTGGAGACAGTAAGGCAAAGATGTCCTGAGGGAAAGAATCTTCTCGCTAAAGAAAGATGCTAGTATGAAGGGAGATGGGGCTGGCTGGGGAGGCTTGGGAGGGGAGTCAGAGTAGAGTGATGTGAGGGATTTAAGGACAAAGTAAAGGTGTCGAGTCTGGTTAGGTGCAGAGGAAATGGTGTTGGAAAAGTAGGCTTGTTTAGCAAGGTGTACCTGAGAACGGTAATGATGGTGATGCGCTTTAAAGGAGGAAAGTGTGATCGATGAAGGATCCCTCCGCCATAGCCACTCAGCTCGTTGGAGCTGAGTACGCGAGAGGTGAAGACCACTGTGGAACCATGGTTGTGAGGGATGACAGCGTGGGGGACGAGGTTGTAAGGGAGCAAGGCGATCAAGAGCAGTAGAAAGACTGGAGAACCAATGAGATGCTTGTGAGTCAGGGGAGAGGGTGGGGAACTCAGGGGGCAGGACTTCGGTTGCTGGTGGAAAGTGCTGGAGAGAGGGGGAGAAACGATGTGAACAACATGGGGGTTGAGATGGGCAAGGGGGATGAGTTGAATGAGGAGGGGGTGCTGAGGATGGTGATGATGAGAAGCAATGGAAGATTAGGCAGACGTGATCTGTCCAGGGTAAAGGTAGTGAAGAAAGGTTATAAATATGGAGGGTAGAGGAGTTTGAAGTTATAATTAAATCTAGGGTTTGACCTGCGGAATGAGTGGGAAAAGGAACATGCTGAAGGAGAGAGAGATCGTGTAGGAGGGAAGTGAAGGAATGGTCCCTAGATGAGGAGGGGGAGTTAAGGTGAAGATTAAAGTCTCTGGCAATAAGTAAATGGGGAAAAGCTACGGAGAGATCAGAGATAGTCAGTAGTAGAGAATCCCATAGATGAGGACGGAGTGCAGGGGGAGAGTAGATGAGAAGAATATATAGAGAGGGGGTGGTTCAGATGTGAAGTAAGATGGCTTCAGGATAGTGTAAAAGTGGGGAGGAGATTTGTGTGAAGATAAGAGATGCGTGCACAAGGGCAGCAACACCGCCACCTGCGCGACCTGTGCGGGGAACAGAGATGGCCAAAAAGCCAGGGGGGAGACAGTGGGCGAGGAGGGCGTCCTCCCCATCCTTGAGCCAAGTTTCTGTAAGGAGAAGAAGGTGGAGAGATTCCCGGGTGATAAGATCGTGGGTGAGGAGAGTCTTAGATCTTAAGGATCGACAGATTAGGAGACCGATTTTGAGAGGAATTGAAGGAGCAGAGGGAGACATGGACGGAGGAGAGCAGAAATGAGGAGAGAATACACATGGACGAAGATTTGTGGGGCATTGGTAAAAGGAGCTATTGAGGCTCTTAGGTCTAAGTGGAAAGACAGAGGTGGTAGGGCGGTTGCCCCACAACACAGGAATGGAAGGCATAGAATTAGATGAAAAGATAAAGAACAGGTGAAGAGGAGAAAAACAACACGGAGAACGTACCTGCGGCAATGGAGTCAGAAAGGTGGTGTTGTTGCACAGAAGGATAAGCAGGCCAAGAAGTCCAAAAACGGAGAGGAGTGAGTGCAGAGAGATACCAGTGCCTCCTGTTTAGTGGCGTGGAGGAGTAGCCTGGTGGTAGCATGAGATAGTGCATGCAGATCTATCGCATGCATATTCATTTTGAATATCCTAAAAACCTGACTGGCCTGGGGGTCCTAGAGGACTGGGTTGAGAACCACTGCTCTAATGCCTCAGGTACAAATTTAGATTGTGAGCTCTCTGGGGACAGGGAAATTCCTGCTCTACCTAAATATCTCACTTTATCTACTAATACATCATCCACAATGGAGGTCATTTTAGAGGAAATTGTACATGTACATAGTGAGTTTACACATGTAAGCAGTGATTTCAGAAAAGCTGCTATTTATGCTTGTATATCCACTGCAGACAAAGTATTGAAGAGGAGTGTTCTGGGTGTCTCTGCAAGGTATGTTTGTCCTATTTTACAATGGCAGTGCACACATTTTTAAAATAATTTGCCCGTCCTTACACCTGCTGTAAATCACACGGAGCCTGATCTCATAAGGGGTACGTCCAGGCCATCTGGACAACCCTGAACAGGACGGCCCCATTAGTATCCGATAACGCACCGCAGGAACCAGATATTCCCACAGGTGCAGGACTGGGCACTGAGATGGCCTGGTGTGCCTCTGCAGGAGATGTCCTCCCTGCTGCACAGCCAGCCTGCTGGAGTGCCAGCTCCAATTTCTCTGCTGCCTGACCCTCAGCAGGGTCTGCCAGGGCTGGGATCAGGCGGTGGGGCCTCACCTTCTATGGATGCTATGCTGCTGGGGGGTTGTTGGGTCGGTCCACTGCCATCGCTGCTGCTTATTACAACTCAGATGTGGATAAGCAGCACAGCCATCTTCCGCCCACCAGACGTACAGGGCCGTGACCTGAATTGGCCCTGTACGTCCGGGTGCCTGGCCCGCCCACTCTCCATTCCTGTGATGTCCCCATCCAGATCTCTCCGCACTGTGGCTGGGTGTGTGCTGGGAACTGCATGCCAGAATATGGGCCAGATGGCTAGTGGGGTTGCACGTCCCACCGGGACATACAGCCCCGCTGTTTGCTTTACTGAATCAGGCCCATGGTCAGCTATGCTTTGGAGAGGGCAATCACGATGACCTTAAACCATTTTCAAAAGACCAAAAATTTGTTTTGTTACTTGGTTTCATAATTGACTCCCCTTTGATGTCTAGTTTTGGAAGATCAGCAATTGCACGTGTTAAAGTAGTGGCACTTACACAAGCAGGTTCCACAATTCACCACCTACACATGTAAGTGCTATCATTTACATGTGCACGTCCCCTGAATGATGCTGCTCTTTTTCTGAATGTATTCCTTTGCAAAATGGCTGTTTTGACTACTGCCAAAAGACAACCCAAAGGAGTGAGGTGATACAAGTCTACAACCAGGGACGACTCAAGGCAATCTGTTGCCTGAGGTGAGGGAAGAGATGGTGCATCCCCCCCCCCCCCCGAGCAGGGGGGGGAAGGGTCTTTCTCAAAACTCCAGTCAGGGACTGAACCAAACCAAAAAGTCGATTAGATAATGTGGAGGAAATGCAAGATGTTCGCACACCAAGGAACTAAAAGAAAGGGCAAGAACCATGGCACTGTTTATAACACCAAATTATAACTCATTTTTATTTTGTTGTTATAAACTGCGTTATGGTTCTTGCTTTTTTTCTTTTTGAACATATAATTTGCATCCACAGAACCCTCTCCCTCAACAATGGATGCAGAGCAGAACTAGGACAATCACCCAAAGAAAATATCTTTTAAAAAAATTTTTTGATTCCGACCATCTCACTAACAAACATTCTCCAGTACCAGGCATATTGTGAACTAATACAAAACCTACAACAAAGTCACCGAGGATCTGTAGAGCAAACCTATACCATACCAGTTCAACTTCTAAAACTCACATAAGGAGCCTACCCAAAAAAGCATAACTGTAAATACTGCAGTGGGCCCTGGAACATCCAAACACCTATTTGAATAGCTAAACAATTCAGACATGCTGTGAGGGCTTGTGTGCATCAGTGATGCTGAGAGCTAAACTATCGGTAGTTTAACTACTGGCAGGGTCTCCCAAGATGGACAGGTCTCAGCTGAGGTGCCAGACCAAGACAAACCACCCATCTGGGCAGCAGCAGAATGGGATAGTGTTGACGGCGGAGGATCACATTTCTGTGACAACGGCAACAACACCAAACTTAAACTGCGTGGAAGAAAGGCCTGGCAATCTACTTATGTATCTTGCCTTGAAAACCCAATGGATAGTTACAACAAAACAAATTGTGCTATAGTGCTGGAAGATGAGACCCCCAGGTCAGAAAGCACTCAACTAGCTACTGGGGAAGAGCTGAAGACTTTTGAGAGTAAAGCCAGCATTTATGATGTGGTTGGATCAAAGCCCTCGGGACGTCTGACTGCTGATGTAGCTGCGCATGAAATGAGAGTCAGAAGCATGAACCAAGGGAAGTTGGAGGGGGTCAAGAATGAAATGGAACGTGTACAACTTGATCTGTTGGATGTCAGCGAACTGAAATGGACTGGCATCGGGCACTTTGCATCAGATGATCACATGGTCTACTATGCTGGAAATGAAAGACAAAGAAGAAATGGTGTTGCATTTATAATAAAGAAGAAACTTGCAAGAACTGTAATGAAATACAATATAGTCAGCGAACGCTTAATCTCTATTCGTCTACAAGGAATGCCTATCAACACAACTATAATTCAATTATATGCCCCAACAACAGCTGCAGAAGAGAATGAAATTGAAGAGTTCTATGAACAAGTACAAGCTTAAAATTGACAGAACATGCAAACAGGATATCCTGATAGTCATGGGTGGCTGGAACGCAAACATTGGCAACAAAGAAGAAGGCAAAGTAGTTGGAAAATATGGACTTGGCAACAGAAATGAAGCTGGAGAAAGACTGATAGAATTCTGCAAGACCAACGATCTATTCATCTCAAACACCTTCTTCCATCAAAACAAGCGGCGACTGTACACATGGACGTCACCCAATGGATTGTATAAAAATCAAATTGACTACATCTGTGGAAGTCAACGATGGAAAGGTTCTATAACATCAACAAAGACAAAACCTGGAGCTGACTGTGGTACAGATCATCAACTACTAGTATGCAAACTCAAGCTAAAGTTGAAAAAGAGCAAACCACTCATGAATGAAGCAAAATATAACCTTGAGAATATACCACTGGAATTTAAAGACTGCCTGCAAAATCGATTTGCTGCTTTAGATACAAATGACAGAGCTCCAGAAGAGTTATGGAATGACATCAAGAAGGTTGTGTTGGAAGAAAGCGAGAAGTCTCTACAAAAGGTGAAAAAGCAAAAAAGGCCAAAATGGATGACGGAAGAAACTCTGAAAATTGCCCAGAAATGCAGAGAAGCTAAAGCCAGAGGAGAAAGAAAGACAATAACAGAACTCAACACAGATTTCCAACGTGCAGCAAGACAGGACAAGGAAAAGTACTACAACGACGCATGCAAGGAAATAGAAGCAGAAACTATTAGAGGAAGAACAAGATTGGCTTTCCTAAAGCTACGAGAGTTAAAAAAAAAAAAGTTCCAGCCTCGAACTGGAATGTTACAAGATGCTCAAGTTTCTATGTTGAATGATGCTGAGAAGATCAAGAAAAGGTGGAAGGCATATACAGAGTTTTTATATGATAAAGATCAAGTGGACCAACAGCCGTTTCAACCTGTACCTTATGATCGGGAACCATTGGTGATGAAAGAAGTTGAAGCAGCATTGAAAGCCTTATCAAAGAACAAAGCACCAGGCATTGATAGCATTCCCATAGAAGTATTACAGCAATCTGAGGCAGCTGTTACCGTACTTACATGGCTCTGCCAAGAAATATGGAAGACAACATCATGGCCAACTGACTGGAAAAGATCTGTGTTTATACCAATACTAAAGAAAGGTGATCCAATTGACTGTGGAAATTATCGCACAATCGCTCTGATCCCACATGCCAGCAAGATTCTACTGAAGATTATTCAAAAGAGACTACAACCATACCTGGAACAAGAACTCAGGAAAGGGCAAGGGATAAGAGACATCATTGTGGATGTGAGATGGATCCTTGAAAAGACTAAAGAATACCAAAAGGATATCTATTTGTGCTTTATCGACTACAGCAAGGCCTTTGACTGTGTAAACCATGAGAAACTCTGGGCCATATTAAGAAGCATGGGTATACCAGAACACCTGATCGTACTCTTGCACAATCTGTACATTGATCAAGAAGCAACAGTTCGAACAGAACAAGGAGAAACAGAATGGTTTAAAATAAGCAAAGGTGTAAGACAAGGCTGCATAATTTCCCCCTACCTGTTTAATTTATATGCAGAACAAATCATCAGAGAAGCAGGATTGTATGAAGACAACAGAGGTGTGAAGATTGGTGGAAGACTCATCAACAACCTTCGCTATGCTGATGATACCACATTACTGACTGAAAGTGAAGATGATCTGAAACACTTGCTTCTCACAATCAAAGAACATAGTCTCAAAATGGGCCTGCACCTTAATGTAAAGAAGACAAAGATCATGACAACTGGCATAATCAACAGGTTCATCGTTGAAGGAGAAGAAATTGAAATTGTGAACAACTTTAACCTATTTGGATCAACTATCAATAAAGAAGCAACAAGCAGTCAAGAAATCAGACGACGAATTGCTCTTGGCAGAATGGCTATGAAAGACCTAGATAAGATTCTCAAGAGCAGAGATGTCTCTCTCCATACAAAGATTTGACTTGTTCAAGTCATGGTATTTTCAATAACATCATATGGATGTGAAAGCTGGACAGTGAAAAAGATTGACAGGAAGAAAATTGATGCCTTTGAATTATGGTGCTGGCGGCGAATACTGTGTATACCATGGACTGCCCGAAGAACAAACCAGTCGGTACTAGAGGAGATCAAACCTAGGCTTTCTTTAGAAGCTCAGATGACAAGACTTCGACTTTCATACTTTGGACACATCATGCGAAGAGAGATCATTAGAGAAAGACATCATGCTTGGCAAGATAGAAGGTCAACGCAAAAGAAGAAGGCCAGCAATGAGATGGATCGAGACAATAACAGCAGCTACGGGTACCAGTCTGTTAACAATGAGCCGCCTGACTCAAGACCGAACACAATTTAGGATAGCTATCCAGAGGGTCGCCATGAGTTGACTTCGACTCAACGGCACTTAACAACAATAACAACAACAACACAATCGAATCTAACACACTCACTATAGCCAACAAGTACCCAAGCTTCTCCCTCACATACAGACCACCTGGAACCACAACTGAACACCTATCCACAGTAATCAAAATGATATGCGCACATAGCAGAAGACACAAACCCCTCTTTGCACTAGGAGACTACAACCTAACATCCGCACCCACCAGAGAAATCGCAACGTTCTTAAAAACCATGGAATCATTAAAATACTGCCAGACAATTAACGCCCCAATGCACCAGCATGGTACAACTCTGGACATGGTCTTCATGCCAATGCAATTAGTGGCATCTAACAGAATTATTACCGCCCCACTCTTAACCTACCGAGGTAGAAAAATATTTTTTGTGAATGGCAACCGGATCTCAGACTGTACTGCAATTAGTGGAACAAAACAAAACCAACAATCACACCAGTCCCTTGGTCAGACCATCATGTGATCAAATTCACCATGACCCTGAACAATCCCACCCAACGCAAAGAAGACGAAATAATAACTAGACGGTTCAAAGCATTTAACAGAGACTCATTCATAAAGAAATCACTCCACAAGTTTAACAGGAATATGACATCCTTGACCTAAACACAGAAGAATGGAACGCAATAATTTCCAATGCAGCATCTGCCCCAGCCATCAACGAACCACAAACATGCAAGAGATCCAACGCCCCATGGTACTCATATGAAATCAGAGTTGCAAAATGCACACTCAGAAGACTGGAAAGAAAATGGAGCCAGAACAAATCATACAACCTCCTAACTCAATACAGAGACAAACAAATGGAATATAACAATCTAATAAATGAGCGTAGACAGTAACATCATACCAACCTAATCATGAAATCTACTAATAGACCAAGAAAACTCTTTAGCATTGTCCAAAAGCTCACCAAGGATGACACGCAACAAAGCACCCACCATCCTGACCCACAAAAATATGCAGATTACATGAAGTCAAAAAACACCAACCAAACATCCTCTACCACACCACCAACAAACAAATATACGATAAAAAAGCAACATCAAATATGGGAGAGCTTCAACATACAAATAAAGCAGCAAGTAGAAGACATTATATCTGGACTAAACACAACAACTTCACCGTCAGACCCATGCCCAGTAACATGGCTCAAAGCTACAAAAAGCCAACTCTCACCACATTCAAAAAATCGTCAAAGATTCACTTCAACAAGGATACATGCCGCAACCCCTAAAGCACGCAATGATATGACCAATACTCAAAAATAGCAATCTGAGCCCCTCCGAACCAAAATCATACCATCCCATCTCCAGCCTGCCATTCCTTGCCAAAATCGTGGAAAAGGCAGTGCAAAAGCAACTTCAGGACCACATTGACATAAATGCCCCACTGGACATCCATCAGCATGGATTCAAGCCCCAATACAGTGTGGAAACACTACTCACCTCCCTCTTTGATAATCTCCTAAGAGGCATGGACAACATAAAAAACGGCTTCCTGCTAGTGTTCATGGACATCTCGGCGGCCTTCGACACTGTATCCCACACTACG
The DNA here is from genome assembly GCA_033557465.1 of Ichthyophis bannanicus. Lineage (NCBI taxonomy): Eukaryota > Metazoa > Chordata > Amphibia > Gymnophiona > Ichthyophiidae > Ichthyophis > Ichthyophis bannanicus. Next base: position 33,874,778 of record CM066040.1, read on the forward strand.
CTTACAACAGATAGGACTATCCAAGAATACCCTGAAGTGGTTCACATCATACTTGGAAGGGCGAACGCAACAAGTCAAATGTGACCAAAAGAAATCACTACAATTCCCCGTCGCACAGGGAATACCTCAAGGCTCAGCCCTCTCCTCAATGCTCTTTAACATCTACATACAGCCCATATGCAACATCATCAAACACCACAAACCTCACTATCACATTTATGCTGACGACATCATGGTGTATGCCCCAATCAACCCACTAGCACTAAACACCACAACAATAACCAAATGCCTCGAAGACATGAATGAACGGCTCATAGCCAACAACTTAACGGTCAACTACGATAAAACTGAGGCAATGTTCATCACCAGGAACCCCACCTTCATACCTCCACAAACTATCAGCATCCTAAACAAACACATAGTAGTCAAAGAAGAAGTTAAATATCTGGGCATCACACTAGACAGAGCTCTGAACCTGAAATCCCACATCAACAAAACCGCAAACAAGGCCTATCAACGATTGAAGACAATCAGACAAATCAAACCAATGCTCCGTCAGGACTACTTCCGCACAGTGTGCCAAGCACTCACTACACCACTGCTTGATTACGGAAACTCACTATATCAAGGCCTTCCTCAGCAGACATTACACCCACTACAGATGGTACAAAACACCACAGCACGCATCATTACAGACACTCCAAGGACCGAGCACATCACTCCCGTCCTACAACAACTACACTAGCTCCCAATGGTGGCAAGAGCTAAATACAAAACAATCATGATCATCTTCAAAATCATTCACCATCTCTCAGCAGACGTACTCCAAAACATTATAACAAGGGATACCAGCAATAGACCAAGAAGAACCAATAACGACAACATGATTGGCACACCTGAAGGCTAGCACAAAACCAAACAAACTACTTCAAAAAGAGCACCATCACTACTGGCATCCGCACTATGGAACGCCCTCCCAATGAGCATGAGGGCTTTGGATGACCTCACAGACTTCCACAAAGACCTCAAAACACTGTTATTTATAGAAACATATGAGCACGCAGGCAATATCCCCTACCCAACCAGAAATACAACTACCTCCGCCAACTAAGCACGCACTCGTCCTATCTACACACACAAGTTTATCATACCACGTTATTAAATACCCTCAGGTTAAATGTTACCCTTCAAATGTACTGTCTAAATGCTGTCAAGTAACAGTACTGTCTAAATGTGTATAAATACCCTAATGTTAAATGTAACCCTCCAACTGTGACGTGACGTAACCACCTTGATTGAAGGATAAGGTGGCATACAAATCTGTCTAAATAAATAAATATCCCCTCCCTGCCTTCAGTCTCTCTTCTGTTTCTTATCCTGCATCTGACTGCCCCCTTTCATCATTTCCCAAGCTCTGTTTGCCTCCTTCTCTCACTCATCCATTTGACAACCCACCACCACGGCTTCTCCCACATAGTTCCAGTGCCCAACATTTCCCTTTTTATCTCTCTTCCTCCCCCATCCATCATCTCCCTTTTCTGTCTCCTCATCAATCCATCCGGGATTTCCTCTTTTTCTCTCCCCTCCCATATCAAGCATTCCCCTTCTCTCTATATTCAGTATCTTAACCCCACCCACGTCCAGCAACATTTCCCCCAAGTTCTGTGAGAGTCCTCCACCCACATCCTTACCACTGGGAGTGTTGCAGGCAGGAAATGCTTATTATCGCCTTTAAAAACATTGCAGTAACAGAGAAGTGTTCCCACGGTTGCTTTTATTTCTCAAAAGACGAATCAGAGAGGGAGGGACAGCTAGCCACAGCAAAAGATACAACAGGGAAGGAAAGGGGCTGGAAGGGAGCTGACACAGGGGGGCTGGAAGTGAACTGAAAAGAGGGGAAGGAGGGGGCTGGAAGGGAACTGACACCGGGGGATGGCACTGGAAGGGGGATGGACAGAGGGGAGGGTGACTGGAAGGGAGCTGACACAGGGGGAGGACCATTGGGACTGGAAGTGAGCTGATACCTGGGGTGGTATTTGGACTAGAAGGGACTGGATAGTTGGAAAGGAGAGGGACTATAAGGGAACAGACATCAATGGCGGTGCTGGGAATGCAAGGGGGTTGACACTGGAAGGTACTGGGAGGGGAGGACTGTAAAGGGGGCTGATACTGGGTAGGGTTACTGCGACTGGAAAAAGGCTTATGGAAGGAAATGAAGAAAGCAAAAAGGAAAGGCAAAAAATGTCAGATAGACTATAGAAGGAGAGCTAAGAGAAGACTGAGGAAAACCAAAACCTCAGATTGGGACCAGCATGATCACAGAATAAAATCAGACAACAAAGGTAGAAAAAATAATTTTATCTTCAATTTTGTGATTGGACTTTGTGTTATCTTTATATTTTACACAGTCTGGGGATCTGCATCTCTTATCTGGTGTTGCACTGCATGCAGAGTCTGGCTTCTTGGGGTTTTGGTTTAATTTTTGTCTAAATATTTTATTTTCACTTTAAGATGTTCTTGGTGAGAGTCTGTATTCTGAGTGTGTGACCAAGGCCATGTGTTCTGTTAACATGAAATTTGTACACAGGAATTTGTACTGTAGTAATTTTCCTTGTTCAGCTTTTCAGATAGGTGTTAGATGTTCTAGGGCCCGCTACAGTATTTATAGTGCTGCTTTTTTCTGGGTAGGCAACTTGTATGAGTTTTGGAAGTTTATGCTGGTAATGATATGGTCGATTTGGCCTTGTAGATCTTTGGTGACTTTTGTAGGGTTTCATATTAGTTCACAATATGCCGATACTGGAGAATGTAAGTTAGTGAGATGACCAGAATCAGAATTTTTTTTGGACTATCACAGCCTGTTTGTATGATGCTAAGTATTTACTCCTAAGTAATTATTTTTATTCTGGCTATGCATTTTCCATTTCGCTGCAATTTTCTTTCAACATTGGATTTGAAGGAGAAATATTAATATCAGGTGAAAAGAGTTCACAAAGGAGTTTTGAGAAAAGGAAAGGTGGGAATAATGAGGGAGGGGCGCCAGAAATCCTAGCACTGGCCCTGGTTGCAGGAATATTGCAGTTTCAGTTGGGAAGGGGCTAGCAGGTCGCTGGGAATCCTGCAGAATTTGCCTGCCCTTTGTGATGGAAACCACAATATAGCTGCATTACTCCCAAAGATAGGAAATGCTAGTGGACTGCCGTGCACCTTAGAGGGAACATTGGTGTCCAGCATGTCCTCCTTGCTTTACTTCCCACCCTCTCCAAGATCTAGCATCTCCCTTTCACTGTCCCCAGTCCAGTATCAGTCTCCCCTCACTTCCACTCCCCACGATGCCTCCACACCACATTCTCCCAGGTCTGTGCTAGTAGTAAAAGTAAAAAGCCTTTGAACCCCTGCACATACTCCAGGTCTGCTGAGTCCCGCCCTCTCTGACACCGTTTTGGAGGGAACGAGATGCAGGGGACCTTGAGCATGCACAGGGGCTCAAAGATCCCATGCTGTCTTTTTCTTTTACTGTTGCTGCTTTTTGGTTGTTTTCAGAAGCACTTCCAACCCCTCCCCCCATTGCTGCAATGGCAGTAGCAGCTGCGCAGGCAACAGCTTATGACGCAGCCACTCCTACGACTGAGGACAGGTGCTGGATGCCCCTCAAGCGCTTTCTTCAGGCCAGCACCTGGGAGCCATAGCCCCTACCTGCCCCTCCCCCTCAGTATGCCACTGGTTAGAGATTAATAATAGGAGTGCATTACTTGATATACTGTAGTTTAAATACTATAATATGGTGGTTTATAATATTAACAAATATTAGGTCTGCTATTTCATTTATTTATTTTTTCAGAACTCTGGGGTGTTTATCATCTAATCCTGGTGATTCATTACTCTTTAATTTGTCAGTTTGCTGTATTACATCTTCCAGGTTCACCATGATGTGTTTCAGTTCCTTTGAATCATCACCATCAAAAAATGTTTTCAGCATGGGTTATATCTCCCTGACATCTCCTTCAGTAAAGACTGAAGCAGAGAATTCATTTACTTTTTCTGCTATGGCCTGGTCCTCATTTGGCGCCCCTTTTTCCACTTGATCATTTAATTGTCCAACTAACTCCCTCACAGGATTCTTGCTTCAAATAAACTTGATGTATTTATTATGAGTTTTTGCCTCTATGGAAAGCTTTTTTTTTCAAATTTTCTTTTGCTCGTCTTATTAAAGCTTTACATCTATGTATAACTTGTCAGTACTAAGGCTTTTTTCTATTTTCTTCTTTTGTATCTGTTTTCCAATTTTTGAAAGATTTGAGTGGTTTAGTAGCTTAATAATTGTCATAGGAGAGCAGACTGGCGGAATGGGACAACTCAGCATGGCCGACTTAGCAATCATATGGTCTTTATCTGCCACCATTTTTCTGTTTCCATGTTTCTATGCTTTTTTGTTTTTAATAGTCTCTTCCACTTCAGTTAAGCATGCCAGCAGTTTGGTCTGCCTTTGACCTTTTTAATTTTTCCAACCCAATGGATGTTGAAAGGAAATTATATATTTTAGGAATCAAGAATGTCTACTTTCAGCTTCACACAGATAACCAGGTTATGTTTTCATGAAAAGAAATGAGGGGGGGGGTCAGGATCTGTACTTCAGACAGAGACCTTTGCAGCAACTATCATTTGTACAATCCAGGCTACTGCAACCAGTTGGCAGATGCCTTAAGCAGACAGTTACAGCCTCACACGTGTTCCCTTGTAGCAAAGTGCATTTCTGAAAAATGGGGCATTCCAATAATCTCTTCGTCTCTGCAGGCCATGCCAAATATACCTGCTTTTGCTCCCTCAGACCGCACCATTTTCATCAAGATGCGTTTGCAATCTCCTGGGACAACGTGTTAAGGTATGTCTTCCCTCCCTTCCTGCTCACATCCAGAGTACTTGAAATGATTTTGCAGGGTCAAGAATCAATCACTCTCATCGCTCATGGCCCAGGCAAATCTGGTTCCTATTTCTTCTCTCCTTGCTGGATGACACCCTGCTACTGTTGGGATTTAATCCATCTCTGTTGACTTAACAGAACAGTCATCTACTTCACCCCAACTTTCAGAATCTATCCCTAACAGCTTGGATTTTCAAAGCCAACTGTGCTAGACCTTCCAGTTTCTAAGACTGTCCACCAAGCAGAGCCACACCAAGGACTGTGTAAGCAGTGTGGCCACACAGGGCACAAGTATGGAAGGGGCGCTGACATCAATGCGATTTCAGGAAGTTCCTGCACAAGGCTGGGAGGAGGAGAGGAGGCACCAGGTACATGAGTCACATGGGGTGCATTTCTAGCTTGGTACAGAGTCCTGCCACCATGTAGTTTTGGTATTCAAAAAAAGATTCAACCAAGTAGTCCTATGCTTTCAAATGGTCTCTGTTCTCTGTGTTTGAAACTACCAACTTCAGCCTTTCTCCTGCCATCCAGCTGATGTCAGCTATTACCGTATGTGCCTTTTTTCAGATATGTTAGTGAGAAGAAGAGCAAAAATGGTATTGTCAGACTCGTGAAGGGGAGGAATATTTAGAAGCTGATGAGGATAAAGGGGAATTGCTTAACAAATATTTCTGTTCTGTGTTCATGGATGAAGGGCCAGGAGCAGGACCTCAGAAAACACCACAAACTGGAACAGAAGCAATGGGGACCTCTAACGATTTTCAGAAGACTGTTTGGGAGGAACTAGTTAAACTAAATATAGACAAAGCGATGGGACCAGATGGGATACATCTGAGAATACCGAAGGAACTTGGGTAAGTTCTAGCAGCTCCGTTGACTGACCCTTTCAAGGCCTCTGAGTCAGAAATGGTGCCAGAAGACTGGAGAGAGGCACATGTGGTCCCTTTACACATAAACGGAATTAAGGATGTGGTTGAAAACTACAGGTTGGTTAGTCTAACCTCTGTGGTAAGTAAATTATTGGAAAAGCTGCTCAAAGAGAAAACAGTGAGGTTTCAGGAGTCCAATGGATTACAAGATCGGAGGCAGCATGGATTCACCAGAGGCAGGTCTTGTCAGACAAATTTGATTGATTTCTTTGACTGGGTAAACAGGGAGATGGACCGAGAGAGAACCCTAGATGTGTTGTACTTGGACACTGTTCCGAACAGGCGACTTATCAACAAACTGAGCACCCTAGGGATGGACCCTAGTTACTGATTAGGTTAAAAACTGGTGAGGGGGAGGTGACAAAGTGTACAGGTAAATTGGGCTCACTCTCAGGAGAGGGAGGTTACCAGTGATGTGCCGCAGGCATCTGTCCTTGGTCTGATTCTTTTTAACATCTTTGTTAGTGAAGGGCTGTCGGGTAAGGTTTGCCTCTTTGCGGATGATACCAAAATCTGCAATATAGTAGACACTCAGTAAGGAGTAGATAACATGAGGAGGGATCTAGTCAATCTTGAAGAATGGTCTAGAATTTGGCAGCTGAGATTTAATGCTAAAAAATGCAGGGTCATGCATTTGGGCTACAAAAATCCAAAGAAGCAGTACAGTGTGGGTGGGGGGGGGGGGGGGGGGGGGGGGGGGGGGGGGGGGGGGGGAGGGGGGAGTACTTCTGTCCACAGAAGAAGAGCAGGACCTGTGCATAATTGTGTCTGACGATCTTAAAGTAGCTAAACAGGCAGAAAATGCAGCAAAAGCTAGAAGGATGCTTGGGTGCATAGGGAGAGGAATGGCCAACAGAAAAAAAGGAGGCGATAGTGCCTCTGTATAGATCTTTGGTGTGACTTCATTTGGAGTATTGTGTGCAGTTCTGGAGATCATACCTTCAAAAGGATATAAACAGGTTGAAGTCAGTACAGAGGGTGGCTACTAAAATGTTTAGTGGTCTTTGTTGTAAAGCATATGAGGACAGACTTAAGGATCTTAATAGGTATACTTTAGAGGAAAGGCGGAATAGAGGTGATATGACCGAGAGGTTTAAATACCTCTGTGGCATAAATGCACAGGAGAAGAGCCTCTTTCGATTGAAAGCAAGTTCTGCTATGAGGGGACATGGGATGAGGGTGAAAGTGGATAGATTTAGGAGTAATATGCGGAAATATTTCTTTACAGAAAGAGTGGTAAATGCATGGAATAGTCTCCCAGTGGAGGTGGTAGAGATGAGGACAGTATTTGAATTCAAAAAAGCATGGGACAAACACAGAGGATCTCGAAGGGAAAGATGGGAGTATTGTAGTAGTCGATATAGAAGGGCAGACTAGATAGGCCATGTGGTCTTTTTCTGCCGCCATGTTTCTTTCGGAGAATGTTTTGAAACCTTCATAGATATGCATGCATCTGGTTGCAATTGCAGCCTATTATGACAAGATTGAAGGTAAATCTTTCTAAGCACCCCTGCGTGGCCAGATCCACGTGCAGCCTAGTAAGACAACCACTTTATTTAACAGCTTTTTTAATGCCACTTTATCTTGTGGTCAAAGCGATTTACAATATAACAGGAGTTGCTGCTATATGATTTTTTTCTATTATCTTAGCCATGAATGGGAGGCTGGCTATAAGTCTGTAAGAGGCTGATTGGTTGATGTCATTGGAAATTCCTTTTATTACTGGGCGGATGGATGCCATTTTGAGTTCTGATGGAAGGTATCTTTGGTGTAGTGATAGCTGGGTGATCTTAAGTATTGTTGGTGCAAGTTCTTTTCTTGCAAGTTTGATCCTGCTGACTGGACATGGGTTAAGTGGAGAGGTGGTTGTGTTGATGCTGGAAATTACGTTTTCTATGTGGTCCAGTGTGATGTTTGTGAATGGATTCCGGGTGTTTTGGGGCTTTGCTTGTTGTTGCTTTGTTGTGTCTGCGAGGGTGCTTATGTTGTTGTCAGGAGAGGTTAGGGTCTGGAAGTAGTCTGCCATCATTTGGGAGGTTACGTTTGTTTTTTCTGTTTGTTGGGTTGTATCTTGTGTTAATGATTTAACTACGTCAAAGAGCTCATGGGGCGATTAAGCGAGCCTTGAATTAGTTTTGTGTAGTAATTCTTTTTTGCTTAATATGTGGCTGCTTGGTATTCATGCAGCTTGATTTTGTAGGTGTTTAGGCTGTCAGCTGACCTAATGTTTCTCCATTTATTCTCTGTGATTCTATGCTTTCTTTGTTTTTTTTGGGTTTTTTTTTTAAATTCTGCTATATCCTTTTTAAGATATGGCAACAGTAATTGCACACCATATTCAAGGTGCGGTCACACCATGGAATGATACAGATGTATTATAATACCCTTGGTTTTAGTCTTCTGCTTTCTATCTTTTATCTAGTTCCTGATCCACAATAGTACACTGCATCCTATCTCATGACTTTATAATTTTGCCAAGAGTTCATGAGGAGTGGAGTGGAGGAGTGGCCTAGTGGTTGGGGCAAGGTACTTCAGGCCGGAAGGTCGGGGGTTCAAATCCCACTAGAGGACAGCAACCTTGGGCCGGAAGGACTGGGGTTTCTAGTCCCACAGGTGCTCCTTGTGGTCTTGGGAAAGCCACTTAACCCTCCATAGCCCATGTTCCCTGTAAAATAGTTATCTCCAAGTTATAATGCCCTGTTCAATGTAATTTCAGTTTGTTCAATGTAAACCGCACTGATGCAGAATAGCGCGGTATATAAGAGAATGTCAATAAATAAAATAAAAATAAATGAGGGACCTTGTCAAAGGTTTTCTGAAAATCCAGATACACTATATCAACCAGCTCACTTTTATCTACCGGTTTATTCACACCTTCAAAAAAATAACAGATTAGTAAAACGAGGCTTTCCATGGTTAAAAATGGTTAAATTCATGGTTATCTTTCTCCCATTAAACCATGACTATCTATATGTTCAGTAATTTTATTCTTTATAATGGTTTCTACCATTTTGCCCGGTACTGACGTCAAGCTCACTGATCTGTAGTTTCCTGGATCACCCCTGGAACCCTTTTTAAAAATTGGTGTCACATTTGCCATTCTCCAATCTTCAGGTCCTATGGATGATTTTAATGATCGCTCACAAATTTCTAATAGGTCTGCAGTCTCATATTTCAGTTCTTTCAATGCCCTTTGATGTATTTCATCTGGTCCAGGTGATTTGCTTCTCTTCGGTTTATCAAATAGTAGCAATACTTCTTACCGGTTTATTGATATTGCTTTCAATTCTTCTGATACATCACCTTTAAATACCATTTCAGGCATGGGTAACTCACTACATCTTTTTCAGTAAAGGCCAAAGCAAAGAATATATTCCAGCTCTCTGCTATGGCTTTGTCCTCCCTTAGCGCCCTTTTTACCCCTCTATCATCTAATGGTCCAACTGACTCCCTTACAGGTTTTTTTTTCTTATGAATGTACTTGAAAAAGTTTTTATTGTGCATTTTTTGCTTCCACAGCAAGCTTTTTTAAAATTCTCTTTGCCTGCCTTACATCAAACTTGCCAGTCCTTATGCTGTTTTCCATTTTTGTCATTTGGCTCCTTTTTCCATTTCCTGAAAGATGATTTATTGTTGTGCTTTAATCATCCAGTCTGCCTCCCAGAGGTTTCTCTCAAGTCACCTATATATCAGCAATTACACTTTTCTTGGTGACCCTCTGTTCTGGAGTCACCGATAAGTGTGCCGCATCTCCCCTTCTTATCCATGGAGAAAGCATAGTTGCTTATCACTAACAGGGGTTCTCCGTTGACAGCAGGGGTATGCCGCCACACATTTTCCACCCTCCAAGGCCCCCTTTTTGTTGTTTTATTGCAACTTTTAAAAGCTTTGAAAAGACTGATTCTTCCACAGAGAGTCAGGGGGCATAGGAGCTTGACCAGACTCTGAAAGATATAGAACATATAGAACATATTCAAGCAGTGTTCGTATGGGACAGGCAAAAAGGATCTATGGAGCATTCCCCATACCAGACAGCAAACCTCTTCCATTTGAAAGCATAAGACCATCTTTTGAAGGCCCGGCTGGAAGCCAAAGGTTTAGAGTGGACAATGAGAATGGATTCTTTTGGAAGGAAGGAAGATGTTTCAGAAAGCCAACGTCCTAGCCTCCAAGGAATGTGACTTGGAGCTCTTGGCTTTTTTGAGAGCAGATTTGATGACCATAGAGTGGTGCAGTAGCAGGATCTTTTCGAATCCAGAAGCCCTCTGAACTGTATACATGAAGTCGACCTTCCTACTAAATGGAAGAACAGAAAAGGGGATCTCCCCCACATTTTCATCTGTAACCTCTAAAGGTTACCGTGAACAGCACTGTGACCGCTTCCTTGGGAGCAGCGGAATACTGAAGGATTTCCAATTCTTCTGCTTCGAGTTCCTCTTCAGCCTCCAAAAAAAACCTGTATGGCCTTAGCCATATCCCTCACAAAATAATGAAAAGCTCCTCAGGGAGAGACTTTTGTCTTTCATAAGGTGGAGAAGAGTGATGTAACCTCTGGAGACCCAGCCTTCCAAATCCAACTCGGAGTAGTAACTGAATGACTTCCAAGCCTCTATCTGGATAGCGCTCTGTCCCTTTGGGAATATGGAGTTCCTCCGGGAGCAAATCGATGCACTGATGACTTTCCAGGCTTCGAGGGGTCATTGACTACTGATGCACAGAGTTGATATGAGCCAGTTAGGTATTGGTGTCAAGGCCCTTTGATACCTCGTTGTCAATTCCTCTACTGTAAACAGACAATGTGTCTCGAGAATGGGCTCAATGCTAGGCACTGTGCTGGGAACTGTAGGGGACCTGAGCTCTTGCAAGGTGAATAAACATTGTGAGTCTGTTCTCAATGCACTTCTGGAAGGCAGTTCTCCACAGCTGCCATCTCCAAAGGCATGCATGGCTCAGTAGAATCGACCGATGCTCCTGGAATCTGTTGGCGTGTATCAATAGGCTGGCCTCAGCTTCTCATAGGCTCTCACTGCCCCTCAGTACATTTTGAGGTTGGGCCTTCCTCACATCGGGGCAGCTTAGAGGATTGCTGCTATGAATCCTCAACACTCTCTGTATCGTGTCCTGGTGAGCTTCAGCGTAGATGCACCTGAGCCTTATCCTGGAGGACTTTAAATCTCCACTTTGAGCACCTGACTAAACCTTGTGACAAGTCCTTTCTTTCTCACCTTGATGATCTTGCGCTCACCCAGTAGGTACACCTCCCAACCCATGCTGCTGGTCACACCCTCAACTTAATTCTCGCCCCTTCCAACTCCCTGTTTCTTCCAGCCTCGTTAGCAGTACAAGCACTTCCTTAGACTGATCACCTGTGTCTTCTCACTCCATTCTGATGCCATCTCCACCATAACCAATACAGAGCCTTCAACCCCAGCCTCATGTGCCTTGGTTGCAGAATTACTCCCCATATATTGACTCAGTTTCCATCCTCTACCATGATCCTCCCTAGTGACCTTTTCTCTCTCCCCATCAATGATCAAGGCCAACATTGGCATACTTCCCCAGTGCAGCCTTGGACTGAGTAGCCCCTCTTCACCCCAGATGCTCCAAACCAAAGCACCAACATCCATGGTATCATCCAGGTCTGTACCTCCAGCGGACCTATAAGAACATAAGATATGCCATACAGGGTCAGACCAAGGTCCATCAAGCCCAGTATCCTGTTTCCAACAGTGGCCAATCTAGGTCATAAGTACCTAGCAGTTTCCCCATCTTTGTCAGAATGAGAGACTTTGGAGAAAGCACCGCACACCAGACTCCTTATGTCATTTTAAACAATCCCATCACTGTTATTGTTCAATGATTACTTCCGCTAAAAAGGATTACTATTTCAACCTCATTTCCTCTTCCTCTAATTGTTCAAGCAAACTCTACTCTGTCCTTTCTATACTTTCTATCCCGCATCCACTGCAAGGCCACAGATGACACACCCTCACCAGACCATTTCACCCAGTTCTTTCACAATAAAAATCACTAAACTCTGATCAGCTTTTCCCAACTGTCCACCCGCCCTTCCTCTCAGCTCCCCAAGTCAGGTCTCTCCTCCATCACAATCCCTGACTCATGCTTGGAATTCTTTTAATACCATATCTTCAGCAGAACTATTAAAAATGATGTCCTCATCTCACAAAACTATGTGCTGCTCTGACCCCAGTCTGTCCGCCTGGCTCACTGATGCTTCACTCACTCTTCTACCTGCCATCCTCTCAATTATGAACAATAGTCTTGTTTCAGATGCCTTTCCTTCCATTTGGAAGAAAGTTTTGAGCTGTCCTATCCTGAAAAATCCCTCCTTAGACCGATCCTCTCCAGCCCATTATAGACCAGCCTCCAATCTACCCTTCCTGTCCAAAATTCTTGAAAAGATTGTATTTGCCCAACTCATCATGCATTTGGACTCTATTAAACACCTTTCACCCCATCAATCTGGCGTTTGTCCTGGTCACAGCACTGAGACAATTCTACTCTCTTTTTTTAATGAAGTTCATAAGGCCCAGGACAAGGGCAATATCTCCCACGCCGTATATCTCTTGATCTGTCTTTTGCTTTTGATCTGGTGGACCACAATATTCTCTCCCATCTGCATGAGTTCAATTTGCATAGTACTGTTATCGACTGGTTTCGCTCATTCTTTCTCCTTCTCTGTCACATCTGACTCAGCATCTTCACCCTTCCTTCTGTTACACTGCAGTGTGCCACAGGGCTCTGTGCTGGCCCCATTATTGTTCAATACTTTTCTTGTTCCTCTTAACCTTCTCATACAACAATGCAGGATCTTGGCATGCTATTATGTCACTATATATTATTGCTCCTTCACACTGATCCTTACTCCTCTCTCAATGCCTGTCTCACTCAAATTGCCAAATGGATGATATCTAACCATCTTCTTCTTAACTCTGACAACTTTGTTGTTTGGTTTACTGCTCAAGTCCCTGTCCTTCACTCTCCAACGCTTTTGAATACTCTTCACTCTGCTATCTTGGTGGTGTTCTTGATTCCTCCTTAACCTTCCATGACCATATTAGTGCCATTGTCCGCCACTCTTTTTTTGCTTTACCAAATCCGAGCTGTTCAGCCATTTCTTTCTTCTTCCTCACTAACCACCTTACTTCTATCACTGATCATGACACATTTAGATTATTGTAATATCGTCCTCTCCGGCCTCCAAACTACTGAACTACAGCATTTAGTCAATTCAGAATACAGCTGTGAAAATACATGCTCATGTCTCTTTGACCATGTAATCCTGCTCCTAATCCAATTCCACTAGCTTCCAGTATCCTACCATATTCAATATAAACTCCAAACCTTGGTTCACAGGACACTCCATACTGGTGTTCCCCACTACCTCTCAAATCTTATTATATCACACTCACCACTCCAGTGCTTCACTGCATTCACGCCAATCACCTCCACCTTCCGTCCACAACTCAAGCCACATTTGAAGTCACTATAGCACAGCCTTTTACTTTCCTGGTCCAAGCCTCTGAAATGCCCTACCTCCCGACCTCAGACTAGAACCATCCAATGTCAAATTCAAATCAGAGCTCAAAACCTTCCTCTTTCAGAAAGCTTTTGACTTACCCTTTGCCTGACTCTTCTATCTTCTGCCTGACTGCTGTTCTCACTTTTTTTCCTAGGGATGAAAATGAAATTAGTTCTTACCTGCTAATTGTCTTTCCTTGAGTATTCTCCGGGCCAGTCCAGGGAAGGTTAGGTTGTCAATCCCCTTCAGCAGCTGAGGACATGAAGACATCAAGTTTTCTTGAGTAGTGAAGCCACTCCCCCTGAGGTCATCCTGCCAGTCTCCCTTCTGACAAAGCAGCAAACTAATATATAAGTGAAATAAAACATAAAATCAACCCATACAAACTGATCATGTTCTATAGTCCTATAGAAACAGAAGAAGCCAACAACTGGTGCTTCTTAAAATTTAGAATATTTTTTTTTTTAAAATTATAATATAAACAATTCAACTATCTAAAGAAAAAGTTAGAAGCCCCGATACTTCCCCTTCACTCGAATACTTAAAAGGGTGGGACCCTGGACTGGCCCGGAGAATACTCAAGGAAAGACAATTAGCAGGTAAGAACTAATTTCATTTTCCTTTTCGCTTCTCCGGGCCAGTCCAAGGAAGGTTAGGGCAGTACCAGAGCAGTACCTAAACTCGGGAGGGACCAGCCAGCCCTGCAATAAGAGCCGACGCGCCCACTTTTGCATCTTCCCTGGCCTGAACATCCAGGCGGTAATGCTTCGTAAACGTATGCAATGAAGACCACGTCGCTGCTCTACAGATATCTACCGGAGGAACAAAAGCAAATTCCGCCCAGGACGCTGCTTGAGCCCTAGTGGAATGAGCTCTCACCCCAACTGGTGGAGACCGTCCTCCAGCTTGGTAAGCCGCTGTAATAGCACAGCGTACCCAACGAGCAATCGTTGACTTTGAAGCTGGTTGCCCTTTATTGGGCCCAGCATATTGAATAAACAGTCTATCTGTTTTTCGAAAAGGCTCCGAAATCTTAAGGTACTTCTTTAAAACACGACCAAGATCCAGTTTTCGGAGAGCTCGATCGATTGGAGAACTTGATAAATCAGAAAAAGTAGGTAACACTACCGACTGATTAACATGAAAAACAGAAAGTACCTTCGGTAAAAAAGACGGAACCGTACGTAGTAACACTCGTTCAGGCAGAAATTGTAAATAAGGCTCTCGACAAGACAAAGCCTGTAAATCTGAAATCCTCCGCGCCGAACACAAAGCTACCAAAAAAGCCGTCTTCCATGAACATTCACGTAAAGATCGCGAGGAAACCGATGCCAATGGCGAACTCGAAAAGGCCTCTAAAACAATATTCAAATTCCACGGAGGTACTATCTTACGCAACGGAGGACGTAGAATCTTTGCCGCCCTAAAAAATCTTTGTACATCTGGATGCAACGATAATCTACAGTTTTGGACTAAACCCCTGAAACATGTCAATGCGGCCACCTGAACTTTAAGAGTATTAACTGCCAAACCTTTGTCCAGACCTTCTTGAAGAAACAGAAGCAATTGAGGCAGGGTAGCCAAACGAGGAATAATGTTGTGCTGATCACACCAATTCTCGAATAATCGCCATACCCGGACATATGCAAGAGAAGTTCCCGGTATTCTAGATTTAAGTAAAGTAGCCACTACAAAACTCGCATAACCTTTACGCGTTAAACGAGCCCTCTCAAGAGCCAAGCCGTAAGCAAGAAGCGATCCACCTGCGGCATGAGTACGGGTCCCTGAAATAATAGATTGACCCGAACCGGCAGACACCAAGGAGGAGCTATTAGAAGCCGCATTAGATCTGCATACCAAGGACGACGAGGCCAATCTGGCGCAATCAGAATCACGGAACCTCGGTGTCCCGCTATGCGTTGAACCACACGATTCACCATTGGCCACGGAGGGAAAACATACAAAAGTACGTTCTCGGGCCAAGGCTGAACCAGAGCATCGAGCCCCTCTGACATGTGTTCCCTGCGTCTGCTGAAAAACCGGCTTGCCTTGGCATTGCTGAAGGTTGCCATTAGATCCATAACAGGTTGACCCCATTTCAAGGTCAGCTCGTGATAAACCGCTACATTTAACTCCCATTCTCCTGGGTCCAAAATATTGCGACTGAGATAATCGGCCTGAATATTCTCTTTGCCAGCCACATGAGCAGCCGACAACGCCAGAAGATGGCCCTCCGCCCAAGCCATTAACTCCTGACATTCGTTTAGGAGAGAGGAACTCTTGGTCCCTCCCTGGCGATTGATATACGCCACTGTAACAACATTGTCGGAGAACAAACGGACTGCCTTCCCTGTGAGAAGACGTTCGAAGTGCAGAAGAGCAAGCCGAGCCGCGCGTAACTCCAGCATGTTGATCGACCATGATGTCTCTTCCAGAGACCAAAAACCTTGAACTACTTGAGACTGACAATGCGCTCCCCAGCCCGCTAGACTGGCATCTGTGGTGACCAAAATCCATTCGGGCTCCCGCAAAGGAACGCCTGCAGAGAGATGCACAGGGTCCAACCACCACGCCAGACTTTTCCTTACTTGCTCTGGACAAAACAGGCATTGAGTTAGAGGGTGAAGCTGCGGAGACCAATGGGAAAGCAAAGCCTGTTGTAACGGTCTCATGTGAGCCCTGGCCCACGGAACCAGATCCAAAGCTGCCGCCATGGATCCCAAAGGTTGTAAGTACATCCAGGCCGACGGATCCTGAACTTTTAAAAACGCCTTCACCTGCTGCAAAATCTTGTTTATTCTGATTTCCGGCAAGAAAACTGCTCCTCGACTGGTGTTGAATAAGGCTCCTAGATAAGTTAGTTGCTGAACTGGCTGCAAGTGACTCTTGGCCTGATTTATGACCCAACCTAGTAGTTCTAAAAGCTGAACAATTCGAGCCGTTGCCACTACCGAAGCCAAATAAGAATCGGCTCTGATAAGCCAATCGTCGAGATATGGATGAATCCTGATGCCTTCCTTTCGCAGAGCAGCCGCCACCACTACCATGAGCTTTGTGAAAATCCGCGGAGCCGTGGCAAGGCCAAACGGCAACGCCCGAAACTGGAAATGACCCATAGGAAGGGCAAAACGCAAAAGTTTCTGATGAGAAGGCCTGATTGGAATGTGAAGATATGCCTCTGTGAGATCTATTGAAGAGAGGAATTCTCCGGGACGCACTGCTCGAATTACCGTTCGCAACGACTCCATGCGAAAATGAGGCACCCGCAAAGCACGGTTTACACCCCTGAGATCGAGCACTGGTCGAAAAGAATCTTCTTTTTTGGGAACCACGAAATAGATCAAGTATCGACCTTGACCGTACTGATCTTGCGGCACAGGGATTATTGCCTGCAGCTGTAAGAGATGAACTATCGTGTCTGACACCGCCTTTTCCTTTACCCCCGGGGCACAGGGAGAGAGTACAAAAGCGGGCGACAAGGGGTAAGCGAAATCCAGCGCATACCCTTTTTGAATTATCTCTAATACCCACTTGTCTGTCGTGATCGCAGTCCAGGCTGCTAGAAACCTCTGCAGGCGTCCTCCTACAGGCACTAACGCCTGGACCAAAAGACCTTCATTGCGGTTTCTTAGTTGCGGTCTGAGAGGTTGGGAAGTAAGATCTACCGTAACCTCTTGCCCCACGAAAGGACTGACCGCGAAATCCCGTACGACCCCTGGAATAGGGAACAAAACCCGCCCCTCGAAACCTCCTAATGTCTCTCCCAGCACCCCGTAGGCCTCCTGCGCCTCATGCGGGCCTCTGCCTATCCTCTGGCAAACGCCCTCCTTTAGAATCACCAAAATCCTTCACAATCTTTTCTAGCACTTCTCCAAAAAGCAACTTCCCTTTATAAGGCAACTTGCTAAGTCGCGACTTAGAAGACACATCTGCTGCCCAGTTGCGCAACCACAAAAAACGCCTAGCCGCAACCAGCGATGCCATAGTTTTGGCAGCAATCCGCAGCAGATCATAAAAAGCATCCGCCATATAAGCAGATGCCGACTCTAATTTTGCAGTTTCCACTCCCTGCAACGAATCTGAATCTCCAGAAACATCTCCTTGAAGCCAACGAATGGATGCTCTAGATACATATGCCCCACAAACTGCTGCTTGCAGAGCCAAAGCACTAGAATCAAATGCTTGCTTAAGAAGAACTTCTAACTTTCGATCCTGCAAATCCTTAAGAGCAGCTGCTTCTTCAACCGGGATAGTAGTTTTCTTTGTCACTGCCGCCACTATCGCATCCACCTTAGGCATGCGTAATAAATCCTTCTCCTCTTGTGGCATAGGATAAAGGCGAGATAAGGCACGGCTTCCACGAAGCGAAGCCTCCGGACACTCCCATTCAGATTCAATCATCTGCCTTATCACCCGGTGCATTGGGAAAGAGCGTTGTTCCGCTTTAAAACCTCGCAGCAACGGATCCTCCAAAGGTTCCTGAGATGCAGAGGGAAGCAACAGATGCAAGGCAGATAATGAATGAGAAATAAGAGCTGAAAGTTCCTCTTTACGGAAAACACGAAACATATTAGGATCCTCTCCAGGAGCAATTTCACCCTCTTCCAGCTCTTCAGAAGCCATGTCTAAGCCTGTAACAGACAGACATTCAGTTTCTCCCTGACCCAAAGGCACAGGGGGTTGAGGGGCAAAAGGGTCCAAAGGATCTCTAATGACCTCCTTAGCTAGAGAAGGACCCTCTGCAGGATCCTCTGGAACAGAAAGACCCATAGGAAATGATGAAAAGCTTTTAAATATTTCCCCAGCAAGAGGATTAGAAGATTTTATCAAGAAAGCCCTGTGCATAGCTAAAATAAATTCTGGTGAAAAGAAAGATAATACGCTTTCTTGTACCTCTGGCAGTGGTTGCTCAGGCTTTTCTTGTGGCTTCTCTTGCCTCAAAACACTTTTAGAAGCCTTGCTCTTCTTTTTAGCAGGCCGTTGCTGATCTGACGTCAAAACTGCTGGCGAATTTAAAATGGCCGCTTTACTGGCTTTCTCAGAATTTACAAACTGCTTTTCAGCATCTATGGAAACTTTCTCTGCCATCGAAAATACTTATCTTTGCCGATTAATAGTTAAAACTTTAAACTTGCCGCGCCACTGCAGAGAGCAGGCAAACAGCCGCTTGTCACAATCGTGCCGTTAAAAACAACGAACGCTTAACAGCCACACTCAGAATCTGTCCGAAAAAAATACCTAATTGCTGCAGTTTTTGTTACACTGCTAGCGGAACACTGAAAGGGTCGGCAATGTCAATCGCAGGGAAGTACTAATTGCTGCAGTTTTTGTTACGCTGCTAGCGAAACACTGAAAGGGTCGGCAATGTCAATCGCAGGGGAAGTACTGGGCTCCCAGAACTACTGCGCTTTGAGAGACGGAGACGGATTACAGTCAGGCAGGCTCTGCCTCACTCCGTCGAATAAAAAACAGCAATCAACGTCTCTCCGCTTGTAAAAATAGTTATAGAATAAATAACTCTTAAGGACTACGAACCAAAATCAGCCCTGCTAGAGCCAATTTCACTGTAAGTAATAAAATAAAAAATCAAATATTTGAAGGAGAGAGCTAATATCGATTCTCTTCAGCTGCTGAGGACTGATAGACTGGCAGGATGACCTCAGGGGGAGTGGCTTCACTACTCAAGAAAACTTGATGTCTTCATGTCCTCAGCTGCTGAAGGGGATTGACAACCTAACCTTCCCTGGACTGGCCCGGAGAAGCGAAAAGGAATGTTGCAATCTTTCTTGTAACTTATGGCATTCCTTTCTCCTTCTCTGTTGACTTGATTTTATTGAAAAACTGCCCTGCTGCTAATGTGAAGGGTGGTATATCAAGCTTAATAAACTGAGTTGGGTCTTCAATCAGGCAGCTCATTGTTGATACAATAACAGCAGCTATGGATGTCATTCTATCGATCCATCTCACTACTGGCCTTCCTCTTTTGCATCAATCTTCAACTTTGCCAAGCATGATATCTTTCTCTAATGATTTCTCTCTTCGTATGATGTGTCCAAAGTATGAAAGTCGAAATCTTGTCATCTGAACTTCTAAAGAAAGCTTAGGTTTGATCTCCTCTAGTACTGACTGATTTGTTCTTCAGGCAGTCCATGGACTAGGCAAATACAGCATACTCCGGCCTTCCGGCATCTGAACTAAAGCATATACAATCCATCCAGAACACAGCTGTTGGCATCATGACCTCCACTTGAAAGTATGATCACATAACGCCTCTTTTCATTAAACACCATTGGCTACCAATCTCTTTCAGGATCACATTCAAAATTTTATGTTTGGCCCACAAAGCCTTGCATACCAGGCAACCAGAATATTTGGCTTCTTTACTCATTCAGCATGCTCCTGCACGCACACTTAGATCATTGCATGGAAATCGGCTACATATTCTATCCTCATTCCAGGCCAAATAAGAGGTGATCTGGCAGTCTACCTTTTACATTCAGGCACCTTTGCTCTGGAATTCTTTGCCATCTGACTTATGCCTCAAACAATGCCATCGCAGATTTCATTCAGGCCTCAAAACCTATTTGTTCGAGAAACTCTTTGGTCCCCTTTGAATATAGGTCTGGAAGGAAAAGGATTATATAAATGCACATGTTGTATATGTTTATTTTCTCTTATTCACAGACTTTTCTATCTTGTTTATTGCAGTCCCTTTCTATCAGATTAACTTTAAATTGTAAACCGCTTTGATTACTTTATCAAAAAAAAGGACCTGTTAAATAAATAAACAAACAAACAAATAAATAAATCTTGCAAGGCAATATCTCAAATAAAAATAAACCATAAACCATACACAGTATTCGCCACCAGTGCCATAGTCAAAGGCATGATTTTCTTCCTGTCTATCTTTTTCACTGTCCAACTTTCGCATCCATATGACATTATTGAAAATACCATGGCTTGGACAAGTTGAAGCTTTGTGTGGAGAGAGACATCTCTGTTCTTAAAAATCTTGTCTAGATCCTTCATAGCCATTCTGACAAGAGCAATGCATCATCAGATTTCTTGAATGCTTGCCGTTCTTTTATCAAGTATTGATCCAAGCAGGTTAACGATGAAAACTATTTCAATTTCCTCTCCATCAACAATGAACTTATTGATTCTGCCAATTGTCAAGATCTTTGTCTTTTTTATGTTAAGGTACAGACCCATTTTAAGACTATGGGCCCGATATTCGATGGCCTTTACACGGGTAACTTCCTTAGTTACTCGTGTAAAGCCCTTAACCGGGATTTTCAAAGGGCAGCTACACGGGTAGTGTCCTTCGAAAATCTCGGCTATGTCCCTAACATGCCCTGATGCTATCTGCATAGCTTCGGGGCAGATTAGGGGCGTTCCGGGGGCGGAGGAAGGGCCTACACGGGTAGCAGCGCCTATCTTTAAGATGCAGAGGCTATGTGGGTAGCAACGAAAATCGCTGCTAGACGTGTAGCCTTTGAGGCTGCCAGGGCATCTGGGCTAACCCGGATATTTACTTCTGCTGGTGCGGAAGTGAATATCCAGGTTGGGGGGGGGGGGGTGGGCAGGCAGTCTATGTGCTGCTGCGGTGGTGCATAGCCTGCCCAACTCAATATTGGGCCCTATGTTGCTTGGTCTTGAGAGGCAAATGTTTCAGGTAGTCTTCACTTTCAGCCAGTAATGTGGTATCAGCAGCATAGCAAAGTTTGTTGATGAGTCTTCCTCGAATCTTCACACCTGTGTTGTCTTCATACAGTCCTGCTTCTCTAATGATTTGTTCTGCATATAAATTAAACAGGTAGGAGGAACGTATGCAACCTTGTCATACACCTTTGCTGATTTTAAACCATTCTGTTTCTCCTTGTTCCATTCAAACTGTTGCTTCTTGATCAATATAAAGGTTGTGCAAGAGAACTACCAAGTGTTCTGGTATACCCATGCTTCTTAATGTGGCCCTGAGTTTCTCATGGTTTATACAGTCAAAAGCCTTGCTGAAGTCAGTAACACACATATAGATACTGTGGTGAGGAGAGCTCTACTTAGCCCATGGAAATAGAGGAAAATTGTAAATATACCTTTAAGGAGAGAGACAGGCAGGGAATTCACAGCTTTCAGAGTGCAGGTAAAGGAAGAAAACACGCAGTCACTGAAGTCAGGCCACACCCAAGCTCTGCTAACCTAAGTGCAGGCTTGGGGAGTAATGAAAAACACCTGAGTAGGAAGCAGTGTACACTAGTTAGGAAACAGCCTTATAAACCCAGGGGAGAAAAAGGAAGGGGGTCAGCACCGGGAAGCAGGAAGGAGATCATCGGGGAGGAGAACGGTGAAAACGTTGGTGAGGAGCTCAGCAGTGAAAGTAACAGCCAGAAAGAAAGCCAAGCTTGCAGGAGGAGTGCTGTTAATCTTGAAGCCAGCTGAGGTGTGGCTAGGAGAATTGCTGACGAGGGTCAGGCTGCTGTTCAAATGGTTCGTGGTCCAGCTCAAAGAGTTCAAGCTGCCAAAAGGTGGGTGGACAAACTCACAGCTAGAAGTGACCAGAACCCAGCTGGGTGGAAAGAACCAGGGCTGAACAAGTTAGAGGAACTGAGGCAGTTGATCCAGAGAAGGAATCCTCACATTCCAGGTACAAACATTCCTTATTGTGGAGAGCACCTGTGGAGAGAAGTCCAGGAGCTTTTACAAAGCATTAAGCCAGAAACAGTTCATGAAAGCTCAGAGTCAGACGTACATGCTGAAGAGCAGGAAGAGATGCAGGTAGACTGTCCTGAGCAGGATTCTATAACTGAGGAATTAGCAATGGACTGTTCAGACTGTCCAGAAGGCAGATTGAAAGCTTTAACCAAGAAAGCACTGAAGAAACAGGGTGAGTTAACCTATCTGTGTTAATGCTAGGAACCGCTTCTAATGAAAAGAATACATGCATAACTTGTATTTGAATTACTAAAGAAGCAGAAGATAAAAATGGACACTTTGCTTTGCTTGAAGGAAGAAGTTATGTTTGTTTGCTGAACGTTTGATGAAAACAGCTACACATGTTAAAAGGCTTATGAAGCAGTTTCAGTTCTAGTTTGTGTATAATTTCCTGATGGTTATTGCTTGGAGAAGAATCCTAACATTTGTGTTGAGCCTTAGTGCTTAGGGGAAGATAAATAAATTTCTTGTTTGCCTTTAAAAAACATCGCTTTAAATAAGGAGAAACAACTACAAGTCCCAGAAGTCCAAGCTGTGGACCAGAATAGTATAATTCTTTATTTAAGGACTAACATTGGCAGCCCTGAGCCTTTAGGCCTTTGGCCCGGGCTAGGGTGACGACAATACCTTTTAGGTATTCTTTTGTCTTTTCAAGGATCCATTTCACATCTGCGATGATGTCTCTTGTTCTTCATCCTTTCCTGAACGCTGCTTGCGCTTCATGCAATTCTCGTTCAAGGTATGGTTGTAGTCTATGCTGAATTATCAGAACGATTGTGCGCTAATTTCCACACTCAGTCGGATAACTTTTCTTCAGTATTGAAATAAACACAGATCTTTTCCAGTTAGTTGGCAATGGTGTTGGGATACAACTTAGCAGTGCCAAATATTCTTTTGTGCTGCTTCTGATGACCCCCGAGGTCTGCCTCTTGTCATCTGTAAATACTAATACAAGAAAGCGGCTTATGATTGGGTCCCAAGCACCATAGGCACCAATTATGAGTATCCATAATGACATGGTCCTGGAGCATCAGGAACACATTTTAAAACCTCTGGTGAGTTTTTGGGACATCCTGGATAGAAAAATAGCTG
Source organism: Ichthyophis bannanicus (assembly GCA_033557465.1). Classification (NCBI taxonomy): domain Eukaryota; kingdom Metazoa; phylum Chordata; class Amphibia; order Gymnophiona; family Ichthyophiidae; genus Ichthyophis; species Ichthyophis bannanicus. The sequence goes on from CM066040.1 coordinate 33,897,972, forward strand.
ATAGGAAATCTAACAGTTTGATTTTGAAAGTTTCACAGCTGGAGTACCAAGTGCCTAAGGGAGGCTGTTGTGATGAGGTAAAATAAAGGAAACTTGAAACAATTTGAAAAAAAACCCTACCTAATGACAGGGGTAAAGATACAGTATTGTGATGGCAGGAAGGACTAAACATGCAAAAAGGTTACACTCAATTGAAAAGCAGCAGAATTTGGGATGTATCCAAGAGGCTCTGCAGAAAAAAGGGACGGAGCAGAAATGGTGCTATGGTGTGGTGAAACTCTCCAAAAGCTTCCAGAAGAAGCTGGGAAAATTCCACCCCAAGGGCTGAGTCAGTGACATCACATCATAAAGACTTAATCCTGCTTGTTCACGGAGAATATTAGCAACAAATAACACATATACCAAGATAAGATGACAACTGACACTTTACTAAATAAACTCCAGGAAATATGGTGACAGCCCCCCCTCTAACCAAGAAAAAAAAATCACTCTTCAATATGATGGGAAAACAAACTAATGAAATTGTGTTTAAATAAAGAATGAAGAAATGAATATATCTTGTAATATTTATGTGTGAGAAGATGTCATAAAAAGAGCTTACATTCTTTAACGGCTTAAAGCTCTCTTCTTTATAATCATGTGCCTTATTTATTTTTCACTTTTGAGCAAAAAAAGAAGGTTTGGATCATAAATTTTAATAGCGCGGTATATAAGAGAAGTAAATAAATAAATAAATAAATAATAAATTGCAGCATTTACTAGTATCACAAGATTTTTATACAGTGGGGGCTCCAATTAGGCATTTCTGCACTTTGCAATTGGCACAGAATGCTGTAGCCAGATTGCTTACAGGAACTAGTGTACGTTATGCTCCACATTGGCTAACCATAGCTCAAGAGAGCTGTTTAAAGGTTACTGTGTTGACCTTTAGAGCTCTACAGGGTATGGGACTTAGTTATATGAAGGACTGCTTGGTACTTTATATCCCAAATCAAGCATTACAATCATAGAATACCTGTCTGCTAACAGTACCGCCTCTGAAGGGGGTACATTTAGGTGTGACAAGGTAGACCCCTTTTTAGTTGCTGCTCCATTGTTATGGAATCCATTTCTGGTGGTATTAAGGAGCATAAAAAAGTTGGTGACTTTTAGAAAACAGCTGAAAGCATGGCTGTTTGTTCAGGAATTTGGTATCGGCTATGGGAGGTATTACTGGGATGGATTTATTTTTAACTTTATGTGAGTTTTGCTTTTTATGATTGGTTTAATTTTCTATTGTTTTTATTATCACTTTTATGTGCGTGTATTATTCTCCACTACTGATAGGTCTGTTGGAGCTGGCAGATTATAAGCAATCTTGAATAAAGCTGAAATTTCACAGTTCCTATCCTTTCCTCTTGAGGAACTGTAGCATTGGCTGCTTGCTGATGTCCACTGTACATCTCTGCCAATTACAGTCTCTCTCTCTGTATCTGTCTATTCTGCTTCCCCATAAAGGTGAGGAGGGGGAGCTGCCAACCCTCTGCTATACGGCAGTTTTCTGAAGCCCTCCGTTTGTTTATCAAGGCCCCCTCTGCTGCGAGCCCTCTAAGAATATCTTAGCACAGGGCCGGATTTACCTATACGCCATGTACGCCATGGCATAGGGCCCACAGCTGGCAAGGGCCCACAAAAATCGAACAAATTAGCTTTTTTTTAAAATAAAAAAAAAAATAAAAAAAACTGCTGGCTGCTGCCACGGGGCCCCCTCTGCTGCCGCGGCAGCATGGACTGACCCGCGGGGCCCCCTCTGCAAGCTGAATCAATCGGTCCGTCCGTCCGTGCCTCCCTCCCTCCCTCCATGCAGGCTTTGAGAAGCACGAAGGGAGAGTGTCTCCCTCGCGTCTCTGTTAAGCCCGCAGGGGCTGATGGGAAATTTTGTGTCAGAGATTTTGTGTCAGAGATTGCTTTGCGATGCGCAGCCAGATGACAGTTATATGTTGTCAGGTCATTTAAAGAATGAGATCGGCGCCAGCGTTTCTCCAGTTTCCGTAATTGGCTAAGTGATGCTTTAAGATCAGCTGAGTACCATGGAGCACTTGCTCTTTTACCTGGAGGCCTTTTGGATGATGTACAAAGGGCGATTGAGCTGAGGCAATTGTTCCAGTGAGTAATGGGCTATGGGGGGGGGGGTTAAGACTGGTAATGGGCTGATGGGCGCTGTCTGGTAATGGGCTATGGGGGGGCTAGGACTGGAAATGGGCTGGGGGGGTTGACTGGAGGTGGGCTGATGGGGTTAGGACTGGTAATGGGCTATGGGCTGTTGGGGGGGTTAGAACTGGTAATGGGCTTTGGGGGGGTTAAGACTGGTAATGGGCTGATGGGGGTTGTCTGGTAATGGGCTATGGGGGGCTAGGACTGGAAATGGGCTGGAGGGGTTAAGGCTGGAGGTGGGCTGATGGGGTTAGGACTGGTAATGGGCTGTGGGCTGTTGGGGGGGGTTAGAACTGGTAATGGGCTATGGGGGGGGTTAAGACTGGTAATGGGCTGTGGGCTGATGGGGGGCTAGGACTGGTATTGGGTTGGGGGGTTGCTAGGACTGGAAATGGGTTGATGGGTGGCTAGGACTGGAAATGGGCTGATGCAGGGACTAGAAGGGAATGGATGCTGGGTGAGGCTGGAACTAGGAGGGAGCTGATGTTGGGGGAGGATTAGAATGGGATGGGGCTGGAAGGGTAAAATGGAGAAGGGAAAAATATTTTGTGTGGGAGGGATAAAAAATCTACAATTGGCCGGGTATTGGGAGAGTAAGTGGGGATTGAGGATGGAGGGGTAAAATTTGAGTGGATGAAATAGGAATGAGGAAAGAGCAAAAGGAGAAAGATTAGTATGTTAAAGCAGATGTAGAGAGAGAATGGAAAAAAACTAGAAGAGAGAAGAAAGGACAAATGGACAGCAGACGATGGAGAGTTAGCAGAAGACACGAAGAAACCAGAAGAAAGTGGCTGGAGCAATTGCAGCTGAAAAAAATGCACAAAAGGTAGAAAAATCTCTCTTTATTTTGAATTTATTAATTGGAATATGTCAGCTCTGGTAAATGTGCATCATTAACGTCTGCGCTTTGTTTAGTACAAGAGCAAATTAATGTATAGTTTTATTTCTACAGTGTTGTACATTCCAAGTTTGGCTTTTGGGATTCCCAGTTTAATTATTGTCTTCCTGTTTCTAAATTGTGATTACTTGTTTGGTGATGGTCTATGTTCTGCATGTGTAACTGAGCTGAGGTGTTCTGTTTATGTAATTCCTATTTGGCATTGCCACTTGTTCTCTTTCCCCAGTAGGTTATGTATTGTTATTCTCTGAAATGTATTGGTTTAATATTTGCAGTGTTGCCTTTTGATTGGTAGGGTATGGTGCTTTGTGAGTCCTGGTAGTGCTGTTAGGATACGGCGGGTTTGCTATGGGTTCTAAATGGGCAGTGTTTGTAGTAGTTCCTAATGTGTCTGGCAGTTGGCACTGGATTATAGTAATGTAGAAATCTTTTAGTCTTTCTTTATCCATACACTCATTAAGAGGCACGTTTACTAAAAGTTAGTATATGGTAACATTATGCAAATATTTATGCAAATGAGGCCCCTTATGCAAATGAGGCCCCACACCCCCCTTGGGCCGCCCCTGCTGGGGGCCCACAATTTTTGTTGGCGTAGGGCCTCACTCAAGGTAAATCCGGCCCTGTCTAAGCATAAACAAGACTTTCTCTTCATTTACTCACAACGCAGCTTTCAGTCTATACATCAGTGGTGCTGTTGATCCATTGACTGAACAAGATGAAGTTTGTTCAGCTCCCTCTCTGTGTCCTCTTGCTGGGAGGGGGCCAGGATTCTCCTCCAGCCAAAGGCACCAGAATTCCAAAGTCTTATTTTATGTCCCTGCAGGTCCAGGTGGAACTTGCAGAGATCCTTCCACTTGCTCTGCTCTATCTACAGAAAGCAGTCTGAAGGGCTGGGGCAGGACAAAGATAGGTGTAGAATCCAAGTTTCTTGGGAGGGGGGTAATATGGGCAGGAAGGTTCTTCCTGTAATTTTTTTTCTGCCTGTATACTTAACCCATCAGGTTCTGGCTGGCAGCCATAGGCAACTCAATGCAACAAAATATCCTTATATCAGCAGCACAGAACAGGCAGGGTGAAAAGCAAGCTGTTACCTTCCTTGGCCAAAGATACTGACCTTTGTTATTGGGGTTACAAAGGAAACATGGAAGTGGCTAGGAGTACTCCACAGCCTCAAATAGCCCTTCTTCACTCAAAGGCAGGAGAGGAAACCAAGGGCCAGAGGTCTGAAAGAGTGTGGTTTTGCCCTGGAAGGTGAGGAGCTAGTTGAAGGTTTGAGTTGTTGCTCATGCAAAGATAAGATCTGATCTTGTCAATGGAAAATAAACTCTATGAACTGAGACGATATAAAATATGAGGCGACGGGAGAAAGCAAGCATTAGGAAACTGTCACAAAGGAATCAGAATGAATAAAATTAAGGTCAGAGAAGGAAATCCATGAAGGTTTTTGAAAACAATGAGAGCAGTGTGACAAAGGTCTTGAAAAGTAAAGGTGGTTAGTGAGACTTTGAGGACATCTTGCGTTATAAACAGAAACACGGGAGAATATGAAGCAAGACAGAGAAAATTAGAGTTTTGAGACTAAGGAGACCCTAGAAAAGATAGTTGCAATCGTTAAGATATGAAGCACGAATATTAACAAGAAATTTGCCAATAACATAATCCAAAACTTAATGGACATGAACTCTATATTGTACAGTAAGGAGGTCATTTCAGAAACTGAATAAGGGTTTGTATGTGTGCCGGGGATGCCCACAGATGTTTATCTTGCTAACACAGGGATCTCAGAAAGTGTCCGGGAGGGGCAGAACGGGGGCATGGTTTGCCGCGGAGACATATGAAGTGTATTCATGAAAGGCCCGTGTACGTTTTGGGAGGTCCCCGCAGATGTGCCCGTTATACCTGCCGGAGACATGGAATAAGGCCAGTACTTAGAAAATATTCTGCTGTGTTTGCATAAAGGTGGTGACTAATCTGTTTTAAACTGGTGGACTGCCGTATGGAAAAACACCACAAGATGCATTTATAAAGAACAGAGCTCAGAGGTGTGGGAATCTTGTAAGCTAAAGAGGCATTAATAACTACCCTGAAAGATATATTAAGAAGAGCAATAGTGATTACTCTGGCCATGCTGACATTTAATGTTTGTGCTAAAGGAGCTAATCTAGGGGACCCTAACAATTCCTGTGTCCTGAAAAATGGGACTGTTGATGTAGGAATAGTATGTGAGAATATGGAAAGGATTCTTGTTTGGGTGAGAAACGGAGATCATATTTTCAGTCCTTGGACTCCATGCTATTATGTCATACCAACTGTTATATATAGGTTTAGGGCATCTTTTTGGCAGAAGTATGTTTTTTGTGACTGAAAGTGAGTGTGTGTGTGTGTGGTTTGAGGGTTGCACAGGAGGATCTGGTGTGCTCATCTGCAATTCATGAATGCCTGGCCAGTACATGGACCGTACGGATGACCACAGCATTACCAGGTGCCAGTGTAATAGGGCAGAAAAAAAAATCACAAAGGGTTCTCTATAGGTAAATGTCAAAACATATCCTTTTCAATAATGAGAGACCCTCAGATTAAGAGCATTCAACAATGCAAACAGCAATAAAACATGCCCAAAAGCACCACCATCGGTCTCTAAAAATGTACACATTTATAGAGACCAATGTGTGGGAAACAGATGCCATAGCCAGACAGCCATAGTCATTTGAAGAGCATTGCTATGTCACTCAGCAATACAATGCATCCTTTGGGGAAATTGCAAAGTTCAATTAGGTTTTTGAGAGGTTGGTAAGGGTCTAAACTTAGGATTGTATAAACTGTTTTTAGAGATGACCAATGAAAAAATATCTAAGGATTTTTTCTACTGCCATGTATTGTTTGATGCAAAGTATGTCGTGACAAACATCACTTTCTACTTAATGTTATTATATCTTTGAGAACACTGAGATAACCTTGCACTGTTCTGGGTATGCAACAGGCTAGTATATCCAGTCTAGTTTGCATCAACATTTATGTATCATCGGTATTTAAGTGTAGTTTGCATCAGCGCTACACTGTCAGTGAGAGGAGCAGTTTAGAAGATGCATGTTTTAACAGAGGAGGCGTGGCCATTGGAGACATCTATGGCTATATGGCTGAGACAGGCAGGATTGGAAACGTCCATCTTTTCAGAATACCGTGAGCGCAGGGATGTCTAAAACATTTGCTGCGTATACTTGTGTCTCGTTATAACAGTGGGGCCTGTGTTTCTCCATAGTGGTTTGCTCATGCTGTTCTGGAAACGTCTACGTACCTGATTCCGGAACTGTAGGTACATCTATAACCGCGACTGTGTAATTTGGGCCAGACGTGCATGTTATGGAATAGGCCTCCACGTGACTGGCAGAGTTACAAATGTTAGTGAAATGATGACCAAAGCTGAATTATGACGAGAGATTGGGCTTTTGATGCTCTCTCTATTGATACGTAAGCCCTTGGTAATGTGATCATGGCATGCTGGCTTAGGAGATGAGGTCCACAAGACAGAAGTAAAGAAATTGATATCACTGTACACTAACAAGAAAATAATCTTAGTCCAGAAGTCTTTTTTTGTTTGTTCATGCAGGTTCCTAGTTCAATCAGAAATGGCCCCTACTGAAGCCAGAGCTCTTAAACCTTTGCCTTCAAAACCCTGGGTAACTGTGAATTTAGCTGTTCAAATGGATTTTCCCTGCCTCCAACCTCTTGATTGTAAATGCTGCCAAGTATTGGCCCTAAGGCAGAAAACGACTTCAGCAGAATTTTAGTGTTAACGTCAAGATTAAAATTCAAAAGTACAGAATAAGCGAGAGCGTCATACAAAAATAGCTCTATGCATTTCAAACGCATTAAGGAAGTAACATTGGCAGAAAGATCACAGCAATAACAAAGAAAACTGTCCAGCAAGAACTGAGCTTCCAAGCATCACCTCCACAAATGCGGAAGTGTAGCACTAGGCCACAGGAAACTGGGGATCCGGTTTCCCTCCGAAAGGCAGTGTTACCATATGTATGAAACCATCACACAAAAGAGCTTCTCAGAGGTCAGAAGAAAGACTTTACAAACTGCTAATCCAGCTGCCTGCAGGAGGAGAAGCTGGGACAAGCTCAGGGAGGCATCTGAGGTTTAGACCGATGGAATTTGGTCGATCATGCAGTTTAAAAGCATCCCTGGGGACTGTCCTAAAAAGCGGATGGGCCAGGGACTTTCTGTAGCCTGGTTGTGGGCAGATAAGGAGCAATGGCTGAGGGCAAACAAAGAATCAAACCTGCCCTTATACTCTTGAATTTTCCTTCTGTTTGAGAGAGTAAATCTAAGGTATAGACTTGAGTACTATTAAATACCAGTTCCCTGCACTTTATTATGTTCCTATTTATTATTGTAGCTCTAAGTGTGAAATGACCTCTGGTCTTTAAAATTATCCAGAGGAAAACTTAAAAGGGACAGCTGGCAGTAAACAGTTTAAATCGTCCAAAGTGTTTGAGAGTGATATTTGAAGAGATAGTCTATTTACCAGGCCTTTCATGGGCAGCCAGTGCCGGCAGGCTGTACTGTGGAATTCCTCTTGTTTGCTGTTTTTATATTACACCATCTTAAAATGATGTTGCACATATCTGTTTAAAGCAATCATTTTAAGTTCATTTTTCAAAAATTTTGCACACAAAAGCATAACTAGTGAGGTCAAAAGAGCACATTTGATAAGCAAATGAAAGAAAACCATCTTGGCTTTTAAGATAAACTGAACAAAATTTGAATCCAAGTTTACTACAGTCCAAACATTTCGCCAGACTCATCTAAGAAACTCAGTTAGACCATCATGGATTTGGCAAGGTTGCAATTTGTTTAATGAAATGTGGCAGTATAATCGCACTTTAAGCCCCAAAACCGGGCAAGGGGGTGGCGCCAGACCCATGTTAACGGAGGTGTGTCTGGCATGTCCCTATTTAGTTAGTGCATGTCCCACGCCCTTCCCGTGCTGAGTGATTTGCTGCTCTTACCATGGGAGTCCTTACCTCCACCCAATGAGGTAGCGGCAAGTAAACCCGCGCTAAGCACAACATTGAGTGCGTTAAAGACCCTCATGCTAACCACAGTGAGCACTCTACCCCGAGCCACACAGTTTCTGCCCCAACCTGAGCTAAGCGGTTAGCATGGGATTCTTAGTGCAGCTGCATATTTGGCATGCAATAACTATCGCCACAGCACATCTGGCATGTGCTAAACCCTGCGCTAATCATTACCTCGGTTTAGTAAACGTGCCCCTTGGCTTTCTAATGCTTGTCCTTTCGGCTGTAGGTTTCGACAAAGCTTTCTTCTCATAGGATATAATTTCCCAGATGTCTGTAAGTAGATGGAATTGCAGCCTTCTACTTCTGGGAGTTTTATAGATATCAGCCAAGTGAACTGAAAGGATCGCACACCGCAACCTTACTTTATACAGAGACTTCTTTCTTTCTTGTAATAGGCTAAAAGGAAATGATCTAGTACGGAAAACTATTCTTCAATGGATTTTGCTGACAAGTGAAATCATGAAACCCAATTCTGAGTAGTTTTCCAACTTTACTGGCACTCTGACATGGCAAGGTTTCTCATTATAATCCATGGCTGCTTATTTTACATATCACTTCACTCTCCACTACAACAGAAGCAACTTCTCAGTAGTTTAATATCCCAGATGGTTTTTCTTTCTTTCTTTTTTTCTGTAATCATCATGCTGACAGCTACAGAGAAAAATTCACATGACTATGTGAATACATCTAGTTCCTTTGAAACTGGTGTGCATTGTTACTGCGCATACCACCAAGCCCTGACCTGTCACCCCTTGTGTTCAGAGACATGCTTGTTATTCTTTCAAAAAAGAAAATGAACATGAAGCATACAATGAGAGAAGACGTCGCCTAGGAATACCACCGAGTAATTAAACAGTTAATTCATTGTCATTGGTTCTTAGGTGCATCAGCATCTTCCTATACTACAGCCATCAAACCGGAGCCTTTACAAGCAGTAGCTCGTCCTCCGTATTTATTTAATTTATTTAACTGATTTTGGTATACCGTTTTTTTTACCAGACAAAATGGTGAACAGTTAACAAGGTGTAGACAAAAATATAGTAGTAATAGGTTACAACAAACTTTAAGAGAGTAAAAAGAGACATAGATCAGACCATCCTTGGGAGTGGAGTTTAAAACATGCGGAGAAAAGTAGAAAGAGGTTGAGTTTTTGTAGGTGTCTATGGTGGCGGGTAGGAGAAATGATCTGCTCTTGCTAGGGTGTGCCATAATGCTCTTGGAAAAGATACTGTATATCTTCAGGTATTTTCTAAAGTCTTGTGTTGACTGGATGTTTCGCAGAGTGTGGGGGTAGTGTATTCCAGAATGTGGGGGTACAGAGTGTGAATGACCTTAGGCAGGCGTATTGGCTGCTCCTACAGATCTGTGGTGGCAGGCTAAGAAGATTTAGTGTGCTCTGTCTACATGGTCTAGCAGTACTAGGGGTGCTGAGAGATGTCTGGAGGTGCTGAGTGGGAAGGCCATTCTGGGCTTTGTGAATGATGGTGGGGACTTTGAATTTAATTCTAGAGGTGATGAGCAGCCAGTGGAGGGATTTTAGTTTGGGGATGATGTGGTAGTGTCTGGGTGTTCCAAAGATGGCATGTGCTGTGGGGTTGTGTGAGCTGTAGCGGTAGAATGGTGTGTTTAGGTAGTCCTTGGTATATGGAGTTGCAGTAGTCGAAAAAGGGGGCGATAGTAGTTTGACACACTGCACAGAAATTAGAGGAAAGGAGGGGGCATAGGTTATGTAGTTTTCTGAGCTTGTAATAGACTGCCTTGGTCGTGTTTCGGATGTGAGTTTGGAAGTTCACTGCTGATCCACAGGAACTCAGAGATATATGAGTTGGGTTTTGACCTGGAGATCTGTGTTATCAATTCTGATGGTTGTGGGAAGCATAAAAACGGGGTCCTTGGTGATGTGGAGAATTTCAGTCTTGCTGAAGTTGACTGTCAGATTGCGGAGTTGAAGCCATTTGACTATTTCTTTAAAGCAGGCTAAGAGACTGGAGTAGTTGGGAGCAGCTGTAGAGAATGGGGTGTATATCATTGTCGTCAGCGTAGATCTGGTAGCTGATGTTGAATTCTGGATAGCTGTGCATAGAGGATGAATGCAAATATTGAAAAGCAGAGAGGAGAGTGCCTAATGCCGCTTAAATATTATCCCTCCCATCAGGAGTCTCCAGTCAACAACTACAGAAAATTAAGTTTAAATTAAAAGTTGATGATAAATAAGGTCAGTGTTGTTTAGAGATATTTGCTTCACAAAATGGACAAAATCTTTTCTGCCACAGGTTAATATTCACCTTTTAAAGGTCCTCAGGATAAGTCAACTGGGCAAGAATTCCACACATGATAAAATGATACTATCAAAGAAAAAACTTGGCTTTTTATTTTTGAAGTATTGTGTAAGAATATTGTTACTTATTCAGCTTGTTATGTAAATTACAGCTCCAGCCTCGAGGAAGCAGTCGAGTGTATTGTACCTAGGACTCAGCTGCCATATTCTAGACCAAGTTTAACTAGATCCCTCTTCATGTTGTCGGATCCTTCCTGTGTGTCTACTGTATTGCAGATTTTGATAATGTCTGCAAACAAGCAAACCTTATCCAACAGTCCTTCCACAATATTACTAACAAAAATGTTAAACAGAATCAGACCAAAGACAGAGCCCTGTGGCACACCACTGGTAACCTCCTTCTCCTCCATTTACCTGTACTCTTTGTCACTTCCCATTCAACCAATTTTTAACCCAATCAGTAACTTTAGGGTCCATCCTTAGGGCGCTCAGTTTGTTTATAAGTCGCCTGTGCGGAACGATGTCAAAGGCTTTACTGAAATCTAAATACACCACATCTAGGGCTCTCACTCGGTCCAACTCCCCGGTCACTCAGTCAAAGAAATCTATCAGATTTGTCTGACAAGATTTCCCTCTGGTGCATCCATGTTGCTTCGCATCTTGCAATCCAGAAACTGCACTATTCTCTCCTTTAGTAGCCTTTCCAATAATTTACTAACCACAGAGGTTAGACTAACCGGCCTCTAGTTCTCAATGCCATCTTTACATCTGTTTTTGTGTAAAGAGACCACATGTGCCTCTCTCCAGTCCTCTGGCACCACTCCTGACCCCAAAGAGGCATTGAAAAGGTCAGACAGTGGAGCCGCTAGAACGTCCCCAAGTTCCCTCCATATTCTTGGATGTATCCCATGGCTTTGTCTACTTCTAGTTTAGCTAGATCCTCTTGAACACAGTCTTCTGAAAATCAAGTGTTCCTTAGGCTGATGTTGCCTGTGCTGCAGCAGCTCTGTTTTCCTGTGTCTGCGTATGCAATACATGCAGATCTTAGCTCCTGAAGAAACTCGTCGTCTTCTACTGTCTACCTTTCTACATTCATGTTTACTCTGGTGACATTACAGAGATGGGAAGGAGGAGGAAAGGGAGATATGCTCTTCCCCAGCCCTTCCACCAACCCTCAAAAATATAAAGAGTAGCAATGATACATTTGAAGGATACTACAAACTATAGAAAATAGAGCCAAGAAGACTAAATCTGTACGCAGGGCATTCTTGAAAGCCATTTCTGTGGATAAAATGGACTGCAGACTTTAGAAAGCTACTTCTCTGGATTTAAGATGGTGCTGGTGTACTAACATACAATGACTTGGAGACAAAGGGGATTTTGGTACTTTTGTTCTTTTGCTTTGAAAGTCCACTGGCTTTCTTTTAAACATAAGTCAAAGAGAAGAGAAAGGTAAGGGCTGTTCCCCTTGAAACTCTAAATTTTAACACAGATTCCAAACGATCACTTTCTTACCTGTGCACGGAGAAGAAACGCTAGTAGTGTCCTCTTATGCAGTTAGCATGGGAGCAGCACACAAGCTAGAATTTAAAACATCTTAGTCCTGGCACTCGCATTTGGAACAGCTTGGAAAGCGTGATGATTCTACCAAGGTAGTACCCCTGAAGAAGCTCAGTAATAGAGTGAAACATTGGCTACCATTGGATATAAATTGTTGCTACTTCCACTCGCACTCCAGTTAAGTAAAACAAATACATAAATATAGAAGGTGGGGTTCATATTATTTAATTTAAAAATATTTTTACAAACATACTCTCTCATTTTGTGTGTCATTTGTATCTATAAAAGTAATAGGAAATAAAATCCTTGGAAGACTGGTTCCATGCCTGTTCATAGCACTAATGTACCTTAAAGACTGGACAAAGTCCGAGGTCTTTTTCCTCTTTATATTATATAAGCAGGCCGTTAACGTAAATTTACTTTTGTGCACATCAGTTTGTTCAGCAGAGTCCTTTTTTGTTCCATTGTGGTTTACTGCTGACACTAGATTTGGTTTCGTCAAATCTCTGCTGTAGGTGTGTCATGTGGGGCCATCCCAGCACTCAGAGGTGGTGAGCGCAAGATTCATTTTTTGTGATTAAGGGTTGTTAGAGGAGCTTCCCCTTCTTCCCATTTTATAAATGCGGGAGTTGTTAAAGAGCAGAACAGCATACAAGAGAAGCCCGAGGTGATGATTATAGATTTTGGATGGATTGCGATTTACATGGATTTTATGTTGGCTCAATACACGGTGGCTTGCATCATCACCAGCTCAACAAAATACGACCACATTACTCCCATACCAAGCCAACTACACTGGCTCTCGATACACTCGTGCGCCAAATTCAAAACACTGAACATCTTCAAAATCCTACAGAATACCTCGGTGGATATCCTACAGAACCTAATCACAAGAGATCTGGACAACCAGCCTAAAAAGAATAACAGCAAGTACTCGATCACACCTAGTCATTACTCAAATCCAAGAGAGCGTTTTCACTCTCCACACCAGCCCTATGGAACTCCCCCCCAGAAAGCATCGGAGCTACCGCGGACAGCAAGGACTTCAGAAAGAAGCTGAAAACATTCCTATACACAGAACACTTTGGAAGCATCGCTTAGCAAGCCATAAAATAATCTTCGCCAACTAATACCTGACTCGGCTCCGAAACACTTCCAGACACTACAACGCCTAACAGACACTGCACAACAACCATCTCCCTTTTAGTATATAGTCTGCCTGTATATAGTTTTCCTGTTTTAAGTACCCTGCATTCCACCCCTCCCCAGGTGGAATTCATGGTAAAAACTTCTGTTGTAACGTAAAACGCTTAGACTTAAGGATAAAGTGGTATAAAAAAAACCCTGTTAAGTAAATAAATACATTTTATAAGCTATACTCATTTGTGCACATTTACACTAGCTCCTGAGCTGGTATAATTGACGTAGTTTTGTTATTGTTGCAATTTCTGTAGTTTTGTAGGGCAGTTTGCCAAAGACACATAGGCACTGTGCGTAAATGACCTCTTATAAAATACCATAAACCTAGCATGAGGGCACGATGGCGCTCACATTGCTGGTATGTATAGTTAGGGGCCCAGTTTGGGTAAATGAGGGCGGAGTCAGCAGATACGCATGCTGTCTGTAAAATTCCTTAATTGACATGTGTACTTGCAAACTTTAGGCACCATCATTTACACCTGCTTGTACCTACATGCAAGGTGCGTTGTCTGCCATATACACTCGTATTTTTTTTAAAAGACAAATAGGTGCCTCCTCATGGTACCCTGTTAAAAAAAAATGTACCCTCTATGAAAGTATAATTTATAAAGTTGCACCTAGTTAATGTATGCCTATTTTATAAAGTCAAGTATGAATGCTTGACATTATCAAATACTAGCATAAATGGCTGAGAATGTGCTTTAAATTACAAGTATGAAGACGTACACCAGTCCTAGAACTGGTGTAAATTACTGTGCAGGTAGGCTTGTAAATTATAGAATTTTTTAATCATGCCTACGCTCCATCACAGTGAAAGTACGCACAATGCAAACAATGCTATACTTTCATGCTAGTCTGTATTTTATAAGAGATCTATGCACGAAGGTGGCCACTTACATGCATTTATGATTAAAATGCTGAAATTTAGGCATGTTCTTTGAGCCTAAAAATAGGCATCTCTTTATAAAATTACCCCATGTGTGTATATGTGTATTTTTATGAAATATTCATATGCATTGAAGCTCTGCCCCCTGGAATGTCTCTACACGGTCTTCGCAAAACTACATGCGATCTTTCGGTGCACGTATATAAATCAGCTCTATAAGTATCACTATGGCTTCAATGCAGAGAGGATTATATAAATGGCTATTTATTTTGAAAAAAGGGGTTTTTATGACTAAGAAGAGAGAATTCCACGAGAGCTGGTAAGGTTCTGAGGTCTTTTCCCCTAAATGATAGAGAGCACCGACTGCTTGTGGCTGTTACTTGTTTTCACGTGAGGTCTATATTGTTGTATGCGGTAGTGCATTATTAGCCCATATTTACTGAAAATTAACAGAGGTTTACAGTCCTTAGGTGCCAGCATGGTTCTTTTACTTCTATGAGCGTAGCAGCACTTAACACATTTTAACTTTTCTTAATGTACATTAACCTCTAATAAACATGCCCCATAGGCGGCTATGTGTCTTTATAAATTAAGAGCATAAATCCTACAGAAGTCACAAGTAAAATGAACTTGCGTAAATTTATACCAGCTCAGGAGCAGGGATAAAATGTGCGCATGGACAATACTCGCCGCCGCACGTATTTTATAAAGTGTGCAGGGGACAGCCAACGCAGTCAATGTGGTAAGCAGATCTGCTATGTTAATCATGGTCACCAGGGTATTCAGCAGCACCATGGGTCAACCATGTTTCTTATTTTATCAGTCTTTTTGAAAGTTAAATGCTAGTGCAGTGGATTCTTTGCTATCCTCTCTCCATTTATTAAATCAAATACATTCATGATAGGCGATCTCAACACCATTATCCCTCGCCAGATCTTGCATTCCACTAAGGACTAGATCTAAAATAGCTTCCCTTTGTGTCAGTTCCTGAACCAGCTGCTCCGCAATAGTGTCATTTATTTCATCTAGAAACATTTATGTGCCTAGTATGTCCTGATGTGATATTGACCCAGTCGATACGGATGTGACTGACATCACCCATTAATACTGTGTTGTAAACTTTGCTAGCTTCCCTAATTTCTGTTAGCATTTTGTCATCCATCTGTTCATTCTGGTCAGGCAGTCGGTAGTACACCCCCACTGCCATTCCCGTCACCTTTTTTACATGGAATTTCTATCCATAGAGCTGCTACAGTGCATTTTGTTTCCTGCAAAACTTTTATCCATGTTTGACTCAATGCCCCTCTAACATATAGCGCCACTCCTCCACCAATTTGATCTACCATATCATTGCGATATAATTTGTACCCAAGTATCAGTGTGTCCCATTGGTTGTCCTTCTTCCACCGGGTCTCTGAGATGCCAATCATATCTAATCCTTCATTCAGTGCTATGTTTTCTCTCTCCCCCATCTAGCATTTGCATACATTCATTTCAAAGGATTTCTTTGTTCATATTAACCATTTAATTATCAGTTGACGGGATAATCTGGAATCTTTCAATTCTGTCTGCCTTTTACTTAAGGTGCCTAGGTTACTTTTAATTCTATCGGGATTCCCTAACTTCCCTGTTTTGCTAGTAAACTTTAAAGCTACATCATTCCAAACCATGCACTCTTGGGTGACTGTCGGCTTTCCCTCATTATCCAGTTTAAAAGCTGCTTTATCTCCTTTTTCAAGGATAATGCCAGCAGCCTGGTTCCATCCTGGTTAAGGTGGAACCCATCTTTCAGAAAACCCCCTGCCTTTCCCAGAATGTTGCCCAGTTCCTAAGAAATCTAAAACCCTCTTTCCTGTACCATCGTCGCATCCACAGATTGAGACTCCAGAGCTCTGCCTGTTTCTTGGGTCCTGCGTGTGGAATGGGAAGTATTTCTGAGAACGCTACCCTGGAATTTCTAGATTTCAGCTTTCTACCTAACAGTCTATATTTGGCTTCCAGAACCTCTCTCCCACACTTTGTCATTGGTACCAACATGTACCGAAACAGCAGGTTCCACCCCAGTACTGTCTAGAACCTTATTTAGGTGGCAAGTGAGGTCCGCCACCTTCAGACCAAGCACGCAATTACTACTACTACTATTACTGATCATCGGTATAGCACTACAAAGCATACACAGCTCCTTTCATACAGATGCAAGACACGGTCCCTACTCATTAGAGCTTACAATCTAATCAAGATGAAAAAACATTGCAAAACTGGGAACTAGAGTATGGTAAGATACACATAAGTAGTGAACAAGAAAATGAGGGACGTCAGGATCCAACAGCAGCCTCAAAGAGCCTGGATTTGAATAGGGCCAGAGGAGGAGCCCGCCACACCAACTCAGGTAGTTTGTTCCAGGCATATGCAGCAGTAAGGTGGAATGGATGAAGTTTGGAGTTGGCAGTGGCAGAAAAAGGCACAGATGAGAGGGATCTGTCAGAGGGGTGGAGTTCCTGAGAAGGAGTATAGAGTGAGATAAGAGGAGAGATAGCGTGGAGCTGCAGAATGTTTGTTGATGTCTATGCAATTTCTTGATAAATCACCCAGGCTGAAGGGCATCAGAGCCGTTTACAGTCACATACTGGATACATTCCCTTCTCCCTAAAGGGCACACAACCTATGTGTACCTGAGGCAATGGAGGGTTAAGTGGCTTGCCCAAGGCCACAAGGAGTGCCTGTGGGAATAGAAACCCCAGTCCCTCCAGCCTGAGATTGCTGTCCCCTGGTGGGAATCAAACCCCTGGCCCTCTGCCCTGAGATACCTTGTCCTAGCCACTAGGCCACTTCTCCTTTGGACTAGTAGGCTGTGTGTTTAGCACCACTGCTTACGGGGGAAGCCCAGGCAGCCTATTGGTTTCTAGACAATACTCAAGCCACAGACTATTATGAGGCGAAAGCAGCTATCCAGGACTGGTTAGGGCTATCCCCAGAGAACTATCAAAAGGGGTTTTGGGCCACTGAATTCACCCAGGAGAAAGGCCTACGGCCATGGCCCACAGATTAATTGATTTGGCCACCAGGTGGCTGGAACCGGATAAAAATTTTGGATTTGCCATAATAAGGAAGATCGTTCTAGCACTAGTTCTCTGTACCAAGGGAAATATGGGTATGGGTATCTAGGCAGGGGCCCATGTCCATAACAGAGGCTGTAGGTCTCGCCGAGAACTTTCTTGACACTGAATCCCAAGGACCCAAGTCCCCAGAAAAGGGAGAAAGGAGATACCCCAAGGGATTCCTGTGGCCAAAGAGAAGTTAGGATAACTCTAAGGGCCCCACAGGGAAGAAACTCACTCAGGAGTCCAGAAGAGGGCCATGCTGCTTTGCGTGCGGGGAGCTGGGCCATTTCCAATGGGAGCATCCAAAAAGGGAATGTTCCTTCTCTAGTGTAGAACTCGTGTGGGATCCAGGAAGCTGGAGTGGACCCCTTAAAAAGGGGGAACGGGATTGGTGGGACGGACCTGGAAGCTCTCATAGACATGGAGTAATTAGTCTCTGATGTCTCGAGATCTGGCCCAGAGCCTAGGGGTCAGTAAGAGGCAGGGTAGATACTTAGGCCCCGTATGAGTATGACCCCACTTATGAGATAAAAATCACCTGGGATAACAAACAGCTACTAGGAATGGCCATTTTGAAGGGCCTCCCAATGCCATTAATCCTAGGCCAGGACTGGGAGGAGCTATTAAACTCAACCAGCTCTGCTTTAGTAACCACCTGTTCAAGAGACTATACCCCGGAGGAAAAGTCTGTCCCCCATCTCGAGGAGTTGTTCCCATTTGCAACTCCAGACATGGTCGAGAGAGGGGGAAAGACTAAAAAAAGCAGGGCTCAGCATAGGGCAGAAAAATGGAAAGGGTTGATTCCCCCAAGAGGAGTCAAGGCTCTTGGGGAGGAGGTGCTCTCCAAGTTCGATAATTTTTCTGAAGAGCAAGCAAAAGACCCATCCTTGAAGGAAGCCTGGGGTACGGCGGAAGGGGCAGGCTCCCCGTTGTTACTATCTAGATGTATATCTATAATATGCGGTATATCAAATAAAGTTAACTGTAACACGCAACAAAGAGTGGAGGAGTAGCCTAATGGTTAGAACACTGGCTTGGGACCAAGCAACCAGGGTTTGATTCCAACTAACACTCCTTGTGACCTTGGGCAAGTCACTTAACCCTCCATTGCCTCAGAAAAATCCAAGTTATCAATGTCCCTATTTAATGTACATTACTAAGTTTGTTACAATGAAATGATAGAGTGATATAAAAAACCTGTTAAAAGAATGTCCTTGGCATCAAGCTTCAGGTCCAAAGAGTTCTCTGGGAGTTGGCTGAGGCTACAGTGCAGTGTGAGGAAGTTCTCCAAGAACAAGCAAGAAGTCAGTCCTCACATATGGGTGACGTCGGCACCGACAGAGCCCTCGTGCAGAGCAATTCCCCAGCTTTCAAAGAAAGCCTTTGGGATTGCATCACGCATGCGCGGTCCCCTTCCTGACCAAGGGTGCCATCTTGCTCAGTCTCCCTTTTTCCGCGGAGCCCAACGGACATGGACCAAGTTCCCTCGCAGAAAAAGTGCGTCAAAACCACTGAAGATTCTCTTCTTCGACCCGGTTCGACGCCGGTTCCCCTTCCCGCCTCAGTTCGGTACACCGGTATCGAGTCCGGTCACTTATTTTTAGGTTTTTGTCCTTAGTGACTAGCGTTTGCACTTTTTTATTTTTCACTGGCAGCCCAGTCGTTTGACCTCCCCCGCTGGCTGCCAGCAGGTTTAAAAAGTGTGATCGATGTAAAAGATTAATGTCACTCACCGACACACACGACTGCTGTGTCCGCTGCCTCGAGCCCAACCATGACCCGAAGGTCTGCGGCCCATGCGGCAAGATGTCCTCCAAGGCACTTAGAAGTAGGCAGCAGCAGCGTGAAAGGATTTTCTCAGAGTCCGCATCCACCCGGGTCCGGACCTCTTCACAAGCCTCGACATCTCGGGAGCTATCTGACTCCGAGCATCATCGGAGGTCTTCTGAGCAGGGGTTTCCCTTGCGGGAACACCGGAAGAAGAAGAAAACTCTGAGGGCAGCGTCGTTGGATGCCTCTGATTGGCCTGGATCCTTGCGGGCCAGGTTGCGGAGTCCTGACCACCGCCCCGGGTCCTCGGAGTCGGAGCGGCCTGCAAAGGTGCCTCGCACGGAGCCGGAGACGCCGAGGAAGGTAACTTCTGTTGTCCTCGTTGACTCTCCTCTGGGAGAACCGGTGTTGGGCCCAATGGCATCAGGACCCGACCCCGGAGACTGCAGAGCCTTCTGAGCTCAGACTCAGAATGGCGGCAATGGAGCGTTCAGGACCGAGGTCATCGACGCCGGTGCCCTCAGCGTCAGGGCGGTCAAGACTGAAGCCTTCATGGCTGAAGCCCATCGATTCCTCCTCGGAGGACTTGGCATGGGAAACGGAAGATGAGAGTCCCCGGACACCCACCGGACACGGTATGTCCCATCAGACTCACCGGATACCCAGTTCTCGGACTTCATCAGGGATATAGCCAAAGTTTTGGCATTCCCGGCAGACACCGAGGAGAACCCTAAGAGCTCGAAGCCCTCCAGTATGACTTTCCCCCTTGGGAAGCCTTTACGGTACCGGTTCCTCCGATGTTGGAATGGCTTATGCTCCACATGTGGGAGTCACCGGCCTCGATGCCGGTTCTCAGCAAGCAGGTCAATTCTATCTATTGAGTCCGCAAGAGCCATGGGTTCCAAAAAGCACAGCTGCTGCACAACTCCATGGTTGTGGAATCAGTCATGCACAGGCTCGAGCCAAAAAACACATTCCTCGGTGCCTCCTGGACGTCCTCGGCAGAAAGTGCTACCAGGGATTGATGCTGTCATGCCGAGTCCAAACATACCAGCTGTACATGGGCATATACTTGCGAGACCTGGCAAGGGACATTGCCGGGTTCTCAGCTGGCCTCTCCGAGGAACCCTTGCAGTGCTTCAAGAACTTGTCCACTGGGATTCGGGAGTGCTCGAAGTTTGTCTCGAGCAGCCTATGATGGCTTCGAGGCCTCGGCCTGAGTAGTCGCAGCCGGCATCGGTACCCGCCGCCAGGCGTGGCTAATGTCGTCGGACCTGGAGCCATGGGTTCAGGACAAGTTGGTCAATGTCCTTTGCTGGGATGATAACCTCTTTGGAAACCCAGACCCAGACAAGACTCTCCAAGAAGACTTCTGCCTCTTCTAAAAAGAAGGGCTCGGGTAAAAAGCCCTTTTTCCCGAGGAAGGGTGCTGCTTACCAAAACTACCCCACTCTTCAGGTCTCCCCAGCTCGCCCACAGGGGCAACAGGCCAAGGGACAGGGGCATGGCCCGTGTAAGCAGAAGACCCCCACGTCTCAGGCCCCGGCTCCGACCCAGCTGGGAGGGGTTTTTTGACTGCCAAAAAGCATAGTCTCTCTCCAACCAGGGGTGAGGTCTTGCACAGGAGGAAGGCTGAGCCTGTATGCCCACAGGTGGCCAGCAATTACCACGGATACCTGGGTCCTTCAAATAGTCCAAAGGGGCTATTTGCTCCACTTCAACCAGGTACCTCCCTCCTACTCGCCGGGAGAGCCTCTCAGACCCCCTCTACACAGGGACCTCCTCTCGCAGGAGTTGGCCGGTCTTCTAGAGGATCAGGCAGTGGAACCGGTGCCCCACCACCTGCAGGGACAGGGCTTCTACTCCAGGTATTTCCTGATACCAAAGAGAACAGGGGGCCTCAGACCCATCCCCGACCTGCGAAACTTAAACAAGTTCCTGGTGAGGGAAAAGTTCAAGATGCTTTCCCTTGGAATATTGCTGCCTTACCTCCACCAGGGAGATTGGCTATGCTCCTTAGCCCTGAAGGATGCCTCAACGCACATCCTCATACATCCAGACTACAGACAATATCTCAGATTTGTAGTGGGAGGAAACCATTTTCAGTACAGAGTACTTCCATTAGGCCTAGCCTCTGTCCCAGAGTGTTTACAAAATGCCTGGCAGTAGTAGCGGCCCTCCTCAGGTACCAGGGGATTTTTGTCTTCCCTTACCTGGACGACTGGCTCATCAGGGCCCATTCGCCTAAGGAGGCCCAACAAGCCACAGCTTGCACTATCAACATGCTACAGCATCTTGGCTTTGTCATAAATCAAGGAAAGTCCACTTTGCTCCCCACTCAAAAATTTAGAGTTCATAGGAGCAAGATTAGACAACCTTCGGGCAAGGGCTTACCTGCCAGAAGACAGGGCACAGAGGCTTCTGGCGCTGGTGCACCAAGTCAGCCACAAGTCTCACATCTCAGCGAGACACTTCCTACGCCTCCTGGGCCACAAGGCCTCCACGGTACATGTAACCCCCAAATGCCCGTCTCCACATGCGAACAGCTCAGTGGTCCCTCAGAGATCAGTGGACACAAGCCACAGGACGACTCCGAGACAGGATCAGAGTGTCCAAACGACTAATGAAGTCATTGGCATGGTGGCTTCAGCCAACCAACCTACTTGAGGGAGTGCCTTTTCAGACTCCCTCACACACAAGAGTGCTGACAGATGCCTCCTTGCTGGGCTGGGAAGCCCATTGCCAGGGATCATGCACTCAGGGGTTGTAGTCTCCTCAGGAGAGTGCACACCAAATCAACCTCTTAGAGCTTCGGGCAATTCGCCTAGCTCGACAAAACTTCTGCCATTTATTTATTTATTTATTTAGTGTACACTTGTATCCCGCTGCTTCCAGCGATCAGCAGCGGTATTCTATACATAATGGGGCGGCTGTACAGGCCGGAATTTGAACATACATTGATTTCAGGGGGGGTGAAAGGCACAACAAGCAATTACAATTTTTACATTGATTGTATAAGAGGAGACTTTACGTATCTACATTGGATTGTACTAGTGGAGGCTTTTCATGTATCCATATACACGTATCTTACATACTCTGACTAGGTCAGGTTGAAGTGAGTTTTAAAGAGGTGAGTCTTCAGCTTCTTCCTGAAGTCCTTCAAGTCTTTGTTTGCTCTTAGTTCATAGGGCAGTTGGTTCCAGAGTGTTGGTGCAGTAAATGAGAACGCTCTGTTGGTGGTGTTTGCGTTACAATTTCTCATGCTATTCGGGACATGGAGGGTGTTGCTATTTACTGTTCTTCTGTTTCTGATGATTGGTTGCTCGGATATTAAGGTGTTTAGGTATGAGGGTGCTATGTTGTAAACAAGTTTGAACGTGGTTACTAAGAGCTTGTATTGGATGCGGGCTTTGATGGGGAGCCAATGAAGTTCGATTAGTACTGGAGTGATGTGTTCGGTTAGGCCTTTTTTCATGATAACTCTAGCCGCCACGTTTTGTGCTAGTTGCAGAATGTTAGGCGTTTTTTTGGGCAGACCCTGTAAAATGGCGTTGCAGTAGTCCAGGTGGGGGATGATGAGGGCTTGTGCTACTGTCCTGAAGTCGGCGTGGTCGATAATGCTCCGAAGTGGTTGCAGGATTCTTAATTTGCGGAAGATGGCCCGATTGGTGATGCGGAGGTGCTTTTCCATATTTAAGTTGCTGTCCAGCATTACACCCAGGTATTTTATTTCAGGTTTTGTGGTATATACATTATTATTCTCACATGTTCTCTCACATCAGTCTGTCTTGGTGCAGACCGACAATCAGGTAGCAATGTTCTACATGAACAAGTAGGGAGGTACAGGGTTCCGTCTCCTATGTCAGGAGACACTCGACCTCTGCTCCTTTGCAATCAGGCAGGGTATGTCCCTCAAAGCAGTTTACCTGCCAGATAAGGAGAACTTCCTAGCAGACAAGCTAAGCAGGATTCTTCAACCTCACGAGTGGCAACTGAATCCGGAGGTGGCCCAACAGATCTTCCACTGCTGGGGGCCCCCATCCATAGATCTCTTTGCCAGTCCGCAAAATCACCAGTTGTCCATCTTTTGCGCCAGACAGCCACATCCTCAGAGGGTGGCTGCAGATGCTTTTCTGATCTCCTGGTCAGTGGGCCTCCTGTATGCGTTTCCTCTCACGCCTCTGGTGGCCCGGACTCTGTTTAAAATCCTTCGGGACAAGGCCTCGGTCATCCTGGTAGCCCCCAGATGGCCGAGACAGCCTTGATTCCCGCTTCTCCTCCAGCTGGCAGTGGAAACCCCACTCCCTCTTGGGACGCAGCCCGACCTCCTGTCCCAGAAGCAGGGCTCTCTCTTACATCCCAACCTCAGGTCCCTCAACCTGATGGCATGGCTGCTGAAAGGATAGTGCTGGCTCCTCTCCTCCTACTCAAGAATGTAGAAGAAGTGTAACTGGCCTCAAGGAGACAGTCCACTAGGAGAACCTATGCCTGCAAGTGGTGCAGGTTTGAGGTGTGGTGTACCCAGCACAATGAAAACCCTTTCTCTTGTCTTGTACCAGTATCTGCTTCACATCTCAGAATTAGGTCTTAAGTCCAACTCTGTCAGGGTCCACCTGAGTGCTTTGTCAGCACACCACTCTCCAGTGGAAGGACAACCTCTTTTGGCTCACCCCTTGGTGTCCAGATTCCTCAGAGGTCTACTTCTACTAAAACCCCCGGTTCGTCCCCCGGCAACCGAGTGGGATTTGAATGTGGTCTTGGAGCAGCTTACTCGTCCACCTTTTGAGCCGATGTCCACTTGCCATCTGCGCTTCCTCTCCTGGAAGGTGCTCTTCCTGGTGGCACTCACATCTGCCAGACGAGTGAGTGAGCTGCAAGCTCTTGTTTCGGATAGACCGTACACACGGTTTTATAGGAACAAGGTAGTCCTTCGCACCCACCCCAAGTTCCTTCCGAAAGTGGTCTCTTCGTTCCACCTCAACCAAGAGGTGGTTCTTCCAACCTTCTTTTCCAGACCGCATGCCAGCCGGGCAGAGGCAGTCCTGCATACCCTGGATTGTAAGAGGGCGTTGGCCTTCTACCTGGAGCGTACAAAGGGACATCGAAGGGCTACTCATCTCTTCGTCTCTTATGACCCCAGTAAGCTGGGGCTACCTATCTCCAAGCGCACGTTGTCCACCTGGGTGGCAGACTGCATTGCCTGGGCATACAGGGCGGCCGACCTCCCGTTGCAGGGTCGAATCACGGCCCACCGTGTCAGGGCTAAGGCCGCATCAGTGGCTCACTTCCGCTCTGTTCCGCTGGCAGATATCTGCCGGGCTGCCACCTGGTCTTCGGGCCAGACTTTTACAGCCCATTACTCCTTGGATAGGGAGTCCCAACGGGACAGTACTTTCGGCCAGGTGGTACTCCGTAACTTATTTGAGGTTTAGGCAACTCCTACCCTCCGACCCTTTGGTGTCAGGCTACCGGAGGTGTTGCGTTCTCCGCTGAATTCCTATCACAGCTGCTGCGGCTCTTCTAGAGGGAGCCATTTTTCAGCTATGGGTTCTCGGTAGCCTATAGCTAGGGAGTCCCATATGTGAGGACTGACTTCCTGCTTGTTCCTGGAGAAAGCATAGTTACTCATCTGTAACAGGTGTTCTCCAGGGACAGCAGGAATCAGTCCTCATGATCCTCCCTCCTCCCCTAGTTGCAGTCTTATCATTATTATATTTTGTTCATTTTGCCATCTCTTTAGCTATGTCATTTGACTGAGCAAGATGGCACCCTTGGGCGGGAAGGGGACTGCGCATGCGTGATGCAATCCTAAAGGCTCTCTTTGAAAGCTGGGGAACTGCTCCGCACGAGGGCTCCATCGGTGCCGACGTCACCCATATGTGAGGACTGATTCCTGCTGTCCCTGGAGAACACCTGTTACAGGTGAGTAACTACGTTTTATACGTCAAGAGGGAGGCAGTTTGCTCCCATGAGCACTATCCACTTGTGAGGTCATCAGATTGGTTATGGTTCAGAGGGACTAACATAGTCAGGCCTGTAGGCTCTTCATTGTACTGAGGTTGCCAGTGTGTTCTGGATCTTTGAACATAGCTAGTGCCTTGGGACCATGTGATGTTGACAGTTGGTCCTAGGTAATATTACACAGTTTCCCAGTGTGCCCAGTTAGGCCAAGCAGTTTAGATGTTGGAGGCCCATCCAGGGCTGCTTGGAATTGGGCCTCCAGAGGGCTTCGGCTGTGGTATGTGGATCTGATGGTGGGTGTGAAAGACCCATGTCCATTCCCCAGTGCTGGACAATCTTCAATCTCTGGGTCCAATTCTCTGGCCAGAAGTGGTTCTGTTTTTGTTTATGGCTTGTCTCTTGAGTGGGCTAGGCAGAGAAAGAAAGATTCTCCTCCTCAGGTTATGTCGACTTTGCTTCCAGTGAGTAATCAGTACATTTATGCTGCTCTGAATTTTAGAGAGGCCATTAGCACACAAACTAGCACATCCATGTGTTAGTGATTTTATAGAAATACCTTATGATCTCGTTTTTCTGGATTTGATTTCTTTTCCTTTCTTATTTTTTTCCCCGATATATGAGGGGTTTATTACATTTTCAGGTTTTATGAAATGTATTCTAAATTTGCTGCTGAATGTGTAAGTCCCTTATATATGGGTTTTCAGCAGCAATATCCAGCAGTAATTGCATAACAGGGTGCCTGAGGGCAAGAAGGCGCCTATTTTAATCCTATTTTGTAAAGGCACATAGGCAGCTATGTGTCTTTATAAAATATTAGCACAAATCCAGTAGCAATTGCGGCTACATCAAGGTTGTAAACATTTACACTTGCTCTGGATGCTGGCAAGCATCTATGAATAGATTAGCATATTTTATAACAAACATGCATACCTTCTGTCCGTGCTGCAATCAAACCATGCCACAAGAAATGCCTACAGTAGAAGTATGCACCTTCATATCACTGCATGCACTTTTTTGCTACGGTAATTTTCCAATGGTCATTTTACATGTATCTATTGCCATATACGCACTAAAATGACTTTATAAAATTACCCTCAGAGTAGCCAAAAAGGGCTACTATACGCATAGACGGCAGCAGTGACAGCATTATATTTATTTATTTAACCAGTTTTCTATACCGCTTTATCCTTCAATCAAAGATTTGTTTCTATCACTTATCCATATAGTGAAACTGAATACATATGGGACCCAGTACTCAAAGGATTTATGCTCTTAACATTGAGAGTTATGTGCCTAAACTGGCCTCTGAAAATTTACTAGGGCTGACTCCCTAGATTTATACTCCAAATTTTACTAACCTCATATTTAGGAGCATAAAAAGTGGGTGGCAACAGGAACAGATTTAAGAAGGGGGGAGTTAGGCGCTTAGCATCCATTTTCAGCACTAGGCACTTAAATTAGGCTCATAAATCTAGGAAAATAAATGGCTGGCCTAAATTTATAATCATAACTTTTAAGCTCCTCAGTTAAGATGAATTTTCAACTGAAATCTTAGAGAGTCATTTTAAATCACTTAGAAACGTTTTGGACGTCCAAAAATATGCACATGGACATCCAAATTGCAGAGAAGACCGCAGAGCAATTGCAGATGTCATCACTGTGGGGACATCTAAATAGGCAGTAGGTATTATGGAGGTGTGGCCAGAGTGGCGCTACAGACAAACATCCCCAATCAATTGTAGAACCCTTGGGGGGATGTCTGCGCCCACATCCAAACCTAGACCTGCTTTAGGCATGAATAAGCATCAGAAAAAAGTGCTTGTTTTTGCATTAAAACCTCTGAAGTGTGTAGAAAGGTTGGCACGTCACGATCCTCAATATTCTCCACACTCACAGTAATATATTGTGTGCGAGTCTGCGAAACTTGTTGTGGGTTAGCACCATCGCTGCATGTCTTGTAGATGTCCCGTGTATTGAATACTATGCCCGGGATGTCTATGTAGATGTTCCTACATATGTCCATATCGGGCATGTCCAGGTTTGTATAATCGTACCTGAACTTTGACATGCTTGTGGTTTTTGGGGACATTCTGTCTTGGACATCCCAGATTGTACTGGGACATCCTTTATAAAATGTGCCTTTTAGGCTCTTAAATTTGGCAGAAAATAGGGCTCCTAAGTTTAGAAGCTCACCTTTTTTTTTTTATATCAAGCCCATAGCTTTTGAATACCATGGCTGGCATTTAAACAAATCTAATCACCAGAGCCCTGGAAACTGGATCCATTAATGGAGATTAAAGTTCCCGTAGTGAAGTCAGCAGACCCATCATCTCTAATACCTGAAGATTGGAGGATCGCCAATGTAACACCAATTTTTAAAAAGGGTTCCAGGGGTGATCCGGGAAACTACAGACCGGTGAGCCTCACGTCAGTACCGGGAAAAATGGTAGAAACCATCATAAAGAATAAAATTACTCAGCATGTAGATAGTCATGGCCTAATGGGAGACAGCCAACATGGCTTTAGACAAGGAAGATCTTGTCTTACTAATCTGTTATGTTTTTTTGAAGGTGTGAATAATCAGGTGGACAAAGGTGAGTCAGTTGATATAGTGTATCTGGACTTTCAGAAAGCCTTTGACAAGGTCCCTCATCAGAGACTTTTGGCAAAACTAAAGAGTCATGGGATAGGAGGCAGTGTACTACTGTGGATCAGGAACTGGTTAAAAGATAGAAAGCAGAGGGTTGGGCTAAATGGCCAATTTTCCCAATGGAGAAAGGTGAATAGTGGTGTACCCCAGGGATCTGTGCTGGGTCCGCTGCTTTTTGACATATTCATAAATGACCTGGAAAGTGGAATAACGAGTGAGGTTATCAAATTTGCAGATGACACAAAACTATTTCAAGTTGTTAAAACCCAAGAGGATTGTGGAAAATTGCAAGAAGATCTTGATAAATTGGAAGACTGGCCATCAAAATGGCAGATGAAATTTAATGTGGACAAGTGCAAAGTTATGCACCTAGGGAACAACCACCCAAACTATGGTTACACAATGCAAGGTTCCACCTTAGGAACCACTACCCAGGAAAAAGATTTAGGCGTCATTGTGGATAACATGTTAAAACCCTCAGCCCAGTGTGCAGTGGCAGCCAAGAGAGCAAATAGAATGCTAGGTATCATAAGGAAAGGAATGGAAAATAAAACAAAAGATATTATAATGCCTCTATACTGTTCCATGGTGAGACCACACCTTGAATATTCTGGTCGCCGTGTCTTAAAAAGGATATAGCGTTATTAGAAAAGGTTCAGAGAAGAGCCACCAAAATGGTAAAGGGGATGGAAGGATACCCCTATGAAGAAAGGCTAAAAAGGTTAGGGCTCTTTAACCTGGAAAAGAGATGGCTGAGGGGAGATATGGTAGAAGTCTATAAATTAATGAACGGAGTGGAACGGGTAAACGTAGATCGATTGTTTACGTTATCAGAATATAGAAAGACTAGGGGACATGCAATGAAGCTACAGGGTAAACTATTTAAGACTATTAAAAGAAAATATTTTTTCACTCAACGTGTAATCAAACTCTGGAATTTGTTACCGGAGGATGTAGTAAAGGCTGTTAGTGTAGCTGGGTTTAAAAAAGGTTTGGACAAGTTCCTGGAGGAAAGGTCCATAAACCATTATTAAGAAGGGACCCAGGATATCAATGCTTGACCCAGTACAAGCATTGCGGAACCTGTGTCTTTTGGGGAAACTGCTAGGTACGTATGACCTAGATTGGCCACTGTTGGAAACAGGATACTTGGTCTGACCCAGTATGGCATATCTTATGTTCTTATGTTCACTAGTAAGGTCTATCATCTTCCATATAGGAAATGTAGTGCAGGGAGGCATGGGACAAGGTAAAGAATTTCTGTGGAGGGGCAGTTCTCAATGGATAACTTAAACCTGTTTGGAATCTGAAAAAGACCTCTGGAGATTTGATATATAGTGAAGCACATCTAGGTGAGGTCATATTTAGTTTGGTGGCTGTGCCAACTGGAGAACTTTGGGACCTCTGGAACAGCATACATGCAGTAGCATAAATTCCACCCAAGCAGCCCCCACAATGTAGGGGGAGGGGGATGTGACAGGCAGGCAGCCCACACAGCAGCAGTAAGACAGAGGCAAACTTAGTTTAACAGGTTTGCTACACTACCACTGCTCTTAAGTTTCCAGTAGGCCTGGAGGCTGTTACTTACCGGGCCAAAGATGCACTGGGAGCCCTTGACCCAAGAGATAACAGCCGCCAGGCCTTCTAGAAGAGCAGAGGCAGTGAAATTTTGCCCGCCTGCAGAGAGAGAGCAGCCGTGATCACAGCAGACTCCTGTCCGTCCGTGGGAGATCGGATCCCCGCAGGATAGGAGGGGAAGACCACCGCGATTGTGGCAAAGACGTCTGTCTGTCCGTGGGTTTTTCTACTATTAGTCCCCTGTGTTAGATGCAACATTAATAGTCACATATGGTGGCCATGAACATTTTCAATATTGTCCATTACAGGTGTTCAACTGCTCTCACACCAGAGTTATGCCTTCTTGATATATGAAGTGTTATACTTTTTTGTGTTCTGCCTCTTTTGCTATAATTTTCAGTACCATGTAAAAAACCATCATCATCTTTCATCCTTCAACTCTGGACTCACTCCTTCATTCATTATTTTTCAGATATAAGGTAGATATAGATTTTAAAGTAACAGTTATCTTTTCCTAGAGTATATCATATACAAATGCACATAAGCACCTTATTGTAGTAAGTTTATTTCAGAAGCATCCCCGCATGTAAATAGCAGGATCTGCACGTATAGATTGGAGTATATGTGTAGAAGTGATTTTAGAAAGGGACTACGCACATGTGGGGATGCACACCACATTTAGTTTTCCAGGTGGTGTGGTAAGGGTAAGGAGAAGGAGTTGATTAAGAGGGGCCTACTATTTTGATGTGGGTTTCCCATTTTGCAAGGGGAATCTGTATTGATGAGAAAAAAAATCTGGATGTTAGCATTTACACCTGCTCTAATGCAAAAATAAGTGCCTTTTGAAGGGGCAGGTGTAAAGGCCAATATTAGGCCCCCTCCAATAACTGCCTCCCCGACATCTGATTCCTCTTCTACTCCTCTAAAAGACCTGATCACTCCCTCAACAGCCAATCCCCCCCAAACCTTCCCCAAGGCATCCAGTCCACCCAACATCAATATTGTGGAACTCCCCCTGGCATAAACAAGCCTTTTTGATAGCCTCCAGGCAGACACCCCCATCCCACCCTCTGGATTCGCTACCCTGGCTCTTACTGGGGTTACATGGTCCCTGAAGTCTACGATGAGCAGGAGTGATCCCCATTCATTCCTGCATCTTCAGCTCCAGTTTCCAAAATGGCTCCTGTGATCCCCTAGTGGTAATCTCATGGTACCACCACTACAGGTCAAGCTGCCAAATAAAGGTATTTTGCATCTATCTATGTTGGGGAGACAAAGGGGTATGTTTACTAAGCAGTCTTAACGTGCGCCTGGGGATAGTGTGCAGGATGCCATAAAAGGAGTGGGCGTTCCGGTCTAAATGTAGCAAACCGGGATTATCGTGCGATAACGAGCGCTGCACACATTATCGGGCGATGGATTGAGCTATGCAAGTTAACGCGTGTTAATCTTGAGTAGGCATGCTGACATGCAAATGGAGCAGCAGAGGTGTAGCACAATGGTTAATACACTGACTGATGGTACAGGGGTCATAGGTTTCATCCCCAGTGTGCCTAATGAATAAGGCTGGCTGAGGCATTACCCTTTACATTTAAGCAGTGCTTTGTGAGGCATTTTAGTTTTATTTTAATTAGTGCTGCCAGAAAACACACCTTCACAGTGCCGTAACCTAAGGTGCCGCATAAGGCACCCTATAAGGCACTCCAGAGGGTACATTATAAAGTGCACTGTCCGCCAAGGCACCCTATAAGGTGTCCTATAGGGGACATTATAAGGCGCTTTATAGGGCGCCTTATAAGGCACCTTATAAGGCACTTTATGGGGCGCCTTATGAGGCAACTTAAGGTTACAGCACTGTGAGGGTGTTTTTGCTGGCAGCACTAATTTACATTAAAAATAGGCAATGCCTTGGACAGCCCTATCAAATAACCCCACTGTGGGATCAAACCCATGACCTCTGGCTCCACAGGCAGTGAAGTAACCAGTGGGCTACATCTCTATTGCTACAACACACCCCTGGCTGGCTACAGAGGGACTGCAGGTCACCACACAAACTGTCTGTTGTGGTTACCAGGATAGGGTTAACCCACCCGTACCCATGATGCACTGCACATGCAGATCAGCAGTCTACAGATGATCACAAGATGGGGTATGCACCCCCACAGCACCTCGGCCTGGTAGGGGGAACTGACCGTGTGTGTTACTGGCACAGAGTAGCTACACACCGTCACATTGTGCAGGTACTGTGCTCACCCTGAGGGTGAGGTGGGGCGCCCAGCACCAGGTCCGCAGCACCTGGCTTAGCTGAGCTGGCTATGCTGCAGGTCACCAACAGTGCAAGTGTGTGATAGGTAGTCCTTGCAGACACCCCTAGGATACACCTGTGTCCATCTGTATTTCCTAGTCACGTCTAGCCCTTGTGGACTATGATGCACCCAGAATAGTGCATATCCTGTGTGGGTGCCATGGTCACATGATTTAAGTGACCGGGGGTGGGGGTGGGTGTATGGACCCATAGGCGGATTATGTAGTACCACCCAACCTGCCCTCTGGGGCTCAGGGTCGGGGACAGGATCTCCCACCAACAGATCCACATTCTACATCCCTGCAATGATGGCAATAGAGGGGACCATCAACCCCAGTCCTGCTGGGGAACAGACACCCTACAGGGCAGTCAATGCAGATCTGTACGCATCCATAAAGCAATAGCAGACAGAAAGTAGACCTGGAAATGCTCAGCTGCTCCCCACCACTATCTGACATTCTCCAGCAGCGAGCACAGTGAGTCTCCAGCCGCTGCACCCTGCAAGGTGTTCCAGCCATACACATACTAACTGCAGACAGTCTGCTAGCTAGTCCATAGTGCATGTTCCTGGAGGAGATGTGTGTACCCAAAACTGAGATGTGAGCACACCCACCAAGCAGATAAGTCAGTGATTAGGCCCCAGAAAAGAGAACCCATATATATCACTTGAGAGAAATGCAATATAGCACTATGGGGGAACCTAGCCATGCCATGGTCACTGCTCAGTCAGGGTGAGAGTGACCTCCCAGCAGGACATGCTGTGGCCACCCTGTCTGTGCAGGTGGTGGCCGGGCACTACAATGTCCCAGCCATTGCCCTATGCAGATGCATCCTGCCCAGGCCGCCCTGTCCGGGCCATACCCACGGTACCTTGCTCCTCATTATGCACATTGGCAGGCTAACACTGGAAACAGTACAAGCAGTGTGGGCTGAGTAAGGTGTAGGCAGCCACAACATACTGGAGGATAGACAGACACACACTCCCACACCTATGCCAGCATTGTGCAACTATAGAGGCTTTTGGCAGCCCTGGCCACCACACCAGTCCTGGGCACAGTGCAGGCATGGCGATGGTACGCAATACGTTTGGGGTCACTCCCAGGGGTGGTAAACACTGTCAGAAACCAAAACACGTTCCACAGATATCAGAAAGGTTGCTATGATGCAGTTTTATCAGCAAATTGTGCTTAACTTAGGAATTGCTATCTGCCATTAAAAAATTGTGCTTAACTTAGGAATTGCTATCTGCCATTAATCATAGCAACCTTTTGATATATGTGTAACATATTCCCAGGTTTAGGGCAGCATTGCTAAGGTATGCAAGTGCTAGTATTGGGAGATGCTGCTGCGCGCAGGGCCCAACAGCCTGACTCTCCATGAGGCTTTGGATAATGGAGCCTGTGAGTGTGGGTGTTTCTACCCCTGTTGGCCGCTGCTCTAGGGCAGAGATTCCCAACTCCGGTCCTGGCGGGCCAAACACTGTTTGGGTTTTCATGCTGTCTCTAATGAATATGCATGAGATACATTTGCATACCATGGGGGCGGCGCATAACAATACAGCACAGGCATCTTTATTGGAGACAGCATGAAACCTGAATGGTGTTTGGCCCACCAGGACTGCATTTGGGAAACTCTGCTCTAGGTATTGCACATGTTTATGGTGTCTGTGCTCTGTAGGGTAAAATATAGGCGTTTGAGGCATGTTGCTGTTATCTGCAATAAAGGTTCCCTCTTTATTACCATGGTTTAGTAGTGGGTAAAATATGGGGACTGGGTTGGCAGGAACCACAGCTGGGACTTGAACCTGTGACCTTCTGCTTCTGAACACACTGACTGTGTGTACTGCACCACCATGTTACCACAGGGACAGTGCATTCCCTGGGGATACCATGACTGTTCGTCAGACAGGGCCTGTCTGTTGCAGTGCATGGCACCCACCTACACAGGGCTAGGCCATGGTCTGCTGTGGGCAGCTGCCACTGCCCCCTCCACCACCAGTACCCCTTTGCCACCATGCTGACATGCCCTTCTGCTGGTGGTGCTGGTGGTGCGCAGTCTCAGGCCATCCAGTGTGCTGGTAGGCGGCTGCCTATGGTGCGGGTTCTGGGGTAGGGGTGCCTGCATAGATGTCCACGCTTCCCCCCAGCACCGCCTGCCATTGTTCTGTGCCCTTGGGGGTACCTGCTGGGTACTATCCCCTGTGACACTGTGGGAAACACACTCGTGCCCATGTTGGGCCCTCATCAGTTGCTGTCTGGCTGCTGTACTGTTTCAGCATTCCTATGGGCCACCTGGGCATCACCCTAGTCCGCACTGTGGCCCAGCTGCACCACAGCATGTGCTGCCTGCAGCCCTCTGTATCCCCTTTTCCAGCATCTGTCCAGTTGCCCATTCCGACATGCCCACCCTGCTGTTGCGGAACATGTGAACGCCATAGGAAACCTGTCCAGTAACAAGGGAAAGCCCTGATCAGCGCTATTTCATTGTGGGGTCATTCACCATGTATGGGGACAGAGCATAGACCCTTCCAAAATTAATATCTTTTTTTTGGAGCTTTCTCGGTAGTGTTTTTTGCTGTTTTCCATTAATATCACTATTGGCCAGCTTGGTTATGTTTTTTTTCCATTTTGTTCAGGTCCTTTTCAATGTTTATTTGCCCTTTTGTTCCGTGCACATGTATCACACTTATCACTTTTTGTAGGTTTCCCTGGCTTAGCTGTACATTGCTGACGTAAATGGTTTCTCTTCCCTTTAAATCTGCTCTAACGCCAGGATTTCACTGGCGTTAGTTTTCAGAACCGGAATCCACAGCGTTAGTGTGCAGGAAGCCTCTCCCCTCCCACTCTCCACCCATTGACCCTCTCTCTACATCCCTGGGGAGCCTTCCTCTGCCCTCCGGGAGCCTTTCTCCGCCTTCAGCACTCGTTTGCGCACATTATCGCGTGCTAAGATACCTTTGCGCCCGGTAAAGCGCCGTTATCGCCCGATAAAGTAACAGCAGCGCAAACAGCGCCCTTTAGTAAACATACCCGAAAGTGTTTGGCAGTGCCTCTTGTAAAATACAGTGGGAATTTTCCACATCTCAACTTAGTGATCTAAATTTCACTCTCCACATCCTATCTAAAATCTGCCTTTAAAGGTGCTCTTTAGAAGCACTTTCTATGTATGCACATAAAATACAGGCAGAGTGTTTTCTAATTTAAGAATGTAGTTAGCATACCATTTTAGATTTTTAGCTTTTCTGCTGAATATTCGTATATTTTGTAAATTTATATTTCATTTTCAAATTCATGTTTATTATTTTAAATTAATAGTACTGGATATGAGATTGAATCAAAATGCATTCAGCGATGTTTATTTTAATATTTGTGTGTTATTTCTGCGGTTTATAAGATTTTTGTAGCAAAAGTTATTTTATGTTTTTATAGGTTTGCATCTTTTTATAAATTTTGTATGTTTTATGGATCTGAGGACATCTGATGCAGGCACTCAGCTGAAACACAGCCATGTCAGGTCATTATAATTTCTAGCTTAATAAAATGGTTATACCAGATATGGGCTCAAGATTAGCTTACTTCAGGCCACCTCTCCTCTATTTGCTGTCACTTTGAAAGTATATAGTTTGTTCCTTCTTTCTCTTTATCCCTCTTTGTTTTCTGAAGTGGATTAAACATTCATTAAAGTTATTAGTTTTACAGCTAATTTACACTACCAGATTCACTATGGCCAGATTTTGAAAGGTTTCTCATATGCTCAATTCCTGTAAAACTCAAACATAGGAGAAAAAAACTTTATCTAAAGAATAATTATTTCATTACAAGGTTATGGGGGTGATTTTAGACATCCTATTCATGATTTGGACATCTGAAAACAGCCAGTCAGACACCCCAATCCCATCCTCATCCCAACAGCCACTTCAGAATGCCCCAAACTTACATGTGTCCAGCACAATCACATCCATGTTGCACAGAGGTGTGGTGGTAGCATGTCTGGGGCATTCTGAAAAAGATACCAGTGTGCACTCCAATTTCAGAATGGGGGCTGCATGTTTACAACCAGAGAAAGACACGTCAATGTCTATACCCGCTCCTGGGCATGACTTCACATTTGAAAAGGGCTTGTTTCTGCTGTCAACAGCACAAAGAAGAGAAGAGTGCCCCTTCCCGCCCACAAGAAGTTTTGCCAATTCAGAAAAACCTAGTAGGTACATAGCAAGGCCTTATTGTCTGATGCTGCGCGACGGCGTGTCTCCATTTTTAAAATGGTCGGCTGTAAAGTATATGTGGCAACATCTACTCGTGTGCTCCCCGAAATACCATTGCTGGCACATCTATGCGGCCCGTACTGCAAATGCGTATATCGCACATCCACATCTCTGAAATCAGCCAGTTTACGGCACATATCTGGCCCCTTTTTCTGCACATCCCGTCCCGCTCTATATCATGGCGGACACATTTATCGTTTAGGGCAGAGATAGGGTGATTTTAGACAATATTTACCCATGTCTATCTCCGCCACTGCCTTTCCCACAGGATTTCAGACATTTGATATGGACATTCCAGATTTCACCTAAATGGCCTGTCTAATGTGTCTTCACATGAATATGTACAATGAAATCTGGGGTTCTCACTGCTCTCATGTTCCCCAACACCTAGATCTTGCTTTATAGTTATTTTGAATGACCTCCTTTATAATAATTAATCCTTTTTCATGATCTGTGTCTACCTCCTCTTCTGTCTTTTATGATACTACAGTTCTGAATTGTGTGTGTTAGAATTAAGCTGCAACACTGCTTGTTATTCATTTTGTAATGTTGGTTATATCGTGCTGTATCTGATCAAATGCAGGATTTTCAAAAAATTCACAACCTATTCAAAATTTCCTTTTTCCTATCCTATCTCTATGGGGAAAAGAACAATTATAAATTAAGCCCTTAGAGCAGGGGTCACCAACCTGCGGCCCGCAAGGTCCCTCCGTGCGGCCCGCGAGACTCTACCCCGGTGCGGCCCGCCAAGGCAAACTCACCAACTCCTCCTTCTGCAGCCGCGGCTCCCTGCCTCTTAGGGAACCGCGGCTGTGCTTGTAAAATCATCGCGGAGCCCTTCCTGTCTTGACGGGCTCCGTGCAGCATTGTCCCGCCTCCAAAGGAAGTGGTAAACAACTTCCTTTAGAGGCGGGACAATGCTGCACGGAGCCCGTCAAGACAGGAAGGGCTCCGCGATGATTTTACAAGCACAGCCGCGGTTCCCTAAGAGGCAGGGAGCCGCGGCTGCAGAAGAAGGGAGGGAGCTGACATGGAAAAATAAAACTACAGGTATGAGCAGTTTTTTTTTTCGCGGGGGGGGGGGGGGGGTGTGTGCGGCCCGCGAGTCTGCGGCCCGCGAGTCTGCCGGTAGTCGGCTGTGCGGCCCGCGGCCCTCTGGAGGTTGGTGACCCCTGCCTTAGAGGATGGGATGTCACCACAGATACCTGAACTCTGGCTTCAGTGAGGTTGACTCTCCGTGCAAGGTCCTCCCGTACAAAGGCATCAGGGTAATGAGTCCTTTCAAACACCCTCTCCAGAGCCTGCAGCTGGCTGCTGTTGAAAGTCGTCCTGTTTCTTCTCTGCTTCCTCTTCTTTTTCTGTTCAGCGTTCAGTTGGTCATCTGAAAGGGAACCGAAGTGAGGTTAATGAAAGCTCTGCCTAGGAAGCATAATGATTGTGCAGGCTTTTTCCAAATCTGATCTCTGAAATATGCAAAGCATGCCTTTCGAGTCAGCAACGACTCCTGGCAAACCAGCAGCTCCTGGGTATTCTTGGCAATGTGAGCAGAAGTAAAATGCCAGGCCTTTCTTCCGAGGGCTACGTGACTTGTGCAAGGCCGCAAGGAGTACCAGTGGGACTCAAACTCTGGTCTCTTGGTTCCCAAGCCAGTGCTCTAACCACTAGGCCACTCCTCCACTGTGAGATATAGGCATGACCTTTTCATGATCTCTACTGGGATGCTGCAAGTACTCTAACGATAATCCGGACGCATCAAACACATTCAAGGAAACCTTATTGTGTTTTTTTATGATCGTTTGTGTTTTTATTCTTTGCTCATTAATGTTATATTTCCACTTTGAGTCCCCAAGACAAGTAATAGAACAGTCTAACAATAATAATAATCAAAATAATCCTGCAGGTTTTTAAGAGTATTACTGTAAGGGAATACTATTACCACTTACCAGAAATTAGTCCTTTTAACCCTTTTAAGGCCTACTTTAAATTTTTAATCCACATTCTGAAGCCGGGTTAATTTTTGCATATTTCAGGAAAATTGTACCCGTCTTATTCAATATGTTCTAATAGTGATTTTCCTTCTGCTATGGTCATGTATTATATACCATTTGATAAGAATATTTAGTCAGAATTTTGGATCCCGAGAGTTTTGGGCTCAGCTTGGAAAGGGTTAAAATCAATAATAATTTTAATGTGGTACTGAGGTGCCATGAACACAGTTCCTGCAGCAAATTCCCAATTGGTGTTACTGCAGAAACTCGGTGCCCACAGAAAGATGCATCAGAGAAAGGAAAATGGCCCAACGAAAATTCAGAAAGTCAAAGTTCTAGAAGCAAAGAATGAAGACGGCAAAGCAGATGAATACAGACGTACTCCACAAATTCTGGTGACCTTGACCCTTGGCATTATACAATGCTTATATAATCTGTGATCTTTCAGAAGAAAAATAAAAGCATCACACCTTTTTTCCTTATGTAGTGCCAACATCATAAGTAAATCAAAAGAATACTAAAGTAAAACCACTTGGCTGTAATTCAAAAAAATCTTGCTGCTCCTTATGCCTCGAACAAACTACCTAAGTCTATACATCAGGCTTCATCCCTGCCTCTTTTCAAATCCATGCTAAAGGCTCATTTCTTTGAAGCTGCTTTTGGACCCTGATCCCTTGCTTTCCTTGTAGCCTTACCCTTCCTTATTCTACCCTTTTTCTCATCTTTTGTCTTGTTTGTCTTGATTAGATTGTAATTGTGAGGAGCAGGACTGTCTTTACATGGGTCTGTACAGCACTGTGTATGACTTGTAGTGCTATATAAATGATTAGAAGTAGTAGTAGTAGTAGTAAAAAGTGATGCTATTTGGGATGCTGCTTGTGTCAAAGTTGATGATGTTTTTTTTATACTGTCAGTGAATCCTTTGTTTAAGTGAAAGAACCTGTGATGATCTTGTGATTATGAGATAATGCCATTTCCTCAAATTTAACCAATAAAAATCAGGCTTGGGAGGAAGGCCCTTTGAACCAATCTGAGAGAAGCTGTGCACATTCATAGCCTCAAAGATTGCTTCCTCTGAAGCTTCAGAAATAAATTGAATCTCTAGGTTTTGTTTCTTTATTTTCCCACTGTCTGGAGTACTACACTTAAAGAATTGAGGAGACCTTGCCCTCGCTTGAAGGAAGTTAAAAAACTTTATAGTTTAGTAATGTTCTTCTTCATACTGCCCTTCATGAGTCATCAGAGCAGTTCGCAATATTATGAGATAAAGAAAAAGTAGCTAGCCCAGAGGAAAAGAGGGAGGATGGGGAGGGGATTGAGAACAGGACTTCCAGCTGGCAAAACATGATGCTGCCTAGTTGTGTGACCCGGGCTACATTAATTCATGACGTCAAAAGCAGAATGAAAATAGAAGGTTTTCAAATCTTTTTTTAAAATGTTTATAGAGGATTCTTCTCACAAATATGGACGAGGTGTTCCATAGGAAAGACTCCAGGCAGAAAAATCAGAGTATTAAAGGGAGTTACAAGATGGGTTGCATTTTGAGTTAAATATAAGGCAGGACATAAGGAATAAGATATGGGGGATGGAGAGAAACAGATAATGAGGTACAGCACAGAGGAAGAACCAGCAATTAGGAGAGAACCCGAGAGGAAGCAGGGACAGAGAGCAGCATATAATAAAAACACAGTTACATTAATAAATATATTCAGATAGACTACTGTAACTGGATAGCAGTTTAACCTGGAAAAGAGACGGCTGAGGGGAGATATGATAGAAGTCTATAAATTAATGAATGAAGTAGAACGGGTAAACGTAGATCGATTGTTTACGTTATCAGAATATAGAAAGACTAGGGGACATGCAATGAAGCTACAGGGTTAACTATTTAAGACTAATAAAAGAAAATATTTTTTCACTCAACGTGTAATCAAACTCTGGAATTTGTTACCGGAGGATGTAGTAAAGGCTGTTAGTGTAGCTGGGTTTAAAAAAGGTTTGGACAAGTTCCTGGAGGAAAGGTCCATAAACCATTATTAAGAAGTGACCGAAGATATCAATGCTTGACCCAGTACAAGCATTGTGGAACTTGTGTCTCTTGGGGAAACTGCTAGGTACATATGACCTAGATTGGCCACTGTTGGAAACAGAATACTGGGCTTGATGGACCTTGGTCTGACCCAGTATGGCATATCTTATGTTCTTATCTAAAATCTATAACCAAAGAAATGAAGTTTTGCTAGAGCATTTTTTTTCCTTTTTTCTTTATTTGCCTCATTGCTTTTTAGGTGTATTTCACAATAACAGGAGGGCTATTATTGAGGGGGTAGCTCTCGCCGCGTATCCATTCACATGCATGCTTGTAGCCCATTGAATACAGGGAAGTAACAGAGAACAAGGTAATAAAAGAGAACCAGCAACCCGCGCAACTGAGCCATGAGGCTGATTAGGAGACTAGGCCTCATTAACCCAAAAAGGACTGAGCCTCGATGTTAGCAGGGAACCCAGGCCTCACCAACCCAAAGATGGCAAAGAGCTGGGGAAAATGAGGTGAACGATATAATGGTGGCCATGTTGGGAGAGGCGAGCGAAAGCTAAGAGAGAAGGCAAAAGCAGGATAGACAGGTCTAATAGGAAAAGAGGGAAGAGAACAGAGGGGAGGGGTAGAAAGGAGGATGAAAACAGAGGGCAAAAGGGAAAGGAAGAGGAAGAGAGCACGGAGCCTGGAGTTAAGTAATATTGGTGCCATGTTAAAGAAACAGAAATATGTTTAAACAGATGTTGTTTCCAAAACCACAGCGTCCTATCAGTGATATCTATGTTCATTCACGTTAATAGTCTCCTTAAAAACATTTTAATTTATTCTTTAAATACGACTAAATTGATTTCTTGGGTTCCCCTGAGGCATGCTGGTTTGCTGTTTTGGCCGTTTCCCACCCTGGGTGACTGGGACAATATGACTAAGAGCAGCTGTAATAACAGAAGAAAGCACAGCTAACTCCTCACTACCCACATTTCATGGGGAGACGTAGACAAACAATCAGCTGAAAATCATGGGCTCAGTGTATTAAAAAGTGCTGCACAAGTAGGCTTTTGCTTACTCCTCCTCTCTGCCGCTTCTCACTGAACGGCAGTCGTGTTGAGGGCGGCTCATCTGCTACCTGCACAAATGCAATGACTGACGTACATGAGCTCAAGGTGACTTGAGACCCCAAGGTCATTGGGCGGCCAGATGTCCGGCTTTATACTAAACAGTTTGTTTAAGCAAAAAATAACTGTCCTATGATCTGCTTAAGCTAGAACAGGATATACAGTTGCCCTGTTTTCAATCTTGTCATATATGAGAAAATAAATTAATTTGAAATTCATACATGGGTAGATCTAGAATTCCGAAAAAAGATTCATCACCTTCCAGGTTCCTTTCCATCTCTCCCTCCCTACCCATCACAGGTCCTCCCCACTTCCCCCCATCCCTTCCCCTGTTCTTCTCCCCACCATGGATCTCATTCAGGTACCTCTGCATCTCTCCCTCTAAATTCATCGCCTCCTCGTCCTCCATGGGCACTTTTATAAGCAGAAGCATCTTAATGTGCCTAAGATAATCCCATTTTATAAAAGACAAGAAGGGGCCTACTCGATTTTATAAAATACTACAGAATGTTTCAGGGGACACACCTTAAATTAAGTGATTTGCCTTACACCAGCCATAAAGCCGGTGTGAATGAGGTGTCTACATTCTGCAAGTATGTGCGTACGTAAATTTTTGTATTTAATAATCAACATGCATACTTGCTTGCACCACCCAGCTCCGCCCATGCACATGCCCATAGTGAAAGTGTGTCCCATCAAACTGACCTCAGCACTTTTACTTGATAAATGACTAAAATACTAGCATCTACATGCATTCTTAGCACCTAAAAATAGGTGTCTCCCTATAAAATGACCCCCTTAATCTCTTCTTCCTCCACCTCCTATTCTTGCTCCCAGAAACCAGGATTCTCTTCATGTCTCCTTGTTCTTGCACTCCTCTCTGCCTCTTGCTTCTTTTCCTTTATGTTCTCCATCTTAGGTCCCCCCCCCCTCATCTCCTTTCTTCATCTCCCCTTTCTCCTTGTATTCCTCTTTATCTCATCTCTTCTCCTTTAGGTTTCTCTCAGTACTATGGGCAGAGTTGTAGCAGGACAAGGATATGTGCTCCATATCCCTTCAGCTGCTCTTCCCCCATCATGCATGCTTCCTTGGCAATGAGGAAGCTTAGAGGTGGGAAAGAGAAGCGGATCAAACTGGCAGTACATGATTATTGAGGGGGATTTCAGAAGGATGGCTAAGTTAAATCGGGGATGTCCAGGGTAGAGAATGCAGGAAAATGTCAGGGGCGTCTATGTTTCTGGGTGATTTCAGAAACATAGATGTCCCCAACATGGACGTGAATTTGGGAGGCTTCATAGACGTCCCCATTATGGACACTTGGGTTAGGCGAGCTAACAGAATGGGATGACCAGCGGCATAAAGTGAAAACATGACGCCTCACTCCTCATCAGTGCTCATTAATGTGGAGCCTGATTCTGGTGGGGGCACGTCCGGGCCATGCAGACGGTACCAAGCAAGACAAGCCCATTTGGACCCGATTCTGGACTATGGGAACAAAACGTTCCCGTGGTAGCCATAATCGGGACAGAGGATGGCCCAGCGTGCCCCTGCCACCTGCAGGGACATCCTCCCCACAGGCGCCCCCAACTCTGCTGTCCACAGTCCCCCTTTTCCCTGCCGCCCAACCCAAGGCTGGCCTGCCATAGCCTGGATCGAGCGGCGGCAGTGGCGGGGACCCCCCCCCAGCTCCGGGCCAGATTGCCAGGTTTTTGCTGCTGATTCCACTTTGGAGGTGCAATAAACAGCACGCCCCCTGGGCCTGGCAGGACGTACAGGGCTGTGACTTGAATCAGCCCTGTATGTCCTGATCCTGCCCTCCCACCGGCTCTCCCCATCCTGATGCACAGGATGTACAAGGAGAGCCAAAGGGGGAATCAGGGCCCACAACCTGTGTTTCAGAATCGGGTTCAAAATGCATTAGGGGGTATTAGGAAAATGTCTGAAACGTGCCAACAAGAAGCTACACTGACATTACGAGCACTTTTCAGATGCTTGTTCATGCCTGGAGGTTTAACTTTAGTCGGGATGTTCAGGGCATTTCGGAGATCAGGTGGGACATCCAGGTTCTTAAGAATGCCCCAGCCATGTCTCCACCATGCCCCCATTCGACTCTGACATCCTTGTGCTGGGGACATCCACAGACCAGGCTTCTGAAATGGCTCTGGGGATCGCTGTGATTTGGACATATACATGCTGTTTGCAGACATCCAAATGGCACATAGAAAATATCCCCCAGCACGTCCCTCACTGCCATCGCGGTCACTCATCTGACTGCCAGGGAAGAGGGGAGGCAGAACAAGGTCACCCTTTTATGCAGGGTAACATTTGGTGCCTATTTTACCGAGAGGAATCCTGTGTTTTTTTAAACCTTCCACCTTAAAGTATTCTGAAAAATGTAGTCTTACTTTCCTACTGAGAAATCTATCTAGAAGAATTCTGAACACCCCATGCGTACCAGTGGGAAATGAACAGGCGCCTTCATTTTTTATTTCATTTAGCTCCTTTTCTTAAGAAGAGCTCATTCACAGCAGAAAGAAACTTTCGAGTAGAAAGTGAGGTTGCCATCTATAACTCTTTGTCTGCTAAGTGAGACAAAGCCAGTCCTGGTTTTACTTTTACTCCATATACAATCTTGTAGGTTCAGTTTAAGCGGGAACCAAGGGTCCATGCGTACAGTGGATGGAAAACCAGAACCTTTCAGTCTGTCACTATAAATACAGAGCTATAGGAATAGGAAGCCTAAGTATAGTGCTACACAGAGGTCTGGGTTTTGGAATAGCCTAATTATGCAAATGAACCTGTTTCTTAGATCTAGTGTTTGCCATTACATGGCATCACAACCATTTCAGTGACAGAAGAGAACATCTATCTGTTCCATGCCACAGCGTTTGAGCTCTTGGAATAAAACAATGGAGAAATGTTCTGCTCCATCACATGGAATTCCATCTTTTATGATGGAAAAATAGGGCTTCCTGCTGCCGCATACCGTTCTACAGCTCTAGTGATGGCCGACTAGGAAATACTGGTGGGTACAGGTTGTTCGGCAGGTAAGGGCATTTATTGTGGTGGTGCATGAGGAGTGGAATTTGTTCCCAGAAAGCCTTCAAGTAGAAGTTAATCAGATTTTATTTAGAAGATATTGGGAAAAGCATTTCTTTTTCCCTGGCACTAACCGACTGAGGTAGTAGGAAGAGGTATACAGGTGGGAGACAATTTCTGAAGATTGGTTATATGGCTACCTTCAGTATTTTGCTGTTGATTTCTTATTAACTCTTCTTTTCTTAACCATTTTAATTTGTTTTTGTGCATTTTATTCAGGAATGTGTATTCAGAAAGAAGGTGTACAAATGATTTATAAATAAAAACAAGCATACTCCTGCCCCACCATAAGCATTCCATCCTTAGTGGTGCAAGGTTAGACCATTTTTCTGCCCCGTCACATGACTTTGCAGCCTTACGATGAGAGGATGGAGCCACGCCTGCCCTTCTCACTACAGTACCCTCTATCCCATGCAATAAAAGGCAATCCTGTTGAATCACACAGCAACGCATCCCCTGTAGAACAGAAGTTACTACTGCCGATCTGTATGTTGTTACAGTCCTGTTATGAAAAACAAGACACTCCTTTGTCATCTAGTAGTCTTATAGTTCTTTTGAGGAGGGAATACAAGGCACTTCTAAGCACATTGCACAATACTACAGGCTCTTACGACAACAACGCAGAATACTGTAATTACTCCCAGCTGTAGGTTGTTTTCCTCTCCGTGGAAGCACATGGTTAGCTGGTTATATTTACAAAGCAGGCTCTGGCTTGGAGAAGGTAAT
This sequence comes from Ichthyophis bannanicus, assembly GCA_033557465.1. NCBI lineage: Eukaryota > Metazoa > Chordata > Amphibia > Gymnophiona > Ichthyophiidae > Ichthyophis > Ichthyophis bannanicus. The sequence continues at coordinate 33,942,669 of CM066040.1, forward strand.
GTCTTTGGCAGAGCGCCCTGGCTGTAGCCGAGGCGAAGACTCCATTTTTTGTGCCCTCTCTTTCTCCTCACATACCAAAAAGTAATTTTGTTATTGAGAGGTCCAGTATGTTAAAGGTTAGGCAATGTAATAATTTCACTTTAATGTTTGTTGGAAGGATGAGAAGGGAAATCCCAGTCTGCTCCGAAATATACTGCAGATACTGGAAAGAGATGATTTAAACAGCCCCATGTTTTTGTACGAAAGATAAACTGCAAGGGAAAGAGCTTTCAAGCACAGGAGTGGAGGGCTGAAATCAGCCTGTTGTTCAGGCTGCTAGACGGACTCGCAGGCCCTCCATACCTCTAACTGATCTACGTTCATGGTGCATTCATACTCCCCAAAGAACGGATGGATTTGATATTATCTCAGGCTTCAAAATTTTTCAGCAGATGACTTCAGAAAGTCTTAAGGGACAAGAACCCCAGCAGGGAATAACAGACGAGAAGCAATAAATGGCATTGCTATAAAATTGTAAAACTCAGTTTTTTTCTACACAGACTGTGAAAAACTGAAGCAAGTCTTATAGTGACACCAAAGGGCTGGTCAATCAATAATAGTAGAAACAGGTTTGAGGAAACGAATCTGCTTTTTCAAGTACAGGAAACTCAGGGGGCCTACATACTGGTAAAGAAACATACTAGACACCATGCTCGATGGCTTCCTGGAAGGAGGCAAAAAAAGGATTGATGCTATGTATGGTGACATCCTGAAGAAAGCAAGCTGGGTAGAAGGAAGGAGAGGCCAGTAGGGACATACAGGCCGATGTAGAAAGCTAACGTGGGTTTTATGAACCCATAACGCCATGTTTAAGCACATTTTATGATCCTTTAAAAGCAGGAAATAGACAAACACCAATGAATAAACTAGTGCCCAATTAACGCCATGCATATTTAAATCTATTTAAATTAATCCTAATTATTTACATGTATTTTAATTAAGGACATGACTTTGCTGGCCAGGAAGATGGAACATCTGGAAAATCAAGCCTGGAGGAATAACCTGGAGGTATCCCCTGTCTTGTCTCCCCTGGAAATGGTGAGAAAATACTTCTGTGAGGTGCTTAAGATCTCATAGGAGCATTTGCCTCCTCTGACTAAGGTTCAGTATCTGTCCTTGGGTGCTGGGGATCTCGCCAGAGGATCAGGCCTGTCAAATGTGTCCTTAGGACCTGGGGACATAACTGGGTTTCTGGAAAGTTCCCTGGAAGTGATTACTGAAAGAACTACCCTGCTTGTTACTCTTGCACTGGAATTGGATAAGGCTTTGATTCTTCATTCTTATTTTAGGAATTTCAGCGAGCAATTCTTGGGCACTCAGGTTCGCATTTTTCCTGATTTATCTAGGGCTACTCGGACCCGGAGAAAGGATTTCCTGGCCTATAGGTACAGGACCTCATCCTTGGGGGCTACTTTTCTGTTAAAATTTCCCTCTCATTGTTATATTTCCTATCAAGGTAAAAATTGTATTTTCTTTGAACCCGAACAATTCCTGGAATTCCTTGTTGCTAGTAAAGAAACTGAAGTTGCTGTGACTTCCTGTACTAAAAGCAAAAAATACCAAACCAAAGAAAAAACCACCTTATATCTCAAACCAATTTTTTTTGTCGGAGCAGGCTGGAGGCGGCAAGAATTAATATCCAGCCACACCAGGCAGCCGGGTCCCTTTTAATCAATATTAAAATTTATAACTTAGCTACTTATCTAATGGTGCAGTTCTTATCAAACATCATGGCAGTGTTGTCAACCAGCATTTTTCCACACGACGTGCACGTTTCGGGCTGAACGCCCTGTATCAAGTGTCACTATTATCGCTAGCGTAAACCGCTATGGAATTCCGGTCCAATTTCAAACGCCGTAAATAGAAGGTGAAACACTTCAATTGGCTAACATACGCTTGCAGCCGTTCGGGAGCACCAATCAGACACTTGGGAGACCCCACTGACTTCGGGGAATCCCCAAGCGTCAGAAATGGCGTCAAAGCAAGCTAGACCGTTCGATTTCCTCATTCAACCCTGAAGGGTGTGATAAGGAAGCTTATCATAGCTCAGGTAGGAGCTATAGAAAAGATGATGTGACTCTGAACAAGCAACCTGTCAGTTCTGGTAGAAGCAAGAAAACAGAGTTTTCACATAAAAGACTACCAGTCCCAGAATGCACCAGGTTTCCAGCAGCCACGAGAGGGGCTGAAGTGAGAAAATGTGTGTGCAATCAAGAGAGCTATGAGGTAATCCCTAAGCACTCATCTCAAAGGGCAGGGCCTGATTCAACACAGCTGCGCTGTGTTAGGGAGGAGCACACATTAGGACAGAAGAAGAATAGAGCTTATTCTTCAGATAACAGTTACTACAAGCTCCAGCCAAGCTTCAGACACAGATACAGCAACAGCTTCAAGCTCAAGCACCAACACCACCTGGAGAAACAGAAGCCAAGCCAAGCGGATAGAGAGAGAAGGAAACTCTCTGGAAGGAAGAGAAGGAAGGCCATTGGAAGGTCTGGGAGAATCCAAGGCAGTACCCATACTGGGAGGTATTCCAAGTGCCAGCAGATTCCATTGGACTGGAGTCAGCCAGAGGAATGGAAGGGCAGAGATAGGAATCACCAGTGGCTACCTAGAAGAGAGAAGACTGCACGTGGAAAGGACTTTCAGACCTATGCCAAAAGGTATGTGAGGGAAGATCCAGTGTCCAGGGATCAAGATTGGAAGGCTGGACATCAGAACTGGATTACATACTGGCCAGGATATACAGAGAGGAATTATGATAGCAGGAGAGGGTCAGATATGAACACTGATCCAGACCCTATCTATAATAGTGAATGGCAGCAAGGGAATAAGCATTCTCTTGATAGTTCCTTATTGAAAGGCTCATCTGTGCCAATGTATGATAGTGACCCTATGCTGATTGAAGAAGGGGGAGATACAGCAGATGAAATTATTAATTACATGGACTGTTCTTTATCCCAATGCTATTGCTAGCTTTCTGTGAGCAAACACCTCAGCCATCACAAAGAAACCTAACTTTGTTCTTTATTTCCACTGCAAACAGCTCTTAAAGCAGGATTTGGGTTCACACAGTAGCAGCCAGCCAGCTAAAGGCTTTCAGCTGGTCAATTGATAGTAATTAACGCTGCACCTGATTGTGTGTGTGAGCAAGGGAGAATCACTGCTAGGATCTGCGTGGAAAATAAGCAGAAGTTAACCTAACAAGCAAAGTTTATTTATTTCTTTGTGCCTTTTTCCTGTGGTAATTATTTGCTAAGAAAACATTAGCTAATTGCCTGACAAGCTGAAGGTTGTTTTCTGATTTGCTTTGTGACTTTATGTTATCCATTTAAACACTGCAAGCAAGTAACCTCATTTATATTGCTAACAAGCATACTTGTGCTGGGTGAATTAAACCCCATCAATAAAAAGTATTTTATTGGCCTTACCACTGGTATCACAACTCAAATTATTGTCTTCAGCTGTGTTTGGGAGTGAAAGAACTACATTACCCACAATACCATGCAAGAATCATATGAATATATGCATCGTCAAGATTGTGTAAGTTCTCACCCTAGGCAGCCGTCTGACAAGGGGAAACAGCATTATATTGGAAGATCAGCTGTTGTTCACGTTTCTGCAACAATGCAATGCGATCACCCCCCCCCCCCCCAGGGTTCGGGGGAATGTGATCCAATATCGTCCAAGATATATCCTCAAGGAATTGATGATTTTCTGCCACACAATGTTCTACAATGAGAGTCGATAATACTTGTTACCGCACCCGAGAGACATGTTCACTCAGTCTTGTTTTTATTTTCCGCGATGTCCTACCTATGTAGATTAATGGGCACGGGCATTGCAGAACATAGACAACAAATGATGAATCACCACTTTATACCAAAAGAGTGTCCAATGCAACAGTTTATTAACATATGGCAGTTTTCATCCTGGTCCACTGAGGAGGGGTCTCCCATTTGGACAGTTCCTTCGGTTACGGAGGATTTGCTCTACCACATCTGATTTTAAATTCCATGCTTTAGATCTAATAGAGCGCCTGCGCAATAGGGGTTACCCAGATAAAGTGATTAAAACAGCATATCATCGGGCTATCTACACTTATAGGGAATGGCTCTTGGATGATTCATTTCAGTCACAATATCCTTCCGCCTGTTCAGCTGACCTTGAGTGTGTAGTGGGGGTACTACCTTACACGAGTTTGAGTAAGCATATTGTTGCCATACTTAAGAAGCATTGGGCGATACTGGGATTGCATCCTTGTTTTCGAAAACCCCTTCGTAAAGCTTTTTCTCGGGGTCCTAACTTACAGGATAAATTGGTTTGATCAGCAACCCCTATAGATCGCCCGGATCTTCCGGATATACAAAATCGGGGACATTCAACTTGTGCTTCTTGTTAATTTTGTGCCACTTCACTTACGGGTATGGATTGGACTCATCCAATTACAGGTCAATTACACATGCGACGGTGGGCGACGACGTGTGATTCATCATTTGTTGTCTATGTTCTGCAATGCCTGTGTCCATTAATCTACATAGGTAGGACATCACGGAAAATAAAAACAAGACTGAGTGAACATGTCTCTTGGGTGCGGCAACAAGTATTATCGACTCCCATTGTAGAACATTGTGTGGCACAAAATCATCAATTCCTTGAGGATATATCTTGGACGATATTGGATCACATTCCCCCGAACCCTAGGGTGGGTGATCGCATTGCATTGTTGCAGAAATGTGAACAACAGCTGATCTTCCAATATAATGCTGTTTCCCCTTCAGGGTTGAATAAGGAAATCGAACGGTCTAGCTTGCTTTGACGCCATTTCTGACGCTTGGGGATTCCCCGAAGTCAGTGGGGTCTCCCAAGTGTCTGATTGGTGCTCCCGAACGGCTGCAAGCATATGTTAGCCAATTGAAGTGTTTCACCTTCTATTTACGGCATTTGAAATTGGACTGGAATTCCATAGCGGTTTACGCTAGTGATAATAGTGACACTTGATACAGGGCGTTCAGCCCGAAACGTGCACGTCGTGTGGAAAAATGCTGGTTGACAACACCGCCGTGATGTTTGATAAGAACTGCACCATTAGATAAGTAGCTAAGTTATAAATTTTAATATTGATTAAAAGGGACCCGGCTGCCTGGTGTGGCTGGATATTAATTCTTGCCGCCTCCAGCCTGCTCCGACAAAAAAATTGGCTGAGATATAAGGTGTTTTTTTCTTTGGTTTGGTATTTTTTGCTTTTAGTGTTTGTTACTACCGAACAAGGGCTCTATTCACAGTGACTTCCTGTATAGCTGATGTGTAAGTCTCTGTGTTTTGTTTAGAGGGTTTTTTTTCTAATGATTGCAAGGACTTGATTAGATTTGTAATTGGGGATCTTGCTTTAGTTAGCTTTCTTAGAGCCTCCTCGTCTTTACCTCTTTATGTGCGGCCTTATGTCATGGTATTTATTTTTCCTTTATGATATTCTTGATTGCTGTTCTAATCCATGTTTTTCTTTGGTTTATTCATGTGAATGCTTTGGTGTTCATTTATAAACGCAAATAAAATTGAAAAAAAAAAGTATTTTAATCAGCTGGGCTGGTATGCAAATCATGGCTACGCCCGATGCAAAGACAGGCGTAAAGGATTTGGCAACCAGCCATAGGGCCAAAATTTTTACTTCAGGATCTGAGAAGAAGTAAACCTCTAAAGCGTGCCCCCCTCCAGTATTTTGATAGCACCAGGTGCTTTCCCGACGCCTAGATCGTCATCTCCTTAGATGATCAGGCAATGGGAAAAGCCGCAGATGCCATTAAAATACTGGCGGGGGCTGGTGCCCCGACAAAAAGTAATTACCTGATGGTCTAGCGGCCCCTGAACCCCCCCCCCCCCCAAAGTGAATGTGAAATCACCCCCAAGCAAAAACAAAGTAAAATTTACCTGGTGGTCTAGTAGCCATTTTACATGATGACAGAGCAGCGCTCCCACCTTTTTGGCATGGGAGGACTTGGATTTAGAGGCCGTTAGACCACCAGGTAATTTTTACTTTATTTTTGCTTGGAAATGATTTCACTTTTACTTTGGGTGGGGTGAGGGTTTCAGCAGCCGCTAGACTATCAGGTAATTACTTTTTGTTGGGGCGCCGGTCCCCGGCAGTGTTTTGATGGCATCAGGGGCTTTTCCCAATGCTGCAATTGTCCCTGAGGCCATCAAAATACTGTTGGGGCTGATATGCAAATTAGCCACACGGTGCCTGGAGAACTAGCCAAACTAGCGCAGACTTCTTGTGCGCACCTGTTTGGCTTGCTCTCCTAGTTTAATGCTGCGGTGGCTCATTTGCATGTGCACGGTTACCACGGCGGGCATTTACATACCCTAAGCTTCTTGCATCGTGCATTAAAATGTGTGTATTGTCAAGAACGTTAAAAAATTGATCCAGTGCAGGTCTAGCACCGGCTTTCTGCATCAGGGAGCTGTAATACTGTATTTGGTCATTGATCTGCCCTTCGTAAAGGCCAGAGGAAGACATATCTCAGATTCTAAATCATGGTCCTTAATTCTCTGGAGAAATGCACGGATGAGCAGCGCTAAGGGGCGTGTTTACTAAGTGCACACAAGTAATGCGGGTTTAAGCCACATTACTAATGCAGGGCACTGAGAGGGATTGTCTCTTGTATTCATGTCTGTACAGCGCTGCATGCGTGGTGCTATATAAGTGTTAAATAGTAGTAGTAGTTGCAGGGGGGTGGAGACAACCAAATCACTAAATATAGTATGGCTCACCATATTAAAGCTGCCACGGGGAGCAACAACCACTACCTAAGGCTTGCACTAGCTGTTCTGCAGTGGGAATGCCGACGCCCCACTCATAGGCAACATGAGCCTCTTATCCCAGGGCACTGTGCTATTTTTTTTAGCACAGCACCAATAATATGCATTTACCCCACACTATCTGGGTAATGCCCTCTAGTGAATATGCTCCTAAGATTCTAGTACTGCAAGGCGAGAGAAAGGGTGCATAAGATTCCGAAGTGTGGTCTTTATGACGCTATTAGAGGGAGTGGGCCTGGAATTCTCATACGATCTTCAGTTGGAGGAGGAGCGTGGGAGCGGGAGAAAGACCAGAATTCTTAAATGTGGCCACTTTTCTCAGAGTTGGGGGGCAAGACTAGGATTTTGAAGTTCACTGTTTGCTCTTGAGACAGGAGTGGGGGGGAGACTGGAGTTCTGAAATGTGGTCTCCAGTCTCGACAGCCAGCCAGTTAACCAGATTTTCTTGGATAGTGAAAGAGCTCTGGGAGCTGGAGATATTTCATAAGCCTTTTCAGAGAAGAGGCTGCCCCCTTCCCTCCACCCCTCTCGGGGGGAGTTACTTTGCAAGGTCTGTGGATTAAGTTGTTTTCCAGAAGAGCAGGGCAGGGCAGCAGGACTAAATCCCCAAGGACTGAGCGCCAGCTGACCTCTTGCAGCGGCACGAGCAGGCACCTTGAAAGAGCCTTATTTCCTCCTCTAAGATCCATTATACATATTAAGCAAATGTGCAGGACAGAAAAGCTGAGAGTAATAGAAATTGAACTAACAGATGTGGAAAGAAGAGGAAGAAAGAGAAGAATCACCCTTTTATTACATATCAAAGACTGATTCTAGCACAGAAATGATGGTGTTAACATAGTAGTTGTTTAGGATGGCTGCATACAGAGCATGTGGTCTGTTCTACAAGCTCCAGTGCTCGTATCTTCCTCTTGCCAAGCAAAGGAGCTCGAGTAAACCTCTTCTGCTAGCTAGGGACCAGTCACGAAGCAGCAAGTTCAATCCTGCTCTCTGACTGAAACCCTCAGCATGTAAGAGAGAAATCAAGGAACAGGCAGAGCACTAAGGGATTCTTATTTATGATACTGTCTACAATTTCTCAGCACAATTTTCAGCATGATATAGACAGGTAAGAAGCATTTTATCCATATTGACAAGCTATCTGAAAATTGACTAAGGTCTACACATTGAGAGGAAGCGTTTCTGGGTTTGGGGCAAATGCTCATAGATGACATCTTCGGATCTTCATGCACAGCTTTCCAGCAAGCATGACCCACCAAAAACCAGCTGCAAGGCACTGGGCACATGTGAAGAGTAATTTTATAAGGAGCTGCCTAATTAAACATGAAAAGTAGGCATCTCTATAGGCGCTGGTTACTTAAAGACAAGTACGCACCTACCTACCTGTCTTTATAAAATACTAGCATGAGTGGCAGAAATCAAGCCTTGAGATACCGACGTTTACACCAGCCCTCGAGCTGGCTTAAGTGCCCGTGCCAACATTTTGCACGGGTACAGGTATGAGCAAAAATCATAGTATTTTATAATCTACGCATAAGAGAGGTGAATTCAGATACAGCTAATGAACGTGTAAAACGTGACAATGATAGAAAGGGAGATTACACATACAGGACATATAAGCGCAGTAAGGAGACGTGGAACATTATGCACCATCACTGCGCATAAATCATAAACCTTCAATGATTTAGGCACACGGATAGGAATGTGCGTCGGCGGAACTTGGGTGGAGTGTAGGCAGAGCACAAATGTATGTACATAAAGTTATAAAATGCTATCGTTTACGGGCATTCTTTAAAAACATAAAAGGGGCCCTTATGCCAGACACTGGGCTGCTGGAAGCTCTTGCATCTAGATTTAATGCATGTTTTTGGTCATTTATGCCTCTGTTTTATAAAGAAAAGAAGGTCCCGGCTTTTCTGTATAAAATAGGTGCCTATTTTTAGGCACTCGGAATGCGCCTAGCTGTAAAATTATATTTTCTAGGGATGCGCAGTCTTTTGAAATAATATGCCATTTTTAACCCAAAATGACAGAAAGAAAGAAAAAAAAAAGAGTTAGGCTTTTTTCCTGTGTCATCAGGAAACTCCTTAAACAACCTGGGAAACTAAAATGAAAATTTTTTTTTGCCTGCACAGCCCCAATACATTCCCTTCTGAAATCACCACTTTGCACACGTGTACTTATACAATATCATAATATAAAATTATAATAAAAATATAACAAGTAGAGATGTGCATTTGTTTTGAAACAAATTGTAAAATGGGATGAATTTTTGGTTTGCTCCTGTGAAACAAGCTCCATAGATGCAAATTAGGAATAAGTAAAACATCGTTCATTGCCATTCGTTTTAGGCACCATTATAGTCCATAGGGCCAGGAAAGTAGCATGTTTGCTTGGCTAGACCTAGTGGAGCCACCTCGGGAGGTGGGAGGAGAATGAAGAAGCAGGAGTCCTATGTTAAAACGTTTCACAAGCAATTGAAGAAGCCTGTCCCAGCCTCACTTCTTTCAAATCGCATGGCTGACCATGTTGGCAGAAAAGTGAAATCAGCACCATTTTGTTTTCATTCCTTTCCTAGGTTTTAGAGGGAGAGGGTGGGTTGATAGAAACTGCAATTTAAAAACAAAATGTGAAAAATATGCTTAGGCAGAAATAAAGCACATGGCATACACACGGGACTCATGTAGAGATAGAGCGTGGCTGAGCAAAATGAATGTGTGTGTTAGAGAGCAGAGGGGACTGGTAGAAACAGAACATAAAGAACCTAAGAATTGCCATACTGGGTCAGATCAAAAGGTCCATCAAGCCCAATATCCTGTTTCCAACGGTGACCAATCCAGGTCACAGGAATCTGTAGAATCCCAAAATGCAGATAGATTCCATACCAATGTTCCCTCTAATTTTCTGTAGGCTGTGTGCGCATAAAATATCAGCTGTGTGCAGCTTTTGAAGGAAGGTTAAATTTTTGTGCACCACATAACGACACTCGGAGTTATATACTTTAAAATTTGATTACACGTCAGAATACAGTATATACACCACATTGATTTTAATCAAATTAAATGAAAATAGACAATTACTAAATGAAGCAGGAAATTTCTAGTAATTACAATCATAACTTTTAAATTTTAAGATGTCTGTGTTGTTTTCTATCAGAATCAGAGCCGTAATTTTTGTGCGCTCTGTTGTAAAGTATGTGCGCTCGCTCGGCAAGGTGTGTGCGCGCGCACACGCGCACAGCTTAGAGGGAACAGTGTTCCATACTGCTTACCCCCTCACCCCCACCCCCCCCCCACACACACAGGATAAGCAGTGGATTTCCCTTGGTCTTCCTTAATAAATATTTATGCACTTTTCCTCCAGGAACTTGTCCAAACGTTATGTAAATCCAGTTACATTAACTAATTTGATCACATCTTCTGGCAAAGAATTCCAGAGCTTAGTTACGTGTTGTGTGAAAAAAATATTTTCTCCAGTTTGTTTTAAATGCACTACTTAGTAACTTGGTGGTGTGTCCCCTAGTCTTTATATTTTTTGAAGTGTAAACAACTGATTTATGTTTACCCATTCCACTCTACTTTACAATATCTCTCCTTGGCTGTCTCTTCTCCAGGCTGAACAACCCTAACCTCTTTAGCTCTTCCTTGTAGGGGAATCATTACATCCCCTTTATCATTTTTGTTGCCCGTCCTTGCACCTTTTCTAATTCCACTATTTAAACCATGGCATGGAACAGAGACATTATGATATTATGTTTTATTCTTTATTCCCTTCCAAAGAATTCTTACGATTCTGTTTGCTTTTTTTGGCCACTACCATAACCTGAGCAGAATATTGCAACATATTGCCCACAATGATCCCTGGATCCTTTTCCTGGATGCTGACCCCTAATGTGGAACCAAGCATTGTCTGGCTATAGTTTGAGTTCTTCTTTCTTATGTGTATTATGTTGCACTCGTCCGCATTAAGGGGGTTATTCTAGAACCCCAATTTGTGGTTTGGACATCGAAAATGGGAACGGAGACATCCCTGGACCGGATGGTACACACCCAAGGGCGTTGAAAGAACTGAAACATGAAATTGCAGACCTACTATTAGTAATCTGTGAGCTATCCTTAAAATCATCTGTAGTAACTGAAGAGTGGTGAATGGCCAATGTAACGCTAGTTTTTAAAAAGGGTTCCAGGGGTGATCAGGGAAACTACAGGCCAGTGAGCCTGACATCAGTGCCAGGCAAAATGGTAGAAACCATTATAAAGAACAAAATTACTGAACATGTAGAAAGTCATGGTTTAATGGGAGAAAGCCAACATGGCTTTCGCCAAGGAAGCTCTTTTCTTACTAATCTGTTATATTTTTTTGAAGGTGTAAACAAGCAGGTAGACAAAGGTGAGCCGGTCGATATATATCTGGATTTTCAGAAAGCCTTTGACAAGGTCCTTTATGAGAGACTTGGCAAAGTTAAAAAGTCATTGGATAGGAGGCAGTGGACTATTGTGGATCAGGAACTGGTTAAAAGACAGAAAACAGAGGGTAGGGCTAAATGGCCAATTTTCCCCAAAGGAGAAAGGTGAATAGTGGAGTACCCCAGGGATCTGTGCTGGGTCCGCTGCTTTTTTTAAAATAGTCGTAAATGACCTGGAAATGGGAATAATGAGTGAGGTAGTCAAATTTGCAGATGACACAAAATTATTCAAAGTTGCTAAAATCCAAGAGAACTGTGGAAAATTGCAAGAGGACCTTGACAAATTGGAAGACTGGAAGTTCGAATGGCAGATGAAATTTAATGTGGACAAGTGCAAAGTTATGCATTTAGGAAAGAACAACCCAAACTATGGTTACACGACGCAAGGTTACACATTATAAACCACCACCCAGGAAAAAGATTTAGGCATCATCTTGGATAACACGTTGAAGCCCTCCACCTAGAGTGCAGCGGCAGCCAAGAAGGCAAATAAAATACCAGGAATCATAAAGAAAAGAACAGAGAATAAGACAAAGTAAGTAATAATGCCTCTGTATCGTTCTATGGTGTGACCATACCTTGAATATTGTGTGCAATTCTGGTCGCCATATCTTAAAGAATATAGTGGAATTAGAAAAGGTAGAGAGAAGAGCCACCAAAATGATAAAGGGGATGGAAGGATACCCCTATGAGGAGAGGCTTAAAAGGTTAGGGCTTTTCAACCTGGAAAAGAGATAGCTAGCTGAGGGGAGATATGATAGAGGTTACGAGCAAATAATCAGTGATGCCACACATATCAAAGGCAACACCCTGGACATGGTGTTTCTACCCACCAAACTCAATGGTCTTCAAAAACCCAAGATACATATAACCCCAGTGCCTTGGTCGGACCATCACCAAATTGAATTCACATTGTTTCTACCCACCATGCGAGAACATGCTACACGCATCCCACCTACAAACCTACGGAGGAGATTCCAAAAATACAACAAGGAAACATTAATAACATCCATAGCCGCGCATATGAATCCGGAACAAGACGACCTGGAGATACTGGTAAACCAATGGAACTCAGGTATCGAAACAATCTCAATACCAACCTGGACACCCCTAAGTACCTCATCCAGAAACAGGAATGAACCATGGTACACCCCCACCCTCCGCGAACTAAAGAAGCGCCTGCGGAAGCAAAAAAGGAAATGAAGAAGTCACAAAACCGAGGAGCATAGGATGGAATACATCAAACTTCTTGCAGCTTACAAGAGTGAAATTAACCTTGCAAAGAAAACTCACCACTCCAACACGCTTAATAAGGCCCTCAACCAACCAAGGGAACTATTTGCATTGGTCGAATCTCTCACGAAGAATACTCAAGAACCTAATACAAACGGGGCTATGACAGCCCAAACGTTGGCAGACCATTATGCCAACAAGCTAAACCCTCCAGCCAGAAACATGAACCCTCAAGCGCCTGAACCCCCCACCCAAGACCTGTCTATGAGCTCCACCCTGCAAACAACCAACACCTCGGAAGGAGCTACCCAGTACCAAGAATGGTCCACCTTCAGGAGCATAGAAGTCAAGCAAATCATGAACATAATCTCCAGCTTAAGAACCACTACCTCCCCACTCGACCCATGCCCAGCTACCTGGGTCAAGGACATAAAACAGGAAGTTGCCCAATTCGTCACCCACATAGTGAACCAATCACTATCGCAGGGGCTAATGCCAACGCACCTCAAAAAATCCAGGAGTGGAGGAGTGGCCTAATGGTTGGGGCAAGGTACTTCAGGCCGGAAGGTTGGGGGTTCAAATCCCACTAGAGGACAGCAACCTTGGGCCGGAAGGACTGGGGTTTCTAAGTCCCACAGGTGCTCCTTGTGGTCTTGGGCAAGCCACTTAACCCTCCATAGCCCATGTTCCCTGTAAAATAGTTATTTCCAAGTTATAATGCCCTGTTCAATGTAATTTCAGTTTGTTCAATGTAAACCGCACTGATGCAGAATAGCGCGGTATATATAAGAGAATGTAAATTAAATTAAATTAAATCATCCTACCCATACTGAAGAACAAAACCCTCAACAAGAACGACCCTACATCCTACCGCCCAGTATCAAGCATATCCTTCCTTGCCAAGATCACTGAAAAGGCAGTGCAACAACAACTGCAAGACCACATTGATGACAACAACGCCTTCGACGTCCACCAGTACGACTTCCGACAGCATCATGGTGTGGAAACCCTCCTCTTAGCCCTACTGGACAAACTACTCAAAGGTCTGGAAGAAAGGAACAAAATGTACATGCTCATTTTCATAGACATATCAGTTGCCTTTGATACAGTACATCACCCCACACTCCTAAACAGACTCGCGACCATAGGCATTAGAGGCACCCCTCTGAAATGGTTCTCCTCCTACATAACCGACAGAATGCAGCAAGTCCACTTCAATAACGAAATGGCCTCACCATTCCCTCAAACCCAAGGCATACCGCAAAGCTCGGCCCTGTCTTCCCTCTTTTCAACCTTTATCTACGACCAGCTTGTAATTTATTCCAGGATCACATGATCAGTTATCACATCTATGCTGATGACCTAATGCTCTATACTCAACTTGATGTCGACAACCCGAATCTCAGCCAACTAGAGAAATGCCTCAGTGAGCTCCAAACCTGGTTGCAACAAAATAATATGTCCATAAATCACAAAAAAACGGAAGTGATGTGCATGTCCAGAAAAATTGACTTCAACCCACCACCAACAGTCACCTTGAACAATAATGTCTACGCCACAAAGAACGAAATAAGATACCTAGGCGTGACACTGGATTGCCACCTGAAGTTGGAAAAGCATCTCCGAATTACCAATCGAGCCATTTTCCACAAGCTAAAAATCGTGCAACCGCTACGTAGCATCATAGATCACTCTGACTTCAGGACCGTAGCACAAGCCCTCATCATTCCTCATCTGGACTATTGCAACGCCATACTACAGGGTCTGCCTAAAAAAAACCCTCAATATCCTGCAAATGGCGCAAAATGTGGCAGCTAGAATCATCATGGGGATCGGCCTGAAGGATCATATCACACCAATACTAATAGACCTACATTGGCTCCCAATCACTGCACGCATACAATATAAAATCATTATCACCACATTCAAGCTCATTCATAATATAGCACCCTCTTACCTCAGCACCCTTATCACCCTACAGCCAAATAACAGAAGCAGAAGATCTCCAAACCTCAATACCCTCCTGGTCCCGGGGAGCCTGAGATCTGTCAATACAAATACCAGCAACCGAGCATTTTCATTTATAGCGCCTCTGCTATGGAACCAACTACCATGCGAACTGAGAGCAGTGACTTGTTGGACTTCAGAAAAAACTTAAGACTCATCTTTTCCAGACGCATTTCAATCCTGCCTAATCACCATGTACTCACACTGGGTCACAACAGGCACAAAGAAAGAACTCCGCGTTCTAGCCAACAATAGACCCAGCGACATGTAAATATGTATATACTTGTGAAATTACTAGCCTGCAATCAAGTGTGAATCATATAATTCGAGTGATATGACCTGTACTTTTCCACTAAATCATTATGTATGTTTTAATTCCTGGCCTGTACAGCCGCACTGTTATGTATAGCAAACCGCTGCTGATCGCTGGAAGTAGCGGGATACAAGTGTACACTAAATAAATAAATTAATTAATTAATTAATGAATGGAGTGGACCGGGTAAACATAGATCGATTTTCTACTTTTTGATAGTGTAAACAAACTAGGGGACATGCAATGAAGCTACAGTTTAACCCGTTTTAGACTAATAAGAGAAACTATTTTTTCACTCAACACGTAATCAAACTCTGGAATTTGTTACTGGAGGATGTAGTAAAAGCTGTTAGTGTAGCTGGGTTTAAAAAAAGGTTTGGACAAGTTCCTGGAGGAAAGTTCCATAAACCATTATTAAAGGTGACCTAGCTAATGCACTGCTTGCCCCATTTCAAGCATTATGGAACCTGTTGGAAACAGGATACTGGCCTTGATGGACCTTGGTCTGATGCAGTATGGCATTTCTTCTGTTCTTCTGTTCATCTAGTCTGCCCAGCAAGGTGGCAAGAGTAGGTGCACCTGCCTCTCTGTGCAGGTCACCCTTCCATGCCTTTGTTTAGGAATGTACCCACCGCTCCATGCAGTCACCTCTATTGTTGAGATATAAGATATAGTTACGTTTATTTTGATTTTATCCTGTTGCTATAAAGGGATCTGGGGTAGAGGAGTAGCCTAGTGATTAGAGCAACTGCCTAGTACCCAGAAGATCAAGGGTTTGATTCCCACTGGCACTCCTTGTGACCTTGGGCAAGTCACTCTACCCTCCATTGCCTCGGAAGAAAAGGCCTGGCAATCTACCTCTAGTGATACATTGCCTAGAAAACCCAGAGGCAGCTAGGTCACTAGGAGTCAGCACTGACTTGATGGCACTAAAAATAAAGGGATCTACTGTGTCTGTCCCATGCCATTTTGATTTCTGTCGTATTTCCTGACATTGCCATTCAGTTTACCCCCTTGCAGCTTCATCTTATACCCTCTAGTTTTACAGCTTCCCCATCTTTGAAAAAGGCTCGTTTGTTCCTAATACTCTATTAAAGGTCTGTATCATATCTCCCCTCTGCTTTCTCTCCTCCCAAGTGTACATATTTAGGTCTTCACGTCTCTTCTCATAAGTCTTCTGATGAGGTTCCAAATAATTTTGGTCGCCTTCCTCTGAACTGTTTCCAGTCTTTTTATATCCTTTGCAAAATACGGTCTCCAAAACTGAACACAATATTCCAAGTGAGGCCTCACCAGCGACTTATACAGTGGCATTAGTACCTCTTCCTTTCTGCTGGTAATTCCTCTCTGTATGCAACCCAGCATCCTTCTGGCTTTGGCCACCATATTGTCACAATGTTTCGTTACTTTAAAATCCTCAGAAACAATCACTCCAAGGTCCTTCTCCCAGTCTGTGCACACTAACCTCTCGCCCCCTAATTCATACAATTCCCTTGGCTTTCTGCATTCCAAGTGCATGACACTGCACTTTTTCACATTAAATCTTAACTGCCAAGCAGCTTTTGTAGATCTTTCCTCATGTTATCCACTCCCTCAAGGGAGTCCACTCTGTACGTGCCCGGAATGACTGCCCCTGTATTGTATTGTATTTCCCCACTCTACGGTGTCTCTCCTCACCTCACAGTGTTGGAGTCTTCATGCTGCAGTTAGTGGTATATCTACTAAACAGCGTGATCTGCTACCGCAGGGCTAATGTAGGATTAATTCCCCATGTCCTGCAGTAGCAGCTAACCCATGCAAAAATAAATAACATTCAACTCTCAGGCCGTTTTTTCGCAAAATCTGATTTTTGCATGGTGGTTGGCCCTTGGGGCTGGATTGGGGTAGACTGAGGTGGGGAGTGGGAGTGGTCATGTTTGGCAGCCACCACGTGAAAAAGATTTTGCACAGTACTGATCTGCCTTGGACAGCTCCTGATCCCTATCGGGAGCTGCTGGGGTGTGGGTGGAAATCAGTGCACCTTCCAATGTTACAAATTGCCTAGGTAGTCATTTGGGCTAAGGCCCCCACCCTCCCCCCCATGCACTACTGAAAGGGTTGGGAGCCCCACAGCCCCCATCCTTCCACATCTCCAATCCAAGAACATTGTCCCAGCTAGTCAGCTGGCACGGGGGGGGGGGGCCCATGCCCATGCCCATCGACCCCCCCCCCACCAAAACACATACCTTCTGTGGACCCTGGTGGTTTAGTGGAAAATCTGGGCAGGAGTGCTCCTTTAGGCTCTTGTCCTGTCATGTGGACAAATCAAAATGGCCACCATCACGAGGTACTGCCCTCCAGCCTCACACTAGTTGGCAGCACCGCGAGATTGTAGCCATCTTTGTTCGGGCCTATGAAAAGAGCAGGAGCTCTCCCTAAATCATATTGCTTTTAGCTGCAAGATATATTGTTGCCTGTTACTGGAAGAGGATGGATCCACCGTTATCTTTATCTTAATTTCTGAATGGCTGCAAAAGGGTTGGTAAATTACAAATTAGAAAACTTATTTGGAGAAGTTCATGATAAAGTTTCCCTCTTTGAAAAGTTGTGGACCGCATTCCTTCAATTTATGGATCTGTTTAGCCATGCTACCAAACGGGTATTAACGCCCCATGTTTTGTCTCCCTTTTTTTTTTACATTTTGTACTTTTCACAGGAAATTGGTATTTGACCCTCTTATTATAATACTATTTTCTCTCTTGCTTTGCTTGGCCATCCGTTCTCTCTGTTTGGGTGCTTTAAGACTGTAGAGGGGGGAGAGGTGGGATGGGAGGGTTTAGAAGGGGTGGTTTATGTGTATGTTTTTTATTTTTTTGTTTTGTTTTGTATTTTTAAAGTGCTGTAAAGTCAGTGCTGACTCCAGGTAACCCAGCAGCCCCTGGGTTTTCTTGGCAAAGCATCACTGGAAGTAGATTGCCAGGCCTTTTCTTCCGAGACAACAGAGGGTGAAGTGACTTGCTTAA
Organism: Ichthyophis bannanicus; assembly: GCA_033557465.1. NCBI lineage: Eukaryota > Metazoa > Chordata > Amphibia > Gymnophiona > Ichthyophiidae > Ichthyophis > Ichthyophis bannanicus. The sequence continues at coordinate 33,960,547 of CM066040.1, forward strand.
GGTCACAAGGAACTCCAGTGGGAATTGAACCCTGATCTCTTGGGTACTAGGCTGCTGCTCTAACCACTAGGCTAGGTATATATGGGGAAGGTGATATATCTATATCTATCTATATATATATCATGACAAAACATATGAAAGACGTGTTTTGCTAATGTTTATATTTATATGCCTCCTAATTGTTGCAGCATTTCATGAAGGAATCTATCCCTGATTCTATTATTTTCTTTCCAGGTAGTTCTCACAAGAATTTTCCCCTCAACAGATAAGCATCATCATACGTATTTGTTAACATTGCAGGGGAGGAGGGATTTTAGAAGTCCTATTCATGCTTTGGATGTCTAAAAACAGGCATAGAGATATTTAAAGCACAGAGACATCTCCAGAGCCATTTTAGAAACCGGGTCTGTGGACATTTCCAGCATGAGAACATCCAAATTGGGACTCTATTTCAGCAATATCTTGGATGTCACAAGCCATGTCAAAGGTTGTACCTGCTCCAGGAACAAATAGGCATCTGAAAAGTGCTCTTTTTCTCCGGCAAACATGCTAAAAGTGTAGAGAAGGAGGTACACTCATATCCTCTTTATTTTGCAGTCTGACAGTGAACACCGATGAGAAATGGGGGCTCATGTTTTCATTTTGTCACACCACTAAATAACCCCGTTAGCAATGTTGGTTGAGATGGACATCTCCACCCCCCAGTTTCATAGCATGGATGTTTATATGAATGCCAGTGTGGGCATCCATGTCAGGGGCATCTATATTTCTAAAATCGGGCCATGACAGGGTTCATGGTATTTTTCTGCATGTTCTGCCTGGACATTCCAGAATGCATTTGGACGCCTTTTCTAAAATGCCACTTTAGATGTTTTATTCAAACCCCTTTTAAAGGTTTCCCCTTTTAGGTAGTTAACCCTTTTTTCTTTATTTTTATTCTTTTACAGGTTTACAGAAATATTCTTTAAGAATCTCATGTGAGTATTGTTACAATTTGTATAGTTTCCGAGCTTTAAAAGAAAGCCTTATTTGAGCTCAAATGAATATTTAAAATGAGTTTCAGGTACACCAAAAATCTGAAGATATACTACTTCTCTTCCACAGGACTGTTTTGTGTTGGGGCCCAAAACTAGAAACACAGGGACTTCTCCTTCAGGCAGGGTCCTCTGATTTGGTCCAGATTCTTCCTTGAATCTGCTCTGGTCACCCACTACCTAACTAATAAAAACTCTCAGTGCTGCTCTCTCTCACTGTATATGGACACCCACAATTGGAATGTGAAGCCAGTTAAATTTTCAGAATAAAAGGATAATTGATTATCTCCATCTAAGCCCTATTCATTCATTCATTCATTCACAATCACTCACACTCCACAACAAGATCAATTTCATATCCCCAATCAGTATCACAAATATCTGCATCACAGATTTCAACAAGGTCTAGGTACAAAATCTCTTTACAGTCAAATGATTTATTTTGTTAGATCAACCTCTGCAATATCAGGACTGATTTCAGCTGCTTGAAAATCAATTTTGTTGGTGCTAACAAGTTTCAATTGGGCTTCCAGTCACTCAATTTCCTTTGGAAATAAAATAATACATTTTCTTCTCTCTGGGTCTCCAGAAAGCCTTTTCCAGAGAGATTATTGTGACTGACCGATTTCAAAAGAGTGACAGGGAAGTAAAGCTACTGCTAGGCATTCCTAACAGGGCCTCTGCACTTCAAGCCAAGGTAAGAGTGTGTGGCTTTTAAATTACTAGCTCTCTGCCTGAGAGCTCTTAAAAGGGTTTTGTTACATTTATAAAACAAAGTTACATTCTTTTAGGTGCTATAGTTCAAAAGGGGAAATATTTGCTTTAGTAGTATAGGTTTAAAACTCTGCTTTTAGTATCTTTCTCAGCTCTTTGAAGCTACTGACACCTCATCAGGAGTTAGTTCCCTCCCTACTCCCCAACTCCCACCCACCCCAAGCGAGCAGTCTTGCTTTATAGGGCACCGCCCCCAATTAGCTACACTCAGGGACTTTGAACAGCACATTTAGAACACACTTAAAAGAGGTTAACTGCTTTTTCTCTGAAAGGACAGCTGGGAAACAGGCTGGTACTTTGGTAGATCTCTCTCTCTTTTGCTTCAACAGGTACCTAAGCTCCACCAACTAAACAATGGCTGGGAAAAATCATATTGCCAAAGCTGTTGCCCCCATTACAACTTCTGCCTCTGTCCAGACAGAGATCCCAATGCCAGTTAAAGGACTGGTTCCATGTGCAGGCTGCCTGCATACTGAAGCTCTCAGGAAACAAGTGATGGAGCTCAGAGAAGAGGTGGCAAGGCTGAGGAGCATTCGAGACAGTGAGAAGTACATTGATGAGATGCTTCTTGAAACATCCAAGCTCTCCAGCAGAGAAGATGGGAGCCTACAAAATGACAAAGATTGGACACAAGTCACCAGGACCGCAGAATTACCAATCCAACTCCTCCAGCTCTTGAACTAAAAACCCATTATGTAGCCATGGAAGTGGAGAAGGTGAAAGCATCCCTGGAAAGGGAAGAACTAGAGCTCGAGTATCCCAAAGTTGCAGAAGGTTTGCAGAATCCCAAAGTTGCAGAAGACCACAAGGAAGCGAAGGGTAATGGTGGTTGGTGACTCTCTCCTGAGGGGTACTGAGGTGTCCATCTGATGACCAGACTTGATGTCCAGAGAGGTATGCTGTCTGCCAGGTGCCAAAATCAGAGATATTACAGAGAGTTTGCAGAGACTCATCAAGCCTACTGACCATTACCTGATGTTGCTCATCCATGTCAGCACAAATGATACTGCCAGGTATCCCTCTGAGCATATCAAAAATGACTTCATGGCTCTGGGACAGAGGGTGAAGCAGATAGAGGCGCAGGTGGTGTTCTTTTAAATTCTCCCCCATTGAGGGTAAAGTCCAAGGCAGAGAAGCTCGCATCCTGGAAGATAAATGCATGGTTGCGTGGATGGTGTCATCGAGAGCGTTATGGTTTCCTGGACCATGGGATGCTTTTCCAAGGGTTGCAGAGCAGAGATACCATCCATCTGTCCATTTCTTCAGTAGCAAACTGGCTAATCTACTGAAGAGGGCTTTAAACTAGATTCAATGGGGATGGGTGAAGAAAGCACCCAGGTAAGTGAAAGCCCGCAAGTAAGTGAAACATTAAATACCTTTATAGAAATAGGTAAAAGGGCAACATCTGTAAAGCAGTATCTATAAATGCCTGTATCATAGGAAATAAGATCACAGATATTGAGGCTTTTATGGGAGAGGCTGACTTGGATTAGTTGCAGTAACAGAGACATGGTTCACAGACAACCATGACTGGGATGTAACTATACCAGGCTATACTTTATTCAGAAAGGACAGGGTAGGAAGAGGAGGAGGAGTGGCACTATATATAAAAAATACTATTAAAGCTATGGAAATATAGGGCTTAAAAGGGAAAGAGGAGGTACTGTGGATTAAGAACATAAGAACATAAGATATGCCATACTGGGTCAGACCGAGGTCCATCAAGCCCAGTATCCTGTTTCCAACAGTGGCCAATCTAGGTCATACGTACCTAGCAATATCCCCAAAAGACAGGTTCCACAATGCTTGTACTGGGTCAAGCATTGATATCCTAGGTCCCTTTTTAATAGTGGTTTATGGACCTTTCCTCCAGGAACTTGTCCAAACCTTTTATAAACCCAGCTACACTAACAGCCCTTACTACATCCTCCGGTAACAAATTCCAGAGTTTGATTACACGTTGAGTGAAAAAATATTTTCTCTTATTTGTCTTAAATAGTTTACCCTGTAGCTTCATTGCATGTCCCCTAGTCTTTCTATATTCTGATAGCGTAAACAATTGATCCATGTTTACCTGCTCCACTCCATTCATTAATTTATAGACCTCTATCATATCTCCCCTCAGCTGTCTCTTTTCCAGGTTGAAGAGCCCCAACCTTTGTAGCCTCTCTTCATAGGAGTAGCCTTCCATCCCCTTCACCATTTTGGTGGCTCTTCTCTGTACTTTTTCTAATAATGCTATGTCCTTTTTAAGATACGGTGACCAGAACTGCACACAATATTCAAGGTGCGGTCGTACCATGGAACGATTAAACTAGAAAGAGGGGAAAACATCTATTTGCATTGGCGTGATATACAGCCCTCCCTCACAGGGAGATGATGTGGACAGAGAGTTAATTGAAGACATATGCAGCATTGCCAGGAAAGGGAAAGTGCTATTGATAGGGGGGGTTCAAGATGTTGATTGGCACATCCCTGCTGCAGTATCATCTAGAAGTAAGGAGATCCTAGATTCTCTACAGGGACACCTATTCAGGCAACTGGTAACAGAGTCCACACGTGAAGTGGCCATACTGGACTTGGTGCTTACTAATGGTGAAAGTATTTCTGATGTTATAGTGGAAGATCATTTTGCATCCAGTGATCACCAGATGGTGTGGTTCAGTATTAGGACTAGGGCTAATAAAATCCATTCAAAAGCCAGGGTCTTAGACTTTAGGAAAATTAACTTTGCCAAGATAGGCCAATACCTCAGGGACTTGTTAGCGGGATGCGAACAGCTGGGGGATATAGAAAAACAGTGGGCAAAACTGAAAGGGGATATTTTAAGGACAACCAAACTTTTTGTTAAAATGGTAAATAAAGATAAAAAAGGAAAGGAGACAGCTATGATTTTCGAAAGAAGTAGCTGAAAAGGTGAAGAAAAAGAGAGTGGCCTTCATGAAATATAAGATATCACAGAGAAAGACAGGCATCTATATTTGGAAAAACTTAGAGTAGCTAGCAAAGTAGTCAGGAAAGAAAAGATTCAAAAAGAGGAGGGAAATAGCCAATGCAATAAAATGGGGGGATAAGACATTTTTTTCATATATATATAAAAAAAAATATATATATATATATATAAAAATATATAAATATATATATATATATATATATAAATATATATATAAATATAAATATATATATAAATATAAATATATAAATATAAATATATAAATATAAATATATATATACACACAAAAAAATATATATATATATATAAATATATATATATATATATAAATATATATATATATATATATATATATAATATAAATATATATAATATATATATATATATAAATATATATATAAATATATAAAATATTTTTTTTTTTCAGACCAGAGCATATACCTTCTCCAAAGAGCCCAAAACATATGCGCCAAGATGATCATAAAAGCTAAACTAACAGATCATGTGACCCCAATTCTGTTAGACCTACAGTGGCTCCCTATAAACAGCCGAATAAAATATAAAATCCTCCTAACTACTTTCAAAATCATTAATAAAATCTCTCCCTCACAACTATCTACTCTAATACACCTCCCAGCAGAAACTAGAACGCGCAGACGGAATGCAATCCATTCCCTCAACATAAAAACAAATTTCAGAAAAACTAAAGCGACAACAAGCGATAGAGCTTTCTCCTTTGCTGCCCCCACCCTCTGGAATGAAATACCATTAACACTACGCATGATAAAAGACCTTCATCAATTCAAAAAGGAACTAAAAACATACCTCTATACAAAACACTTTGAGATCCCACATCAACAAAAAACCTCTCCAAAACAATCACAGAAATACATCCACAGTACCCAAGACAGAACAAACGACTAACTCAATAAACCTTACATATCTCACACAACATGCAAAACATTTCACACAACATGCAAAAGATCTACTCAAACTGTCGGCTATATCACTATTGTAAATAACCACTGGTAATCAACTATGTTGTGCTCCATGTTATTATAACCTGTACATAGTTTGATAAGCACTGTTCTAGTTAACGTTCAAAAAAAAATGTTCTTTGTAATTACACTTGTATATAGTTAAAAAACATAATGTTCCTTGTAAATGTATACAGATGTATACAAATGTTCTGTTCACTGTTTTAATGTAAACAGCCCCTGATCTCTGGAAGGGGCGGTATAGAAGAAACTGTTAAATAAATAAATAAGATATGTTAGTGAGAAGAGGAAGGGCAAGAGTGGTATTGTCAGACTCAAGGGTGCAGGGGAGGAATATGTAGAAGCTGATAAGGATAAAGCAGAATTGCTTAACAAATATTTCTGTTCTGTGTTAACAGATCAGGAACCAGGAACAGGACCTCAGAAAACACCCACAAACAGGAACAGAAGCGAGGGGCATCTTGAAGAATTTTCAGAAGATTATGTTTGTGAGAAACTAACTAAACTTAAAGTAGACAAAGTGATGGGACCGGATGGGATACACCCTAGAATACTAAGGGAACTTGGGGATGTTCTAGCAGTTCCACTGACTGATCTTTTCAATGCCTCGTTGGAGTCAGGAGTGGTGCCAAAGAACTGGAGAGAGGCTCATGTAGTGCCTTTACACAAAAGCGGAGGTAAGGATGTGGTTGAAAAATACAGACCAGTTGGTTTAGCCTCTGTGGTGAGTAAATTATTAGAAACGCTGCTGAAAGAAAAAATAGTGAGGTTTCTGAAGTCCAACTGATTACTGGATCCAAAGCAGCATGGATTCACCAGAGGCAGGTCTTGTCAGACAAATCTGATGGATTTCTTTGACTGGGTGACCAGGGAGTTGGATCGAGGGAGAGATGTGGTGTTTTTAGATTTTAGTAAAGCCTCTTACACCGTTCTGCACAGGCGACTTATAAACAAACTGACTCTCTAGGGATGGACCATAAAGTTACTGCTTGGGTTAGAAACTGGTTGAGTGGGAGGCAACAAAGGGTATAGGTAAATGGAGCTCACTCTGAGGAGAAGGGGGGTTATCAGTGGATGCCCCAGGGATCTGTCCTTGGTCCGATTCTTTTTAATATCTTTGTTAGTGATATTGCGGAAGGGCTGTCAGGTAAGATTTGCCTCTTTGCGGATGATACCAAAATCTGTAATAGAGTAGATACCCAGAAAGGTGTAGATAACATGAGGAGTGATCTAGCTAAGCTTGAAGAATGGTCTAGAATTTGGCAGCTGAGATTTAATGTTATAAAAATGCAAGGTCATGCATTTAGGCTGCAGCAATCCAAGGGAGCGATGTAGTATAGAGGATAAAGTACTTCTGTCCACATAAGAAGAGCAGGACCTAGGCATGATTATCTCTGATGATCTTGAAGTAGCTACACAGGTAGAAGAGGCAACGGTGAAAGCTAGAAGGATGCTTGGGTGGTAAGGGAGAGGAATGGCCAGCAGAAGAAAGGAGGTGATAGTGCCTCTGTATGGTGCGACCTCATTTGGAGTATTATATGCAATTCTGGAGACCGCACCTGCAAAAGGATATAAACAGGTTGAAGTCAGTATAGAGGGTGGCTACTATGAGGCATATGAGGACAGACTTAAGGATCTTAATATGTACTCCTTAGAGGAAAGGCGGGATAGAGGTGATATGATTGAGACGTTTAAATACCTCTGTGGCATAAATGCACAGGAGGAGAGCCTCTTTCAATTGAAAGCAAGCTCTGCTATGAGGGGGCATGGGATAAGGTTGAAAGGGGATAGATTCAGGAGTGATATGTGGAAATATTTCTTTACAGAAAGAGTGGTGGATCCATGGAATAGTCTCCCAGTGGAGGTGGTAGAGATGAGGACAGTATCTGAATTAAAAAAAGCATGGGAGAAACACAGAGGATCTCTAAAGGAAAAAAGGGGACTGTTGTAGTTGTTGATATGGAAGGATAGGCCATGTGGTCTTTTTCTGTCGTCATTTTTCTATGTTTCTATGTTATAAAGCATATGAGGACAGACTTAAGGATCTTAATATGTATACTTTAGAGCAGCAGTTCTCAACCTGTGGGTCGCGACCCCCACGGGGGTCGCCACAGGATTTAGCGGGGGTCACTTAGTATCCACCAAGTTAAAAAAAAAAATTAAGACGCGCACAAGTTGCTGCCGCTGCCGAGTCCACTTCTTGGCAGCAGCAAACTCACCGCCTCCTTCTGCAGCCGCGGCTCCCTGCCTCTTAGGGAACCGCGGCTGTGCCTGTAAAATCATTGCAGAGCCCTTCCTGTCTCGATGGGCTCCGTGCAGCATTGTCCCACCTCCAAAGGAAGTTGTTTCCTTTGGAGGCGGGACAATGCTGCACGGAGCCCGTCGAGACAGGAAGGGCTCTGCAACGATTTTACAGGCACAGCCACGGTTCCATAAGAGGCAGGGAGCTGTGGCTGCATTAGAAGGGAGGCAGACATGGGGAGAGGGGATGAGGGGGCAGGGAACCTGCAACATGGCTGACATCGACAGAGAGGGGCTGACATCGACAGGGGGGGCTGACATGGAGGGATGGAGGCTGACATGGAGGGAGGGAGCTGATATGGATGGATGGATGGATGGAGGGAGGGGGCTGACATGGACAGATGGAAGGATGGGGACTGACATGGAGGGAGGGAGGGGGCTGATATGGACAGATGGATGGATGGTGGGAGGGGGGCTGACATGGACAGATGGAAGGATGGGGACTGACATGGAGGGAGGGAGGGGGCTGATATAATGGATGGATGGATGGATGGAGGGAGGGGGGCTGACATGGACAGATGGATGGATGGGGGCTGACATGGAGGGAGGGGACTGACATGGAGGGAGGGAGCTGATATGGATGGATGGATGGAGGGAGGGGGGCTGACATGGGACAGATGGAAGGATGGGGGCTGACATGGAGGGAGGGAGGGGGATGATATGGATGGATGGAGGGAGGGGGCTGACATGGAGGGATGGAGGGAGGGGGCTGGTATGGACAAAGGGGAGAGACAGGGGGGAAATACTGGACAGACGGGATAAATGCTGGACAGAGGTGAGAGACAGTGCAGGTTAGGATTATAATGGGCTGATGGGGGAGCTAGCACTGGTAATGGGCAGATGGGGGGCTAGGACTGGTAATGGGTTGATTAGGGAAGGCTAGGACTGGGAATGGACTTATCAAGGGGGGGGTAGGACTGGTAATGGACTGATGGGGGTCTAGCATTGGAAATGAGCTGATCGGTGAGGTTAGGACTGGAAATGGGCTGATTAGGGGAGCCTAGCACTGGTAATGGGGTTGGGGGGGGGCGGGGACTAGCACTGGAAATGAGCTGATTAGGGGAGGCTAGGACTAGTAATGGGCTGATGGGGTGGGGTAGGACTGGTAATGGACTGTTGGGAGGCTAGCATTGGAAATGAGCTGATCGGGGGGGGGGCTATTACTGGAAATGAGCTGATTAGTGGAGGCTAGGACTGGTAATGAGTTGATGGGGGGTAGGACTGGTATTGGGCTGATTAGTGGAGGCTAGGACTGGTATTGGGCTGATGGGGGGTAGGACTGGTATTGGGCTGATTAGGGGAGGCTAGCACTGGTAATGGGGTTGAGGGGGGGGGATTAGCACTAGAAGTGAGCTGATTGGGGGGCTTTGACTGGGAATGGGCTGATTGTGAGGAGGGGAGGATAGAGCTGCTGGCCCTGGAAGAAAACTGGGGGCTAAGGCTACAAGTGGGCTGATACAAGGGGATGGGAGAATGGAACTGGAAGGGAGTGGATCTGAGAGGGGCTGCCATGGTATTTGTACTAGAAGGGACTGGTCAGTGGGGAAGGAGGGGGACTGGAAGGGAATGGACACCAGTGGCAGTCATGGGAATGCAAGTTGACATTGGAAGGTACTGGGAGTGAGGACTGGAAAGGGGCTGATACTGGGGAGGGTTACTGGGACTGGAAATAGGCTGATGGAAAGAAGTGAAGAAAACAAAAGAGATAAGAAATGGCAGATGGACCATAGACCACAGAAAGAGAACTAAGAGCAGAAGCCTCAAATCGGGACCAGCATGATCAGAGAATAAATTGGTCAGACAACAAAGGTAGAAAAAAATAATTTTATTTCATATTAGTGATTTGACTACAAAATCATCATAATTTTGAAATCAAATATTGTTACTTGTTGTGATTAATTATTGTGGTTTAAATAAGTATTTTATAAATAAAAACATATTGCAAAGGCCTACAATATATTAATAATTCAACAAATGATTACAGCGACAATGCGTTAACGGTAAAGGAAGAGAGACGCATTTGATTTTATCATTGGGGGTCACCACAAGTTGACCAACGGTAAAAGGGGTCACGGTACAAAAAAGGTTGAGAACCACTGCTTTAGAGGAAAGGCGGAATAGAGGTGATATGACCGAGATATTTAAATACCTCCGTGGCATAAATGCACAGGAAGAGAGCCTCTTTCGATTGAAAGCAAGCTCTGCTATGAGGGGACATGGGATGAGGGTGAAAGTTAGGAGTAATATGCGGAAATATTTCTTTACGGAAAGAGTGGTAGATGCATGAAATAGTCTCCCAGTGGAGGTGGTAGAGATGAGGACAGTATCTGAATTTAAAAAAGCATGGGACAAACACAGAGGATCTCTGAAGGGAAAAAGACTGTTGTAGTGGTTGATATGGAAGGGCAGACTGAATTTGCCATGTGGTCTTTTCTGGTGTCATGTTTCTATGTTTCTATGGGATAAGTTTACTAAACCACAGAAAAGGAGCAAGTGTGCCGTTAGTGCACATTAACGCCACACTTGTACCCTTAGCGCACATTAGCGGCACACTTGTACCCTTAGCATGTCCGAAAAGCCACTTTAGTGTGGGCTAACGGTACCAGCATCTTAAAGCGCCCTGTGGGCGGAGAGTAGGCGTCCACAGGGCGGAGAGTGGGGGTCAATGGGTGGGGAATGGGCGTGAACAAAGCTTGCTCCCTTAATGCAAGGCACCTTGACGGCAGGAACCCTAACACAAATCAAAACCTCATGGAAAGGGTGTATTTTGAAGAGAGAGAGCCTATTTTAACGTCTGCAATGTGATGCACAGACAGGGGAGTCCAAGAGAGTGATAGTAGTGCTCCATTAGCAGCAACAGAATAGTGCCCACATATGAAATGGCACTATGTTGATGTTGCAAAGGAGGGTGCACGTGAGTCATGCAGTGGGGGCCGCTGGTACACATAAGAGCATAAGACTTGAAAATATGTCATACTGTGTCACACCAGGGTCCATCATTTCCAGTATCCTGTGTCCAATAGTGGCCAATCTAGGTCACAAGTACCTAGCAGTTTCCCCAAAAGACACAGGATCCACAGTGTGAGTATTGGGCAAGCAGAGGATATTCTGGGCTCCTCTTTAGTAATGGTTTATGGACTCCAGAAACCTGTCCAAACATTTCTGAAACCCTGCTACACTAACTGCCTTTACAATATCCTCCGGAATTGAATCTCAGAGTTTGAATACATGTTGACTGAGAAACCATTCTCTTCCAGTAGTCCTCAGTGGGTTACACTGTAGCCGCATTTTATTTATTTATTACAAGCTCTTATATACCGCACTATTTGGGATCAGCGCGGTTTACAATATAACAAAAGACCAGAACAACAAGCTGTTTGGTTTTACATTGAACAGGAAAGAGAACTTAGCAATAGGGCGTTCACATACTCAGCGCCAATCCAATGGAACCAACTACCGCATGAATTAAGGCTCACAAACAACCTGAACGAATTTAGACGAAAACTGAAAACCTATCTGTTTCAAACCCACTACAACTTGATCTAACTGCGATACCCCACCTCAACCAGATCTCCTCTGCCGCACTCGGCAGCATATAATCTAATAGTATATAGTCATGTATAACTTGTACACCTTGGCAACTAATTCTGTACAAATTGTATATATGGGGCCCTCCCCCAATCTACTGAAATCAAATGTATACCTTGATCTGTGTGCTTTAATCAAATATGTATCGTATCCAAATACTTGTCCCGTGTTACGTAATCATTGACTAATCAAAATGTAAAACTGAAATCTCAATGTACCGTACAATACATTATGATTCTGTAAAGTAAACCGCTGCTGATCGTAGGAAGCAGCGGTATACAAGTGTTTACTAAATAAAATAAATAAATAATAAAAATAAACTTGGATACTACATGGGAGAATAGTTAAATGAAACTATTGCATTGCATGTCCCCTAGTCCTACTACATTTTGATGATGTAAACCATCGATCTACATTTACCCACACCACTCCAGTCAATATGTTATAGACCTCTAACATAAGACTCCTCAGCCATCTCTTCCCCAGGTTGAAGAGACGTAAGATTGACAGGCGGTGATGAGTTCCCTGGAGAGGCAGATGGGTGGGGGGGGATGAGTGGTCATCCATGTATGCATCCGCCCCCCCCCCTCCAGACCTGCAACCCACATGTTGGCTGGCCTGGGACTGCACACTACCAACACTGACAGCACATGGGCATTTCAGCATGGAATTGGGGAGTTGACGGAGGGGGCAGCGGCACCCACCTGCAGCAGACCAAAGCCATGCCCTGGTCCAGTGCGCCATGCACAATGCAACATGTGCCAAGGTCTATCTGATGGAAAGCATGTCATCCCCAAGGATCGTTGTAACCATGTGGGAGCACTGTGGAGGGTCACAGGTTCTGTCCCGGCTGTGGATCATGCAGTACATGTCCTTGTAGTCAATGCAGGTACAACACCAACATGTGCAACCCCCAATGATTCAGCAAACAAGGGTACAAACACCCACACAGACAGGCTCCACTATCCTCAGCTGGATGGAGAGTCAGGCTGACAGCACCAGCACACTGAGCATGCATTAACATCAGAGTGCACTACTAGCTCCTGCACAGTGTGTGTGTGTGTGGGTGTCTCTATCCATTGTTTTGTGGCTTTCTACACTTCACTGAGCCTCTCAGTGCCTAAGCTGTTTCCACCATTAGTCTGCAAATGTGCATGATGAGGAGCAAAGTATTGGGCTGAAATAGGAATTGACCAGGATGTGTCTGCATCGAGGGTAGGATCTGGGACGTCGTAGTGCCCGAGTGCCACCTGCATGGACCGGGTGGCCACAGCATGTCATGCTGGAAGGACACTCTCATTCTGACCAAGCAGTGACCATGGCACTGCTATATATCCGCATAGTGCTATATAATGTCTTGTTCTAGTGATGTGGGTGCACATCCTGTCCTGGGGGGCTCGATCACTGCACCAACTGTTGGGTGTCTGTGCTGTATATCCCAAGCCTGGGTGCACATGGTCGCTCTGTGCACATGCAATGTGTACTGACCAGCGGACTGTCCGCAGTTCGTATGTGCATGGCTGGAAAACCCTGTGGGGGGCAGCAGGTGCAGTCTGACTGTGCTTGCTGTGGGTGAAAGTTAGACACAGTTGATTGGGATGTAAGGTGTTCCATGCCTATTCCCAGTGGTACTGGTAGGACCAGCAGGACCCTTGTAACACCCCCATGCAAGTACAGATGCTCCCCCCAGCCCCGCTAGTTGGTGGCCATGGCATCAGCATTGTAACACAGGGTATTGATAGACACTGTTCTAGGAGGGTCCCTGTCCAACAGGGCAGAGCACAGAGTCAGATTTGACTGGCGCACACAGCATGCTGCAATTCTACAGGACATAGGGTGGCTAGCATATCACACTGCAGACAATACCTGCCACACACTGGCAGTGATGGGGATCTTCAGCATGGCAAGCAGAGGCCATCTCTAGCACTGCAGGTACGGGGGACCTGATGCTGGGCAGCCATCTTCACTCTCAGGGAGACTGCAGAAACTGCTCAGTGGCACGGCTTGTAGCTGCTCTGTGCTTGTATCACACACTGTCAGTGCATCTTACTGAGCTGAGGTGATGGATAAGTGCATTCTCCATTCGGTGATCAACTGTAGACTGCTGTTCTGTATGTGCACTGCATCATGAGGCTACCCCATACTGTTACACACAGCAGATATTTAGGCAGTCTCTTTGCAGCCAGCCATTGCTGGGCACAGAGGTATGGAGGTGTAACCTACTGGTTAGTTCAATGTCTCCATACGCAGGAGACACGGGTTTGATTCCTACTTGTTCTTTTTGTGACTATGATACTCCGATCATTTTGATGCCTGTAACAGTCAGGGCTCTGTACATCGGTGCTGGCACCCTATACCATCCTCTCCTCTGCTTCCTTCAGCCTATCCATCTGCCTCTGTCGGCTGTGTGTAGTCATGTCTTGTGCAGGCTGCTACACCATGGCCTACACAGGTACTCTTCTCCGCATTTTGGCTCTTCATGCTCACCTCGCCTGTGACTGATCTACACATCACCACTACTACTCTGTCCGCCTGTCACTGCAAACATCCTGCCGCTTCTGCCTCCGCTGGGGGGACATGTCTTCCCCATCCTATGCCACACATTGACATTGCAGCACTTTACATTGGCACCACCCTGTGCATTAGTACAACTGCCTCCCACATGCTCATCTGCTTTACTGGCTGCCCCATAGGGTGCCCATCGATATGGCAGGTCTATCAACTCCCACCTGTCCTTCCTTCTATCACCTGTACATTGGCATTCCTTGGTGCTCTATCTAGCGTTTGGGTTACAGCCATTTTCATGCCTTAAGGTACATGCTTTCCATCTTAGGGCACCTTATCTCCCCTTAGGGCACCTTGTTACCTTACTGCACTGGGTCCTGTTAGCTCACATTAAATAGACCAAGACGCCCTAACACCGGGATTCCCCCTACCCGCCCACTGCCTTATATGGCTTCAAGCACCTTAACGCTGCCATTACCGCCTGTGACTTTACCGCGGTTTAGTAAACATACCCCTGTGTTTCTATGAAACTCAAATACACTAAATTTACTTGTCCAGTTCAGTACTTAAGGTAAGGAAACCCCACAAAGGCTGGATGCCCTTCAAGTAGTGTTAACACTTATTTAAAAAATAACGTTTCCCTTCCGTGTTATTGCTTTCTCACATAGACTGCTTACACAGCACTCAAAGTCCCAAAAGCACACACAGCCAAGCTTTTCTTCTAAACGTCAGCTCGAGTTCTAGCGTAATCTGTCAGACAAACCAATCTCCTCAGAGACGGAAACACTCAAATTCCCTTTTTAAAAAATCCATTGTCAGAATAGAAGAAATTAGCTCTCCACCTGTGTTTAAAATCCTGCTTAATCAATGTCAGTCACTTTGCGTCAGGGAGTCACTCTGTCACTCACAAGTCTGTTTGTTAAAGAAAACTGTTCCAGTCATAAATATTAGACTTTTCAGTTCAGCGTCCACATCCAGTTTTTTTCCACACTCACTTCAAGTGGATAAAGACTTGAACTTCAGAGACTAAACTTAAAAAAAAAAATGCTCCAAAGAGCATTTCAGCTTAAAACAGTGTAAACACTCATTCTTCTCACAGCCAAACTAAACACCATTTTCCAGATTTTTCTCTTTTTTTAAAATCCTCACATACCAATCACTCACACACACCCTGTCTTTACCATATCCTGAGCCCAACTGCCAATATCTAACTGTCAAAGGGACATTGCCGGAATTCTTTCATATGCAAAAAAGTATTCCTCCACCAACAGCAGCAGTAAAATAGTTCTCAATCACACTGTAGCTAACTTAATCATATAGAATTGTAAACTCCTGGCCCCTTTGGGTCATGTGCACAATCAGACAGGGTTTTACCCCTTATAACATAAGTACTTAAGTCCCCAAAACACCCTTTTATTTTTCAGGTCATCTGGCGCTGCTCTCTATTTATATGCCCAGAGCCTTCCTGCACAGCTTGCATGTATTTTCAGCACTTGTTCCAACTGTAGCTCTTGCATGCCCAGCCACATGCTTTCCCAAGAGCACATGCCTGGCCCAAGAGCAAAGCTCAGGAACTTCTGGGTTTGCAGCCGAATTTCAATCTTCATTTTATTTTATTTTTTTACTATTTAGTCTCCCAGGTTCCCTAAGTTCTCTGCCCCACTACCAGGATCCTACCACAAGTCCTCTGGACACCACCTGAAGCCCCCAGACTACTTAAACACGGTGGTTCATAGCAAAAATATGCCGTGAGTGCCCTGCCTCCCACCAAAGAACCGCTGTGCTGCAGCTGCCAGGAGCACTGGAGCCTCCAACAGTCAAAAGGTACCCTAAACAACAAAAAAAGAAAATCTTTTTAATCCCATTAAAATGCAAAACATAACAAAAAACAGTGCTCACAGTTTTTAAAATTCCTCCCCACAAGGAAAATCACTCGTCATACTTCTACTCATTCACATCAAGTACATACTCTCTCTAATACTCTACTAAGAAGTACTTCAAGTCCATCTTCTTTCCAGTTTAACAGATAATTCTCCTGCAAGTAAATAGGTAACTTCCCTTTAATGGATCTAGCAGAACTTCTCACAGTAACAGATACCTCAGATCTCTGTTCTAAATTTTCTTCATTAAAAACTATTCCTTCTACAATGGTGTCAGTACAAAAGTTGGCTTTTGCATCATAATTGACCAAGTTTCTTGTCTCTGGTTTTCAGTAGTTACAGGTCTCAAGCTTTCACCTGACTCAAACAAGTTATCAGAAATTGAACCACCAAATTCATCTCCTGCTTAAATTGATTCCCTGGGAAATGACAGATGGTCCTAGACATAAGAACATCTAACTTTGTCAAGATAGGACAATACCTCAAGGAGTTGTTGGTGGGATGGGAACAGACGGGGGATGTAGAAAAGCAATAGGCAAAACTGAAAGGGGATATTTTATTGGCAAAAACTTTTTTTTGTTAGTAAAGTAAATAAATGTAAAAGTACAAGGCGGCCACTATGGTTCTCGAAATAAGTAGCTGAAAAGGTGAAGAAAAAGAAGGTGGCCTTCATAAAATACAAGAAATCACAGAAAGACAAAGGCAAACATCAATATTTGGAAAAACTTAGAGAAGCTAGCAAAGTAGTCAGGAAAGCAAAGATATAAACAGAAGAAAAAATAGCCAATGCAATAAAATGGGGGGGGGGGGGGGGAACGACAAGACATTTTTCAGGTATGTTAGTGAGAGGAGGAAGTGCAAAAGTGGTATTGTCATACTCAAAGGTGAAGGGGAAGAATATGTAGAAGTTGATGAGGATAAAGCAGAATTGCTTAACAAATATTTTTGTTCTGTGTTCACAGATGAAGGGCCAGGAGCAGGACCTCAGAAAACATCCACAAATAGGAACAATATTGAAGAGGATCTTGAACGATTTTTAGGAGGATTGTGTTCGTGAGGAACTAGCTAAACTAGAAGTAGACAAAGCAATGTGGTCGGTTGGGATACATCCCAGAGTATTGAAGGATCTTGGGGAAGTTGTAGCATCTCCACCTTTTCAATGTGTCTTTAGAATCAGGAGTGTTCCCAGAGGACTGGAGAAAGGTACATGAAGTCCTTGTACACAAAAGCAGCAGTAAGGATGAGGCTGAAAACTACCAGCCAGTTAGTCTGAACTTTGTGGTAGCTAAATTAATGGAAACGCTGCTAAAATAGAGGATAATGAGGTTTTCGGAGTCCAGAGGACTGCAGGATCTGAGGCAGCAAGGTTTACTAGGTGCAGGTCTTGTCAGACAAAGCACAGTTACTTACCTGTAACAGGTGATCTCTGGGAACAGCAGGAATAAGTCTTCACATATGGGTATCGTTGGTACCGACGGAGCCTGCGCGGGAACGCTCCCCAGCGTCCAGTAAGAAAGCTTTTGGGAGCATCCCACAGCGCCTGCGCGCTGCCTTCCCGCCTTTCCCAACCGCCTCTCTCCAGTTCGAGTTTTAAAGCTGAGACAAAGAGAGAGAGAGGAAAGGAAAGATAGATAGAGAGATACAACTCCTAGGGGAGGTGGGTGGGTTGTGAAGACTTATTCCTGCTGTTCCCAGAGATCACCTGTTACAGGTAAGTAACTGTGCTATCTCCAGGAACAAGCAGGAATGAGTCTTCACATATGGGGACTCCCTAGCTGCAGATGCCAGGGAGAGACCCCATGGTTGTGTGCCCTTGCAGAGGGCTGCACTTCCTCCCATGGATCTCTGGCATCCGACCAGGGTAGGTGGGTAGGAGTTGATTAGGAATGGAACAGGTGTTTGAGGACAGCCTGACCAAACGAGGCATCCCGGCGGGAGTCGTTGTCCAAACAGTAATGGGCTGTGAAGGTATGAACCGAGGCCCAGGTGGCCGCTCGACAGATTTGGTCAATAGACACAGAGTTTAGATGAGCCATTGAGACTGCCATGGCTCTCACATTGTGAGCTGTGACATGGCCCTCCACAGAAATGTTCCTACTCTGGTAGGCGAAAGAAATACACTGAGCAATCCAGTTGGACAGTGTTCTCTTAGAGACTGGAAGTCCTAAATGAGAAGGATCAAAAGCAACAAAGAGTTGAGAAGACCTTCTATGTTGCTGTGTTCTTTGTAAGTAGAAAGCGAGAGCTCTCTTACAATCCAAGGTATGAAGATTCCTCTCTGCATTTGATGCATGAGGTCCTGGAAAAAAAACAGGTAAATATACCTCCTGGTTCAGATGAAAAGGCGAGACCACTTTAGGCATAAAGTGTGGATTGGTCCTGAGGACTACCTTATCATGATGGAACCTTGTATAAGGTGGATTAGCCACCAAAGCTTGCAATTCACTGATGCGGCGTGCTGAGGTGACTGCAATGAGAAAAACAACTTTCCAAGAAAGAAATTTCAAGGAGGTGGTGGCTAAAGGTTCAAAGGGTGGCTTCATAAGGTGGCCAAGAACCAGGTATAAGTCCCATGCCACTGGAGGTGGTCTAATGGGAGGTTTAGTTAAAAGAAGGCCTCTCATGAATCTTGCTATAAGAGGGTGAGAGGAAATAGGTTGTCCATTGAGAGGCTTGAGGGACGCTGCAATAGCACTGAAATGGACTCTTACTGAATTTGTTTTCAGGCCTGCATGGGATAGATGCAGGAGATACTCTAATAGAGAATTCAGAGGTATTGCAATAGGGTTTAGACCCTTCTCTGAACACCAAATGGTAAATCTTTTCCATTTTAAAGCATAGGAACGCCTAGTAGAAGGCTTTCTAGAGGCATGAATAACATCTCTGACCTGCTGAGAGAGATGAAAATCTTGAAGGTCTAGGCCCTCAGCAACCAAGCCCTGAGATGGAGCGACTGGGGGTTTGGGTGCCATAATGTTCCCCCTTCCTGGGACAGAAGGTCTGGTGCAGAGCCCAAGTCCAGGGAAGGAGCTTGAGAGAGATGCAGAAGTAGAGGGTACCACACTTGGCGTGGCCAATGTGGAGCTATGAGGATCATGGTCCCTCGTTCTCTCTGAAGCTTGAATAGTGTTTTGGGAATTAGGGGAATTGGTGGAAAGGCATAAAGGAAGTCTTGACCCCAGTGAAGGAGGAAGGCATCCTTGGCCTGAACTCCCTAAGACAGAATTCTGGAACAGAACCGGGGAAGTTTGGCATTCCACGGACTTGCAAAGAGGTCTATGTCCGGGGTTCCCCAAATTCGAAAAATCCTGGCTACCTGGTCCATGTGGAGGGACCACTCGTGTGGGAGCAGAACTCGACTGAGTCTGTCCGCCCAAGAGTTTTGAATGCCTGGAAGATATACTGCCAGAAGATGGATGTGATGCTCTCTGGCGAAGGCCCACAGTCGCAAAGCTTCGTTGCAAAGTGACAGAGAGCCAGTCCCGCCCTGCTTGTTTAGATAGAACATGGCTACTTGGTTGTCCGTATGGATGAGGACTGTCCTGTAGCTGAGCAGGGTATGGAACACTCTGAGAGCTAAGAATATTGCTCTGAGTTTCAATAGATTGATATGCAGAGAAGTCTCCTGTGGAGACCAGATGCCCTGGGTGGAGAGATCTTGTAGATGAGCTCCCCAACCCCTTGGAGAAGCATCTGTTGTGAGAGTTGCTTGGGGTAACGGTTGCTGAAAAGGGCATCCCAGCAACAGGTTTTGAGAGGACTTCCACCACTGGAGAGACCAAAAAAGGCGACTGGAGTTTGCTATTTTGTCTGACAGGCAACCTGATGTCCATTGAGCTGCCCTCATGTGAAGGCGAGCATATGGAACCACATGCACGGTGGATGCCATGTGGCCTAATAGTTGTAACATCTCTCGAGCAGTTAATTGGGACTTTAACTGAATCTGGGAGGCTAACTGCACCAGATGTAGGCAACGGGCCTGAGGAAGATAGTCTCTGGAGTTCATAGGGGCCTTGCTGGATACCACAACTGCAAGGGCCTGAGTAGGGGTGAGATTGGATTTTGGGATGTTTATCACTAGTCTCAAATACTGAAGGATACGCATTGTGCAGTTAGACAAGTCTGGGCCTCTGACTGGGATGGGGCTCGAATGAGCCAGTCATCCAGATATGGGAATACGAATATTCCTAGAGTGCGGAGAAATGCAGCTACTACTGCCATGCATTTCGTGAACACCCTTGGTGCAGAGGCCAGACCAAAAGGAAGCACCCTGTATTGGTAGTGCTTTCCTTGAAAAAGGAACCGAAGGAACCTTCTGTGTGTTGGATGGATGAGGACATGGGTGTACGCATCCTTGAGATCTAGAGAACAAAGCCAGTCTTGACTCTGAAGGTATGGAAGCAGAGCCCCTAGAGAAATCATTTTGAATTTCTCCTTGAATAGAAATTTGTTCAATTCTCTGAGATCTAATATGGGTCTGTAGCCCCCTGTTTTCTTTGGAATAAGAAAATAAGGGGAGTAGAACCCTGAGCCCTGTTGAAGAAGAGGTACTTCTTCTATTTCCCCTTGGGCAAGAAGGGTAGCAATCTCCTGACCTAGAAGGGTGAGGAGAGATGTTGGAGAATTGAACTGTTTAACCATGGTGTGAGGAGGAAGGTTTAAGAAGTGAAGTTTGTACCCTTCCTTTATGATGGAGAGGGTCCATTGCTCTGCTGTGATTTGCTCCCATCTGGGAGCAAAGTAAGTCAACCTTCCTGGAATGGTGAGGGGCTCTGGTTTTTCCAGAGCTAGAAAGGCTAAATTCTCTAGTTGCAAGTCAAAGGCCCTGAGGAGGTTGAGGCTGCTGGGCTGTGGTAGGCCTGGCAGCCTTTGACTTGGCCTGTTTAGGTGGTTGCTGACGCTTTGCAGGAAAACGACCTGCAGAAGATGTCTGCCCATGAGCAGGATAATATCTTCCCTTTTTAGAAAAAGATGTCTTTTTGAACAATCTTTTCTTAACAGGAGCAGAGGTAGACTTTGAAAGTCGATCCAAAGCAGAGTTCTCAGCATCCATCTGAGTGGCCTTTGCTTGCCAATCCCTGCCAAACAGGTTTTCACCTGTACAGGGAAGGTTTCCCAACTCATCTTGGACCCAGAGTTCCAAATCAGAGGCTTGTAACCAAGCAATTCTGCGTGCACCTATGGCAATAGCCTTGGCTCTGCTTACACACTCAAAAGAGTCAAAGGCTGCACGGTTGGAGAATTTGGAAACATCTTGGGCATGTTTGAGCCAAGTGAGAAATTCCTGCCTTTTATCTTCTGAAATAAAAGGAGCTAAAGTCTGCAGATGATCTGTGACTTCTTTTAGAAACATCCCCATATAGAGACTATAGGAGTTGATTCTGGCAGCAAGCATATTGGCCTGGAAAATCCTTCAGCCAAAAGCATCTAGAGTCCTACATTCACGTCCTGGAGGGTTAGATGAGTGTCTCTTTGCACTCTTTATTTTCTTCATAGCAGACTCAACCACAATAGAGTGGTGAGGAAGCTGAGTCTTATGAAAACCAGGACAGGGAGGGACACGGTACATGGTGTCTAACCTACGAGAATGAGGAGAGGTGGTGAAAGGAGTCTCCCACATGCTAAATAGTGCGGTATATAAGAAACTAAAATAAATAAAATAAACATGAGATCATAAAGAATCTCATTAATAGGTAAGGTAGCTGCTTCCTTAGGAGCCTTAGGATATTGCAGAATATCTAATTGCTTGGCTCTAGGCTCTGACTCAGAGGCCACTGTAATGGAGAGGCCCCTAGCCACTTCCCTGATGAAGTCTTGAAAAGACAAGTCTTCTGGAGGAGATATTCTTTGTTTTGGAGAAGCAGGCTCCTGAGGAAGAAGTACCGGTGCATCGACAGAAGCCTCCGACTCATCAGAGTCTTCGGAGGAATCGAAGTATCGCCTGTCTGGATGCTCCTGTAAAGCCCGATACGCGTACCGAGTGGGATCGACATCGGGAGTAAGCGGTACCGGTTCGGTACCGATGGGCATCATAGGACAGGGTACCGTTGCAGTCGACACCGAAGCCAATGTCGATGCAATCGGTACTGGCACCGGGAACGATGCCGGTGCCGGAGTCGGTACCGGCAACAGAGATTGTTGCGGTACCGAAGGCGTCAAAGCCTGCATAAACGCCGTTAGGGTGCGCTGCATGGACAGAATTTTCTGATCCATCGACGCCACCAGAGTCTGGATGTCGGTACCGGTGGAGGCCACCGGTACCCCAGAACACGGCAACAGGTGATCGGTCGAGGCCAAGCCATCGATGTCAACCTGTGACCCCATAGATGATGCTTTGGCAGCCGGAACTTCCTGCCGGGGTAATTATGCCGGTACGGAATCCTCGAGGACAAGCCTGGAGGCATCTCGATGCTTAGAGGGAGATTTGCCCTTCGAGGACCGGCTAGATATATGTTTGGTTACCTGAGATCCATGGGAGGAAGAAGCAGCCCTGGAAGACGTCGATGCCACCGAGGCTGCATCAGAGGGAAACAGGGTACTGAGCTTGGCTGCTCGGTTCTGCCGACCCCTTTTAGACATCATGGTACAGGACACACAATCCGTGATGGAATGGTCAGGACCCAAACATTTTAGACACCAGTCATGGGTGTCGGTGACGGAAATAGTACTGCCACACTTCGTGTTCTTTTTAAACCCGGAAGCGGGTTTCTCCATGAGGAGAAAATGTTCAGGCCTAAGGCTGAAAACGCAATGCACAGTTGAAGAAAGAAAAGGTTTTTTTGTTTTTTTTTAAATAAGAAAGAAAGAAAAGACCGGCGGTACTGGTCTGACGTCGAAGAAGGCATACGCGACACAGAAAAATAAAGAAAAAAATAAAGAATTCTTCTACGGTGACAGGAACACGACCTGCTGGCTCCGCGGAAAGGCGGGAAGGCAGCGCGCAGGCGCTGTGGGATGCTCCCAAAAGCTTTCTTACTGGACGCTGGGGAGCGTTCCCGCGCAGGCTCCGTCGATACCGATGATACCCATATGTGAAGACTCATTCCTGCTTGTTCCTGGAGATATCTAATTAATTTCTTTGACGACCAGAGAGTTGGCCCGTGGGAGAGCCCTAGATGTGGTGTACTTAGATTTCAGTAAAGCATGAGACATCATTTCACACAGACGACTTATAAATAAATTGAGCATCCTAGGAATAGATCCTAAAGTGGCTAACTGGATTAGAAATTGGTTGAGTGGGAGGCAAAGGGTACAGGTAAATGGAGCTCACTCTGAGGAGGATGTTACCAGTGGTGTGCCACAGGATCTGTCCTTGGTCCCATTCTTTTTAACACTTTTGTTAGTGATATTGATGAAGGGCCGTCATGTAACATTTGCCTCTTTGCAGATGATGCAAAAATCTGCAAGAGTAGACACCCAGGAAGGAGTAGATAACATGAGGAGGGATCTCTATAAACTTGAAGAATGGTCAAGAATTTGGCAGCGCAGATCTAATGCTAAAAAAAATGCAGGGTCATGCATTTGGGCTGCAAACATCCAAGGGAGCAGTACAGCATAGGGGGTGAAGTACTTCTGTCCACAAAAGAAGAGCGGCACCTGGGAATGATTGTTTCTGATGATCTTAAAGTGGTTAAGCAGGTAGAAAGGCAACTGCACAAGCCAGAAGGATGCTTGGCTGCAAATGGAGAGGAATGGATAGCAGAAAAAAGGAGGCGATAGTGCCTCTATACTGTATAAGTCTTTGGTGAGACTTCATTTGGAGTATTGTGTGCAATTCTGGAGACTGCACCTTCAAAAGGATATAAACAGGATGGAGTCTGTGCAGAAGGTGGCTACCAAAATGGTCAGTGGACTTCATCATAAGGCATATGGGGACAGACAAGGATCTCATTATGTATACTTTGGAGGAAAAGCGAGAGAGGAGATATGATAGAAACATAGAAACATGATGACAGAAAAAGACCACAAGGCCCATCTAGTCTGTCCTTCCATAACAACTACAACAGTCCACTTTTTACCTTTAGAGATCCTCTGTGTTGGTCCCATGCTTTTTTGAATTCAGTTATATGATAGATATGTTTAAATTCTTCCATGGCATAAAATGCACAGGAGGACAGCCTCTTTCAATTGAAAGTAAGCTCTGCAACTAGGGGGCATAGGATGAAGGTGAAAGGGAGTAATATGCAGAAATATTTATTCACGGAAAGAGTGGTAGATGCATGCAAGTGTCTCCCAGTGGAGGTAGTAGAGATCAGGACAGTATATGAATTCTAGAAAGCATGGGACCAACACAGAAGATCTCTAAAGATAAAAAATGGGATTATAGTAGTTGGTATGGAAGGGTAGACTGGATAGCCATATGGTCTTTTTCTGTCATCATATTTCTCTGTTTCCTGAACCCTGTTTCCTCACAAGAACCCAATCGCCAGTCCCCAGAAGAACACATTGAGCACCACGGTTGTAGTTTCTATTCACCTTTAGTCCACATGCCCACATCTTTCGGAAATTTCTCGAGACAGATCTTGGGTGACTTTAAGCTTCTCTAGATGTGTCTGTAGCCAATCACCTAGTGAGTTAGCGTGAAGTCACTTTCATGTCCAGATATAATGGTAGATAAGGAAATAAGGATCTTGTTTCAGCAGCAGGAAAGCTAGTGTATAGCCATTTGAAGAATAGATGGAGCTATTATAAATTTAATTGATCTCTGAGAGACATTCTGACCAGCATCACTTTTTGTGCATTGCTAAACTTTTTAATATCTGGTACATTGTACAATTAAGTGCTCACATTAGCTATTGCCTTGTGAATGATACCCAATAGGCGCTGATTCATTTGTAAATCACCATCTTAGCTGTAGTTTTTGCCAACAGAGTTTTGGTAGGCACTGTGATAGTGAGCATCTTTATCATAACATGGACATTGTTAAACCCTCTTTTTCAAGAACAGTGTAATCTACTGTTAGGACTTCTAAACCATCTTCTATCATGTTAAAGCTCTGCATCTATCTATCCATCTTTATTTATTTATTTATTTTCCTGTGAGTGAATTATTAAGTGAACATAATTTTATCTCAGAGTTAGACAGGATCAGGAAATCTCTCTTTAGGTCAGACTCTTCCATTCTGTTACCCCCAGCAATCTAGACAGAAAATCTGCATTGTGATTTGCTTGGTTTTATTTCTTAACAACCTCCTTCTGTCTTCCGGTGATATTAATCCCAACCTCAGCCTACCTTCCCTTTTCTCACTCCAGTATTAGCTCCTCTATCTACCGCCCCAGTCTCATCCATATCCCTCTTTCCCCCTTTTCATGTGCCTTACGGAATGCTCATTCCATTTCTAATGAGCTCCTCTTTACCCATGATCTCTTTATCTCTCACGCTTTCCATCTTCTAGCTCTTACTGAGACCTGGCTCTTCCCTGATGACACTGCTTCGGTTGCTGCCCTCTGTCATGGGTGGCTACTAATTCTCCCATACTCCTCGTGCCACTGGCAGCAGTGGTGTTGGGTTTCTGTTTTCTCCTTCTTGCCAATTTCAACCCCTCCTACTTCGCTCTCACTCCTTCTCCTCTTTTGAAGTCCACGCCATCCATCTTTTTAATCCCCTACCTCTCCGGATTGCTGACTAGTCCATTTCTACCTTTCTCACTGACTTTCTCATGGCTTTCCTTCCTTCTTCCCCATCACTTATTCTTGGTGACTTTAATTTTCATATTGATAGCCCTTCTGACCCCTATGTGTCTAAGCACCTTTCCTTAACTCCTCATACAACCTCCAGCTTTGCTCTTCTGCCCCCACTCATCATCATGGTCACTGCCTTGACCTTGTTTTCTTTTCTAATTGTTTACCTTCTAATTTCTATCCCCCAGTTCTTCCCTTATGTGACCACCACCTGTTAAGCTTCACTCTTCATCACTCCCTACCTCAATCTTCTCCAGTCTCCTCCTACCTTTTTACGAATCTTCATGCTATCGATCCACTGACCTTTTCCGCTACTGTCTCATCACCTCTTTCTTCCACTGTGTCCTCTAAATCTGTTGATGAGGCTATAAATTCCTATAATACTGCTCTCTCCTCTGCTCTGGATACTCTTGCTCTGCCCATACTATGTCCTGTGAGGCACACTTCACCTCAGCCCTGGCTAACTTCAACTACCTGTGCCCGCTCAGTTGAGCACACTTGGCTCAAATCCCGTTCCCTTTCTGACTTTCTTTACTTCAGATTCATGCATACTTGCCTTCAAGTCTGCCATTGCTCTCACCAAGCAAAACTATTTTATCCATTTGACTAGCTGTCTTGCCTCCAACCCCCGCCATCTTTTTGCAACTCTCAACTCTCTCCTTAAGGCACCTCCGCCTCCAATCCTTCCTTCTCTTTCTGCCAAAACACTAGTCGACTATTTCCATGACAAAATCCTTAAGATAACACTCTTATTCCCCACTAAATCTTCTTTGCCCTCTCTTCCCCCTCTTCAATATGAACATTTCCCCTTAACCTCTATCGCCCTTTCATATTTTTCTAAGATCTCCAATTAGGAAACCTCTCTTCTTCTTTCCTCCTCTAAGCTCACTACCTGTTCCTCTGATCCTATCCCCATCCATCTCCTTAACTCCATCTCCTCCTCCATCATCCCTTCTATCTCACGTATTCTCAACCTTTCACTCTCCACTGCAACTGTCCCTGCAGCCTTCAAGCAAGCTGTGATTACAAGAAACCTTCACCTGACCCTACTTGTCTTATCAACCCAATTCCCTCCTTCCCTTCGTTTACAAAATTTCTTGAATGTGCATTTCTCCATCACTGCCTTGAATTTCTCTCCTCTCAAGCCCTCCTAGATCCACTTCAGTCTGGTTTTAGTCACTTTCATTCTACTGAAAATGGCTCTTCCCAAAGTCTCCAGTGACTTGCTCCTGGTTAAGTCCAAGGATCTTTACTCAGTTCTCATTCTTCTTGACTTTTCTGCTGCTTTTGATACTGTTGATCACCTCATTCTCCTCGACACTTTGTCCTATTGATTTTAGGGGCACTGTACTGTCCTGGTTCTCTTTTTATCCCTCTCATTGCTCTTTTGATGTTTATTCTGGTGGATCCTCCTAAACTGCCATCCCTCTCTCAGTTGGTGTATCCCAAGGGTCTGTTCTGGGCCCTCTCCTTTTCACTCTCTATATCCAGTCCCCTGATGCCCTCATCTCTTCCCATGGCTTTCAGTATCTTTTTTATACTGATGACTCTCAACTCTATCTACACCTGACATTTCTCTTACACTCCAAGCCCGTATCTCTGCCTGCTTATCTGACATTGCTGCCTGGATGTCTCACCGCCATCTAAAATTGAACATGGCCAAGACTGAACGTATTTTTCCCCCTAAACCCTCCTCCCCCTTCCTTCTTTTTCTATCTCTGTTGACAACACTCTTCTGCTTCCTGTTTCCTCTGGCAACAACCTTGGGGTCATCTGACTCCTCCCTCTCCTTCTCCACACATATCCAACAGATAGCTAAAACCTGTCATTTCTTTCTCTATAACATTAATAAAATTTTCCCTTCCCTCTCTGAACCCACTTCTAAAACTCTTATCCACTCTTTGTTCACCTCCCATCTCGACTATTGCAACTTCCTCCTTGCTGGTCTCTTTCAGAGTAATCTCTCTCCTCTTCAATCTGTTCAGAACTCGGCTGCGTGCCTAATCTTACACCAGCCCCAATACACTCATATAACCCCCTCTTCTCAAGTCACTTCATTGGCTCTCCTTTTGTTTTCATATCCAATTCAAACTTCTCCTTCTGACCTATAAATGCATTCACTCTACTGCCCCTCATTACCTTTCCTCTCTCCTCACACACCTCCTCCTCTGGCTTTCTTCTCTCTATGCTATTTTCTTCCACTGCCAACTCCAGGATTTCAATCTTTTCACTGTGCTGCTCTGTATGCCTGGAACAAACTTCCTGAATCTATACATCAGGTCTCATCGCTGCCCCTTTACAAATCCTTGCTAAAAACTGATCTCTTTGAGGCTGCTTTTGGATTCTAATTCCCTTGTTCTCCTTTCCCTATTTGAACCCCTTGTTTCTCTTATATTGTACTGTCTGCCTTGATTAGATTATAAGCTCTAACGAGCAGGGCCCGTCTTCTGTATGTTCTTGTACAGAACTGCGTATGCCTTGTAGTGCTATATAATTGATTAATCGTAGTATTAATAGTAACCTCAAAAGTCCAGCTCTAACTGCACCAACTATCAGCTGCTTGGATTTTGATGGACTAAGGATATGTTAGAGGATGTGTCTGGCACAAATCCACCATCAAAATGTGTAAGCTTCCAGATGCATATATGGTGTTATAGCCAACATGCAAGTCCAGCTCATGCAATGGTCACAACATCAACATGCCAAAACGACATGTGTATCTCTAACAATGTTCCTCTGATATACAGGCACTGTGTTGCTATGTGTCACAAGTTGTAAACTCAGACCATGCAACCCCACAGATGCCGGTCTATGAAAAGTGTCCTGGAATGGCCTCTAACAGTCACAATGATTTTCTACCAGCCATTCACTCTGCTGCTGCCATCAGGAGAAAGCTCACATGTACATAAGGCTGAGCATTAATGTTGCCTTGGGGTCAACAGCACAAGTACGATCTCTGAGTTTTAATCTGACAAAAAAAATCATTTTTTTCTTTTTTCTTTCTTACTTGTGCTGGTATATGGGATCTTTAAGAGGGTGACTTTATTGTGGATTCCCTACTACTGACTTTGTTTTACATTATTTATTTTATTTATTTATTTAACAGTTCTTCTATACCGCTCTATTTTAGATCAGAGCGGTTTACATTTAACATCAACTATACAACACAAGGAACTTTGAGTTGTATTTACAATAAACAGGGAGATCAACTTGGAAGTAACTGGGGGAAACTATGTACTTCTTAACTCTATACATTGTATCACACTGGTACCTGATTTCAGGCAGAACATATCTACATTTTATTTACACTGGGGTACATTCTGAGCGATCAGTTGATTATCCTTTTTCATGCTGAGTCTGACTGTTTACTTGTAATGAGAGATTGTCTGGGGGGCCATATGTATGGTTACTAAGGCTAGATTCAGGGTAGTATGTAGTGAACAGGTGCTGCTTTATTGCCTTCCTGAAGTGGGTTAGGTAAGTGATGGAGTCAACAGCAGCAGAACATTTTTGTAGAGCATTGCACAACATCTCTAACAGACCAAGATAGTTATAGTAGATCAGTGCTGCCATACCCATCCAGTAGACAGAAGCTGCAGGTTGTGGGCCCCACAATGCTAGAAGGTCCATACAGGGATGCCATGGCCATAGGAAGTGGGATGCTGGTGGGACCCCCAAAGAACAGTAAAGCTCATACTAATCCTCGACATACCAGCAGTCAGTAAGGATATGCAAATAACCAGTTCTAGAATTGGTCTGCGGGAGTCTCTCCTACATGAGCATCTCCAGGAATGGGCCATTTTGGATGTGGGGATGTTTATATCCTGGACATCTGGGAACCACCTACATGTACACCCTTAAAAGCGAGGTCACATGTCTGACAACCCAATTTTAGAACACCTTAACAAAATGTCTGCTAGTGTTCTCTCACTGTGGTCCCAAAGGTCAAAATATTCTCCCATAAAGATAATTTTTGTCATGTAGAGGTGGAAATGCTGTTTAGGGAGGCTCTATTAAAAGCATCACATTCTGTTTGGTCCTGTGGGTGCACAGGTTAGTGCACAGGAATAGGCTGACCTCTGTGTGACTGACCGCAGGAGGAGTTCAAGCTCCAGACATACTCTGGTGTACTGTGGCCTTATCAAACCTAAACCAGGTCAGACACTGGTCATCTCTGAGGTCCAGATACTGGACCTGGCACACAACACCCTCTGTTGGAAGTGCCCTCTTCTCTCTCTCCTGTGTTCCCTATGGGCCTCCTCCTGCAGGACCAGCACAAAACAGCCTGTCACAGCATCCATGCTTCCCACCATCTTTATGACTCGCCTCCACCACCAACACGTAGTGCACTATGCTATGTGAGAAACACACAGACTTATGCAACAGGCCATTCACACACCACCTCTGCAGAATGCCAATACACACACACTCAGCGTCATGGCATGCGAGGAAACAGGCAGATATAGCAACAAAATGGAAAAAGGGGGATGCACAGCTGCTGGCCGGGGGAGGGGGGATGGTGGGCCCATGGGGGTAAAGATGGAAAATAGAGGTGGTTGTTGGCTGGAGGTCAGCAAGTAGGCTACAATGGGATATGGAGAGCACTGCTGAGTGGAGTAGGATTCATAGCAGAGACACAGGGGGTTCACAACAGAAACTACTCAGTAGACAGGGATGACAAGCAGACAAAAATGTCTTACAAGTCAGGCTCCCCACATACAATCACAATCATGATCATCACGGACAGCAACGTTTCTTCACTATTTGTGATTTATAACTGATGTAGGGCAGGCTTTTGGATACTACACTTGAAACATCCTAAATACTATGCAACATAAGTATTGGACATGCAGCCACTTACTCTACCCTAGTCATGCCCAGAAACACCTCCAAACATGTCTATCCCAGGATGTCCAGACTTGCATGTGACTAAGGCAGGAATGTGCAGATCTTCCTGGTTATGAAATTGCTTTCTGCACGTCCCTTCTTTATGACATCTATGCTGACGTTTTGGTACATTCACCTCCCATTCATCTCTTCTAAAATAACCCCTGTGGTCAGTGGTTGTTTTTTTTTAGTGCCATCAAGTCAGTCTTGACTCACAGCGACCCAGCTACATCTGGGTTTTCTTGGCAATTTATCACTGGAAGTAGATTGCCAGCCTTTTCTTCCGAGGCAATGGAGGGTAAAGTGACTTGCCCAAGGTCACAAGGAGTGCCAATGGGAATTGAACCTTTGATCTTCTGGGTACAAGGCAGTTGCTCTAACCACTAGGCTACACCTCCACTCCAATGTGGTATATAAAACCTTTCAAATAAAATAAATAAACATAACAGAATAGTCTCCCAGCACAGATTCGATAAACCACTGAAAGCCTGCAGGAGCATTATACAAGCCAAAAGGCATTCTGTACAACTCAAAGAGACCAAAGGGTGGTGCTAATACCATCTTTTGCATGTCGTGCAGAACCGCACCCATTTGAAAGTATCTAGATGTCAGATTAAGAGAGTTGAACCTCACAGCCTCCCCTAGAGCATCCAGTGGCCATGCATCTTTCATAGTCATTGAATTTAACATTCAGTAATCACAGCCAAAACAGAGGGTACCATCTTTCTTTTTGCTGATAATGGTTAGCGATGCTCAAAAGCTGTTCTTCTGACTGCCCTGATTAACAAGCTTGTAGAATTGTTTTTTTAATTCTACAAAGATGTGTGGAGGGCACTGCCAGTGTTGATCTCATATGTAGCTAATGTGCTTTCCACCAATAATAGTAATAGTGAATAGAACTACATG
Source organism: Ichthyophis bannanicus (assembly GCA_033557465.1). NCBI lineage: Eukaryota > Metazoa > Chordata > Amphibia > Gymnophiona > Ichthyophiidae > Ichthyophis > Ichthyophis bannanicus. The sequence continues at coordinate 33,992,053 of CM066040.1, forward strand.
TCTGTGCAACAGGTTTGTTTGTTTTTTGCTTTTTTTTTTTAACTTATTGGTCTGTTTAGAACAGAAGTAGTCCCATTTTATCTTCACTTGAGGTAGCAGATACACCACTTGTCAAAGTCTTGCCTTTCAACACCACTGATTGTACCATCCAGTTCTGGTATAATCTTTCCACAATAGAATCAAAAGGGTTCATGATTACATCCGATTTAAAAAGTTCTACTAATCTTTTCCTCTCCTAAATTAATCATTAGAACTGGAATGTTTTCCTTGTCTGATCTGGTTAGGACATTCGCTCTAGCAGATTTATTTCTCGAGTTACAAACACTAGCACTTGACATGCTTTTCATACCTTTTGCATTATGATTTTTCCTTCAAGGGTAATTTCAGAAAAAGGGCAGTACAATATGATTCTGATTTCCCATGATTTTTAAATATCCTAGATGCCGAGATAAGTCATGTTGATTTTACAGTTTCTTGTGTTGATTGCATGATTCCACTATTCTTTGAACCACTGGAGAGGCTTGATAAATCTCTGAACAAGCCCTCTAAAATATATTAGAAGGCATATTCAGCCCTATGATTCCAGGGACTCTATCTTATCTCGTCTTTTACTATAAAAATACATCTGTCAGGTACCAGTTGCCCTGAACATTGAACACTAGCAGCTAGTTTCCATTTGTTGCCATGACTTTCACACAACTGACATCTTGCAATTAATTCTGTTTTTATAGAAATGACTTGCTAAAATGGAGATATCTAACTGCATATTTATGATGGATTTTGTCTCTATACCACCAATTTGCAACATAAGAATGGGACTTTGTCCAATGACCTTTTCCCTTAGTATTTCCCACTCATCTCCTGTAAATTCTTTCCACGTTTTGCTTTTTAAACTACCTTCTTTTTTACTGAATCTGCCTCAGAAATGGCGCTCCTTCTGCCCTGGTTTGGTTGTACTTGTACTGGATTTTTCATGATTAAATTTTCAGTTTGAGACCTCCAGTTATCTAATTGCCCACTAAGAGGGTTATTCTGAGCCACAAACAGCAGAGATGGACAGCCCAATGGGTCGTCCATCCCTGCTACCGTGGCTTCTCCTGCTCCTGAATAACTTCCCTGCCGGTTGTGAGGGGAAGTTAGATGGGGGGGAAGGAATGGGCAGCATGGGGGTGGAGAGTGGGCCAGCAGTGGGCGGTCGCCAGCACTGGACGTACAGGGCCGATTCTAATGTCGGCCCTGTACATCCAGAGCCGGCGAAATGTCCAGGGAAGTTATTCCACCTCCGAGGTGGAATAACTTCCCTGGATGTTCTTTTTTTTTAAGCTGCTGGGACGCAGATGGAACAGGGGGGGCCAGGGTTTATTCCCCACAGCCAGACCCTGGCCTTAGGAGGCCGGGGGTTGGGCTGCAGGGAATAAACACTTTAACAGGGCAGCCGGCATCGTGGCTTTTAAATGGAGCCATGGCGCCGCAGCTCCATTTAAAAGCCCTGACTGAGTTAGCCATGTGCAGTCCTGAACATGCAGGCCAGACAGAATCGCTGTCCCAGTCTGCATGTGCAGGACTGTTTGCGATTCTGATCCGGCAGGGCTAGATGTGCCCCGTAGGATCAGAATCACGATCTCCTCTGTGCGTCCGGTTCAGACCGGACGCACAGAGGGGATCTATGTCCAGGACAGAATCAGAGCCCTAAATCTCTTTTCACTCTGACAATTCCTGGTTATGTGCCCAGGTTCATCACATCTGTAGCAGACTAGTTCCCTTCTATTACCTTGCAATGGAGGTCTTCGAGTCCAAGGAACTGCAGAACTCTCCCTCCTGAACTTAGACCTTGGATAGAATTCTCTGAAGTAGTTACAGCTATCATCTCTCTGCTGTCTCTCCAAAGTCTCCTTTTGGTTCCTGTAGATTTTGCTGAAAACTCTAGTCAAATTGGTCTGTGCCATCACCATTGCTTCTAGTTCTGCCATAGTGTTTCTAACCACTACTTCACTCCTATTTCTGTGGAAACTCTCCAGTGAGAATTGACCTTCATCTTGAAGGAGGTATCTGCTCCTCCTTGGCCCACCTAATAGTAGCATTCTTGGATTTTCCTCAGATGTCTCATTTCTCTCCTCAATGTATCATCTTTCAGGCCTAAAAGAAAACTATTCTTTGAGAGATTCCTCCAGATCACTAATTTTAGAATCATCTCTCCTGAGGATGGCATCCAATTTCTCCTAAAACTGGCATGCAAAGGCTCTAATTGTTTCCTTATCTTTCTCTCTTCTTTAATAAAGTTTGCTGATTCAGATACCAAGGGAACTTTATCCCTATAGACCATGATAAGTTGTTGAAGAATGAATTATATTTTGCAGAAGATAAGAACTCTTTATTGATGCATCGTGTTTGGATTATATTTGGTAGGACAGATTGTTTTACATGGAGTTAGTTTTTTTAAATATTTCTACTTGGCCTGTCTTTACTGTCTTAAATTTCTGCTCTTTGATTATTTTTTTTCCTGACATGTAAACCATTTTGAATGGCTGATGTCACAAAGATGGTATATAAGAATTCTTATATAAATACAAGTCGCTTCCATGGATTGGCTCCCACTAAGCAGGCTATACATCACAGTGTCCCTGGCTTGTCCTTTGATGTGGGTCATTGACAATCTAACTGATCTGGGAGAATTCGCAAAGTTTTCAGAACTGATTTTACCTTCTTAATTCACTCTTCAATGGAAAGATCTTCATGACATAAAGGAAAACTATAGAATTCTGGGAGAATCTCTTCTTGGAGAATCATTACCATCATAACAATGGGCGGTTTTTCCATGGTATGCTTCTTTTTTTGGGGGGGGGGGGGGGGCCTTATCCCACAGATCCAAAATCCTCCAATATTCTCTGCGTCTCATCCATCTCAATAGAGCAAGCCAGGTCATTTTCTTCTGTCTGTCTTCTCTAACTAGGCAATTAGGCTGAGGGAGGAAACATGGTTCCCTCACCTCGATAACAGTAAAATAATTTTTGACTTTAATTTAGCAATACACTATATACTCTGTGGTTAGATATCTGATTTAACCATTTCAGAATTTATGGGTTCTGAGCTCAAATCGTATTACCTTAAACATATTCTTTTGCAGATAGTGCCACCCAGCTCAAACTAGCGCTACGCTGACAACTACGCCACTTTCTGTAGCCCGCCTCTTCTGTAAACGCAGCTGTCTTATTTTACCCTTAACCTAATAGAAAATAATTTTGAGTGGTGTACTGGGTTACCTTTGATTGAATAACCTGAACAGAGTAAGGATCTTACAAAAATAAACAAAGCTCATTCCAACCAGCTCTGTCCTTAGGACTAGTCAATAGTTGAAGGAAAGCTAGCTAAGTTTTAAGATGTTACAAATATATATAGTAAATCTGTGTCACAATAGGGCAGACTGTCAATAAGACTATAATCAAGATAGTAATGAAGTATTAAAAAGTATTTACTAGAATAACTAGCTTAAAATATTAACTTAAGTATGAAACCTCAGCAATAAATTAACTAAAAACAAGTTTAAAATCTCCCAAGAGCAAAGAAAACTTCAATAAATTGTTGCACTATACAACTTGTTAAGATTGTATTTTGATACATACAATTTCTACTTGTTCTCTCTAGACCTAAGAATTTCTTCCAGATAAGTACATTTAGGTAAGTATTAATATGAAATTACTCTTTAGTACCAATATACTTTTCTGTACCATTAGAGTGTTTTTCTCAAAATTCTCTCTTTTCAGATCTCTAGGAACTGCTAAGTATCAGGATTTAATTGTAGACAAGTATTAAATGTCTGCATTAGACCTCAAAACAGAATTCTTTAAACCCTTTTTCTTTAAAGGTAACTTCTCCTATGAGTGTAACCAACTCCTCTGGTTTTTCTTTTCCAGCTTCCTGGGATGACTTCTGAAAAGACTCTTAGGTGAAGAAGCGAGGTTACTTACCTGTAACGGGAGTTCTCTGTGGACAGCAGGATAAGTCAGCCAGACCTGGTGACATCATCCGATGGCACCGAGGATACGGAAGTAGCTCTCCAGAGTTCTGAAAGATAAACTTTCTGAGCATGTGCAGGTAACTCCACCTCCCTGGCCCACCCTGTTCCAGAACCAACAAAAAGAACAGCAACAACCACTCACGGCAGAACAAAAACCAAAAACAAAAGAGTGGCAGGTTCACACACAACACCTTTATTAAACAATCGTAAGGTGGCCTAAACCCAACACAGGACCGTGTTTCGTGTTGTACTTCATCAGGGGTTATCAGGGCACACTGATTTGTGTGTGGTGGTCACAGATTTCACAATGCACATAAATATGTGATTGAAGACACTCAGTTTTGTGGCTCGGAAGAGTAACACGCTTTTGCAGCTGTACCTTTGGCGGTTTTTTAAAAAAAAACAGAAGAGTTTTCATTTTTGATATTAGTGTCTTCAATCGCATATTTATGTGCATTGTGAAATCTGTGATCACCACACACCAATCAGTGTGCCCTGATAACCCCTGAGGAAGTACAACACGAAACACGGTCCTGTGTTGGGTTTAGGCCACCTTATGATTGTTTAATAAAGGTGTTGTGTGTGAACCTGCCACTCTTTTGTTTTTGGTTTTTGTTCCACCCTCTTCCAGAGCAGTACCCAAAGAGTCTAGCGGGAAGGCCAAGGGAGTCTGATGCCCTCATCTGAGTGGAGGCGGTTAGGAATGTGTGACTGACTTATCCTGCTGTCCACGGAGAACTCCCATTACAGGTAAGTAACCTCGCTTTCTCCTAGGACAAGCAGGATGAGTCAGCCACACTTGATGACTCCTTAGCCGCGCCAGGTTACGCGGATGCTGCGGTGGATGAGACATGGATACTTCGAACACTTTCGAGTATTTTATTGAACGTGCAACAAGAACTTGCATATATGCAACTTATGTATGTAACAGCCCCTGGTGCAACAGGGGTTCCGAGTAGCACTCAAGTAACGGAACGTAACAAACATAAAACAGTGCGAACATACTGACGCTGCACAGACTGCGGTGGCGCCTATGCGTCACAGGGGGAGGGGGGGCAGTACTGCTGAACTTAGGACTGCCCGGCTGAAGGCACTATCTGGCTCCATTGCCTGGTCGAGGCAGTAGTGCCTCTGGAATGTGGAGAAGGAAGACCAAGTGGCAGCCCTGCAGATGTCCTGTACTGGGACCGAGCATAGGTTGGCCAGTGTCGCTGCCGTGACACTGAGCTGGTGCGTGCATACATGCCCCGCCGGCTGGATCCCTGTTTGGTCATAGCAGAAAGCGATGCAGGCCGATATCCAGAGCGACAGTGTCCTCTTGTTGACGGGGCAACCCAGCCTGCTGGGGTCATACAAGACAAACAGCTGGGCCCCTTGGCAGTGGTGCTCCGTTCTGCTGATGTAGTCCCACAGGGCACACATGCAGTCCAGAGAGTGGAGGCTCGCCTCCTCGGATGAGGTGTGTGGTCCTGGATGAAGGGTCAGTAGCATGACTGCTTGGTTGATATGGAACGGTGAGGCCACCTTGGGGACAAATTTCGGGTGGGTGCGCACGCAAGTTGGCATGATCCTAGTGGATGACCATGTAGGGGGAGTGCGCTACCAGGGCTTGCAGCTCACTGACCCGGCAAGCCGAGGTGATGGCAATGAGGAACAGCACCTTCCAGGTGACGTACTTTAGCATGGCTGGGGGCATTGGCTCGAAGGGCAGCTGCATGAGCTGGTATAGCACAATGATGAGGTCCCAGGGGGGCACCGGCTGCTTGACAACAGGACTGAGATTAGCCAAGCCCCACATGAACCAGTGGGTGCGTGCCAATGGAGGAGCCATCGGGGCAGTCATGATAGGCCACGATGAAGGATAGGTGGCAGCAGATAGACGTCTTGAGTACAGTGTTAACGAGGGTGGTGGAATACTGGAGAACCTGAGTGATTGTGCATGAGTGGGGAGTGATGCCCTCTGTGATGCACCACATGGAGAATCGTTTCCATTTTAGCCTGTAAGATTTTCGTGTGGAAGACCACCTTGCGGCCAGGACAATCCACTGTAACTCGCTGGTCAGCCCGTCAAGAACCAGGCCATCAGGGCTAGGGCTTGCAGGTTGGTGTGTAGGGTTGTGCCGCCATTTTGCATGATGAGGTCTGGTGTTGGCGGGAGCCGGACCGGGGGCTCCCGTGCTAGGCGGTTCAGGAAGGGGAACCACATCTGCTGCAGCCAACACGGCGCTATGAGGATGACCCACACTCTGTCCTGCATGATCTTCTGTATGGTCTTGGAGATGAGAGGTGTGGGCGGAAATGCGTACAGCAGTTTCCAGTTCCCCCATGGGAGGCTGAATGTATCTGGAGCCAGGCTGTTCGGTGTCTGGCGCTTCAAGCAGAAATGAGCGCTCTTGGCATTCTCCTCGCATGCAAAGAGGTCTATTTGCAGCTGGCCCCACTTGCGAAAGAGGTCTGCTGCTATCTTGGGGTTCAGTGACCACTCAGAGGGTCTAGCTGGTGACTGAGGCAGTCCGCCAGTATGTTGTCTGCTCTCAGTAGGTATGTGGCCTAAAGTAGGCAGTTCTTGGAGAGGGCGAGGGCACAGAGCTTGAGGGCTTCTCTGCAGGGATCTCTCTCACCCTGCTTGTTGATGTAGAACATCGCGACCTGATTGTCTGTCTGGATCAAGATGCATCGTCCCGTGACGAGGTGGTGGAAGGCCTGCATGGCGTAGAGTACCGCCCTCAGTTCGAAGAAGTTGATGTGTTGATGTCTTTCCACAACGTTCCAGGTGCCCCTGCTCAGGAAACTGAGCACGTGGGCCCCCAGCTCATCTTGGAGGCATCGGTTGTGACCATGAGGTGACGGTTCAGTGGTTGCAGCGGCCTGCCCATTGACAGGTTTCCTTGGATATCAACCACGTCAGTGACTGCCGTACCCGTTCGTCCAAAGGAATGCGGCTGGAGAGCGGCCAGGAGTGTTGCCGCCAATGCTTGGGGAGATGCCACTGCAGGTGTTGCATGTAGAGTTTGATGAGGGGGAGGACATGGTTGGATGCCACCATGTGGCCCAGCAGCTGCAGGAGGGTCCTTGATGAGGTGTGGCTGCTCACGGCAACTCTTCTGGCCAGGGCGGAGATGGTGTTGATGTGTTGCACTGGCAGGAACGCCTTGGCTAGGGTGGTCCTGATTTCCGCACCGATGAATTCCAGATGTTGTGACAGTTGGAGATGAGACTTCAGCTGGTTGAGCAGGAAGCCGAGTGCGGAAAGCAATCTGGTCAACTGTGAGACTGAGTCCTGTAGATCCTGCTGGGTGGGTGCCATGGTAGGGGAAGACATATATTCCCTTCTTGCGGAGGTACGTGGCTGCCACAGCGACACATTTTGTGAAAACCCTCAGGGCTGGGGAGAGCCCAAAAGGAAGGACCCTGTACTGAAAGGGTTTCCCCTAGAGCCCAGAAGCGCAAGAGCTTCTTGTGGGCATGGTGAATGGGGACGTGTGTGTAAGCATCTTGTAGGTCCAAGGATGCCATCCAGTCATTGGGTTGCACCAGAGGCAGGGTAGAGCCAAGAGAGTACATCTTGAACTTCTCCTTGCGGATGAATTTGTTTGGCTTGCGGAGATCTAGGATAGGTCACACTCCTCCTGACTTCTGGGGAATTACGAAGCAGCGGGAGTGGAAGCCAAGTGAGACCTTGTTTGGAGGTATGGGCTTGATGGCCCTTGCCGCCAGGAGGGTGGCTATTTTGGTGGCCATAGCAGTGCTCATATACTGAGGTGCACTGGGACAGGTTCTCTGCCCTGGGGTTATGGAGAAGTTGAGCTTGTATCCCTTGGCAATAATGTCCAGGACCCACTTATCTATTGTGATCCAGCTCCACGCGTGGAGGAAAGCAGTGAGCCGTCCCCCCACTGGGAGTGCAGTGGGACTGAGCTTGTCATAAAGAGGGGTTCTTGTTGGAGGGAGGCATGCCCCGTTTGTTTTGCTTGTGGTCCCGCTGACGAGGCTTTTGTTGGTATGCAGGTTGGTAGCTCAGTTGCCACTTAGGTTGTTGCGCCGTGATGGCGGGTAGCTTTTTCACTGTGGATGCAACGTCTTCTTGAATGTGGAGGAACGTTCCAGACCATCCTCCGCAAGAGTCTGTAATGTGGTACAATGGTCCTTTAGGTCATTCACAGTATCTTTGACCTTATTGCTGAAGAGGTTGTATCCCATGCAGGGGGCATAAGCAATGTGCTCATGTGTGTCTTCCCTGAGTCCTGATGTGCGGAGCCAGGCCATGCGCCTGACTGCTATGGCAGTAGCAGCCCCTCGTGCTGCTGTATCAAAAGAGTCCGAGGCAGAGCGGATGAGATGTTTAATGCACTTGGTAAGGTCCCCAAGGATCGTTGAGGCTGCCTCTGTAGTTTCCTTGAGAAGTGAACTGATGATTCCTTTTAAACTCTCCAGCAGAACATCCTGGAAGAGGACTTGCTGAAGCTGATGTGCTGCAATCCTGGCACTGAGCTTTGGAAGGTCTTCTTCCCGACGTCATCGAGGAGTTTGAGGTCTTGGCTGGGAGGGGTGTTGGCATGTGTGAGCGACTTCTTGGCCCGTTTTATAGCTGATTCCACCACAATTGACTGGTGTGGGAGCTGCTGCTTCTCAAATCCTAGGGTGGCTTGAACCTGGTATTTGGTCTCCAGTTTTCGTAACATGGTGGAACCTGAGGAGGGGGTTCGCCAGACCTTGAAGAGGTTGTTCATGAGGTGCTGGTGAACTGGAAGGGTGATAAAGTTCTTGGGGGTTTTCAGGAATCGTAGGGCACTGGTGGTTGTAGTCGCCGGAGGCGGGGCATCTGCTGGGGAGAGGGAGAGTTGTGTAGTCAGCTTAGAGAGAAACTTGGGGTATGAGAGATCCTCAGGTGTGGTTGGAGGAAGCGTAGGATCTGTACTCTTGCCTGGCAAGCTACACTGGTCCTTAGAGGCCTGTGTGGCCTCCTCCTCATTCCTCTCCTGTTTGCCCTCTAAGTCCATGTGCTGGAGCGAGAAGTGTGTGGGAGAGGGTAGGGGGTGTCTGTACTTCTCTTGGTGGCCAGGATCGCGGGATGTGGCTGTGTTGTGCTCTGTTGGACGAGCGGCTGTGGCGTCGTTCTAGAAGCTGTGTCAGGAGGTCAATCACCTTGCTGATGGAGCCCTCCCTGTACCTTTGGCTGCAGTGTTTTGGCGGTGAGGAGTCTGAATCTCCAGACCACTGCCGCCTTCTGCCCCACTGGTTGTAGCGTCTCCCACTGCTGCTGGAGGAGGAGCAGCAGTGTGCCCGGAGCCTCGCATGGCCTCTGCACTCTGTACAATATGAGCGGATGTCTTTTCTGGCGCTGGTGCTGCGGCGTAAGGGGGTATCTGAGTTGGTGCTCTGTCTGCCTGCACCACTCTGTCTGTCTGTGATGCTCCATCTTCCCACACTGTTCCAGTCAACATGCTGCTTGGCGCGGGAGGACGTGTTAGTGATTGCCCCATTGGGCGGGGAGACATCCCTCTCGGCGCAATGACATGAGTCGCTGCAGTGGGCGTGTTTTGCTGCGGCGTGATGGCGCTTTTCCAGCGGGGGAACCTCAATTCCGGGTGACTGGTCAAAGGAGGGAGACGCCATCATTTCCAGTAGTTCTTTTTGCCGGGGAATGCATGGCCGGAGGAGAAATGCTGGAGTCAGAGAGACAGTTGCAAGATGAGGGACAGTGGTTGGGCATCACAGGGGACAGAGGCTTTTTCTGGCATTTCACATGCTGTGGCAACTGGCAGGTTAGTCTGTTGGATCAATTGGGAAGCAGAGCTCTGAGCAGCATGCCGGGACCCTTGGCTGAGTCCGTTAGAGCTGGAGGAGGCCTCTGTGAACTCCCTGATAGCATGGCTGTGGGATTTTCAGGCATGAGGAGACATGCGGGTGCAGTGCAGGCAGGATTCCACTCTGTGACTCACCCCCAGGCAGCGGATGCATCAGTAGTGTGTATCCGTGGAGTTCATTTTCTGGTCGTATTTTGGGCATTTTTTAAACCCCGGTTTGGTACTCGTGATGGCTTGTTCCTGTAGGGATCTTCTTAAATGGATGTGAGGAGAGCTAGCATTCCCGTCCTGTAGGTAGGGCGGAAGAAAAGAAACTGGGCTAGCCAGGGGCGGGCCAGGGAGGTGGAATTACCTGCACATGCTCAGAAAGTTTACCTTTCTGAGCTCTGGAGAGCTACTTCCGTGTCCTCAGCGCCGTCGGATGACATCATCAGGTGTGGCTGACTCATCCTGCTTGTCCTAGGAGAATTAGGGCTACACTCCCAGTCTTAGCTGGAAAATGTCAATTTTATTTGAGCTCAAGCAGAAGAGTCAGAGTACACCATTATTGAAAGTACTTATCTTCCTGGTTCTGTCTGGTGTTAGGGCCTGTAGGTGGAACACCGGTCCTTAGGGCTCTCTAGGCTGAATCTTCTGATGCCATTTCTTCAACGCCTCTTCTGGATCTGAATTACTTACTACACTGACTGCAACCAACTCAATAAAAGAAAGTAATTTCCCTAAAATTTGAGGAACTTTACCAAATTCAGTCAGCTCGCTAGAATTCACTTAAATAACTAGCTGGTTCAGAAAATAAAAGATATATTAAGTCTCCCTGTTTAGTTTCTCTCACACGCTCAACCATTCACACCAGCACCCCCTTATTTATTGTATTTATTTAGTAGTATTTAGCTCAGACCTTTCTAGTAGCAGTTTTCTCTGTGCCCAGAGGGCTTACAATTTAAAGGCTGTTCTTGAGGAGTGGAGGGTTAAGTGACTTACCCAAAACCACAAGCAGTGCCAGTGGGATTCAAACTTTGCTCTCTTGGGTCACAAGCCACAGCTCTAATCCCTGGGCTACTCCTCCACCCCTTTTCCCTCATCCTTCACTCAGCGGCTGGCACTTCACTTCTCACAAGCATCCTTAGATAGAGATTCAGTGCCAAAATCTACTTTAGCTCTAGGTTTCCATTTGTGCTTAGCCTGGGCAACTTATAATTTCACCAGCCAGCCTTGTTCCTCAACAGAGATTTAGCATCTCTCAGATTATAATTTTATTTACCAGTATACTTTGGGAGGAAACCTGTCATTCAAGAATACATATACCACAGAAGATCTGTCCACAATCTGAGGGAGCAGTTTCCCAACAGCTCACCAACAAAAAACAAATGCCCTCCGCCCTCCCAATTTCACAGAACAAAATTGTTTTACATTTACAGACAGTGAGGAGTTTCAAACTTTCTGTATCCTCAGAGGAAGTTCCCATTTCCAGCTACCCACCTCAATTCAGGCAGATGCTTTTTCTCAAACTGGCCTAATTTAAATATCTCACACAAGTTTTATTTTTACAGATCTCTTTAAAGCCCAGGTCTTATTTTTTTTCACAATAGCATTCTAAACTATCAAAATTCTTTGGAAACAAAGCTAAAAGATATTTATACCTTTAAAAAAAATTTCAGTATGCCTTCTAAGTTTCAGCACCAACACTCCCAATCCCGCCTTAAAAATGCAACAGAATCTTTCAAAATTTCACTTAAAAAGCTGATATACACACACTCAAACAGCACAAATTCTTGTCTTTCTCTTTTCCAGCTCCTCACCGACAAAGCACATCTCATATGTCGTGCCTCTTTCAATGCTGCTCTCCAACTGCCAGTTTAACGGCCACACACCGAAATTCGCAAGGAGAACTTAAGCTCAGAGTTCCACGGCATGCCGCTTTAAAGTAGTTCTCCTGACACAGCAAACCAACTTAATTCCAAACTGTAAACTCCCTGGCCCCTTCTACTTCCACATATCTGGACAGCTCTAGACCCCAAATCAAGCAGCCCCTCTCATACCCCTGTGCTCCTCTACCACCACAAGCCACCCCACCATGATAACTGAAGGCATTTTCAGCTCATGTATCTTTAAACAAATCAAATGACCACAGGGCCAGAATAAGCTAAGTCCTCATTTGTGGTATTTGTTTTGGGGCATATTGTAGCCTATGAGGCCAGACACAGCAGAGCCACTTTGGGAAATGGAAAAGGAAGAAGCAGGAGTCACTTCACCAACCATTTTAAAACTAAAGGTCAGTTCAAAGTAGTATGTTTTAAGTTCCTCTCTCAAACATTTTTGAAAGGATTCAGTCCTTAGGTATTAGTGGTAATGAATTCTAGAGTGCTGGAGCTAGAAAAAAAAAGAATGTTTTTTGGGCTTGGGATAAAAGGGTTCTAGAGGGAGTATAGGGAATGAGAAAATCTGATAAATACATGAGAGGTTCAGTATAGAAAGCTTTGAGCTAATAGTAATATCTTAAATTTGGTTTGATAAGAAATTGGGAGAATATAACATGATCATATTTATGGGGACACATGACTAGTTTGAAGGCCATATTTTGGATTACTTGAAGACGTTTGAGTGAAGATGCAGGCAGACGTTTATAACGAGAGTTACAGTAATCAAGACGACTAATGACTAGGGCCAAAAATTAAGTAAGTGGAGCTAATTTATCTAAAAAAAGGCTGATAGTTGAATGAAAGATGGGAATAGATAAGGCAGCCTAGAATCTTCATAGAGGAGACCAAAAGCAATGTGTGGCCAGGAAGCCTGGGGGCCACCAACAGAGATATTAGTTGGCTTGTCACACACATTGCCTTGGACTTTGCGGGACAGAGGTTGAGCTAGATATCCTCAAGCCAAGAGGAGACTGCTGAAAGAAACAAGTTAAGAGGGAGTATATCAGATGCTGAGCAATTCAGATGGGCCACCAATTGGATATCATCAGTGAAAAAGTGACCAGTAATACCTAAGGACTGGACTAAAAGAGCTAGTGGACTATGAAAAAGGTTAAAAAAATTCAGGAGAGTATTGAGCCCAGGAGGACTTCGAAGGCTAGTCTGAAGTTAGAGGAGATAATGGAATTTGCAGTGACTGAAAAAGTCCAGTTGGACGAGAATGAGTCAAACCAAGAAAGAACTTTACCTCCAGTTCCATAGTCAACTAGATGATTTAAAAAATGGATATGGTCAACAAGATTGAAGGCCGTGGAAAGGTCATGCAAGGGTCTCCAACTCCAGTCCTGGAAGACTGCAAACCAGTCAGGTTTTCAGGATGTCTCTAATGATTCATGAGATATTTGTATGCACTTCTCCCATTATATTCAAATAAATCTAGAGCTGTTTCGATCCCTTTTGGGGCCCTGGGCAAACTTCAAAAAAATGGGCCACTTCACAGGCCCCCCCCCCCACCCCCAGCAGCTGAAGAAGTGGTCATGGCCATGATCATGGTCCAGATGCAAACTACTTGCTCATGATTGAGGCCGCTTTTAGCTATAGGCAGCAGGGTCCCCATTGTGCAGGGGCCTGGGGAAGCTACCCCTTTTGCCCATAGGTAAAAGCGGCCCTGAATCTCTCTCATGCATATTGATAAGAACTGCCACATCGGGTCATACCAAAAGGTCCATCAAGCCGAGTGGCCTGTTTCCAAAGTCACAAGTACTACTACCACTACTGATCATTTGTATAACGCTTCAAGGTGTACGCACTTGACATATCCCAAAAGTAGTCCATTCCAAGCTACTTATCCCGCAAGATAAGCAATAGCTTTCACTTGGACTACCTTAATAGTTTATGGACATGCCCTCCAGGAATTTGTCAAAATTTATTTTAAACCCAGTTAACTACCTGCTTTTACCACATATACTGGTAATGAGTTCCAAAAGCTAATTATACATTTTTCCTATTTTAAATATACTACCTTTGTAGCCTCATGGCATGTCCCCTAGTCCTTGTATTTTTTCAAAGAGCAAACAATTGATTCATGTCTACCCATTCCACTCCACTCAAGATTTTATATACCTCTATGACATATCCCCTCAGCTGTCTCTCCACCAGGCTTTAGAGCCCTAACCTCTTTAGTCTTTCCTCAGAGAATCCTCTTTATCATTTTGATTGTCCTTCTCTGTACTTTTTCTAATGCTGCAATATATTTTTTGAGATGTGGTGATCATAATTGCACACAAAACTCAAAGTGCAGTTGCATCATAAAGCGATACAGAGTCATTATGATAGGAATCACTAGGAAAGAAATAGGAAAAAAAAAAGGCTAACAATCTGTTTGCTGTTTTGGCCACCACCGTACACTGAACAGAAGATTTTCATGTATTGTCTACGATCACATCCAGATCCTTTTCTTGGGTGGCGACTCATAATGTGGAACATAGCATCTTGTATCTATAGGGTTTACATAAGTTTGATGATGTTACCCCTGCTTTGATTGGGCTGTATTGGTTGCCAGTGGAGTACAAGGTTCTGACAATTTAAGTTTGAAATTGTATTGTTATTGACCAAGCTGTACTTTGCGGTCCCAGGCAAGGGAGTCTTGGCAGTGCTCAGGGTGCGGGATGCATGACGGGAGCATTATTGAGTATGCTTCTTTTGGGTCTGGTGGGGGGGGGGAGGGGAGGACAATCTTTTCGATACCCTCCTGGACCATTTGCATAGGAAGTTGTATTTTAAAAAAGGTTTTAAAAGTAAGTTGAAGAATCATTTATTTATGGAGGCATTTGACAGGGAATTGTAAATCATGAAATTCTAAAAAATGCTTTCACCCAACTGTCATCCCCGGGAGTTCAAACAAACTTATTAGATACATATATGTGGAACATAGGAGAAAAAGATCTCAGTTCTACACAATCTCGATGTTAGGCAGTGTGACACGTAAGCCCAGACATCAGCTCAGCACATCATTAATCTGAATAAAACCCTCTTTTTATCTTACATATTTTTGTAACACTAAATGGTTTTATTTATAATACTGTACTTAACAGTTTTTATATACCGCCTTTCATATTACCAAAGCGACCCAATGTTAACAGCGACGCCACAGGTTTCAACCGAAGGCTTCTTCAGGGGATGACGCAGACTTCTCAGCATTATAAATGCACACTTAGCAATGCACAGTCCTCAACTCACAAAGTTAAACAAGTGCCAGCCAGTGTCCCTCTCGAACAGCATTACCCATAGCTTGCCAGCACTGCTTTGTGCCCTTCCAAACGGTCAAAAAACACCACACTGGCACAGACTAAATAGGCCTATTTATAATGCTGCGTCACCCCCTGAAGAAGCCTTAGTGAAACGCTGTGGCATCGCTGTTAGCATTGGGGCACTTATGTAATATGAAAGGCGGTATTATAAAAACTGTTAAGTACAGTATTATAAATAAAACCATATAGTGTTACAAAAATATGTAAGATAAAGAGAGGGGGTTCTTTTCAGATTAATGATGTGCTGAGCTGATGTCTGGGCTTACGTGTCACAATGCCTAACATCAAGACTGTGCAGAACTGAGATCTTTTTCCTCCTATATTCCACATATATGTATCTAATGTTTGTTTGAATTCCTGAGAACGACAGCGGAGTGAAAGCATTTTCTAGAATTTCATGGTTATTAGCTTCATTCTTTGATTGGGTTATTTCTATTTGGGGAATTGGAAATGTCAAATAATAAAAACACACACAAAAAACCAAAATACTATGTTTTATTTTTGTACCCTGCTGAGAGCATTGTTAGATATGCGATATGTAAGTTTAAATAAATAAATAAATAAATAAAATTCTTCCCTACATTCATCGCTTTGCACTTGTCCACGTTAAATTTCATCTGCCATTGGGATGCCCAGTCTCCCAGTGTCACAAGGTTCTCCTGTAGTTTCTCACTATCCATAAGTGATTTAATAATTCTGAATAATTTGGTGTCATCTGCAGATTTAATCACCTTGCTTGTTGTTCCCAATTGTAGATCATTTATAAATACAGTATGTTAAAAAGTTCTTGATCCAATATAGATCCCTAGGGTGCTCCACTATTCATTAGGGATATCATGAAAACCTGACCAGTTTGTGGCCTTCCTGGACAAGAATTGGAGACCTATAAAGGAAACAATAAGGGCAGCTTTGCCCACATCTACAAATTTGTGTATTTCGCTGATCATAAACGTTAGGCAACTTTCAGTGCTATGGAGAGTCCTAAAACCAGATTGATGAGGATGTAGAATATTCTTGTCAATGAACGGGTTTATTTTTTTTTTTTTTAAAAAACACGTTTTCAATGATTTTGACAAGAAAAGGCAAAGAAGAGACTGGACAATAAATTCTCAATAGCATGGAATAAACAGGACCATTATTGGGAGACGGAGACAGCTGAGTGATAGAGCTTCTAGAAACCACATAGCTTCAGACTTAGAAATATTCCATTTCAATCTATATCTGTAAAGCTAATTAGAAACTGCATCTAAAACAAGAATTTAGCCCAGTAAAATCTCATATGCTGAGATTTATTGTGGACAAATGCAAAGTTATGCACTTAGGGAACTAAAACACAAACTTCGGCTACATGATGAAAGCTTCCATACTAGGAAACACCACCCAGGAAAAGGATCTAGGTGTCATTGTGGATAAAGTGGAGTTAGTCACCTGTAACAGGTGATCTCCAGGGACAGCAGGAATCCGTCCTCATATATGGATGATGTTGGCGCCGATGGAGCCCGCATGGAAGCATCTCCCCAGCTTTCAAAGAAAGCCTTTGGGAGATGCACCACGCATGTGTGGTCCCCCTCCCGCCCAAGGGTGCCATCTTGCCTCAATCTAATGACATAGCTAAGATGACAAAACTTAAAATACAGTAAAGAAACAACTCCAAGGGAAGGAGGGAGGACTGTGAGGTCCGACTCCTACTGTCCCCAGAGAACATCTGTTACAGGTGAGTAACTACGCTTTCTCCAAGAACAAGCAGGAAGTCAGTCCTCACATATGGGACACCCCAGCTACAGGTTACTGAGAACCTGTACAAAATGCCATGGTGGCCAGAGAAGTGAGCCATGAGCTGCAGCAAAGTCCCAACTGAGAGACTCTCATAAGATCCAGGTGTCCAGTGAAAATCCAGCACTCCGGTAGCCTGAACATAGAAGGATCGGAGGGCAGGAGTTGCGTACACCCTGAATAGATTACGGAGTACAGTCTGGCCAAAGGTGCTGTCCCTTTGGAACTCCCTCTCCAGGCAGTAGTGAGCTGCAAAGGAATGAAGCAAAGACTAGGTGGCAGCCCGGCAGATTTCCGTCAGAGGTATGGAACGCAGATTTGCCATGGAGGTAGCCATGGCCCTGACATGGTGTACTGTGACCCGGTCGTCCAGTGAGATTCCAGACTGCTCATAAGCGAGAGCAATGCAGTCCGCCACCCAAGTGGACAGAATTTGCTTAGTCACTGGGAGCCCCAGTTGACTGGGGTCATAGGAGATGAAAAGCTGAGGTGCTTTGCGGTTACTGTTGCAGATAGAACAGGGCCCTTTTAGAATCCAAAGTATAGAAGACAGTCTCTACCTTGCCGGTGTGAGGCCTCGGAAAGAAGGTGGGGAATACCACCTCCTAACTGAGGTAGAATGGGGTGTGTGCGGAGCACCACCCTGTTCTTGTAGAACATCGTACATGGAGGCTCTGCCATCCAAGCCAGGAGTTCACTGACTCTGTGAGCTGATATGAGTGCCATGAGGAATAATTTTCCAGGAGAGGTACTGCAAGTGGCAGGTAGCCAGGGGCTCAAACGGCGGCTTAGTAAGCTTGAGAGCACCACATCAAGATCCCATTCCGCTGTTGGTGGGCAGATGGGGGGGGGATTAGATAGCATGAGGCTCTGCAAGAACCGTGATACAAGGGTCTGGGCCGAAAGTGTTTTTCCCTGAATGGCATGGTGATGCACTGCGATAGTGCACATGTGCACTCTTATTTGGGCTTTAGTCCCACCTGCAACAGGTGGAGTAGGTACTGGAGTACCATCAGGACCAAGCAGAACAGGTTTGCCCACTTCTCGGTGCACCAGATCACAAAGCAATGCCACTTGAAGGCGTACACCCTTCTCGTGGAGGCCTTGTGGGAAGCCAGAAGGACCTCTTCCACGTCCCATGGGAGACTGAAGGGAGCCAGGACTACCCTTTCAGCCAAGTTGTAAGAGACAAGGACCCCAAGTTGGGGTGCAGGAGAGAGCCCTTCTCCTGAGATAGCAGTCCTGGGGCACGGCCCAAGGAGATCAGTGGCACCAGCAACAAGTGGAGAAGCAGTGGAAACCAAGGTTGCCTGGGCTACTAGGGGGCTATCAGTATCAATGATGCCCTGTCGCACTGGACCTTGAAGAGGATCTTCACGACCAGTGGAGTTGGCGGGAAGGCATAAAGGAGGCCTTCTATCCAAGGAATCAGGAAAGCATCTACTGCCATCCGGGACGGGGGTGGCTGGCGGGAGCAGAAGCTGGGCAACTGTGTGTTGTCCAGGCTGGTGAACAGGTCCACTAGAGGGACACCTCAGAGTTAAAACAGCCAGGAGGCTACCATGGGATCCAGGTGCCGCTCATGCGGCTGGAGGACACTGCTCAGCTTGTCTGCCAGAGCATTGTCCTGGCCTGGGAAGTAGACTGCCTTCAGGAGCATTTTGTTGCATGATGAATATGAGCAGAGGGCCACCGCCTCCTGGCAGAGGGAATACGACTCTGTGCCCCCTTGCTTGTTCACATAGAACATTGTGACTTGGTTGTTGGTCTGGATCAGCACCGACTGGTGCTGCAGCTAGTGGCAGAAGACTTTGAGAGCCAGGAATATTGCCTGGAGCTTGAAAGTTGATCTGCAGCTGGCATTCCTTCTGGAACCAGTTGTCTTGTGTGTGGAGGTCCTCGCAGTGAGCTCCCTAGCCCCGCGAAGAGGCGTATGTTGTGAGGACCCTCTGGGGGGGTGGGTGCCTGAAGGGCATCCTGGCCTGCAGGTGGTGAGAGATCTACCACCAGATGAGGGAGTCCACCAGCTGGTGGGTTACTCTCACCCTGTCCCAGAGCCTGCCCGTGGCCTGTGTCCAATGAAAACAAAGGCACCACTGGACCGCCGTCATGTGTAGGTGGGTGTGTAGGGTCACGTGGACTATTTAGGCCATGTGGCCCAGTAGTAGGAGGAGAAGCTGGGTAGGTAGCAACTGATACCTCTGCAACTAGTCCCCTGAGGTGTTCTGACCTCTCCTGAGGGAGGAAGGCCTTGGCCTAAAGGGTGTCTAGCTGAGTCCCTATGAACTCCAGGCACTGAGCCGGGAGGAGGTGAGATTTGGGGAAGTTGATGATGAACCCCAAGTGCTGCAGGGTGTGTATGGTACGCTCAGTGGCGTGGTGCACCTCTACAGCTGTGCCTTCCTTTATGAGTCAATCGTCCAGATAGGGGACAACGAAGGCAGGCTGTGGCCACTGCTAGGCACTTGGTTAAAACCCTTGGCCAGGGCTTCGGCGGATTTTGTACATAGAGTCGAGTCAAGTGCTAACAATAGGTATTGATGCCGGGGTCTCCCTCATACGGAGGAGGCAGCGCACGAGGATCAGAGGAACAGGCACCATAAGGGCTTCCATACAGGGTCCTCATACTGGAGAATCTCCAGTTCCTCAGTGCATGGATCCCTCTTCTGCCTCGGTCTCGATAGCGAGCGCCTTAGCCATGTCCCGCACAAAGTCAAGGAAGGCAACATCCTTGGGCTTGGAATAGTGTCAGGACACCAGGGGAGAAGGGTCTGAGTGCACCTCTCAATGTCGCCAAGTGTCCAGGGACTCCTCATCCTCGATCTCCCATCCAGACTCGAAGTGTGAAGATGAGGCCAAGGCTCTGTGGTCACTGCGGTCGAGGCCCAAGCCCACAGGCCCACAACCTCCAGAAGACCTGTGGTCTGAGCCATGTGCACGAACCGTAGAGGACCGGTGTCCCGAGGAATGGGACCGGGACCTCATCTAATGCTGATGTGTCTCTTGAGGCTGGTGGCACTCGAGGATCGGCTTGATGACCGGGGAAGCCCTTGATGTCAAGGGTCCTGTTGTCAGGGTGAATGAACCAAATATAAACGCCCACTGCATGGCCACAAGGGCAGATACAGTGCTTTCTAAGGCCGCCATCTTGGTCTCCATGTCAATTGGTTCCGCAGCCTTCAACACAGTCACCAAGGACTTTGGGCCTGGCGTCAGTTCTGTCATTGGGGAGTCCTCGACAAGGATGGTCTTGGGTGTCCGAGGCAGGTCGCTGGGTACCAACGACTCCTTCTGGGACAGCTTGGGGGGGGGGAGGGGGTCGCTGTCGCTCCGACCACTCAGACTCATGCCAGGGACTGGGGGGGCCTGGAATGGATTTTTCCTTCTTCCCGGATCTGTCCTCTGAGGTGGTCTTTGGGGGTTTCGACTTCTTGGGTTCCACCTCTGATTTCCTCTCGGAGCACCCGCGGCCATGGGACTCTGAGGTAGCCCAGGTCTTGCAGGGTACCAAGGTACCAGAGGTGGCCCCAGAGTGTGATATCACCGGAGACTCTGGTGCAGAGTCAGACTTGTGAAAGAATTGCCTTGCTGTAGCAGATGGCTCTTGATGGCCTTTGGGGTCATGGTCCTGCAGAGTTCATAGTCCGAGATGTCATGCTCCGGCCGGAGGCAGCAGTAATGTGGGTCGGTGCAGGACATCTTACCACATCGATCACATTTCTTGAAGCCACTGGGGGCCATCGGGAAAAGGAGGCCCTATCGCCCGGCAGGGGTCCAAGGCCTGTGGCCAAAAAAGGGCACGAAGTGTCGGCCGAGAAATACCTTGAGAAAAAGAAAAATGAAAGAAAATGAGCCTGAGGAACAACGCAGAGGCCAGCTGGTTCAGGGGTAGGAAAGGAACCAGTATGCGTTCCGGAGAACAACAAGATAAAAAGACTGTTTCAAGGGGAAACTGGACAGATGTACAGAGGACTCTGCGGAAAAAAGGAGATTGAGGCAAGATGGCACCCTTGGGCAGGAGGGAGACCACGCATGCATGGTGCATCTCCCTAAGGCTTTCTTTGAAAGCTGGGGAGAAGCTTCTGCACAGGCTCTGTCGGCGCTGACATCACCCATAGGCGAGGGCTGACTTCCTACTTGTTCCCAGAGAATACATTGAAACCCTCTGCCCAGTGTGCAACTCTGGCTACAAAAGCAAGTAGAATGATAGGAATCATAAAGAAAGGAATGGAGAATAAAAACGAAAGTTATTATAATGGCTCTGTACTGTTCCATGGTGCAACTGTACCTTGAATATTGTGTGCAGTTCTGTTCACCATATCTTAAGGATATAGCAGAATTAGAAAAGGACCAGAGGAGAGTGACCAAAATGATAAAGAGAGTGGAAGAATACCTCTATGAGGAAAGGCTTAAAACGTTTAGGACTCAACTTGGAAAAGGGATGTCTGAGGGGAGATATAATAGAGGTCTATAAAATAATCAATAAGTGGGACGAACAAACGATAATCAGTTGTTTACTCTTCAATAAGTAGAAAGGCTAGGGGGGCATGCCATGAAGCTACATTGTAACACATTTAAGACTAACCGGAGAAAATATTTTTTTTTCACTCAATGCGTCATTAAGTTCTGGAATTTGTTACCGGAGAATGTAGTAACGTTGTTAGTGTAGCTGGGTTTAAAAGAGGTTTGGACAGTGTCCTGGAGGAAAAGTCCCTAAACCTTTATTAAAGAGGACCAGGGAAATCCACTGTTTACCTTCAGATAAGCAGCATGGAATCTGTGTACCTTTTGGGAACCTGACAGGTACTTGTGACCTGGATTGACCGCTGTTGAGAACAAATACTGGGTTTGATGTACCTTTGGTCTGACCCAATATGGCATATCTTATGTTCTTATCTGCATAATACAATCCCACAACACCAAATCTTGCATCAAATTTGCTAAAAGATACACACACAGATTTTAAAAAATTAGAGCTAAAGTAGCTGCCCGAGGGACATTACGGATGAATTTGAAGGAATATGGAAGAAAAAAAAAAAGAGATCTCCAATACATCTTAAGGAGGTAATTTTATAAAGCCATTAACATGTGGAGGGGCAGTTTGCACACATCTTTTATAAAATCCAACTGGTGAACAAGTACACTCTGTCATGGAGGCATATACTTTGGCAGTAAGAATAGCCAAGGGTGCAGACTGGGTGGAGCATGGTTGGAGTTAGCAAATACATGCATTGATTATAATACACCTTAATTTAAATGTATACTTGCACACTCCACTTACTTTCATTTACACCTGCTATAGAGCAGAATTAATGCACCTTAAGTCAAGGCATAGACAGTTTCTACCACTTATGCTAGTAATTTATAAAAGACAAGACGATGCCTACTTGTCTTTATAAAATAGGCACATTTTAACTACCTTATCCTAGGCACCCTGTAATAAAAATTACCCTCCACATGTCCTACCCTCCAAACGTGTTGAGCATAAGAATATAAGAAATGCCATACTGGGTCAGACCAAGGGTCCATCAAGCCCAGTATCCCGTTTCCAACAGTGGCCATTACAGGTTTCAAGTACCAGACAGGTTCCCAGAGGTATACACATTCCATGCTACCTGGAGTAAGCAGTGTATTTTCCCAGTCTTCTTTAATAATGCCTCATGGACTTTTTCTCCAGGAACTCATCCAAACCTATTTTGAACCCAGCTACACTAACAGCTTTTACTACATCTTCTGGTAATGAATTCCAGAGTTTGATTACGCGCTGAGTGAAAATTTGTTCTCTCTAATTAATCTTAAATGTACCACATTGTAGCTTCATTGCATGTCCTCTAGTCTTTCTACGTTTTGAAGAAGTAACCAACCACTCCATTCATTAATTTATAGACCTCTATCATATCTTCCCTCAGTCTTCTCTTTTCCAAGTTGAAGAGCCCTAACCTTTTAAGTCTTTCCTGATTGAGGTATCCTTCCATCCCCTTTACCATTTTGGTGGCTCTTCTCTGTACCTTTTCTAATTCTGCTATATCTTTTTTAAGATACAGCAACCAAAATTGCACACAATATTTGAGGTGTGGTCGCACCATGGAACACTAGAGGCATTATAATATCCTTGGTTTTATTCTCCATTAATTTCTTTATGATTCCTAGCATTCTATTTGCTTTCTTGGCTGCCACTGCACACTGGGCAGAGGGTTTCAATGTATTAGCCATGACGATGACGCCTAAGTCTTTTTTCTGGGTGGTGACTACCTTGCATCATGTAACCAAAGTTTGGGTTGTCTTTTCCTAGATGCACAACTTTGCACTTGTCCATATTAAATTTCATCTGCCATTTGGATGCCCAGTCTTCAAATTTATCAAGGTCCTCTTGCAATTTTTCACAATCCCCTTGTCTTTTAACAACTTTGAATAATTTTGTGTCATCTGCAAATTTGATCACTAACTCGTTATTCCTATTTCCAGGTCATTTATGAATATGTTAAAAAGCAGCGGACCAAGCACAGATCCCTGCGGTACTGCACTACTTACTTTTCTCCATTCAGAAAAGTAGCCATTTAGCCCTACTCTCTGCTTTCTATCTTTTAACCGGTTCCTGATCCACAATACTACACTGTCTCCAATCCCACGACTTTTTAATTTCACCTAGAATCTCTCACGAAGGACTTTGTCAAAGGCTTTCTGAAAATCCAGATACATATCAACCAGCTCACCTTTGTCTACCTGTTTATTCACACCTTTAAAAAAAACAACACAAATTAGTAAGACAAGACATTCCTTGGCTAAATCCATGTTGGCTTTCTCCCATTAAACCACGACTATCTACATGATCAGTAATTTTATTCTTTATAATGGTTTCTACCATTTTGCCCTGCTGGCAGTTTTTGGCCTTCCTGACACTTTTCTTAAAGTGTGGAATACATCTGTTCTGGACTTCCAAGATAGTACTTTTAAACAATGCCCATGTTTTATGTAAATCTTTAATCTTTGCAGCTGCTCATTTTAGTGTTTCTTAACTATTTTCCTCATTTTATCAGTCTTCTTTTTGAAAGTTAAATGGTAGTACTGTGGGTTTCCTTGCCATCCTTCTTTCATTTATTAAATCAAATGCAATTATGCTATGATCACTACTGTCAAGTGGCCCCAACACCCTCATCTCTTGCACCAGATCCTGCATGCCACTGACTAGATCCAAAATAGCTTCTCCCCTTGTCGGTTCATGAACCAGCTGCTCCAAGAAGCAGTCATTTATTTCATCTAGAAACTATCTCCCTAGTATATCCTGCTGTGATACTGACCCAGTCGATACCAGGGTAATTGAAATCACCCACTTTTACTGTGCTATAAAACTTTTGTTAGCTCCTCCAATTTCTTTCAGCATTTCATTATCCGTCTGTTCATTATGGCCAAGCAGTCGGTAGTACACTCCCACTGCCATTGCCTTCCACTTTTTACAGGGAATTACTAACCATAGAGATTCTACAGCATATTTTGTTTCCTGCAAAACTTTAATCCTATGTGACTCAATGCCTTGTCTAACAGAGCGCAACCCCTCCACCAATTTGATCTACTTTATCATTGTGATATAGTTTGTACTCAGGTATGTCCCTTGGTGAAACTGCTAGGTACATATGACCTAGATTGGCCACTGTTGGAAACAGAATACTGGGCTTGATGGACCTTGGTCTGACCCAGTATGGCATATCTTATGTTCTTATATGTTCTTATCACAGTGTCCCATTGGTTGTCCTCCTTCCACCATGTCTCAGAGATACCAATCATATCTAACCTCTCATTTAGTGCTATATATTCTAACTCTCCCATCTTATTTTTTTAAGACTTTTAGCATTTGCATGCAAGAATTTTAGAGGTTGTATTTCATTCATATTAATCTGGTTATCAGCTGATAAGATTAATTTGGAACTTTTCAGCTCTGTACTTAAGGACATCTGGTAACATATCTTTTTTGGAACCTCTCTGTTAGGATATCCTAACTTCTTTTGCTAGTATCCTTCAAGGATACATTCTTCCGGCCCATGCACTCTTGGGCGACTGTCTGCTTTCCCCTATTATCTCCTTTTCAAATGTTAATGACAGCAGCTTGGCTCCATCCCAATTAAGGTGGAGCCCATCCCTTCGGAAGAGCCCCTCCTTTCGCTAGAATGTTCCCCAGTTCCTAACAAATCCAAAACCCTCTTCTTTGCCCCATTGTCTCATCTACGAATTGAGACTCCTGAGATCTGTCTGCCTTTTGGGTCCTGCATGCAGCAGGGTAATCATTTCAGAGAATGCTACCCTGGAAGTTCTGGATTTCAACTTCCTGCCTAAAAGCCTAAATTTGGCTTCCAGAACCTCTCTCCCATATGTCCCTATTTTATTGGTTACAACACATACAACAATAGCAGACTCCTCCCAGTGCTATCTAAAACTAGGTGGTGCATGAGGTCCGCTACCTTCACATCAGGCAGGCATGTTACTGAGTGATCCTCACATCCTCTAGCCACCCAGCTATCTACATGCCTAATGATCGAATCACCCACTATAACGGCCATCCTGACCCTTCCCTCATGGGCACATGGCCCTGGAGAAACCTCATCGGTGCGGCAGGGTGTTACATCTCCTGGTGGACAGGTCCTAGCTACAGGATCACTCCCTGCCTCACCAAGGTGATGCTCTCCTTACATGAGACCTCTCTCCTCCTTGGCAACAAAGGCTGCTGGACTGGAGGTAGGGCTTCAATACTATGTCCCTGTAGGTCTCATCTATGTACCTTTCTCCAAGACTGCTACTCTAGCCTCCGGAGATCACACTCGTTCCTTGAGAGCAAAGAGCTCCTTGCACCTGGTGCACATGTAAGGCCTCTCACCAACTGGGAGAAAATCATACATGTGACATTGAATTCAAAAGACTAGATAATTCTCATCTTGCTGCTAGACTGCTGTCTACATCTTAGTTTTAAAGTTTTGTTTAGTTATTTAAGTTGTCTGAAGTTGCTAGGGATACTTAAACTTATTTGGTATAGTTCTATTAGTACAAGGGACTTTGTTCATCTCAAGATTAATTACTTTCAGGACTTTAACTCATCTATTCCTGGTGAGGATAATCAGCTGAACCTGAAAGTGAATGTGAATACCCCTCCCCCTTTAATAAAGTTAAGATCATGCCAGGGGTGGGTAAGAGTCGGGGTGGGTGGGAGGGAACTAACACTTATTAAAGGCTGGCTTGCTACACAGGTCCCAGACCTTTGCTTTTAAGGTAATCTGTGACCAGTTTCCTGGGCGATTCACACAGCCCTAGCTTTGATAGAGACTTTCAAATTGCTCCTTTCATCTCTCTATTTAAAGCAATTTCACAGGTCTCTTGCCCCCTATCTAGGAGGCCTCTTTGTTAAGGTCTCTAGAAATAATGTATTCCTTTCTGCTCAAAGAATATATTGACCATATTTTTTCTTTTCTGCTAAGTTATACTCTGATTTGATTTTTTAAAAAAAGGCTCTCTGCTTATAGAAGGCCCTGAGTTTTTAACTTAAACCAGAAGTTCTCTGCTGAGTTTTAAATTTAAAATAAAAGCTCTCTGCCAAGTTCTAAAATTTAAATTAAAAGCTCTTTGCTGTTACTAGGCCCTGACTGAGTTAACAAATACACTGGATTCTAATTTACACAGATTAATTAGCTTTAATCTAAAGAATTCCTTTTTTCCCCAAGATTTAGAAAATTTCCAAGAAGTAAATACTTACAAGTGCAGATCTCTCTCCATAAGTAGCAGTCCCTTTTGGTAGTCCTTCAAGACTTTTACAAGGGAACTTCAGGAAATAGAGAATTACCCCAAGACATGCTAGGGAAATAAAGTTCCAAGATGAAATAAATGGCTGCTTCATGGAGCAGCTGGTTGAGGAAGTGACAAGGAGAACTATTTTACACTTAGTCCTTAGTTTAAACAGAACCAGTCTCTCCACTAGGTTGACTAGGCAGCAACCTAGGGCAACAGACCTCTGTGGATGGCAGGCCATGTGCTTCAGCACACATGGTCTGCTGCCTTTCCCCTGCGCACCGAGTTAAGCCACAATGCCAACCCCCGCTGCCACCAATTCTGGCAGTAGGCGGCTAGGTTCAGCAGCAGCATCAGGCCATATGTTTTAGCCCGCATGGCCTGATGCTTCTGACCCCCTGAAGTTGTCTCAGAGAGGGGTCAGATGTGGTAGACCATGTGTGCCAAAATATATGGCCTGCCACTGAGCTGTCCATCCCCGGACCCTGTTGTTGAAATCAGCAGCAGCGCAGCTCAGCACGGGAGGGGGGTAAGGGGAGAGGCAGCATGGCATGCAGGGGGGGGGCACTGGCGTGGCTTATGCCTAGGACAGCAGGAACCCTTGGGCCGACCTTGAGTGTAACACAGGATTTGGTACAAGAGGTAATGGTGTTGGGACCACCTGGAAATAGTGACCATAACATGGAGAATTTAATTTAATAACTGGAATGAGGACATTAAGGAAATTTACTGCGCTAGCATTTAGCTTTCAAGTAAAATAAGAAAAATGGTTAAAAAATTAAGAGGTGCAGTTGCAGAGGTTAAGAGTTTACATCAGGTGTAGTCACTGTTTAAAGATGATATCTTAGAAGCCCAGACTAACTATATTACATGTATTAAAAAAGGCAGAAAGGCGGCCAAACGACAGCCAGCATGGTTAAAGAGTAAGGTAAAGGAGGCTCTTCTAGTCAAAAGAACATCTTTTGAAAAATTAAAAAGAAGATCCAAATGAAGAAAACAGAAAACAGCAAAAGCAAAAGCACTGGCAAGTTGGATGCAAAGCACTGATAAGGGAGGCAAAAAGAATTTGAAAAAAGGTTTTATGAGTTCTTTGCTTCTTTTCAGTTACATTGGAAGCAAGAAGCCTGTGGAGGAATCAGATGGACCATTAGATGATGGGCTAAAAGGAGTACTCAAAGAGAACAAAACCACACTGAAAGATTAAATTAATTCTTTGTTTTGGGTCTTTACTGAGAAAGATGTAAGAGAGCTACCCATGCTAGAAATGGTATCTAATGGTGATGATTCCAAGGAACTGAATCAAATCTCAGCGAATACGTAAGATTTAATAGGACAAAATGAAAAAACTTAAAACAGTAGAAAAAAAATCACCTGGACCAAAGTATTAAAAAAAGAAGTTGCAGATCTACTGTTAATAATTTGTTACCTACCATTATAATTGTCTAGGTACCTGAAGACTGGAGGGTGGCCAATGTAATACCAAGTTTTAAAAAAAGGGTTGCGAGTGTGATCCAGAAGATAGTCATGTCTTAATGGGACAAAGTCAGAGGAACTCTTGCCCCACCAATCTGCTACATTCTTTTGAAGGCATGGATAAAGTTGCTATAGTATGTTGCATGTTTTCTAAAAATCCAGATAAAGACCCTCATGAAAGATTTCTAAGATAACTAAGTCATGGGATATAAGGCAATGTCCTATTATCAATTGGGACATGGTTAAAAGATAAAACAGAGTAGGCTTCAATTTTCAACTTTCTCAGAGAAAGGTGAATAGTGCAGTACCCCAGGGATCTGTACTGGGATCAGGGCTTTTTGAAATGTTTATAAATGACCTGAGAATGGTCTGTTCAGTGCCACGTCCCTGCTGTATGCTATCCAGTGTGAAAAGCTGCATTCCTAGTCTCTTATTTCCACTCTTGGGCTGTTCATGTCATCCTAGCTGCTGCAATCAAGCTTGATCAGCTGCTCTGTCACTACCTTATTTCCACTGGGATGCCTTGTTCATTATGGGAGGGATGCTGTTCGAGTATTAGGATTAATCTTTATAATGTCCACAGTCTCAGTTGTGGGGCTAGGGTCCCTTGAAGGTGACTAATACCCCTGCACCGGCCCTACTTAAATGGCTATTACAAAAATCCTGGATTACTGTCAGAATGTGGCGTGTTCATATAGGTAAAAGAGACTGGCTTGTTTTAGCTAAGTATTCTCAAGATGGGCAGTGGTACACTGTTTTACTCAAAAGATACAGACAGAATTTTTTACTTACCTATGCAAGCTATTAAATCTACTTTGACTAAAATTCCTGTTAATATTGCTAAAGAAATTAAAAGTGTTTGAAAGGATTTCATGGACAGACCATTAAGACAACAGTTGTAGCTATGCTTTGGCGTCTTCTTGGAAAATAGGTTTTTACACTAACTGATGCTGTTGTTACGGGGGTCTTCCCGAAATAAAGCACCTGCTGCACCTCCATTCTCTTGACATTATTGCCTCTTCCTAACACTCCTTACACAAGAACCAAGTGATCCGTCATTCTGATCTTACTAACCATGCCGTCAGTTTGCTTTCTCTGTAATCTGTGTTTTTGTATGTACATGGCAGTCATCATTAGCCTGTTTCATACTTTTCTTGATGCCTTGGATCTTCAGTCCATTGTTGATGGTGCGGCTTTAACATTTCTGTGGTGCCTTGGGGATTTTCTCCCCTCCATGGTCAAGAGAGGGAAAGATTGCTATACCTCCTAGCTCCCAATAACTAAATGCCCTCTAGGATAACCTCTCTCAAGCTAACACATTTCATGTACTGTGATGAGGAGAGTATGGCTGAGCCCATGGAATTGGGAGAAAATCTGACATTTACCTTTAAAGAAAGAGACAGGCAAGGAATCAGTAGCTCTCAAAGTGCAGGCAAGGAAAAAAAACACACAGCTACTGAGGACAGGACACACCCAAGCTCTATTAATCCAAGGGCAGGCTTGGAAATTAATGAGGGACACCTGGGTGAAGGGGAGTGCACGGTAGTTCGGAGACACTCTTATAAACCCAGGGAAACAGAAGGAAGTCAGACTCAGCCTGAGAAGGGCCGCACCACGGGAAGAGAGACTCTGCCTGAGAAGGGCAGCACCACGGGAAGAGAGACTCAGCCTGAGAGAAGGCAGCACACGAAGCGACACCCTGGAAAGGGAGAGACAGGGAAGCAGCACGCTGGAGAATTCAGTGGTGAGAGAAGCACCAGAGAAAGGCCCAGAGAGTTCACTGTGGAGGAGAACGGTGGAGACTTCCGGGGGATTCTCAGAGGTGAAAGCCCTAGTCAGAAAGAAAGCCAGGATTGCAAGGAAACTGCAATTGGTTTTAAAACAAGGAGAGCTGTGTCAGAGAGAAGTGCTTGCAAGGGTCAGGCTGCAGTGACAACTGTTCCTGAACCAGCTAAAGAGCTGCAACTTCCAAAAAGGTGCGTGAATAAAAGTGTAGCCAAAAGTGCTGTGAGCCAGTTAGAGGCATTGTGTCATTTGATGCAAGAGAAGAATCTCCACGTTCCTCGTGGAAACCCTTTGCATAGGGAAAAGCCTCAGTGGAGAAAGGTTCTGGAACTTTTAGAGAATATTAAACCTGAAGTTTCTCATGCTGGTTTAGAGCCAGATTTACCAGACACAGGTCCTGAGGAAATGCAGAAAGACTATTATGAATCTAATGAAAGCTCTGAAGATTCAGTAATGGACTGGTCTCTATACCAGAAGGCAGAATAAAAGTTCTTGGATAAGAGAGAAAGGTTTATAATCTGAATGTCCTAAAAGGCAGTGTGAAAACAGGGAGAATTGTGTTTAGCCAGGAATGCTAAGAACCCTGTTTGCTGAAGAGAGGATATTTTTTGGGTTTGAAGAAAGGAGAAAACCATGTTTGATTGCTGAATCGTTTGGAAACAGCGACCTATGTTAAAAAGCTACTAAAAGCAGTTACATTGTTTTGTTTGGTATAAATGCCTATGGATTATTGTTTGGAGAGAGAATCCCGTTTATTTGCGGTGAGCCTTAATGCTCTTTTGGAAAAGAAATAAAATTCCTGTGTTTTGCCTTGTAAACCCTTGGTCTCCACACTACTCATTTTTCTGAACACCACAACTACAAATCCCAGCAGCCCCGGCTCTGGGTGAGGAAAAACTCCTTAAAGGACTAACAAGTGCAGCCCTAAGCCCATAAGCTGTTGCCTGGGCAAGGGGCCCCCACAGTACCCACATATGTAAGGAGACTGAGAATTGTTACTAAGTCTTTCCCCCCAACTCTAACACTAGTGTTTTCATCTTTATTACTTTGGAATCTTCATGCCAATGTTAGTGCTGTTTTACCTCTTTCCCAATGCCTTGGGATCTCTATTCAAATGGATTTTTATACTAGTAATGGATTTTTATACTAGTAATGACCTTCAAGGCCATCAACAAGTGCTCCTCCACTTCCCTCACGGAACTAGTCCACCCCACTCCCTCCAACAGATCCAGAAGATCCACAGCTGCCAACACACTGGTAATCCCAAGTACAATAACGAAATGCTCCCAGGCAACAATAAACAGGGCCTTTCTGTTCTATGCGCCCAGATGCTGGAATACCCTTCCTACCACCATCCGATCCATTACTGACCTCGCCCTATTTAGAAAGGCACTGAAGCACCAACTCTTCATTATGCACTACTCTAACAATGGATCACAAGCAGCCACCTCCCACCACCAGGACTACACCTCCAGCGCACCCATCTCACAATGATGCAGCCACCCACTGGTTCATCCGCATAACCGGTAAATAAGAGTGTGTATATAACCCACTATTATGGGAAATTGATCCAAGCAACTCTGGTCCTCATCCTGTACCCTAGTTACGTCCAAGCTACATCACCGGAAATTGATCCAAGCAACTCCGGTTCTCACCCTGTACCCTAGTTACGTCCAAGTTACATTACCTGTAGATATAGTACAGTGTATATAATCCCCTAGGCTTGTAAATAATCTAAGCAATTACGGTCCTACTGTATACCATGACTTGATTGCTCAACCTGTATATAGTTACCCTAGTTATGTCCAAGTTTCATTTCCTGTTCTTTGTAAATACAGTGCAGGCTCTGTTACACTGTATAAGTTATTGCTTCTTGTAAACCGCACTGATTCTAAAGAGCACAGTATAGAAAAAAGACATTAAATAAGATAAATAAATAAATATTGATTTCACATGTTACACCCTATTGTCCCAGAGATTGGTCAATAGTTGATCCTCTGTGACAGTCTGCGGAACAGTAGAGATGGATGCATTCTTAAGCCCTTTCATGTGATCTTTCTGGCAGTGTGACAGAAAGTAGGCTCTTGCTGTCAAATTCTTCCGGGCAACCCTGTCTATGGAGGCACTCAGATACTCGTTCATGCATCCCTCAATGGGTTTATTCTCCCACAAAATTCCATTCCTTATCTACCCCTGTTGATGCTTCTTTGCCCCACACCCAGAAGAACTAGGGCCTTCCTACCAATTCTGGTGCCTCTTTACCTCTCTCCTGATGTCTTGGGGTCCTCCTTCCAATGGTGGTGCAGCTTGTGATAAGGAAGCTTATCATAGCTCAGGAAGGAGCTATAGAAAAGGTGAAGTGACTCTGAACAAGCAACCTGTCAGTTCTGGTAGAAATAAGAAAACAGAATTTTCTCATAAAAGACTACCAGTCCCAGAATGCACCAGGTTTCCAACAGCCATTAGAGGAGCTGAAGTGGGGAAACGTGTGTTCAATCAAGAGGGCTATGAGGTAATCCCCAAGCACTCATCTCAAAGGGCAGGGCCTGATTCAGCACAGCTGCGCTGTGCTAGGGTGGAGCACTCATCTAGGCAGAATAAAGGTAAAGTTTATTCTACAGAGAATAAGCTGAATCATCCTCAGAATCAGCTTGGATATCCTCAGCTTGGACGTCTTCATCCTCTGGAGGATCATCAGAAGCAGAAGCCAGAGCAGACGGCAGAGAGGGCAAGAAACCCTTTGGAAGAAAGAAGAGAAAAGCCTTTGGGAGGTCTAAAGGAGTTCAGAGCAGTATGTATACTGGGAGACATTCAAAAGGCCAGCATACACCATTGGACTGGGGAAAACCAGAGGAATGGTGCTGCAGAGCTAGGCATCTCCAGACAGTACCTGTGAGGGAGACGGCTGCACTTGGAAGGGACCCTAGAACCCGTGCCAGAAGGTATGTGAAGAGAGATCCAGTGTCCAGGGATCTGGATTGGAAGGCTGGACATGAGAACTGGACTACATACTGGCCAGGCTATTTAGAGAGGAACTCTAACAGCAATGGAAGCTCAGGTATGAACACTGATCTATGCCCTAGCTATACCCTTGAAAGTCAGCAGGGAAACAAGTATTCTCCTGAGAGTGCTCCATTGAGAAATTCCTCTGTGCCAATCCACGATATTGAACCCATGATTGTTGAAGAAGGGGGAGGACTCTTAGATACAGGCTGTGAATATATGGATTGCTCTCTGTCTAAACTCCTTTGGTAATTTTCTGTTACAAAGTACAGCAACCATCACAAAGATATACAAACTTGTTATTTAATCTACTCAGAAAAGCTCCTGAAGTAGGATTTGAGCCACGCAGTAGAAAGCAAGCCAGCTAAAGGGTTTCAGCTGGGTAACTGCTAGCAATTGAGCCTTACCTAATTGCTTGTGAGCTCTGAGGGAATCACTTCTGAGTCTATGTGGGAAGATATAAGAAGTTAACCTGAAAAGAACAGTTTTTCCCTTCTTTGTGGATTTTGTTTGTTGTTTGATACACTGCTAAGAAAATATTAGCTAAAGCCTACAGAAAAGACCAGTTTGTTACCAACCAGGTCTTTATTCTTTTCATTTGATTGCCTTACAAGTTCATCTGTTGTTTTCCTGATTTTGTTTTTCTAAGTTTAACACTGAAAGCAAGAATCCTGTTTTATGTGCTACCAAGCATATCTGTGTTGGGAGAAATAACCCCATAAATAAATATCTTATTGGCTTTACACTCAAGCACAACTAATTATTGTGAGCAGCTGTGTCCGGTGTGAATGAACTGCATTTCCCACAATCCCTTGCAAATCATATTGATATATGCACTTGCCAAGACTGTGAACATTCTCACCCAGGCAGCCGTTTGACAAGCTTTACACTCTTCCAGTTCCTCTAAGTATTCCTGCCAAAATTAGTTCTGTTCTGCCTCTCTCCCTGTGCCGTGGCAACTTAATTCCATTGACTTTGACTTTCATACTTTGGACACATCATGTGAAGAGAGATCGTTAGAGAAAGACATGCTTAGCAAGGTAGAAGGTCAACGCAAGAGGAAGGCCAGCAGAGATGGATCAATACAGTAAAAGCAGATATGGGTGCCACTGTCAACAATGAGCTGACTGACTGATGACCAAACACAGTTTAGGACAACTATCCAGAGGGTCACCATGACACTGACTGAATAGCACTTAACAACAACAACATTAGAATTTAGCTCACAGCTTTCCAGTAGATGTTGAAGGCAAGTTAGTTACATTCAGGTACAGTAGTTATTTCCTTGTCTCCGGGGGGCTTGCAATCTAAGTTTGTATTTGAGGCAATGGAGGATTAAATGGATTGCCCCAGGAAAAGACTTTCATAAGAATGGGTGGCCAAATAGGTGCATATGTATTCCTGAGGGCACAGTTGGGGGGGGGGGGGGGAGAAGAGACACAACTGCAATGTGCATACACATTTATACTTTCTTTGGAAGAGGTGTACATTTATGTGTGAGCAGCAGAAGAGCAGACATGCCCCCGAAGATCCCCCACTGGACCACTATTGGACACATCCTTGATTAGAAAATCACATATAAAGCAAGGCCAGAGAGACCCACAATTGCTGGTCCAACAGTTTCAGTGGATTTGTTCTATGAACATGTTTATCTAGTCTTGGCTCCTGATTCAGATTCCTACTTCGTTCCAGTAATTCCTGTTTCCAGATCCATGCTCAGCTCATCTCCAAGACATCTTGGCTCTAGTTTCTACAAGTGCAGTGCCATTACAGGACATGGAGTACCTCCTCACCAGAATGAGCCCTGATAGTTTGGACCAGCCTAAGTCAAAGGTTAGGCCAAATGGAGCACATGGTCAGGATTCTGAGATCCTGAAAAATGTAATGGATGCTTTTCGAGTAATGCAGATTCAGCTTCAGACCCTCAAATAGAAGGTAGCTTCTCCTCAAGCAACTCATCTTGACCAAGCTGAGCAGCCAGCTCCACCCAGCCATCTGCCTCCCTGAGCCATGAGCGCTATTACCAGAGAAATTTGATGGTGCTAGAGGGGAACTGTGGATTTCTACACCACTGCAAGCTCTGGTTTTGCCTGCATCTTTATACCCATCACTCTGACTTGCTCAAGTTTGCCTGCTAAGAGAGCTCTGGTCTGGGTCATTCCACTGCTGCAACAGGACTATCTAAGCCTGAATCAGCTACATCAATTCATAGCTGTCCTCTTGGAGGTCTTTGGGGGACCAGATCGCATTCAGATGGCAGAAAGCATTATGGGTTTCTGCCAATGGTGGCACTTAGCTCTATACACTGCTGAACCAGTGCAATAACAGGCCTTATGTTACTATGGAATTCTCTATCTTTGTCTTTGTGGTCAGAGATCTTACCAGAAGTTCAAATGGGGTCAGAAATTCTCTTGCTCCATGCCTTTCTAGACCTAAATTGACCAAGACTGATAATGTGTGCTGTACTCATCATCAAGAGATTGGTGCTACCATTCATCTTTTCAGACTTACATTGCGATGAGGATATTCCTGGCTGCATTTTCAGCAATGTATGTTTGCAGCCACCTTGTGGCTTATGTCTCTTATTGCTATTAAATAACATAATAAAAAAACAAAGGCAGACTAGATGGACCATATTGGTCTTTATCTGCCGTCATTTACTATGTTATAACTGTAAATCACTTTGTTGTATTATATGAAAGGTGGTATATTAAATTTAAATAAACTACCATGACTCCGATCCACAGACGCTCGCTTTAAAAAGGTTATTGTTTAATAATATCCTGACCTGCAATAGATAGCAACAGCTAGTCCCCCACCTGTTTCTAGAAAAGCATTAAATAAAATCTACAATGAATGGGTGAACAAAATATTGATCAATCTTCTTCCCAGGATATTACACTGGCTCGAGACAATACCGACTTCAGCACACGGCAACCTCTAACCATCATCTGGAAAGCGTGTGTGAAATACCAGTGCCCTGCCTTTAAATGTACCACAAAAGACAACAGTACAAATCAAAAGACCACAAAACGATGGAAAAAATAAAACTTTAGAAATAATGTGGCTTTAACAAGCTTTCTTTGAACAAAAAAAAGTTTTTGTAATGGCTAAAAACAGTCTATAGAAATGTCTGACCACAAAGTAATAGACGTGTTTAATAGTGCAGGTTAAAGCCACCATGTGTTCACATGTCTGCAGGCAGTGTGGCGTTTTCTGCTCAGGAACTTGAGAACAGAAAGGAGTTTGAGGCAAATATCTGGTCAGCAGACCAATGAGTAAGAGTATGTGCTAGTGGAAACTGAAATAGAGAAATTGGAAGAGGAACGAATGAGGCAATAATGGGTGTTTAAGGAGGAGAGTGGAGGAGTAGCCTAGTGGTTAGAGCACTGACTTGGTAACCAAGAGACCAGTGTTCAATTCCCAATGACATTTCTTGTGGCCTTGGCACACCCTCCCTTGCCCCAGAAGAAAGGCCTGGCAATCTACCTCCAGGCATACTGCCAAGAAAACCCAGGAGCTGCTGGGTCACCAGGTGTCAGCAGTGCCTCAAAGGCCCACATTGCATTGCAAGGAGGTATTCTGGACCTTCCCTACTCCAAGGCATGGGATGCATTAGCTCTCAAGTTTCCCTATGCATGCAGCTCATTATCCCTTTACAAATAAACTGTTTCAGCAACATTCATCCTCTATAGAAAAAAGGGGGGAAAAAAATCAGCAAGCTTGGATTATAATGGTTATGTTATCTAAGGGAAATAAAACCCACTGTAATCAGCAGCGTAGACCTTTATATCCACCATCTCACTGGCATGGAGCCCGATTCTGAAAGGGGCATGTTCGGGCCGTCTAGAGGACCCCGAGTAGGATGGGCCCATTAGGATCAGATTCTGTACTGCGGGAGCAAAACATTCCCGCAGCATACAGAACTGGGCCTGAGGACAGCCGGCGTGCCCCTGCATGCCTGCGGGGATGTCGTCCTTCTAGGCGGAATATTCAGCACGTTCCCCCTGACCCCGCAGGACGTACAGGGCTGTGAACCAAATCAGCCCTGTACATCCTGCTGCCTCTGTCCACCCCCTCTCAGCCCAGACCCCGGCTCTCCCAGTCCTGCTGCTCTAGCCATATGGGGAGAGTCTGAGGGGGAATAGGGGCAGGATGGCTTGCGGGGCAGCCCCACAAGCCGCGTCTCAGATCAGGCCCATAGTCTCTGAAACACTTATTTGCCCCCTTTCCATAGCGTTTTTGGAGGCTGCTTTTGGATCCTGATCTGCATAGTCTTCTGCTCTCCAACTATGCTTCCTTATCTTTCCCTTAGACACATTGTGCTGTCTGACTTGACTAGATTGTAAGCTCTGAGGAGTAGGGACCATCTCTTACAAGTCTGTACAGAGCACGTACACCTTGCTGCACTATACAAATGATCAAATCGACGTGGTAGGAATCAACGAGAAAATACCATCATCATGAGACCAAGAAAGTGTAGCAGTACTAAAGTCTGGCACTGGATATATCACCTAAGTTTTATTTAGGTAATAGGTTTAGGCAATGCGGTTTACATTGCACCTTAATCTTGGTCATGTTCATTAAATAGGGACATTGATAACTTGGATTTTTTCTGAGGCAATGGAGGGTTAAGCGACTTGCCCAATGCCACGAGGAGTGCTAGTGGGAACTGAACCCTGGTCTCTTTGTTCCCAAGCCAGTGCTCTAACTGTTAGGCTACTCCTCCAGAACCATCAGGGCTGGTACTACCTTTATTACCGCCTTGTCCCCCAACTCCATCAGTGTCCCCACCCTCACTGATTCCAAAGGAGCCCTTCACAAGCCTCTCTTTTGTCCCAACATGTTGAAAATTTTGAGAAGACAGCCGTGTTAATCTGGAATAGTAAAAATGACAGAGGCAGGTGGCACCTTTTACACTAATCAGTTTGAGATATGACCTTTCAAGGATAAGAGTCACATCAAAGTGGACTCTTGTCCTTGAAATCTCATGCCTCAATAAATTGGTTAGTCTATAAGAAGTTGACGTATGGGTGATGTTATAAATGCAGCATGTTATAAATAATTCTGTGATGTGTCTTAACTTTATAGATAAAATATGTCCCTTCTTATACAATTGTTGTTACAAAAAAAAAGAAACTTGAAATACCAGATTGAGGGACACCCATCACAGGAGAATAAAAACCACCAAAAGTGGTAGAACAAAAACACAGACTGATAAATTTATTTTATATTCGATAAAAAAAGGGCCCTAAAAGTTACTTGTTTTAAAAAGGGCTCTTTTAGTCTGTTTTAATTGTTGATTAGAGTTACGGCTTCGTTCTGGCCACACTGTCAGAGCTGCAATGGTGGCAACACTGGCTTAAAGAGCAGGCCGCTGCTCAGTCGCTATCTTTAGAGTGCTGTAGGCATCACCGACATTGTGTCCAGGAAGTTTTTTGGGAGCTTATTGCTCTTGTCATTTGGCAGTGCTGTGTACAGAGAAGGTTTTCTGGCTGTTTTAGGGCTGTCTTTCCCTGTTTTTAATTCTGATCAGCATCGGGGTTGCTAAGGATTTTTGGAGATCACCGGGTTTGTAAGTCTGATATTGTTTTCAGTATCTACTACTACTACTGAGCATTTATATAGCACTACCAGTCCTACGCAGGGCTGTACAGACATGTAAGAGACAGTCCCTGCTCATCAGAGCTTACAAGCTAGTCAAGACAAAACACAGAAGGCATCAACTGTTTTTAGATACTTTTTGATGTTCTTGGAAGAGGTTTTTTAAATTTAAAGATAGAAAGTAATTATAATGATTTTAAATGCTTCTATATGCAGGGTTCGATTCCCACTAGCACTCCTTGTGGCCTTGGGCAAGTCACTTAACCCTCCATTGCCTCGGAAGAAAGGCCTGGCAATCTACTTCCGGTGACACTGCCAAGAAAACCCAGGAACTTCTGGGTCGCCAGGAGTCAGGACTGACTCGAAGGCACACATTGCATTGCATATGAAGTTTTCATTATACCTCTACATTAGGACTTTTATGTTAGTGTTTGTTATTGGTTTTAAAAGAGATAGTACATTGTTCCTTAACAGAGTAGCCTGTTTTTTTTTTGAGTGATCTCTATTTTGGTTCCCCTTTTTTCTGCTGTTTTTAGTTTATTTGCTGGTCCACTTTAATAATGGTTTATGGACCTTTCCTCCAGAAACTTGTCCAAACCCTTTTTAAACCCAGCTACACTAACAGCTTTTATTAAATCCTCCGGTAGCAAATTCCAGAGTTTGATTGCACGTTGAGTGAAAAAATATTTTCTCTTATTAGTCTTAAAATAGTTTACCCTGTAACTTCATTGTATGCCCCCTAGTCTTTCTATATTTTGATGGCGTAAACAATCTACCTACGTTTACCCATTATACTCCATTCATTAATTTATAGACCTCTATCATATCTCCCCTCAGGTGTCTCTTTTCTAGGTTGAAGAGCCCTAACCTTTTTTAGCCTCTCTTCATAGGAATATCCTCCCATCCCCTTTACCATTTTGGTGGCTCTTCTCTGTACCTTTTCTAATAACACTATATCCTTTTTAAGATACGGTGACCAGAATTGCACACAATATTCAAGGTGCGGTCACACCATGGAACAATAGAGGCATTATAATATCCTTTGTTTTATTTTCCATTCCTTTCCTTATGATACCTAGCATTCTATTTGCTCTCTTGGCCGCCGCTGCACACTGGGCCGAGGGTTTTAACATGTTATCCACGATGACGCCTAAATCTTTTTCCTGGGTGGTGGTTCCTAATGTGGAACCTTGCATCGTGTAACCATAGTCTGGGTTGTTCTTTCCTAGGTGCATAACTTTGCACTTGTCCACATTAAATTTCATCTGCTATTTAGATGCCCAGTCTTCCAATTTATCAAGATCCTCTTGCAATTTTCCACAATCCTCATAGGTTTTAACAACTTTGAATAGTTTTCTGTCATCTGCAAATTTGATAACCTCACTCGTTATTCCCATTTCCAGGTCATTCATGAATATGTTAAAAGCAGCAGACTCAGCACAGATCCTGGGGTACTCCACTATTCACCTTTCCCCATTGGGAAAATTGGCCATTTAGCCCTACTCTCTGCTTTTTATCTTTTAGACAGTTCCTGATCCACAATAGTACATTGCCTCCTATCCCGTGACTTTTTAATTTTGCCAAAAGTCTCTCATGAGGGACCTTGTCAAAGGCTTTCTGAAAGTCCAGATACACTATATCAACCGACTCACCTTTGTCTACCTGTTTATTTATGCCTTCACAAAAACATAACAGATTAGTAAGACAACATCTTCCTTGGCTAAAGCCATGTTGGCTGTCTCCCATTAAGCCATGACTATTGTCCTGTGTTCCCCCGCCTAGGGCCGATGGCTCTATGGTGAGGACAACCTCTTATATGTTTTCAAGCGTCCTTATTAACTACTATAGCAGCAAGGGTTGCTGGGAGTTGTAGTTTAAGTAGCTATTCAACAAAATGTGTTGTGGCACGAGGGTCCTTTTTAAACAGATAAATTTTTATTTGGGGATTCTTCCCTTGCACATGGGTTCAATGGCTCAAAACATGGCATGGCAAAACAATAGGAAAATCAGGAGCAAATTAAAGTCAGAAAACAAAGCAGGTAATAAACTGTTTCTTCACAGCAAATAAACAGGCAGAACAACTTTGTATTTTCCTCATACAAAGTTGGCTTTTAATGTAAGTCAAAATGGTCAATCTTACACAGAGAACAGTCCATCTCACAACTCTCAGATATATCAGACTTGTTTTCTGGGTCAATAATCATATCCTCACTGTAATCATTGTAGCACTGCTTTGGGGAACTTTTAGACTGCAACTCGTGGATAACTTCTTGCAGCTGCCCTATGAAGTCGTCCCTCTCATTAGCAGTGTCTTTTTCTAAGGCAAGAAACTGGTTCTTACTTAAACTTTTCACTAAAGCCTTTATGTCTGGTTCAAAGCATTTGGTAAGAATGTTTCTAATATGAGCAGCTTTCAGAGCCGTGCTATCTCTGCTCTTATTGGCACTAGCTTTTAACTGCTGTACTATTTCTTCAGCAAGCTTCTGGTTAGGAAATAATGCAGACGTACCTTCTTTACTGGCAATGGCTTCTCTGTACTCTGAGCTTTCTCCCCTCGTGCAGGCAAACTGTTTTACCTTTCCCTCGGGTAGCTTCCACAGAGGCTTTGCTTCCAGTGTTTCAGGGTTAAAGGAAATGGACCTTCCAGAATCTTTCTCAATTTGACCTGGGTTCCCAAGTTTCCCTTGTTGCTGCTTTCCTGTATACCTTTGCTGCTTGAGTGGCTCAGACTGCTGTCAAGGCTTCTCTGTGCCTTCCTTTCTCTTTCCTCCTTCTAATCCTGGGGTCCTTGAACTCCTTGAGTTTCCTGAACTCCTCCAGTCCCTTGAGCTCAAGTCTGACTCTGAAGCCGGTTTAAAACGGCTTCCTCCTGCAGCCACACCCCTCTGGTTACTCAGGTGGAAGTCATCAGAGCTGCATTCAACTTCTACGTCAGCACTATGGCTGAGCTCCGTTCTAGCTGAAAGCATTCTGTTGCTATGGGAACCTGTCTTGCTCTTACTTTTAAAGGCAGACTGCTCACTATTTTCCCATTCCATCTGATCAGTAGTGCTGTCACTATCACACTATGTACATGTTCAGTAATTTTGTTCTTTATGATGGTTTCCACCATTTTTCCTGGTACTGATCTCAATCTCACAGGTCTGTAGATTCCCGGATCACCCCTGGAACCCTTTTTAAAAATTGGCGTTACATTAGCCATCCTCCAATCTTCAGGTATTAGAGATGGTTTTAATGATATTTCACAGATTACTAATAGTAGATCTGCAATCTTATATTTCAGTTCTTTCAACACTCTTGAATGTATGCCACCTGGTCCAGGTGATTTGCTACTCTTCAGTTTGTCAAATAGTTGTAATACATCTTCCCGGTGTATCGATATTTCTTTCAATTCTTCTGCAGCATCTCCTTTAAATACCATTTCAGTCATGGGTAACATTCCTACATCTTCCTCAGTAAAGACCGAAGCAAAGAATTCATTCAGTCTCTCCGCTATGGCCTTGTCCCCACTTAGTGCCCCTTTTACCCCTCTATCATCTAATGATCCAACTGACTATCACAGGTTTTTTTGCTATGAATGTACTTGAAAAAGTCTTTATTATGTGTGTTTGCTTCCACAGCAAGCTTCTTTTCAAATTCTGTCTTTGCCTGCCTTATCAATGCTTTGCATCTAACTTACCAGTGCTTGTGTTTCCAGTTTTCGTCATTTGGCTCCTTTTTCCATTTCCTGAGAGATGCTTTTTTGGCAACAGCCTCTCTGACCTCACCTTTAAACCATGCTGGCAGTTTTTTGGACTTCCTTCCATTTTTCTTAAAGCGTGAAATACTGTCTTGGAAGCCCAGACCAGCTGTATTTTTAAACACCCAAGCTTGATGTAAATCTTTAACCTTTGCAATTGCTCGTTTTAGTTTTTTTCTTAACTATTTTCCTCATTTTATCATAGTCTCCCGTTTGAAAGTTAAAAAGGTACAAACCTAGAGTGATTGGCCTGTGACAATTTGTCATATGGAAAGCTGTAGAAAAACTATGGAATAAAGCTATTCAAAAGGTATAGACTGGGGAAAAGGCTATAAAGAAATTTCAACATATTTTATTATCTCTCAGGGAAGTGTCAGGTCTATCGCTCTAAAATGGGAACAGTTTGGCACTGCCAAGACACTGTCTTGATTAGCCTTCCTTCCAAAGTCAGTGACTTTGAGTTTAGGCAGCGATTCACAAAGTATGGGTTCGGATCCCATATGAGGTCACATCATTGGATGTGAATCACAGAAATAGGTCTGTTCCCCCTCCCTCTGGGCCACTATTGTGATCTATGCCAAGTAACGGCAGTCTTGAATCATTGAGCATTCACAGGGCTTACCCCTCTCCACCATGTGGATGTCCTGTTAGACTGGAAACCCATCCGCAGTACTAGGGCCTGTGAGTGTACAAGGACACAGGTTCCTGTGGTAAAGGAAGCTACTATGGCCATGACTGTTGCTGCTGCCTTACTGCTTTGGACATGTGGAGGGAGAAGGAAATGTATGACAGAGAAAGGGAAGTAGGAGTCTGCCATTTTTTCATCATCAACGGGGCTTGTGGGAGTTCTTAAGAGTTAAAATGGGGTCATACTGGATCAAGGTTTGGGAAGCACTAGGTTAAGGAAACTGCTAAGTAAGAAGGTCACTGAGGCCCAAGATTCCTTTAAAAAAACTAGAGAGGTCTCTGGCTGAAACTTGGGAAAAATGTCGACTCTTGAACATTTAAGATTATTCCACAAATATGGTCTGTATGGGAGGGTGGCAAGAAGGAAGCCACTGCTGAAAAGAAGCCGAAATACTACACGTGGGAGGTTTTCTGATAAGACCAAAGTAGAACTTTTTGACACTAAACAAACAGCACACCACCCTGCAACTTCCATCCCTACAGTAAAGCAGCATTATGTTGCGGGGATGCTGTGCAGAAGGGAAAGATGGATAGTGCAAAGTACAGGCAGAGTCTCAAGGAAAACCCATTCTAGTCTGCCACAGAACTGGGACTGGAGTGAAGATTCACTTTTCAGCAGGAGAGCAATCCAAAAGCAACACTGGAGTGACTCAGCAAGAGGAAAGCAAACATCTGAATGGCCCAATCAAATCCCAGATCTAATCCAATAGAAAATATATGGTAAAACTTGAAGACAGCATTCCATAGATGATGCCCAGCCAATGTGAAAGAGCTCCAGCTATTCTGAAAAGATTGGGCAAAAATTGTACCATCCAATTGTATGAAATGTTAAGACTTATCGTAGGCAACTTAGGACTGCTATTGCTGCAAAAGGGGCTTCCAGTAAGTAATGAATCAAAGGGTGTGATGATCTACGCAATCAAGACTCTTGTTTCTTATCCTTAATCGTGTTTTGAATAGGTTTATAATTGTTCCCCCATGTAAAAATGCATTTGGTGGATTATTCCCATTGAATAGCCTGAAGAAGAGTCACTTCAATGTTTTGGACTCGAAACGTGCCACGTCGTTTGGGGATTTTCTAACCACATTTGTTGCATCTTCATCAGATAAGTACTTACCTTTATGTTCAACAAAATAGTAATAAAATGATTAAAATACAGCACTTCACTTTGTGAATCAAACCACTTTTCTTTTCACTGTTTAATGTTCCAACATTCTTGTATACAGTATGGTTTGGAGTCCTATTCTGTTAGTGCCTTTTTCTCGGTAGCCTCAT
Source organism: Ichthyophis bannanicus (assembly GCA_033557465.1). Classification (NCBI taxonomy): domain Eukaryota; kingdom Metazoa; phylum Chordata; class Amphibia; order Gymnophiona; family Ichthyophiidae; genus Ichthyophis; species Ichthyophis bannanicus. The sequence goes on from CM066040.1 coordinate 34,036,210, forward strand.
ATATTATACCGGCTACCTGACTAGAGCCACCCCCTGGCTCTCTGTTCCAGTTAGAGCTTCTTAACCTCCCTGCTTTGGAGCTGGGACTCCATTTGTGAAAACTCTGAAGCCTTTCCTCAGGCAGTAAGGACTGAAGGGCTCCCTGTTCTCTCTGCCCAGGCTGGTTCCTGGCAACAGGCTGTGCTTTCCCACCTTCTAGTCTGCTGGCTTCTCTCCCAGAACTGCAGGTAGGTTCTTTGCCAAATCTCCCATTCTCTAAGGTTCCTGAGCCTCTCCAACCACATCTCCCAGGAGCTCTTTCCTCTTGCTCCCTCTCTGGCTTCCTTCCTTGCTTCTCTTGTTGTCCTCACTGCTCCTCCTTTGCTCCCAACCAGTGTTTATATTTCTGTTCCCTGAGGCTTGGCTCTGCCTTTCTGAACAGGTGTGAGTGATCAAGCTCTAGGCTTGCTGCTACATCAGAGCTTGGGCGTGTCAGCTCAGTTCCTATCTCCCTCTGTTTGTCTTTCTCTTGTAAACAGTGAGCTATGTGTGCTGGCTGACTGTCAGTTTTAAAGGTAACCTTTTCCTTTCTTTCTATTTCCATGGGCTCTATAGGGGCTTCTATATCACAATATATATATTGTGTGTGTGTGTGTATATATATCTATATCTATATATATATATATATATATATATATATATATATATATATATATATATACACACACACACACTTTTTGGCTTTCCAATTTCTTTTGGGGACACCCTTTTTGGTATGAACTGAAGTGAGGCAGATACTACTATAACCTGCATTATCTTTGGTTTACTGGAACACTGCATTTTGGGGCTTGCCCAGACTTCGGTTGCTTGTGTTTCAATTAGTCCAAAATGCAGATGTTGATGGGTTTCAAATATGGAAAGAGATGGTCCGACCATTAGGCATGACTAGGTGGCCGCCTAACGGCAGGAGCTTCCAAGGAGCATCAAAGAGCAGCAGAAGTCAAAGCAAATCCATAGATCCCGACAACCCCCCAAACTCAAAGAGCCATCAGTGCATTCTTCTACCTGCAAGGAGAGCAGGCACACACATACATACAAAACAAAGTGTAATATTCAAATGCATCATGTCCAATTATGTATTTTTACAGGATTGATGTGGGAGGTGGTAGTGTGATGATCATGATGGTTGCGTTTCATTATCTAAGTCTTGGTGAGGGGGTGGGGTAAAAGGCTGAAAATTCACTTAGGGTACTCAATATTCTTACACTGGCCCTGCATAGAAACCATGCAGTTCCTAATTGATAAGCTCCCACTGGCTTCCCATGTAGCTGCTAATTGTGTTCAAGGTTTCTCACTTAAATGTTTTCACTTATATAAAAAGGGGAGTTCCCTGATATAGCCAACAGTTATTGGTAAAATATAAAATTGATGCCTTTGAATTATGAATACTGTGTATGTCATGGACTGCCCGAATAACAAACCAGTTGGTACTAGAGGAGATCAAACCTAAGCTTTCTTTAGAAGCTCAGATGACAAGACTTCGACTTTCAGACTTTGAACACATCATGTGAAGAGAGATCATTAGAGAAAGACATCATGCTTGGCAAGATAGAAGAGGAAGGAAGCAATGACATGGATCAATACAATAACAGCAGCTATGGGTGCCAACTATCCAGAGGGTCGCCATGAGTCGACACAGGCTCGACAGCACTTAACATGAGTGCCACCACCTTGACGGCACTTAAACAACATAAACCATCTAGGGTTTTATGCTGAATGGATCAGTCCTTGCTAGTTTTATCTTCTGTGTTCAATGTGATCTTTCAGTTACTAAACCCAGGTCTCTATTTATCCATTTTAAAACTTCAGTAAACTGCCTTACTGAAACAAAACCATACAGTTTGCACCATAAAAACAGAAAACAATACAAAAAACAAGCATCAACCAGACATCAGGAATTATGGGCAGAACAGAATTATCTCCCTTTTAGGAAACAACTGAAAACAGTTTTATTTCATAATGCTTCTTTGATACATTGTGGTTTTGTATTGTGTTGATCTATGTTTTTATTCTTTGCTGTTGATTTGTATTAGAAATTATTAATTTTATTTATTTAGACAGATTTGTATACCTCCTTATCCTACAATCAAAGTGGTTACATCACAATTGGAGGGCTACATTTAACATGTGGGTATTTAACAACATTTAGATAGCACAATTGGGGGGTTAAATTTAGCATGAGGGTACTTAACAACATTATACAATGACCTCATAAGTCTAGTTGGGATTGGGTATTGAGTTGGCGGGGGTAGTTGCAATACCGTTCGGGTGGTGACTGTTGTCTGTCTCCTCATAGGTTTCTGTACAGAGCAGGGTTTTAAGGGCCTTGCGGAAGTCTGTGATGTCTTTTAATGCCCTCAGGCTCCTTGGGAGAGAGTTCCATAGTGTGGACGCCAGTAGTGATGGAGCTCTTCTTGAAGTATTTTGTTTATTCTTGTGGTATCCTGCAGGTGTGCCGATCATGTTGTCATTAATGGTCCTTCTTGGTCTATTACTGATATCTCTTGTTATGATATCTTGGAGTGCATCTGCCGAGAGATGGTGGATGATTTTGATGATGATCAGGATTGTTTTAAATTTTGCTCTGGCCACCATTGGGAGCCAGTATTATATGAATTTTTTGGCATTTATCCAGTATGTGATATTAAGAGGCCCTTTTTTCTAAAGTTTGGTAAGTTTTTGCACTTAATCGCTTGTCTTGCATCGCTTGGTATCATTCTTGATCAGCAGTTAATTTTCAAGGATCAGATTACAGTAATAGCCAAAACATTATTCTTCAAAACTAAAAATATACAATGCCTCTGCTCACTTTTCAGTCCAGAAGGCTTCCACAGAACCCTCCAAGCACTCACTCTCCCACACATAGACTATTGTAACATAAGCTATCAGGGTCTTCCACAAGTCACCTTCAAAAAACCATGCACAGAGTCGCACTAATAATTATAATAGACCAAGAAGGACCAATAATGACAACATGATTGACATACCTGCAGGATACCACAAGGTCTGCAAAAAAAATTTTTTTCGAGAGCTGTTTTGATTATTCCACGTAATCTTTATGTTTTTTGGTGTGCTGAATCCAAAAATGACCTCCATTTTGTCATAGGCCATCACGTTTCCTGACAATTTAGGTAACTATGTTAAATAAGGCAATACCTCAAAATAAATGGAAATAGACTTATAAAATTAAAGTTTGTGATAAGGAAGCTTATCATAGCTCAGGAAGGAGCTATAGAAAAGGTGAAGTGACTCTGAACAAGCAACCTGTCAGTTCTGGTAGAAATAAGAAAACAGAATTTTGCCATAAAAGACTACCAGTCCCAGAATGCACCAGGTTTCCAACAGCCATTAGAGGAGCTGAAGTAGGGAAACGTGTGTTCAATCAGGAGGGCTATGAGGTAATCCCTAAGCACTCATCTCAAAGGGCAGGGCCTGATTCAGCACAGCTGCGCTGTGTTAGGGAGGAGCACTCATCTAAGCAGAATAAGAGTAGAGTTTATTCTACAGATGACCATCTTCATGATCACCTTGGATATCCAGAGAATTGTCCTCAGTATCCTGAGAATCAGCTTGAGTTTGATCATCAGTTTCATCTGAAGGATCATCAGAAGCAGAAGCCAAACCGGACGGACAGAGAGGGAAAGAGACCCTTTGGAAGAAGGAAGAGAAAAGCCTTTGAGAGGTCTAGAAGAGTCCAAAGCAGTACGTATACTGGGAGGTATTCCAAGGGCCAGCATACACCACTGGACTGGGGAAAGCCAGAGGAATGGTGCTGCAGAGCTAGGAATCACCAGAGGCTACCTGTGAGGGAGACGGCTGCACGTGGAAGGGACCCTAAGACCTGTGCCAGAAGGTATGTGAAGAGAGATCCAGTATCCAGGGATCTGGATTGGAAGGCTGGACATAAGAACTGGACTACATACTGGCCAGGCTATATAGAGAGGAACTCTAGCAGCAATGGAAGCTCAGGTATGAACACTGATCTATGCCCTAGCTATAACCTTGAAAGACAGCAGGGAAACAAGTATTCTCCTGAAAATGCTCCATTGAGAGATTCATCTGTGCCAATCCATGATATTGAACCCATGCTTGTTGAACAAGGGGGAATAATAGCAGATGAGGATCCTGTTTATATGGACTGCTCTCTATCTAAACTCCGTTGGTAACTTTCTGTTATAAAGTACAGCAACCATCACAAAGAAATACAAATTTGTTCTTTAATCTACTCAGAAAAGCTCCTGAAGCAGGATTTGACCCACACAGTGGAAGGCAAGCCAGCTAAGGGGTTTCAGCTGGTGACTGCTAGCAATTAAGCCTTACCTAATTGCTTGTGAGCTAGGAGAGAATAATTTCTGAATCTGTGTGGGAAGTAATCAGAAGTTAATCTAAAAAGAACAGTTTGTTTCTTGCTTTGTGGCTTTTCATTTGTTGTTTTCCTGATTTTAACTTTGTTTTTCCAAGTTAACACTGAAAGCAAGTAACCTAATTTATGTGCTACCAAGCATATCTGTGTTGGGAGAAATAACCCCATAAATAAATATCTTATTGGCTTTACCCAAGAGCACAACTAAATTATTGTCAGCAGCTGTGTCTGGTGTGAATGAACTACATTGCCCACAATACCTTGCAAATCATATAGAAATATGCACTTGCCAAGAGTGTGAAGATTCTCACCCAGGCAGCCGTCTGACAAGTTTTATTACAATATTTTCATGAAAATCCTTTTTTGAACTGAAATGAGCTCACCTACACACACTAAACTTGATTCTTCTTCCTTGTGAGGCTCCTCTTGGTGCATTTACGCTTGTGAGTAGCATCTGGAATGTCTCTCTGAAGCATCCAACAGTAGTCTGCCATCATTGTAATGCTCCATTTTCCCTGGTATCTCCTTTCCAGCTCTTTTTATTGTCTTGGTGGAATCGTTCACCTTGTTCCTCACTCACAGCTCCCAAATATTCAGGAAAGTAGTCAAGGTGGGACTGGAGGAAATGCACTTTCAAACTCATCAGGCAACCTAAAGCTTGAAATGCTTTCAGCATTCGTCTGACGATCTTTTTGTAGTGAGGATCTTTGTTATTTCCTAAATATTTCTGTATGACTTCTTGAAATGCAATCCACCCTTCTTTTTGAGGATCCCTCATGGTATTGACAAACTCTTGATCAACTATAAGCCTTCTAATGTCTGGTCCGACGAACACACCTTCCTTCAATTTTGCCTCCGACAGGCCTGGAAACTTGGTGACCAAGTATTTGAAGCATTCTCCATCTCTTGGAAATGATTTTACAAATTGCTTCATCAATCCCAATTTTATCTGGAGAGGTGGTAGAAGAACTTTATGGAAAGGTACCAAAGTTTCTCGGAGGACATTTTTTTCATTGACTGTTAGCACCCTCGGCTGCCAACTCTTCTTGGTCCAATGATTTTGTCGGTCTCGACTGTCCCATAGACACAGAAAACAAGGATATTTGGTATACCCAGCTTGTTGCCCGAGCAGCATGCACAAGACCTTCAAGTCCCCACACACTTGCCAACCATGGTCTTCATATTTAAGTTTACGAAGTACCAATTCCAAGTTCTCGTAGGTTTCCTTCAAGTGTACAGAATGACCTACAGGTATGGAAGCGTAAAAACCGTTGTGGAGTAAAACTGCTTTGAGACTTCTTTTTGAAGAATCTATAAAAAGACGCCATTGCTCTGAATCATACTGGATTTTAAATTGACCCATCAGACCTTCGGCATCGATGCAATAAACCAACTTGTCTTCCTGGGCGAAGTAAGGAACGAACTCCTTTTCACGATGTCTGAACCATGAAGATGACACTCCTGGCAACAATAAATTCCTGCTTTTCAGCCTTGATCCGAGTAACTTAGCGGCATCTTTGGGAAGATTCAAGTCTTTTACCAAATCATTCATCTCCTCCTGAGAAAACAATTTTGGTCTTGTATCATCTTCAAAGTCAGAACTTGATTTGTCATCTGGTTCAGGTATGACTTCACCTTCATCGGAGCTAGGTATCTCTTCCAAGGTAGCAGGGGGCTTGTGTACTGGTATATCTGTGCCATGGGGGATGGGACGAATTGCCGAGTGAAGATTGGGGTATGAAATGGAATGCTTCCATTTGGAATTAAACCCTTTCACATCGCATGAACAAAAGTAACAGTTGTCACTATGGTTATTTTGCTCTCGCCATACCATAGGAATCCCATAACGGAAAGATTTTTTCTTACCCTTGAACCAGTTTCAGAGGTCCTCAACACACCGTTTGCACACTTTATGAGGCGCCCAGACTTTATCTTGATCTCCAATTTTTAGTCCAAAGTATGCAAAGTATACTTTTTTTCACAAAGTCTGTAATATTCTGCTGTTGCTTCAACACTGTATATTCACCACAGATGAAACAGAAACTGTCTGGCAAATTAATACACTTTCGCGGAGCCATAACATAATGGTTGAAGAATGACGAGCTAACACGAATTGCGATGAAAAAGTGTGAACAGCCTAGAACCAAGAACCTGATGATGATTTGTGCACAAGTGTGGCATACAGGAGAGAGCAGCTCTGTGTCTGTACACGAGACGTCACAGTGCTGGCCACGCCCCCCTGCACTGACCGGAGCTGCTGCTATCTGCCCTGTGTCTCCCTCCCACTGGATTCTTCAGGAAAGATTAACCCCTTCTACCATTAGAAGCACGGACTTAAAACTTGCTTAGCTTATGTATATATTGCTGACCATCTTTATCTTTATTCAGTATTTGATAGACCGCTGTTGTAGGAACATTAAGCGGTGTACAATAAAAGACCGGTTAAACACTGCAAACCAAGAAAAAGAACGCCAAAAAATAGACAGGAAAGAGGGGAACAAAGTAGGACAGAGGCACTACACACTAATACCAAATCATAATACAGGGTGGCCCAGCCGGGCAACACAGACCATAAAGACAAGGGGAAGGAAAAGTGGCTTTAGACAAGACAAAAGACAAGGAGAGACAACAATCAGGTAGGGGCTTCAGGGGGGAGGTCAAATGCTTTCTGAAATAGATGAGTCTTAAGCAACGATTTAAACTGGGGATATGATGGTTCTAACCGGAGGAGAGTTGGCAACATGTTCCACAGTAAAGGTCCGAGGAAGAAAAAAGCTGAATGACGTGTCTGTTCCAGATGGGCATGGGAAGGTGAAGGTAGGGATAGACGGTTGGTATGGATTGAGCGAAGTTGACGGTGAGGGGAATGTAACGAGATACAGTCTGCTAAATAGAGGGGGTTGCAGGTATAGATAGCTCGATGAATCAAAATCAAAAATTTATAATGAAAGCGGTAGCGAAGGGGCAACCAATGTAACCGGAGGAGAATTGGGGTGATGTGATCGAATTGACTAGAAAGGTGATCAGACGCGCTGCGGTGTTTTGGATGCATTGCAATCTTGAAGTTGATAATTGGGGAGGTTGGCCAGAAAAACGTTGCAGTAGTCTAGTCTGCTGATGACCAGGGCGAGTACAAGGGTGACTAAGGAACTAGAAGGTAACACAGTTCGGACAGCCCTAATTTGCCACAGGGCAGCAAAGGAGCGGCGGGAGATCATAGAGATGTGCTCGTGGAAGGACAGAGAGGGGTCTAGAAGAACACCTAGGTAACGAAAAGAAGATGTGAAGGGAACGCTAGATATTCCGATGGTAGGTGCAAGGGTAGGACATGGGCCGCTCAAAGATACCCACATTGCTGAGGGCTTTGCTGGGTTGAGGTGGAGAAAGTTCTCTGAGAGCCAGGAAGCTATGTGGGAGAGGCAGAGATTTAGCTGGGAGATATCAGGGGATGATGGTGAGGTATGGAAGAGGAGAACAATGTCATCTGCATAGAAGTATGATGAAACCGGATACCGCTGAATAATCAAGGGAAGTGGAGCGAGGAAAATATTAAACAACAGGGGGTAAAGAACGGAGCCCTGCGGAACACCACAGGTGAGAGGAAGAGTAGTTGAGGACTGGCCATTGACGCATACAGAGAAAGAGCGGGATGAAAGAAGAGCGAAACCAATGCCAGACAGTACCTCAAAGACCAATATCTGAAAGCCGGGACAGGAGGGGCCTCAGGGGGGAGGTCAAATGCTTTCTGAGCATCAGATTTACAGTGCTATATTTTTTTTACATAACTCTGACAACCCCTTTAAGGTTTTTTTGACATTTTATATCTTAAATGCACTTATGTGAATTAATTAATAGTAATTTGAATTAATTAATAGTAATTTGAAAAAAATTGATAAATTTGAAGACAATTTTGCATGTTGTGGCAAATCATGACGTCTAGGAGTTTTTTCAATATTTTATTTGTTTTCAGCACACCAAAATACATGGAAATTAGATGAAAATAATCAAACAGCTTTTTAGTCGCAGACCTGTGGCCAGGGAACGTCCAAACACAACCATATCACCTTTATCCTCCCCAGCAGGATCAGATATAAATCCTTACTCTTAACTCACAAAGCACTACACGCCCATCCAGCCACCTACCTCCAGTCCCTACTGCAAACACTCACCCCAGACAGACCCCGAAGATCCTCCACAAACAACAAGATCACCATACCCCGCTCTAAGATAAAGTCCTCCCAACAGATTTGCCATCGAGCATTTGAATTCTTTGCACTATCCCTCTGGAGCACCTTACCAGATGCAATAAGAAAGATCACCAACCTCTTTTCCTTCCAAAAACACCTAAAAACTTTACTGACCACTATGGATCAACTACTCAACTCCTTCCCTGACAATGGCCCACAGTATAGGTAAGGCACTTTGCGAGAATCCTCTCGTTAGTAGTTAAATTGATACCAGTTCTTTATTGTTGTATGTAACCAAGTATTTGTTCAATGTAAATCGCTTTGACCAGGTAAAAAGCGGTATATAAACCCAGTTAAATAAATAAATAAAATGAATGTCTGGTAATTGCAAAAGTCATGTGGTAGCTGCTGTATTAGCCATTAGATAGCCACGTGCGAAGGACTCTGTGCATACAGATACCCCTCTCCAAATGGGGACAAAACGTTTCACAAAGGAATGCTTATGATCAGGGCAGTGGCCGGACAAAGTGGTGCCCGAGACAACAATTACTGTGGCACCTCCTTTCCTTTAGGGTCCCAGACCAGCTCCGAAGAGCAGCATAGCTTCCCTGTTTCCTCAACTGGCCCCCTCGGGGTCATCTTGGACTCTGTTTCTCTACATATATCCACCAGATAAGTAAAACCTGTTTCTCTTTCTTTATAACACCAGCAAATTTCATCCCCTCCTTTATGAATGTGCTACCAAGACCTTTATCCATTTTGAAATACAATTCAAAGTTCTCCTAGTGACCTACAAATGCATTCGTTTTGCTGCTCCCCGTTACTTTTCCTCTTGCCTTTCCCTACACCCCTCCTTGGGAACATCACCCATCAGGCAGATCCCTTTTATCTGTGCCCTTCTCTTCTCCTGCCATCTCCAGACTGGATTCCTTCCAACTCGCTGCATCGTAAGCCCGGAATAAACTATCCGAGTCAGTACATCAGCTCCATCTCTGATACTATACAAAGCCAGGCTAAAAAAACGCCTCTCTGGGGCTGTTCTGGATCCTGACCCTCTTATTCTATTTAAACACCCATGTATGTTTTAATCATTTCAATCAAAGAACTACACTAACCTCCTGTTTGCTCTACTTGTCTCTCTTGGATAGATTGTAAGCTCTGTGGCAAAGGGACTGTATGCTTGTAGCAGTATACAAGTGATGAGTAGTAGTGATCATGGAGTGGAGCAGTAGCCTAATGGTTACAGCAACAGCCTAGTACCCAAGAGATCCGGGATCGATTCCCACCGTCACTCCTTGTGACGACCTAGGGCAAGTCACTTTACCCTCCACTGCTTTGGAAGACAAGGTCTGGCAATCTACTTCTGGTGATATATTGCCAGGAAAACCCAGGGGTTGCTGGGTCACCAGGAGTCAGCACTGACTTGATGGCACTTAAAAAATAAAAAAAAAAGGGAGTTGTGATAGTAGTAGTAGCAGCAGCATAGTGCCCCACGTTGGTTCCCTGCTTGCCTTTGCCTTGTGATACCCCTGCTGTACGGTGTCTTATTCTGCAGACATACACGTGCAAGACCTTTACTCCCTGCAGCAAACAGAAGCTATTGCATTGTGTACTACCTCTTACACAGGATGCCTCACTGTGTCCCAGGAGAATTACAGCAACCACAAGTAGTCCTGTACGCAAGTATTCCTTGTCTGGTTGAACAATTTGGAGTGTCAGATATGCCCTGTACTGTAGAAGTAACTCAGGTCAATGTTAGGCTGATGCAGTCACAGTGTTCAATTGCCGTTAAACAGGGGGATACTGAGCGGCCGCGGCTAGCTACCGCTGGTGAAACAAACCTGGATATTCAGTGTTGGGGTTGTATCTGGCCCTGTTAGCATCCATGGTGAAAGTTAGGCCCGCCTTTTCTGTGCCTTACCTTTACTACTGTTCCATAACCGAGAAGCAGCTCAATATCACCATGGTTCGGTTATGGCCGGGTGCCGCACCCAGTCCACCGCAACACAAAACAATTAGTATCAGGACATGCAGCAGCGGTATCTGGGGATATATGGCTGCACTAACCGAAGACCCTGGATAGAAGGATCAATGTGGTAATCCCTTTGAATATCCCCCCCCCCCCATAATTTTAAGGCCATCTCTGCCCCGCCCCTAATTCACCCCATAATTATATGAATCGTATCTGGTCAATTAACTATTTAAAATGGCCTGATGACATCCATCTAATTAAAAAACAATAAACCACAACAACCCACAAAACACATGGATTGAGGAGCAATGCTTTGGTAACTTGAGTGGCCAGCGCATAACTCCCACTAAATATCGGGCAGTATGTCACAGCAAAGAGGTTTGCGATCATAGCAAGCACAACTAAATAGACACATTTTTCCATTTGTTACTGCCCTTGCAACAAGAAGTGTACAACTTTACAAGAAAGAATGATTTAAGTGTATTTATAGAACATATCTAAAAATCTAAGCGGATTAGAATGTAACATGCATAATAAAAGTAACTAATTCAAAAATTCAAAACAAAAAAACCCCTCCAACTCCCTTTTATTTCATTTGAATATTAGACGCTTGTCTTTCCAGACCATATGGATGTTGGAGTCACTGAGCAAGATTAAGTTATGGAACATTTTGCCAGTGGAGATGACTGCAAACTTAACTTCAAAAGAAAACTGAACTTGTTTTAGGAGGATAAAAGGATAGAGGGGTGTGATCATATAGTTAGACCGCCAAGAGAAAACTGTTGATCAAGGCAGAGACAAGTCGATCACTATCTCCGGAGTTAGCATGAACTCTGCTTCCACTGTGGTGCAGAATGAACTATAAATATCAGCGTTTTATTCTACCACCTTCTGCATCGCTGAGAGAATTGTTAATGAAATGGACAAAGACTGGAATTGGTAGCCATCCAGTTAGGTTGGTGGTGGTTCATCACTGTCCTAGGTGCTACAAAATATGTCCTTTTTGGTCTCCATGTTTAGACTTCACTGCAGTCAGCTCCTGAGGCCTGACAGCAGAGGTTCGGTGTTGATCAAGAGTTCGGAACAAGTATGAGAGAAAGGGATTTGAAGATTCATAGTGGAGGTCAAGGAGGGAGCTAGCAGTGAAAGCAAGGAGAAATACTGTTGCATGATTTTGCCGCCTGAAGTAATTTTCCACTCGGTTCAGTGGCCCATGCATGCTTTATTTAACAGGGGGTTTTATACCGCTTTATCATTTCAGTTAAAGCTTTCTGTGTGCTGACTACTATCCTGGCCTCTGGTCATTTTTCAGCCTAATAAAATCTATTTACTAGAAAAACAACCAATTATAACTCGAAAGGGGTATGTTTACTTAACACATGCTAAACTTTAGCAAAGTTAATCCGTGTTAAGTACTTCCACTGTCCATTCATTTCCATGGGCCACTGCTGCACTTATCGCGTATTAAATTTACTTAACACATGCTAACTTTTAGTAACCATGCCCCTAAGTATACTTCTATTGATGTTGAACTCTGAGTAATGTAAATGGGACAAGCACATGAAAATGAAGCTGTGGGGGATCCCTCCTTGGATTTTTACAGGGCCAATTCACTCACAAATTCAAGCCCAGCCAGTTGCTGTATACAAGTCATAAGAAAGATTTGGAAAATTAAAACAAATACTGTCAATTTTCTAATGTCTCCTTTCTGGATTCACCTCACAGTCTTCTTTATCTTTTCCATTCTTTGCCCAGGACGGCGGGGGGACCAGAGGGGCTTAACAAAGGGAGAGAAAGGAATTAAATACTCTTCATTTTCTTGTAAAGAAAACATTTTGTGGAGGTTGCATTTTCCACATCTAAAAAGGATTCCAAGAAAAGCTTTTGGAAATAGATTGGCACACAGTCTGTGGTCATTTGTCTTGTACGTAGAAGTCAGTCTGTCAGACAAGTTGGAACTACCAATAAGCTAAAAGCATGCCACAGTCTCTTGTAGTATTTTGTTTGGCCGTCATGAGTATTCCTCAGCTAGAGCAAATCTTTAAATGCATCGACTCCATGTACCGCCAGAGACACAACCAACTGTTGTTCTCCAGGGCCCCAGACTGTCTGTTTTTAAATACTCAAAAAAACAAACATACTTTATCTCTACATCAATTTAAATCATGGTATACAAATAATGTCTCATGAATAGTATATAAATGCCATGCTAACACAGATAGGGATGGAAGTGAGAGCAGACATCAATTGTGTTCACATTTTGTTGGCCGCCTTCCATTAGTGTAGTTTTCTGAAATGTGCACTTCTGGAAACACTTCAGGGCTACAGTTGATCGTTGGGGGGGGGGGGGGGGGGGGAATGGATAGCAATCTACAGTGCACACCACTGACAAGGAGACCTGGGGCTTTCCTAGCTCATAGGAGTGAGTGTAGGGATGATTACTGCTCAGGCAGCGACACCTTGTGGTAGGCCTCAGCTTAGCAACATGTCAGAGAAGTGGCACATTCTGGAGGCCTTGAATGTGAGTCATGGAAAAAGCAGCAAAAATGTGAGGCCTTTGGGAGATCAGGAGCAGAAAAACAAAGAACTTTCAAGCTGAGTCAGTGAAATTAGAAACTACGGCTTGAAAAGCTGCGTTTGTCACATCCTCTTGCAAGCAGCAGGATTTCAAGTAAAGCTTGGAGCACGCAACCCATCCTCTGGGCTTAGCCAATTCATAAACTTACTCGTTAGAGATCCATAAACCTACTGATTATACCCCACATCTTTGCCAAAAAAACAGAATTACGAAAACCAAGCCAAATCCAGGCCTTTCAGTGCTGGCTCAATCTGTCCCTGGCACCGTTTCAGAAGTAGCTTTGGATTCTTCTTGAAGAAAATAAAATTTCTATATACCAGTACAAAATCACCAATTCCCACATTTCTCGTGGTATACAGAATTCGTATAGCGGACGCCGCAGCTTCATAGGTATCATTCAATTAAAAATAGTTTTGATAAAAGTGGTTATTGATAAGTACGTACCTGTGTACCCATCCTCAGGACATCTCCGGTCCCTGTGCATTGGCAGCAAGTCCGACCTCAAGCATTCCAAATCCAGAACAGGTCCTCCCACTTTCCAAGGGACTGCCTCTCTGAAGTTTTTACTGCCTCTTCTGCAGTCTGGAACCTTTTCTGGCTCCTATGCACGAGTTCAGAGGCCTCAGTCTGCAGTCTGTGCTCTACAGGGACATTATTTGTCTTGTGGAACCTTCTGTCGGAGCTAATCAGTAACCTGAGAGGCCAGCGATTGCCCTGACTCCACTCAGGCTCTAAACTACAGCCCACCGGAAGGGGAAAAGGCTTTTATTGGAAGATTTTAAAGAAGCTGCAGGACATTAAAAAGAGAGACGGCACCCTCTCCCCTCAATGTAGCTGACCCATGACATACACAGAAACCTAAAAAACGATGGCAGAAAAAGACCGGCCCATCCAGATGTGAACTAATAAAGTCTTATTCAAAGAACAGATAGATAGATATCATGAGCATCACAGTGCATTTATAAAGCCAGTTGATGGAGAAGGGAGGTGACCAGGAATGTGAGGAAATGAATCCTGCATTCAGCTGGATCATGGTACTGCAGGCAGTGAACTGATAACTAGTGACATGACGTTCTCAGTGGACAGCCACTGAACCTGCATCACTTTAAAGCAAACCACTTCCAATCTGTTCCTCAATACACTTGGTAGTTTCTGCAGCAAAGGCCTCTTATTGGTAGGATTGGCTGCAGAGCTCTCCTCTTGACAGATTAAACTCCCATTGCTGAAGGTGACCTTGTTCACAGAACCTCCCTTCCAGTTCCCAGCTGAAGGAGAACTGTGGCAGCAGGCATTAAAAAAACACTGATGAGAAAATGTGAAGTCTACCGATAGGCAGTGAACCATGAAATTCTATAGCACCTGGCAATGTGGCATGAGCTTGCTGATCAGGGTCTCTGTGCCATGAAGGACAGGCTTGTGTCAGTGGTGATTTCACACATGCTCTTATGAGGCTAGAAGCAGCTTTTAGTTGACCGTGTATTTGTCAGTTTCTTCATTAGAACTAATTTCCTCAGGGCTGGGAGCATCAGTCAAGATCAGAAAGATCTTAGCAAGTTCTGAGACGCCAGGAAATCTAAGGCCAAAGCAGCACAGAGGGGTAATGTGATGATGTTTCTGGGTAGAAAGAAATTCTTGGTCTGGAGGCCAAGAAGAGGGATGATTGTGACTACAGAGGGGCATTTTGGCATAACTCAGCTGCTTAGAATTTCAGATTTCACAAGTAGACGCAAAATATCTATGCAAATGTATATATATCACTTCATCGTATTTGTTGTTTTGTATAATTTGGGATATTTTTCACTTTTACATAATCAGTAAAGGGCATCTCCAAAATGAGTCCTCACAGTAAGACAAAATACTACATGCACTGAATATTTTTTGAGTAGTCCTAGAAATCCTATTACAGGGCTCCCAACCCATGGGCCACGAGACCATTGCTGGGGGTCTGCAGAACCCAGAAAAGAGAAAAAGAAAAGATAGCTTGGTGGGAACTGGCTGGTTGGGGAGAGAGAAGGACTGGTAGGAGAGAGGAAAATAGAGAGGGCTGGTGAGGGCAGGCTTCTTATTGAGGGGAGGAGTAAAAACAAAAAAAACTAGTGGGACAAACCGGGGTCTCTTAAAGTTTGGGGAATTTAACACGGGATCTACACAACCAGGTGGTTTAGGAAACTGTGGTTTATAAGTCTGGCACAGCCTAACATTACAGAATCATAAGGCCAGATACTGAAAGGCTTATCCGTATAGCAATTGCTGCTATAGAAATGATTCCCCTATGCATGAATTTCCTGCAGCACTACCCGTATACAGATAAAGGGACTTAGCAGCAGCACTATCCATACTGTGCCAGGGTACAGAAACGGAAGATTGCTCAGCTGTACAGACTGTATATGGACAGCAGCTGAGTAGCACTGTTAAGTGGTTCAGGTTAGGAGAGCAATTTTCTTGTCCTAATTTAAATCCCTTCACTATATGGATAGTATTGTCTGTTTAGTCACTGGGGATGAGTGCTGTCCACGTAATTTCAGTGCCACTTAGACAGCTGCACTGAATATATGTGGATTATTTAAAATGCCGAACGCTTACCACAGTGTTTAAATACTGACCCAATAAGCCTTGCTGGGTCAGAGCAAGGTCCATGAAGCCCAGCATCCTGTCTTCAACAGTGGCCAGTGTGGGTCAATGTATAGATCTCAATGTATAGATCAATTTCTTAGCTTAGCTATCCCAAGTTTACCTGGCTAAGAAATCTAAGGGCTTTTCCCCCAGGAATGGTTCCACATGTCTTTTGAACCCCACTATATTAGTCACTTTGACTACATCCTCCAGTAACAGATTCTACAGGTTAATTATACATTCTGTGAAAAGCGGCAGCCCAACGTAAGTCCCGTAAAGCATTCCCAGCCCTCTGGAACCTGTGCCGGAGATTCAGACCCTGCAATCAGGACAAGTCGCAGGGGAAGCAGAATAGTATCCTATATCGGGGGGGGGGGGAAATCTAGATATCACAAGCCCAGTCTTTCTCTAACTCTATCAGCGATCTGCAAGTCAACCACACATCATACATCTGTAGTCAGTTGTACACTACAAGGAAAAAAATGCATTTCTGGACCCCTTATATAAAGGTCAGTCTACGCCCCAATCAGCAGCATTCTATGAATTCTTTTCAATCTGCTGGTTGTTAGTTTCGTGGAGTGTTGTTTGAAAGGTTAAGTACCAGAACTGCAGTCGTGATTTCATAAACTTCTGTGCTATCCGCAGTCAGTCATCTTTTTTCTATTAGGTGCCCCTGAGGAGACCAGTTTTCTTCACTGATGGAATATCGGGTCTATTAGGAAAAGGAGACCCCCCATCTTCTACTGTTTATTTCAGGCCAGTTTTGATATCTGCTTGTATTACTTAAAAGTCTATGGTTCTTTTTACCCATGAACTGTTTGCACCGGATTTCAAAGTGAAAGTTTATGTATCGGTATCTTTATTTAAAACCTTACATACTGCCAAGAAGCACATATGATCAGTTTAATGTAGTCTACAATGTAACATACATAAAACTTACACAAAAATCATTGACAACATATAAAAATGCTCCTCACCCCTAAAACAATACATTAACTTGGGAAAAATACCAATAGACAATGGTGCCTGCTTTTTCAGTTGGTACTTTGCCCGAGGAGTAAGACATGTATAAGTTCTGAAAATGTTGATCCCATCTGCCCCAGAAACTCCTCTGTACAATGCAGAGTAAAAGCCTGTTTAGCTTAACTGAGTAAATCAGTATTGACCTGCATAAATGACTTTTGCCTTGCATAGCAATAGGGCCAAACCATTGATTTGATTCCTTGGTATACTGGCCAGTGAACAATTGATGTAGATTTTCAGAAAGCGCTTGAGACTCCTTAGGAAATTAAAGAAAGGGAGGGGATATTTTAGAAAAGGCTCTGCCAGACATGGAGCCTTTTATAAAATACATATAAGGGCATGCAGGAGTTCAGATGTATTTGCCAACACATAGAGCCAGGGGAGCCGTTTTCCAAATGTACACACGGGAAATACCATTGGAAGTAACTCAGCATCTTACATGTGTAAGTTGGCCTTTTTCAAACCTATACATGTAAATGCCATGAAATTAAATACAGAGGATGCAATCTGCATTTATTTTCAGGTATTAAGGGGGATAATTCCCTTAATCCACTCTGCAGGGACCTGGCTGAAAAGTAGCACTTTTTAAAAATGTAAAATGTGCCAGGGAGCAGCCGGAAATCCCAGTGGGGGAATTTTTAGCCATTTCATTTATGAAATGAGGAATCCATCTGTAGATTCTTTTACCTGCTCGGTCCACATCCAAATCATTCCCTCAACAAGCCCCCTTGCAATTTCTATGTATGATGGATATCCATGTGCAAATTTAGCCCTTTCAAAAATCACGTGGATCCTGTTTCCACAAGTAAATTGCAAATAGGGCTTTTAACATAACCCCCTTCGACCTGCAATGAATAAACCTTTGTGTACTATGTCACAGTATCTAATAGGTTCTGCTACTAATTATAGGTTGACATATTTTCAGAAAACAACATCATCTGTATATATTGGACACATGATAACATGCAAAAAATGCTTTTAATTCAACTGTTTTTCTGTATGAAAGGTTTTCTCTACACTCTACAAGCCTCTGGAGGATAATCTCTTGGGCTCCTGGCTGTCAGACGCGTACTCCTCCCACACATCATCAATTAGACCCCAAATCAGCACCATAAAACTTCAGAGAGAGGGTTAAAAGGAGCAGGATTTCCCAGCACTGAACTCCTAGCCCTTTATCAGTCCATGGCCCAGATGAAAGGCCTTCTACTCCTGCCATTCTCCTGGTTTTATACTTAAAAGACCAGCAGGAAGACAGCAAAGACCCCATTCCACCTCCCTCTGCACATAAAACCACCACCGACAGCAAAGAGAAACTGTGGCCTGGTACTTAGAGACATAGTCCCCCCTCTTCTCCCCAACTCATGCAACGGGAATAATCTGCTGCTTAATAATAGTATCTGATGAAAGAAAAACATTAAAGATAAAAAATAATCAATGCAAAGATATGGTGAACAGAGGAAGAATGAAAGTCAGACCTTAGTTACAACTTCTGAAAACTTCCGAGTTCTTCTCAGCAATGCAACCACCAAGCTGGTTGAGAGTCCTCCAGCTGTGCTGATGCCAGTAGGAGGAGGTGTAATATCATCACACTGTTAGTTGTGAGGAGCGGGCACTTGCTTCTCACAACTAAAAAATCCATTATATGACAGAAGGTAGACGAAATGAGGACAACTGCTTTTATCAAAAGGGTTCTCAGCCCAGTCTTCAGGACACACTCTGCCAATATACAATTAATATATGCAAGAGATCACTTATATGCACTCTCTCTCTTATATGCATATTCAGTGTGGATATCCTGAAAAGTGGATCCGCTGGATGTGTCCCAAGAACTGGGTTGTGAATCACTGCTCTGTTGCAGGATGAACTTAGTATTAAGGCCACAACCTTTGTCTTCAATCACAGTCCTCAAGGACTACCAAAGGGTCAGGTTGTCAGGATCTCTCTAAAATATACACAAGAGCAATTTGCATATAATGGAAGTTGTAGGCATGCAAATCTCTGTCATGCATATTCATTAGGGATATCCTGAAAACCTGGCTGGTTGGTGGCTTTTCAAGGATAAAACACACTCCAGTGGCCAAGCCACACAACAAACGAAAAATCAGCTCTCTTGTGATGAAAGAGTTAACTGAGGGAACAGATCCAGGAGAACAGGCCTCCCATGTGAGATCCAACATAAGTCACAAAGCACTCCCAGGCCTCTGCCGTTTGTGTTGGAGATTCAGACTCTCCAATTAGAGCAGCAAGTTGCATGTAACGTACAGTGTATATTAGATTTAACCCCCCCCCCCCCAGCCTTCTTCTGATCTTCCATATCAGCCATCTCTAGCAAGTCAAAGACACGCTGTACATCTGTAATTAGTCCTGCACCAATGAAAAAAATAATAATTTATGGCTCTTTATATTACAGGTTATTCTACACCCCAAGCACACCATTCCCTAGCGTCTAACTGCACTCTCATAGCCATCAAATACTCTTTTTCATCTTAAAAATATGACCAATTTACTTGTGAAGCTATCCAGTACGCTGCTAGGATAGCTTCACAAGTAAATTTGCAGAATGATTTGAGTATAGAATCATTCTCTTTAGAAAAATTCTAGTTGAAGAATGGCTTTTACTTTTTTGTAATCACTACGACAAAAAATCCAACCTAAAAGGGGCTAGTTGCTAGGTGTGCAGATAGTAATTCAGTTAATTCACCATTAACACGCATAATTATAACACAGGTTCTCTATTGCGTCTTACCGTTGAATTAACGAGTGTTAAAGTTAGCACACCTTGGTAACTAGCCACCCAGAAGTCGAAATTACAATATCAAGCCTTATGTTTTTTGTGATTTTCAGTCCCACAAAAAACATTTTCCTTTTGCATCATAGGTAAAAATATTCTCCGTAAAACGCCTGTAAGATTCATTAGCATATATGTACATAACAGTGTAATTAATTCCACCCCGTCATCTTTTCTAAAGAATGATCCATCAGCACACGAGCCTCTCTGTTCCATTAGCTGAAATGGTCATTTGCACCTTTTCCACACTTTGATATCTCCTTTTATGGAGGATCACGGTTCACAAAAACTAAGGAACAATGTGATCATATTTCTGCATATATCTCGTGAACAGATACGTTTTGAAAGATAGAACAAGTGCATTAATACAAATGGCTGCTCTAAGTTTAAGCTTAAAAGTGCAATCGCGTTTCCATAGACCTGATCTCGAAAAAGAGGAAAGCGGGAGCATATCTCGTGAAATACTCAAAAGATGAGCTGTGAAATCTCTTGGAAGCACGTCAGAAATGATCACTAACACTAACCCAGAGAAGTTAAAATCCCACAATGGCATCGAAGACCATGAATGAATAGTAGTGGACCTGGTTATCAGATCTCTGATTTTAGGCCTCTTAAAGCACTCCTTATTCACTCCCGACCCAAATGGTAGGGAATAATCAATAGATCAATTAAAATCTTATCAAACCTTGAAAAACAGTAATATCACAATTTTCAGAAACATTGTAATATACGTATACTGGTAATAATTATCTTGGCTGCAACAGAGCTACATGCCCCTTGAAAGAGCTTAAATTTCCTTCCTATGGGTAAGGGTAACACGTTATTTTAGGCACCATTTCCAATATGAAAAAGCTTACTGTAAATTCCTCATAATTACTCTGATATACATAGACTACATAAGAGGATCTTTCTTCATCTCTTTCTCCCCTACTTAGGCAAAACTTCTTGGAATTAATCCCTTGTCCTTTTAACAAATAGCACCCTATCTTTTTATAGAAATGAAAGTGCGCTTTGAAATTAAATTCAGTTAATTAAATGCAGCCTTTTATCCACTTTGCATTACAACTCTTCTCCTTATAGCTAAATCTGCATCTCTTTACTAATGGAAGCATTCTCTCTTATATGTCTTTTTAAGTTACTGAAACGTATTGTTAAAAAAAATGTAAATGCAATAATGTAATTCCTATAAAACTAAAATACTTACATTGATCTGCTTCGAGTTTAGCAGCTGATCCACTCAGGTATAGTTTTTGGGTTTATGAAACCAATTCAACTGAGAGGGCAGGTGTAAACTGAAATACTGAAAGGGCTAATTTGCAGGCAGTATCATGAATTTTTGTGCACCATTTTTGCACATATGCAAAAATACGGAAAACTAGCTTACAAAATTTACCCAAGAAAAATTCCTCAGAAACTAATTACATGTCAGTCTGATGTACTTCGTTTTGATTTTTTAATGGCCTTGGAAAATTATTTTGGTCAAATGTCATATTCCTCCACCTTCTTCGTTATTGAACCGTTTGGCATGTTGCAGCACAACAACGACTCATTAACTGAATTTCATTTTGGCATTTTCTTAGAGCTTTCTTTTTATTTCAGATCACTTACCACCAGGTTGCTATCAAGCTGAAAACTTGCCATACAAGGAGAATAACCCTTTAGGCATGATGGAGCAGCGCACGTTGCCTTTCTATATAGCGGCTGCGGGCATGGATAAGATGTCATGCCCTCACATCGTGAGCCACAAATCCGTCTCATGGTAGTAAGAGTCTCTTCAGCTCCTCTGGTCATATCTGACCAGGTGAGAAGTGCTTTGCTAGGCGTTTGCAGTAAAGAATATCGGATTGAACGTGCTAAGGTAGGGGAGTCTTACAATATCGCACGGATAAGCAGAGAAACCTACCTCATAATGCTTAAGAATAGAGCTAATCTACCTTCGCCAGCCATATTCGGACAAGTCGAGTTTTAGCTGCCTGAAAGGACGCGTGCATTTTCATATTCGCAGCTACATAGAAAAGAGGCGTTCTGGATGCATTTTTGGAAACAACGCGCATATAGTTTAAACTTTAAAGCATTTGACGTATCGACGTTGCAGGAAAGCCATTGTTGCAGCTCACTCACGCCATTGTTTTGAAAACGTGTCGGGATACGCACGTGTGTACAGACTGCTGACAGCAACTCACGCATAACGCACGGTTACAACTTAAGTCCGTTTTCAGAAACGGACTCGCTGGACTTACTTTATGTGGACTTGAAAACATTTACGTACTTCTGCAATGACTGGAAATGCACCCAGATGTATCATCTATTTAATTTGTTGGATTTACAATCCACCTTTCCCAGGACATCATGTTACTTACAACAATGCCCGGTGAAAAGGGTTTAGAAGATTGTTTGGCCGCAGTTACCAGGGAACATTTTTTGATGTCATCGAGCACTATAGAAACATTTGACTCTTTCACATCGGCCACATCTGGTTGACTGTTGCGTCACCACATTCCAATTCCAAATCAAGACCTAAAAGTTCTGTAAACAAATGAATCACTAAAACAAATAAACGTAGGTGACGGTTTCTAGGGGTTTATTTGATGGTTGTGCGAAGAGAGGTTTTATATGGTGGTTAGCGAGCCCAGAAAATGTGCTATGAATAAATATATGCCATATAATGAGACAAGTTTATATAGAAATATCTATATATTTCACAAAAGCAGCATTGTAAAGGTTGACGGCATCACAAAGGCTAAGAGACGAGGAGTTTCCTTAAGATCTTTCCCAGCAGACTACCACTGATTTGCAGCATATACACAAAATACAGAGCTGTGAAGCCGCTGAAGAGTTTCTTGTAATTTCTGATTGGCGAAGGGAAGCGTTTCGTCAAAGTGCCCCTGAAACTGTGCGGGAGTCCTCCGCCCACGCTGCTGCCGGTAGGGGGCGGTGCTGCAATATCGCGCTTTGAGTCGCGAAGAGCTGGCAGCGCCTGCTTCTCCTAACTGAAAACGCGATATGGAAGCACCGCCCCCTGCCGGCAGCAGCGTTGCTGCATGTGTCGGTTCTTGCCCCACAGGGCAGCATCGGGGGCGGATCCCTTACTGTGGCATTCCCTCTCTTTTGACGTTGTGGCCCCTCTCTGTCGGTCACTGTTTATGAAAGGTAAAAGGATTATGCCCCTGTTATAGACGTTATCGTTCAACAGGTTGTTCATTGCATTTCATTACAGCAAATGAATGCAGAAAACAGAAATGCATCTTTCTCCATATGTATTTATTACGGGTTATATAGTCTGCATATATGTCACTTTTAGTGAAAGAAAACTCGCTAAATACTCGGAAACAGAGGATAATAGACCAAATGCTGACTTCCTGAGATCCCAAGAGGAATTTCAGCTAGTCTGTTTTTGGCACACAAATCTGTGATGAGATATCTGAGCACAATTCACAGATTTGTAGGCAATCTGACTGGGGCTGCCATGTGAGCACTTCTGCTCATGGTTGGTGTTGAGGAGTTGGGGGGGGGGGGGGAGAGGGGCAAACCAAGGCAAGTGCCCTGGGCCAGTGGCTACAATTTCTAAAAGGGCTCCTAAAGTGGGGCAAGTCCAGAAGCAGCAAGTAGGCCTCCTTCCTTGGGGCCCCTCTGCACTGCAGGGCCACTTCGGCAGAATTTAGGCTACTGCCCTGGGCCCTAAACCTGTCCAAACCTAAATGCCAGTAGGTTTTTGGGCCACCTGTCCATATTTAACGTCAACCCAACATCGGCTCTGGCCTCTGGAATAAAGACCAGCAACTCATTTCAATTGCTTTTAAGTTCCAACCACTGTGATTTGTACTTTAACTAATAAAGTTAGGGGTGAAGATGATTCCTGCAGTGCCATAAAACCTTTGAACTGGGCAGACTAGATGGACCATACTGGTCTTTATCTGCCGTTGTTTACTATGTTACTATGAACCATTCAAACCTTGTGTTTCAAGATCACCATCAATTTTTTTTTTATTTCTTATCCATGTTTCCAATTCAAAATGCTCAAATTGAGGAGCAAATCAAAAATATTAGAAATAATCATAAAATACAAAAGGACCATGTTTAAAACAATAATGAATCAAATAAGATAAAATGTTGCCTGTAAACCAAAATTAAAAACTGTAATAAATCAACAAAAACTATAAAATATCAAAAATTAATAAAAAAAACAGTACAAGCTATGTGTCTTGAAAACAGAATAATAAAGGATGCTCAAGAATGAACCATCATGCCTTGAAAGTCTTCATGAAGCAGAAATCAATTTCGAGAAATATATCCTCTTTTCCTATTTGATTTCACAGCCATAAGCCCAATGGCTAAAAAAGCCTATTCCCTATTCAACATCCTATGTTCTGGTATCTGCAATATTCCTGAAAAGGAGGAAGAAGCTAAAAATACATTTTGTTTAAAACATCACTGCCAAAAATAGTAGGGTAATTATTTATTAGGCTAAGGAACCTCTAATTATTTGTTTAAAACTTTCCAAAGCTTCATCAGTGCCTGTTTCTATTTCCTACAGACATCTGTAAATTACAGACAGAGGATGACTTTCAAAAGATTGTCACTCTAAAATAGCACGGGCAATTTTCAAGAGTATTATTATGAAGTCATTTTAGCATGCGTGTGGCTTTTATAAAATCGCAATAAGTGTAAAACTATCCAATTTATTTTATTTATTTATTTATTTACATTTCTTTTATACCGCACTATTTATCATCAGTGCGGTTTACAGTGAACGAAAATACTCACATGAGCAACGAGCTGTCATGAGTTTACATATAACAGGGCAAATAACCAGGAATTAACAATGGGAAACATTATACAAAAAATAAACTATATACAGTACAGGTTATTATTTACATTATGTGCAGCGTAAGAAATATACTTATTGCGTAACCTGTGGGATTGGATTGTGTTGGGGTGTCTGTGAGGGATCGTGGTGTTTGTAGAAGTGTAGAAGGAACAGATGATGCTTTATGGCTTTTCTAAATTGTTTAAGGTCTGTGATTGATCTGATGGCGAGTGGAAGGTTGTTCCAGTGTCTAGGGGTGTAGTAAGCAAATGCTCTTTCTGTAGTTGTATGGGTGCATCTTATAAATTCTGTCGGTATGGATAGGGTGTTGAACGCTGCTGATCTTCTTGATCTCGTATTAGGGGTGTGGATGATGAGAGATGAGATTGAGGGAGGGGCTAATTTATTGATAGCTTTAAAGGTAGTGATGAGGACTTTATATGTGATCCTGCAGTTTATAGGGAGCCAGTGTAGCTCCATTAGGATGGGGGTTGAGTGTTCCCTCCTTGATGCTCCAAATAGGACACGGGCGGCAGCATTCATGGCTAGTTGTAGAGTATTTAGTGTGTTATTTGGGAGGCCATGGAGTATTATGTTTGCGTAGTCAAAATGAGGCAGGACTATTGCTTGGAATATAGTTCGGAAATTATTATGATCGAGCATGTTTTTCAGGTATCGGAGGGTCATAATCTTGTAGTAGATGATTTTTGCTGTACGGTTTGTGTGTTCTTTGAAGTCGAGTCGGCATGAACGTGCATACTTTTACTATAGGCTTTGCTGGGGGGTGGGGCAGAGTCATGAAGAACGCCCATTTATTATAAACTTCTTTAATGTACACGCATACTCTGCACATGTACAATTACACCTGCTCTGGAGCAGACATAATGTTTGCGCCTTCAATCTAGGTGCTATTGCTGCTGGATTTTATAAAAGGCGTCTATGTGTCTTTATAAAAGAGCGCCCAGAAGAGGCACCTTTCTGCTCACTTTGGAGCCCTATGCTGTAAAGAGATAAGGCCAATAAAGACGCCTGGGCGCAGAAAGTGTTGTCTAGTGCCGCTTGACTCCAGTTCTTCAAAGGCAAACTTCCTAGGAGCTCTCTCTTTCAACATATGCTTGCAGACCCGGGGTTAAGGGGGAGGGGGGAGGGTTGGATTCAGGTCACACCTTTTCCAGTAGCAGCTGAAGGCAATTTACATTTTAAAAAATTCACTTGCCAGCCCTACACAAATGTTAAAGATGGTCTATATAAACGGATATTTATTCATGTATTTGTGAGACTGGTATTTTATTCTTCTCATTCTCCAGTGTGTTTTTGCATGAATTGTTACACTTTTGCCCTCTGCTCTTTAAGGTTTTCTGGAAGCCTTGCATTTTGTACGTCGTTAGGTAGTTGCTAAGGGACATGTTGATGTCAGCGTGAATGTTTATGGTCAAAAACTAGAAGTAATTGAAAGAAAATCTATTGCTTTAAAACAGCACTGGGAAGATAAAGCTGAATATTCTTCAAAAGGACAAACTAGAAAGAATCAAAAATGGGCCCGGGAGAAAGAAAATCTTCCCTCAGCGTTTAGAACGTGCTGTCACCTAAGTAATCTGCGAACACATGACAAGAGCCCAAGATACAAATTCAGACAAAAATAAAAAAAATTTAAAAAACATCGATCCTATCAGAAAAATTCAGTTTTGACCTTTATTTCCAGCCGTCCTTCAGGCCAATGCAGAAAGCTGGCGCTGAAGTCACATGCTATTAGCTGTGTATGCATTTTCATAGCGCGCTGATAGCGCGAAACGTCAGCACCGGTATGCAGCAAAGCGTGTATGGAATTTGTGCACAGAACTTTGGCGTAAAGTTGAAAGGAGGGGAGTCAATGCATGCACAAACAGACGCACTACAAGTGGCTGTGTGAGCACGTCTGACACTCAAGTCATGCGCACGGGACATGCAGGTTCTTTTGGCCCTTACCCGTAATAATCAACACTACGTTGCCCAAAAACATTTTTTAAATGAAATCACAACAAAGAGACATAACAGTAAATGGAGAATAATATACGCGCGTCCAAAGAACACATAAGGGGAAGAAGCAAAAGACCTTTCTTCTTGAATGCCGAACTTCCGCTTATACACTGAAAGATACATGCGGAAAATGTTCACCTCTAAGTTAAATGTTCACCGGTTCATACTTTGAAACAGTCTTTCCCTACATGTGCAAGAGGGTTAAGTCACCTCAGACCGGGCGTAGAGATAATTGCGCTCCTGTTGGTTCTGTAATCCTACGCGTTTCTTTGCATTGAGCACGGACCTTATTAACATTCCATTTTAACACGCGCAGCTCATTTGCATATTATTTAAATACACTTGGCGTTGCTGTGTGCGCGCACTTTTCCTTTTATGCATCAATCTTTTTTCTGCATTTGGTCTAACGGTACTTGTGCGTATATGTTGCGTTATCTGTGCACAAAGGGTACACCAGACTTTCTGCATCAGCCCGTTTGTAGTCTGTGTCGTACCTCAAACAGGAATGGTAAATACTTCCTCACTAGATGTCATGGGGTACTGTCGTCAGGAAGAAATCTTGCTTCTAAACACCCAACATTATCCATATCTTCAAATTAATAGTTTGGGCTGTAAAACTGGGCTGTGTGCACCATTCTTTATCTTTAAATACCATGCATGTTTGCATGCAATATCATGTCTATGGGCAGTGTTAAGAGTTATTAGCGGCATACATCATCAAAAATATCAGCCAATCTATAAGGCAAATTTTAGATCGTTCATCCTCAACGTCTCTATTCTGTTCTCATGTACTAACTACATACATAATTCTACCAATATTTAAGAAAAGACTATGCCAAATGTGAAGCCTTTTGTAAAGTATGCATAAGGACGTGAAGGTATATGTATGTGTCTTTGCTGATACAGAGCTGGAGGAGCCGTTTTACGCATGGAAATTCAGCATCTTCTTACACATGAGACTGCGGCATTTACATGTGCAAGTTGGTAGTTTGCAAACCTCTACCTATAGATGCTGCTAAATAAATATAAAGCACAATTTTTATTTTCAACTTGGAGGGGAAACACAACCGGGGATTGACGAGGATAACGCTCTTAATCCCTTCAGTGAAGGCTGACCCAAATGAGCACTTTTGAAAAACCTACATATGCCAAGAAGCAGCCGTAAATCCCGACATGGAAATTTCTGGCCATACACATGCATAGCCTTTTATGAGATGAGGAAAATACATACAGATTTCTGGCCTGGCCAGGCCAGGCCCAAAACACCCCCCCCCCCCCCAATACACCCCTTGAAATTTCATATGATGGATCTCCATGTGAAAATCACCCCCTTCCTAAAACTGCCATTTCTACATGGTAATGCCAGAACTGACACATGGAAATTGGGAACAGGCTTCTAAAATAACCCCCTCTATAGACTTATATACAGCACAAATACCTGACATAGAGGTAAAGGAGAAAAGACTTCAGAACAGCACTGATAAGAGGTGTCTGTTCCAAGTGATTATTCTGTGAATTGTGTTGAGAGGGAGAAGATCTTCAAGTACCACAAAATGCACTCAGAGACCAAAAAAAGTGGCCAAAATATTTCCCATCATATTGGGAGACATAGGCCTGATTATGGAATTTCTAATTGCACCTTGACAAGTTGCCTATGCATGTTATATCTTACGAACTCCAGCAGGAAGCTCTCTTTGCACGATGCAAGTATTAACGCGAGTGTTAGCAGTGCATTTGAGAGACAGCATAGTTACTCACCTGTAACAGGTGATCTCTGGGAACAGCAGGAATTTAGTCCTCACATATGGGCATCGTCGGTACCGACGGAGCCTGCACGGGAACGCTCCCCAGCGTCCAATCAGAAAGCTTTTGGGAGCATCCCACAGTGCCTGCGTGCTGCCTTCCCGCCTTTCCCAACTGCCTCTCTCCAGTTGAGTTTTAAAGCTGAGACAAAGAGAGAGAGAGGGAAAGGAAAGAGATAGATAGAGAGATACAACTCCTAGGGGAGGTGGGTGGGTTGTGAGGATTAAATTCCTGCTGTTCCCGGAGATCACCTGTTACAGGTGAGTAACTATGCTATCTCCAGGAACAAGCAGGAATGTAGTCATCACATATGGGGACTCCCTAGCTTTAGGTGCCAGGGAGAGACCCCAGAAGTTGTGTGTCCCTGAACAGGGCTCCACTTCCCCCCATGGATCTCTGGCATCCTACCAGGGATGGTGGGTAGGAGTTGATTAGGTATGGAACAGGTGTTAGAGAACAGCCTGACCAAACAAGGCATCCCGGCGGGAGTCCTTGTCCAAGCAGTAATGGGCTGTAAAGATATGAACTGAGGCCCAAGTGGCTGCTCGACAGATGTCGTCAATAGACACAGAGTGCAGATGAGCCATTGAGGCTGCCATGGCTCTCACATTGTAAGCTGTGACATGGCCCTCCAGAGGAAGGTTCTTACTCTGATAGGCAAAGGAAATACACTGTGCAATCCAGTTGGACAGTGTTCTCTTGGAGACTGGAAGTCCCAGATGAGAAGGATCAAAAGCAACAAAGTGTTGAGAGGACTTTCTATGTTGCTGTGTTCTCTGTAAGTAAAAAGCTAAAGCTCTTTTACAGTCCAAAGTATGAAGACTCCTCTCTGCATTTGATGCATGAGGCCTTGGAAAAAACACAGGTAGGTAGACCGCTTGGTTCAGATGAAAAGGTGAGACCACCTTTGGCATAAAGTGTGGATGAGTCCTGAGTCCTTGTCATGATGGAACCTTGTATAAGGTGGATCAGCTACTAGCGCTTGCAACTCACTAATGCGGCGTGCCGATGTGATTGCAATGAGAAAGATAACCTTCCAAGAAAGGAATTTCAAGGAGGTAGTAGCTAAAGGTTCAAATGGTGGCTTCGTGAGCTGCCCAAGAACCAGGTTTAAGTCCCATGCCACCGGTGGTGGTCTAATGGGAGGCTTAGTTAAGAGAAGGCATCTCATAAATCTTGCTATAAGAGGATGAGAGAGAAATAGGTTGTCCATTTAGAGGCTTAAGGGAAGCTGCAATAGCACTCAAATGGACTCTTACTGAATTAGTCTTAAGACCTGCATTGGATAAATGAAGGAGATACTCCAGCAATGATTCCAGAGGTATCGCAAGGGGGTTAAGAGCCTTTTGTGAACACCATATGGTAAACCTTTTCCACTTGAAAGCATAAGAGGGTCTTGTGGAAGGTTTCCTGGAAGCAAGAAGAATATCTTTCACTTGCTGAGGGATATTAAGATCATGGAGATCTAGGCCTTCAGCAACCAAGCCCTGAGATGCAGAGACTGGAGATTGGGATGCCATAACATTCCGTTCTCCTGGGATAGGAGATCTGGAGCAGACCCTAACTCCAGGGAGGGAGCTTGAGAGAGATGTAGAAGCAGAGGGCACCACACTTGCCGTGGCCAATGTGGAGCTATGAGAATCATATGGCCTCTGTCTCTCTGAAGTTTGAACAGGGTTTTGGGAATTAGGGGAATGGGTGGAAAGGCATATAGGAAGTCTTGACCCCAGTAAAGGAGGAAAGCATTCCTGGCCTGAGCCCCCTGAGCCGGAATTCTGGAACAGAACCGGGGAAGTTTGGCATTCCACGGACTTGCAAAGATGTCTATGTCCGAGGTTCCCCGAAGTTGAAATATCATGGTCACCTGATCTACATGCAGAGACCACTCGTGTGAAAGCAGAACTCGACTGAGTCTGTCTGCCCGAGTTTTGAATGCCTGGAAGATACACTGCCAGAAGATGAATCTGATGCTCTCTGGCGAGAGCCCATAGTCGCAAAGCTTCATTGCAAAGCGACAGAGCCTGTTCCCCCCTGCTTGTTCACATAGAACATGGCTACTTGATTGTCCGTATGAATGAGGACTGTCTTGTAGCTGAGCAGGGTGTGGAACACTCGCAGAGCAAGAAAGATTGCTCTGAGCTCCAAGAAATTGATATGTAGATAACTCTCCTGTGGAGAGACCAGGTGCCCTGGGTGGAGAGGGTCTTGCAGATGAGCTCCCCAACCCATTGGAAAAGCATCTGTTGTGAGAGTTGCTTTGGGTAAGGGTTGCTGAAAAGGGGATCCCAGCAACAGGTTTTGAGTGGACTTCCACCACTGGAGGGACAAAATAAGGTGGCTTGTGTTTGCTATCTTGTCTGACAGGCATCCTGATGCCTGGTTCCAATGGGTGGATAAAGTCCACTGGGCTGCCCTCATGTGGAGGCGAGCATAGGGAACCACATGCACGTGGATGCCATGTGGCCTAGTAGTTTTAACATTTCTCGAGCAGTTACATGAGGCTTTAGCACTGCTTGAGAAGCTAACTGCACCAAGCGAAGGCAACAGGCCTGGGGGAGATAGGCCCTTGCCTTTGTGGTATCCAGGAAAGCTCCTATGAACTCTAAAGACTGAGCGGGAGTCAGACTGGATTTTGGGATGTTTATTACCAGCCCTAAATACTGAAGGATACGCATTGTGCAGGATAGAGAAGTCCTGGCCTCTGACTCTGTTGGGGCTCGAATGAGCCAATCGTCTAAGTAAGGGAAGGCGAATATCCCTAGAGTGCGGAGAAATGCTGCTACCACAGCCATGCATTTCGTGAACACCCTTGGTGCTGAGGCCAAGCCAAATGGAAGCACCCTGTATTGGTAGTGCTTTCCCTGAAAAAGGAACCAAAGGAACCTTCTGTGAGTTGGATGGATGAGAACATGGGTGTACGCATCCTTGAGATCTAGAGAACAAAACCAATCCGGACTCTGAAGGTATGGCAGCAGAGATCCGAGAGAAATCATCTTGAATTTCTCCTTGACAAGGAATTTGTTCAATTCTCTGAGGTCTAAGATAGGTCTGTAATCCCCTGTTTTCTTTGGAATAAGAAAATAAGGGGAATAGAACCCTGTTGATGAAGAGGTACTTCTTCTATTGCCCCTTGGGCAAGAAGAATAGCAACCTCCTGACCTAAGAGGTTGATAAGAGAGGTCGGAGAATTGAACTGCTTTACTATTGTGTGAGGGGGCATGCTTGAAAAATTAAGCTTGTACCCCTCCTTTATGATGGAGAGTGTCCATTGCTCTGCTGTTATTTGCCCCCATCTGGGGGCAAAATGACATAACCTTCCTGGAATGGTGGAAGGTTCTGGTCCCCCCAGAACCAGGAAGGCTTTCTCTAGATGAGAGTCAAAGGCCCTGTGGAGGCTGAGCCTGCTGGGCCGGTTGAGGCCTAGCAGCCTTTACTTTCTTCTGTTTGGGTGGTTGCTGATCTTTCCTGGCAAGCTGACCTGCAGAACATCCCTGCTGAACATAAGCAGGATAAAATTTGCTCTTTTTAGAAAAGAATGGTTTCTTGAACAATTTTCTTCTAGCAGGATCAGCAGTAGACTTGGATAATCTATCCAAGGTGGAATTTTCAGCATCCATTTC
Organism: Ichthyophis bannanicus; assembly: GCA_033557465.1. Taxonomy (NCBI): domain Eukaryota; kingdom Metazoa; phylum Chordata; class Amphibia; order Gymnophiona; family Ichthyophiidae; genus Ichthyophis; species Ichthyophis bannanicus. Next base: position 34,068,019 of record CM066040.1, read on the forward strand.
ATTGGCTTTTTCCTGCCAATCTTTACCAAACAGGTTCTCACCAGTACAAGGGATATTTCCCAATTTGTCTTGTACCCAGAGCTCTAAATCAGATGCCTGGAGCCAAGCAATTCTACGTGCACCTATGGCCATAGCCGAGGTTCTGCTTATGCACTCAAAGAAGTCAAAGGCTGCAGGGTTGGAAAATTTTGAAACATCTTGGGCATGTTTGACCAAAGTGAGAAAAGCCTGTCTTTTATCCTCAGGAAGAAAAGGACTGAAAGCCTCTAAATCATCTGTGACCTCCTTCAGGAACATTCCCATATAGAGACTATAGGAACTGATCCTGGCAGAAAGCATGGAAGCTTGGAAGACCCGACGTCCAAAAGCATCCAGGGTTCTGCACTCACGTCCTGGAGAATTAGAGGCATGTCTTTTTGCACTCTTGATCCTTCTCATAGTTGACTCCACTACAATAGAGTGCTGAGGAAGCTGATTCTTATGGAATCCAGGACAAGGAGGGACTCAATACATAGTATCCAGTCTACGAGAATGAGGAGAGGTGGTAAGAGGTGTTTCCCACATCCTTAACATGAGATCATATAGAATCTCATGAATGGGCAAGGTAGCTGCCTCCTTAGGAGTTTTAGGATATTGTAGAATTTCCAACTCCTTGGCCCTTGGCTCTGTTTCAGGGGCCACAGTAATGGACAGGCCCCGAGCCACCTCCCTGATAAAATCTTGGAAGGAAATATCCTCTGGAGGAGACATCCTGCGTTTAGGGGAGGAGGGCTCCTCTGGGAGAAGCATCGCTGCATCGACAGAACTGTCAGAATCCTCAGATTCTTCTGAGGACTCGAAGTATCATCTGTCCGGATGCTCTTGAAGAGCCCGATACCCGTACCGACCAAAGTCGGTACCGGGAGTAACCGGTACCGGGGTATCGGTACCGGAGGTCATCGGATGACTGGGTACCAGCAAAGCAGACACCGATGCCGATGTCGATGCTATCGGTACTGGTACCGATACCGAGGCCGGTGTCGGTACCGGTGGAATTGTCTGTCGCGGTTCCGAGGGCTTCGATGCCACAAGGAAAGCCGCCAGACTGCATTCCATAGCCAGAACTCTCTGGTCTATTGACGCTGCCAATGCCTGGATGTCGGTACCGGAGGAGACCGCCGGTACCCCAGAGCATGGCACCAGTAGTTCTGCCGAGGTCAAGGCCTCGAGAACATCCTGGAACCCCGATAATGCTTTGGAAGCCGAAGCCTCCCACCGGGGTAATTTTGCTGGTGCAGAATCCTTGAGGGCAACGCCAGAGGCATCTCGATGCTTAGAAGGAGATCTACCCTTCGAGGACCGGCTGGATTTATGTTTAGTTATCTGAGATCCATGGGAGGAAGAGGAAGCCCTAGAAGACGTCGATGCCACCAGAGCTGCATCAGAGGGAAACAGGGTACTGAGCTTAGCAGCTCGGTTCTGCCGAACTCTTTTAGACATCATGGCGCATGAAATACAATCCGTGATGGAGTGGTCAGGAACTAAACATTGTAGACACCATTCATGGGTGTCGGTGACGGAAATGGTACCGCCACATTTGGTGCACTTTTTGAAACCTGAGGCAGGTTTCTCCATGGTAAGGAAATGTTTTTGGGCCTAAGGCCCAAAAAGGCGCGTGCACCTGAAGAAAAAGAAAAAAGAGAATATATATATATATATTTTTTTTTTTTTTTTTTTTTTTACAGAAATAAGAAAGAAAAAACCGGCGGTACCGGTAGAGCGTCGAGGAAGGCAGACGCGACCACAAAAAAGAAATAAAAAATAATTCTTCTGCAGCGCAAGGAACATGACCTGCTGGCTCCGCGGAAAAAGAAGAACTAGAGAGAGGCAGTTGGGAAAGGCGGGAAGGCAGCACGCAGGCGCTGTGGGATGCTCCCAAAAGCTTTCTGATTGGACGCTGGGGAGCGTTCCCACGCAGGCTCCGTCGGTACCGATGATACCCATATGTGATGACTACATTCCTGCTTGTTCCTGGAGATTGGGATTATACTCCACATACCCTAGCTTGGAAGGGAGGTTCACGACTGTCATGGTACTTGCAAAAGTAACCCATTTGGAGCAATTGCCCCCAACAAAAATACTCCACGTGTTGTATATTTTAATTATTTCTCAGCATAGAAGTCTGAGGCCTAATATCTTACAGTTTTCCTCAATTAGTTCTTCCTAATCCACCTGGTTATGATTCACCCCAATTACGCCTTTCTTGCTTTCAATCCAAAATCCTTTGTTTTGTCTCTCTAGTCCGTCTTCACTCGTTGCTAGGCAGGGCCGGAGCAAGAATATCAGGCACTCTAAGTGAACCTTCCTTCAGGCAACCCCACACACCTACCCACTGGCCACAGCAGGGTCATTTCAAGGGCTATGCAAATGATTTCCTACATAGAGCGCAATTACAGACAGACAGTTGGTATCATCACTGGGCTTTCAGAAAGCTCAAAAAGAGCGAGTTACTGCATGTGGCTGGGGCAGAGAGGGGCACCAAATTTGTTAGTCACACAGGGTGCATTTCCAGTTTGGCACGGTCTTGGGCCACAGTGCTTCCTTACCTTGCAGCTCAGCCCTCTGCTCCATGGCTGGGAGGAGGAAAGGCACTTAAGAGAGCATCAGTTTAGCATGGTGGGTCAGGGATGGTCATACTAACAGACATCCCGGCAGTTCGACTTCAACCTCCCACCTATAGCCGGCATGAGAAAGGACATTTAAGAATACGTTAAATTCCTCTGCAGCACAGGGTTAGTCTTGCGAGATGATAGGCAAGATTGCGGTGGGGGGTCAGAGGAAACTGATACGCTCTTAAGTGCCTTTTCTAATGCTGGTCGCAGGCAAGAAGTTGAAGTTGAATTGCAAGGGCATTTGTTGCAGCATAGGAACATGAGGATAGTTGTGCTGAGGAAACCGAGGCTCTCTTCTTATATTTTATTTCTTGCTGCCGACCTCCCACAGCCCATATGCTGCTCCCAGAATGCCAGCACTGTAGGCAATCACCTAGTTTTCCTGATGGAAACACCAGCCCTGAAGCTAAGCTCCACAGAGAAGAGGCGGCCGTGTATGTGTTTTTCTACAGAGCAGTATCTGGTAGTGCTATGGAAATGGCTGATAGCACTAGTGCCATCCTGTACATATCAGCTCCATATCAGTAGTTGGTCTGCCATATATTGACCATATCTGTATATAAACCACTGTACATTGCAGTTATCTGTTAGTAAAGCTTATACATCTCCGCATCTGTATGTCAGGTATCACAAAGTACTATATAACTTGTATGCCCCCCTGCATCTGAACGCTTTATCAGTAATATTTATATAGCACGAGATGAAGGTCAGGACTGTGAATATGCTGGGTGTGAGTAAGGGGGTTATTTTAGAAACGTTATGACCACATACACATGTAAATTGCATCCATGTGTAAAAGACTCATTTTACAAATGGATGTCCATCCCATGTCAAAATTGCAGGGTGGTGTGGCCTAGGTCGGACAAAAATCTACACTTGTATCCCCCATTTTATATAGGGAATGGACTCATCAGCCCAAAATTACTCAAGGCCGGATTTATGCCGGCTCCCTCAATGTGCTCCTTTTGGCCATCTCCTTACAGGAGCAATTAAGGTATCCCCCATGGTCTCCCAGTGTTTATTTCCCTCTTCAAATTGAAATGAGGTAGTTAATTAGCAGCATTTACACGTCTAGGCTTGCAATGTGTGTGCATGCCAACATTTACACGTGTGCACTATGACATGCTGACACTTACAGGTGTAAGTTGCTGGTTTCCTCCATCGATTTTTCCCATGTGTACCTTCTACTGCATTTGGATATATATCCCCGTGAGCTTCTATATTTCCTGCTGTGTATTTTGGAAACGGCGCCACCTAAACTACCATCGGAATAGAGTATGTCCCGACCTAGATGTCTCAGTTCCGATCTCCACGTGCTATCTAAAATGTGCCTTTTGAGGGTTAAAATGTTGCCTGCCCTATAGTCCCCCTTCTCTCCCCAGGTAATTAACCAGGCTATGATAGGATACTTTCACCATCACATCCTGATCGATCACTTGGACGTGTTTCCTTTAAGAAGCTGGTCTCCTCCACACTTGTGGTTAGTCTTTAATCTCTTCCGGCTGCTCCTTTAATGGCTACATGTGTTTCTCACAAAGAACTGATTAGGGCTGTCTGGTTCCTCTAATTCGGAGTTACTGCATGTTGTATGGAAGATGTTTTGATTTTAAAGACTTTCGATTATGAATACGCATAACCAATTACACATTTAAAAGAAGAACATAAGATATGTTATATTAGTTTATGATATGCCATACTGGATCACACCAAGGGTCTATCAAGCCCAGTATCCTGTTTCCAACAGTGGCCATTCCAGGTCTTAAGTACCTGCCGGTTTCCCAGAAGTAATACACATTCCATGTTACTTGTCCTAGGGGTAAGCAGAGGATTTCCCAGGTCCTCTTTAATAATGGTTTATGGATTTTTCCTCCAGGAACTCATCCAAATCTGTTTTGAATCCAGCCACACTAACAACTTTTACTACATCTTCTGATAATAAATTCCAGAGCTTGATTACGCATGGAGTGAAAAAATATTTTCTCTGATTAGTCTTAAAATGTGCCACTTTGTTGCTTCATTTCATGTCCCCTAGTCTTTCAACTTTTTGAAGGAGTAAAACAACCAACCGAATTATGTTTACCCGTCCCACTCCATTCATTAATTTATAGACCTCTATCATATCTCCCCTCAGCCGTCTCTTTTCCAAGATCAAAGAGCCCCCAACCTTTTAAGTCTCTCTTCCATCCCCTTTGCCATTTTGTCACTCCTCTCTGTATCTTTTCTAATTCTACTATATCCTTTAAGATATGGTGACCAGAATTCCACACAATATTCAAGCATGGAGCAGTAATATCTTTTTTTTTTTTTTTTTTTACATATTGTGTTGTTGGACAGTTTGCAGGCTGACAGGATGCTACCCAAGAAACCTTTTACTTCATCCCTGAGCTAGTGCTTTTTTTCTAGCAAGAAGAGTGCTGATACTCAGATACACGACCATCCTTGCAGGAGCACGCAGAACCAATACAATGGCCTAGACGTGGCCGGCCCGATCATTAGGCAAGACTAGGCAATTGCCTGTAAAGGCAGCTTCTGAGGGGTAGCTAAGAGCACTAGCAGTCAAAGCAAAACAATAAATCCTGACAGCCATCCTTTCACCTGCAGGGAGCGTTGGGCACACACATACACACAGAGCAAAGTTTTATGCCAATTATGCATTTCTACAGGATTGTTGGTGGGGTGAGGTTGGGATGATTATAATTATCGAGTTGAATTTTTGAAAATCAGGGGGGTGGAGGGGGGTGGCTGAAGACTGATCTAGGGTGCCTAACACCCTTGCACCTGACTGCAGAGTTAAGTCCTAGACCAATCTTCCCTTCTGCTATCAGGAGACAAGAGCGACACTCTTTCCTAGTTGTGATGGTAGCACTGTGTAAAGCACCAGAGAGGGAAGAGGAGATTGAAAAGGGTTCACCGGCGCTTCTCTCTCTCTCTTCTCCCTCTCCACTACTAGCATTCCCTCAGATTGGTACACATGTTGCAGAAGTAATGCACAAGGGATTTAAAAGAGAAAAAGAAAAATATATACATGGGGTCATTTTATAGAGATTTCCCACGCGCAAAGCTTTACTTGAAAAAAAGGCCTTTTATAAAATTGCCCAGTGTGTACACACAGACAACACAACACACGCATACTTACATGCATGCTGTCTGTAGGCATTTCTGGGAATGGAGTTTAGGCAGAGGAGCAATGTTCCCTCTAATTTTCTGGAGGCTGTGTGCACATAAAATATCAGCTGTGCAGCTTTTGAAGGAAGGTTAAATTTTTGTGCGCCACATAATGACACTTGGAGTTACATACTTTAAAATTTGACTACACATCAGAATACAGTATGTACACCACTTTGATTGCACTAGAAAATATTGTAGAACTTGTGAAAACTATAAATACACAACTTTTCAATCTTAAGAATGTCTGTGTTGTTTTCTATCAGAATCAGAACCGTAATTTTTGTGCGCTCTGTTGTAAAGTATGTGCGCTCGCTCGGTGAGGTGTGTGCGCGCACACACACGCACAGCTTAGAGGGAACAGTGCAGAGGAGGGGCAGAGTTGCTATGTGCCCACATAATTTACAAAACACATGTGTACATGCACAAATTTGCACCTTAGGCATAGGTGTAAATCTGTGCATTGGAATTTGTGCGCTATTGAGGCTGGTTCTGGGAACCTATTTAATAAAATCACGTAGCTACTGTACTTCTGTCAACTTTTATAACATCTTCAAATAGGTACCGTCTTGGACTTCTCACCAATATTTCCTCCAAACTGCATGTGCACACAGATCATGAACTCTGTGCATATAGCAGAACATAGATATATAATCATTTATTTTTTTTGCATGCTATCTTTATTTGCACACTTTTTATACTACTCTTTATGACATCTACATCTATCTATTTATTTAGCTGCATTTATATCCCACTTTTCACCCGGTCAAATATATATACATACACTACTGAGATAAATTTTAATTGGCTTCTTTGTACTGCTTTGTAACGACCAAACTATTTGCATCTTCTTGATCTTAGCAGCTGTGTGTGATAATTATTTAGCTTAAATTGGTGTTCTGCTCAGTTGACTGTGTCCCATCCATAGCATGGCACTAGAATATTGATCATAGATTATTAAGATCTAATAATGACAGCGTCACCGACAATGTTTCCTCTAAGCTGCGCAGGAGTGTTGCTGCACACAAATTTTCAAGTACTGAACAGAGTCAGGCTTCTATCACTGCCAAATTCCCCCCTACACTGTCCAATTCCTATCCAGCACCACTTCCACCCTGCCTGGGGGGGGGGGGGGGGGGGGGGTAGAACGTTTATGCTCAGCTCAGCGCTATAAAATTACTACAGTATATTAGCAATAAAAATCGTGTACTCTTGAAGGACTCACTTTTCAGAAAGAAGCTCTGCAAATGAAATGCAAACATAAGTAAAACAAATTACATAAACGTATCCTTAAGGTAATAATAATTTCCTTAATTTTGTCACCTTGTTGTGATTACAAATTGTAAATCAATAGCTTCTGCTGTGGACAGTTGCTCGCAAATTTGCTCAGTGGAAATTTTTGCACACAAGCAACAGGGCTTCTCACACAGACGTCCCATTATAAAATCAGGCCCATAGTTGCAATAAAAGTAATTTAAAATTAAAGGAGTACAGAATGGTTAATAGTAAAGAAATACCGGTGGCTTCAGTAACAGTGCAAAGCACCATTTGGATTCAGTGTGCACAGTAATAGATATTTCAGACAAAAAATTGATTCAGCAAACGTAAGACCTGATTTAAGCCATTTACAGAATCAACAAGGAGGGAGGAGTGGCCTAGTGGTTGGGGCAAGTTATCTCAGGCCAGAAGGTTGGGGGTCCAAATCCCACTAGAGGACAGCAACCTTGGGCTGGAAGGACTGGGGTTTCTAGTCCCACAGGTGCTCCTTGTGGTCTTGGGCAAGCCACTTAACTATTTTACAGGGAGCATGGGCAATGGAGGGTTATCTCCAAGTTATAATGCCCTGTTCAATGTAATTTCAGTTTGTTAAAAGTAAACCACCTTGATATCATGAAAGGCAGTATATAAGAAATGTTAAATAAATAAATAAATAAATAAACTACCAACAGTGTATCAGATTTGATGCTTTGGTGGAAAATCTGATTTTAATTTACCAGAAAATTCTGGGATAACCAATGTGCCGCTGTGTATAATGTGTTAATGAAATACAGGGTGAAAATATCAAGGTCAATATTAAACTGAGTGGTCTAACTTAGTTTCAAATTGTACATATATTCAACGGCGTTATCTATATAAACAGCGCTGCTAAATATACACACAGCTTGGAACGTCCACATCAGATGTTTCAAGCCATATCTAGACATTTAATTTAGACGTTTAGCTGTTGGTACTGTTACTTAGAAGTATAAAGTTATACAACTTAAGTGGAGCCACCCCCAGAATTTTCTAAACCCTGCCCCCTTTTTCAGAGAGATAATTTTGGCTAATGATTTATATGTCTACAATTTTCTGTTGAAGTGGTCCATATTAGAAAAAAATCTTTTTTGCAGTTGGTGGTGCTGCTGCCTGAATACCGGCCCAGCTGTTACTGCTCAGCATTCTAAGTACAATTACCTCACATGTGTTTGATGTAAGTTATGATGTCATAAAGAATGAGGGCGAATCAGATCCAGTGGGCGTGATGCTTGCTAATGTGGCAGTCCCCCCAGGAATTACAAGGGACCAGCAAAAACCAATAAGGATACAATGAGTTCACAGTTCACACGGTTACACAGAAACTTTGCTACTGTCAGCTGCTGCATACCCACAGAGATAAATGAACGGGTGATGGAGCAGGTCTGAGACATGGCCATTATTTCATTTCAGAATGTCACATGATGCCAGGTACCTGAATATAGAAATACTGTCTGTACTCTGCGGTATACGGGATAGAACGTGTAATAAATATAAATGCAGACGTGCACGCATTAGGATGTGTGTCTGGGATACAGTATGGCTTAGATCAAGTACCTAAGATGAAAGTTTTCAATCAGAGAGTGACGAGCAAAGTGTAGTCTAAATGAGCTGGGCAGAGCTACATCTAGTGCCACAAACTAGCAGATGTCACACATCTCTAGCTTCCAGAAACACACAGTTTCCTCCACAATGATATGGGGAGCTTTTTGACCCTATGAAGAAGGACTCTTCCCAGAGGAACAGCTTGGGTGTTACTACGTTTAGAATGGGGCCAACACTACCTTATCTATAAACTTGGGGGAGGGGGAGATTATATTATAACAAAGTGCACAAAAAATGTTAACATATTTTGATAGAAAAGCAGTATTGTACATTTTATTTTATATATGCTCAAAGCATTCTGGAAAGTACAAAATAGGAGGGAAACACTTTTAATAAATCTGGATTATTCTACAGAATCTCTGAGCCGCCAGTAAATGACAGAAATCTGAAGATATTCGGCTCACAGCAACTTGTCTCATGCTGAGAAAAAAAAAAAGATTGGCCTGGGTTTGGGGACATTCATCTCTAACCCAAGCAGATTTATAATTTGCATGAGGGTTTTTTGTTGTCTTTTGCATGCTCCAAATTTCACAGAACAGAGGTGAAATATAGAAGCAGACAGTGTGTACGAAAGATAACAGAAAACCAGTTCACGATAAGGTCACCTGACCTATACCAAATGAAGGGGAATATTATCTTCCTTCCCATATTCCAGAGACAGAGATTGCAAACAAACAATGGTTGCATTCATTTTAACTGAAACGTCCCCCACACATTTGGACTCCAACATTGCTAAAAAGTAGTTATACCCCTACATTCACCAGATCGAGCGAGATGGATACATTCTGTTGAGTGTATCAGAGAAAATACTTTTTCCACATATTTTGAATCCTTGAATCCTTCATGTGCTGATAAGCGACTTTTGAATTATAGTCTTTCAAGACAAACTTTAAACCAGACCAGTCTCTGCAAATTACTATTGTTCCAAATTGAGAAAAGATTTTGCAAGAAGTGGACAGCAATGACTATCAAAAATTAAAAATAAGGAAAGACTACATGGGGATTGGGGGTTGAGGGGGGGAGGGAGGGTGAATGGTTCAAAGAACCATTGTGGTATGAAAGAGGAAAAACAACAACAGCATATCTTTTGTATTAGGATGTGTTGAATTGTTGTTCAGTACTAGGATGATGTCTTGTATATTATGCATCTCAGAAAAAGACATTGTGGCATTAGCAAAGATACAGAGAAGAGCTAGCAAAATGATAAAGGGGATGGAACTATCATCCTGTGATGAAATGCTGAAGAGGTTAGGGCTCTTCAGCTTGGAGAAGAGATGGTCGAGGGCAGATACGACAAAGATCTATAAAATCCTAAGCGGAGCGGAACAGGTAAAAGCAAATCAGTTGTTTACGCTTTCAAAAAAATACAAGGACTAGGGGACCCACAGTGTGAACTTACAGAGTAATGCATTTAAAACAAATAAGAGAAAAAAAATTTGCTCTCAATGCATAATTAAGTTTCCCAAGGATATGGTAAAAAGTACTTAGCGTAGCTGGTATTTAAAAAAAAAAATGTTTGGGCAAATTCCTGGAGGAAGAGTCCATAAACCGTTATTAATGGTAGACCTGGGGAAAACCACTGCTGTCTCTGGGGATAAGTAACACGGAGTCAGGCTACTTGAGAGATAGGTCAGGTAATGTGACCTGGATAGCCACTGGTGGAAACAGAAGACTGGGCTTGATGGACTCTTGATGCAAATGGCTATATAAATGCATAAGAACATTTTGGAAAGGTAGTGCTTTCCTATTTATAATGAAAATATGTTTTAAAAAATTCACCCTGTGAACTGGAATGTATTAATGCCTTGAGTACACATAAGAAAAAAGATTGACAATTCTGTTTTTTTCATCCATTTGTGTTAGGAGTGGCCTAGTGGTTGGAACAAGTTGCCTCAGGCCAGAGGGCCGGGGTTTGAATCCTGTTCCACTCTACTCAGGCCGGAGAGACTGGGGTTTCTAAGTCCCACAGGCCCTCCTTGTGGCCTTGGGCAAACCACTTAACCCGTCATTGCCTCGGGTACAAAATGTAGATTGCAAGCCCTTTGGGGACAAGGGAAATATATACCATATCTGAATGTACACTGCTTTTATCACCTTCATGCTTGTATACTGACTTACACTCAATAGAATGTAAACTAAACTATAAAAATAAAAGAATAGCAGCTTCCTTCATGCCTTCCCCATGCCCCCCAAAATATAATTTATCAAGTTTCTGTATTTATCATTCTCATGTGTTAATGGGTGGTTTGTGAATCCCAAAGCCTCACACCACAGCTCTCTGGGCTGGAAAAAGCAAGCCTCACCGAAGCTGATGCTGACCATAGACAACAGAATTCTGAAATTACCTTTCGTATTGTTCTTTCTGTAATTTCTAATTTCCTGTCTACTGTCATAAACAGTATGCGTTCATATTGTTTTACTTTTATCCACTTTCTCAATTTGGCCAAGCCGTCTTCGTCATTCCACTAAAGTTTTCAGAATTGGAATCGCCCGAGGTCGCCTCTCTCCAGGGCTTCCTGCAGCTTTGCTCCAGTTTAACAGAGCTCTTCCCTCAGCTCCCCATCTAGCCCAACCCAAAATTTTATCCATGCTGTCTCATGCCAAATCCCGGAGAAATAATTTTAGTGGAATTCTTTTTATACTTTGTTTTATTTGGTCTTATGTAAACCACTCTGATAGGTTTAAAGGACGGTATATCAAATTTAATAAGACTAGCTTCTTTTGTTATTTAATTAAAGGTAAAATAAAATATATGTTCTTTTATCTAATTTCTTAGCCTCTTAAATTTACTATATATTGATATGTATGACTTGATCTTTGCCTACAACCTCTCATATAGACTATCTTGTCATGCACTGTATAGTAATTCCATCTACTTACATGAAGCAGTAAAATGTGTTAATGCTTTCACAAACTAACCCTCATTGAAAGTGGTGTTAATGTGTGCTTTCTAGTTTATATGTACTAATGGAGCTTTACACACATATTAGAGTTTTAACACCAAAAGCTAAGCTATTGTGGTACTATGAGGCAAAATTAACAGCGCATAGAAAACGCACACTGGTATGCACAAAAAACGAACACTGATCTGTTAAGTCTTGGTGATAACAGTCATTAGCATACTAACTTTAACTCCAGTAAATTAATGCAAAGTGTCTTTGCCTGTCATGAACATGTCTTTTTACATGTAGACAAGAGGCTAGAATTAAATGATTGATTTAGAGAGAAGAGGGGTTGCTAATTATTCATCTGATGTAAAATAAGATACATATATGATTGGTCCAAGGTTCACCACTTTTTATAGCGAGTGTCCTGGTGTTAAACATTCGTATATTTTGGTGAATCGATTGGTTTGCGATGCTATCATATACATATGTGCATATATATATCACTCGCGCAGGAAATTAATTGTAATCAAGATAAGATCTCATAAAAGACAAAGCTTTTATTCTTCTTGGAGGTTTCAGTTCCTGGACAGGATAAATTTATATATATATATATAACTTTTTTTTTTAAATTCACAACTCAAATGATTTGGTTTTAGGACAGCTAGGCTTTTATTCAATGATTTTTTTGCATGGACAGACTAGGAAATTTTTTCTTTTCAATAAGGCTCTTAATTTTTTGAGTGTTTTTTTCCAACCCAGGTCACCAGCAAGAGATGACTCTAGGAAAACAAGTGCTGTCATGTAATGGAGAACAAATTGAGGAAGGAAAATAAAGGCTGTGGACCCTGTCCCAAAGAGCTTATAATCCAAAGTAAGCAAGGTTAAATACTGTAAATTACTTATAGATATCATGAGTACTCCAGGGTACAGCGAGACTGAAAGCCCACCTCTGAATCTGGTAGGCTAGTGCATGTGCTGCTATGTGTATGTCATAAATAGATGATATTAACAGCTCAGGAGACAAGTGATGATTATGTAGTGTTCTGTTGAGCCAAAAATAGTGAGAGCTCATCTAACACCCATTCAAGTCTTCTTGAGGTCTTTTTTTTAATATATGTTTTGAATGTCTGACACCCCCTCTCCCCCCCCCCCCCATGTGTATATATATGTGTGTGTGTGTGTTGGGGCAAGTTGTCTTGGGCAAGCCACTTAACCCTCCGTTGCCTCAGGTACAAAATGTAGATTGTGAGCCCTTCGGAGACATGGGAAATATATACCGTACCTGAACGTACACCGCTTTGACCCGGTGAAAAGCAGTACATAAGCATTGCTAAATAAATGTGTATGTGTATATGCAATTTAGAAAAGACATGGTTGCGACAGGAATGTTGTTGTTGACATACTTATGTGATTTAGGATTTAATGTATCAGGGTTTATTTGAATGATTTATTGCTTCTGTTATTATGATGGAATCTGCCATGAGCTGGGTAACAAGTAGAATAAGAAGTTATATTAAATTAAATTTTATATACACACAGACACACACACAAATGTGCATATGCTGTATATACATTCACTAGTAATTCTCAGACAGTGGTCTTTCCTACATCACTATCTGAACAAAAAAAGTCAAACTATACACATTTTTTCTTCTCTGCATATACGAGTATGGCGGGGCAATTTTATGAAGATATATTCTACATGTAAAGCCTGTTTTACACAAGAAAATAATAAAAAAAAAAATATGTGATCACATATGTGCACAAAAAAGTTGGTACGCAGAAAGAGCGGGCCTACTGCTATGCAATGAGTGTGTAGGTACACCTGAAGCACAGTTTGGGCAGAGGCAGAGTTGCAATGTGCGTGCCCATTACAAAGAGGACACATGCATTTATACCTTTATTTGGAGCAGGTATGAATTTGTACATGGGCTTTGGTGCACGGTTACAGCAGTTCCGGAGCCTGTGTCACCTTTATAAAATAGGCACCTTTTGGGATGACTCACATAAGTGCCCTGTTACAAAGTTACCTCTCCCACTTAATATCAGGAGTTATCCAACTACCCAAACCAACTGTTCTATGCAACACCCATATACATATAACTACCTTGTAAATATGTTGATTGCAATATATGTTTTCTGTAAACATTGTATGATCTTAGCTGTATACACTCTACAAATTATTTCCTTGTAACATCACTGCTCCAGGTTTAGGTTCTAAGTTTAATGTAATTGGTTTGTTAATTGTAACCCGCCCTTGATCTCTGGAAGGGGCGGTATAGAAAAACTTATAAATATAAAGTGCAGAGCTGGCTTATAACCATTGGGTGACCTAGGGGCAGCAGCTTCCGAGCAGACATAATCAGAGCAAAAACAGGTCCCGATTGTCGCACTAACCGTCAGCGCACATTGCTACCTGCAGAGAAGAGAGGTGGGGGGGGGGGGGCAGCTTTCAGATACACTCAGCTAATTAGTTTTTGGAAATTGTTCTCAGTATGCACATAGATATTAAACAAAGTTTAATATTTAAAAATATTATGTCCAGTATGATTCTGGGAGGGGTGACCAGGATTGTAGAGAATTATTATTAGGAGCTTGAAAGTTATTGGAGGAAAGTGCAAGACTGAAGCATTACCTGGGGCCCCCATCCCCTTATATTGACCTTGATAAAGTGATATAAAATTTATTAGACTAACTTGATGCGTTATCTGGAAGACACTAATTTCTACCACATAAAATGAAACTCTGGGAACACCAACCTATCCCAACAGGCAACCCGGCGCTTCAGACTGCTTCGCTTTTAATCATGGGATAATAGATTTTCCTCTTTTCGCCTACATAAGGATCTCCTGATGTTTCTCTGTGCCCCATTAGTAATATTTAAGCTAGGATATTATTATTATTATTTAGCACAGATCTTGGAGGCACCTACTAAGAAGTATAGTAACCAGGGGTTCTCCTTAAGAAAACCAAAGGCCAGATACTGTGAGGGTCAAAGTCAGCAGCTGGAAGAGGCCAGGTCATGTGTAGGGTTTGGGGAAAATCGAGCTTACTTCTGCCTGCCTTTAGTATTCAAAGGTCTTTTTGCCCTTATTCTGAATAAAATCAAGCTGTCTTTATTTAAGAAGCAGAATAAGCAATTTTGCCGTGAAAAGGCACAAAACCAATCCCTAGGGTTTACTGCCTACATGTGTCTTTGCCACTTCCCTAGATTTAACCTAGTCCACTGTTTGTCGTTTAGACTGTAAAATAGGCCGTCTCCTAGGCCTGGTAGCACTTTAGAAATAAGAAGTAGTAGAAATAGCAACCCAACAGAATAGAGCTGTGATGAGATCTCCTGCTTTTAAGCAAGGAAATAATAATATGTTGCGTGTTTAGGAATTGATGGTATACAATTATTTAAATCTATGGGGTGCGAACAGCTAATTTTGTTCTGTGTCATACCACCAATATGGGTTCTCGATTGTACCCAAGGCAAAACCAAACTTTTCTAACCGAAAACTGAGGGGGAGCAAAGGCCGATGTCTGCACAGGAGCTGATTTTGTGTATACCGTCGTGAGAGTAATAAACCTCACTCCGATGGCCGCCAAGGGTCCCGTTTACGAGGCACTGGCCGCATAGGCACAAAGTGAGACAACCGTTTAGTACAAGGCCCCACCGCTAACGCTCCGCGCGTTACTTACAATTATGCTTTGCGCGCGCTGATAAGTTTTGGAGATAAATATCTGACTATTTAATTAAAGATTCGTAAATAAAGAATGTAAAACCAATTGTCAGCGATTCTTAGTAGCAGAACCGAAGGTTCTATAAGAGGCATCGCCCTCGGTTGGAGCAAAAGCAGAAAGAATCAATTGATATGACCCCGATTTGGTCTATTGATTCGTTTCAAGTACTTACTGTCTCGCTGCCAAGCCCGAGTCCCTTCCCCGCGGGCTTCGCGATCGGCGGCACTGCGCGCTGGAGTCTTGTGCGCTGTAACTGCACAAAGCTTCCCTCTCTCCCTCCCGTAATTGGGAACTAATTATGGCAGATCCCTGCCCACCCTCCCAGGCTGATGGCTATAATGAGGTGTTGGAGAGCTTCCCTCCAGCGGGTCCATGATAGGAGTTAAGCCCCCTCTTCATTTCCTGGCCAGGTCATGAACCTCCTGCCCTTTAGGTCAGAAAAGGCCTGTGCCTCCTCTCTGCTCCCCCACCCCATCCCCGATGAGCCCCTGCCCCAGTCCCGCCTTTGGTCTGCTTCAGACTGGCCCGGCACGGTTCGGACTTACTTTCTTGTTGAGGGGTATCGCTGCCGCTGGTTAGCCCCGGGGACTCCAGTAGGCTCCTGCCCGCTTCCCCGGCCGGCTCCTCCGTCTGACTTCCTACCATTTCTCCAGCCTCCTCTAGATCCAGCAGGTGACTCACCGAGAAGTTCTTTTTCGCCTGTAAGTTGTCCAGGCCGGCCGCGATCGGACTGTCCAAGCGACTGGAAATGGCAGTCTGTCTGTCCATCACATGCGCATAGCTGGACGTCATGATTCCCGACTCGGACTTCGGAGCAAAAGCGCAGTCAAAGTCCGCCCAGGATCCAAGAGCTGCTCTGTCCCGGGAGAAAAAGGCAGCTAATCCCGCCGTGCCCAAGCGGCACTACCGCTCTTTCTAGCGCACCTTCAAAGCGGCGCAAACGCCACGGCCGGCTTCGGACCTTGTTCTCTGAAGCAACGGCAGAAAACTTGTTTCAGCTTTAAAACATCTTCAGACTTCAAGCAAGAGAGTTTCCCCTCCTGGTGACTCTCAGGAGTGACTGACTCTAAGGTTTCACGCAGGATGATGCCTTGCAGATGTAGTGGCAGAAGGCTGGATCCCCTCCTCCTCCTGGGAAGGAGGCTTTAAAGAGTGCGAGGGCTGCTTTTTGGAGAGCTTTAGCCCTCTCGCCGGGATAAAGCAGCTCTCTGGCACTTCAAAAGGCCCAAGACTGGCATGCGGGGAGAGACTTTGCAGGGAAGTTATGAAACTTGAAGAGCCCTGGGAGGGCAGATCGACTTAATAAGAGGCTGCAATTACGTGGCAAAGCCTTTGTGCTCTCTGACGTTTTACAGAGCCCCCCGGTCTCCATCACATGCTCCCTCCATCCTCCTCTTCGACAACAGCACCAAAAAGCACGTCTGGTTTGATCACGGGATCCTTTTGGGTTTCCTTAAGTGGATCCAGTGCTCAGGGCGCCTGCAAAAAATGCAAAAGGAAGCCCTGTCAGTCAGGCACCCCCCTCCCCGGCTCTTATTTTGTTTCAGAATTAACTCCTGATTTGCTTAAAGGTCCTGTTGGAAAATCTCCTTTGCATGTTTTGATAGGAGCTGCAGGGAACGTTTGGGGGGGGGGGGGGGGAAAGCCCACGTCTAATGGTTTGTGCGCGTTTCCTGCTCTTCGGGCCGCAGAAGGGGGCAGGGCTGGCGCGACACGGTGCATAAAACCGACCGAAAAACCACCAAGGTCTTCGGCAAGGTTAAACTGCAATCCCACCACCTGAATTCTCATGCTGAAAGCAGTAAGAGCCTGCGGGGGGGCTGCAGCTCCATCTTGGAGGGGATCCGAGTTCAGAACTCAGCGTGAACATCAGAAACGTGCGCCGAGTTTAGGGATTTTCAGGACCCCCCTTGCCATACAGACCCCTCCAACCCCACGCCCTCCTCCTCACGGAAAGAGATGAAGGAAGGGATGGGGGGCGGGCGGGGGTCCTTCTTAGACGTGCATTATTATACGGACCAGCAAGGGGGGGGGGGGATATTATAAAGAGGGTGACCCGCCCAAGGAAGGAGTCCGGGAGTTGCGTGAGTTTTTGAGCGAGGGTCCCGTTCTCCATGTGTGCAAGTGGCAGGAGTCTGGGCTGCAAGCTGCCCTAGACATCCCAAAACTTCCAGCCCCCTGATCTGGGAAAGGAACATTTGATGCCATCAAAGGGATGTAGATTGAAAGCAGATGTGCTTTCCTCGGCTCTTTCCATGCATTTAATTAAGGAGCAGGGCTGGAGGAGACTTTCATCAACAGTCCCTAGGCTCCCCTCCTCCCCCCGCTCATTTCTGCGGAATGAGACGCGCATCCCTGGTTTTTATGTCGAAGTTTGCGCCCATCTCTTTGCTCGAATGCGCGTCATTTCACGTACAAGTCTTCTCCTGTCTCTTCAGAAATCGGCACCCTGCAAAACCCGGGGCCTCCGTTCATTGCTTGGGTAAAGTCTGTAGGAAAAAGACGTTTAAGATTTTGAAAATACGGGTCTGCTTGTTTTCAACTCGTTGCCCTTTTATCGTATCAAACTCAGCAAACTTTGTTTTAAGGGGCGGGAAAGAATTGCTGAGAATAAAATAAAATGGAAAAAAGATTTGTGTGTGTTCTGAAAATAATTTATTGTTATTGTTCTATAAAACTCCCAATTGCCGAGTATTCTGCAGGAATGAAGTAAGGTCTTTCATTATTCATCCCCTGAGGCAAATCATTGTCCCCCCAATCACTGCACCAGGAGCAGCCTCTCTCTTATTCACCCCACAGCTACACCGCTTTCTCTGCCCCATCTCACGTCTCTACGCCTTTCCCCAGGGCCGGCCAACCACTGGGCAAAAACTAGGCCGTGACCTGGGACAGCAGCTTCTGAGGGCAGCAAAAGTCAAAGCAAAGCAATAGAGCTGCCAGCCGCGCAAAGAGCCATCAGCACTTTCTTTGACCCACAAGGAAGATCGGGCACAATATACACATATAAAGCAAAAAGTTTAATATTTAAAAACTACACCGTTTTACAAGATAGCTGTGGGAGGGCTGCTGCACATGATTGTCGAGTTTAATTCTGAAAATTAGGGGAGGGAGGCCGGTCTAAGGCTGAAGGTTGTCTAGGACGCCCAATACCCTTGGCACAGGCCCTGCCAGCCCCCGGGGAACTGCCACCATTTTAGTCATTGTTGGCGTCAGCGCTGTCTGCGCCTTGTAGCGCTATACAAATGAATAAGTATTACTAGCGGTGGTGTCCTTTGCCTCTGTTCATCCCATGGTGACAATTGCATCCTTTCCTCTCCATCACTGCAGGGTGACTTTCCATTTTTTTGCTCATGCATCCGGTAAGACATGCCTTCCCCCTCGTCAGCCCGAAGTGAGCCTCGCTTACAGTAATTCATCCATGGAAAGCATTTCTTTTCTGGCGAACGCGCCTTTTCTTAGTACTGCGCGCCGCAAAAGCCACCGAGAATTGGTGAGCAAGGAAGAAGAGTACGGGTTATTATAACTTTAATGCTGCCCTGAATTCAAGGTTTCAAATTCGTAACCTTATAAAGGAGGGACACGGAAAGCAAGAGCTCCGATTCCTCTACGCCCTTGCCTACAGAACAAAACCTCCGTGAATCAAACCCACAGTAATAGTTGTAGCTAGTTGCGAGATTATGGAGACGATGCAAAAATTGTAGACATCGGTTTGTATCGCTCCTATCCAATGCTGCGTTAAATGTAAAAGGTTTAGTTTATCATCTTCTAAATACAAAAAGTTGTTTTTAGAAATATTTGGTTAAATGTAAAAATAAAAAATACTGACGGATCTATAACATTATGCTTATATTGATCATATAAAGACAGTCCTAGAGTAGCGAAGGAATTGTCCAAGCATTGCTTTCTAATATCCTAAATAGACTAATAATAGCTCAGGTGGAGGTGCTAATTCTGATCATTGGAGATGATATAGTGAAGCCCAGCTGTTTTCGACTGTCTACCCCGGCAAACGAATCAAACATAAAAGATCGTATCATTTCTAATCGGGGGAACATTTGCCCTTTTCATATTGCCGACAAAACAGAGGAATCTTCTCTCCTAGCATTTTACCAGAGAGTAGCAGAGCCGAGATGGCCTGAACTGAGGTAGCCCTGGCTGAGCCATTTCTAGTATAATTGCTTATTAAAATTAAATTAAATTTAAAACGACCCTACAGGGCCGGGTTTCGACTGAGTGCTTGCGTCAGGGGCCCATTAAATCTATAAAACAAAAACAAGCCCCTTCTAAATACATGAATCATACAAACTTAATTATTAACAACATACGTCTCTCAAAGACCCGGCCATGTGTCTAAATCACAAACGATCTGACGCCTAGTGACAGCAGCCTGCACTGGTTTAGATTTGGCGAGCGGTGATGTAGCGCAGTGTAGCGACTGTCCCTGGGCTCTTCCAGACTGTTAAGAGGATTTCTCCGCTTATCCGTTTCTTTGTTGCCGAGGCTGTGCGTTCATCTCATCCCTTGAGTAGTTAGTACGTTTATCTCTTCTACATATCACCACCAGTCTTTGTCAGGATGTGACAGTGAACCATATCCCAAGGAAGAAATGCGTTGGCTTAATGTAGCCGAGAGGGGCAGAGGAGATAAAAGTACTTGGGAGCCGTTCGCTGTTTCACCACTGAGGTTTGTCTGCATAATTTTGGGAAGTTGTTCAAAGGACCGTATCTCTGTACAATGTCTACAGCCTTGACCCAGGGGAGTTGCCGGATTTTACTCTTACTTTCGGTAGAAGAGACACGGAACACGCAGAAATTGGCCAGCGGTACACGGAAGAATAAAATCGCCTTCTCAACCCTCTTCAATTAAGAGAAATCTTGCTTTTTACGGCAGCAAAGCAATTAGAGTTAATATTCACAATTAACCAACAGTGGGGCTTGACCCAAAACAGGAAAGAAACAAACGAAAAAAACCCAGCAAGGCAAATAATGGACCTTAACCTTTGCTTTTACTAACATAAACGAAACGTCCACTAAAACGTTATATTACCTTACAGTGTACACATCAAAACAACATTAAAAGTGCCTTATCTCCCAAGATTATCATTATCTGGCAGCTAAGTCCAGTTTGAAAAACATCTGTCAAATTAAAGAAGCCTTTTTTTTGCGGAATTTATGGCGGGGAGGTCATAAGGTGTCACAGGGAATTAAGAGTGCCAAATCCCTTTACCAAGGCAGCGCTCTGTGTTTATTTCATTCTATCAGAAAATAAATACGGTCAGATTAGCGAGCTGGGACTTTTCAGCTGTTATGGGAGCCCCGGAGTCCTCGGCCTGCCCATTTCTGTGCTTGAGGCGGACTGAGGCGACAAGGGTAAGAATCAAACTTAGAGGAGAAGTTGGTGACAGGCAAACATTTCACGCGGCTTTTTGCATAGGCACAGAATGGGCAAAAAACTCCTGAAACCAAACTTATTTTAAAAAAGTGGATCTGCTTCTTAAAAGTAAGAAGAAATTCACTGGAGAGATGTAAGTACAGAATCTAGAGATCTAGAGTCTCCGAAGAGAGTGCAGGGAAGCTTTCCAGGACATCTCCAGAGATTTAGCTCTAGATCTATCCATTGTTTTGTTTCCGAATTCTAGAGTTCTTCCAGAATGTCTCTATATACTTGAGTAATCTATAGATATATTTGATGCAGTATGTATAAACTTTATGGTATTCCGCACTTATATGCTGTTGATTATATATTTAAGGCTTATAAATGTTCATATATTTAATTTAAAAAAACACCTACATTTACGAGTTTCAATCAAGTTTTTTTTATTAGCAAAATAAGTAAAACAGAACTAAGACAATTAAACTACATGGCCCCATGTTTCCTGCTAAATAGATGCTTGAGGGTGTCACAAATCAGTTTTGATCCTATTCCGATACTACAGATCCAATTGCTTGATACCCGATACAAAGGAACAGATCCGATTCCACTGGAAAAGGTAAGAGGGAGTTCTCGGTACAGAAAAGGCTCAAAAATAGTTGGGATAGGGGGTGACGATGGACTAGGGGAAGTGATGCTTTTCTGAGATTCATCCTATAAACACCTATTTTATCGTGTTTTATTAGTTAAACCCTAAACTCAGTTTCTCAGTCTTTATATCTATATGTATATATAATCTGTAAACCCTTTGTGTTCAGTACTTACAGATTTCTCTGTGTTCACTTGCTATAGGTTGATCTAGATAGAATATCTGTAAAACTTTCAGCAGAGCATCTTTTGGTTTTTTTAATAGTATCTATGCTTTTATCTTTATCTTCATACAGCATCTGAGTTCATATTTTTCTGTATCGGTTAGATTATCCTTTCTGTACAATATGGATGTATATTTATATTGGTGTAAATGTCCTTCAAAAATATAAAGGAAACAAAAAGGTGATGAGCAGGGTGATGAGCACCAAGAAAACAAAAAACAGCGCAAACATTAAAGCTACCGATATGCACACCCAGACCTACTAAAGGAGCCCCATCTGCATACACACCTTTCCATATATACAGTAAAATCAATGTGTGTGTAGTGATGATGGAAGAGTTCTGATTCTGAGTTCATGTACACTTTGGGTTCAATATTAAAAAGGATTGATGCTCCTAAATTGGCCTCTTTGAAAATTTACTAGGGCCAAGTACCTAAATAGTTTCTTAAAATTTCACCAAGCTCCTATATTTAGGAGCATAAAGAGTGGGTGGCAATGGGGACGGATTTAGGATGGGAAAAAGTTAGGAGCTTAACACTGATTTTCAGCACTAGGTGCCTAAATTAGGCTCTTGAATCTAGGCATATGAATGGCAGGCCTAAATTTAGGAACATACATTTTAAGCTCCTAAATTAGGATGATTTTTGAGCTGAAAACTTCGGCTCCTAAATGTGGGCTAAAATGGGGTACAAATTTAGAAGCCTAAAACTTAGGAGCTCAGCTTTTACTGAATATCAGGCCCTTTGTTCCTCTATCAGTAATGGCTTCTCCTGGCTCAGAGATGGAGCTGTGGGAAGTTGTCTTGTTACCACTGGGTTAGACCATCAAAGCTCAGGAGGGTAGTGCATTTCCGGTCTTACCCAATACCAAACCAAACTACTCAAACACAGCGAGTACTATTAAAGCTCAAGTCAACCAAAAGACCATCAGGGTCTATGATAATTCAAGTCAGTTTTGTCTAATACCAGATCCAAGCAAATCAACCGCAGCAAGTTCTATCCAAGTTAGCGGCAGCAGGTAGGTCAGAAAGCAGGCGGTGAAATGATGGTCGTCCTAGTTCCCCCTGTGGCATTTCCAGCCCCTGTGCTTTGAAGGCAGAGCAGCAAACTTACCTTACAGATAGGTGGCTTCCCATGCTGCTTCCAATCCAGGCCTGGTGGATCTTCTCTCCTGGGCTGAAGTCTCACACATTGCGAGACTTCGGCCGGAAGAGCCCAACCGCTGGGCCTGCATTGAAGGCAGCGCATCAGGCCACCTGTCTGTAAGGTAAGTTTGCCTCTCTGCCTTCAAAGTGTGGGCCCGACGAGTGTGCAGCCCCCCTCCTGGCAAGCATCTGGGCGGGGCAGATTGCACCCACTGCCCTGCCCTTGGTACACCACTGTGTTTCCTTTCCATTGTAGCTCTCGCCACCCTTTCCTCCTCTGTGACCTTCATCATCTCCCGTCATTATCCTTCTGTGTTAAATTTAGAGACCACAGATTCATAAACATATCTGTAGTTGTATCACCACCACTACACTTGAGCTGCCACTAAACCAAGTTCCACCAAGGTTTATCAAAGATCAAACCAGTCAATCCCAACAAAGCAAAAGCAGTCAAGTCTAGCCTAACCTCACCAGTTCTGTCCAGTGCTAAAGACAGAGTTAGTCAAGTTAAGTCAGTTCTGTCCATTCCCAAGTCAATGAAACCAGCAAGACTTATAACACCCAAACCTGGTAAGTCATATTCATCACCAAGTCAGCCAGCTGAAACAAGGTCTAACCAAGGCCAAACCAGCCAAACTAAAGTTAAGCCAGTTAATCCAGGTCTAGCAAGTATTACCCACCTAAGATGTATATAATGCAGTGTGTGACTGTGAGTCAATGCCAATCCCTGGCGACCCAGCAGCTCCTGGGTTTTCTTGGCAGTGTGACCAAAAGTAGATTGCCAGGCCTTTCTTTCAGAGAGTTAAGTGACTTGCCCAAGGCCACAAAGAGTGCTAGTGAGAATCAAACCCTGGTCTCTTGGTTACCAAGCCAGTGCTCTAGCCACTAGGCTTCTCCGCTTCTATGATATGTACATTGAAGAACAGGAGGAATATGATAGAAACAGTTAACTATCTCCAATAAATAAATACATATGACACAGGTTGTTTTTCCAGTAGAAAAGAAGTTTTAAAACAAAGGACCATGAGATGAGGGTGAAATGGGATAGACTCAAACCTCAAGCTAACAAAACTTACAAGCTCTATAAATTCAAGGCATTAAGGCTTAAACTAGCCTAACGAAGCCAAAAAAAATCTAACACCAATGTGTCTAAAAATGTAACACCAATTTTTAAAAAGGGTTCCAGGGGTGATCCAGGAAACTACAGACCGGTGAGCCTGACATCAGTACCGGGAAAAATGGTAGAAACCATCATAAGAAAATTACTCAGCATGTAGATAGTCATGACCTAATGGGAGACAGCCAACATGGCTTTAGACAAGGAAGATCTTGTCTTACTAATCTGTTATGTTGTTTTTTTTTTGAAGGAGTGAATAATCAGGTGGACAAAGGTGAGTCGGTTGATATTGTGTATCTGGACTTTCAGAAAGCCTTTGACAAGGTCCCTCATGAGAGACATTTGGCAAAACTAAAGAGTCATGGGATAGGAGGCAGTGTACTATTGTGGATCAGGAACTGGTTAAAAGATAGAAAGCAGAGGGTAGGGCTAAATGGCCAATTTTCCCAATGGAGAAAGGTGAATAGTGGTGTACCCCAGGGATCTGTGCTGGGTCCGCTGCTTTTTGACATATTCATAAATGACCTGGAAAGTGGAATAACGAGTGAGGTTATCAAATTTGTGGATGACACAAAACTATTTACAGTTGTTAAAACCCAAGAGGATTGTAGAAAATTGCAAGAGGATCTTGATAAATTGGAAGACTGGGCATCAAAATGGCAGATGAAATTTAATGTGGACAAGTGCAAGGTTATGCACCTAGGGAAGAACAACCCAAACTATGGTTACACGATGCAAGGTTCCACATTAGGAACCACCACCCAGGAAAAAGATTTAGGCGTCATTGTGGATACCATGTTAAAACCCTCGGCCCAGTGTGCAGCAGCAGCCAAGAGAGCAAATAGAATGCTAGGTATGATAAGGAAAGGAATGGAAAATAAAACAAAAGATATTATAATGCCTCTATATCGTTCCATGGTGAGACCGCACCTTGAATATTGTGTGCAATTCTGGTCGCCATATCTTAAAAAGGATATAGCGATTTTAGAAAAGGTTCAGAGAAGAGCCACCAAAATGGTAAAGGGGATGGAAGGATACTCCTATGAAGAAAGGCTAAAAAGGTTAGGGCTCTTTAACCTGGAAAAGAGACGGCTGAGGGGAGATATGATAGAAGTTTATAAATTAATGAACAGAGTGGAATGGGTAAACGTAGATCAATTGTTTACCTTATCAGAATATAGAAAGACTAGGGGACATGCAATGAAGCTACAGGGTAAACTATTTAAGACTAATAAAAGAAAATTTTTTCACTCAACGTGTAATCAAACTCTGGAATTTGTTACCGGAGGATGTAGTAAAGGCTGTTAGTGTAGCTGGGTTTAAAAAAGGTTTGGACAAGTTCCTGGAGGAAAGCTCCATAAACCATTATTAAGAAGGGATCCAGGATATCAATGCTTGAACCAATACAAGCATTGTGGAACCTGTGTCTTTTGGGGAAACTGCTAGGTACATATGACCTAAGATTGGCCACTGTTGGAAACAGAATACTGGGCTTGATGGACCTTGGTCTGACCCAGTATGGCATATCTTATGTTCTTATGTTCTTAATTCACAAAAGTTGACACCAATTTTTTTAAGTTCAGAAATTGTGTTTGGATCCAAGACCGTAACAGTTGGAGACCGAGTTGGTTAGGAAAATGAAAGTCTTAAAAACAGGCAACATCAATTCATCTCTTTCCCCTCAATCCCTACAGTCTTAGGGAAAGCATGAGATTTTGGTGTAATGAAAAGAGATTTCTGGAGAGATTATTAACTAGTTATTACAAATGGCTAATATTGCACAGTATCTAAATTATGGTTGCAAGGCATCCATTACTAATCATTGAAAATAATCTTGATAAATCTGGTGCAAACCAATAATAAATCAAACCCTAAGAGGTTCCATATGGACTGGCAGAAGCCCTGAGCTCAGTCTGATTTCTCAAAGAGTCAGTGGAGAACTTTATCATCAGAAAAGTCTGAGAGGTGATGAGGTTTTCAGCCCTGAAATTGTGAAACAACATTCAGAGAGGAAGACATGCTTCTTGTGTTGTTTCCAAAGGGCAAGGAATAAGAAGGGTGAAAAAGGTTTCACTAACTCCAGACTGTTGCTGGGATAGGGGGAAGAAAAGCAGGAAAACAACGCGTAAAAAAAAATTAGATGTTTTCAAACCGTCACAGCTTCTCTGAAATCTCTGCAAGGAAACAGCACTTCAACTTTTTTCCAGTAACAAAATGCCATCTGGATAAAACATGTAGGCTTAGTGCAGCGAAACCAGTGTGAGTCAGTTCCAGCTTCTTCAAGCAGCAGTAAATATGTGGAAAGAGCACAGAATTTTTTTTTAAGAGTTGCTGACAGCAAGTCTAATCTCCACCCTTATGTAGAGCCCCAGGTAAAGGAAAGGGGACCAGAACCCTTCCTACACACGGCTTCAGCCGTGCTAAAAGATCGAAGGCCCAGAGTTTCACTCCCATTGCCTTGTGACAAGGAGACCAGATCTTTTCTAAAACCAAGTTCTGCAATCCATCATGCTCAAGCTGTCTCCCTAAGCAGGTTTTGGTATCCCAAGAGTATAATTGCCTCTTTCTTCTCAAAGAGGAATTTTCTTGGATCTGCGCATAAAATTTAAGCACATCATCAAGTCCACAGGAGCTTTCCTCCTCCATAAAGTATTTCTTGTCCAGAGATATTCCCAGGAAGGATTTCCATTTTAGTATGCTCGGTACAAAAGCTGCT
This sequence comes from Ichthyophis bannanicus, assembly GCA_033557465.1. NCBI lineage: Eukaryota > Metazoa > Chordata > Amphibia > Gymnophiona > Ichthyophiidae > Ichthyophis > Ichthyophis bannanicus. Next base: position 34,094,566 of record CM066040.1, read on the forward strand.
TCCCAAAGGGATGATGCAACCCATTTCTCTTTAATCTCACAGGATGCTCCTTTGTACCCAGCGATGTGTGGGATGGAACGCCCGGAAAACCAACGTTACCCCGAGCTGCACAGCAGTTCTCCATCCGTGACGCTGTCGGCAGTTCAAGGTGCTGCGCTATCGTGTTTTAGTCGCGAGGAGCAGGCGTGCCCGCTGCTCATGCATCAAAAGCGCCACATCGCAGCACCTCTCCCCTTCAGCAGCCGCGCGAGTGGAGAGCTTCAACGCAACTTCAAGGGAACATTGCTGAAAACCCCTCGTTGAATTATCGTATGTGAACAATGAATGTTTGGTTGGGGGAAGCAGAAATGATGAGAGCTAGCTGATTACAGACTTTTTTTTTTTTAAATCGCTATTTATTCTGTTAGGTTTTTCTTGGAGGGAATAACTCCTCTGCAAGATGCTGGTTTGACCCCGTCGTGCATGATGTGCTTACATGCTGCTTTTTTTGTCAAAAAGACAGGAGATATAGTTTAAGCCTTTCCCTGTGAACTAATCCCTTCTCTCCTTAACTGCTTTTCCCTGTATCTTGTCAGTTCATTGGTAAGTGTAAGTATAAAATAGTACTCTGTACTCCCAGACACAGCCGAATAGGTTGCTTCAATTCAGTCCCTCATTTAATACATGCGACCACACCCTCCGCCTTGGTTGTAGATGCCTGGCTTAGGATGCTCAAGTAGTGTTCAGTATAACATTGAATATCATTATGCATACAACAACAAAAAAAAAACATCATAAAAACTGATAAACAATAAAACAAAAACATCTCAGACAACTGTTAATAACAGCACAAAACTAAGTCATTTAGGATTGGAATTACTAAAAGGCACTAGGCTTACTGCATATTTACACACATTAATGCGTGTTATTAACTGCAGGTCCCATATTATACAATGGCACCTGTTACTAACAGTTTAGCATGCGCTAATACAGTAGTACACTTTAGTAAATGTAACCCTTATTTTGCATTCTTAAGCAGGGCCGGCCTGCCCATTGTGCAAGAATGTTTGCACAGGGCCCCATGTTTCAGAAGGCCCCTTGTGAACTTCATTCTCACACGATGCTCCTTGAAATATTGGCTTCAGAGGAAGTGTGGGGAAGCCTGCGTGAGGCCCCGGCTCACCTCTGCACAGCCGCCAGCCTGAAGAGAGGCGATTTCCCTCACGCTGGCAGTTGTGTTCTTGTGAAGTGTGCAAGTGCCGGGAAATGCAATTTAACCTTTCCCAGCATTCAGCATGCTTCACGAGAACACAGCTGCCAGCGTGAGGGAAAATGCTGCTCTTCATGCTGGTGGCTGTGCAGAGGTGAGTCGGGGTCTCACGCCGGCTTCCCTGGTTCCCTCTGAAGCTGCTTAGACTTAGACAGCTGCAGGGCTCTTTGGAGGAGGGGGAGGATGGACAGGATGTCTAGGATAGGACTGGAAATGCGTTGATGGGAGGGGAAGTTTGGATGGGAAAGGGCTGATTAGTGGAGGCTAAGACTGGAAATGGTCTGATGGGGGGCTGGAATAGGACTGGAAATAGGCTGATGCAGGGGCTGGAATAGGACTGGAAATAGGCTGATGCAGGGGCTGGAATAGGACTGGAAATAGGCTGATGCAGGGGCATGGGAGAATGGGACTAGAAGAGAGTGAATGCTGGGTGGGGCAGGAAGTAGAAGGGAGCTGATGTTGGGGGAGCACTAGAAGGGGCTGGGGTTGGGGGGAATGTGGATGGAGAGGGGAAAAGATATTCTGTATGGGAGGGAAGAAAAATCTATGATTGGCTGGGTATTGGGAGAGTAAGTGAGGATTGAGGATGGAAGGGTAAAATCTGAGTGGATGAAAACAGAGGGAGGAGTGGCCTAGTGGTTGGGGCAAGTTACCTCAGGCCAGAAGGTCGGGGGTTCAAATCCCACTAGAGGACAGCAACCTTGGGCCGGAAGGACTGGGGTTTCTAGTCCCACAGGTGCTCCTTGTGGTCTTGGGCAAGCCACTTAACCCTCCATTGCCCATGTTCCCTGTAAGTATTAGTGTATGTGTCTCATATCCCCTCATTTAAATATATCCCCCAATTGTGTTGTGACCACTTTGATTGAAGGATAAGGTGGTATACCAAACTGTCAAAATAAATAAAAGAAATGAGAAAGAATTGAGGAAAGAGCAAAAGGGGAAAGATCAGTACGTTAAAGCAGATGTTAAGAGAGAATGGGAAACAAACTGGAAGAAAGGACACACAGCAGAGAGAAGAGCAGGGGTAAGTCAGCTGCTGCCACACAGCAGAGAGAAGAGCAGGGGTAAGTCAGCTGCTGCCACACAGCAGAGAGAAGAGCAGGGGTAAGTCAGCTGCTGCCACACAGCAGAGAGAAGAGCAGGGGTAAGTCAGCTGCTGCCACACAGCAGAGAGAAGAGCAGGGGTAAGGCAGAGCTTTTTGACACCCACAGAAGTTTCTCTGTCCTTTCCACCTCATGTACATTGTCCCATCTTCATGTGGGTCTATCTTCAAAGAGTTCTACATTTGGCAGTGGCCACTAACCATTTAAGTCCCCTATTGGTGGGCTTTCAATGCCACTATCCTCATAATGCCACTGAGAATCCATCTAACTGCACCACTATCCAGACAGTGCTGGGCAGAATTGGATGGAGCACCAGGGGCGGAGCTATCATTAGACAGGGGAAGGCAGCCGTTTCAGGCAGCAAATATTTGGGAGCGGCAAAAAAATGTCCCATGATAGGCCAGTGACAGCTACCTAAGCCTGGTCTTAACCCCTCCCCCCCCCCCAAAAGATGACTTGCAGCATCTTCCCCTGCAGCCATTGCTGCTTTTGCAACCCTTGCATGTTTGAAAGGCTGGTTCAGTCCTCAACCCCCCCCCCCCCACTGATGTAAAAGCTTCCATCGGGAGGGGAGGATGGGGGGGGGGGGAACTGGCAGGGCCAGCCAAATGCTCAGAAGTTGCAGAGGCCTGTGCTTTTCTTTTTATGCTGGCCGCCTGCAGTAGCTACAGACCTGTGAAAAGCAGTGGAGGCAGCAGGTAAGAGGGGAGAATGCCGAGAAGAGCAACGCTTAACGTGTTGGGGATTGGAGGGCAGATGCAGGACATGAAATGGGGATGGGAGACCGAGGGCAGATGCTCGACAGGAAATGAGAAAGGGGAGGGCAGATTCTGGACCCAGAGTGGAGGGTACATATTGGACATAGGACGGAGGGAAGATGGTGATATGGGGTGGGAAGCAGGGGCTAGACACAGGATGGGAGACATGAGATGGAGGGAGTGGAAAGCAGATGGTAGATGGGATGGAGGGGCAGTTGCTGGATGAAGTAGGTGGCATGCTAGACATAGGGTGGGGGTGGAGCGAAGAGGATGGACAAAGGGTCGAGAATGGAGGAGGGGTTGAGGAAGATTCTGGATATGGGGTAGGAAGGTAGAGAGAGAGAGAGAGGGAAGATGCTGGAAACAGGGTGAGGGAGAGGGGGAATTCTGGCCACAGGGGGATGGGATAAGGAAAAGGGGGAAGCACTGAATGAGGAGAGAAAGAAAGGGGGAGATACTGGACAGGGCAGGGGAAAAAGGAGGAGAGATGCTGGACACGGGATGAGAAGTGAGAAAAAAAAGAGAGTTATTTAAAGATTGGGGAATGAGGGACTGTGGAAGGATAGAGAGTTGAGGAGTGAAAGGGCTATATTAAAAGATTGAAAAGTGGTAATTAGATGCAGCAAGAAAATGGAAATTGAGGGTGTATGGTAAGAAGTGAAATAGAGTTGATAAGACTGAAAAATAAATGTAAGAAAGCTGAAAGGAAAAGATCAAAAGAGATGGAAGGAAGTGAGAAAGACAGGAGATAAGAGAAGTGGCACATGGGCCAGAGACCCTAAAGGGCAAGTTAAGAGTAGACAGAGGAAAGCAGAAACCAGAGATTGGGATCAACATGATTAGAGAATAAAATGACCAAACAGCAAAAAGATAGGAAAATTATTTTCCATTTCATATCAGACTAAGACAAACCAACTATCAGGGCATCAGTGATATGGAACAGTGTTGGTGCGAAGGATCACATTTCTGTGACAACTGTAACACTGGTATTACCAGCACAAAAGAAAGGCCTAGCAATCTACTTCTGTATCTTGCCATGAAAACCCAATGAATAGTCACAACAAAATAAACTGTGATATAGTGCTGGAAGACGATGCCCCCACCCCCAGGTCACAAGGCACTCAGTGGGCTACTGGGGAAGAGGTAAAGACTCTTCTGAGTAAAGTCAGCATTTATGATATGGTTGGAACAAAGTTTTTGGAATGTCCGACTGATAATTTAGTTGCGCATGAAATGATAGTTAGAAATTACAAAGGTATCTTACATATTGGGACATCACAAACAACCACCAACAAAAACTCCCAGGGTAAAGCAATATAAATAGTACCAGCTAAGCTAACCTACTTCAGTAGCTCAAAAGAGTCAACTTCTAGACCACCTAGAAGGAAAAGAACATGTCACACCACAATGGCAGCAACAATTTAGGGGAGAAAAAGCCTCATAACCTTTATCACTTCCCACTATGCAGTATCAAAGAGGTGTAGGGGAGATCAAGAGCTCAGCATCATGGGCATTAAACCTCCCCCCCTTCTTTTAGTATAAATTTTTATATTTTACTAATTCAATAAATAGAAAGACGCCAAGAAGATCCCTTCCCTAAACTTGTCACTCACATCAAAACATTGCAGTCTCACATAATCAATACTTCAAAACCATAAACCATTACCAGACAACTGTATCCAACACTTAAACCCTTAACTTAGTAACAGACTTCACATATACCAACACACTTATATTCCATAACTTATAGCTCACACTTATAATACTTAACTTAAAACACCAATAAAAGGAGAATGGGACAGAGAAAGCTCTTCCACGGCACCTTACAGTTCACTTACCCAATTCCATCCCTGACTTCCATCCCCGACGTCCAGGCCCTCTGTGCACCCGGTCAGAAAGAGGCATTTCAAAATTGTTTCCAGCAGTGGCTGGAGGAAGTGCATTTTATCGAAAGGGGACTACTTTGAAAGAGACAGAGTGCAATAACTGTCAGTGCTCTACTTCCTGTGTTATTGTACAAGTCTTAATACTTTATCGCACCTTGTAATCACAGAACTTAGAGATTTCCAATATGCAGCAAAGTGAGACAAAGAAATACTTCAATGATGCATGCAAAGAAATAATTTCCGATTCTATTAGAGAAAAAACAAGATCGGCTTTCCTAAAGCTATGAGATTTAAAGAGAACATTCCAGCCTCAAACTGGAATGCCAAAAAACACTCAAGGAGCCAGGTTGAATGATGCTGAGAAGATCATGGAAAGGAGGAAAGAATACAGAGTCATTGCACCATAAAGAGCAAGTAGATCAACAACTATTTCAACCTGTACCTTACAGTCACAAAACCATTAGTGCTGAAAAGTCAAAGCAGCATTGAAAGCATTGTTGAATAGCAAAGCACCAGGCATTGATGGCATTCCTTTTGAAGTATTAAAACAAATCAGATGCAGCTGTTACAATACTTGCAAGGCTCTGCCAGGAAATTTGGAAGACAACATAACATAACATAACATACTGTATGCCATACAGGATCAGACGAAAGCTCAATCGAGCCCAGTATCCTGTTTTCAACAGTAGCCAATCCAGCTCACAAGTACAGTAGTTATCAACAGTATTGGCACCCTTGCATTTTAGGTATGCTGTGTACAATATATTGAGAAATTATTGGAAATATTCCATTTGTATGTCAGCATAATATTTTCGTATGTTCTAAGATATACAGAAATACAATAGATGTCTGTGCAACATAGATTTAGTAATTTCTGAGAAAAACCACAAAATATGACCCGGACAGGATTAATGGCACCCTTCACTAATATTTGTTAGCACAACCCTTAGCAGTGATGAGAGTCTACAAATGTTTCTCGTAATGATTTATAAATATTGTACATCTGTCTGCTGGTAGTTTCTTCCACTCTTCAAGTGTGATTTGTTCCACCTCATGAAGCCGTCAGTGTTCTCACTTCTTGTGAACGGCAATCAAATTCACCAGCATAAGCTACATAGTGCCATGTTTCAAATCTAAGAATCCTCTTGATCCTTCATCAGGCTCACTCAGGCTGAAACTCTCAGATTCAGCCTGAGAGTGAGCCTGATGAAGGATCGAGAGGATTCTTAGATTTGAAACATGGCGCTATGTAGCTTATGCTGGTGAATTTGATTGCCGTTCACAAGAAGTGAGAACATTGACGGCTTCGTTGTAAGAGGAATTTGGAGATCTACTGCATACACTGCTGTTTGGAAAAATGAGAAGCTTTGTTCAGCGATAGCAGTGCGCTGAAACCTGTTGGAGGTGTTTGTGAATCCTGGTGCAAAGAGCAAAGTTGACATTAATTAAACATATTTTAAGATGATCACAGAGTGTGAGTCCCCTTGGGTTTTCACTGGTAGAATGAAAAGTGAGTTATGTTTTAGCTCATTAAAATTGATAAAATGAAGATTTGCTACAAGATAGGTTGTCCTCTTATGGCAAATAGTCTGACAAAAAATCTTTGTGATATATATTTCTAGGGGTGTGGCAAGGGGAGAGTTACATTGTGTTAGAATAATCATGTCCTGGCAATTTCCCAATTTTTATACAATTTCCTACTGCTGCTTTTTTTTTCTTGGTCTTGTTGTATTTGATTCTTTTATATACGTCAAATATGTATAGTCCAAAGCCATTTCACTGGCCTTTTTTTTAAAGGAGATAATGGACCTTAACGAGTTGAACTGCAAGGGGGGTCTCAATAATGTTGATCACAACTGTACCTGTCAGGTTCCCAAAAAGGTACACAGATTCCATGCTGTTTATTCCAGGGATAAGCAGTGGATTTGCTCTTTCCTCTTTAAGTATGGTTTATGGACTTTTCCTCCAGGAACTTGTCTAAATGTCTTTTAAACCCAATTACACTAAACAGCTTTGACCTTAGCCTCCAGTAACAAATTCCAGAGTTTGATTTTGCATTGAGTGAAAAAATATTTTCTCTTTAGTCTTAAATGTGCCACAGTGTAGCTTCATTGTGTGTCCTAGTCTTTCCACTTTTTAAAGGAGTAATAACCAATCTACATTTACCCGTTCCACTCCATTCATTATTTTATTAGACCTCTATCATAGCTCCCCTAAGCCGTCTTTTTTTCCAAGTTGAAGAGCCCTGACCATTTAAGCCTTTCCTCATAGGGATATCTTTCCATCCCCTTCATCATTTGGTCACTCTTCTCTGTACTGTTTCTAATTCTGCTATGTCCTTTTTAAGATATAGTAACCAGAATGGCACACAATATCCAAGACGCAGTTGCACCATAGAGTGGTACAGAGGCATTATAGTATCTTTGGTTCCCTTCTCCATTCCTTTCCTTATGATTCCTAGTATTCTATTTACTTTCTTCGCCTCCACTGCACATTGAGCGGAGGGTTTCAACATATTATCCATGATGATGCCCAGATCGTTTTCTTGGGTGGTGCTACCTAATGTGTCATGTAACTGTAGTTTGGGTTGTTCCACCCCCTCTCACCCCAGGTGCATACCTTTGCCCTTATCCATATTAAATTTAAGGTCAATTTTTCACAATCCTCTAGCAATTTTGCACAATCCAAAATCACAACTTTGAATAATTTCAATAATTTTGTGTCATCTGCACATTTTGACCACCTTGCTCACCATTCACATTTTCAGATCATTTATGAATTTGTTAAAAAGCAATTGGGCCCTGCACAAATCCTTGGGGTAAGGGTTGGCCCATCTACTAGATGGGCTAGGCAGCCACCTAGGACGGCAGACCTCTGTGGGCGGCATGGCACCCATTGAAGGCCATGTGCTTTGGCACACATGGTCTGCCACTTCTGACCCCCCTCCAACAGGAAGTAGGTCAGAAGCAGCAGGCCAAGTGTGCTAAAGCACATGGCCTGCTGCAGGCCACTGTCACTGTGCCACACTGATCCAACCCTCCCCCACCCCGCCGACTGAATCAGGGCTTCTGTCTAGGGCAACAGAAACCCTTGGGCCAGCCCTGCCTGGAGTACTCCACTATTCACCATTCTCCATTGGGAAAAATTGGCCATTTAGCCTTGCTCTCTGTTTTCTATTGTTTACCCAGTTCCTAATCCACAATAGTACACATGAGGGACCTTGTCAAAGGCTTTCCAAAAATTCAGATCCACTATATCAGCCTTTATTTCACCTTTATATACCTGTTTATTCACAACTTCAACTTTCCTTGGCTAGATCAATGTTGGACTATGGTGTTAAGTACTTTTGTTCTTTATAATGGTTTCTAGTATTTTGCCAAGTACTGATGTTAGACTCATTGGTCTGTAGTTTCCCAGATCACACCTGAAACCCTTTTTAAAAAATTGGCCTTACATTTGGCCACTCTTCAATCTTCAGGTACTCCAGATTTTAATGAAAATAACATAGTAACATAGTATATGACAGCAGATAAAGACCAGTATGGTCCATCTAGTCTACCCAGCAAGGTGGCAAGAGTAGGTGCACCTGGCGCTCCCTGCAGGTCACCCCTCCTCATGCCTTTCTTTAGGAGTGTACCCACTGCTCCGTGCAGGTCATGCCTATTTATGGAGATATAAGAGATAGGATAATATCAAAATAAAACTTAACTATTGCCATAAAGGGATCCACTGTTTGTCCCATGCCATTTTGAACAGGTCTGCAATCTCATATTTCAGTTCTTGAGCACGTTGAGATTTATTTATTTAGCCAGTTTTGTATACCACCTTATCCTTCAATCAAAGTGGTTAACACAGACTGTAGGGATACATTTAACAGGAAAGGGGGGTCAGACATACAAACATACAGACTGTCTACATTTAATTCTCATCCGAGTGTGGTTGTCAGTGGGGTCGATTGCAGTGGAGACCAGTGCTTGGCAAATTATGTTACTTGGCTGTAGGATTCCATGAACAGGAGGATCTTGAGAGAGACTTGCAGAAGTCCTCTGTGTCATTTAGGGCCCTTAGTTCCTCAGGCAGGGCATTCTATAGGACAGGAGCCCTTTTAGACGTGGCTTGTTTTGTTTTATGATATCCTGCTGGCATGCTGAGTCTGTAACCATTGTTGGACCTCCTAGGTCTGCTACTTACGTCCCTGATTATTAAATTCTGGAGCACATCTGCTGAACAGCGGTAGATGACTTTGAATATGTTCAGGATTGACTTGTATTTTGCCCTTGCAATTATTGATGCATGCTGCAGTATTCTGGACCAGTTGTAGTTGGAGGATAGTCTGTTTTGGAAGTCCTTGATATAGTGAGTTTCCATAGTCCAGAATTAGTGTTACGATTGCTTGGCATACTGTGTGGAAGTGGTCTTGGTTGAGGACTGATTTAAGTCTTCTGATGGTCTGTAGGTGGTGATAGGCTTTAGCCGCAGTTTTGCTAATGTGCGTTTATAGGTTAAGAGCTTTGTCAGGGTTATGTCCAGGTACCTTACTTCATCCTTTATTTCTATTGTCTTGTCTAGGATATCGATTGCCTGGGGTGGGTTGAATGTGGGATCCCTAGTGACAAACATAGCCTCTGTCTTGTCAAAGCTGACCGTCAGGTTATTGTTGGTGAGCTACGTATTCATGTCTTTGAGGCATTTTGTCATCGAGTTTATATCAGGTGAGAGCAGGTTGACTGGGGCATAGACCATAATATCGTCAGCATAGAGATGGTAATGTATTTTCTGTTGTTTGATGATGTTGCATATGGGTTGAATATAGAGGGTGGCCCAAAAAAGTGAGAACATCTCGTAAATTAAAAGCTTAAATAGTTTACTTATTTACCTTTTTAGCTATATAACATCTTTATTTCGACAATTTCTGGTCACTATCTTTTTTTTTTTAAATTTGTCGTCAATCGTTTACATCTGTCTTTTTGAATTTATAAATAAGTTATATGCTACGAGATGTTCTCACTTTTTTTGAGCCACCCTTTATAAATGTTTAAGAGTATGGATGAGAGTGTCGAGCCTTGTGGTATTCCCTGTGTGACGGGGAATTGGGCCGATTTCTTCTCGCTGCATTTGACTTGTTGCATTCGGTTGCTCAGGTAAGAGGAGAACCATCCTAGGGTGTTTTTGCATATTCCTATCTCCTGTAGGTGCTGTAGTAGTATGGTGTAGGATACCGTGTCGAAGGCCACTAAGATGTCCATGAAACACGAGCAGAAATCCATTCTTTATGTTGTCCATTCCCTTTAGGAGATTGTCAAAGAGGGAGGTAAGAAGGGTTTCCACATTGCGATGTGGTTTAAAGCCATGCTGGTGGTTGTCTAGCACAGCATTCAGATCAATGTAGTCTTGCAGTTGTCTTTGTACCGCCTTTTTGATGATTTTTGAGAGGAATGGGAGGATAGAAATGGGATTTTGGATCCGAGTGGTTTAGCGAGGGGCTTTTGAGGATTGGTCGTATTGTTGCTTGCTTGAGCATGTGCGGCATGTATCCTTGCCGGAGGGATTCTTTTACGATTTTGTGGAGTTGTTGATTCAGTGGGTCTTTAGTGGCTTTGATCCATGCCACGGGACATGGGTCTGCTAGTGAGGTTGTTGTATTCAGGGTATCCACTATGTTTTCTATTTGCTGAACTGAGGGTATGCTAAAGTTGTCCCAGGTTTGCTGGAGCTTCGTCATTTCTGGGTTGAATGTCGAGGTGAGTGGGGCGATTGGATGATTGGAGTTCTTGGTGATCATGTAATTTGCAAATACTTGTGGGTCTAAATGGTGGGTGTCCTGCTGAGAAGTGTCTTTAGTGAGCTTCTGCACAATGTTAAATAGTTCCCTTGGCTTGTTGACTGATTTCATGATTAAGTTGGTGTGGTGCTGTTGCTTACGATCGTTAATCAGGTTATTGTATTCCAGCTGTTTGGCTTTGTAGTGGAGCAGAGAGTCCTGTGATTTGACCTGCCTCCATTTCCCTTCCAGCTTTCTGAGTACGGGTTTTGCATCCCGGATGGTATTTGAGTACCAAGGCGGGCTGAATTTCATGCATGCATGCGTGTGGTCTCTTTGATTGGAGCTGCTGCAGCCTTAGTTATTATGAGGTTCCATCTTTCTATGGTTTTGTCAAGGCTGTCACTTTCTTGCTGGAGTTGTGGAATAATTTCCTTTAGGAAAGCATCCTTGTTGTATGCTCCAAAACGTCTGTTTTTGCTCTCCCCTTCTGTGTGGTGAGAGGAGCTACCCAGGAGCAATGAGAAGGTAATGGTATGGTGGTCAGACCACGGGACTGGGGTGATTGTTGGGGTTGTGACCTGATCCTTTTCTATCAGTTGTTTAGGAATGAAGACAAGATCCAGAGTAGTTCCGTGCTGGCGTGTTGGTGTGACGAGAATCTGGCGATAATTTAATGATTCCATGGCTTTAAGAAATGCTTTGGTTTCTTTGGTGGGTGTGGAGGTCAAATTATAGTCTCCTAGGGCAATGAGGGATTTGTGCCGGCTGCTATGCGTGCATATTGATTCCAGAACTATGAAAAGATTTTCCGTCATGGCATTAGGGGGCCTATAAGTGAGACAAATGCTGAGGTATTTATTGGATATGTTGATTGTTCTGGACTCTGTTGAGTTGCTTGTAGAGATCAGTTTAAATTTGCAGCCCTTTCTGGTCAGAATAAGGATTTCGTCCCATCTCTTGTGGGCTCTGGGGCAGTTGAATGCCGAGAAGTCCAGTGGAGTGACTTGGTTCAGGATGACCTGGTCTGTATCATTGAGCCAGGTTTCGATGATGCAAATTATGTCCAGGTTCTAGTCCAGAACAAAGTCGTAAATGGTACTTGGTTCGTTTCTGATTGACCTAGCATTTATCAATGCGCATTTGATAGCGGATGCAATGATGGGGTTGTGGTGTGAAGTCTGTGGGGAATGTGTTGGTGGAGTATGGGAGGTGCTGTGCGACCTGCGTGGGTTCTGCTTAGGATGCTGTATCCCCTGGGAGGGGGTTGACCAGGATATTTGTGTGGGATGGATGGGCAGGAGGGGGAACAGTTGCATCTGCATGTTGGGTTTGGGTCCATGTGTATGGAGTGTTAGAGTGTGCAGTAGCGTGAGGTAGTCCATGAGGTGATGGTAGCTAGTGTGCATGTTTGCTGTGCCACTAACCTGAGACCAGTTTGTACTTTTTCCAAGGTGTAAAAGTTTGGCGTTTGCTGGCTTCTTTCCTCTTCTTGTTCCTCTTGGCCTTCCTATGTTTGGACCACTCCTAAGGGCCACGCCAAAGGGCCCTTTGGCTTGACCCTTAGGTGCGGGCCTGCAAGGCGCAGACGCACCTACACGGAGTGAGGCTTTAAGCAATGAAGGAGTCTCCGATTCATGAGGTCAGTAGGAGTGTATGTGGCGGTCCGTGTGTATGTGTGAGGAAGCAGAGGCAGAGTTCTGCTTGTATACTATCCAGTCCAGGTGACCTGCTATTCTTTAGTTTATCAAATAGCTGTATTACATCTTCCTGGTTTATTGAGATGTGTTTCAATTCCTCTGATACATCATCTTTCAATACCCTACATCTTCGGTAAAGACCACTCAAAGAATTCATCCCGTTTCTCCACTATGGCCTTGTCCTCCCTTAGCGCCCCTTTTACCTTTCTATCATCTAATAGTCCAAGTGGCTTTCCCAGGTCTTTTCTTATGAATACACTTGATGAGACTTCAGCCAGGAGAGAAGAGTTCCTGTCCCCTGGAGTGCGAGACACCGCGTCAACACAACCTCTGATTAAGTTTGTTGCACTGCCTCCGTGGGCCATAGCAGGGGTGCAACCCCCTCCCGGATGGCACCTAGGGTGGGCCACAAACACTGCCCCATCTTTCATACTGTGCAAAGCATAAAAACGGTGTATTGGGGCATCTGCTTCTCTTTCTGTTTTTCTGTGTTCTAATGTATGCAGAATATGGCTTCTTGGGGCTTCAATTTAAACTTTTTGGCTTCATAATTTTATTTTTAGTTTGTGATAATTTATTCTATGCATGGTGTGCTTGGGATCAGGTATTTTGTTAGCATGGAGTTTTTATGTAGGGGTCTGTAGTAATCCAGCATGTTCAGTTTTCCAAATTGGGGCCCACCGCAATATTTACAATACTGCTTTTTTCTGGTTAGGCTCTTTGTGTGAGTTTTGGAAGTTGATGCTATTCTAGTATGGTAGATTTTCTATATAAATTCTGAATAATTTTTGTAAGGTTTTGTATTACCTTACAGCATGTCCAGTACTGGTGAGGGATTATTTTGCTGTTACTGAGATGACACTAGAATCAGAAATTATTTTTTATATGTTGAGTTGTATGGGAAAAAATGTCCTAGTTCTGCTCTCACCCATTTTTGGGAGAAGCATTTCTTTGGATGTAGAATATGTGGGTTATTTAAAAGCCTTATTCATGTTTTGAACATATATGTATTGACATATAAATATCCAAAACAGCCATTTTAGAAAGGACCAAAATGTACACATTTTCCCTGATCATGTTGGGAGCATGGTCTGGACAGCAAAAAAAAGAGTTACAAGTGTATCCACCATTTCATTTAGGGGATGCATTTTGAAGACGGAAATTGTCCAAATCTGTGTTTACACCTCCTCCCTGGCACTTTGAGGTTTTTAAAAACTGCTTGTTGTGACCATCCCTTTATAGAAGGGACTCGTAATCAGGGCCGGCCCGTTCATTGAGCGAAAATGTTGTTCGCACAGGGTCCCATGTGAACCACATTCTCGCTCAATGGACGGCTGCAGAGGGAGCCGGGGAAGCCCATGAGAGGCCCCAGCTCCCTCTGCACAGCCGCCAACGTGAAGAGCCTTTTCCTTCACGTGGGCGGCTTTTTCAATGAACTTTAACCTTTCCCGGCATTCACTGCTTCACTGAAACAGGAGCCCGCGTGAAGGAAAAGGCTCTTCACGTTGGCGGCTGTGCAGAGGGAGCTGGGGCCTCGCGCGGACTTCCCCGGCTCCCTCTGCAGCCCCTTAGACGGCGCGAGGCTCTTCGGGGGGGGGGGGGGGGTGGCTAGGACTGGATGGGCTGTGATGGGGGGGACAGACAAAATGAGTTGTGATGGTGGGGGGGTGGAAACGTGGACTGGAAATGGGCTGATGAGGGCTGGAATAGGATGACATGGGCTGACAAGGGGGCTAGGATTGGAAATTGGCTGATGGGGGAGCTTGGAGTGGAAATGGGCTGATGGGGGACTGGAATGGAACTGAAAAAGAGCATATGGGAGGCTAGGACTGAAAATGGGCTGATAAGGAGCTGGAATAGGACTGGAAACGGGCTGATGGGGGCTGGATCAGGACTGGAAATGGGCTGATGAGGGCTGGAATAGGGCGAAGTGGGCTGACAAGGGGGCTAGGATTGGAAATTGGCTGATGGGGGAGCTTTGAGTGGAAATGGGCTGATGGGGGACTGGAATGGAACTGGAAAAGAGCATATGGGGGGCTAGGGCCGGAAATGGGCTGAGGAGGAGCTGGAATAGGACTGCAAACGGGCTGATGGGGGCTGGAATAGGGCTGGAAATGGGCTGATGGGGCTGGAATAGGACTGGAAATGGGCTGATGGGGGCTGGAATAGGGCTGGAAATGGGCTGATGGGAGCTGGAATAGGGCTGGAAATGGGCTGATGGGAGCTGGAATAGGGCTGGAAATGGGCTGATGGGGGCTGGAATGGAACTGGAAAAGAGCATATGGGGGGCTAGGATTGGAAATGGGCTGATGTGGAAGCTTGGGAGACTGGGACTAGAAAGGGGTGGATGCTGGGTGGGTCTAGAACTAGAAGGGAGCTGATTTTGGGGGAGGACTAGAAGGGATGGGGATGGGGAATGAGAATGGAGAGGGGAAAAGATTTTGTGTGGGAGGGAAGAAAAGTCTACGATGGGCTGGTTATTGGAAGAGTAAGTGGGGATTGAGAATGGAAGGGTGAAATTTGAGTGGATAATAAAGGAATAAGGAAAGAAATGGGGGAAAGAGCAAAAGGGGAAAGATCAGTATGTTAAAGCAGATATAGAGAAAAAATTTGGAAAAAAATCTAAAAGAGAAGAAAGGACAAATGGATAGCTCGCAGAAGAAATGAAGAAACCAGAAGAAAGTGACTGGAGCAATTGCAACTGAAAAAAAATGCACAAGCAACAAAAGGTAGAAAAATACTTTATTTTGAATTTATTAACTGGAATATATCAGCTCTGGGAAATGTGCATTGTTAACGTCTTTTGTGTTTTGTTCAGTATAAGAGGAAATTAATTTATAGTTTTATTTCTTCAGTGTTGTTGTACATCCCAAGTTTGGCTTTTGGGGTTCCCAGTTTAATTATTATCTTCCTGTTTCTAAACTGTGATCCCTTGTTCTTTGGTGACGGTCTATGTTCTGCATTTTAACCAAGCTCAGGCATTCTGTTCATGTAGTTTCTATTTGACCGTGTCACTTGTTCTCTTTCCCCAGTAGGTCATGTATTGGTATTCTCTGAGATGTATTGGTTTAATATTTGCAGTGTTGCCTTTTGATAGGTAGGGTTTGGTGCTTTGTGAGTCCTGGCAGAGCTGTTATGATATGGTGGATTTGCTATGAGTTCTAAATGGTCAGTGTTTATAGTACTTCCTAATGGGCCTGGAGGTTGGCACTGGAATATAGTAACGTAGAAATCTGTTAGTCTTTCTTTATCCAGGCACTCATTAAGAAGCATGTTTACTAAAAATGCATGTTAACCTTATGCAAATATTTATGCAAATGAGGCTCCCTATGCAAATGAAGCCCCACAATTCATCTCTGCACATAGCTCTGCACCCCCCTTGGGCCACCCCTGGGATTAATAAAGAGGATATTCCCTTCAATCCTGCAATGTTTATTGCCATCTCCTCATGTTAACTGGGTAGGCATCAAGTCCTCCATGAGCAGCTAAACTTCTACTTTTGCAAAATGGCCAAGATGCACATTAAAGTGGAGGAGTAGCCTAGTGGTTAGAGCACTGGCTTGGGAACCCAGAGACCAGGGTTCAATTCCCACTCCCTGTGGCCTTGGGCAAGTCACTTTTAACCCTCCATTGCCTCAGAAAAATCCAAGTTATCAATGTCCCTGTTTAATTACCAAGTTTTTGTTACAATGTAAACCGCTTTGATTGAAATATAAAAGCGTATGTCGGGGTTCCTCCACCGATTTTCCCATGTGTATGTTTGTTAAATAGTATCTCCTGCTGCACTTCTCTGTGATTTAAAGACACACAGTGAAGGATGGGGGATAAGTCAGTTTTACATCTGACTTACATGTGCCCACTTTCTCCTCTAAAACTGACACATTTGCAGATGTTTTCGCTTGGACATTGATTGTGATTGTAGCAAATGGCCTTCCTAAAATGTGCCTCTATATGTTCAAAAATAAAAAGCGAGAACACTGTGCAATTTACACCAAAATAAAATTAATTGTGGTTCTCAAGTTTTCATTTTGCTCCTTGGTATGTGATCACTGCCTGATCTCAGAAACGTCCTGCGTCACATCCAAGTTTAGACCTGCTCCAGGCATCTGAAAAGTACTTGGTTTGGTTGAAAAGCATCCAAAGGGTGTAGAGAAGAAGGTTCCCCATCATCCCCGGTAATCAGCACAATGTCAACAACAGCAGCCGTGGAATTTGAATCCTAGTCCATTTCCGTTCCTACTCCGCTTCTCTAATCCTTTAGCTAGCCTAGACGCCAGGTTCTGAAATTTGGTTCTGGAGATGTCTATGTAGACGCCCTCACAGACCTGGATTGAAGAGAAACAAAACGGCATATGCAGAAGCAATAGTGGAGCAATAGCGGTAGAGGAGATTTGCACCTCACTGGGATCCAAGTGAGGTAGTTGCCGTAGGAGCATATTAAGAGTATGTTCTGCCCCCCCTCCCCAAAAAAAAAGTTTTACTGCTGCCTGAGACAGCTGCCTCACTTGACTTATTGATAGAGCTGCCCTTAATTATTTTGGAAGTTATTTGTATGAAAATCTTTTTCATTCTTGATTTGTTTAAAAGACGACGGTTTGGATCTTCAAGTACAAGGATGCACAACATAGGCAATGTAGCATTTATACAGCTGAACAATTCTGCCTGTGGCAACTATGGAGAAATCTCTGCGGAACAAAGGGGAGGTCTTGTATTATCCTTTATAGCAAGCATCTGCTAAACACTTTATAAGGATTTCATAATTTTAAGAAGGAAAAAGAGCAAGAAGAGGACAGAGCTGGAAGAATTGAGTAAAATGTAGATATTTTAATTAAAAGCTTTAAGGCTAATTTTAGATAGGACGGGGAGAGGAGAATTTTAAGATGGGCAGGTCCAGATGTGGAAAATTCCCACTGTGTTTTACAAAGACTCTGCCACACACAGAGCCTCTTATAAATACATGAAAGGATATGCAGGACTACATGTGAATGTCTCCCCACATCCAGCGGCAGCAGTGATTTTAGAAAGCTGCATGTGGAAGAGAGAAAAAACAAACAGAGGTATAGCTTTACCCTAACATCAGTTACTGCAACCTACACCTTCTCCTCCCCAAAGTTCTAGCACCCCGCAATCCCATCCCCAGCTCTTATCAGGGTTCCTGGTGTCTAGTGGGAGCAACAGTAATTCCCAGTCACTCCAGGTCATGGAGGCCCTGGGTTATGACCCTTAGCTTGCAGGACCACCTATTTGGTAGTCTGACCCCTAGCGACAGTACTATGAGATTACCACTAGGGGCAATCAGGATAGGGAATCAGGTGTCTGGAAAGATCAAATGTTGGGGGATCAATATTAAGGGGATGATCGGGGAGGGGGGTGCTGACATTGGCTTTTATGCCTGTCCGTTCAAGCAAGCACTTATTCATGCCTCAGGGCAGCTGTAAAATGCTGACATCTAGATTTTTTTTACTTGGAGGCCTATTCCCCTTGTAAAATGTGGAATATGTGTTGATATTTTAGATCCATCCAAACCAGGGTCGGTGCTGCCATTAGGTTAACTAGGTGGCTGCCTAGACGGCCAGACCTCCGGGGGCCCATTGCCACTGCTATTGCCCCTCCCCAGGGCAGAGCGGGGACAATGGCTTGAAACAGCCCCACAGCACTTACCTTCAAGCTTTGGCGCCATGGGGCTGTTTGCTTATGCTGCTCTCCGCCCTCCCAATGCAGACTTCCTGTGCAAACAGGAAGTTGGCAGCAAGTCAGCACTGGGCAGCAGAGAGCGGCATAAGCAAACAGCCCCATGGCGCCAAAGCTTGAAGGTAAGTGCTGTGGGGCTGTTTGCAGCTATTGCTGCTGCTGTCGGTCCCAGAGAGGGGCCGCAGCGGTGGCAATGTGCGTTGCAGGCAGAAGCGCAGGGGATAAGCACAAGGGTACTTCATCTCCTTATGCTGATCCTGGTTCAAATCTCTCTCTTTCCACATTCTAACTACTCTCCCTTGAAATCTGTACATGATGTAGACCACCACCTGCAAATTGCTGCTTTCTAAAATCACTTTTGCATGTGAATTCCAGTCTACACCTGTAAATGCTGCCGCTTACATGAGAGGATGCTTTTAAGATAACCTCCTTTATTATGTTGAACTGTGATGGGATAAAATAGTAAGTGCATAGTTGGCCCTAAGTAATAAACAGATTTAAATTCCACTGAAAGACATTTTTTGAGCTGGATCTTTCCTCCACTTTCAAATATATGCATTTTATAGGTTTGTCTACATAAGCTGAATACCTTTAGAGAGATCACCATTATATGAAAATAAACATAAGCAAATATATAAAGAATCAACGGATTATATATATATAAAAATTGGTGATATTGTAATATTGAGCTTGCCCATTAGTGGAAGTTTTTCTGTGGCCAAAGACCGTATTAATTCTGCTCCACCTTATACCTGACTAGATTTACAGATACCCAGAATATAGATGCAGGGAGGGTCATTCCGAGGCGTGAATAACGAGGATGGATGTCCCATTAGGATGTCCTTCCTCGCTACTCGGCCCCTTTGCCAACCCCGACTAACTTCCGCGCACATTGTATGGGGAAGTTAGACGGGGCAGTGAGGGGAGGAGTTAGGGCGGGCAGTGGGCAGTCAGCGGCCCCCTGATGTACAGGGCCAATTCCAATGTTGGCCCTGTACATCTGGCGCAGGCGGCCTGAACAGGGAGCTTATTCCACGTCTTGAGGTGGAATAAGTTCCCCTAGTTGGGTGGGTTTGGCAGGCCTGCAGCGCAGAAAAGGTGGGAGGGGGGCAGAGGAAATTCGCCGCATCCCAACCCTGGCTTTGGGAGGCCAGATCGGGGAGTTGGGGAATGATAATTTTGGTCCAGCGGCCAAGGATCACGGCTCTTGATTGGAGCTGCAGTGCCATGGCAACCGGATGCCATGGTGCTACGACTCCAGTCAAGAGCCCTGACTGAGTTAGCCAGGGAAGGCTTGTACATGCAGGCCGGCCAGAATCGGGGTCTCGACCTGCACATACAGGCCTGAAAGCGATTCTGACCCTGCAGGGCTAAATGTGCCCCAAGGGTTCAGAATCTCGGCTCATTCTGTGCATCTGGTTCCAACCAAGCGCACAGAGGGCCGGCATGTCCAACTCGGATCGGGCCCAGTGTGTATAGATCATTCTATGTACAGCACTTTACTAAAAAAGCCCCATAGAGTTCTTTTACTAAAGTGTACTGTGCGGTCGGCGTCGGTTTTGGCGTGCATGAAGCATGCGCTGAAGTCTGTGGTGACTGACAGCATGAGTTCAGCAGATTTCTGCATTATTAATGCAACGTGCGTTGGAGTGGTAAAGGGGCAGGATGTGGTGAGCTTAGCCAGGACCGGCCCATCCATTGTGCGAGAACATTGTTCACACAGGGCCCCGCACGAACTTCATTCTCACACAGTGGTGCTCTTGAAATGCTAGCTTCAGAGGGAGCCAGGGAAGCCCGCGCACGGCCACGGCTCACCTCTGCACTATGCCTGGAAATGACCTTTAACCTTTCCCGGCATTCAACACGCTTCACTAGAACACAGCTGCCAGGGTAAGGGAAAATGCCGCTCTTCAGGCTGGCGGCTGTGCAGAGGTGAGCTGGGGTTTCACGCAGGCTTCCCCGGCTCCCTCTGAACCACTTAGACAGGCGCAGAGCTCTTCGGGTGGGGGGGGGGGGAGGATCTAAGATAGTACTGAAAATGGCCAATGGGGGGGCTAGGACTGGAAATGTGCTGAAGGTGGGAGATGGGAGAATGGGACTAGAAGGGAGCGGATGCTGGGTGGGGCTGGAACTAGAAGGGAGCTGATGTTAGGGGGAGTGAGGATGCAGAGGGGAAAAGATTTTGTGTGGGAGAGAAGAAAAATCTACTATTGGCTGGATATTGTGAGAGTAAGAGGGGATTGAGGATGGAAGGGTGAAATTTGTATAGATGATAAAGGAATAAAGAAAGAAATGGAGGAAAGAGCAAAAGGGGAAAGATCAGTATGTTAAAGCAGATACAGAGAGAAAATCGAAAAAATCTGGAAGAGAGAAGAAAGGACAAATGGACAGCAGACAATGGAGAGTTAGCAGAAGACACGAAGAAACCAGAAGAAAGTGACTGGAGCAATTGCAACTGAAAAATAAAATTCCCAAACAAAAAAAAAAAGGTAGAAAATACTTTATTTTGAATTTATTAACTGGAATATGTCAGCTCTGGGAAATATGTATTGCTAACGTTTTTGTTTAGTACAAGGGGAAATTTATAGTTTTTTCCTCCGGTGTTGTACATTCCTGGTTTGGCTTTTGGGGTTCCCAGTTTAATTATTGTCTTCCTGTTTCTAAATTGTGATCCCTTGTTCTTTGTTTGGTGACGGTCTATGTTCTGCATGTGTAACGGAGCTGAGATATTCTGTTCATATAGTTTCTATTTGACAGTGACACTTGTTCTCTTTCCCCAGTAGCTGTATTATTATCCTCTGAGATGTATTGGTTTAATATTTGCAGTGTTGCCTTTTGATAGGTAGGGTTTGGTGCTTTGTGAGTCTGTTATGATACGGCGGGTTTGCTATGGGCTCTAAATGGGCAGTGTTTGTAGTAGTTCCTAATGTGCCTGGCGGTTGGCACTGGATTATAGTAACGTAGAAATCTGGTAAGTCTCTCTTTATCCAGACACTCATTGAGAGGCATATTTATTAAAAGTTAGCGCATGTTAACATTATGCTAATATTTATGCAAATGAGGCTCCACAATGAATCTTCACACATGGCCCCGTACCACCCTTGGGCTGCCCCTGAGCTTAGCGCAGATAGTTTATGGGTACACCCCCTGGGTTATCTGCGCCTCAGCAATAGCGCATACTACCCTGGTGGGTTAGGGTACCGCTCCTCTAGCAATTAGCACACAGCATTTGCAACTACCACGGGTTATTTTTAGCGTTAAACCCTAGTGCACTTTAGTAAAAGGGGCCCTATGTGCTCTTTTAGCCCCTCTCTATACACAGTACTGAATCTATATGGAAAACTTGATGTCCGGTCACTTATTCCCCAGTCACTTAATCCCCGAGTCAGATAATCCCCAATAAACATTAGATTAAAATGTAAGATAACGGAGGATAAAGCATAGAACAAACAAAACAGTTGAAAATAAATTTATTCAGTACGAAAGATAAGCAAGTGATTTTAGGTACGTTAATCTTTCTGTAGTTGGGTATCGTTGAATTGCTCAAGATGTCCTGGTGCATATTTCAGCATACTTCCTTTTCTGTCTGATTTGAACCCCGGTACCGGCCTGAAGAACCGACGCCACATGCTGTCAACAATCCTCTCTCAGGCCATCGAGAAATGTCCACATGGTGGGATGTTGGCAAGAGAAGAGCGACTGCAGGGCATGATGCCAGCCTTCTACTGCATTATTCATGCGGGCAACACCACTATTCATGTCCTCGTATTTGTTCCAGATTTCTGGTGGAAATATCGCAGCTGTATAGTTATCTCCCCTGCCGCGAAGTCGTCATCGTCCTCGAACATAGGTATGTTCAAAGTACGACAATAGTTCATTCATCCTCTCATTTTGAGGCATAGATTTGGCTAAAGTCTCGAATGTGTCGACAACATCGTCCATTGGCACAAAAGCCAACGCTGCTCGACATCGCAACATGACACGTAAATTATCATGTTCCTCGTATTCTGCTTTCATCCCCAGTTCACATACTTTATGCGGAACGGCCCAGCATAGATGAAAATAACATCCAGTTCCTCTTGCAGATGGGAAGTGTGAATGACGTGCTTTCATTGCTGCACTTTCTAAGTCAGTTAAAATGACGTCTAGTGCAGCATTTGGTGCTATATCTTGCAATACAGCAAACAATTTATTGTATGTAAAGGCCGTTTTGTTTTGTAGGAGACAGTAAATTGCCGGCGGTGTAACTCCTTGTCGGTACCAATGACATAGGAAAATGTGGTAGGGAGGTTCTGGAGGCTAAATTTAAGCTTTTAGGTAGGAAGTTGAAATCCAGAACTTCCAGGGTAGCGTTCTCCAAAATGCTTCCTGTTCCATGCGCAGGACCCAAAAGGCAGACAGGGCTCTGGAGTCTCAATGCGTGGATGAGACGATGGTGCAAGGATGAGGGTTTTGGATTTGTTAGGAACTGCGGAACATTCTGGGGAAAGGAGGGGCTCTTCTGAAGGGATGGGCTTCACCTTAACCTGGATGGAACCAGACTGCTGGCATTAAGGGAAGAGTGGCCTAGTGGTTGGGGCAAGGTACTACAGGCCAGAAGGTCAGTGGTTCAAATCCCACTAGAGGACAGCAACCTTGGGCCAGAAGGACTGGGGTTTATAGTCCCACAGGTGCTCCTTGTGGTCCTGGGCAAGCTACTTAACCCTCCATTGCCCATGTTCCCTGTATTAGTGTATGTGTCTCATATCCCCTCGTGTTAAATGTAATCCCCAACCACTTTGACCCGGTGAAAAGCGGGATATTAATGCAGCTAAATAAATAAAATAAACCTTTAAAAAGGAGATAGAGAAGCTTTTAAACTAGATAATAGGGGAAAGCCGACAGTCGCCCAAGAGTGCATGGTTTGGAAGAAGGTATCCTTGAAGGATACTACCAAGAGCAGAGAAGTTCCAAAAAAGAGTAAAGTAGCCCAAAATGCCCTCGGGTATGGAGCAGACAGAGCGTAAAGATTCCAAATTACCCATGCCTACTTGTATGCAAATGCTAGAAGTCTAAACAATAAGATGGGAGAGTTAGAATATCTAGCGCTAAATGAGAGGTTAGATATGATTGGAATCTCAGAGACATGGTGGAAGGAGGATAACCAGAGGGACACTGTGATACCTGGGTACAAACTATATTGTAATGATAGAGCTGATCAAATTGGTGGAGGGGTTGCGCTCTATATTAGCGAGGGCATTGAGTCAGAAAGGATTAAAGTTTTGCAGGAAACAAAATTTGCTGTAGAATCTCTATGAATTGAAATTCCATGTATGAAGCAGAAGGCGATGGCAGTGGGAGTGTACTATCGACTGCCTGGCCACAATGAACAAATGGATGATGAAATGCTCAAAGAAATCAAGGAAGCTAACAAAAGTCACAGTAATAATAATGGGTGATTTCAATCACCCCGGTATTGACTGGGTCAGTGTCACGGCAGAACATGCTAGGGAGATAAAATTCCTAGATGAAATAAATGACTGCTTCTTGGAGCAGCTGGTTCATGAACTGACCAGAGGGGAAGCCATATTGGACCTAGTCCTTAGTGGAACACCAGATCTGGTGCAGGAGATAAGGGTGTTGGGGCCACTTGGCAATAGTGATCATAGCATGATCGCGTTTGATTTAATTAGTGGAGGAGGGATAGTAAGGAAATCCACAGTACTACCTTTTAACTTTCGAAAAGGAGACTGATAAAATGAGGAAAATAGTTAAGAAAAAACTAAAAGGAGCGGTTGCAAAGGTTAAAGACTTACATCAAGCTTGGGTGTTGTTGAAAAATACTATCCTGGAAGCCCAGACCAGCTGTATTCCACGCATTAAGAAAAGTGGAAAAAAGTCCAAAAATACTGCCAGCATGGTTTAAAGGTGAGGTCAGAGAGGCTGTTGCTGCCAAAAAAGCATCTTTCAGGAAATGGAAAAAGAGCCAAACGACAAAAACTGGAAACAGCACAAGCACTGGCAAGTTAAATGCAAAGCATTGATAAGGCAGGAAAAGCGAGAATTTGAGAAGAAACTTGCTATGGAAGCAAAAACAAGAAATAAAGACTTTTTCAAGTACATTCATAGCAAAAAGCCTGTGAGAGAGTCAATTGGACCGTTAGATGATAGAGGGGTAAAAGGGGCAGTAAGAGGAGACAAGGCTATAGCAGAGAGACTGAATGAATTCTTTGCTTCAGTCTTTACTGAGGAAGATGTAGGGATGTTACCCAAGACTGAAGTGGTATTTAAAGGTGATACTGCAGAGGAATTGAGAGAAATATTGCTACACCGGGAAGATGTATTACAACTATTTGATAAACTGAATAGTAGCAAATCACCTGGACCGGATGGTATACATCCAAGGGTGTTGAAAGAACTGAAATATGAGATTGCAAACCTGCTATTAATAATCTGTGAACATTCATTAAAATCATCTGTAATACCTGAAGATTGGAGGATCGCCAATGTAACGCCAATTTTTAAAAAGGGTTCCAGAGGTAATCCGGGAAACTACAGACCAGAGAGCCTGACGTCAGTACCAGGAAAAATGGTAGAAACCAACATAAAAAACAAAATTACTCAGCGTGTAGATAGTCATGGCCACTGTTCCCTCTAAGCTGTGCGCGTGTGCGCGCGCACACACCTCACCGAGCGAGCGCACATACTTTACAACAGAGCGCACAAAAATTACGGTTCTGATTCTGATAGAAAACACAGACGTCTTAAAATTTAAAAGTTGTGATTATAATTACTAGAAATTTTCTGCTTCATTTAGTAATCGTCTGTTTTCATTTAATTTGATTAAAATCAATGTGGTGTACATACTGTATTCTGACGTGTAGTCAAATTTTAAAGTATATAATGCCGAGTGTCGTTATGTGGCGCACAAAAATTTAACCTTCCTTCAAAAGCTGCACGGCTGATATTTTATGCACACACAGCCTACAGAAAATTAGAGGGAACATTGGTCATGGCCTAATGGAAGACAGCCAACATGGCTTCAGATAAGGAAGATCTTGTCTTACTAATCTATGTTTTTTTGAAGGTGTGAATAAACAGGTAGACAAAGGTGAGTCAGTTGATATAGTGGAACTGGACTTTCAGAAAGCCTTTGACAAGGTCCCTCTTCAAAGACTTTTGGCAAAACTAAAAATTCATGGGATAGGAGGTAGTGTACTATTGTGGATCGGGAACTGGTTAAAAGATAGAAAGCAGAGGGTAGGGCTAAATGGCCAATTTTCCCAATGGAAAAAGGTGAATAGCGGAGTACCCCAGGGATCTGTACTGGGTCCGCTGCTTTTTTAATATATTCATAAATGACCTGGAAAAGGGAATAACTAGTGAGGTTATCAAATTTGCAGATGACACAAAACTGTTTAAAGTTGTTAAAACCCAAGGGGATTGCGGAAAACTGCAGGAGGATCTGGATAAATTGGAAGACTGGGCATCCAAATAGCAGATGAAATTTAATGTGGACAAGTGCAAAGTTATGCACCTAGGAAAGAACAACCCACACTATGGTTACACGATGCAAGGTTCCACATTGGGAACCACCACCCAGGAAAAAGATTTAGGAGTCATCGTGGATAACATGTTAAAACCCTCCGCCCAGTGTGCAGTGGTGGCCAAGAAAGCAAATAGAATGCTAAGTATCATACGGAAAGGAATGGAAAATAAAACAAAAGATATTATAATGCCTCTGTATCATTCCATGGTACAATCGCACCTTGAATATTGTGTGCAATTCTGGTCACCGTATCTTAAAAAGGATATAGCATTATTAGAAAAGGTACAGAGAAGAGCCACCAAAATGGTAAAGGGGATGGAAGGCTACTCCTATGAAGAGAGGCTAAAAAGGTTAGGGCTCTTCAACCTGGAAAAGAGACGGCTGAGGGGAGATATGATAGAAGTCTATAAATTAATGAACGGAGTGGAACGGGTAAACGTAGATCAACTGTTTACGTTATCAGAATATAGAAAGACTAGGGGACATGCAATGAAGCTACAGGGTAAACTATTTAAGACTAACAAAAGAAAATATTTTTTCACTCAACGTGTAATCAAACTCTGGAATTTGTTACCGGAGGATGTAGTAAAGGCTGTTAATGTAGCTGGGTTTAAAAAAGGTTTGGACAAGTTCCTGGAGGAAAGGTCCATAAACCATTATTAAGAAGGGACCCAGGATATCAATGCTTGACCCAGTACAAGCATTGCGGAACCTGTGTATTTTGGGGGAACTGCTAGGTACGTATGACCTAGATTGGCCACTGTTGGAAACAGAATACTGGGCTTGATGGACCTTGGTCTGACCCAGTATGGCATATCTGACCAGCTGTAAAAAAGTGAAGGTACACCCTTGAACGTCCCATCTGCGAACCACAGTTTGTTGAAAGACAGTGCATCAACCAGGCTCCTGTCGCTGAAGATACTATAATCTTTAGAGTCGTATAGCAAGACGTCTCTGTATATATCCGGAACCTCAAACATGGCGTCAGTTGCGGATTCATCCGTCTTATACTATTTCGACGTCTGTTAAGAGTCCGAGAGATGGCACTTTTTGGAGGCATGAGAGTGCCAGGTGGCAGGTCGACTGTAACTGCAGCCCGTGAGGCAGAGGTTGTTGCATTGATCTCTGACATCTTTGCTTCATTTCTGCGAGCGCATTCTTTGCCAAAACCTTTTCCTTGTTGCGCTGGTGATTGTGAACTGAAAAATTATGTGTGATATCATCGTCCGATGTAACTAATCTTGCTCTACACTTGTGTGTAGCAAACCTACTGCAACGCCAGTTAATATGATTATTGTTAGACCATTTCTTAAACCAAAACTCGTGTCCCATGTAAATTAATGTCTTCCGACCTTTGCTACTTGTACCATATTCAAGTGGCATTTCTACAAATCACTATCGTATATACTTAATGCCGTGATTCTCAACCTGTGGGGTGCGCGGTGACAAGGAAAAAATCTAAAAAATTAAACAATCTACAATTGAAACCATGACAAAATACTTTAAATACAATCAGATAATTGAAAAGCGTGATTATCTGACTGGGGATTAAGTGACAGTAATTCGGAAAACTCAATATGCAGCAGGTGACCTTTAAGCTTTGCATCCAGTGCTCCTTCCATTTGTTTCCATGCACATTACATTCTTTAAGACTCCTTCATGGTTTTATCGTTATAATATCCGAGTTTTGAAACGTAAAGTGATTTTCTTTTTAATGCGCACAACAGCGTCCGTAGCTGGAGAGGATCCGAGTTCAGGAGTTGTGCGGCTTTGTGTGAGATGCAGCGTTGCAGCGATGTGACGGAGGCACTGGGGGGATCCCCCTCCCCCCTCCTTTCCGCACTGGATTACTGCTGCCACCAGAAGGCCTTAGATCTGGGAGAGAAACAGGAGGAAGCCGAAAGAAGATCACAGGATAATCAGGCCCTCTAGGAAAACAAGTATTTGAAACATCCAAAACTGTTGGGACCGGCTGTAACCTCCACCTACGGTCTGCTTTTTGGACAATCTGAGAGAAGGGCTGAGATTTTGCAGTAATGGAAATGAAGGTCTTTCCACAAGCCTGGAGGGAGGGATCTTTAGACGTTAACACAGGCTAATTCTGCATAGTAGGCAGCAAGTATCAATGCAAAAATATTCATTACAGGACGGTCACTAATGAGCACACAACAATCTGCCCAGGTCGGATCACCGCAGGGCCTCCCCACGACCCCTGATCGCAGTGTCCAAGGCTGTGTAGTTCCTACCCGCAAGAGCTTACAATACGCAGGGTGGTCCGCTTCCTGCTGGGTGAAAAAGTCTCCAGGATCACAGCTTTGTGTTTTTCAGCAGTATTGCAAGATCTGAGAAACCAGTCACCGCCCTGCACCCATTACTGGATGGAGTCATGCATGGAACCGATTGCAATATGAAATTACTGAGCAAGTCGTAGGATATAGATCTGTAAACACCAGAAGAAATCGATTACTAGCCAAGTATCACGACCTCAGTCCCTAAGCATGACTAATATAAATATTAATAACCATTTACTGCAGCGGATACCAAAATCATAGTATCAGTTATCACAGTATTTTTAATCCTCAGTTCTAATCACTGCAGTATTACTGTAGTTCCCAAGCCTTGTGCAGTTCTGCTAATGATTAGATATGGTGTCTACTAATCATGACACAATGTAAAGATTAATTATTGTCAAGTATAAAATATTTAATAGCATTAAATTGTAATAATTAAGTCAGGTATGGCACTTGCTATTAGGGATTTTAAAGAATTTAAAAATAAAGGAACCCGTTTTCCGCGTCCAAGGTCAATCATTACGATAGTTCTGTTCATTGTAAACCGCCCCCGATCACTGGAAGGGGCGGTATATAAAAAAACGTTTAAATAAATATTAACGTCCTAATTATTCAAGAATATCTATTAGTAGCTACTAGGAAGTATTGATCACCAGCCATAGCGTAGCCCCAAACGCTGATCAAACGCAGCGCTCCGGCCGAGCTGCGCTCGACTCCCCACACCGCGCTCTCTCTCTTTCTATTAATTTATAAAACGCGCTTAACCACCCTTCCAAGCTCACTCCGTTAGAGAGGCTTACAAGAAAATAGAAAATATAGAATGGTTATGTACTATAAAGATGCAGCTGATCCAGTAGTTGGCGATTACAGTATTTCTTAGAAGACACCATATAAATCACTTCTGTAAAAATACGACCACACTAATGGTGTATTTTTTAAAAAGACATCATATCATAGCAAAGCACGGGTATATTTGAATTGCGTCTGTTACTTGCAGATCCTCGGCGTTGATTTATATTTGAAAGAAAGGAATGTTTTAAAGCTTTGAAGGGGAATTCTGAAAGCGAAACGCTAGAAAAGAAAATCACTCCGTTCACTTGACGAAAGCGGGGCCGAGAGCCGACAGAAAGCTAATTTCCTGCTGCGTAAGTCGGCAGCAGGGGTGAATATGCTGCGGTGTTTTATGCGTTTTTTAAATATTAGAAAGGAAACCTCAAGACCCCTACTCCCTGTCGGTCTTTGGATAAATTCTGGGAGGCCTGAAACGCTCAGGTCGGACCTTGACACTTTAGTTGGTAGCCATTCCCGTAAGAGGAAAGATATGCGTTTCTCTTCAGACGTGTGCAGTTTGTGACTTTGGGGGGGGGGGGGGGGGTGTCTTGTATGTCTCCAAACTAGAGAGATTACCCAGACAGAGGTAGCCAGACGCTTTCCAGAAGGATTGGTTCAGCGCTCCGGATGTTTGTTAAATCATCTTTAAACAGATTTTCAATCGTTTCTACAACAACATTACCGGCTGAACAGGGAGCAGGAAGGAGATTATTGGGGTCTTATTTTCCATTGTCCTGAGAGATTCTATTTGTGTAGTTGTAGCCGAGGAAAACGAAAGAAACTATTAGATATTCTGGCCAGGATCCCGGGTCCACAGACATCTGGAAACAGCCGTTTAGAGTATGGGGTAGTTTAAGAGCGCACTTCAAACCTTCATAGGGTGAAAATGTTTCTTCTCTTTTCTGTATGTGTGCAAAGATGCACTGAAGCCCAAAATAAACTGTTGAAGATACTCGGCAGTGTATCGGCTCAACTTCTGAGAGGGTTTTTTTTTTCTATGCAGAAGGAAAGTTGCAAATTAAATAGGAATGCTCACCCTGGTTTCCAATAATTTTTAACCGATTGCTGTACCCCTTAAAGATTTATGTACGAAGCGCTTTCTTGAGGTCTCTTAGACCAACTCGTGGAAAACACGCACAAGACCTGCAAACTGTGTAAGGGGCAAAAATGACTAAAATGGAAACGATGTATTTTTTCTAAGTTAAATGATTCGTTTTTGAGAAAAAACTATTTTCGTAAAGAACAAAAATAAGTATTTCGTTTTATACTGAAGATTGATTTTCTGAGCATTTTTAGAGAGAAACTGGCATTTCTACTGATCAGAAACGGTACATGAAGCAGTCACACTTTCCGCTGTCAGAAATACCCTGAAAACATATTAGAAAATACAAAGAAATAAAAACCCAATAACACGAGTAACATAAAGTTGCAGATGTAGGAGGAATCGCGTCCAGAAAAATGTCTATTGAAAAAGAGACAGCTTAAACGGTTTGCAAAAAGACTTTGGCCTCCTCTGAGCGCTCGGGATGAGTATCAAATATCGGGCCCCGAAGGGAAAAACGTTCCCACCTATTTCTCCCTCCTATACCCACATTCGGCAATCAAGAGACCTACAGACACATAGGCACCAGCTCCGTCCGAGCAGGAAGGGGGCCGAAGAGGGTACTCAGAGCTGATAAACACCGGTTGCTTAAATCACACGTACAAGTAAACGCGTTCAAAATGCCAATGAGCCAATGTTCCAGCAGCTTAGGGGCATCGAGTTTCTCAATAAATCTCTGCTGGAACCAACTTGTTCATTATAAAATGTAACTAGCATTTTATTGCAATAGGTTTAAAGAGTCCCGCTTGAAGTGATGTTGGAACTGAAGAAAGGAGAGCAGAGATGATGTCCGTATTTATGTATTATTGTAATAAACGTTTTATTGTAGGGGACTTTAAGCTGTAGCCGGAGTCTTCATGACATAGATCACTAACAGCTTTCCTTCCATATATTTCGTTTAATCTTTGCTTTGGAAATTGTTGATTAATGAAATAAAGGTTAAGAAACAAAACAAAACCACAACATCTACTATTTTTATTAGACTAAATACAATTATTGATAAGATCTAGAGAGTTAACATATGTTACCTAAGACTGAAAATAGTATCAAAAAGGTTGCAATATCATTTTCTAAAGAACATTTAGAGATTTTTCACTGTTAGTATATATACTATTTATAAGGAAACTTTTTCCTAACAAATCAGTCTTCAAAGGTAATTTACTTACGTTTTGTAGCACAATATATAATATAGAATACATGAGGCAGTGAAAAGAGAAATTTTCTTCGATGCAGAATTTAATAATATGCAGAAAATGCAGATAATAATTTTGTTAAAATGTTAAAAACCAACGATATGAAGTACATAATAATTATTCTTAAATGGTATTTTGTTAGCCGATCGGAATACATCATACCGTGATTGTATCACAGGCCTTTCTTTAGACAGGGAAAATGCAACGAAATTGAAAAAGGTAATTTAATTTGAACTGAAGGGTTTATATTTGATTTTCATGAATTACTTTTATGAGTAACCGTCTTCTCTCCGGACACGCGGTGCAAAGTCTCCTGAAGAAATACACTATTCGTATAATCTAAACGCATGACTTCAACATTTTAACACATCTGTTCTGTCTCCCTTAATATTTCTCGCTCAAATCATCATCTTCCTCCTTCTGTACCTGCGGCTGACAAGTTAAACGGCCGGCACTGCAGCCACTTCTGGGATGTCTGATCATGCACAGACCATGACACGTGGAGATCGGGGCAGCAAATTGTACCGGTTTGTGGTTATTTATTGGA
The DNA here is from genome assembly GCA_033557465.1 of Ichthyophis bannanicus. Lineage (NCBI taxonomy): Eukaryota > Metazoa > Chordata > Amphibia > Gymnophiona > Ichthyophiidae > Ichthyophis > Ichthyophis bannanicus. Next base: position 34,126,207 of record CM066040.1, read on the forward strand.
ATATTCAGCTACGCGCAGTTTCCAGAGTAGCCGCACAGAAGCAAGAGGAGGAACCGGAATCATTTGATAGGGGTTATCACTCAAGTCTACGGATAGAAAAAGGAAGGACCCGAATGTCTGCATTCTTTAAACGCACGTGTCTACGCAAAATAAATACTTCCCCCGTTTTAGATTCAGCTTCACTTCGGTTGCCCAGATTCATATCATGACCTTAATAATATTATTTTCCAGTCTCAGCAGAGGTCACCTCGCTTACCTTGTCTCTTTAACATACCTCTTTATAGCTTACTAAAAAGATCCGAATCAAATCCCTATAAAACATTAAATATAAGATCACTTTGATGGAATGAAAAAAAAAATCCCAGAAAGGAGACATTTTACAGGCCAGATAGATAATTTAAAGGACCAGCGAGATAAATGCTTATCGGGTACTTTATCCTAAAAAAAGGGGTTGTATAAATAAACCTGTGTAGCGGTTTTATTGACTTTATTGACTGCTGCCCCCCCCCTCCCCTCCCCCAAAGGCAATCAGCACGTGGGATTAACTCCAGGGCAGGGCTCCTCGGCTAACCTTAGCTGGGATGAAATCACAAACAGCTTCATAAAAGATTTCAAGATTTTAGCCAATCAACATTTCAGCTAAATAAAATATCTAATTTCACTATGTGAGAAGGAGTCCTGCAAGAAATAACCACTACCACTGATCATTTGTATAGCGTTACAAGGCGTGCGTAGCGCTGCACAGGCACATAGGAAAGAAAGGGGGGAAACCCCCCAGTCCCTGCTCATAAGAGTTTACAGGCTAATTAAGCCAGACAACACAACACAACAACTAGGTACAAGGATACGTCTAGGTGTATGTTCAGGAAACCCACAGAAAACCAAGGAGATCAGCATCCAAAAGCAGACTCGAAGAGGTGAGTTTTCAGCACGGATTTGAAAAGGTGCAGAGTTCGATGTGGAGAGGACAGAGAGATGCTTAATGAACGTCCCGTTATACTGCTATGACCCCGTTATTTGACCGAGTGTCTAAACTTCAGCAACCGATTCACTAAGGAGTGCAAGATAAGCCTGTATAGAGAGACAAGAGAGTATTTTGGACTAGTCTGCAGTAATGTTCCCGTTCAGAGGCCTGTAAGGGCACTGCTCCTCGCGACTCAAAGCGCCATATCGCAACAGCGCGGCAACGTTGGCCTGCACGCTACAGGATAGTTTATTGAGTTGAGCCTGTCTGCACACTGATATTCGGCCTGTTACATGGAGTCTGGGTGTACGTGCTGGGTTAGCTTGGACGTTTACTTGCATCGGAATCTAGGAGATGGCGTACCAATGTAAGAAAATAGCCATGAGGCCGCGGAGGATGGAGGGAAGGGTGGGATTTATGACCAGGGCCGGGCCAACCATTAGCCAAACTAGGCAGTTGCCTATGGTGGCAAAGAACAGGGCATTTAAATAAGAGCTTTTGCCTGCCAGGAGGGGTATAAAGCTTAAGATCTGCCTAGGGCGGCCACACCGTGAAGCAACTCTAAGGCCGGCCCGGTTCTGACCCGTTCCCAGCGCGCGCTGCCGGGGCTATCCCGTGAGAGAAGGGGGCAGGATGGTCTGCAAAGAGGAAACGGGAATGAATGGGCGGAGCAGCAGCGGGCAACACCACTCGTGGGCAAAGCATAGGATACATGCGGAGGATCCCCCCCCTGGCATCGGTGGTATTTTACTTGGGGTTTTTTCTCTTCATTTTTAACAGTCCAACTTATCCTTGCCTCCAGATAGGTCTTCAGTAGAAACCACTTTTTTGTTGTTGTTAAACAAAAATTAATGGCACTCATTTACTTTCACCCTCCTTATTTTGGAGACTTGTCTGGCGTTGTGGCAGCTCCCTCACTCTCACCCCTTTTATTAGCTGGCCTCCAGCTCTCCCTCCCAGGTCGGCCATTTGAGATGTAGACCAGCTATTTAAAGGCTAAAAAGCATCGCTTACGAGCTCCACGGTGGGTAAATGCGCGGCTTCTTTAATCCGGATCCCACTTCACTGTCAAAATGAAACCTGAACGTCGGGTGGGAAGCTGTAAAAGCGGGATCCTCCGGGAATCCGCCGTAGAAACCATCCGACTTTTACCCAACCCCCTCCCGTTCTCGATAAAACTGCAGCTAACGCGCAATAGGAGTTTGGAAGCAGGGCTCAGCTGGGAGAGGTAAAGGGACGGGACTAGAACTCGGAGCACAGCCCCTGGCCTGGGAGCGATGACAACGAATAACCCGCAATTAATTCGCACTCGGGAGAAACCCAAACAATCCTGACCTGTGGTTTTCAGATTAAGATCAGACGAGGCAGGCGAAGCACTTTTCACTTCCAGATCACGTCAGTTTCTGTATTGCTCCGGTTTCCCCAGACATTACAAAATAACCCACCACAGGGGCAAGTTAGGGGAACCCAGTTCCTGCCCTCCGAGTTTAGAAATCTGCAGCGACTTCTTTGTCTGCGCATGAAAATCCATCACTTCAAGAATTCGGGGCTGGGGGGAACAGGTGTAATTTTTGCCATTTTGTTTTGTTCTATAGGGTCAGTTTTGTACTATATTTCCACTCGGTGAGGCCTCCTTAAGGACCCTTCAGTCTGCAATATAAGGTATCTGACTTGTATGTTGCCGACAGGTCGGCTTGGCGGTCACAATAAATCTGTTCTAAGGAACCGGATGCCCGGGGCAACTGTATAGTGCGAAGCTGGATGGTTTTACTTGTGAGATTGCATTAATTTTTCCTAATTGCAGTATTCAGGACATACCGTGTTTTTCCTTCAATTACTACCGAATTTTGTGAAAAAAAGTTGTTTTAAAGGTAAATTGTTTTGATATGTATTCAACTCTTGGAAAAAAACCAAATTATTCCCTCCCCATGGTAGGCAAGCATCCTGTTGGGAAATACTGTTCTCCATGGACAAGCAATCCGAGTCAGCCCACCTAGGTGCGTCCTCCATAGGGACCAGAGTTACTCTCCCATAGCTCAGAGGAAACTTTTTTTTTCTGTGGAATTCCTCCGAGTATCCTTCTTCCTGGTCCTGCCCCTCCTTCCTAAGTTTTTGCCATCTGCCTTTAGAGATATCCACAGCTCTCCTGCTAAAAAAACCCCTAAGTAATATTGATTAAAAAAAAAAAAAAGACAAACCCAGAAGCTGACCAGAATGGAAGCTACAAGGAAGAACCATCTGTGCTGCAGCCAGAGAATCAGCTGTAGTGACGCTCAGGATCACTGGTCTGGTGCCTCGATCCAGTACATGTGGCCCCTGCAACCCAAGCAAGGGACAACAACGAAGACCTAGCATGGAAAGAAGGGCAGGGGGACAGAAGGAAAAATCAGGCAAAAGCTGCTCCCCTGGACAGGAAAGGGAGAAAGCCCAATGACTGTATTCATGAGGGACCGACAGAGACCCCACCCATGTGCACTGCAGGCCAGGACCTAAGCCCAAATACTGGCACCCCCTCTGTACCCAGCACGCTGACTCTATCGGCTTCCATCTCAGAGACTCCTCTCCCCAGGCCTCTACCTCCGCCGCACCTTCTGACAGATATCTTCCTCTCCCCAGTAACTATGGAGGCCTTCACCTGAGACTGCGGCAATCACAAAGATCACCATGCCCCCATCACCTGTGCTCCGGCACTAGCTCGATCAGTCGGAGGGCGTCAGGGAACCGCAGCAGCACTCACCAGCACAGTGGGAGCAGAATGGGGGTCTAAGAATAATACCGACACCACGTTTCCAGGGGCTCCCGGCATCATAGCTCCATCCACCGGGGACATTATAACATAAGATGTGCCATACTGGGTCAGACCAAGGTCCATCAAGCCCAGTATCCTGTTTCCAACAGTGGCCAATCTAGGTCATAAGTACCTAGCAGTCTCCCCAATGCTTGTATTGGGTCAAGCAGTGATATCCTGGGTCCCTTTTAATAATATAGTAACATAGTAAATGACCGTAGATAAAGACCAGTAAGGTCCATCTAGTCTGCCCAGCAAGATGGCAAGAGTACTGTAGGTGCACCTGCCGCTCCGTGCAGGCCACCCCTCTTCATGTCTGTTTTAGGGGTAAACCCACTGCTCCGTGTGGGACACCCCTGTATGTTGTAAAATTTGATAAGTTTAGTTTGATTTTATCCTGTTGCTGTAAAGGGATCCACTGTGTCTGTCCCATGCCCTTTTGAATCCTGTCACTGTATTTGCCCCCACCACTTCCATCGGGAGGGCATTCCAAGCATCCACCACCCTTTCAGTGAAAAACTATTTTCTGACATTCCCTTTCAATTTACCCCCTTGCATTTTCATGTTATGCCTCTTCCCCATCTTTGGAAGAGGTTTGTTTGTTCATTATTTCTCTTTTAAGTATTTAAAGGTCTGAATCATATCTCCCCTGTCCCTCTTCTCCTCCAGAGACTCTACATACCTTTCCTCCAGGAACTTGTCCAAACGTTTTTTTAAACCCAGCTACACTAACAGCTTTTACTACATCCTCCGGTAACAAATTCCAGAGTTTGATTACATGTTGAGTGAAAAAATATTTTCTATTAGTCCTAAATAGGCTACCCTGTAGCTTTATTGCATGTCCCCTAGTCTTCCTATATTCTGATGATGTAAACAACCAATGTATGTTTACCCGTTCCACTCCGTTCATTAATTTATAGACTTCTATCATATCTCCCCTCAGCCGTCTCTTTTCCAGGTTGAAGAGCCCTAACCTTTTTAGCCTCTCTTCATAGGGGTATCCCTCTATCCCCTTTACCATTTTGGTGGCTCTTCTCTCTACCTTTTCTAATAACACTATATCCTTTTTAACATACGGTGGCCAGAATTGCACACAATATTCAAGGTGTGGTCTCACCATGGAACAATACAGAGGCATTATAATATCCTTTGTTTTATTTTCCATTCCTTTCCTTATGATACCTAGCATTCTATTTGCTCTCTTGGCTGCCGCTGCACACTGGGCCGAGGGTTTTAACATGTCCACGATGATGCCTAAATCTTTTTCCTGGGTGGTGTTTCCCAATGTAAAACCTTGCATCATGTAACCATAGTTTGGGTTTTTCTTTCCTAGGTGCATAACTTTGCACTTATCCACATTAAATTTCATCTGCCATTTTGATGCCCAGTCTTCCAATTTATCAAGATCCTCTTGCAAATTTCCACAATCCTCTTTGGTTTTAACAACTTTAAATAGTTTTGTGTCATCTGCAAATTTGATAACCTCACTCGTTATTCCACTTTCCAGGTCATTTATGAATATGTCAAAAAGCAGAGGACCCAGCACAGATACCTGCGGTACTCCACTATTCACCTTTTTCCATTGGGAAAATTGGCCATTTAGCCCTACCCTCTGCTTTCTATCTTTTAACCAGTTCTTGATCCACAATAGTACACTGCCTCCTATCCCATGACTTTTTAGTTTTGCCAAAAGTCTCTAAAGAGGTACCTTGTTCAAGGCTTTCTGAAAGTCCAAATACACTATATCAACCGACTCACCTTTGTCCACCTGATTATTCACTCCTTCAAAAAAACATAACAGATTATTAGTAAGACAAGATCTTCCCTGTCTAAAGCCATGTTGGCTGTCTCCCATTAAGCCATGACTATCTACATGTTGAGTAATTTTGTTCTTTATGATGGTTTCTACCATTTTTCCCGGTACTGACGTCAGGCTCTCCGGTCTGTAGTTTCCCGGATCACCCCTGGTACCCTTTTTAAAAAGTGGTGTTACATTGGTGATCCTCCAATCTTCAGGTAGTACAGATTTATTTATTTATTTATTTATTTTATTTATTTATTTACATCTCTTATATACCGCACTATTTGCGATCAGCGCGGTTTACATAGAACAAACAATATCCGACAATAAACAAGAGTCAGGTCATTACAATGAACAGGAGCAGTAACTTGGATAACAGGGGAAACTATCTACATATGTGGAACATTGAACAAGGTAGCTGTATATATGAGAGATGGAGTTATTGTGTGTTGCTCATACATGGTGGCTGGGGTTCGGGGGAGGCTGTGAGGTATTTAATGAAGAGGAAGTGTTTTAAGACCTTCCTAAACTGGCTCAAGTTGGGGATAGCTCTGATGTGTGGTGGTAAGGAGTTCCAGAGGCTTGGGGCACTCAGACTGAAGGCTCTGTTTGAAGTTGATAAGGCGCATCTTGTCATCACTTTTGGTATTACTAGCATGTTGGCTGTAGAGGTTCTTCTTGTCCTGTTGGGTGTGGGTGTTTGTATGAGGTCACTTATTGAAGAGGCGGATAACCCGTTGATAGCTTTGAATGTCATCACTAAGGTCTTGAAGCTAATTCTGGCTTGGATGGGGAGCCAGTGAAGCTGCATCAGGAGGGGTGTGATGTGCTCTCTCCTTGGTGCTCCAAAGAGGATTCGCGCAGCGCAGTTCATGGCAAGTTGTAAGGGATGTAAGGTTGTCTGGGGGAGTCCTTGTAGGATGGCGTTTGCATAGTCAAAATGAGGGATGATGAGGGCTTGGTAGATGGTACGGAAGTCGCTCATCTCGAGTAGAGGGCGTATGTGTCTGAGGGATCTGATTTTGAAGTAGATTGCTCTTACTATTTTTGCTATGTGCTGCTTCATGTTGAGGTTCTGATCCAATGTGACTCCGAGATACCGTATGGCTGATTTTACTTGTAGTTTGGCGTTGTCTACTTCCAGTTGGTTAGGTGGAGTGAATTCTGGATTTCTAGAGATGAACAGGACCTCAGTTTTCTTATGTTGGATACGCAGATTTTGGGAGAGGAGCCATTCTGATATTGCATTGAAGCAGTTGGTTAGTGGGGTGAGGTCCGGGCGGTCCAGTGATATTGGCAGGTACAGTAGGACATCGTCTGCGTAAATCATGCAACTCACATTGAAGGACCTAATAATATTACAGATGGGTTGGATATAAATGTTAAACATAAGTGACGATAGGGAGGATCCTTGAGGGACTCCTTGACTTTGTAGGAATGGCTCGGATGTGGTCCCGTTTGATCGTACATGTTGCCATCTTCCAGATAGGTAAGACCTACACCACTCAAGCGCTGTTTCGGTAATGCCTTTCTCTCTTAGTCGAATCAGGAGAATCTCGTGGCGGACTGAGTCAAAGGCTGCCGCAATATCTAGAAAGATAAGTGCGAAACCTATACGTGAGTTGTCGATGCCTGAGATTAAGGTGTTGAAAAGAGTAGATGATTTTAATGATGCGTTCTCGATAAACTGGGGCTTGCAACCCTGCTATGCCTACCTGCCAACATCACTCATAGCCAAGGCACTCCAGAAGGTTGCACACAGTAAAGCGAAGGTGATCTTCATAGCACCTTATATTGGCAGAGACAGCCGTGGTTCCCATACCTACTCCAACTAAACAGCAGGCAGCACTGGGACCTGCCACTATAACCCAGACCTAGTCACACAGGACAGCAGATGCACTCTCCACCTCAACTTGAAAACTCTAGCTCTGACCTCATGGATGTTGAATGGGAGACTCTGAGACAAGACCACACCACTTGTCACAGGACGTCATGGAAGTGCTTCTGGCAGCCAGGCGCCCTGCAGCACAACGCTCCTATGCCGCAAGGTGGGAAAGGTTCTGCACTTGGTGCGACATTGAACAAAACCCATTTGCCTGCCCCATCCCAGCACGAATGTGGTACCTCCTAACTGTCTCCTGAGAGGGGCTTGAGCCAACATCGATCAGGACCCACCTGAGCACCATAGCAGCATACCATGACAAAGTGGATGGAAAGTCCATCTCATTACACCCGCTGGTCATGCGATTCCTCTGCAGCTTCAACTATCTGCATCCTCCTGTGAAGCCACCCATGCCGGGATGGGATCTTAACATCGTACTAGAGCAGCTAATAAACTCTCCCTTCGGAGCAGGCACATGTCAAATTCCTTACCTGGAACGCTCTCTTCTTAATGGTGATCAACTCTGCTCGCCGCATCAGCGAACTCTAGGCCCAGGTCGACTACCCACCCTACATGCAGATCCATCACAACCAAACCATCCTCAGGACGCACCCCAAGTTCTCAGCATTCCACATCAACCAAGCAATCATGCTCCGCAGCTTCTACCCAAAACTGCATGCAACACAGGAGGAACATCACCTCCAAATGCTGGACTGCACTCGTGCCCTCCAGATATACATCAATAGGACAAAGCCTACCAGAAAGGCATCACAGTTGTTCCTAGCTTATGACCCAAACAGACCAGGCACCCCGGTAACCAAGCGCATGCTATCCAGATGGCTATTGAACTGCATTGCATATTGCTACATACGAGCCAACATCCCCCTAATGGGGGGAGGGGTGCATGCACACCATTATGGGTGATGACAGCCACCCTGGCCCATCTGCACGCCACATCCCCCTACAGACATCTGCAATGGGCCACATGGGCCTCTATCCATACTTTCAAACACTACTGTCTCAACTGCTCCCTGGACCCCACCGCCTCCTTTGGGTGGGTGGTTCTGCACACCATGGAACGGCAAAGTGGCTCAATGGGAGAGACCTGGTAAAGTCCACACTGGCCCTCGGTCGGACTCCAGGGCAACTTGCCAAAACACAAAGCAAAACGATAATAGCAGTTATAAGATGTCATGGGAGTTCAGCATATGCTACTCCTTTTTCTGGCTCATGGCTTTCGTGTATATAGATTATACTACACCTTGTTTGCTCTGGTTCCATTGTTCTAGTTTGTGTTTGACTGTTCAATTTGAATAAATCTCACGTTATGCTCAAGAGAATCTTGGTTGTCGAGTGCGAGTTTTTCACCACATGACCAAGCGTCCCACAGACTCATCCTACCACAGACTCATCCTACCACAGCAGTCTGTTGCCTCTCAAATATATATATTTTTAATTCTACTTCAGAAAATTAAGAAAATAGCATACAGGGATGACTAACTGGTGGGTCCAAGGAGACTTGCAGATCTATCAAGGGCTGACATCTTGTGGTACTCAGCCGAAAAACTCCAAAGTGGAGAGGAAACAGTTCATACCTTAACTTCAAATAAGTTCACAGCATTCATGTTGTGTGTTGATTTTTTGTTGTAGTCCCTATAATTTTACTGTGGTCGGAAAACTAGCCCCTCCCCCTGCCCTCCGTTCTCCAAGATTGCTACATAGAGATGGATTCATGAGGTTATCCAAGGTCCTTACATCCCAGATATATCCCTTGAAGCAAAATGTGCCCATCTATTCCTGGATAAGGCCAATAGAAAACTGCAATTAATCCCCCCTCTGGAAGGGAAATGACTTTGGTAATGGGAGCATAGTGCTAATATTTTAGAAATTAGAATTCAAGTTAAGAAAAGGAATTTGCTGGACAAAGTTCCTTTATGTGAGCACTCAAACTTCACAAGGACAAAGTGGGCAAAAGGAGCGTGCTCTTCTAGGCTGCTTCTGTCCACGTACCCATTCATTCTCCGAGCAGATCTAATGAGGAATGTATCTTCAACAAGACATTTCTATCTAGCAGAGCATATAGGAAGCAAGACTAATTATGCATTGTGGTTTAAATGCTTTGGCATTTTGATGGTTATTTTTTATTTTTTAGAAAGGACGACAGGATGCAAGAATCAGACTTTTTACATTATTTCACAGTGTGATATATCAAACTGTGCACATGGTGACATACATCTGCGTTCACAAAAGAAAGCGCCGGAGAAGGAGCACATATGAAAAGGTACTAATAGAAATGGAGTAGATACTACACTGTACCATTCAAGGAAGAAAGTGTTTATAAAAAAACAGCTCACAAAACCGAAAGTGGACAAGACCATGAGAATGGATGAGACACATCCTAGAATACTGAAAGGTTCTGGCAGGACCTTTAAAGGATACGTTTAAGAGATCCTTGGAGATAAGGAGAGATTCCTTGGGATCAGAGAAGGACCGATATGGTCCCTCTTCACAAAGGTGGTAACCGCCAGCTCATAAACCTTCTCAATTTTGGGAAAAGTAATGGAAATGCCGCTGAAAAAAATAGATAAATGATCTTTCTAGAATCCAATGGGCTGCAAGATCTGAGGCAACATGGTTTGTGCCAAAAGAATCAGATTGAGTTCTTTAACTGGGTGACTTGAGAACTAGATCGAGGGCATACAATGGATATGATCTACTTAGATTTCAAAGCAAAGCCTTTGATACTGTTGCTACATAGGAGGCTTTTGAATAAACTGAGCAGCCTGGGGATGGGTCCTAAGGTGATGAACTCTGATCAGAAATTGGTTGACTGACAGACGACAGAAGGTGGTGGTAAACGGAACTCACTCAGAAGAAAGGAAGGCGAATAATGAGTGTTTCAGGGTTTAGTGCTGGCTCCAGTACTGCTCAATATGTTTGAGTGATATTGTCAAAGGGTTAAAAGGAAAGAAGTCTGCCTTTTTATGGATGACCTGGAGATTTGCAACAGAGTGGACATCTCAGAGGGAATAGACAACATTAGAAATGATCTTCACAAATTAGAAGAATGGTGTAATGGTTGGTAGTTGTGATTTAATGTGAAGAAGTGCAGAGTGGTGCGCTTGGGATGCACAAATCTAAAGGAACTGTATCCAGTGGCGGGATTCAATCTGAACAGGAACCAGTCTGGATCAATACCGCCACTGAGGGAGCCGAGCAGGTGGCAGTACGGCACGTATTTGCATTGCCGGCACTGCACGATTGGGCCGCTGGCAGCCACCGGAGGGCAACAACTCCCCAGTGGCCCAGCGGCCCGATCCTCCCCACCGCCAGTAGTTTGATGGCATCAGGGACTTCCCCCCGATGCCGTCAAACCAGTAGCAGGTGTGTGTGTGTGTGGGCGGGGGGAGGGGATTCCCGCCAGTATCTGGACGCCGTTTTCAGCCTGGTTCGGTGAATGCAGTTCATGGCAGGAACCGGTTTGCACGAACCAGGCTGAACCAGCCGAATCTCACCACTGGCTGTATCCAATAGGGGGGGGGGGGGGTGAGAGGCTGATGTGTAAAGACCAGGAGAGGGATTTTAAGGTGGCAAAAAAATGTGACAAGGTGGTAGCCAAAGCCAAAAAGATGCTGGGTTGCATAAAGAGGAATAACCAGCAGAAAGGAGGCGGTATTAATGCCCTCAATGCCCCTATACAAGTCATTGGTGAGGCCTCACTTGGAATATTGTGTTCAGTTTTGGAGACCATATTTCACAAAAGATATAAACAATGAAACAATTCGGAGGAAAGTGACCAAAATTATATAGGGTCTGCACCAGAAGATGCTGGCAAACCTCTTCCAAAGATGGGGAAGCTGTAAAACTAGAGGGCATAACATGAAAATGCAAGGGGGTAAACCGAAAGGCAATGTCAGGAAATACTTTATCACTGAAAGGGTAGTGGATGCTTGGAATGCCCTCCCGATGGAAGTGGTGGGGGCAAATACAGTGACAGAATTCAAAATGGCATGGGACAGACACAGTGGATCTCTTTATAGCAATAGGATAAAATCAAAATAAACATAACTATCTCTTATATCTGAACAAATAGGGGTGATACACAGAGCGGTGGGTGCACCCCTAAACAAAGGCATGGGGAGGGTGACTTGCACGGAGCAGTAGGTGCACCTACTCTTGCCACCTTGCTGGGTAGACCAGATGGACCATACTGGTGTTTATTTGCCGTCATATACTATGCTACTATGTAGAAGACTTGAAGACCTAACTAGAGGGGAGGAGTTGAGAGATGACAGACATTTAAATACTTAAATGGTATTAATGAACAAACAAAAAACTTTTTCAAAGATGGGGAAGCTGTAGAACTAGAGAACACAAAAATAAGTTGCAAAAAGGTAAACTTAGAAGCAACATTAGGAAATTCTTTTTCACAGAAAAGGTGGCGGATGCCTGGAATACCCTCTCGATAGACGTGGTGGAGGCAAAAATAATGACAGAATTCAAACAGGCATGGGACAGACAGACACGGAGCATCACTACATAGCAGGGGTTCTCAACCTATTTTCTGTTGTGTCACACCTGACAAACCATATTCATGTTGAAAGACACTGAATACTTCAGTCTGTGGCTGAACAAAAAAAAAAAGAGCCAAAATATTTTATGGCAGTTACAAATAATGCAAGAGAAATTTAAACTATTCTTAACAGACTTTACCTTTTTTTTTTTTGTAAAATTATTGAAATCAAAGTTATTAAATTTTATTTTTTTCACACAAGTTTTAGTCTTTACTTACTTCATCAGTGCTAAATCTGGGACTAATGCACCGCATACACACTAAAAATCTTACTGTCAACTTCAATAATTTTTTAAAACCTATTTTTGGAGTCTATACAGAGCAGAGCTACAATGTTCCCTTTATAGCTTGCCATGGGGGGGAGGGGGAGCATATAGTGATATTCTAGTGTTATCTGGTAATAGTAACACAAAATTAATCCACTGCTAGATACTTTGTGACTTAATATAAAATCCCGCAAATAAGCTATTTAGAACCTATGTAGGAACTCTTCCATATCATAAGAGCACCAACTCTCATGACACACAGCGAGCACTATATCTTCAGAAGGTAGCAGGCACAGATGCAGACCACCAATGCACCTCCTACTGGAAAAGCCGAATAAGCCTGACTGCCATAGATCCCCGCACGGAAGCTACATTGCCAGACTTTGACCTCGGTTACACAGAGAGAACAGCGATCCGCCTTCACCAATTACTGAATCAAGGACCATAAGTTAGAAATGGAGAGGGGGAAATTCAGCAGCGACAGCCAGCGTTGTAAAGTGGCTGGTTATCGCTGCTTTAAATTGAAACTGGATATTCAATACTGGGGTCATATCTGGCCATTGGCGTTGGCCGGATAGCGCTTTAGTTAACAGGTCAGTGGTGTTACTCAGCCACCGGCTGGCTAGCTGAATGGGCTAAAAGCCGACTGCTAGTGGGAGAGGAGAAGCAGACCTGCAACATTTCCAGCTTGGGATGACAGCAGCAGTGACCATTGGAGGGGGACAACAGATTTAAGGAACTGTTATAGGGCTCTCCAAGACCTGGCTCATTGCCAAAGCCCACAGGCACATGTGCTTGTTAGGGAAAGCACGGGACTTGCTATTTGTGCCAAAGTTTGGGGGACACACTGGTTTTAAACCACCGCTTTATAGCAAGAGATGCAAATCATAGCAAGCTTAAATAACTTTTACACTCCAAAACAAATAGAGGGGGTAACCTACATGATGCACAAGATACAACAACTCTAGTTACTTTTCGGGGCAGATGGACCATGCTGGTCTTTATCTGCTGTCATTTACAGTGTTAGTATGCTGCATGATATAATAACCCATCATACAGAAAAAGAAATATGAACGGAACCATGAAAGTATGATAGAATTTCATTGTATATTTCAAGTAAAGTTATGTGGTTCCTGTTTTAGTCCACTTGAATGCATAAAAATAAAAAGGTCAGCAATAGGTTGTAGGAGGCACCTGTTTGTTTGACTAAGGCAATGAATGTGACTAGCTTAGGTCAATGTTATAATAGCATGAATTAATTATTAATATTATACAATATAGTGCACATCTGGCTTCAGAAAGGTTAAATGCACAGTGGAATAATCCTATGACTGTTTTTTAGCCAGCTCATTCCTAAGTCTGTAAGCTGGGGACCAGGATAACTGCACTTCTTTACAGCAGAGGCAGGTGCCTTCCTGGGGCAAAGAATGAGCAGAGCAGGGGAGGATGAACTACAGGCATATGCAACACCAAGCTCCATCCCCGGCCTCATTCAAAGCCAGGCTAAAAATCCACCTCTTCAAGGCTGCTTTTGAATCCTGACCCCCCCCCCCCCTATCTTTATCATTCCCCTGGATCATTGGTTCTCAAGCCAGTATTTGGGACACAGCCAGCCAGTCAGGTTTCAAAGAGAGCCAGCATGAGTGATCTGCGTGCCCTGCCTCCATTGTATGCTATTTGGCTCGTGCATATTTATTGCGGCTATCCTGAAAGCCTGACTAGCTAGGTGTGTCCCAAGGACTGGATTGAGAACTCCTGCCCTAGATTTGCCCTAGTCCCCAGTTTGTTGTGTTCTCTGTCTTGATTAGAGTGCATGCTCTATCAAGCGGGGACCGTCTCTTACATCTATATGTATAGTACGGAGGATGCCTTGTAGCGCTATAGAAGTGCGTAGTAGTGGTAGTAAGAGTAGGAATAGGAGTTTTCAGGCACAGAGCCACATAGAATGGCTTTAAAAGAAGGGAAGAAATATATTGTTGCAAACCCTTCTCATTAGGTTTGCAACTTAAAAAGAAAATACTTTGTTTCAGTAATTCATATGCTCCTAGGTCCCTTCTCATCCTCGTCCTGTTATAGAATTACCCTTCCTATATCGTGTCACCACCAGGGGGCACTCTATAGGCCAGATGCACATTATACTCCAATCCAAGTTATGCCAGTAGGCTGGCCGCTGCCTCAGCCAGTTGTCCCAGCGCTACAAGTCCAACACACCAGTTCAGTTTTGTAATTACCCTGGTCAACAAATTTTTACAAAAGTCATGTTACTGAAATAAAAATAGTCATTTCTTATCAATTTTTATATGCTGAACACGAATATGACAGTGAAATTGCAAAGTTGGCTCTAGTTTTTTTGTAATCTACAAGAATTAATGTTTACATCACGAAATGCATGTCAATAGTAAATATAATAGGCCTTCAGTTAATACCTGTAAAAAAACAAGTCATAGACTACTTCTTCGATTTTTTCGCCTGACTCTTGTACAGCTGTTCGGGAGCTTCTCTGGGGAGTGTCCAGCAGTAGTCAGCCAGCATTGTAGTGGACCATTTTCCCTGGTATCTTTGCTCCATCGTTGCGATATCCTGGTGAAAACGTTTGCCCTGTTCATCACTAACCATACCACAGTTGTCAGGAAAGAAATCGAGTTGGGAATCAAGGAAATGGATCTTTAGAGACATATTGCAGCCACGTTTCTGATACTGCATCAGCATGTCTTCTACTAGTTCCTTGTAGTTTTCTGCCCTAACATTCCCGAGAAAGTTGGTTGACACTAGGCGAAAAGCATTCCATGCTTGTTTCGCATCTTTGAAGAGCTCTCGAATCTGAGGACCCCAAAAACTCCCTCTTTAATCTTTGCTTCACTGAGTCGAGGGAGTTTTTCATGCAGGTATCGGAAAGCTGGCGAAGTGCGGTCTATGGCTTTCACAAAGTTTTTCATCAAACCTAGTTTGATGTGAAGGGGTGGTAGCAGGATTTTGTGAGCCTCAACCAGAGCTGGGTGCTGGATATTCTTCTCTCCAACTGTTACATTTTGTCTGCGATTCCATTCCTTCCGCAAGTAGTGCCAATCCCTTGCTCGGCTATCCCACTCACATAAGAAACACATGTATTTTATATATCCCTGCTGCAGTCCCATTAAAAGGGCAACTACCTTCAAGTCACCACAGAGGTGCCAGCTGTATGTTTATGTTTATTTATTTGATATACCG
Organism: Ichthyophis bannanicus; assembly: GCA_033557465.1. NCBI lineage: Eukaryota > Metazoa > Chordata > Amphibia > Gymnophiona > Ichthyophiidae > Ichthyophis > Ichthyophis bannanicus. The sequence goes on from CM066040.1 coordinate 34,141,688, forward strand.
CCCTACTTTATCAATCAGAGCGGTTTACAATTCACAAACAATTAGAAACAGGCACAGGGCCAGAAAGGAGGAAAGGAAGTTACAATTGTTGATATAATAGAACGAGAGAAAGGATACAGGACTATACGTAGGGGACAGGATCAGACAAGAGGGGAGGGAAGGTCATAGGCCAAGGAAAAGAGGTGGGTTTTTAGGTCTCGCTTGAAGGTGGCGTGATGGGGTTCTAACCGGAGGGAGGTGGGGAGTGAATTCCAGAGTGCGGGGCCGATGAAAAAGAAAGCAGAGGAGCGAGCGGATTGAAGGTGAGCGAGGGAGGGGGAAGGGAGATTAAGGGGGTTAAGGTGGAAGGAGCGGGGAGTGTGTCTGGGGGTGTGGAATGTAATAAGGTCTGCCAGGTATTGTGGAGTACTAGTGTGAAGAGCCCTGTGAACTAGAGTAAGTAACTTATACTGAGTGCGAAAGGAGTGGAAGTCAGTAGATGCTTTAAGTTATCGTATGTCTCTTTCATGTGGACGTCATGCGCTACTGGAATAGATGGAAGACGGTTTCCATTGTTCAAAAGCACAGCCTTCAGACTCAGTTTCAAAGAGTCTATAAATAGTCTCCAGTCTTGTGGGTCATGAGTGATTTTTAAGGCATTCATGAGGCTTTCAATATCGGAACAGAATACCAGATTACTTTCCTTTCCGACTGCGTATAGTACACTGCTGACGTCAGATGGCTTCAGCAGCCGTCTGGCAGTAGTATTGCATTGCATCAGAAAATGATGCAATCAACTCTGGATGATGTGTGCATGCTGGTATTATGCAATGTGATGCAATATTGCATCATTCAAGACTTATTTGGGATGTTGTTGATGTCCTACTGGATAAATTTACACGGTGAAACGTCAAAAATGAACTACATGCAATATCTTCAAAACGAGAGCTAATAAATTTTTTTTTAGTGTTATATTCGTGTTCAGCTCACCAAGATACTACAGATTAGGGCCTTTTAAAGTCAGTAACGATTTCAATGTTGACCAGTGTTATTCTTTACTAAAGCACAGCAATCACTGTTATGCCAGTCTATTACATAGGTTTCCCAGTGCTTAATAATGCTGAAGCTATCAGTGTCCCATGTTCAGCATATCCTCCAGCCACAGGTCCAAGTGGCACCGTTCAAGAATCCCCTTTCTGTTATTAGAGTCACAAAGGCAGCGTTTAAGCAACACCACAAGTTTTTACACTTCCTACCACCAGCGCTCTCACTTTCTACTCAGTACAAGGAGGAAGTGCATCATTCGCATACCCCCTTCTTTCAGGCTGGTAAAGACTTAACTATCTCTAGCCCAGTCCTCAGTTTCCAGGCAGCTCCAGCCATCATGCTGCTCCTACACCAGGACAAACAGCGCCCCCTGTCCTCTAGGGTTTATTCTGTACACAGCAGGGCAGCAATTAACAAGGTCAATTCTGCAACAGTCTCTGAACGTTACCCCAGCAGAGCAGTGCAGTTAAAAGATAAATTACTAAACAGTCTTTAAATGCACAATTCCTTTCCCTCAGTTCAGCAAACAAGTCATTTGATTAAGGAGAAGTTCTCAGGTTCATTACCTTGAGAGAATTTTTCAGTGGGGTTTATTCATGTCCAGCTGCTCTCTGCTCAGGATACCTCTGTCTCTGCTATCTCAGGAGAAGTGCACTCATCATCCTCTGATCCAGGAAATCCACCCTCTCTGAATCACCTGGGGCTTTCTCTGTGGCAGGAGCCTTCCCATCCCTATCCCAAGGGATTCTGGGACATGTAGTGTGCTTTATGTTCCTGACCCTGCCACAGTCCATACAAACAGTACACCTGGGGGAATTCTGCACAAAATCTTTGAAAATGCTGCATGCTTTATTAGTACATTTTTGCTCAGAATTCTCCCATCATAAAGCTTAACTCCTCTTCTAGACTTGACATTTCTCCTGCCTTTTTCCTCCTTAGCTCTCTTGCTTCAATCATAGTTCTGTCCCCAATTCATCCTTGTCCCCCATTTTTCTTTCTTTTTAACATCTAACCCCCAGCCACCCCCTGACTCACCAGCAGCCCTTCTCCAGCCCCCAACAACCTCTCCAATTCATCAGCCCCCCCCCCCACCTCCTGCTCCCAGTCACCCTCCCCGCTCACCAGCAGTCCTTTCCCTGCCCCCAGCAACCCTCCCGCTCACCAGCAGGCCTTTCCTGCCCCCAGCCAGCTCCTGATTGCAGCAACACAGTCGTGGGAACACTTCTGTGTGCTCCCGCAGATGTGCTAGACTCAGCTAGAGTCACTGGTGCATTTTGAAAGGTACACAGGAAGTATACCTTTAAAAACGTGCCAGTATTGGACTCTAGCACAGACGCAGAAGCAAACAGAAGTTCTCCCGTGGCTGTGTTGCTGCTAACAGTGAGGCAGAACCGGGCGCTTGTGCACCCAATCCTGCCTTACTGTCTGAGCTGTGTCTGCGCAGAATTCAGCGCAGGTGGGGGATTCTGCATTGTGCAGAATCCCCCCAGGAGTAAAACAGATTCAGTTTGCTGATACTACTAGTCACATACAAGTAAGCGGAAGCTTGCAAAAATGTATAGGCATGATTTTTTTTTCTTTTGTATTTTCTTTCTAAAATGTCACTCTAATTCACGATCTTTGCTCCCAAAATCCAATGACAGGACTCTCTAATTCCACTCCTGCTTTATCGTGCTGCTTCTGGAGTCCTGTCAGGGGATCCCAAATGCTGCACTCTCCCCATCCCCATCTCTCTGTGCCCAGGCACAGGATTCCCGCTCTTAAGCTCTCTCTCTCTGCCTCTGGGTCTCAGGGGAGGAATTTCCTAGTTCTCTGCTAAGTGTTTTCCGCCTGTGTCCTGGGGAGAAGACCCCCCAGGTTTTGGGCTCACTGGATCTCTCTCCTGCTGGCTTGTGGTGACTCTTCCATGCATCACATATCAGTTAAAACAGTGAGGCGGATGATCCAAGGGGTTAGGACCCTAACTGAGAGATCCTAAATTTATGCTTCTAGTTTCATTCGATTCCTCCATTTAGGAGCCTAAGAAGTGGGGGGGGGGGGGAGGGACCAGGGGGAGTTAGGAACTTAACCCTGACATTCAGCTATAGGCACCTATTTATTTATTTAAATAAAATGTACAATGTACACATCAGGCTATGCTGATCCCAGCAGTATACAATGGAACTATACACAACAAGATTAACAATAAAACACATTAACACAGACCAGTACAAACAACACTACAGAATCCCCCCCCCCAAATTAGACACATATTTTTTAATTTTAATGTTTAATGTGTTACCAAGTTCTCTGTAAACTGCCCCTGATCTCTGGAAGGGGCGGTATAGAAAAGCGCTCAAATAAATAAATAAAATAAACATAAATCTAGGCAAATCAATGGCAGGCCTCAATTTAACAGCATAATGTTTAGGTGCATTTTCAACTGAACACATAGGGGGTTATTTTAGAAGCTCTATTCATGAATGGGACATCTGAAAATGGGCACCTGGAAGTGCAAAGGCTGGAAACGTGTCCAGAGCTGGGTATATAGACGCCGCCGGCACGAGCACGTCCCTGTAGCATGGGGGTGTGCAAGAACAACAGAGAGATGCATGTTGAGGTGCAAGTGAAGAACAGCAAAAGCGTGACTGGCATCGGTTGCTGAGGTATTCATGCCTATCCCTTGTCGTGCCTCCCCTTGCCAGTACCCGTAGGTAGGGGTTAAGGAGGTTAAGTCCTTCTTTAAACCAAGGGCCTTTCACTTCCTAGAGCAGTGCTTGTTGGGAAGTGTAGTTTTTACCATCAGTTTTAAAAGAAGAGTAGTGTGACTCAAAGTGGTTATAAGTAAAGGGATTTATTTCCCCTCCCGGGGTTGGACTTTCACAAGGACAAAAGATGAACACAAATTAACTGCTCTTTAGCAGAAAAAAGGACAAAGTAAATATAGCTTTCCTCAGCAAAACAAACAGTTTTCTCTTTCCAGCAATTAGAGCTTCAGCACATGGTTAATACAGCTCTGTTCCTTCACAGCCAGCCTGTATTCCTTTCACCACAAAGTTTAAAGCAAAGATATAATTTGTTCAGAAGAAATTGTTGTACAGTCCATCTCCTCTGTAGGATAATTTATGCAAGGTGCTCCTGTATCCATCAATTCCACCTCTGAATTAGCATTAGTTTGGCCCAGGCCTTCCAGGGCCACGCCCTGTCTTCCAACCCTGAGCCCGTCAATGCACACAGGGTTTAAATAGGGCCTAAAGCCATTATCATAGCCCCAATTTTCCAGGCTGTTACCTCCACACGGATTCCGGTAATCCCAGCCCTTAGGCTTACCTGGGGACCTGGCTTTTGAGGCCTTCCTCTGAAGTTCCCATGTACCGGTTGGTTCCCTGTTAAACCGGGGGGAAACAGTTCCCAACTGCTTTTTGGGCTGCTTGTAAGGCTGTGAGTGCTTCAGCTGTTCTGGTCTGCTTCTCCTATAATTATCCACCAAAGCCTCTGACCTCCCGTCAGCTGAAACCTCTGCCCACCTCCTGACTGGGCATCTGCTTTCCTCTCCCTTTCTGCCTGCTGGAGCCTCCTTATGAGACTGCCCTTCTGGGTAGGGCCTAGTCCCGCCCCCTAGCAGGTGTTCAAACTTCCCCCGTGACTCCTGGCTATATTGATAGCAGGGGTGTGTTTCCTTCTTTTGTGTTTTGTTTCCCCGGCAACTAGTAGCCATGTGTCTTTGTTTATCCCTCAACCCTGCATTCTCTACCTGGTTTCCTAGCTTCTCTGCTGCGCCAGAAGGGCTTGCTACATCACAACCTGCTCCTGATCACCAATAAAAAAAGTGCCAATTTCATGGCTGCAGCAGCAGCAGGAGGAAGAACAATATTTCCTGACCAATGAAACCTGCATATTCCAAACATATTACAGGCCCGCCACTGCATGTCTCATTATCTGAAACAGCCGACCGCGACATGCAAGTTTCATAACACAGTCACCCCCCTTCTGAAGTACCTCGGCCGGCACATCCAAGTACCCATTTCTGAGAGCGTGCAATTTGGCGACAGCCACATTTGTGAAATGGCCTCTAGCAGTGCACGTACTCAGCCTTGCTATCTGCGCGGGTCCATCGCCAGGACTCCTTAGTGGGGACGTTCATCTTTTGGGGTAGAGACAGAGCAATTTCAGAAGGCACTTACACGGGCCTCCCTTCACTGCACTGGATTTTGGATGTTGTACTCTGGATGCTCTCTAAGCCCACCCACACATTGATGACATCTACAGGGTAGCATTAGACATCATGGGGTAGCACTAGAAAGACCACATAAGAGATACTCTGGAGAGAGGTCCTCTTGACAGCAGGTCCTGGTGAAGAAGCAGGGACAAATGACTGCCTGGTACACACTGCAATTGTGAATTGCCAACTGGTTATCTTTAATTTTGGCTTTTACTGTGTTGAGATACACTGATGTTTAATATAATTGGCAAGTAATTTGGGGACATCTTATAAAGGCTGCGGAGTACAAAAGCCTAGTGGTTAATGCACTAGCCTAGGACAAGGGAAGCCAGAGTTCAAGTCCCACCGCCACTCTGCTGCTTTTGGGCAAGTCATTTAACCTCCCCCCATTCCCTGAGGTACAAACTTAGATTGTAAGCCCTCTGGGAACAGGAAGAGATCTACAATGCCTAAATGTAGCTCTCCTTGAACCACTGTCGGAATGAGTGAGCTAAAGACTGATGAATAATAATATACTAATATCACATAGTTTGTCTTTTGTGAATGCAGTTAAAAGAGGGATTATATCAGTAGGTTTTGGAGACTGAAAAATCAGCCTAATAAGTTATCACAATTGGTTAATTAGTTGACAGGCACCAATAATGAAAAGGACGGAGCACGCAGATGTTTTCTTTTAATGATTTAGTCTTTATGAGATGAAATTAGGCAAATGCAGGCTACCTTTGAGGAAGATGTGGAAATTGAATTGTGGTGGCAGAAGTGAGAAGCTTCAGACCGGCTACTCAGAGCTCATATTTTATTTATTTAACAGAATTTAATATATCACTTTTCTACTAGTCAAAGAGGTTTACATGGAACTTAGTTTTTACAAGTAACAGATTTGTAACAAAATTGGAACTTTTACAATAAACATAGGGAATTCAGAACAATGAACATTGTGAGGTTATTAACAAACGTAGCTATATACAGCAGGCTGATAGGTTAGCAGGGAGAGGGTCAGATGGGTTTCAAGGGGGCGGTGAAGAGAGGAGTCATAGGGTTTCTGGAGTGAGGTCAATATGCACTCTACATTTTTGGCGGTTAAGATAATTTTACACAGATTGAAGTCCTCCTCTAGGACATCTGATCCTGTACCAGAAAAGATTATTAAGTTACTCGCAGAGGATGGATAAGAAACTGGATGCGAGGAAACCCAACATAGTGGTAAAGGAGAACACCAGAGCAGTATGATAATACAGGTGCCTGTTCCAGCGCTGTACCTAGCCCACTGGGAGTGGTGCAAGGAAATAAGGGCGCATTTGGGGCTACCGGTCTCAATCCCCCCCACACTGCTTGCCCTTGCCCGCCACTGTTCTTTTTCCTGTTGCCTTGGTGCGGCGATGGCGGCAGCAGAACAGACATCCAATTAAAAAACAAACAAACCGTGGGTCTTTCCGACTCCGCATTTGCATGCAGGTCTGATCCTTCCCTCCTCTGACGTATGCGCGCGTCACAGGAGGGAGGGACCAGACCAATCATTCAAGCGTGGAGTTGCACAGAACCACCTTTGAATGGCTGGTCTGCTTCCTCCCTCCTCTGACGCGAGCATGTCAGAGGAGGGAGGGATTGGATCTGCATGCAAGCGCGGAGTCGGAAAGACTTGCTTTTTTTTTTTTTTTTAAATTGGATGTCTTATCTGCTTCTGCTATCGCCAAGGCAACATGAAAAATGATGAAGGCTGGGGAAGAGCAGGCAGTGCAGAGGGAGAGCCGGCTGGATATGGAGGTAAGATGGGGAGATCCTGGGCATGGGGCAAATGACTGGGGGGGGGGGGGGGAGGGGTGCAGATGTGCAAGTCGCACAGGGTGCATTTATGGCTTGGTATGGCCCTGGTCGGTTCCAAGTGATTATTCTGTAAATCACATGGAGAGGTGGAAGATCCTGAAGTACCAAGAAATGCAGCCAGAGACCAAGAAAATGTGGCAGAAAGATACAGAATATTTCCCATTGTATTGGGAGCCAGAGACCTGATAAAGGAGAATTTCCAGTCACATCTTGACAAACTACCCACACATGTTACGTCTTATGAACGCCAGAGGGAAGCTGGCACAATGCAAGCACTACGGCGAGTGTTAGCAGTAAATATGAGACTGAGATCACACTGCACATACCCTGGGCTTAGGAGTGAGGTTCATGACTGTCATGGGATGCGTAAAACTAATGCAAACAAAACAAATCCCACCCCAGTAGTACTAAAACCCACCAACCAAAAAAAACAAACAAACCCCGGGACACATACACATAAATTATAACTCTAACAGTCAACTAAAGTAAGTTATCAAGGTCAAACCTAATATTCCTAAAAAATATTTGAAAAAGTTAGTCGTATATTTTGAATTAAGGAGGCTGTTCAAGCAGACCAATGAAGTTGTACCTTGATAACTTACTTTAGTTGATTGTTTATAATTTATGTGTATGTGACCCAGGGATTTTTTTTGGTTTGTGGATGCACAAAACTAACCCATTAAGAGAAATTGCCCCCAAGACATGGTCCCAAACGACTATTCTGTGAGTTGTATAGAGAGGGAGAAGATCTTCAAGTACCAGGAAATACAGTTAGAGTCCAAGAAAATGTGGCAGAGAGACAGAGAGTTATTTCCCATCGTGCTGGGTGCTTGATTAAGAAGAATTTCCAAGTATACCTTGATAAATTACCCATACATGTTACATCTTAGGAACTCCAGAGGGGGGTTTCTTTGGCACGATGCCAAGCATCAGCAGTAGGTTTGAGAGGCTGAGATCACACTCCACATAGCCTGGTTTGGAAGTGAGGTTTATGACTGTCATGGTATGCGCATTGGTGAAATTGCCTCCAGATGGTGCCTTTTTTCCTCAGATAGCAGTACATGATCTCCTCGTTAACTGCAGACGTTCACTTAATTGTAGTTAATCCTCAACGTTTTCATTAATTTCGTGGCTTCTCTCCTGCCACGGGGTCCATGAACACGCTCCCCGTGGCCTTTATCCGTGGCAGGGATGTAACCCGCATCTGCAGTGTCTGCACTGTTGCTACCACCATTGTTAGCTCTAGTGCGTAGGCTACGGGTGGGCACTTTTTTATCCTGGGCGACGTGCGGCCAGTATGTATTTTTCTTTTTCATTTCGACCATACCTCGATTGTAGTGACACCTTGATGAGATTTAGTATCGATTTTATATAACGTGAAGGTATTCAGTGAGATTTGAGGGGGAAACTTTAATTTCTCCACTAAGAGATGCACAGCAATTCACCGACTGCTGCTGGTGAATTTTCTCCTACGCTCCCCGTTGACCCTGAGATAGTGTCTTTTTTTGCGCAGGTGGGATCCTATTCTGACCATAGCACAGGGACGGTTTTATTAGCAATGCAGAGTGAACCCACAAATTAAGGTTGTGATGTCTTATAGATGCTCGTCATCAGCTTTAGTGCTATTCTCCAAGACTTATTTTTTGACTTCTTACTGGCTCCACTAGAGCAACTGGGCTGTCAGGAATCAGGCTGCATTTTTGGGAAGGTTAATTCTTAGAACGTAGGTGCTTACAATATGGGCTTCCACAGGGATCTATTCTCACTCCACTATTGTTTAATCTTTAGGTGATCCCAGCTGGCCAACATTACTGTAGCTCTCTGTATCAAAGTCTGGCACAAATCAGTTTGAAATTTTAATGATTCAAGATATAAGTTCAGTGAGTTATTGGGGGGGGGGAGCAATATGATTCTATTACTCACATTTTACACAGTCTTCAGTGGCTACCTATATAGATTTTCAGTTGCAGATTAAAATGCTGTGCATATAAAGGGTTACCTGCTGGCCATTTCATTAAGCATAATCCAAGTCATGCACTTCACTTATTTCAACTGGGATGATTGGGGCTCCCATCTTTGGATATAATTCATTTGACTTCTACAAGAAATAGAGCATTGAGCTATGTGGGACCCTATTTGTGGAATCAACTTCCCAGGAAACACACACATCAACTATAGCCATTTTAGGAAAAAGTTGAAAACATGGTTGTTCGCTCAAGCATCTGGAGAATGAAGCTAGAGGGGGATGTCATTTTATTTTTGGATTCTGTTGTAAATAATTTTTATGTAATTTATGAAAGAAATACTGCATTGATATGAAAGGTTTAATTATTTATTTATATGGAAACTGCTTTGATGGATGATATGAAGAGTGGAATATTAACTTAATAAAAGCCATTTGAAAATAAAAGCTTAATCTTGTCCTTTCTCTCATTCCATTTATGCTCCTACAGCTATCTATGGATTTTCTTAATTAGAGCAAGGATAGCCTGCGTTTAATTATTTGTCTTTCCATACCCAAGTTGAAGTGAAGGTATTTCTTTACACCAAGGGCTTGTAATGTACTGGGTCAATATTCAAATGCTGCAGTCAGTGGTTTTTTTTTTAAAATGCTTTCAGCAGCATTCAGATATTTTACTGTACATATATTCAACGCTGCTATCTGCAGAAGTGGGGTATGGAATATATTTATTTAATTACTTATTTTAAATATTTGGTATACTGCCATTCAAAGTAAACCAGGTAGCTTGACAAATAGGAGATGAAAATCGGCAACTATCTGCAGAGTTACATGGATCGGCCACCCTGCTCCGGCACTATCTGGATAGTGCTGCAGTGGTCTATAAGAATTTTCAGCAGCACTATCTATCCAGTGCTGCTGAAAACTCACAGTTAAAGCACTTGTCTGCAGAGCAGCTGTGTATTTAAAAGCATAGAGGGGAATTGTAGAAGGAACATAAGCCAGATCATGCAATAAAAGAAGTAGGCACGTCCAGGTACAAACATGATTTCACAAATGCGGACATGCCCGATATGGAGGTGTCTACATAGATATCCCCAGAATAGTATTTCAGAATCTGGGCATCTAGGAGTAGCCTAATGGTTAGAGTAGTGGGCTAGGAAGCCAGGGTTCAAATCCTACTGCTGCTGTCATTGAGACTGTGCTGAATACTGGGGATGAGGTAGTGCTATCTTCTCTACACCTTCTGGATGTTTTTCAGCCAAAATGAGCACCTTTTAAATACCTGTTCGAGCTGGTATAAACTTAGATGCAAAGCCAGACATCCATGACATTTCTGAGATCATGTGAGGACGTCCAGGTTCCTGGGAACACCCCAGCCATGCCTCCACCATCCCCCATTTGGACCTCCTCATGCTGGGGATGTTGACAGAACCGGCTTCTAAAATGGCTCTGGAGATGTCTCTGTGCTTTGGATGTCTCTACACCCTTTTTCGGAAGTCCACAGCACAAATAGGACCTCCAAAATGACTCTCATAGTATTTTAGAAAAGGCTCGGCAAACTTCTCTAAAATAAGGGCAGCACCGCAAAAGAAATATATATATTTTCAGCACATACACAGCAGGAACAGCCATTTCATACAAAAAGTTCCAAAAAAGAGCAGCAGCACTAAGGAGTTGCACTACACGTACATTTAAACACCAATTTTGCTACAGTACCCTTACACATACAAGGGGCAGACTTCGGAGATCAAGAAAATAAGTATAGTAGTTCACCAATAGGATTAGAGTAATAACAATCGATTATAAAGAAACACTCATTCATATAAGCTGAGACTTTGGAAATCTTCATCTCTATGGTGAACTGATTAAGGAACCACCTTCTAAAACTCAAAGGAGATAATTTTAGAAGGCTTAGTCACAATTAGGACCTCCAGAAATGTGCATGTGGACATCCAAATCAGAGACATCCCCAGAGCCATTTCACAAATGGTTTTGAAAACGTCCCTGATGCTGGGCCGTCCAAGTAGGCAGGGGGAGGGTGAATGGAGGAGGCATGTCTGGGGCGGAGTGATGGCCTTAGATGTCCCTGCCACTAATGCAGGCATTAAACAGAGGCGTGTACCACTCAATGCCAACAGCAGGTGTCTTTGTGTTGTTACAGAGATAGAAGGCTGAATCTCTAGAAATTTTATTCCTATTCAGTTTCAGACATAAGAACATAAGAATGAATTCTTTGCTTCGGTCTTTACTGAGGAAGATGTAGGGATGTTACCCATGATTGAAGTGGTATTTAAAGGTGCGGAAGAATTGAAGGAAATATCGATACATCGGGAAGACGTATTACAACTATTAGATAAACTGAAGAGTAGCAAATCACCTGGATCAGATGGTATACATCCAAGGGTGTTGAAAGAACTGAAATATGAAATTGCAGACCTGCTATTAGTAATCTGTGAACTATCATTAAAATTATCTGTAATACCTGAAGGTTAGAGGATGGCCAACATAACGCCAATTTTTAAAAAGGGTTCCAGGGGTGATACGGGAAACTACAGAGTCTGACGTCAGTACCGGGAAAAATGGTAGAAACCATTATAAAGAACAAAATTACTGAACATGTAGATAGTCATAGCTTAATGGGAGACAGTCAACATGGCTTTAGACAAGGAAGATCTTGTCTTACTAATCTGTTATGTTTTTTTGAAGGCGTGAATAAACAGGTAGACAAAGGTGAGTAGGTTGATATAGTGTATTTGGACTTTCAGAAAGCCTTTGACAAGGTCCCTCATCAGAGACCTTTGGCAAAACTAAAGAGTCATGGGATAGGAGGCACTGTATTACTGTGGATCAGGAACTGGTTAAAAGATAGAAAGCAGAGGGTAGGGCTAAATGGCCAATTTTCCCAATGGAGAAAGGTGAATAGTGGTGTACCCCAGGGATCTGTGCTGAGTCTGCTGCTCTTTGACACATTCATAAATGACCTGGAAAAGGGAATAACGAGTGAGGTTATCAAATTTGCAGACGACACAAAACTATTTAAAGTTGTTAAAACCCATGAGGATTGTGGAAGATTGCAAGAGGATCTTGATAAATTGGAAGACTGGGCATCAAAATGGCAGATTAAATTTAATGTGGACAAGAGCAAAGTTATGCACCTAGGGAAGAACAACCCAAACTATGGTTACACAATGCAAGGTTCCACATTAGGAACCACCACCTAGGAAAAAGATTTAGGCGTCATTGTGGATAACATGTTAAAACCCTCCGTCCAGTGTGCAGCGGCAGCCAAGAGAGCAAATAGAATGCTAGGCATCATAAGGAAAGGAATGGAAAATAAAACAAAGGATATTATGATGCCTCTGTATCGTTCCATGGTGCGACTGCACCTTGAATATTGTGTGCAATTCTGGTTGCCGTATCTTAAAAAAGATATAGTGTTATTAGAAAAGGTTCAGAGAAGAGCCACCAAAAGGGTAAAGGGGATGGAAGGCTACTCCTATGAAGAGAGGCTACAAAGGTTAGGGCTCTTCAACCTGGAAAAGAGATGGCTGAGGGGAAATATGAAAGAAGTCTATAAATTAATGAATGGAGTGGAACAGGTAAACATAGATCAATTGTTTACGCTATCAGAATATAGAAAGACTAGGGGACATGCAATGAAATTACAGTGTAAACTATTTAAGACAAATAAGAGAAAATATTTTTTCACTCAACGTGTAATCAAACTCTGGAATTTGTTACCGGAGGATGTAGTAAAGGCTGTTAGTGTGGCTGAGTTTAAAAAAGTTTGGATAAGTTCCTGGAGGAAAGGTCCATAAACCATTATTAAAAAGAGACCCAGGATATCACTGCTTGCCCTGTGTCTTTTGGGGAAACTGCTGGGTACGTATGACCTAGATTGGCCACTGTTGGAAACAGGATACTGGGCTTGATGGATCTTGGTCTGACCCAGTATGGCATATCTTATGTTCTTAGATGCACCTTAATGAGTCGGACCAAGGGTCCATCAAGTCCAGTATCCTATTTCCAACAATGGCCAATCCAGGTTGCAAGTACTTGTCAGGTTTCTAAAAGGTTGACAGATTCCATGCTGCTTCTCACAGGCATAACTAGTGCATTTCTCTGGTCTTCTTTAATAATGGTTTATAAGCTTTTCCTCCAGGATCTTGCCCAAACCTCTTTTAAACCCAGCTACACTAACAACTTTTACTACATCCTCTGGAAATGAATTCCAGAGTTTGATTATGTGTTGAGTGAAAAAATATTTTCTCCGATTAGTCTTACAATAAATGTGCTACATTGCAACTTCATAGCGTGTCCCTTAGTCTTTCTATTTTTTGAAGGAGTACACAGCCGATCTAGGTTTACCCATTCCATTGTGCCCTTGTCCAAATTTAGATTTTCCAAGCATAAATAGACACAGGAAAAGTGTTTGGGCTGTAAAACCTTCTGGTCGTGTAGAGAAGATGGCAGGGGTCGCCCAAGAGTGATGTGAGGCCATGTAGAGAGACTCATTGTGGGGCCGTATTTGCATATCCACAGGGCCTCATTTGCATTAATATTTGCATAACAACTGGACTTATTTCGACCTTTTTAATAACATGGAAGCTAGTCAGAAAAAACCTGATAGCTATAAATTCATATCATGGTGTTTAGGCCAGATTAAACTGTCAAAGTTGGAAAAGCCCAGAAATCAACAACAGTCAGGCTATCAGGCCATGAGAGAATTTAAACTTGAGACGTTCCTTTAAAGTTTGAGATTTCCTTATACCTGAGCTTGAGATTTCCTTGAACCTGAGCCAACAAAATATTTGAAATTTAAGACCAGTCCAGCAACATCAAGAACACAAAACTACAAACCTTAAAGACTATCCATAATTCCAGTACCCACCCCCCCCCCCCAGCAACACCCTACTATTTACTCCACAAAGGAAACAAAAAATGAGAATCACAGCACAGAGCCTATAGAGCAAATCTACCATTCTATAAACAGCCCTAACTTCCAAAACTCCCACAACCTGCAAAAGGGCAGCACTATAAATATTGCTGTGAATCCTAGAAATTCCTGCATCTACCAGGAAAACTGAACAAGCCAGAGTCCTAATGTAGAGCCTTATATAGAAAGTCATTGCTAACAAATTTCCTGGCCTCCATCATACATTTGGACCATAGATAGGCTCTCACAAAAAATTAGAAATATGTAGACAAAAATTCAACTGAAATCTTGAGAAGCCGGGTGCTGCATACAGGGCAGCACCAGAGAAACTGAAAGAGTTGCGTATAGACAGCATGTTACTTTAAAAACGGACATATTCCAAACACTAAATTGGAAATAAAATAATTTTTGCTACCTCTGTTGTCGTGTCATTTTGTTTTTGTGACTGAACTGGTTCCAATTTTTTCTCGAACAGAATCCACACGAAGGAAGCAAAACTTCCGAAATCCAGTAAGCCAACACAAAAAAGAAGCGGAGAACAGACCAGGCCTTGTCAACTAAGGTCTTTATTTAAAAAAAGCTCGACTTAGCCAAGTTTCGGCAGTTAAGCCTTTGTCAGGGGTCAGACTCTCAAAATGTGGGTACAAACGCACATTAAGAAATTTCGTAAAAACAGCCATCAAAGTCTCAAGCCACAAATCTATTCCAGTGCCAGTTTTATGACTTGAGACTTTGATGACTGCTTTTATGAAATTCCTTAATGTGCGTTTGTACCCACATTTTGAGAGTCTGACCCCTGATGAAGGCTTAACTGCCGAAACTTGGTCAAGTCAAGCTTTTTTGAAATAAAGAACTTTGACAAGGCCTGGTCCGTTCTGCTCCAATCTCTTTTCCACATTCCTTGAGCCTATTTCTTCTCTCTCTCCCTTCTCTACATGTCTTTGACATTGATCTTTTTCTTTTTTATCTCTTTTTTTTCTATTTCTCTCTCCTCTGCCTCCCTATCCACTCATATCCAGGTTTTACTCTTCTCTCACCTTCCACTCCTTAGTCTCAAACTTTTTACCTCTCACTTATCTACTACTACTAATGAACATTTGTTTAGCACAACAAGACATACACAGTGCTGCACAGACACATGTAAAAGACGGTCCCTGCTCATCAGAGCTACAATTGAATCAAGACAGACAACACAGTAGCTGTTGATATGGGATACATCTAGGAAGCATAGTAAGGAAACACAAAGGAGATCAGGAAAGTGAAGAAACGAAAGCGGCTACCAGCTTTCCACCTCCCATTTGTACCCCCCTTTCTAGTGCTCCCATTGCCCTTGCTGTCTCTCTTCTTCCCCTGCTTTCTATACCCTCTCTATCATTTACCCATTCCCTAGCTCTCTATTTTGACCCTCTATTCTCACTCCCTCAACCTCCATCTGCCATCCTCTGCCTTTGATCCCATTGCCAAACCTGCCCCCTTCCCTGTCATTCATCTCTCCCTGGCTCCCAGCTCATTCTTCAATCTCTCACCCCCTACTCAACCTCCCATTATTCTCTTTCACCATATCCCCAACCACATTTCTACCCTCTCTCTCCTGCTTCAGAGATCCATCCCTTTTCACATCTCTCACCTTCTCTCTAGATCATTCACATCGGGTCTCAGCCTCCCCCAACCTTTCTTCCCTATTCTCTTACCTCCATTCCACACCTTCCCTCATGTCTAGCAATTCCTATGTGCTGTTCTTTCCAAATTGCCACTCAGTCTCTTGAGTCCCCATCATCTCCCATTTCTGGTTCCTGGCTCTGCCTCCCCCTCCTTTGCATCCCCCCTTCCCCAAGTTCCTAATCTTCATTTTGCCTTTGCTTTCCCCCACTTGCTTACTGCCCAAGTCCTGCAGTTGCTGTCCCTCATGTTCCCATCCTTTCTTTGCTCTTACTCAGCCTCCACACTCCCTTCCCGTCCCTGCTTTTGCCACCTCAAATCTCTATGATTTTCACCCTCTGCCTGCTTCCAGCCCAGTGCCATTCCCAGTGTCAGCCCCTTGCATTCCCAGCCACCCAGTTCCAGCTCTCTCCCATTGTGTAGCCCTCTTCCAGTCCCAGTACCATCCCCAGTCAGCTACTTTCCAGTCCAAGGCTCCCCCCACTGTCTAGCCCTCTTCCAGTCCCAGCACCATCCCCAGTCAGCTACTTTCCAGTCCAAGGCTCCTCCCACTGTCTAGCCCTCTTCCAGTCCCAGCACCATCCCCAGTCAGCTACTTTCCAGTCCAAGGCTCCCCCCACTGTCTAGCCCTCTTCCAGTACCATCCCCAGTCAGCTACTTTCCAGTCCAAGGCTCCCCCCACTGTCTAGCCCTCTTCCAGTCCCAGTACCATCCCCAGTCAGCTACTTTCCAGTCCAAGGCTCCCCCCACTGTCTAGCCCTCTTCCAGTCCCAGTACCATCCCCAGTCAGCTACTTTCCAGTCCAAAGCTCCCCCCACTGTCTAACCCTCTTCCAGTCCCAGTACAATTCCCAGTCAGCTACTTTCCAGTCCAAGGTTCCCCCCACTGTCTAGCCCTCTTCCAGTCCCAGTACCATCCCCAGTCAGCTACTTTCCAGTCCAAGGCTCCCCCCACTGTCTAGCCCTCTTCCAGTCCCAGTACCATCCCCAGTCAGCTACTTTCCAGTCCAAGGCTCCCCCCACTGTCTAGCCCTCTTCCAGTCCCAGTACCATCCCAAGTCAGCTACTTTCCAGTCCAAGGCTCCCCCCACTGTCTAGCCCTCTTCCAGTCCCAGTACCATCCCCAGTCAGCTACTTTCCAGTCCAAGGCTCCCCCCCACTGTCTAGCCCTCTTCCAGTCCCAGTACCATCCCTAGTCAGCTACTTTCCAGTCCAAGGCTCCCCCCACTGTCTAGCCCTCTTCCAGTACCATCCCCAGTCAGCTACTTTCCAGTCCAAGGTTCCCCCCACTGTCTAGCCCTCTTCCAGTCCCAGTACCATCCCCAGTCAGCTACTTTCCAGTCCAAGGTTCCCCCCACTGTCTAGCCCTCTTCCAGTCCCAGTACCATCCCCAGTCAGCTACTTTCCAGTCCAAAGTTCCCCCACTGTCTAGCCCTCTTCCAGTCCCAGTACCATCCCCAGTCAGCTACTTTCCAGTCCAAGGTTCCCCCCACTGTCTAGCCCTCTTCCAGTCCCAGTACCATCCCCAGTCAGCTACTTTCCAGTCCAAGGTTCCCCCCACTGTCTAGCCCTCTTCCAGTCCCAGTACCATCCCCAGTCAGCTACTTTCCAGTCCAAGGTTCCCCCCACTGTCTAGCCCTCTTCCAGTCCCAGTACCATCCCTAGTCAGCTACTTTCCAGTCCAAGGTTCCCCCCACTGTCTAGCCCTCTTCCAGTCCCAGTACCATCCCCAGTCAGCTACTTTCCAGTCCAAGGCTCCTCTCACTGTCTAGCCCTCTTCCAGTCCCAGTACCATCCCCAGTCAGCTACTTTCCAGTCCAAGGCTCCTCTCACTGTCTAGCCCTCTTCCAGTCCAGTACCATCCCCGTGTCAGCTTCCTTATAGTCCTTCCCTTCGCACCAGCCACAGTCCCAGCCTGATGCCTCTCTCTGCAGCATTGGCTACCCCCTAATTTTACAGCCACGGGAGCATTCTCCTTTGCTCCCATGGCTGTGCTGTCTTAAAAGTAACTGGAGTTTTTAAAGGTAAGTACAAGCATTTCCTGTTTCTTGTGAGAATGATTTCTCTAACAATCTCTCTCTTCACATGATGTGTCCAAAGTATAAAAGTCAAAGTCATGTTATCTGAGCTTCTAAGGAAAGCTTAGGTTTGATTTCTTCTAGTACTGACACACACATAGTTTGTTCATACGATGTAAAATATTTACTCTTCAGTACTTGTTTTTATTCCAGCTATGTATTTGCTACTTCACTGCAAATTTTCTTTATAATATCTGATTTGAAGGAGAAATACTAGCATCACGTGAACAGAGTTCACAATGGATTTTTGGGATGGAGGAGGGTTGTAGCCTATCATTAATAGTAATGAGGGATAGGGGCACCAGAGACCCTAGCGCCAGCCCTGTGTGCCAACTTAATGGTAGGTTCTTTTTGAAGACAAAAGAGTAAGTCTCTCTTGCCTTAAAAATAGCTTGCATTATGCATGTTCTGGGATCTAATTTAATTGCTATAATTATTCTGGATTTACAGTTTATACAGTATTATAGTGTGAAATGCCTTGCCATGAGTGGTGTATGCTTCCATTTTGAGTAGAGTACACAGAAGGAACAGGTGCACCAGAGACAGTCGTTGATAAAGGTATCTTGATTGGAAGAACACCCCAATGTGTTCTGGCAAAACTGCCTTCTTCAGGGGGTACTGTCTACAAGAAACCATAACTACATAAAATATATATATATAAAACCATAAATAAACAAATCATATAAATATCTGTACATAAAATAAATAAAAAATTAAAAAAATGATTGTAATAAAAGAACACATGCAAATTATTCAAATTGGAAAGCCGATAGAAAGTTAATAAAAAGTTAAAAGGAGAAGAATAAATATACAGTGCATTAAGAACATCACCATGTTCTACTAGAGCAACATGAAACTCTTGTATGGGGATGAGGACATATAGTGTTGGCATAGAAGTGAAGCAATGTACATAAATGCATCTAGTTTAAAAACAGAAAATAACAGGACCTAAAAAAATCTCAAATATATGAAAATATACCTAGTAGAGTGCTAAAAACATGCATATTCACAAGAAGAAGGAACATGAAACTAAATAAACGCTCACTAAAAGATGCGTTGTTCACTGGGATGCTTTACAAATCTGACTGTTTTAACTTTTTTGGGGGACCTGATAAGTGCACTTTTGGATGCTTGCTGAAAGCGTACTTACTCACCTGTAACAGATGTTCTCCATGGACAGCAGGAATCAGTGCTCACTTATGGGTGATGTCGGCACCGACGGAGCCCACGCGGAGCAATTCCCCAGCTTTCAAAGAAAGCCTTTGGGATTGTTGCCACGCATGCATGGTCCTCTTCCTGCCCAAAGGTGCCATCTTGCTTAGTCAGGTCCCATAGCTAGAGCCCTACTCAGCAGATGGCAAGGGAAGAAAAACAAAAATGGCAACTCTTAAGGGGAGGTGGGAGCAGGGCTGTACAAAGCCCTGTGTGAGTGGTGCGGCCACACAGGGCGCAAAGACTTAAGGGGTGTATTTCGGCTCTCTGCTGTTGGCTGCCACCGCCACATTAGCAGGCAGTGGCAGAGAGTTGAAATGCGCCCCTTAAGTCTTCTCGCCGGCACACTAAGCAGGTCTGGTCCCTCCGGGAGGGTCCAGACCTGCTTAGTGTGCTGGTGAGTTGTACATCAGGTGCGCGCCTCTTCTCTCCTGCCCCCATAAACTGGCTAGATGGAGGTGCGGGAGGGGGGCGCACGCCCGATGTGCAACTCGCACAGGGCGCTTTTCACCGTCGGTACGGCCCTGGGTGGGAGGGTAGTGAGGACTGATTCCTGCTGTCCCTGGAGAACACCTGTTACAGGTGAGTAACTACGCTTTCTCCAGGAACAAGCAGGGAGTCAGTCCTCACTTATGGAACTCCCCAGCTACAGGCTACTGAAACCTGCAAGCCAAAAACGCCTCCATGAGGCCGTGAGCAGAAGTCGATGACTGAAGGAAGCCCAAGTCCTCGGGCCCATGGGGCCAATCTCTCAGTAGCTGCAGAAGAAGGGTCGGAGGGCAGGAGTTGCTTATACCCTGAACAGATTATGGAGTACAGCCTGGCCGACGGCACTGTCCCAGCAGGACTTCTTCTCCAAGCAGTAGTGCGAAACAAAGGTTCGAAACAAGCAGTAGTGCGAAACAAAGGTCTTGGAGGACCAGGTCGCAATTTGGCAGATGTCCATCAGAGGCACTGAGTGCAGCAAAGCCACCGATGTCGTCTTCACCTGGACACCATGAGCGGTGACTCAGTGATCCAGCGGGGCCCCAGCCTTTGCCTGAGCGAAGGCAATGCAGTCCGCCACTCAGATGGAGATAGTGCGCTTGGTGACTATGAACCCCAGGCGATTAGGATCATAAGCAATTAAGAGCCGGTCAGACCTGCGATGACCCTGGGTGCGTTGCAGGTAGAAGGCAAGAGGACCGCCGATGCCCGGTTGGCGTGGGGTCTCGGGAAGAAAGTTGGTAGGATGATCTCTTGGTTGAGATGGAAATCCGAGACAACTTTCGGTAGGAACTTGGAGTGAGTTTGAAGGACCACCCTGTTCCCATAGAACCTTGTGTAGGGAGCCGCAACCATGAGGACTTGCAGCTTGCTGACTCGTTGGGCTGAGGTGAGCGCCACCAGGAAGACTACCTTCCAGGAGAGGTGCCGAAGCAAGCATGTCGCCATCAGCTCGAAGGGCAGCTGCGTCAGCTGCATGAGCATGATGTTCAGGTTCCACTCTGTCAGTGGAGGCTGGACGTGAGGCTTGAAAGGTAAGAGGCCCCACATGAAGCGGGAGACCAGAGGCTGGCCTAAGAGGGGTTTACTCTTGACGGGGAAGTGGATGGCCGAGATGGCACTCAGGTGAACCCAGACCGAATTAGATTTCAGTCCCACTTGCGAGAGGTGGAGGAAGTACTGGAGAACCCACTGGGTAGAGTAGGAGAATGGATCGATCTGGAGCTCAGAGCACCAGACCGAGAAGCGCCGCCACTTCAGGGCATAGGCCCATCTCCTCAAGTCCTTCCTCAATGCGAGAAGGACTCCTTGATCTCCTCTTGGAGGTGCAGTGAGGCTAGAGACACCCGCTCAGCCACCAGGCTGTCAGGGATAGCGAGACCAGGTTCGGGTGGAGCACAGGTCCCTCCTCCTGCATCAGCAGATCTGGGGTACTGCCCAGGGGGACCAGAGGTTCCGACGAGAGCCAGAGTAGAAGCGGGAACCAGGGCTGTCGAGGCCACGAAGGAGCTATGAGGATCACCTAGGCTTGGTCCCACTGAATCTTGTGGAGGGTCCTTGCAATGAGAGGAGTGGGAGGGAACGCATACAGAAGCCCGGAGGTCCATCTCAGGAGGAACGTGTCCGGGGCTACCCTGCTCGGGTGTGGTATTGGGCCCACAAAAGCGGGGAAGCTGCATATTCACTGGGCTGGCAAACAGGTCCAAGGACGGAGTCCCCCAGTGGCAGAACAGGTGGAGAACCACCTCTGGACTCAGGTGCCACTCGTGTGGGCGAAGAAGCCTGCTGAGTCTGTCTGCGAGGACATTGTCCTGGCCTGGGAGGTAGACTGCTCTCAGGGTCATGCCCTGGCGTACTGCAAAAGAGCAGAGGAGGACTGCCTCCCGACAGAGGGAGTCCGTACCCCCCCTCCTTGTTTATGTAGAACATCACAACCTTGTTGTCGGTCTGCACGAGCACCGACTTGCCTCGCAGGTGGTACTCGAAGAACTTCAGGGCCAGGTGGTATGGAGGTTGCTACAGTGGGCTCCCCAGCCCAACAGTGAGGCATCCGTCATCAAGATGAGCTCATGTTCCCTCACAAGTAATTTCTGCCTCAAGTTCTTTTATGCCCTATCTTATCTTATTCCGACCATAGTCTGCCTGTGAATACTAAAGAACCCAATATGTTTATACATAGCTCAGTTTTTACACTGTTTTTTGTATATAGTTTTACTGTGTGTACATAGTTATAGTTTTATTACCCCTTTTCCAAGTTTAAGTTACCTGTTATAATGTAAGCACACCAGTGTTTTCTGATTGTGCAGTTCTGTTACTTGTAAACCGCACTGAAAACAAATAGCGCGGTATATAAAAGATGTTAAATAAATAAATAAATAAATAAATGTTGTTGAGTCTGGAAGGGCATGCCCTGAAGAAAGCTTTGCGGGTTCAGCCACCAATCCAGGGAACTGGAGAGGCTGTGGGAGACCGACACGGGATCCTGGAGGTGGCCCAAGGCTTGGGCCCACTGAGTTCTGAGGCACCATTGGGCCGCTCGCATGTGCATATAAGTGTGGGGGACGACATGGACAGTCAAGGCCATGTGCCCCAGAAGGTGCAACATGGCCTGCGCCGAGGCCCTGAACCAGCTTTAGACCTCGGCAGGCAGAGCGCGGAGCTGATCCGCGCGCACTTGAGGAAGGAAGGCAGTCACCTGTCCCATGTCGAGAAGAGTGCTCATGAACTCCAGGGTCTGCACTGGCTCGAGGTGGGACTTGGAGTAGTTGATCAGGAAACCGAGGTGCTCGAGGAGGACCGTGTTGCGACGCTGAGAGGCGAGCCTCCTCTGCCGATGTGCCTGTGACAAGCCAGTTATCCAGGTAAGGGTAGACGGATATGCCCTGTAGCCGGAGGTGGGCTGTGGCCACTGACAGGCATTTCATGAAGACACGCGGGGCAGATGCAAACCTGAAAGGGAGCATTCTGTATTGGAAATGCTCCCCTTGCACCTTGAAACGCAGGTACTTCCTGTTCTTGGGGTGGACCGGGATGTGGGCGTAAGCGTCTCTGAGATCCAATGAGCATAGCCAATCGCCCTGCCGGAGGAAGGGCAGCAGGATGCCAAGTGATAGCATCATGAACTTCTCCTGCACAAGAAATTTGTTCAGCTTCCTGAGATTGAGGATGGGCCGCAGGCCTCCCGTCCTCTTCGGAATGAGGAAGTACCGGGAGTAAAACTCCCAATCTCGGAGGTGTGGCGGGACTCTCTCGACTGCCTGTTGACCGAGGAGGTTGATCAGCTCTTGCTGCAAGCAAGCCTGGTGTGAGGGAAGCCGAGTAGGCCCCGCTGGGGAGAAGGGAGGAGGGAGTCTGTCCAGACGAAGACGATAACCGTCCCAGATTACCTGAAGGACCCAGGTTTCCGATGTAATGGCCACCCATTCGGGGGCAAAAAGGAACAGACGCCCTCACACGGGCAGAGGTGCTGCTGGGAGGCGAGAGGCTATGCATGGTGTCAAAACCCTGGGGCGGCGCTGGTGGTTGAGCTTTGGGCCCCTTCGGTTTCCGGTGACCCTGAGCTCCTCCTTTGCCCTGGCCGCTGGGCATCGGCGCAGGGCGGACAGATAGGGTGGGTATCCCTGGTAAGGGAGTCCCTTCCTCTGGAAGAAAGGCTTCTTGCTGTGTAGTTTATTCCACAGAAGAGAAGAGGTCTTACGAGAGAGACAAGTGTGGGTTACAAACTCCGTCTGGTCCTCCATGGGCTTGCCGAACAGTTGTTCGCCGAGGCAGGGAACATCCAAGAGCTTCTCCTGGACCCATTGTTCGAGGTCTGAAGATGAGCCACGCTTGACACTGGGCTCTGATGCCGGCCACTGCCACATGGGCGGAAGACTCGAACCCGTCATATGCAGCGCGGAAAAGGTATTTTGAGAAGTCCACGAACGATCTCAGAAGGGTCTGAAATCTGAGGAGGTGTTCACCTCTGAGGCCCGCAGAGAAACCGCCAAACTCTTTAGCGAGGTCGCAAAGGAACATCCCCATATACAGTTGGTATGCCTGCATGCGGCACGCCAGCATGGATTCCTGGTAAGCCTTTTTCCCGGGGGCCTCGAAGGCACGGGATTCCCTACTAGGCAGGACCGAAGAGTGCGACTTCCAGCTCTTCTGCTTCCGCATCATGGATTCAACTACCATGGAGGTATGGGGAAGTTGAGTCTTCTAGAATCCTGGGCCACGCTGGATCATGTACATGGCATTGAGTCTTTTACTGACAAATGGGACTGAGGCAGGTGCTTCCCACATGCGGAGGAGCAGCCGGGTCAGGATGGATGGTACCGGGACCATGAGAGACACCCTAGGGCAGTGATGGCTAACCTTTTTGAGCCCGAGTGCCCAAACTGCCGCACAAAACCAAAGAATTTCCTCAAAGTGCCAGCACGTCAATTAAAGCCCCATTTGCATAAGGTGCTTCATTTGCATAAATATTTGCATAATGTTACCATACACTAACTTTTAGTAAACATGCCTCTTAATGAGTATATGGATAAAGAAAGACTAAAAGGTTTCTACATTACTATAATCCAGTACCAACCGCCAGGCACATTAGGAACTACTACAAACGCTGCCCATTTAGAACCCATAGCAAACCCGCCGTATCCTAACAGCACTACCAGGACTCACAAAGCACCATACTCTACCTATCAAAAGGCAACACTGCAAATATTAAACCAATACATCTCAGAGAACAACAATACATGACCTACTGGGGAAAGAACAAGTGGCAATGTCAAATAGGAATTATATAAACAGAATACCTCAGCTCAGTTACACATGCAGAACAGACCATCACCAAACAAGGAATCACAATTTAGAAACAGGAAGACAATAATTAAACTGGGAACCCCAAAAGCCAAACTTGGAATATACAACAACACTGTAGAAATAAAACTATATATTAATTTCCTCTTGTACTAAACAAAGCGCAAAAATTAATGATGCACATTTCCCAGAGCTGACATATTCCAGTTAATAAATTCAAAATAAAGAGATATTTTTCTACCTTTTGTGCATTTTTTTTCAGTTGCAATTGTTCCAGCCACTTTCTTCTGGTTTCTTCGTGTCTTCTGCTAACTCTCCATCTGCTGTCCATTTGTCCTTTCTTCTGTCTTCTTGTTTTTTTTTCCATTCTCTCTCTACATCTGCTTTAACATACTAATCTTTCTCCTTTGGCTCTTTCCTCATTCCTATTTCATCTACTCAAAATTTACCCCTCCATCCTCAATCCCCACTTACTCTCCCAATACCCGGCCAATTGTAGATTTTTTATCCCTCCCACACAAAATATTTTCCCCTCTCCATTTTACTCTCCCAGCCCCATCCCATTCTAATCCTCCCCCAACACCAGCTCCCTTCTAGTTCCAGCCTCACCCAGCATCCATTCCCTTCTAGTCCCTGCATCAGCCCATTTCCAGTCCTAGCAGCCCCCCAACCCAATACCAGTCCTATCCCCCCCTCATCAACCCACTTCCAGTCCTAACCCCCCATCACCCCATTTTCAGTTTAAGCCCCCCCCCTATAACCCATTACCAGTCCTTACCCCCCACTTCCAGTCAGCCCCCCATAGCCCATTGCCAGTCCTAACCCCCCCATCAGCCCACTGTCCATTACCAGTCCTAACCCCATCAGCCCTCCTCAAGTCCTATACACTCCCCATCTGCCCATTTCTTGTCCCAGCCCCCCATAGCCAATTATCAGTCCTAAACCCCCCCATAGCCCATTACCAGTCCTAACCCCATCAGACCACCTCCAGTGTTAACCCCCCATCAGCCCATTTCCAGTCCTAACCCCACCCAACAGCCCACCTCAAGTCCTAACCCCTCCCCATCAGCCCATTAGCAGTCCTAACCCCCCCCTAGCCCATTAGCAGTCCTAACCCCCCTCTCTAGCCCATTAGCAGTCCTAACCCCCCCCCCATAGCCCATTACCAGTCCTAACCCCCATCACCCCATTTCCAGACAGCCCCCATCAGCCCACAGCCCATTAGCAGTCCTATCCCCCCATAGCCCATTAGCAGTCCTAACCCCCCCTCCTAGCCCATTAGCAGTCCTAACCCCCCCAGCCCATTAGCAGTCCTAACCCCCCCTCCTAGCCCATTAGCAGTCCTAACCCCCCCAGCCCATTAGCAGTCCTAACCCCCCCCTCCTAGCCCATTAGCAGTCCTAACCCCCCTCTCTAGCCCATTAGCAGTCCTAACAACCCCCCCCCCCTGCCCATTAGCAGTCCTAACCCCCCATCACCCCATTTCCAGACAGCCCCCATCAGCCCACAGCCCATTAGCATTCCTAACCCCCCCTAGCCCATTAGCAGTCCTAACCCCCCCCTCCTAGCCCATTAGCAGTCCAAACCCCCCCCTAGCCCATTAGCAGTCCTAACCCCCCCCCCTCCTAGCACATTAGCAGTCCTAACCCCCCCCTCCTAGCCCATTAGCAGTCCTAACCCCCCCCCAGCCCATTAGCAGTCCTAACCCCCCCCCTAGCCCATTAGCAGTCCTAACACCCCCCCCCAGCCCATTAGCAGTCCTAACACCCCCCCCCCGGCAAATTTAAAAACAGAAAAAGCGGGATCTGGCTGCTGCCGGGGACGCGGCAGCATGCAGTGTCCAGCGGGTCCCACTCCGCCGGATAAGCCCCTCTGAAAGGGCTTTCTTATTCGCGTGTGAGACAGCTTATCCCTCGCGTCTCTTGTTAAGCCCGCAGGGGCTAATGGGAAATTTCCCATCAGTCCCTCGCGTCTAAAGGGGCTGATGGGAAATTTCCCATTAACCCCTACGGGCTTAACAGAGACGCGAGGGAGACGCTGTCTCCCGCGCGAATCTGAAAGCCCGTGCAGAGGGGCTTAGCGGGCGGAGGGGGCCCCGCGGGACACTGCATGCTGCCGCGTCCGCGGCAGCAGCCAGAGCCCGCTTTTTCTTTTTTTGCGGACCTTCACGCGTGCCAGCTGCAAGGCCTTCGCGTGCCACAGCTGGCACGCGTGCCATAGGTTCGCCATCGCTGCCCTAGGGGGAGACTCATATTGCAAGATGTCGAGTTCCTCTGCCCTCGGCTCTTCCTCGGTCTGCATGGGCAGATTGAGGGCTCAAGCCATATCCCGCACAAACACCAAGAAGGAGGTGTCTTTGGAGGGTGACCGTCTTTGTGAGGTGGGCAGGGACAGGTCAGAAGGAAGGATCCTATGGGCGAGGGTTTCAGGGGATGTGTCCCCATCTGATTCCCAGCCCAAAAGGTCCGAGGAGAACTCAGAGTCAGGCTGATCCCCATGACCAGTGGCCGAAGCCTGCTTGGAGTCGGAAGCACTGACTCTGGAAGACCTCACCCTCGAGGAACGAGGCGGCAAGTGAGACCAGTGCCGAGGACCCTAGCTCTTGGGGGTTTCCAAGGCAATTTTTGGGATCCCTGTCGAGGGACCCTCGGTCTCGAGGCGCGAGCCAGCTGTGCTGGGTAATAGCACCTGCTGTGCTGCCAGAAAGGCAGAAACGCTGGGCTCCAGTGCCAGCATACAGGACTCCCACTCAGGAGTGGGTCCCTGCGCCATCGACACCGGGGTTACCAGGTCTGGCGTGGAGGAGAGGGGGTCCTCGCTGGGACGACCCTCAGGAGACCGGGCACCATCGCCGGAGGCCTCCGTATCCATACGAGGTACCTTTTGAGGCTGCTCCTTGTCCGACTCTCGGTAACACCGAGGAGGACTAAGGGAACAAGCGCAAGACCATTCACGCTTGTCTGGAACCCCTAACAGTGACTTTGAGGTCTTCTTTTGCCATTCCACCTCGGGAGAACCTTGATCGGAGTGATGCCTGGGGCGCGGGGTCATTGCGGGGGACCACGCAAGAGGTGGATTGGGGGGGCGAGGCGCCACCAGGGACTTCGGGGCTGCCTTACAGAAAATGTCGTCAGACTTCTGCTTACAGCTTAACAAGGCCTTAGCAGACATTTTCTTACAGAGCGAGCAGAGCTCCGGGTTGTGGTTGGTCCACAGGCACCGCAGACAACAGTCGAGGGTATCCGTGAGCGACATATTCTTGGAGCATCTATCACATTTTTTGAAGCCGGTGGCCATGGGGGAAAAAAGAGCCCCTGCGAGGTCAAAGACCCTCGAGTCCAGCAGTTGGAAAAAAGGGCGCGAAAAGGGCCCGAAGAGAAAACCACCACTAAGGAAGAAAAAAAAAAGGGATCCCCTGGCCCACAGCTGGAGCAGGGGCGATGGGGAGGACAGGAGAGGACCAGTGCTACCGGAAAAAGGTCCAAAAGGCCGGAGAAGAAAAAAACTTTTTCCGAGGGACGAGAACATGCATCCGAAGGGCTCCACGGAGAAAGGGAGACTGAGCAAGATGGTACTTTTGGATGGGAAGAGGACCACGCATGCATGGCAGCAATCCCAAAGATTTTCTTTGAAAGCTGGGGAATTGCTCCGCACGGGCTCCATCGGTGCCAATGTCACCCATAAGTGAGGACTGATTTCCTGCTTGTTCCTGAAGAACGATCTTTAAAGCACTCTTATAAACCTAACAAAGATCATTAAAAAGAAATAGTACATGGAAACTGAGGAAACCACTTGCCTTAACGCTACTAACAGCGTGTATGAGTCCAACAGACTGAAAAACTAAATGCCAATCAGACAGCCATTTAAAAATGCCAGAATTTGCTCCAAAATAGAAGCCAAAGTGCAATGCAAATGACAAGATATTATTAATGTTAGAGGGCCTACCAGAAATTTAAACCATCAAAAAATGGATTGAGCATATTGTTAAAACCGGCACAGAAATAGCCCCACTTTTATTATTATATTATTCAGTGCTCCAAAATGAAACTTTTAGTAAATAGAGCAATTTAATGATTGAGACCCATATGGACCAGACAGTAGAGGATAGGGGTGAACCGACAAGGAATGTAAGTAGAGCACTCATTCAAGCTTCATAGGAAAAAAACTATATAATAATCACACCTAAGGCAAAATAATACCTGCAAAGACACTGAGCTGCATCAGTGAAAAAGGGGTGCAAACAGCACAGCAGCACTGTGTCAGTGTGCAGCACCATTATGTCATAAAAAATTAATACACATTATGTTATGTCTTGTGTCCCAATGTCAGAACAATGCATTAATAAAAAGGAGCAGTAACACCACTGCCTCATACAGACCTGAGTGGAGCTATAGAGCTTAAAAGGGAGAGAGGAGGCATTGTGGGTTAAATTAGAAAGAGGGAAAGAGAAATCTATTTGCATTGGTGTGATATACAGACCTCCCTCACAAGAGGAAGAGGTGGACAGAGAGTTAATTGAAGACATACACAGCATTGCTAGGAAAGGGGAAGTGCTACTGATAGGAGATTTCAATATGCCAGATGTTGATTGGCACATTCCTGCTGCAGTATCATCTAGAAGTAAGGAGATCCTGGATTCTCTACAGGGAGAACTATTCAGGCAATTGGTAACAGACCCCACACGTGAAGGGGCCATACTGGACTTGCTGCTTACCAATGGTGAAAGTGTTTCTGATGTTGTGGTGGGAGATCATTTTGCATCCAGTGATCACCAGATGGTGTGGTTCAGTATTAGGACTAGGGCTGTTAGAATCCTTTCAAAGGGGAGGATCTTAGACTTTAGGACGATTACATTTGCCAAGATGGGCCAATACCTCAGGGAGTCGTTAGTGGGATGGGAACAGCTGGGGGATGTAGAAAAACAGTGGGCAAAACTGAAAGGGGATATTTTAAGGGCAACCAACCTTTTTGTTAAAATGGTAAATAAAGGTAAAAGGAAAAGGAGACCGCTATGGTTTTCGAAAGAAGTAGCTGAAAAAGTGAAGAAAAAGAGGGAGGCCTTCATGAAATACAAGAGATCACAGAGAGAGGAAGACAGGCATCTGTATTTGGAAAAACTTAGAGAAGCTAGCAAAGTAGTCAAGAAGGCAAAAGATTCAAAAGGAGGAGGAAATAGCCTATGCAATAAAATGGGGGATAAGACATTTTTCAGATATATTAGTGAGAAGAGGAAGGCCAAATGTGGTATTGTCAGACTCAAGGGTGCAGGGGAGGAGTATGTAGAAGCTGATAAGGATAAAGCGGAATTGCTTAACAAATATTTTTGTTCTGTGTTCACAGATGAAGAACCAGGAGCAGGACCTCAGAAAACACCCACAAATAGGAACAGAAGCGAGGGACATCTTGAACAATTTTCAGAAGACTGTGTTCGTGAGAAACTAGCTCAACTTAAAGTAGACAAGCGATGGGACCGGATGGGATACACCCTAGAATACTGAGGGAACTTGGGGACGTTCTAGCAACTCCACTGACTGACCTTTTCAATGCCTCGTTGGAATCGGGAGTGGTGCCAAAGGACTGGAGAGAGGCTCATGTGGTGCCTTTACACAAAAGCGGAAGTAAGGATGTGGTTGAAAACTACAGACCGGTTAGTTTAACTTCGGTGGTGAGTAAATTATTGGAAACGCTGCTGAAAGAGAAAATAGTGAGGTTTCTGGAGTCCAGCGGATTACAGGATCCGAGGCAGCATGGATTCACCAGAGGCAGGTCTTGTCAGACAAATCTGATTGATTTCTTTGACTGGGTGACCAGGGAGTTGGACCGAGGGAGAGCTCTAGATGTGGTGTATTTAGATTTCAGTAAAGCCTTTGACACTGTTCCTCACAGGCGACTTATAAACAAACTGAGCACCCTAGGGATGGACCCTAAAGTTACTGCTTGGGTTAGAAATTGGTTGGGTGGGAGGCGACAAAGAGTACAAGTAAATGGAGCTCACTCTGAGGAGAAGGATGTTACCAGTGGTGTGCCCCAGGGATCTGTCCTTGGTCCGATTCTTTTTAACATCTTTGTTAGTGATATAGCAGAAGGGCTGTCGGGTAAGGTTTGTCTCTTTGCGGATGATACCAAAATCTGCAATAGAGTAGACACCCAGGAAGGTGTAGATAACATGAGGAGGGATCTAGCTAAGCTTGAAGAATGGTCTAGAATTTGGCAGCTGGGATTTAATGTTAAAAAAATGTAAGGTCATGCATTTGGGCTGCAGCAATCCAAGGGAACAATATAGTATAGGGGGTGATGTACTTTTGTCCACTAAAGAAGAGCGGGACCTAGGCGTGGTTGTGTCTGATAATCTTAAAGTAGCTAAAACAGGTAGAAAAGGCGATGGCAAAAGCTAGAAGGATGCTTGGGTGCATACAAAGAGGAATGGCTAGCAGAAAAAAGGATGTGATAATGCCTCTCTATAAGTCTTTGGTGCAACCTCATTTGGAGTATAGTGTGCAATTCTGGAGACCGCACCTTCAAAATGATGTGAACAGGATGGAGTAGGTGCAGAGGGTGGCTACTAAAATGATTAGTGGTCTTCATTATAAAGCATATTAGGACAGACTTAAGGATCTTAATATGTACACCTTAGAGGAAAGGCGGGATAGAGGTGATATGATTGAGATGTTTAAATACCTCCGTGGCATAAATGTTCAGGGAGAGAGCCTCTTTCAATTGAAAGCAAGTTCTGCTACGAGGGGACATGGGATGAGGGTGAAGGGAGATAGATTCAGGAGTGATATGCGGAAATATTTCTTTACGGAAAGAGTAGTGGATCCATGGAATAGTCTCCCAGTGGAGGTGGTAGAGATGAGGACAGTAACTGAATTCAAAAAAGCATGGGACCAACACAGAGGATCTCTAAAGGTATAAAGGGGACTGTTGTAGTTGTTGATATGGAAGGACAGACTAGATAGGCCATGTGGTCTTTTTCTGTCATCATGTTTCTATGTTTCTATATAGAAAAAGGGGAATCGTTCCGTGCTCTCTAATATATCCTAAGCGATAATGTCAAGGTCCCTAAGATCATCCCAAAAAAATATTACTATATATAAAACTGATTTAAGGGTGCTGAAAACACATAATACTTCTAAAATCCCAAAGAAACTAAACTGTGGAGATCATAAGGAAGGGGAGAGCAGAATCCAGACTGGATAAAAACAAACATGGTAAAAACAAACATGTAAAAAAAACCCAAAAAACAAAATAAAAACAAAACACTGGGAAAGCATGCCAGTATATATAATAGATTATCAAGTCAATAAACTCATGCCTTACCCATAGAGGGACTAAAAATCTCAAAACCCCAAGGAACAAAAAATAAAAATATAAATCATTATGTCTGTCAAAGGGGTGCCATGGGGCCAAAGGTAGCGTAAATAAATAAATAAATAAAGCACGATAAGGGAAAAAAGGGGCAGGGAGGGGGGAAGTGGGAAAGAGGAGGGAGAACAGGAGGGGGAGGGAAGGAGTAAAAACCACAGGACACTAAAAATCATCATTAATAAACCATCATGCAAAAAAACAAACTAAATGAAGTGATAAAACTATTATCACTAAACAAACTTAAATAAATAACCAATAACAAACACATTAAAAAAAACCACATAACTGAAAAACAAAGAGGTAAAAAGCAAAAAATTCAAAATAGAGTAAAACGAATAAGAATAAAAACCTAAAAACGAAAAGGAAAAGAAGGGAAGGGGGAGGGGAAAAGGGGAGGAGGGAAGGGATGGGAAAAGAACAAGGGGGATGGGAGGGGTGGGGAAGAGGGGGAAAGGAAGAGGAGGGGGAAGAGGGAGGGAAGATAGGAACCAAAAGAAATGTATATAAAAAATGTGTAGGATTTATAAAAATACGGAGAAGTCAGTTTCAGATTCAAACCATGCGGATGTACTGTATTGAGCTTAAAAATTAATCAAGCGTAAAAGTAACTGGTCTGTATCTCTCCTGTCCAATGCAGTCATAATACTTTTAAAACAAGAAATTTAAGATCTTCCAGATTGTGATGGTATTCAGTCCATTGTCTCACTAAGGGTTTGTCAGATAGCTTTCTGCGAATACAGCTTTTGTGTTGCACAGTCCTGGTCTTAACTGCTCACTTGGTCTTTCCGACGGAAAGGAGATTACAAGGACAAATGATCAGATAGATGACTTTTTCTGATTCACAGTTCGAAAAGTCTTCTAACCAGATACGTTTCTATGTAGTAGGATGCTGAAAAAAATCTTTAGTGTGTAAAGTATTTTCACAGACTGAACAATAGCCACAACAGAAATGTCCCTGAACCCTGGGTACCATATGTGGCTTTGCAAGGGCCCAGGACACCAGCACATTAGCAAAGAACGGTTCTTTTCACAATGGCATGTGAGAGGTGAGAAAATGTAAGAGCACATATTACCCAGTCTTGTGACTGTTGTGTAGATCCCTGTAAAAGAGTCTTCTGATCAGACATCTGTGCTCGCTGATAGGCTTTCAAAATACACTGCAGAGGGTATCCACGATCTGCAAAGCGCTGATACTTAACCTGCTTGAACGTGGAAATCTTCATCAGTAGCACAAAGTTTGCGAACTTTAAGAAACTAGCTGAGAGGTAAATTATGTTTCAATGACCTATTATGATGACTAGTAAAATGCAATAGTGAGTTTCTATCTGTGAGCTTCCAGAACAGGATGGTGCTAAAGCTACCTGCAGATTTCCAGCTCAAGATATCTAAATATGAAATCTGTTCCTGGCTCTGCGAGTGTTGTGAGTTGAGCCACCTCAAAAATTCAAAAAGATCCTCCTCCATTTCGTCCCATATCATGAAGATGTCATCTATATATCTCTTCCACATTTTTACATGATCCTTACACATATGCTGATACAAAAACCTCTTTTCAAAATCTAAAGTAGATGTGTTATTTTGCACCCTGTGATGTGATGGCCGGTCCCTGCCCCCCACCAGATTTTGATAATTAAACTAAGCAATCATAATCATCTGAACGTCCCCTTCCAACAAGAATCCTGTAAAAATGCATATCTGGACATCAGTTTTCATATGTTAAGCTTTGCTTTGCATGTCTATGCCCCTTTCCCTGCAGATAAAGACTGTGCTGATGGCTCGTTGGGTCGGTGCGGCTGTCGGGATCTATTGCTTTGCTTTGACTGCTATTGCTGCTTGCTGCCCCTCAGAAGCTGCTACCCTAGATGACCACCTAGTCTTGCCTAATAGTTGCGCTAGCCCTGCATATAATTCAATAATGAAGACATTTTTGCAGTCACAGATACTGTACGTTTATTACATATAGAAATGGTTTTGAATTGTAAAAGTAAGTAACAATCCAGAATACATAAAGGAAAGATTGGAGAAAAAAAATGAAATGCGTTAAGAGAGAAGCATGAAATACAGGAAAGAGTCTTAAAAGAAAAGAGATTAGAAACTAAGCATGAAGACAGAGGAGTGCAAGGCAGAAAATAAGGGGAAGAGACATAAAAGCAGGAGCAGAGAAAGAAAGAGATGCTAGAGAAAAGAGACCCAAATTGAAAGCTTTTCTGTTAAGCATTTCTTTCCATATACATATACTTTTTAAAAGAGATGGTGTCATGGATTTATTGCCGGCCCCACCACGATTTAGTTGCTTTTTACAGATGTTTTTTCTGGGAGCTTGAAAAGTCTGTAAGAGAGAAAGGTCTGAGGAAGAACGATTGAAGCTGAAGGGCCGGCGTTTTTTTGTGCTCGGCGAAGCGTGATAGCTTGCCTTCTCTTTTTTTGACCGGCAATCTCTTCAGCAGATCGGTTCTCCATAACGGAGATCAGCTAAGTGACTTTTCCTTGATTCATGAATACAGTTAAATCTGATAGAATGGTTATACCAGTATGTACTAAGGGGTTTGTGTCTCCTTAACACTTGTAGGGGTGGCGTCCCCCTTTTAAAAAGAAAAAAGGAACAACACACTGCGAGAAGAAATGGTTTGTCTTCATGGTGTGTGTTCCAACAAAAATGTAATTGATTAGGGTTTCTCTTATTAAGGATTACAGCTATAGTGGCGGCACACAAACATGCTGTTGCTGCGAAATGGTGATGCATAACATGGAGCGGTCCAAGGGTCCCTGTCACACTAGCAAGAGACCCCGGCTGCCCCCGTTGCCACTAATGCCAGCTCCAGAAGAAGAGGCCGGTAGCGCCAGCAGCTGTAGCTCTACAGGGGGCTGCAAAAATCCGGGCCCAGCAAGGGACTTTTAAATTTCGCGCCTTCAGGCGCCGACATCCAGGAGCCCCCACCACCACCAGCAGCTCTCCCCTTCCCGGGGATCGAGCCACCGGCAGCAGCAGGGGCCTGCTGACTCCCGACGCCCAATCCGGGCCCAGCAAGGGACTTTTAAATTTCGCGCCTTCAGGCGCCGACATCCAGGAGCCCCCACCACCACCAGCAGCTCTCCCCTTCCCGGGGATCGAGCCACCGGCAGCAGTAGGGGCCTGCTGACTCCCGACGCCCAATCCGGGCCCAGCAAGGGACTTTTAAATTTCGCGCCTTCAGGCGCCGACATCCAGGAGCCCCCACCACCACCAGCAGCTCTCCCCTTCCCGGGGATCGAGCCACCGGCAGCAGCAGGGGCCTGCTGACTCCCGACACCCAATCCGGGCCCAGCAAGGGACTTTTAAATTTCGCGCCTTCAGGCGCCGACATCCAGGAGCCCCCACCACCACCAGCAGCTCTCCCCTTCCCGGGGATCGAGCCACCGGCAGCAGCAGGGGCCTGCTGACTCCCGACGCCCAATCCGGGCCCAGCAAGGGACTTTTAAATTTCGCGCCTTCAGGCGCCGACATCCAGGAGCCCCCACCACCACCAGCAGCTCTCCCCTTCCGGGGATCGAGCCACCGGCAGCAGCAGGGGCCTGCTGACTCCCGACGCCCAATCCGGGCCCAGCAAGGGACTTTTAAATTTCGCGCCTTCAGGCGCCGACATCCAGGAGCCCCCACCACCACCAGCAGCTCTCCCCTTCCCGGGGATCGAGCCACTGGCAGCAGCAGGGGCCTGCTGACTCCCGACGCCCAATCCGGGCCCAGCAAGGGACTTTTAAATTTCGCGCCTTCAGGCGCCGACATCCAGGAGCCCCCACCACCACCAGCAGCTCTCCCCTTCCCGGGGATCGAGCCACCGGCAGCAGCAGGGGCCTGCTGACTCCCGACGCCCAATCCGGGCCCAGCAAGGGACTTTTAAATTTCGCGCCTTCAGGCGCCGACATCCAGGAGCCCCCACCACCACCAGCAGCTCTCCCCTTCCCGGGGATCGAGCCACCGGCAGCAGCAGGGGCCTGCTGACTCCCGACGCCCAATCCGGGCCCAGCAAGGGACTTTTAAATTTCGCGCCTTCAGGCGCCGACATCCAGGAGCCCCCACCACCACCAGCAGCTCTCCCCTTCCCGGGGATCGAGCCACCGGCAGCAGCAGGGGCCTGCTGACTCCCGACGCCCAATCCGGGCCCAGCAAGGGACTTTTAAATTTCGCGCCTTCAGGCGCCGACATCCGGGAGCCCCATACACCACCAGCAGCTCTCCCCTTCCCGGGGATCGAGCCACCGGCAGCAGCAGGGGCCTGCTGACTCCCGACGCCCAATCCGGGCCCAGCAAGGGACTTTTAAATTTCGCGCCTTCAGGCGCCGACATCCAGGAGCCCCCACCACCACCAGCAGCTCTCCCCTTCCCGGGGATCGAGCCACCGGCAGCAGCAGGGGCCTGCTGACTCCCGACGCCCAATCCGGGCCCAGCAAGGGACTTTTAAATTTCGCGCCTTCAGGCGCCGACATCCAGGAGCCCCCACCACCACCAGCAGCTCTCCCCTTCCCGGGGATCGAGCCACCGGCAGCAGCAGGGGCCTGCTGACTCCCGACGCCCAATCCGGGCCCAGCAAGGGACTTTTAAATTTCGCGCCTTCAGGCGCCGACATCCAGGAGCCCCCACCACCACCAGCAGCTCTCCCCTTCCCGGGGATCGAGCCACCGGCAGCAGCAGGGGCCTGCTGACTCCCGACGCCCAATCCGGGCCCAGCAAGGGACTTTTAAATTTCGCGCCTTCAGGCGCCGACATCCAGGAGCCCCCACCACCACCAGCAGCTCTCCCCTTCCCGGGGATCGAGCCACCGGCAGCAGCAGGGGCCTGCTGACTCCCAACGCCCAATCCGGGCCCAGCAAGGGACTTTTAAATTTCACGCCTTCAGGCGCCGACATCCAGGAGCCCCCACCACCACCAGCAGCTCTCCCCTTCCCGGGGATCGAGCCACCGGCAGCAGCAGGGGCCTGCTGACTCCCGACGCCCAATCCGGGCCCAGCAAGGGACTTTTAAATTTCGCGCCTTCAGGCGCCGACATCCAGGAGCCCCCACCACCACCAGCAGCTCTCCCCTTCCCGGGGATCGAGCCACCGGCAGCAGCAGGGGCCTGCTGACTCCCGACGCCCAATCCGGGCCCAGCAAGGGACTTTTAAATTTCGCGCCTTCAGGCGCCGACATCCAGGAGCCCCCACCACCACCAGCAGCTCTCCCCTTCCCGGGGATCGAGCCACCGGCAGCAGCAGGGGCCTGCTGACTCCCGACGCCCAATCCGGGCCCAGCAAGGGACTTTTAAATTTCGCTCCTTCAGGCGCCGACATCCAGGAGCCCCCACCACCACCAGCAGCTCTCCCCTTCCCGGGGATCGAGCCACCGGCAGCAGCAGGGGCCTGCTGACTCCCGACGCCCAATCCGGGCCCAGCAAGGGACTTTTAAATTTCGCGCCTTCAGGCGCCGACATCCAGGAGCCCCCACCACCACCAGCAGCTCTCCCCTTCCCGGGGATTGAGCCACCGGCAGCAGCAGGGGCCTGCTGACTCCCGACGCCCAATCCGGGCCCAGCAAGGGACTTTTAAATTTCGCGCCTTCAGGCGCCGACATCCAGGAGCCCCCACCACCACCAGCAGCTCTCCCCTTCCTGGGGATCGAGCCACCGGCAGCAGCAGGGGCCTGCTGACTCCCGACGCCCAATCCGGGCCCAGCAAGGGACTTTTAAATTTCGCGCCTTCAGGCGCGCCCCCGCGACTGGCGGGCCCGCGCCTGAGGGCCTCGCCAGAGGGCCCTTTGGCGTGGCCCTTAGGCGGTGGCACATCGAAAAAACCCCAAGAAGCAACAAGATCTACTTCTAGTTGGGACACATTTCCAGCTGTCTCTGTTCCCTTTCCTGAACCGCAAGTATTACGAAATGCCATAAGATGTGTAATATTTACCCAGTAACTCCGTTGCCTGTTACATGTGTCAATGTATTTTACATTGCTAGATTTTACATCTACATGTTTCAGTGCTGATTCCATACTATTGCTAGTATCACCCAACTGCTAGACCTGATTTTGTTACCAATAATACATTCGCATGTATCACTGCTAATCTTACTGTTGTAGCCAGTAGCACTTTACTGCCAGATTTTACATTATATGTATCAATGCTAATTTCATACTATTGCTAGTATCACTCAACTGCTATTTTGTTGCCAAAAACCCATTTCCATGCATCAGTGCTAATCCTACTACTGACAACTGTGCCATACCTCATTACTGTCGCCAGTAATTCATCCTTACCCAAAAGTGTGAACTTATTATTACTGTTGGCAGTATATTACTCTGTTTTGTTCTCTGCTGAGTGTCACATTGTCTCATTATCCGCTGACGGACACAGTGCTTCATTGCTTGCTCGATGCTGTACTATTCCTGTCTTATACGCTGCCACATTGTTCCAAATACCTACTCATCGCCAGACAGTAAGTTTATACTCTGCGGATAGCTAGCACAATAGTCAATACCGGTCCCACTAATTACCCAGCAACAAACATCTCACATACTAGTTCACAAAAACATCACAAAATGCACCCATTTCTAGCCTTGGCATGTCTACACCTAGCCTCCTGGATCCCCCTTACAGCCCAAACTTTTCACACATACACTAACCACATCCCGATACTCCACAGTGACGGGAAAAGATGGACGGAGAATCACCAACACCTCCCAAGAGAACCCAACGACACGCCTTACTCACATTTATTACACATCCCACTTCAACATCTCAAGAAGTCACATTTGGACCGTCAGCAACACCATCAAGCCCTGAAGTGTGCACTCATCAACGCAAGGTCAATACGTACAAAATGGCCAAT
This sequence comes from Ichthyophis bannanicus, assembly GCA_033557465.1. Lineage (NCBI taxonomy): Eukaryota > Metazoa > Chordata > Amphibia > Gymnophiona > Ichthyophiidae > Ichthyophis > Ichthyophis bannanicus. The sequence continues at coordinate 34,180,072 of CM066040.1, forward strand.
AATTACCGATCTGGTCACAACCCATAATCTTGATATCATCATGATCACAGAAACTTGGCTATCAGAATCTGACAACGCAATCATCAACCAGATGTTACCCACAGGTTTTTCAGTCCACACATGCCATAGAACCAATCAGAGAGGAGGAGGAACACTCATTCTTGTCAAAACCTGCCTAGGCTTCCAGATGTGCAACTCAACCAGCACAGCCCACCTGGACTCCCTCACCATAACAAATAACACCTGCACGATCAACCTACTGTACCGAGCACCAACACCATCCTCAGAGGATCTTGCAACGATAATGGGCCTCGCCTGCAACTCAAACAGACCACGATCCCAGAACTGGATCCTAGGTGATTTCAACCTGCCTACGCTACATGAATCTCAAGCCTCTGCTTTCCTAGAAGCGTTACAAGATCTAGGATATGAGCAACTAGTCATTAATCCCACCCACGTCAAGGGAAACAAACTTGACCTGATCTTTGCCCCGCAGACGGATAAGGATACCACCCCACTAATACCACCTACCATAACTCCTGTGCCATGGTCCGACCACAGCCTGATCCAATTCCAGATACCTATTAACACACACAATAAAAACTCCAACAAAACCAACACTGCCCACGAACCCTCCTTGAAGCGCTTCCGTCCCTTTAATAAAGAAGAGCTTAGAGAGAAGATCCTCCCACTCCTCAACAACATACCACACGACCTAGATGCATTGGTGTCCACCTGGGACGAGAGCCTCAAGACCATTGCATGCATACCAGCCACAAATAAAACAACAACAAAGAAACGAGAGCATGCACCATGGTATACCAAAGACCTCCGAGACTCACTCAAGTGCCTGCGCAGGCTAGAGAGAAGATGGCGTCGGTCTCACTCTACGGTTGCACAAGATACTTACATCGCTCATCTAAGAGTACACCATGATGAATTAACAAAAAAGCGGAAACAATATCATTCCGACATCTTGAAGCGGTCACTAAACAAGCCCCACGACCTCTTCAATATAGTGAAATCTCTCATAAGAGAACCTCCTGCAGACCAGTCACAGATGCCACACCCCCAGGCATACTCCAACTATTTACAGTCAAAAATGGTCCAGACTACTACATCTGCAACCAACTACCTTCAACCTGAAGTGACCCAGGCTGGTACAACCTCGAACTCCGCGGAAAACAGCTCTCAGCATACCTTGCCCCAACCATCACCACTATACAAATTTGAAAAAATATCACGCAGAGAGATTGAAGACACTATCGCTGCAATCAACCCTACTACCGCACCCAATGACCCATGCCCTGCATTATGGATAAAGGAGTTACGATGTGACTTAGGCCAATATCTGAGTGAATTAATAAACCAATCTCTTACAACCGGATCGTTTCCACCAAGTCTGAAACAAACATCCATCAGACCACTACTAAAAAAATAACAAGCTGGACCCATCGAAAGTGGAATCATACAGACCAATTTCAAGTATCCCCATGCTTGCCAAAATAATCGAAAAGTTAGTACAGCGCCAAATCCAACAGCATATTGATACTGAAGCCCCACTGGATCCCTCCCAGCATGGGTTCAGAGAAGCACATGGGGTTGAAACCCTCCTCACCAACCTATTTGACCATCTAGTCTCTGGAACCGACAAAATTCATCAAGGATTCGCCCTCATATTCCTAGACATTGCGGCGGCTTTCGACTCGGTGAGTCACAAGATACTCATACAACGCCTCAGCGAGAAAGGAATTCAGGGAACAGCCCTAAAGTGGTGCAAGTCATACCTGACTAATAGATGGCAACATGTAAGGTCAGGCTCCACAACCTCCGAACCATTTTTACAAAACCAAGGCGTGCCACAGGGCTCGTCACTATCTGCATTGATGTTTAACATCTACATGCAGCCCATATGTGCCCTAGCACGTTCATTCAAGGTCAACTGTTTAGCCTACGCAGATGACATCCTCCTATACATCCCATTCAGGACTAACCAACCGGACCTCTCCCCTCTAACAAGATGTTTTGAGGCAGTAGCAGAATGGTTCAGCACACAAAACATGAGAATCAACTACAGTAAAACAGATGTCCTTTTCATCTCAAGGAACCAGGACTTCACCCCTCCACTCTCTTTAAAAATCGGCAACACAGAACTGAAAACCAAACCCACAATCCGCTACCTTGGCGTTACACTGGATCAACACCTGGATCTGAAAACTCACATAAAAAACACAGTAAAAACAGTATACATGAAAATAAAGACCTTAAAACATCTCCGACCGCTACTCGACTTCAGCGACTACCGATCGATCTATCAGGCATTAATATTACCTCATTTCGACTATGCCAACGTAATTCTACACGGTCTCCCTCAAGCAACGTTAGCTCCTCTCCAGCTTGCAATGAACACTGCTGCAAGAGTACTAACAGGGGCTTCACGGAGAGAGCACATAACGCCAGTACTGATGAACCTCCATTGGTTACCGGTTCAAGCAAGAACCCTCCACAAAGTTCTAACCTTAACTTTCAAAGCCTCAAACACTCTGACCCCCACAGCCCTCAGCAAGATGATACATAAAGTACCACAGAACAGAAACAGAAGAACCATGATGCAAAACACCCTAGAGGTCCCAAAAGTAATGACAAAATGTACAAGAACAACAACAAATAGGGCCTTTACGATTTACGCTCCCAGAGCATGGAATGCTCTCCCTACCTATATTCGAAATATCACTTACCTAACCCACTTCAGGAAGGCAATAAAGCAGCACCTGTTCACTACATACTACCCTGAATCTAGCCTTAGTAACCATACATATGGCCCCCCAGACAATCTCTCATTACAAGTAAACAATCAGACTCAGCATGAAAAAGGATAATCAACTGATCGCTCAGAATGTACCCCAGTGTAAATAAGATGTAGATATGTTCTGCCTGAAATCAGGTACCAGTGTGATACAATGTATAGAGTTAAGAATTGTACATAGTTTCCCCCAGTTACTTCCAAGTTGATCTCCCTGTTTATTGTAAATACAACTCAAAGTTCCTTGTGTTGTATAGTTGATGTTAAATGTAAACCGCTCTGATCTAAAATAGAGCGGTATAGAAGAACTGTTAAATAAATAAATAAATAAATAACTACCACTGCTGCAGCTGTCTGCCTCCCCCCGAGACATATCTGCAGCTGGCAGGGATGGGGCTATGCTGGCAGCAGTTGTTTGGCGGGGCAGCATGGCTGCCCATGTATGCCTATGCCACCCATCCAGAACTGGCACCCTAGAAGCATGCCTAACCATGTGATGGACAGATTGGGACTGCACCCCACCCTCACTGACAGCATGCTGCCATGTCAGCATGGTCTGAGAGTACTGGCGGCAGATGCAGGGCCCACCACCAACAGCATACAGAGCCATGGCGACATACAGACCAGACAATATGTCTCCTTCCAACATCCACCAAATACACCTTGTCAGACAGGTATGACACAGGGCATGCAGAGATCACAGCAGACATAGAAAGACCCTTTCATGCCCACATTCACCCGGTCAATGACCACAGCACCACACAGGGACTGCTGAATCCATATGGCAGCTCTGTGGCCAGTGTGTATATAAGTGGAGGGTCACAGGTTCAAGACCTGGCTGCGGATCATGTCTTTCATGTCCCTGTGAGTTAACTTTAGCTTACAGTGCAGGTACAGCACCAACATGTGCAACCCCCAATGAATTGGTCAGCAAGGGTCCAAACACCCATCAGCCACACAGAAAGGCTCCACTATCCACAGCTGGATGGAAAGGCAGACCGATAGCACCGGCACACTGAGCAGGTGTTAATGGGTGTGAATGTCAGAGCACACTACAAGTGTCTGCATAATGAGCACAATGCCTGAGCTGATATGGAGACCAAAGTGGCTGGCAGGAATGCCAACCATCCCCACATTCGCACGATGTGGTGATGTGTATGTGTGTGTGTATGTCTCTCCAGAGTTCTGTGGCCTTCTGGACTGCATTGTGCCCCACATTGCCTAGGCTGTTCCCAGCCTTAGTCTGCAAATGTGCATGATGAGGAGCAGAGGATTGTGGGTATGGCCTGAAACAGAGCAGTTTGCCAAGGATGTGTCTGCATTGGAGGTTGGGTCAATGGCTGAGACTTCATTGTGTCCATCTGCTATGTGCCTGGCCTGGGTGGCCACAGCAGTTCACACTGCGAGGGCACGCTCACTCTGACCAAGCTGTAACCATGCCATTGCTATGTATCCATATAGTGCTATAAAGTGTCTAGCTCCAGTGATGTGGGTGCTCTCCTTGTCCTAGGAGCCCAAATGCTGGGTGACCATGCTGTTTGTCCTAAGTCAGGGTGTACATGCATTTGTGTGCTGACTGGCTACAGGTGGTATGTGCATGGCTGAAACAGCCCTGTGGTGGGCAGCAGATGTGGTCTGACTCCACTTGCTGTGGTGGATTGGTATTTCCATATGGTTGGGACAGCAGTTGTTTCTGGCCTGCTCACTGTGGTCATGGCAGGACCGATAGGATGGTAGCAGCAGCCCCATGCAAGCCTAGAAGCCCCCACTGCATTTGGCGTCCATGGCATCAGCTACTGCTGCAACACTGGGCACTGACATGCACTGTTCTAGGAGGGTCCCTGTCCAACAGGGACAGGACACAGGGTCCAGATGTGACAAGCGCCTATGGCATGCTGCAATACTGCAGGAAACAAGGTAACTAGCATAATGCACTGCAGATAATACCCGCCACACAGTGGCAGTGATGTGGATCTGTGGCACAGCCAGCAGAGACCATCTCTAACAGTGCAAGCTCTGGGGACCAGGTGCTGGGCGCCCATCCTCACCCTCAGGGTGACCACTGAAACTGCTCAGTAGCACAGTTTGTAGCTGTTCTATGCTTGTAGCACACACTATCAGTGTGTCTTACTGAATTGATGTGATGGATCAGTGCATTTTCCATTTGGTGATCAGCAGCAGGCTGCTGTCCCACGTGTGCGGTGCCTCATGGGTATTGGAGGTGCTAATCAATGTTCCCTCTAATTTTCTGTAGGCTGTGTGCGCATAAAATATCAGCTGTGTGCAGCTTTTGAAGGAAGGTTAAATTTTTGTGCACCACATAACGACACTCGGAGTTATATACTTTAAAATTTGACTACACGTCAGAATACAGTATGTACACCACATTGATTTTAATCAAATTAAATGAAAATAGACGATTACTAAATGAAGGGGGAAATTTATAGTAATTACAATCATAACTTTAAAATTTTAAGACGTCTGTGTTGTTTTCTATCAGAATCAGAGCCGTAATTTTTGTGCGCTCTGTTGTAAAGTATGTGCGCTCGCTCGGCGAGGTGTGTGCGCACGCACACGCGCACAGCTTAGAGGGAACAGTGGTGCTAACCTATTTTGGCACACACAGCAGACATTTTAGGCAGTGACCTGCAGTCTCTTTGAATCCAGACATTGAGGTGCAGAGAGGTGTGGAGATGTAGTCTACTGGTTAGTGCAATGTCTCCATAAGCAGTGGACAAGGATTTGATTCCCACTTGTTCATTTTGGGCCTGTGTGCTACTCAGGTCATTTCCCTGCCTGTAACAGTCCAGGCTCTGCTGTGACTTGCAGACACTCATTCTTCTACTTTGTTATGCATTCTAGCCACACTTTGGGTCAGTAAGCACGCTATTCCCCATCATGCCCTTCTGAGAGCATGGCTATATTGGCCTTGCTGCAGCCCATTGCAGGAGGTTAGACATGTTCACCCTGCAGATGTTAGGCACTTGCTTGGAGGTGTGATGTAATGGTCATGGCAATGGCCGGGGGACCAAGATACCAGGGTTTGAGGCCCACTAGCACTCCTTATGTGACATTTCAGAATGTGTTACTGTCGCATTTTATGTCTGCCACAACCTTCATGGACTGACATCATCTGCTTGTGACTTTGAGCAGGTCATTTAACCCACCAGTGGCTCAGCTGACTGCAGGTCCATAAAGTCCCTGTTTATCATCTACCACACAACAACGAGACTGTCAATTGGTCCTTTATTCACACAACCTCTACACGGCCACGTTTCGGCGTTTTCTTCAGGGGTAAATTGTCAAACAAGGCCAAACAAAAGTAAAGTGTTGTCAGAGCCAATATTAGTATAATCCACTATCAATAACATTTCCTCTGTGCTCCCAGTGCTTTTAAAAAGACCAATTGACCATCTTGTCCTTGTGTGGTTCCTGATCTTCGGCGAAATAGGACGTGTGTTTTTTGTGGACCTGTTTATCATCTGACATTACCAATTCGTTTGTAAAATGTACCCCTACGTGATTGCACTGATACATGCATACAGCTATAACCTACATGTAAGACATGAGTCATATATGACATCATGACTGTGACTGTACATCTCTGTAGTACATGAGGACACATCCTAACGCTTGGATAGCCACCTGCAGGTATCACCTCATATATGTACATGCCCCATTTGCCCAGTTTGGATGACACCTGTCCAGTTGTCATCTGCACATTTGTCTGGGGTGTTGTATGGTGGTTGTATGGCTGGGACAAGTGTGTGACCCATATAACTGGTATCAGGCCTTCCAGATGGTACCGACACATTTTCCCACACAGTACAAATACGTTGGGGATGGCATCTATACATATTGGTGTTGCCAGCCCATACCACCCTCTCCTTTGCTGCCATCCTTCCTTCAGCCCTTCCATCCGCCTCTGTTGGTTGTGTGCAGTCATGTCTTCTTGTGCAAGCTGCTACACCATGGCCTACACAGGTACTCTTTCCTGCATTTTGGCTCTTCATGTCACCACTCCTACTCCGTCTTCCTTTTGCTGGCACATACTGCCACTTCTGACTCCGCTGGGGGATACGTCTTCCCCATCCTATGCTACACACTGACTTTGCGCCATTTTATATTGGCACTCCCCAGTGCATCGGTACAGCTGTCTCCCACATGCTTGTCTAAATTACTGGCTGCTACATAGGGTACACTACGTCAATTAGCTGTGCAAGAGCTAAACAGTAAACCAACCAATATAAGCTCTTAAATTATAATACCAACTATAAATGCTTCTGAACCATTCAAACCGCCGGACGAGGAATGGCGGTTTGAATGGTTCAGAAGCATTCTTGTGGTTATTGTTTAACCCCTGATGAAGCCTTTTGGTTGGCGAAACAGCAGCTCCTGTAGGGTTGTGTTTTAGATCATAGAAGAAATCTTGATGCTATTCCTTTTCCCGCTGAATTAGCAGCTTGGTAGCTTTGGAAATCACATTCCACTAATGGATCTGCTTGCGGCTGCTGGAAGAATTCTATTTTAAAGATAAGTAATTGCAGACCCTATCGGGCTGGTGACATTCTCAAGTATTTCTAACTTGCTTTTCCTTTATAGGGGTTCGTATGCAGTCCTGGCGGATCTTGATGTAGATTGATGCAATTTGGAAAATTAATTTAACGTTTATTAGACGCTTATGGGTGTGTTGGTGGGTGTTTGTATGGTGTGATAAGGAATTTCCTCCCAGGGTTATTTAGTTGGGTTGGTTATGAGTTTGGTATGTATGGAGAATGTGGATGAGATTGCGGTGGGATCTTGTGACCAATGATGTGAGCGTCAGCTGCTCTTTAAAGTGATATTTTCACTTTGTGTGAGATATCGAGCTATCCTGAGGTCACATTGCCTATGTTAGTATTGTGATTTTGTCTGGTGATTTATAGTTTGTTGCTACATAGGGTACCCATGGATCTGGCAGGTCCATCGGCTCCCACCTGTCCTTCCATCCATCACCTTTACATTGACTTTCCTTGGTGCTCCCTTATCCAGTGTTAGAGTGACAGCCATTTTCGGGTGTTAAGGTGCATGCTTGAAACCTTAACGCTCGATGTCCTGTTAACGCACAATAAATGGCCCATTGCGCCCTTAACATGAGAATGCCTCCTACCCACCCAGCGCCCTTTATGCATGTAAAACCCCTTAAAACTGCCATTAATGCCTGATACCTTAATGCCCTTTAGAAACATACCCCTTAGGCTCTTAAGTGGGGCTTGAAACAGGGCACAAATTTATGAGCTCAGCTTTTTTTGAATACTGGGCCCTTCTTTTCCAGCTGTCAAGTGACTGACTGCACAGAAATCAGAGGAAATCTGACTCCGACCATTAAGCACCTACTGTAATCATTCTAGTCTAATATTCTACTCTCACCTGGTGTGCATTTTCCACACTTTTAAACCACACAGCAACGACAAGTGGGAAGAAGTGGGCAGAACAAAATCAATGCAAAATACATGCAAGCCAGTTAAATCCTGGAAAGCAATGAGCACAAATGCTCAAAGCTTGGCCAACAAAGTTCCGGACCTGGAAGTCCTAATGGTGGAAATGGACATGGACATTGTGGCCATTAAAGAAACATGGTTTAATGAATCACATGATTGGAATATAGCCATAGCTGGCTATAATCTATTCAGAAGAGACAGAGAAAGTGGAAAAGGAGGAGGAGTAGCCTTGTATGTCAAAAGCAATATTAAAGCTACTGAAATGCAGAGGGCATGGGGAAAAGAAGCAGCGCTCTGGATTGTGTTGGAAAGAGGAGATGGCACTGTTATCCATACTGCTGTAGTCTACAGACCTCCGACTCAAACTGAAGAAATAGATAACAAATTGATTATAGATATTGCCAAGATAGCCACAAAGGGGGAAGTAATCATATTGGGTGACTTTAATCTACCCAATGTGGATTGGATTACTCCTTCTACAAATCTGGAAAGAAGCAAAAAAATTGTGGATGCTCTCCAAGATGCACTACTTAGACAAATGGTGAAGGAACCAACCAGGGAAAGCTCAATGCTGGATTTAGTGCTCACCAACGGTGATAGCGTGTCAAATGTCTGGGTGGGTGCCCCTGTGAGCAGCAGCGATCATCACACGGTGTGGTTTGAGATAAAAGCCAAAGTGTGGTCCAATCATAGCAAGCTGAAAGTCCTAAACTTCAAAAACGCTGACTTCAGTAATATGGCCAAGTACCTGAAGGAGGAGTTGGCAGGGTGGGAAGGGATAAGAGAAGTGGAATTGCAATGGGATAAACTAAAGGTGGCAATAAAAGGGGCAACAGATAAACATGTAAGGAAAGTAAATAAAAACAAGAGGAGAAGGAAACTTATTTGGTTCTCCAAAGAAGTGGCTGCATAAATAAAGGCAAAAAACACAGCTTTCACAAAATTCAAAAGCTTGCAAACAGAGGAACACAGAAAGGAATACAGGATCAAACTAAAAGAGACAAAAAGAGAAATAAGGAAAGCAAAATCAAAGGCAGAGGAAAAGATGGCTAAAGATGTGAAGTGTGGCGACAAAACTTTCTTCAGGTATTTTCGGGAAAGGAGGACAATCAGAGGTAGAATTGCAGGACTCAGAAGTGCTGGGAACGGACTCGTGGAAAGTGACATCGACTAAAAAAAATCCTGGAGAAGGACCACCTGTGACTCCCAAATATAAAAATGGGAATGAAGTAGATACCACACCATTCACAGAAGATGATATGTTAGAACAACTTGCAAAACTGAAACATGGGACCGGATGGGATACATCCCAGGATACTGAAAGAGCTCAGAGAGGTTCTTGCAGGACCATTAAAGGATGTTTTCAACAGATCCTTGGAAACAGGAGAAGTTCCTCAGGACTGGAGAATGGCTGATGTGGTACCTCTTCACAAATGTGGTGACGGAAGAAGTGACAAACTACAGGCTCGTGAGTCTTATCTCGGTGGTGGGAAAAGTAATGGAGGTGCTCCTGAAAGAGCGAATAGTGGACTTTCTCAAAACCAACAGGTTGCATGATCCGTAGCAACATGGTTTTACCGAAGAATGATCTTGCCAAACAAATCTGATTGAGTTCTTTGACAGGCTGACCAGAGAACCAGATCAGGGGCATGCGATGGATGTCAGCTACCTGGATTTCAGCAAAGCCTTTGATACTGTTCCTTATAGGAGGCTTATCAATAAACTCAGTAGTTTGGGGATGGGTCTCAAGGTGCTGAACTGGATCAGAAATTGGTTGACTGACAGACGACAGAAGGTGATGGTATATGGAGCTCACTCAGATGAAAGAAGGGTGATTAGCGGGGTGCCCCAGGGTTCGGTCCTGGGTACTGTTCAATGTATTTATGAGTGATATTGCTGAAGGACTGAATGGAAAGTCTGTCTTTTTGCAGATGACACGAAAATTTGCAACAGAGTGGACTCCCCTGAGGGAGTGAGTAACATGAGGAAAGATCTACAAAAACTGGAAGAATGGTCTAATGCTTGGCAGTTAAGATTTAATGCAAAGAAGTGCAGTATCATGTACTTGGGAAGCAGAACTCCAAGGGAAATGTACCTGATAGAGGGTGAGAGGTTGGTGTGCACGGACCAGGAGAAGGACCTTAGTGTGATTATTTCTGAGGATCTCAAGGTGGCAAAACAGTGCGACAAGGCAGTGGAAAAAAGCCAGGAGGATGTTGGGTTGCATACAAAGAGGAATTGCCAGCAGAAAGGAAGAGGTACTTATGCCACTGTATAAGTCACTGGTGAGGCCTCACTTGGAATACTGTGTTCAGTTTTGGAGACCATATCTTGCAAAGGATGTAAAAAAACTGGAAACTATTCAGAGGAAGGCGACAAGACCGCAGCTGCTTTGACGGCGTTTATGTATGTTTGGCTGCTATGTATGTTTTCCTGGGATATTGCACTTGATACAGGGCATAGGAGCCCGAAACGTGCGCGTCATGCATCTGGATTTTTCATACCAGCACTACATGAATTGAGATAAGTTTTATACTATTTTGATATTGATTTTTGAGAATTATACAATTTTTGGTGAAGAACCTTTCTTGAGAAAAAGTAGCTGCCCGCTTGGTGAAGGTCGTTTTCCATTTCGACCTTCCTACGGTTAGCTCCGACAAAAAAATATATTTATAAATGGGGTCGTATGATTTAGGTTTGTTTTTTTTGTGTGATGGGTTCTAAATGGGCAGTGTTTGTAGTAGTTCCTAATGTGCCTGGTGGTTGGCACTGGATTATAGTAATGTAGAAATCTTTTAGTTTTTCTTTATCTATACACTCATTAAGAGGCATGTTTACTAAAAGTTAGTGTATGGTAACATTATGCAATATTTATGCAAATGAGGCCCCGCACCGAGTCTCCGCACATGGCCCCGCACCCCCCTTGGGCCGCCCCTGCAGCTAGGTAACACTTTTTGTGCAGGTATGTTGCCGCCACCACCAGAAGACACCTATTGAAGACTCTGAGAGCAAATAAGAAGCCAAAAAGGGAGGCTTTTGTACTGATAGTGTTCCATAGGAAGGAGGAACAAGAGGTATTTTCTGCAGTGGGGATGGACTGGAATATGTATGTAAGCATCTTTGAGATAAGAAACATAGAAATATGACGACAGAAAAAGACCGCTGGCCTATCTAGTCTGTCCTTCCATAACAACTACAACAGTCCCCTTTTTACCTTTAGAGATCCTCTGTGTTTGTCCCATGCTTTTTTGAATTCAGTTACTGTCCTCATCTCTACCACCTCCACTGGGAGACTATTCCACAGATCCACTACTCTTTCCGTAAAGAAATATTTCCGCATATCACTCCTGAATCTATCTCCCTTCACCCTCATCCCATGTCCCCTCGTAGCAGAACTTGCTTTCAATTGAAAGAGGCTCTCTCCCTGAACATTTATGCCACGAAGGTATTTAAACATCTCAATCATATCACCTCTATCCCGCCTTTCCTCTAAGGTGTACATATTAAGATCCTTCAGTCTGTCCTCATATGCTTTATAATGAAGACCACTAATCATTTTAGTAGCCACCCTCTGCACCGACTCTATCCTGTTCACATCCTTTTGAAGGTGCGGTCTCCAGAATTGTACACTATACTCCAAATGAGGTCGCACCAAAGACTTATACAGAGGCATTATCACCTCCTTTTTTCTGCTAGCCATTCCTTTTCGTATGCACCCAAGCATCCTTCTAGCTTTTGCCGTTGCCTTTTCTACCTGTTTAGCTACTTTAAAGATCATCAGACACAACCATGCGTAGGTCCCGCTCTTCTTTAGTGGACAAAAGTACTTCACCCCCTATACTATATTTCTCCCTTGGATTGCTGCAGCCCAAATGCATGACCTTACATTTTTTAATATTAAATCCCAGCTGCCAAATTCTAGACCATTCTTCAAGCTTAGCTAGATCCCTCCTCATGTTATCTACCCCTTCCTGGGTGTCTAATCTATTGCAGATTTTGGTATCATCCGCAAAGAGGCAAACCTTACCTGAAAGATGTTAAAAAGAATCGGACCAAGGACAGATCCCTGGGGCACACCACTGATAACATCCTTCTCCTCAGAGTGAGCTCCATTTACTTGTACTCTTTGTCGCCTCCCACCCAACCAATTTCTAACCCAAGCAGTAACTTTAGGGTCCATCCCTAAGGTGCTCAGTTTGTTTATAAGTCGCCTGTGAGGAACAGTGTCAAAGGCTTTACTGAAGTCTAAATACACCACATCTAGGGCTCTCCCTCGGTCCAACTCCCTGGTCACCCAGTCAAAGAAATCAATCAGATTTGTCTGACAAGACCTGCCTATGGTGAATCCATGCTGCCTCGGATCCTGTAATCCGCTGGACTCCAGAAACCTCACTATTTTCTCTTTCAGCAGCGTTTCCAATAATTTACTCACCACCGAAGTTAAACTAACCGGCCTGTAGTTTTCAACCACATCCTTACTTCCGCTTTTGTGTAAAAGCACCACATGAGCCTCTCTCCAGTCCTTTGGCACCACTCCCGACTCCAACGAGGCATTGAAAAGGTCAGTCAGTGGAGCTGCTAGAACGTCCCCAAGTTCCCTCAGTATTCTCGGGTGTATCCCCATCCAGTCCCATCGCTTTGTCTACTTTAAGTTGAGATAGTTTCTCACGAACACAGTCTTTTGAAAATTGTTCAAGATGTCCTTTGCTTCTGTTCCTATTTGTGGGTGTTTTCTGAGGTCCTGCTCCTGGTTCTTCATCTGTGAACACAGAACAAAAATATTTGTTAAGCAATTCTGCTTTATCCTTATCAGCTTCTACATATTCCTCCCCTGCACCCTTGAGTCTGACAATACCACTCTTGCCCTTCCTCTTCTCACTAATATATCTGAAAAATGTCTTATCCCCCCATTTTATTGCATTGGCTATTTCCTCCTCCTTTTTAATCTTTGCCTTCTTGACTAGTTTGCTAGCTTCTCTAAGTTTTTCCAAATACAGATGCCTGTCTTCCTCTCTCTGTGATCTCTTGTATTTCTTGAAGGCTTCCCTCTTTTTCTTTACTTTTTCAGCTACTTCTTTCGAAAACCATAGTGGTCTCCTTTTCCTTTTACCTTTATTTACCATTTTAACAAAAAGGTTGGTTGCCCTTAAAATATCCCCTTTCAGTTTTTCCCACTGTTTTTCTACATCCCTCAGCTGTTCCCATCCAACTAACGACTCCCTGAGGTATTGGCCCATCTTCGCAAAGTTAGTCTTCCTAAAGTCTAAGATCCTCGCCTTTGAATGGATTCTAACAGCCCTAGTCCTAATACTGAACCACACCATCTGGTGATCACTGGATGCAAAATGATCTCCCACTACAACATCAGAAACACTTTCACCATTGGTAAGCACCAAGTCCAGTATGGCCCCTTCACGTGTGGGATCTGTTACCAATTGCCTGAATAGTTCTCCCTTTTGAGAATCCAGGATCTCCTTACTTCTAGATGATACTGCAGCAGGAATGTTCCAATCAACATCTGGCATATTGAAATCTCCTATCAGTAGCACTTCCCCTTTCCTAGCAATGCTGCGTATGTCTTCAATTAACTCTCTGTCCACCTCTTCCTCTTGTGAGGGAGGTCTGTATATCACACCAATGTAAATAGATTTCTCTTTCCCTCTTTCTAGTTTAACCCACAATGCCTCCCCTCTCCCTTTTAAGCTCTGTAATTGAGCATGTACAAGCCAGTCTCCTTTCTTCAAATAAGGGAGCATGGAGGAACGTGTTCATTTTTAATTCCTTCTTGCAGCCCTGTCAAATAGGGGATTAGGAAGTACCTTGAGTCAAAGCACTGGTTCCCTGAATCAGGCAAATCTGATGGCAGACTTAGGAACCTTATGCAATATCCTGTTTTTATTATGCTGAGAACCCATGAAGTGGTGATTTGCTTCTACTGCTGAAGAAAGTTATCTGGACATCCCCCCTCCCCAGATATTTATATATAGGTAGGGCAAGTTGTACATTTTAAAGAGTCACTATGACTGTGGGATACAGTCAAAAGTAGACAAGTGTTTCAATTGCACAGCAATGTCTGCTTTGTTTGCCCTCCCTCTCACCAGCAGGGCTTGGCAAAAACAGGTCGCTGATATCTTTCGAGGCTGCCTAGTGGAGAGTACAAAGATTCTCCTACAACAGCAGCAAGTCCTTTGGTACTGGGATGTCCTCCTTTGTGTAGAAGGTGAGGTAGATGGTGACACAGTGGAGGGGTGTTGAATGGAGCATCTACAAGCCTTATATGGAGGCCCTCTGAAAGACCAGAAACAAGCGAGCGTGCAAGACATCTAGTAGCAATGGCAGGAGCCGAGATCCTCCAAGCGATGTCAACTATGACATTTGCTGTACATATCAGATTGGTTCCATATTCTTCTACTTCTGCAAAAATAGCCGCTAGCTCAATCTGTGCCTACAGGAACAGGCTGGATGAGAAAGTCTGTATCTTGTGAAAAATGGTATATTTATATTATATAAAGTTGATGATCTTCAATGTAGGCAGATAGCACCACCTCCTGGAACACCTTCTTGTTCAAATGGTCCACAAATCTAGAGCCTTTACCAGGAGGCATGTTTGAAAACTCTGCTCTCTTTCTCACTTTCTTCATAGGTGTCTTCATAACAGACTTAACTACAACTAAGGAATGTGAGAGCAAGACTTTACTGAAAACTGGAACTGGTTGAATCATATATTTCAAATTCATCTTTGAGGCAGGCTGAATGGTAAGTAGAGTCTTCCATATACTAAAGTGCAGTTCTTGTAAGTAGCTATAAATTAGTATAGCAACAGTAGCCTTTAGGGCTTTTTTGAACTTCAAGATCCAAAAGACATCTTCTGGATCTGCTTCCAACTGAAGGGGGGATAGTACTTCTCTTGCCATGCATTGAATGAATCTTGGGTAGGACATGTCCTAATAAAGGGACTTATTCTGAGATGGAGAAGGGGATGGATCAGGTGGAATTCCTGTAGAGTACTTCTCAGCTTCCATGGCATGGATGAAATCTGGATTTAGAAAGTCGTCCAGCATACATTAAGATTTCAGAGCATTCAGAGGAACATGATAAAGAATAGCCTCCTTGAAGCTTTCAATCTGATGTAGAGAGGCTATTGGATACTGATAAAAGTGAAAGTCTCTCTGTGCAGGAGTTACACCAGTGGACTGAGATGGTGCTATGCTGGGTTGTTGATATGGAACATTTGGCAAGTCCTTGTAAACCCCTTAACAAATCTGGTGAACATCTTCAGTATCACAACCCTGGTGCAACCCAAAGCTATTAATAAGAATGACAATAATGATGAATGTAATAACTGAAGACCCAGCCCTAACCATGTAGTTTTGCCTAACATCGAACTTGTAAATAGTTACTCTGCTACAGTTGTGTTAACTGAATGTGTAAATAGTTCACCCAGTTACAGATTCAAGTTCCTGATACTGTTCAATGTAGCACTAGGCATTTCTCATTGTCTCTTGCAAGAATTGTTAACTGTAAACCGCACTGATATTGAAGAGCACGGTATAAAAAAGCTTTTAAATAAATAAATAAATAAACCACAGCTTATAAATGCACACCAAGATACCTAATCTATGCATGCATGCACCTTTCAAAGCAGACCCAAACTGCCTACTATTGTAATAAATAGAAGACACTGACAATTTCTGCTCATTGCTGGTATTATAGTATCTCATTTCTTGGACAAAAAGTACCAACAGATTTTCTACTTTATATATTGGCTCTTTATTTTAAGAATCCTATATTTAAAATCACATTTTGGTTTTACAAATATTTTCTCATTGTGTTTACACTAATATAAAAGTTTATGATTTGACTGGGGCATCAGGATAGCTACATACATTTTAGATCAAACACAATCACCTGAATTTCCCAACCAAATAATATAATTCAATAAAAATAAAGCCAGGAAGGTGTAAGGAGCCTCAAAAAAGAAATAAACTAAGCCTCAATTTTTTGTCGGAAGCTTTGTCTAGAGAAGCATACGTTCCTCATGTAACAGAGATTTCCTGTTTATTCTGTTATAAAGACGCTCAAGGGCGCCACTAATGTGAAACACCACAAAGTGAACCACAACCCAGAAATCTCATTAAAAATGAAAACAAGCACTTAACTTATGGAATCCCCGTGATCCATCATTTGAGGCTCCTTTACACCTTCCTGGCTTTATTTTTATTGAATTATATTATTTGGTTGAGAAATTCTGGTGATTGTGTTTGATCTTGGATAATTGCAACCAATATATATTTTGATGGCGTCTGACGCTCTACCTGTTGACCAATCACCTATCACAGTCCCTCCTCTCCCACTGGACAATATTAGTCCTTCTAATACTGCTACTTTTGCCTATACCGATGATCAGATACAAAGGTTGATTCAACGCCCTCCACTTTTTGATGATTCTTTTGATTTTGCACATCCTTCAAGATTGCCATTTTTGGACTTCAAAAATTTAAATAAAAATTCGCACACAGTTACACGCTATGACCATGACCCAATATTTGAAAACTAAAACGATCCCGAGATTAGATGAGCCTGTGCATAATGAAGATCTTCCTGGGCAGTCTATATTCAAGTTGGTGGGTGCTAAGGGACCTTTGGTGATTGGGTTGGTGGGTTTTTGACATGATAGGTGATTAGTCAACAGGTAGAGCGCCAGATGCCATCAAAATATCTACTGGTTGCAATTATCGAAGATTAAACACAATCACCAGAATTTCCCAACCAAATAATATAATTCAATAAAAATAAAGCCAGGAAGGTGTAAGGAATCTCAAATGATGGATCACGGGGATACCTTTGGGAAAAGCAGCATGGAATCTGTTACCTTTTGGGACCCTGACAGGTACTTATGACTTGGACTGGCTGCTGTGGAAACAGGATACTGGGCTTGATGGACTCTTGGTCTGACCCAGTATGGTATTTATTATGTTCTTATGAAGAACCTTCTTTATTTCACAGATGGAAAGACGAGACTCCCGGAGTGTTACCTACACCACTAGTTGGTTTTATCCCATGGATTGAGAGATGACATGCATGTAGAGTTGTGGCCATCAGGGACTTCCTTATCTCACAGGCAAATAAATGGGACATATAACATATATATTGTACGGAGAACCACCTGGACATACAGGGAAAAGGGGAGTTCTGAAGAACGGGGTACCCATGCAGAAGACAGAAAATCCTGGAAAGGAGAAATCCTGCTCTAGGGGAGGGCTCCTTACAGCACAGCAGAATAGAGAACAGGCGAGGGAGGAGGAGCTAAGGTGGGACAGGAAACAGGAAATAAAAAGACTCACAGAGAGGCTAGTGGGAGGGGAGAGAGAGGAACTAACAGAGGAGCCAGTAGAGGCCATGGAGACAAAAGCCTTGGGAGCTGGAAACTGAAAACTGCAGAGCCCATGGAACAAAACTCACATGCTGATACTGGTTTGGCAGATCTTCCAGACGACAGCAAGATGGTGATAAGTTGAAGGAAACCCCCTATTTAAGAACATATAATGTCTAAGGGGAAAGAAAGACTGACCGTGGGCCATTTAGGTTTTTCATTTTGTTTGTTCTTGGCCGTATGGACGGGTCAGTGTGCAAAGGAAACGCTGACAGGGTGGTAGCTGCCATAGCCCTAGGGTTATCTAGATACCCATGTTATTTTGAAAGACTAAAGAGTGCTGCGGAGCCAATCCAGTGAACTAGTGCTGGCTGTGTTTGTGCTGTTTAAGTTTATTAGAGTTCTGCAGTCTTGCTGGATAACCATAGCTGTATGACTCAGAGATAAAGGAGTGATGCAGAGCCAACTCAGCAAATCAAGCGCAGGCTGTGTTTGGGCTAATTTTGAGGAGCTGTTTTTTTTTTACTTGGAGGAGTGTCGTCTGTTGCTGTACCTGCAGCTGACCTTCCATGGCTTCAGTCCTCTGGGAATCTAGCATATCATCGATATCATTGGTTGCCTTATTAAAGTGTGGCCATCAGACTAGGTACTCATAACAGATTCTGCTTTAAATCTCAGTCAATGTACAGTACTCTTTTCTTCATCTTGATCTTTGCCATTGCTTTGAAGAGGACTTATACAGTTGCTAATGGAATTTTCCAAGCTGCCTGCGTCCCCTTCCTTCATTCCTATAGTCTGGTGTATTTCATTTCCCTCCACTGCCTGAGGTGGTTTCTGAAGATTTGTCTGCGCTCCTGCAGCTTGTCTATTTTCTGCGTTCTGCTGCTGTAGCATCTGATCCACCTCTATCTCCAGTTCTAGACTCTCCTCATCGGCCTCTACATCTAACTGATGCATGAGTTCCTCCAGCTTCTTGGCCTTGCGCAGTTCATTCTGCTGGATGATTGTGTACAAGTGCTCCATCAACTGCTCCTTGATCTCAGTCTTTCTGTGCAGATCCAGCTTTGCTGCTATGTATTCTACTTCAGCTTTATCAAACCGCTTCCTGCAAGAAAGTACACACAAAGTCAGTGTTCAGCAGCCCAGCTGACTCGGGGAGCATTACACTTATCTACAATGGTTACAAATAGGCCCTTCAGTGCTCTAAATTAGCAGGAAGGCCAGTTTAGAGAGAACAGAGACAAACTGATCGCTTTTGGTAGACAAGGATCATTGTTTCAGGTGCAGTACAGAGTTAGCCACAATTTGTTTACAATTTTTTTTTGTGTATCAAAAGTTTTTAAAAAGATTCTCTCACTAAATCCCTCACTTAGAGGTCTATTAGACTTAATGCAAGCAGTTACACATGCACTACCCAAGGCTTCATTCACTAAATGGATTAACATAGGATAATGCTATCATATTGTACATGGAAATGACCCAAAAAGAATCCTATCTGTATTAATGCATTATTACGTACATAAGAACATAAGATTTACCATATTGGCTGAGAGCAAAAGGCCAATCAAGCCCAGTATCCCGTTCCGAACAGTGGCCAATCCAGGTCACAAATCACTGGTCAACAAAGTTTTACAAAAGTCATGTTACTGAAATAAAAATAGTCATTTTGTATCAATTTTTATATGCTGAACACGAATATGACAGTGAAATTGCAAAGTTGGCTCTAGCTTTTTTGTAATCTACAAGAATTAATGTTTACATCACAAAATGCATGTCAATAGTAAATATAATAGGCCTTCAGTTAACACCTGTAAAAAAACAAGTCATAGACTACTTCTTAGATTTTTTTGCCTGTCTCTTGTACAGCTGTTCGGGAGCTTCTCTGGGGAGTGTCCAGCAGTAGTCAGCCAGCATTGTAGTGGACCATTTTCCCTGGTATCTTTGCTCCATCGTTGCGATATCCTGGTGAAAACGTTCGCCCTGTTCATCACTAACCAGTTGTCAGGAAAGAAATCGAGATGGGAATCAAGGAAATGGATCTTTAGAGACATATTGCAGCCAAGTTTCTGATACTGCATCAGCATGTCTTCTACTAGTTCCTTGTAGTTTTCTGCCCTAACATTCCCAAGAAAGTTTGTTGACACTAGGCGAAAAGCATTCCATGCTTGTTTCGCATCACCCTGCAGCAAGTTGTTAAACCGGTCATCTTTGAAGAGCTCTCGAATCTGAGGACCCACAAAAACTCCCTCTTTAATCTTTGCTTCGCTGAGTCAAGGGAATGTTTCATGCAGGTATCGGAAAGCTGGCGAAGTGCGGTTCATGGCTTTCACAAAGCTTTTCATCAAACCTAGTTTGATGTGAAGGGGTGGTAGCAGGATTTTGTGAGCCTCAACCAGAGCTGGGTGCTGGATATTCTTCTCTCCAACTGTTACATTTAGTCTGCGATTCCATTCCTTCCGCAAGTAGTGGCAATCCCTTGCTCGGCTATCCCACTCACATAAGAAACACATGTATTTTATATATCCCTGCTGCAGTCCCATTAAAAGGGCAACTACCTTCAAGTCACCACAGAGGTGCCAGCTGTACTTGTTATAGTTAATGGAAGTCAGTAGATGTTTTAAGTTATCGTATGTCTCTTTCATGTGGACGGCATGCGCTACTGGAATAGATGGAAGACGGTTTCCATTGTTCAAAAGCACAGCCTTCACAGTTTCGAAGAGTCTATAAATAGTCTCCAGTCTTGTGGGTCATGAGTGATTTTTAAGGCATTCATGAGGCTTTCAATATCGGAACAGAATACCAGATTATTTTCCTTTCCGACTGCGTATAGTACACTGCTGACATCAGATAGCTTCAGCAGCCGTCTGGCAGTAGTATTGCATTGCATCAGAAAATGATGCAATCAACTCTGGATGATGTGTGCATGCTGGTATTATTCAATGTGATGCAATATTACATCATTCAAGGCTTATGTTGTTCATGTCCTACTGGATAAATTTACACGGTGAAACGTCAAAAATGAACTACATGCAATATCTTCAAAATGAGAGCCAATAATTTTTTTTAATGTTATATTCGTGTTCAGCTCACCAAAATACTACAGATTAGGGCCTTTTAAAGTCAGTAACAATTTCAATGTTGAGCAGTAAAATATCTGTTAGGATCCCAAAAGGTAAGCAGATGATATGATGTTTGTCCCAGAGATAAGCAGTGGATTTTCCCCAAGATCTAATGGTGCATGGACTTTTTCCTCAAGAACTTGTCCAAGCCTTTTTGAACCCCATGCACTAACAGCTTTTACATCATCTTCCAGCAACAAATTCTTTTTATATATTTAATTAAATTTTACAATAAACCAAGAACCTTGAGTAAAGAGTACCATAGACCATCATGCACATGCAAAAAATAAGCACAAAAGAACATAAAGCAACCAATAAAGAGTAGTTACTCACCTGTAACAGGTGTTCTCCAGGAGCAGCAGGAATCAGTCCTCACTTATGGGTGACATCGGCGCCGATGGAGCCCCGTGCGGAGCATTTCCCCAGCTTTCTAAGAAAGCCTTTGGGAATACTGCACGCATGCGCGGTCCCCTTCCCGCCTAAAGGTGCCATCTTGCTCAGTCAAATAACATAGCTAAAAAACAGCACACAAAAATGTAAAAATGAACTATGTACAACTGCAACTCCCAGGGGAGGAGGGAGGGTTGTGAGGACTGATTCCTGCTGCTCCTGGAGAACACCTGTTACAGGTGAGTAACTACTCTTTCTCCAGGACCAAGCAGGAAGTCAGTCCTCACTTAAGGGACTCCCCAGCTTCAGGCTACCGGGGATCCAGAGCTGAAAAAAAAATGAGCTCCCTCTAGCCTCAGCATCAGAGAAAGGATTTCACTGAAACATACTCCCACCGGTAGCCCAACCAGAGGGCTGGAGGGTAGGAGTTGCCTAAACCTCAAAGAGATTCCGGAGCACTGCCTGACCAAAAGCACTGTCCCTACGGAACTCCCTTTCCAGGCAGTAATGGGCCGCAAAAGTCTGGCTTGAGGACCAAGTTGCAGCCCTGCAGATGTCTGCCAATGGTACAGAGCAGAGATGAGCTACTGAGGCAGCCATTGCCCTGACATGGTGGGCCATGACCCGACCCTGCAAAGGAAGGTCAGCTGCTCTGTAAGCCCAGGCGATACAGTCAGCCACCCAGATGGACAAGGTACGCTTGGAGACAGGCACCCCCAAGTTATTGGGGTCAAAAGACACGAAGAGCTGAGTAGCCCTCCTATGCCCCTGCGTACGCTCAAGGGAGAAGGATAAGGCCCTCCTACAGTCCAGGGTATGCAGGACTGTCTCAGCCCAGCTGGCATGGGGCCTAGGGAAGAATGTTGGAAGAACCACCTCCTGGTTGAGATGGAAAGAGGAGACAACCTTAGAGAGGAACTTAGGATGAGTCCTAAGGACTACCGTGTTCCTATAGAAGCGAGTGTAGGGTCTGTCACAGACCAGGGCTTGAAGTTCACTCACTCCCCTGGCCGAGGTCAAGGCCACTAGGAATAGAGTCTTCCAGGAAAGGAAGCATAGAGGACATGTAGCCATTGGCTCAAAAGGTGGGCGAGTCAGTTGCTGTAAGACCACATTCAACTCCCACTCAGGGGCTGGGGAAAGGAGAGGAGGCTTGAGCAATAGTAAGCCTCTGAGAAATCTGGACATCAAGGGGTGAACAAAGAGTGTCCCTCCACCACTGAGTGGTGAGCTGCCAGAGCAGAGAGGTGGATCCGAACAGAATTGGACTTAAGGCCCTGATTGGACAAGTGCAGCAGGTACTGGAGCACTACTGGCACAGTGCAGGCAAGAGGATCTTCTTTGCGCTGCTGACACCACAAGGAGAACCTCCTCCACTTCAGGGCATATGTTTTCCTGGTGGATTGTTTTCTAGAGGCCAAGACCACCTCTTCCACTTCCTGAGGCAGGCCCCAGGGAGCTAAGACTACCCTTGCAGCCTCCAGGCCATCAGATTGAGAGATTTGAGATTGGGGTGCAGAAGGGCACCCTGATCCTGAGAGACAAGGTCGGGTTGGAACCCCAGAGGCAGTGGTGTCTCCACTGCCAGTTGAAGAAGGAGTGGGAACCAGGGCTGCCTCGGCCACCTGGGAGCAACCAGAAGCACCAAGGCCTTGTCCCTGAGAATCTTGAACAAGGTTCGGGCCACCAGAGGCGTGGGAGGAAACGCATACAGTAGGCCCTGGGACCAGGAAACCAGGAAGGCATCCGCTGCCACCCTCAGGGGATGCGGCTGCTTTGAACAAAACCTGGGCAGTTGGTGATTCAGGGGACTGGCAAAGAGATCCATGGAGGGAAGTCCCCATTTCAGGAAAATCTTTTGAACCACTAACGGGTGCAGCTGCCACTCATGGGGCTGCAGAACTCTGCTTAACCTGTCTGCCAGAAAGTTCTCCTGGCCAGGAAGATAACCAGCCCTCAGCAACATCTGGTGTCTGAGGGCAAAAGAGCAAAGGGCCTGTGCTTCCAGGCATAGAGGCCTGGATCCAGTGCCGCTCTGTTTGTTCACATAGAACATGGCTACTTGATTATCCGTCTGAACTAGAACAGAGTGGTGAGCCAAAATGTGAGAAAAGGCTTTGAGGGCTAAGCGAATAGCCCGCAATTCCAGCAGGTTGATCTGTTGCGTGGCCACCCAAGGGGACCAGAGGCCTTGAGTGCAGTGCTCCCGACAGTGAGCACCCCAGCCCTGTAAGGAGGCATCTGTTGTCAACACCACTGTGTGGACAGGCACCTGAAATGGCACCCCCTGAAGCAAGTTGGGGGGGTTTAGCCACCACGGAAGGGAAGTCAGGAATGGCTTTGACACCCTGACTTTGTCTGCTAGGTTCCCAGTGGCTTGCTTCCACTGAGTTCTGAGGCACCACTGTGCAGGCCTCATGTGGAGGCGGGCATTGGGGGTCACATGTACAGTCGATGCCATGTGTCTGAGGAGCTGCAGACAGAGCCTGGCAGGAACCCTTGGCAGGCTGAGAAACCGGGATGCCAACTCCATGAGCCTTTGAGCTCTGTCCTCTGGCAAGTAAGCCCTTGCTTGCAGAGAGTCCAGCCTTGCTCCTATGAACTCTAGGTTCTGGGAGGGGAGCAAAGTGGACTTTGCGAAGTTTATGACAAAGCCTAGGTCTTGAAGGAGTGATACAGTCTGGAAGGTGGCCTGCCTGGCCTCCTGGTAAGTCTGACCCCGGATGAGCCAGTCGTCTAGATAGGGGAAGACAAAAACACCTTGAGTCCTCAAGTAGGCCGCCACCACAGCAAGGCACTTTGTAAAAACTCGTGGGGCGGAAGTTAGACCAAAAGGCAGCACTCTGTACTGGTAATGGTTTCCTCCCACCATGAACCTGAGGTATTTTCTGTGGTCTGGATGAATGAGGATGTGAGTATACGCATCCTTTAGATCTAAGGAGCATAGCCAATCTCCCTGCTGGAGGTAGGGCAGAAGTGTTCCAAGAGTAAGCATCTTGAACTTCTCTTTCTCCAAGAACTTGTTGAGGTTCCTGAGGTCTAGGATAGGCCTTAGTCCTCCGGTTCTCTTTGGCAGCAGAAAGTACCTGGAGTAGAACCCGTGCCCCTGTAGGCGAGGAGGTACAGGCTCCACCGCCTTGTCCAGAAGCAGGCTTTGAAGTTCTTGGAGGAGGTGGTTTGTGTGCAGGAAAGGCCTCTGAGGCTCTCCTGGGAAATAGACAGGAGGTAACTGCTGGAAATGAAGCATATAGCCCTTGTGGACTATGCTAAAAACCCAAGCATCCCCTGTAATGGGTGGCCACCTGTGGGCAAACAGGGCTAAGCGACCTCCCGTGCAGGAATGGGACAGCAGAGGTGGAGAGGCTATGCTGTGGGAGTCAAAACCCCCCCTCCCTGCTGGGTAGGAGCAGGAGCCGGAGGCTTGGGGGTCTTCTGCCTACGGGGCCCATGTCCTGCCCCTTGGCCTGCTGCCCCTGTTGGGGAGCTGGGGAGGCCTGGTACTGAGGGAAAGGTTTGTAGGCAGCCATCTTTCTCAGATAAAAGGGCTTTTTACCCAAGCCCTTCTTTTTGTGAGAAGGGGCAGAAGTCTTTCAGGACAGCCTTGTCCTGGTCAGGTGCTCGGTTTCAAGCTCAGCCGCCTTCTCGGCCATGGGCTTGCCAAAAAGGTTTTCACCTCGGCAAGGGACATCGACCAACTTGTCCTGCACCCAGGGCTCGAGGTCCGATAACTGCAGCCATGCCTGGCATCGGGCTCTGATGCCGGCTGCCGCCACATGAGCCGAAGCCTCAAAGCCATCGTAGGCCGCTCGGGACATGAACTTGGAACAGTCCCTGATTCCTGAGGACAAAGTCTGGAACCTCTGCAAAGGTTCCCCGGAGAGGCCAGCAGAGAACCCGGAAAGCTCTTTCGCCAGGTCTCGTAAGTACATGCCCATGTACAGCTGGTATGACTGGACACGGCAAGCAAGCATCGAGCCCTGGAAGCACTTCCTGCCAAAAGCATCCAGGTTCCGGGCCTCCCTACCGGGGGGGCACCGCAGAGTGCATCTTCTGGCTCTTCAGACGATGCATGGCCGATTCCATCACCATGGAATGGTGCGGCAGCTGCGCCTTCTGGAAGCCAGGGCTCTTACGGAGTCGATAGATAGAATCGACCTGCTTGCTCAAAACCGGCGCCAAGGCTGGTGCCTCCCACATCCTGAAGAGGAGCCGTTCCAGCATCGGAGGAACCGGCACAGTAAAGGCCTCCTTCGGAGGAGAGTCATACTGGAGGGCTTCGAGCTCTTCGGCTTGAGGCTCCTCCTCGGGGTCCGCGGGAATCGCCAATGCCTTGGCCATGTCCTGCACGAACTCCGAGAACTGGGTGTCCTCCGGGGGGGACCTACTCTGGGGCTCGGACTGCACCGAGTCCGGAAGGTGTCGGGGGACTCCTCGTCCTCTGTCTCCCCAGCTGACTCATCCGAAGAGTCGAGGGGCTCCGACCGCGCGGGTCTCGGTGGCACCCGCCCCGATGCCGAAGGCACCGGCGTCGACGCCCTCGGTTCCGAGCAGGAGGTCGAGGGTGACCGTGACCGAGGACGACCTCGAGCCTTCATGGTCTCGAGTATCGGCTCGGTCTCCGGGGTCGACTTCGACGTCGATGTCCCGGTGGTTGGGGCAGATGCATCAGCGAGGCTGGCCATCAGTACTCGCTGCTGATCCATGAAGGCAGACAATCTGCACTCCAAGGCTGTCAGCCGGAGTCCAAGCTCAGGAGACTCAGCAGCCACCGACTCGGGCTCCGGCGGTGCTGGGCCCGACGTCGGCTCCCTCGGAGGAGAGTCCACGAGGACTACAGGACTTATGTGTCCGACGGTCTCCGGCTCTACACGAGGTACTTTGGACGGCTTCTCCTGTTCCAAAGGCCCGGGACGGCGGTCGGGGGGTCTTAGATCTTGCCCTCGAGGGAGCAGGGACCTCTTCCGACGCCGACCTCACAAGCTGTTTCTTCCTCTTGCGTTCCCAGTTGGGGGACCCCCTGTCCGAGGAACCCCGGCGATGCTCGGGATCAGACTCCCGAGACGTCGAGGCCTCAGACGAGGTCCGGGCCCGGCCGAAGGCAGAATCGGAGAAAATCCTTTCCTTCTGGTGCTGACGGCTTCGAAGTGCCTTTGTGGACATTTTACCACATGGGCCACAGATCACTGGATCATGATCTGGGCCGAGGCACCGAAGGCAGCAGTCGTGTGTGTCGGTGAGAGACATTAGTTTCTTGCACCGATCACACTTCTTGAAATCACTGGAAGCCATTGGGGAAAAAGGGCCCCCGTGAGGTCAAAGGACCGGCTCTCCAGGGAAAAAGAGAAAAAAGGCGCAAATGCCAGCCACGAAGGGCAAAAACCGAAAAAATAGAAAATGGGCTCGATACCGGTGTACTGAACCCGGCGGGAAGGGGAACCGGCGTCGAACCAGAGAAAAAAACGAAGTAATCTTTGAAAAAAACGTCAACTTTTCCGGGTGACTCGGACAAACGTCCGATGGGCTCCATGGAAAAAGAGAAACTGAGCAAGATGGCACCTTTAGGCGGGAAGGGGACCGCGCATGCGTGCAGTATTCCCAAAGGCTTTCTTAGAAAGCTGGGGAAATGCTCCACACGGGGGCTCCATCGGCGCCGATGTCACCCATAAGTGAGGACTGACTTCCTGCTTGGTCCTGGAGAACATGACAGTATGCTAGCAGTCCACAATAGAACAATAAAGAAAAGGGAGGATTCAAGAACAGTGTACAACGTAGGAGAACGGTTACAAAGAAAACTATTAAAAAGAAAAAGTAAGATGTAAAGCGAATACAACTTATAAAGCCCACAATACTACCATAAGGTGAATTCACAATTGCTTAGCATCTAAGAAAAAATGCAGTTGAGATGGCTCAAAGAAATGAAAAATCGTATTCTGATACCCAAGTACACATGTACAAGGAAATCTCAACTGGAAATTCGCACCCAAAGCTTAAACCTTAGTGCGAAGTTCCACAAATTTTTTCCTCCTAGATTGAATCCACCTGGACACATCTGGGAAGATCTGTACCCTACTCCCCAAAAAAGAAACATCAGATTAAAAAAAAAAAACACATTCGTAATAATGCTTCCTTATTCTGAAGAATACAAAAGATACCAACAAAGTAGCCCGGGCTTCAACCACCTCGGTAGACTGCTCTAACAACTCAGACATGTTCCCCAAGTCCAAGGAGTCAAAAGGCACTCTACCTGAGGTATCAGCTTTCTGCAAAGCGTCCTTACCAATCATTGAGGGGAGGAAATAAATATTTTGAAGAGGAGGGATCGGGATAGTTAGTTCCTTAAAGAACTGAATGAACAGGTCCCTAGAAGAGCACACTGAAAACTGTGGAAAATTCAGTAAACAAAGATTTAAGTTTCTCTGTTGATTTTCCAAGTTTTCAATTTTACGCTGGAAAACCAAACCATCTTTAGCTGGGACCCCTTGCTGATCCTGCAAATGTTGAATTTTAACCTCAAGTCCATCCAATTGCACTTGCTGTTGGAGCACCTTCGTCTCCACCCCTTCCAATCTAGGAGCGAAGAGAGCAGAAGCCTGCAAACCCGATAAAGTGACTGCATTGTGTCCCAAATGGAGTCCAGGGTCATCTCCTTTGGTCTCACAAGCAGAGGAAGATCCTGGATCATCACACTCTCCTGAACAGGGGATAAACCCCCTATCTGGGGGGCAGTTGGACCCATTACCACTAGGCACCGGCACAACCAATGCTGAGGCCAAGGACTGCTGAGCAGTCTCATCTGAAACCACACCAGGTGCACTACCCTCAGCACCCTCAGGGGCAGGGGGAATGGAAGGGCCAAGCAGACTCAGCAAAACATCGCTGCCCAATCAGGGCTCTCCCTAATCCCGACAATGGGTTCTCCCAAACACTTTGCCTGTACAAAATCATCCATGGCACGTTGTCCCACTGGTATAGCAACAGGAGTGGAGGAAATATCTCCCCTACCTTTAGCTGTCTGTTTAGGCATCTAGAAAAACTAAACCAATGGCCAGGATGAACTACTCAACATAAAATTAAATCCTCCTAAAGAGACACTGCCAAAAGATATTAAACACCAAACTCACCACCATGTGCCACACCAAAGGGCCCTCTGGCGAAGTCCTCAGATGCGGGCACGCCTTAAGCATGTTTGACTTTTAAAGCCATCAGATGAAACAAGGCAGGGAAGAGCTTCACACTCCCAACAGCACAGCAGTTCTCCCTGTGCCTCAAGCACAACTGACTTTTAAAGCTAGCAGATGAAACAAGGCAGGGAGGAGCTTCACACTCTACTCATCATTTTGTAGACCTCTATCATATCTCTTCTTGGTTTGCAGCTTGTCGTGCTGTGAGGGCTTGTGTGCAACAGTGATGCTAAGGGCTAAGCTATTGGTAGTTTAACTACTGGCAGGGTCTCCCAAGATGGACAGGTCTCAGCTGAGGTGCCAGATCAAGACAAACCACCCATCTAGGCAGCAGCAGAATGGGACAGTGTTGGCGGCGGAGGATCACATTTCTGTGACAACAGCAATAACACTAAACTTAAACTGCGTGGAGGAAAGGCCCGGCAATCTACTTCTGCATCTTGCCATGAAAACCCAATGGATAGTCAAAACAATACAACAATAACAGCAGCTACAGATACCAGTCTGTCAACAATGAGCCGCCTGACTGAAGACAACTATCTAGAGGGTCGCCATGAGTCGTCACCAACTCGATGGCACTTAACAACAACAACATTATATCTCCTCTTAGCTCTTTCTTCTGCAAGTTAAAGAGCCCTAACCTTTTAAGCCTTTCTTCATAGGGGTATCCTTTTATCCCCTTTATCATTTTGGTCACCCTTCTCTGTACCTTTTCTAATTCTGCTGTATTTTATTTTTACACACTGCAACCAGAAAGCATAGTTGATCTCCGGGAACAGCAGGAATAAGTCTTCACATATGGGTAAACGTCGGTACCGATGGAGCCCACGTGGGAATGCTCCCCAGCTTCCCAAAAGAAAGCCTTTGGGAGCATGCCCACACGCATGCACGCTGCCTTCCCGCCTATTCGCTTCCCTCACATCAGTTGAGTTTGTAGCTGAGATCAAAGGAGGGAAGTAGACAAATTAGAAAGAGAGAGAGAGAGAGAACAACTCCTAGGGGAGGTGGGTGGGTTGTGAAGACTTATTCCTGCTGTTCCCGGAGATCACCTGTTACAGGTGAGTAACTATGCTATCTCCAGGAACAAGCAGGAATGAGTCTTGACATATGGGTACTCCCAAGCTAAAAGATGCCTAGAGGAGGCCCCAGCATGTTGCAAATCTAATGGATGGGCCATGCTTTCTCCCTAGAACCTCAGGCATCAAAAGGGATGGAGGGTAGGAGTTGAACTAAAAAGGGTGCTGTGGAACAGCTTGACTAAACAAGGTATCCGGGGAGGGGCCTTGTGTAGACAAAAACTGTTAGTAAGTGAATGCCAAGTCCCAATTCTTGAAGTGGATCTTACCCAAAAGTATTGCGAAGGTATTCGTTGAGGCTGATATGGGTCTGTTATAAAGAGCTACCATATCATCCTCACAAGGAATTCGTTTACTGTGATAACTACAGGAAATAAAATTTGCAATACAGGTAGATATAAGAAACCTTAATGGCTAGAATCAACCCCAGAAAAAACTGGGTGAGCTTTATATGAGGTTGGGACTTTGGAGAAAAGCTAAAGCTTCTGTAAGTCCAGAATCTAAAAGAAACTTTCTTTCCTTGGAGCAGGATAGTGCCCTAGGAAAGAAAAACTTAAGCCAAAATTGACTGGTGTGGAGGAAAAAGCAAAACTGCCTTTTATAGACAAAGAGGATGGGTTTTTAGAACCCCTCTATCTAGATGAAAAAATATTGTATTAGGCGGTTTCACCCCAATTTCTGAAGATCAGTAATGTGTCTTTCATAAGTGATATCACTTAGGATAAGGACTTACATTGAGAACTTCAGATGTAACGTAACCAGATTATGACAGTGTAAAAAGTGGTTACGGTAATGAAGGTCTTTCTCTATTTTGCCAGAGAAGTTGGTTGTCCATTTAAAAATTGATGGTATGCTTTAAGAGCATTAACCTGGACAGTAAACAATATTTCAGAGTCAGATTTTATAAGAGATTCGTGTGATAACAAGAAGGGTTAGACCTTCTTGAGAATACTCACTGAGGATCACTTATTAGTGAAAGTGTAAGAATGATATGTAAGGTTTCATGGAAACCAGTAGAATATTCTTACTTGAAGGAAAGGTCTAGGTTTTAAAAGTCTAGTCCTTGAAAAAACAGGTCTTGAGACGTACGTGAAGGAGTGCGGAGGAGATCCCTAATCTTAAGTCCGAGGATCTGGGTCCTTCTATAACTTCAGTGTGGTAGCTGGAAAGAAAGACGCAATGTAAGGGGATACCATATTTGCCTCTCTATGAGGGCAGTATGAGTATCATGCGTTCTTTGTTCATTATCAGCTTCAACTATCAGATAATGACCGACTGCAGTGACCAGGAATGCATCCCTGTTGTAAGAGTTCCACTGAAGAAGTGGAACAACCTAGGGAGTTGTGCAATTCCCTAAGCTTTCACGTCGTCTAGGCCCTGGTTCCCCTCCCTTAAAAGGAAATTTAAGGAAGATGGAAAGGATAGGAGAACCAGTCATGTAGAAACCTGACTGGGTAGAGCCCATCAGTTGAAGCTTTTCTAACCACCTGGAAGCTACTTACCAGGGGTGAACTCTGACGCTCTCTGGCAAAGGCCCATAGTTGCAGAGCTTTATTGCATAGTTGCAGAGAGCATGTTGTAGGTTGCTTAGGTGAGACCTGGCTATTTGATTGCCAGTGTGCAACCGAATGTATTCTGTTCAAGCTGAAATAGAATTGAAAAAACAGGCTTCTTTACCTGCAATGATAACTGTCCAAGTGGGTTCTAGACCCTCTCTTGGGCCATTTGTTTTAAGACATCAGAAAAACCATCAGGTCCTATAGTGCTCTGATGAACAGAATAACCCTGGTAGGGATTCCCAGAATGCTAATGTGCATTTGGTAACAACCGTAGTGCAAAAAGAATCCCAAGGGGGAAAACTCTGTATTGGAGAGATTTACTGGAGTAGGAATGGAAGAAATTCCTACAGCTTTAGTGAAAAAGCTCTCCAGTTGAATAATGTTCCCCTTGGAGACTAAATGTCCCAAATGAAAGGGATAGAAAACAGTACAGAGTTGAGAGGACCTACAATTTGGTAAGTCCTTGTAGATGAATAGTTAGAGTTCTTTTGCAGTTTAAACTATGAGACATCCTCTTACAGGTAACTTGTAAAATGGTGAAGGATATAGTTCACCTTGTTGCTAAGTTCCCTGCCCCTCTCCCCCTTTTTTTTTTTTTTTAAAACAGGGGGAGCAGAAACTTGTTACCTTTAGAGCATGATTGATCTCAATAGCTCTTGGAGCTAGGAGAGTGGATTTCCTTGTAATAAGAGATTCATGTCCAGAGGTAAAGAGATGACTCAGTGTGTCACTGCTGTCTCAGTCTGGATGAATCAAATTCAAATGCCTGTTTTGATAAAAAGGCAGGTTTATAGGCTCTGAATTTCATACAGAAAGAAGGAAAGACTAAGCAAATAAAATATCAGACACCCTGCAGTTACTGGGTCTGCTGAACCTGTTGAGGTTTTGGTTTTCTTAGACTGGTTTGATGTTGCCCTGTCTGGGAAACATCTGCGTGATGGGTAGAAGATGGATAAAACCTTTTTCCCCTAGGGGAATAAAGTCTTCTAGAAGATCTTTTAATAGCTGAGATAGAGGAAATGTTTGACAGTCCTCTGACAGCAGGCTTATCAGTGTCTAACTGACTTGCTTGAAATAGCCAATCCTTGTTGAAGAGATTCTCTCCAGTACAAGGACTATTTCTCAGCTTTACTTGTACCCATTTATCCAAGTCTGAAGCTTGGAGCCAGGCAATACTTCATGCTCTTATGGCTATAGCAGACGTTCTGCTAACAGACTCAAAGCAGTCCAAGGAAGCACGATTAAGGAATTTAGAGATATTTTGAGCATGTTTGACTAATAATAAATAGTCTGCTCTTTTATGTTCTTGAAGAAAAGGGTTCAAAAGCTTTAAGTTCTTTGTAACCTCTTCAAGAGAGAATCCCATATAGAAAATATATTTATTTATTTTATTTTATTTATTTAGTAAACATTTGTATACTGCTGCTTCCTACGATCAGCAGCGGTTTACTTTACAGAATCATAATGTATCGTACAATACATTGATTTTTAGGATACAGATTTCGATTGGGCGATGATTTGCATAAAACAGGAAATAGCAATTAGGTACACTATACATTGGATTGAGGCTCTCAAATCTAAATATACATTTGATTGTAGTTGCGTGGGTGGGGCCTAGAATATACATATTGTGATGAAGAAGTTCCATTTCCTACCTTAAAAACACAGGATTCACCGAGTTCTAGTCTTGAAGCTGACAGGCAGGCAGGCCATGTGAGCAGCAGTTGTCAGGGGCGACATAAACAAACCCAGCCACGGGGTTTGCAAATAAGCCCAGCTGAGAAACATTCCCCAATTCCTAATAGCGTGCACCTGGAAAGGGGAAGAGCTAATAGCCACTATAAGAGCTATGCAGGAAATACAGAGTTAGACGGAGTGGAACTAGGAGAACTAGCTGAACCAGCTGACCTAGAGGAAGAAAGAGGAGTTTCAGGCTCTGACCCAGGACGTGAGTCAGAGTTCTGCTGATTGCAAGCTGTTTGGAGCTCAGAGGCAACGTTCCAACTGGAGTGATTGGAAGCCTAAAAACAAACAGTATGTATTTGAGAGCTGTAGCCTGGAGAATGTCTCTGATAGGAAGTTAAAGTTTACTGATAAAAGGAATACCTACAGGGTTAACGCTGAGAAGCCTCGTGTGATAAATCCTAGGTGGGGGCAGGATAGTAACACCCAGCCAAGGGATTTGAGCACCGAGCTGAAGAGAGAGCAGTTAACACCCCCAGAGAGAGAAAGGTATTTCCCTGAAGATGTGTGCATGTCTGAGGAAGATATATTAGCAGTTCCTAAGCCTCAGAGAAAACCCCGCAGGCTTAAACCTGGTGTTAACAAGGGAGAAGAATATTCTTTTGCAAAGCCTGAAGCCAGAGCTTATAAGCGTTCCAAGGGTAGAACCTGCCAGAAGGAATTAAACTCTAAGAACCCTGAATGGTGGCTTCCCTCTCTCCCAAACACCGAGGAATACGGTAGCTGTTATTCCAGCCCTAGAGGGAGGTGTGCAGAGAGACTCTGTGATGGCACGTTACAGGGGAACTTGCAGAAGTATTGTGGCAAGGAGAACTCAGACAATTCTGAATGTATGCAGGAGCCTATGGTCATTGATACAGTCAGTGAATGTTCATTTGATAGTGACCCAATGGACTGCACATTGATTTTCTCTGATAAAGTGACGTCTTTTCGCTAGTCAAAAGGCTGTATAGTGTGGAAGGAAAACACTATCAGTGAAGAGTGCTGTTTTGCACATATGGAAGATATGTGCTGAGTTTTGCCTGTTTAACGTTTACTCTTTACTTTAAGAAGCAAGAAAAAGCTGTTATAATCTCCTTTGTGTTTTGCCAGAAAGTATGGCTTATTTGCTTTGAGTATTGTGTTATATTACCTGAAAAATCCGACCCCGGGAGGGGAAATAAATCCTTTTACCTTAAACCATTCGTGTTCACAACTACTTAATCACCATCAGACACAGATCTGCAACCCTAGGCGGCAGCCTGCCCACCTGGTGGTGACAAGAACTGGCGTAGTTGGCAGGATTTTTTCAAACAAAGAAACAACACAGTACAAGAGCGTGCATAAAGGATTACTTGCTGAAAAGAAAAGAAAAGTTTTGCTGTCTTGGATGGAGAAGGAAAAACCCGGAGCGGATTTCTTTTTTCAAGTTCCTGACCTGGAAGGCAGTCAAGACACAGCTTTCTCAATGCACGATCCTGCACCGTGCTAAGGTAATGGTAGGAAGGCACGGGGGTGATCAGGATCAGTGAGAAAGGGGGAAGCTGGGAGTGCTAAAGGAAGCAAATAGAGGAAAAAAACAAACAAACCACATAGTCTGTGCCGCACTTGGTGGGCCCTGTCTTTCTTTTTCCTTTGCAGGTGCGTGACGGAGTGACGGAATGGATCCACAAGCGATGCAAGACTGGATGGAGGCTCAGTGGAAGGCCCAAGGAGAGTTGGCCAGACGGAGTCAAGAGAGGATGATGGCCGCGATGACCGAGCAACTGCAACCACTGTTGGAATTGCTAGGGACTCTCATCAAGAGGACTGGTACCGCAGCAGAGGTTAATCCCTCAGTGTCTAAGGCGGTAGGACTTTTTTTTTTTTTTTTTTTTTTTAACTTTTATTTAAGCTTTTCTTGAATGTACAATACAAATAAAAAGAAATATATATTATGAGATACAAAGTCTTCAAGAAAACAATATACCACTCATCATAAAGATACACATCATGGAGAGAGGAAAAACACCGAAAAAATAAAAAAACTAAATGAAATAAAAGCAAAAAGGAGTAAATACTCCACATGAGAGAGCTGTATTAACAAAATCATTCCTCCCCCATTTACTCTCCCCTAACCTCCTTCTCAGACAACCACCGACGCAGCGACGCTATGTCAGTGTATACATAATTCTGACCCTCAAAAGTGATTAAACACCGACAGGGAAATTTAAGGAAAAAAGAAGCACCCAACGCTATAACCAGAGTTCTTAACTCCAAATACTGCTTACGGCGAGCCTGAGTTGTTCGACCCACATCTGGAAACACCTGCATTTTGAATCCACAAAATAAAACATCTTTGTACTTAAAATAAGCACGGAGAACCTGCAGTTTACGAGATTCAGTACTGAAAGTCACCACCAATGTACAACGTTTGGTGATGAGATCTAGTGAATCTTCTAAAAAGGCAGTAAGATCTTGTCCTACTGAGACATCAACGGGAGGGGGGGGACCCCATCCCGTGACGGCAGAGCAGGAACAAGAGTAGGTATACAATACAATTGAACCACATCCAATGTCTCACTGATATGTAACACTTCAGTAAAATATTTCTTTAACAAAATTTCAAAAGAAAGTAGATGGGTATGAGGAAAATTTAAGAAACGTAAGTTTCTTGCCCTTTGCTGATTCTCAAGCGCTTCCAGTCTGCATGATAATAAGGCAACATCTTTAATAAGCGAAACATTAACATCCTTACCAGACTGGAGCGTAGTATCAACACGGGCAAGAGAATGAGAAAATGCAACCAACTGAGAATCAATGGCTTGTACTTTTTCAACAACAGAATGAGTAAATGTACATAATGAGGAGACTGTTTTAGAAAGACGGGAGTCAATCTGCTGGAGCGCTGACCAAATGTCAGATAAAGTTACCTCACGGGTAGGAGAGGATGGAAATTCTCCTGTATCAGCTGGGTCCACCGGGAGTAGAGTCGGGGAGGAAACAACAAGGGGGAGAGAATCCACAGGCGTAGAAAACTGAGGAGGTTGAGGAAGAGGGGGAGGCGTCCGGAGTACAGGGCTAAGAGACGCCCCTTCCGAAGACAGATTAGCAGGCGGCAGGGGTAAAAGATGCCGGTCCATGGGGCCGCTCAGCTTACCTCGCTGATTCTCCTTAGCGACGGCTCTGTTCTCCATCTTCGCTTTGCGCTTCCCCATTGAACCCGGCAACTTCTAAACCGGCGTTCAGAGAAATATCCTCAGGAACACCGAAGGAGCACATAAGGAGCGTGTCAGGCCCCTTATGACACGCCCCTTCGGACACGCCCCCGCAGGCCGCGCACACGCAACCGCGTGTGAAGCAAGCAGATCTTATGGGGCTCGGTGGGGTCCTCAGTCCCAAGGGCAACCAACCAACGCCTGCTGATGACCGGGCAGGGACCCGACTCCCACCTGCAACGCCGCTCCGCGGACCAGGAACACCCGCGGCAGCTCTCAGGCAAGAAGATATTTTCCTCTCTCACCGTGTTGCAAGACCAGCTGAAAATTTAAAGGGCTCGGGGGGGTCCTCAGTCCCAAGGGCGACCAACCAACGCCTGCTGATGACCGGGCAGGGACCCGACTCCCACCTGCAACGCCGCTCCGCGGACCAGGAACACCCGCGGCAGCTCTCAGGCAAGAAGATCTTTTCCTCTCTCACGGTAGGACTTAATGATTGCAATGCTTTGACATTGGGACAGCTAAAATCATACGACAACTTTGATGATTTTTCAGACGCCTTTGAGCGTATCGCAGAGGCGGCTAAATGGCCGATTGACCAATGGGCTGTAAGGTTCGCTATGACCTTATCAGGTGAAGCACTAGCGGCCTACAAAACTATGCCTGTCGGTCTGTCGTCTAGTTACCCGGAAGTAAAATCAGCCATAAGGGATAGGCTGGGTTTAACACCCCTGCACTACAAAAGGCTCTTTAGAGAAGCTAGGCTTATGAATAAGGAAACGCCTAAAGCATTACTACAGAGGTTAAGAGGACTAGCGACCAAATGGCTTGCTCCAGAGAGGGCGACGGTAGAGTCATGGTTAGACACCGTCATCTTGGAGCAATACTTGGAAGCTATACCGCCTGAGATAAAAGCTCTCATAATGTTACAGAAATGTCATTCTACCCAAGACGCTGCCAACCTCACGGAGAATTATTTGGAGGCTGAATTAGCCAGCACCTTCGGAGGCAATGTTTTAAAAGTGGCCGGTCTTGATAGAATGTATAGAGTAAGAAAGCCTTTTAAGAAAAATGCATGTGGTGAGAATGTGTGTAATGAAAAGATGTTTGGTAAAAACGTAGCAGAAAATATTTCTAGGAAATGTTTTAACTGTGGCCAGCCTGGACATTCATACAGAAAATGTAATGAGCGTACTGTCCTAGTGTTGGGAGGAGAGAACCACCTAGAGAAAGGAATTCTGCTTAAAGTCCAGATAGAAGGGATAGAGGCTTTGGCGCTCCTAGATTCCGGAGCCGACCAAAGCATGGTCTCCCGAGAAATGTGGCAGACCATCAAGGCCCATGACCCTTCTGCCCGAGGCCAGATAGAGGGAAGAGTGAGTGTAAAATGCGTGCATGGCACCTCTTCCCATTACCCACTGTACCGAGTGTGTCTGGCAGGAGTGGGTACTAAAGAGGAATTACAAGTAGCAGTAGTTCCCCGGCTCCCTTATGAGGTAGTGTTGGGACGCGACTGGCCCCCATTTGCCAGAGAGATGAAGAAAGGCCTTAGCGAAGAACCTGAGGTATCAAAAACTGAGGCCATAGCACAAAAAGTTCCCAAACCCTTATTTGAGAGGATACAAAAGCCCAAGGGCCACACAAAACCACAGGTAGTGGGGGGAACCACTCCAAAGAAAAAGTTTGTCTTACGCTTTTCTAAAATTTCTCCGCTAGCCCAAAGTCCACAGAGGGCTTCTGAAGCCGCGGCAGGTTATGACTTGTTTAGCATAACTGATACAGTCGTCCCGAGGTAGGGAAAAGCCCTTATTGGTACCGGATTACAGATCCAGATACCTGACGGCTGCTACGGCTGAATAGCCCCGCGGTCCGGATTAGCTGTTAAAATTTTCTGGACGTAGGTGCAGGGGTAGTAGACCCCGACTACCGAGAGGAAGTGAAGGTCCTGCTTTTTAATTTTGGTAAAGAAAATTATAAGGTCAGGAAGGGGGATAGAATCGCCCAATTAATATGCGAACGGGTAGGTTTTCCCCTGGTAGAAGAAGTCCCTTCATTAACCTCTATGACCCGAGGTACAGGTGGATTTGGTTCCACAGGTAAGGGGGAGGTGAGAGGCCTGACAGCCATGGCCGATGGAAAAAGGGAGGAGGACTTGGGGCTCCAACCTGCTGATTGGAGGGAACAGCCGGAGCCACTCATAGGCACGGACTTGTCAGTACCACAGCAAAGGGAGCTGACCCAGATGCTAGGTAAATTTACTGATGTGCTCACGACGATGCCGGGAGAAACCCGCATCGTCGCCCATGAAATCATCACAACCCCAGGGAAAATAGTGCGACGTCGTCTCTACAGGCTGCCTGAGGCCAAAAAGACAGAAGTGATAGCCCAGGTAAAAGAAATGGCCAAAATGGGTATCATTGAGGAGTCTAGAAGCCCGTGGTCAAGCCCAATCGTGCTGGTCCCAAAACCAGACGGGACGCTTCGATTCTGTATCGACTTTAGACAGGTTAACAGCATATCGCAATTCGACGCCTATCCGATGCCACGGATAGACGACTTGCTAGACCGGTTAGGCCAAGCCCGATTTTTGACAAAATTGGATTTAACCAAGGGATATTGGCAAATCCTGTTAACTAGAGACCCCAAGCCAAAAACCGCTTTTAGCACGCCGGTAGGGCTATATCAGTTTAGGCGTATGCCATTCGGTCTTCATGGCGCAGCGGCCACATGCCAAAGGCTTATTGATCAAGTCTTGCGGCCTCACCAAAATTACGCACTAGCGTATATGGATGACGTAGTCATTTACAGCAACACATGGGCTGAGCACTTATTTAGGGTCGAGGCTGTATTACAGGCCATACGAAAGGCTGGCCTAACCTTAAATCCTGCAAAATGCCTATTTGCTACTAGGGAGGCCAAATATCTAGGACATATAGTGGGAAACGGGCTGGTAAAGCCCCTCACGAGCAAAATAGACAGTATCCGGAATTTTCCCCGGCCCCTGGATAAAAAGCACATCCGTAGCTTTTTAGGCCTTGTGGGATATTATAGGAAGTTTATCCCTAGGTTTGCGGAAATGAGCATGATATTCACAGATATGCTCAAAAAGAATGCGCCGAACATGGTACGGTGGACTACGGAGGCTGAGGAGGCTTTTGTTTCTCTTAAAGAGAAACTTTGTAAAGCTCCAGTCCTAAGAGGGGTCGATTTTCGGCTGCCTTTCATCGTGCAGACCGACGC
Organism: Ichthyophis bannanicus; assembly: GCA_033557465.1. Lineage (NCBI taxonomy): Eukaryota > Metazoa > Chordata > Amphibia > Gymnophiona > Ichthyophiidae > Ichthyophis > Ichthyophis bannanicus. Next base: position 34,219,212 of record CM066040.1, read on the forward strand.
CTCCGAGACAGGTCTAGGCGCTGTCATGTCACAGACATTCGAAGGGATAGAGCATCCCGTTATTTATCTCAGCCGGAAGCTATCCGATGCTGAAAGAAAATACTCTACCGTGGAACGCGAATGCCTCGCGATTAAGTGGGCTGTAGAGGCATTGCGGTTTTACCTGTCAGGGCGCAAATTTATACTAGTTACGGACCATGCGCCGTTGAAATGGCGCGGCCATATGAGAAATGATAACGCTCGTTTGACTAGGTGGCACTTAGCCTTACAGGCCTTTGACTTCAAGGTACAACACAGGGCGGGCAAGTTACACAGTAACGCAGATGCGTTATCAAGGCTTACGTGCTGTCAGACGAGGGCGTCAGCAGCCCGTAAGGTTTTAAGGGGGGGGATATGTGATGAAGAAGTTCCATTTCCTACCTTAAAAACACAGGATTCACCGAGTTCTAGTCTTGAAGCTGACAGGCAGGCAGGCCATGTGAGCAGCAGTTGTCAGGGGCGACATAAACAAACCCAGCCACGGGGTTTGCAAATAAGCCCAACTGAGAAACATTCCCCAATTCCTAATAGCGTGCACCTGGAAAGGGGAAGAGCTAATAGCCACTATAAGAGCTATGCAGGAAATACAGAGTTAGACGGAGTGGAACGAGGAGAAAGAGGAGAACTAGGAGAACTAGCTGAACCAGCTGACCTAGAGGAAGAAGGAGGAGTTTCAGGCTCTGACCCAGGATGTGAGTCAGAGCCAGAACCAGGAAGGGTTCACCACAGAAACTACCCAGAGCACTGCAGGAGAAAGCAGCCAGTGAGGTCAGAGAACAGTTGCAAGTGTTCTGCTGATTGCAAGCTGTTTGGAGCTCAGAGGCAACGTTCCAACTGGAGTGATTGGAAGCCTAAAAACAAGAAGTATGTATTTGAGAGCTGTAGCCTGGAGAATGTCTCTGATAGGAAGTTAAAGTTTACTGATAAAAGGAATACCTACAGGGTTAACGCTGAGAAGCCTCATGTGATAAATCCTAGGTGGGGGCAGGGCAGTAACACCCAGCCAAGGGATTTGAGCACCGAGCTGAAGAGAGAGCAGTTAACACCCCCAGAGAGAGAAAGGTATTTCCCTGAAGATGTGTGCATGTCTGAGGAAGATATATTAGCAGTTCCTAAGCCTCAGAGAAAACCCCGCAGGCTTAAACCTGGTGTTAACAAGGGAGAAGAATATTCTTTTGCAAAGCCTGAAGCCAGAGCTTATAAGCGTTCCAAGGGTAGAACCTGCCAGAAGGAATTAAACTCTAAGAACCCTGAATGGTGGCTTCCCTCTCTCCCAAACACCGAGGAATACGGTAGCTGTTATTCCAGCCCTAGAGGGAGTTGTGCAGAGAGACTCTGTGACGGCACGTTACAGGGGAACTTGCAGAAGTATTGTGGCAAGGAGAACTCAGACAATTCTGAATGTATGCAGGAGCCTATGGTCATTGATACAGTCAGTGAATGTTCATTTGATAGTGGCCCAATGGACTGCACATTGATTTTCTCTGATAAAGTGACGTCTTTTCGCTAGTCAAAAGGCTGTATAGTGTGGAAGGAAAACACTATCAGTGAAGAGTGCTGTTTTGCACATATGGAAGATATGTGCTGAGTTTTGCCTGTTTAACGTTTACTCTTTACTTTAAGAAGCAAGAAAAAGCTGTTATAATCTCCTTTGTGTTTTGCCAGAAAGTATGGCTTATTTGCTTTGAGTATTGTGTTATATTACCTGAAAAATCCGACCCCGGGAGGGGAAATAAATCCTTTTACCTTAAACCATTCATGTTCACAACTACTTAATCACCATCAGACACAGATCTGCAACCCTAGGCGGCAGCCTGCCCACCTGGTGGTGACAATATATGCAAGATTACAAGATTACAAACTGGTATTCTAAATGCCGTTGTGGCTGGCAAAGCCATCTAGTTGCGGCAAGGCGTCGCACTTAGGTCAGGTTGTAGTGAGCCTGAAATAAATGGGTTTTGAGTTTCTTTCTGAATTCATTCAAATTATTGGTCAGTCGTAACTCGTGTGGGAGTTGGTTCCAGTGTATTGGTGCGGTATATGTGAATGCTCTATTGCTTTTTTCCGCTTTGACAGTTCTTATGCTGGTCGGAACACAGAGAGCATTGAGATTTATGGTTCTTCTGTTCCTGTTGTGTGGCTCAATAGTGATTAGGTTATTGAAGTAGGAGGGTGCAATGTTGTGAATGAGCTTATACGTTGTTATGAGAAGTTTGAAAATGATGCGAGCGGTCACCGGGAGCCAATGCAGTTCCATTAGCACTGGGGTTATGTGCTCTGTGATAATTCTTGCTGAAAGAATGGATGCTTGGAAGCATCGACGCCCAAAAGCATCTAAGGTTCTAGACTCACGACCTGGCGGGTAAGAAGAATGCTTTTTGGCACTCTTAATGCGCCTCATTGCTGATTCTACTACTACAGAATGATGAGGAAGTTGAGTCTTTTGAAAACCTGGAGAAGGTGGCACTTTATACATAGTGTCAAGTCTTTGAGAATGTGGGGATACCGTTAAGGGGGTTTCCCACATTCTTAATAATAGATCCTGTAAGATCTGATGTACAGGAAGCATAAACATCTCCTTTGAAGCCCAGGGGTATTACAGAGTTCCTGAATCTCTTGGTATAGACTCTTTCTGAGGTATGGAAATGGCAAGTAGCTTTGCCATATCAAACACAAAAGCTTGAAAGGAAATCTCTTCTGAGGGGTACCCTCCCAATTGAGGGGTAAAAACTGGAACTGGTGAAAGTTCAGCTGTGGTACCCATGGATTCATCCCAGTCATCGGAATCGGAAGACTTGAAAGGATGAAGTACCGGATTTTCTTTAAAAAGATGTCTTCGGTACCGCTCGAGGTCGGTACCGAGCCGAGTCGGTAACGAATCCTCTATGCTTGAGAGTGATTCCAGGCTCGGCATCGGAGGAAGCCAGCTCGTCAAAGGAGACATCGACGGTACCGGTAGCGGTGCCAATGTTGATACCGGCATGTGCACCGATGCCGATGGCAATGCCAGCACTGGTAGCGATGCCCACAGCGGCATTGACACCGGCACCGATGCTGATACCGGCACCGGCACCGATGCCGACACTGACATTCGGGGAACGGTCTGCAGTGACTCTAGCGGTACCGAAGTAGCTGAGAGATTCGCTAGACCAAGTTCGATGGCGAGGAGTCTTTCATCCATCACCATAGCTGATGCCGGGGTATCGGTACCGCTTGAAGCGGCCAGATCCACCGAGCATGGCACAGGTATTTCCATGGAGGTAAAAACCTCGGGAACAACCTGAAGCCCCGATAATGCTTTGGAGCCCGAAGACTCCTGCCGGGACTGTATTGCCATAATGTCCTCGAGGGCAACGCCAGAGGCATCTCGATGCTTAGAAGGAGATCTACCTCTCAAGGACTGACTTTTGTTTGGTTACCTGACCCTGAGAGGAAGAAGAAATTCTGGCTGGTGACATCAGGCCTATTGTGAACCGGGTATGGAGTTGTACTCGATCTTGAAGAGTTCTTCTAGTTAAACTCCTGCAGGTGAAACACTCCATCGAGTAATGGTCAGGACCTAAACACTTTAGACACCAGTTATGAGTGTCCACTAATTTAGTTGTACCGCCACACTTTGAGCATTTCTTAAGGATAGTGGCTGGCTTTTCCATGAGGAAAGGATAGAGGCCTAGTGGCCAAAATACTTCAGCACTAAGTAGGAACGAAAATATTCTTTAGTGAAAAAGGAAAATTTTCAGTAAAAAGAAAGAAAAACACCGGCGGTACCGGTGGGCGTCAAACAAAGGCAGGCGCGACCACAAAAAATAAAAATAAAAAAGAAGAATTTTCCGTGGTGACAAGGACACGTCCTGTCGGCTCCGTGGAAAACGAAGAACTTATGTGAGGGAAGTGAATAGACGGGAAGGCAGCGCACATGCGTGTGGGCATGCTCCCAAAGGCTTTCTTTTGGGAAGCTGGGGCGTTCCCACGCAGGCTCCATCGGTACCGATGTTTACCCATATATGAAGACTCATTCCTGCTTGTTCCTGGAGATCTGCCTACAAATACTCAATGTGCGGTTGCACCATGGTATTAACTTTGGAGTCACTGTCCAATATTAATACCTAACAGGCCAAGTAATACGAAAAAAAGCTTACTACACCTTAAGAGGTATAGTTGCTTTTACAGCCACACACGGTTCAAGTTAACAGGGGCCAGTTAAGGTTAGACACGTCGGGCAATTACATGAACCACTGAAATAACTAATCCAAATTCTTTATAAACCTGTGGGCCCCACAACCTCCGTCTCAAACTTGCAAGTACCACATCCAAAAAGCCTCTGGGGTCTGGAAGCAGAAGGAATTCAATCCCTTTCCTGCCTATCTAGGTTCTGATTTCAAAATGGCACCAATGATACTCTGAATCAAAATTTTAAGCCTGTGCCACTATCAGGGTAATTTTATAACAGGATGCTTAGTTAAAGTGCTTTTTGAGGTGCCTATGAAACATAGGATGAATGACTGAAATATTTTCTGAGCAGGAAGTTAATATATATGTAATGGAGAATATTCAAGAGTTCATTTAGAGCCTGAACTGCAACATAATACTGAACAAAATTAATTATGCACTAGGCTCTCTTTCTTAAGTTGCAGAGCAGTTTTATTAGAGAAATTACATACTTATTCAATAATTAGAGCATTCAATGATATACATATATATTTTCTTCTGGGTTCTTATGCAAGGGAAATATGTAATAACAAGAGATGGTGTAAACTGCTAAATTATTAATTGTGCTGAATCAGGGCTACCTCACTGTGAATAATGCTGTAGTTCTTTCTCTGGAGATTCTAGAGATGTTCTCTTTCCTTGAAGAGCTCCTCATTTGCAGAAAGGGTGGGGGAGCAGGTTTTGAAGATGACCAACAGCAGCTCCCAACTTCCTTCTTGGTTTCTTTTCTCCCTCTTCCTGCTCTCCCTGTCCTATTTTTTATATTTTTTAAAAAATGCAGGCCTCCTCCCTCAATAGGCCCTTGACTGTGAGATTTAGATGGTTAACAGAGCTAGGGTGGTGGGAGGTATGAAACTGGTCTTTGATTAGCTTCCAGTCTTTATATTTGGCCGACTCCATCAGTCAGAAATTGTGTATTCCCTTTAAATCAGAGGTGAAGCTTTAGCTGTGTATTCCACTGAATCAGTCTACTGTGTATTTAACTTAGAAGCAAGACGTTGTATATTCCCTTTAATCATCAGAAGGTTGAAACTGGTCTTGATTGGATTAGGTGGCACAGGGCTGGTTTTTCAGCATTCAGTCCAGCTGGCAAATTTCCCCAGTTTAGTTTTAATATTTCAGCACATGCAACGTTCCTAAATCCAGCAAAATCAATAACTCAGCATATCATGCTACACCTCTACATTAAGCCTATTTTGCAAGAACAAATTGGTGCCTACTTGTCTTTACAAAATACTAGCATAAGTGACAGAGAACACATTTTAAATTAAGGCATGATCACTTACACCAGTCCTAGAGTTGGAATAAATAATTGTTCTTTAATTTTGCTAGTACGCGTGTAAATTATCCTATTTTATAATCAATGCATGTACTTGCTTGCACCACTCAAACTCTTGTCAATATACATGTCCACAGTGAAAGTACGTACCATGCACACAACGCACATACTTTCATGCTGGTCAGTATTTCATATGAAGCCATTTACATGGTTGTTAATGCCTAAAAATACACACCCCTAGTTGCTTAAATATTTGTGTCAAAGTGAGACAGATACTATTTTGAAATTGGTGCCCAGACTGCCAGGAGGAAGATCTGCTGCTCTCCATTGCTTACAAAGACTGAAAACGCTTTGAATATAGCACTTGGGAAGGCGGGGCCAACAGGCTTCCTGAAGGCCTCCAGAAAGGATTCTGGGGAAAGAGTTGGAAGTCTTGTAGATGGGCTGGTGGGGGAATTTTGATTGCCAAGGTGTGTCTGCTAGGGGACATTGTTTTGTCTGCTGGAAGGGAAGGAAGAGGTTTCCCCACAACAGCCATTTTTAAAAATGTCAGTCACAGAAGGGAAAGGTGAGCTGCAAAACATGATAGCTTTACCACGTGGCTCCACTGCTTTTAATGCAGCTAGAGTAACACTGTTACATTTTGCACATTAGCTTAGTGAACTGGGCATTAAACCCAGATCTAACATGTGTCAGTACAGGCCAATCCCATCACCATGCAAATTGTTATTTATCAGATCTCTTAGTTATTTGTTATATTTGTATTTAAACATCACTCCACCCCTTTCTGCGCTATGTGTAAGACCCATGTTAGGCCATGTTTGAGGTAAGGGGTTCAAATCTGTGAACTCAAATGCTATTTAATTTTAGGGGGAACCCCTAGTAACCAAATAAAGTGGATGGGACGGGTTAGGTATGTTAATAAATATGCACGCTGGAGGAGGAGGTATTTTTATTTATTTCCAGACATTTCCTATACGGCTAAACCAGCAAAGTGCTTTACAATAAAGAAAGAGAAAAACAGACATAAATAAGGAGTGGAAAAATGGGATCAGAAAAGAGGCAGGAACAAGGAGGAGGGAGGAAAAGAATAGTATCTTAAGAGAGAAGAGATGGGTAGGAGAAGGATACAGGAATCAGCTTGGGGGCGTCACAAGGACGAGGCATCAGGAAAAAAATGGCACATCAGGTTCTGAGGGATTTTTTAAACTTGGGGAAAAAAAGTTTGTTGCTGGAGGGTAAAAGAAAGAGTTCCAGGGTTAAGAGCCAAGATAGGAGTAGGATTCCCTGGAAACTAAAAGCCAAAGAGAGGGAAGAGAAGGAAGGGATGCTTGGAAGAAGTGAAGGGAATGGAAGGGACGTAGGGAGAGATTAGAGAAGGTAGATAAAGGGGGGGGGGGGAGGCTGCAGAATAGGTATGGTATGGATTTCAACATGGCAGAGAGAAGCAGCCAGTGGAGAGAAATGAGAAGAGGGAGGAGTTATCAAAGCGAGAAGAACCAAAGATAAGTTTGGCAGTGGTGGACTGTATGAGCTGAAGACATTTCAGGGAATAGAGGTAGTCCACTGTAGAAAAAGTGTTGCAGTAATAGTCGGGTGATCATAAGGGCCAGGACAAGAAGGTGGATTTGGGGGGACAGTGAAAATAGAACAAGCGGCACAGATATGGCAGAGGGTGAAGAAGCATGACTTAGAGCAGTGGTTTCCAAACTTGGGGTCAGGACCCCAAATGAGGTCGCATTATCAGTGGATGGGGTTGTGGAAACATAGCCATTTCCTCATCTCTCTAGATGTTCACTGTGACCTATGCCAAACGGTGGCAGTCACGAGTCAGCATGTGGCCTGTGAGCAGGTGAACATTCATAGGACCTTCTCCCCTCCTGAGTAAGGTTGCTCTTATACCGGAAACCTGTGCTGAGTACTGGGGTCTGTAAGCACACACCGCACACTGACACAAGGGGCCCTGTGCTGACTGCCGCCTTCCTGCTTTAGATGAGTGGACGGAGGGGAAGGGGGCTGGAAATCTGCCAGTTTGATTTCATCATCATCATCTGGGGTCACAAGAACATTCCGTTGTTAAAATGGGGTCATACGGGATAAAGGTTTGAAAAACACTGACTTAGAGACATAGCACATAAAGCAGGAATTAGTCCTCACATATGGGTACGTCGGTACCGACGGAGCCTGAGCGGGAAAGCTCCCCAGCTTCCCAGAAGGAAAGCTTTTGGGGCCTCCCACTGCGCATGCGCGCTGCCTTCCCACCTTCCTGACCAACTCTCCTGAGTTCGAGTTTATAGCTGAGACAATATAGAGAGAGGAAAGGAAGAGAGAGAGAGATACAACTCCTAGGGGAGGTGGGCGGGTTGTGAGGACTAATTCCTGCTGTTCCCAGAGATCACCTGTTACAGGTAAGTAACTGTGCTATCTCCAGGAACAAGCAGGAATAAGTCCTCACATATGGGGACTCCCTAGCTAAGATGCCCGGGAGATCCCCTGAAGGGTATGAGACCCTGAAAGGTTCTTCATCTTCCTATGGATCTCAGGCATCCATTCAGGGAAGGTGGGCTGGAGTTGTTCAAGAATGGAACAGGTGTCTGAGGACAGCCTGACCAAACAAGGCATCCCGGCGGGAGTCCTTGTCCAAACAGTAATGGGCTGTAAAGGTATGAACCGAGGCCCAGGTGGCTGCTCGACAGATCTGGTCAATGGACACAGAGTTTAGATGAGCCATAGAGGTGACCATGGCCCTCACGTTGTGAGCGGTGACATGGCCCTCCAGAGAAAGGTTCTTACTCTGGTAAGCAAAAGAGATACACTGAGCAATCCAATTGGAGAGTGTTCTTTTGGAGACTGGAAGTCCTAAATGAGAAGGATCGAAAGCAACAAAAAGCTGAGAAGACTTTCGATGTTGCTGTGTCCTGTGGAGGTAAAAGGCAAGAGCTCTTTTACAGTCTAGAGTATGAAGGTTCCTCTCTGCATTGGATGCATGAGGAGCTGGAAAAAAGACAGGTAAATATACCTCTTGATTAAGATGAAAAGGTGAGACCACTTTAGGCATAAAGTGAGGATTAGTCCTAAGGACTACCTTATCATGATGGAACCTTGTATAAGGCGGATTAGCCACTAAGGTCCGCAGTTCACTGATGCGGCGAGCTGAAGTGACTGCAATGAGGAAAATAACCTTCCAGGAAAGAAATTTCAAGGAGGTAGTGGCTAAGGGTTCAAAAGGTGGCTTCATAAGCTGACCAAGAACCAAGTTTAAGTCCCATGCCACCGGAGGAGGTCGAATGGGAGGTTTAGTTAAAGTTAAGCCTCTCATGAATCTTGCAATAAGAGGATGAGAGGAAACAGGTTGTCCATTGATGGGCTTAAGTGATGCCGCAATAGCACTCAAATGGACTCTTACTGAATTCGTTTTGAGTCCTGCATTGGAGAGATGCAGGAGATATTCCAAAAGATAATTCAATGGGAGTGCCAGAGGGTTAAGACCCTTTTGAGCACACCAAATAGAAAATCTTTTCCATTTAAAAGCGTAAGAACGCCTAGTGGAAGGTTTCCTAGAGGCATGTAGGATATCCTTCACTTGCTGCGAAAGGTTGACGTGTTGAAGGTCTAGGCCTTCAGTAACCAAGCTCTGAGGTGAAGGGACTTGGGGTTTGGGTGCCACAAAGTCCCCTCCTCTTGAGGCAGAAGGTCTGGAGCCGCTCCCAAGTCCAGGGAGGGGGCTTGGGAGAGATGCAGAAGTAGAGGGTACCACACTTGGCGTGGCCAGCGTGGAGCTATGAGGATCATGGACCCTTGATCCCTTTGAAGTTTGAACAGAGTCTTGGGAATCAAAGGAATGGATGGAAAGGCATACAGGAAACCCTGACCCCAATGCAGGAGGAAGGCATCCTTGGTCTGAACTACCTGACACGGAATTCTGGAACAGAACCGGGGAAGTTTGGCATTCCACGGACTTGCAAAGAGGTCTATGTCCGGGGTTCCCCATTTCTGGAAGATTCTGAGTACCTGATCCATGTGCAGGGACCATTCGTGTGGAAGCAGAACTCGACTGAGTCTGTCTGCCCAAGAGTTTTGGATTCCTGGAAGATATACTGCCAGGAGATGGATTTGATGCTCTCTGGCGAAGGCCCATAATCTTAGAGCTTCGTTGCAAAGCGACAGAGAGCCTGTCCCTCCTTGTTTGTTTATGTAAAACATGGCTACTTGATTGTCCGTGTGAATAAGGACTGTCATGTTGCTGAGGAGGGTATGAAAAACTTTGAGAGCTAGAAAGATTGCTCGAAGTTCCAAGTGGTTGATATGAAGGGTGGTCTCCTGTGGAGACCAAGTGCCCTGAGTGGAGAGATCTTGGAGATGAGCCCCCCAACCTGTTTGGGAGGCATCTGTTGTGAGGGTTGCTTGGGGCAACAATGGTTGAAAGGGGGCCCCCAACAACAGATTTTGAGTGGATATCCACCATTGGAGAGACCAAAAGAGACGATTGGAGTTTGCTATTTGGTCTGAGAGAGCTCCTGATGCTTGAGTCCACTGGGTGGATAAAGTCCATTGAGCTGCTCTCATATGCAGGCGAGCATAAGGCACCACATGCACTGTGGAGGCCATGTGGCCTAATAGTTGTAGCATCTCTCTGGCAGTCAAGTGGCTTCTGGACTGAGTCTGAGAGGCTAAGTGCACTAGACGTTGGCAACGGGCCTGAGGTAGATAGGCCCTTGCGGTGGTGGTATCCAACCAGGCCCCTATGAATTCTAGGGATTGAGTAGGGGTGAGTTGGGACTTTGGCAGATTGATCACAAGTCCCAGATACTGTAGAATTTGCCTGGTGCGATCCAGGGAAGTCTGAGCCTCGGACTGAGACGGAGCTCGGATGAGCCAGTCGTCCAGGTATGGGAAGACAAAAATTCCCAGGGCGCGTAGGAATGCAGCTACTATTGCCATGCATTTGGTTAATACCCTTGGAGCAGAGGCTAGACCGAAGGGAAGTACTCTGTATTGGAAATGTTTTCCCTGGAACAGAAAACCGTAGGAATTTTCTGTGGGATGGATGGATGAGTATATGTGTGTACGCATCCTTGAGATCTAGAGAACAAAGCCAGTCCTGACTGTAGGTATGGAAGGAGAGTGCCTAGAGAAAGCATCTTGAATTCCTCCCTGTATAGAAATTTGTTCAATTCTCTGAGATCCAGAATGGGTCTGTACCCCCCTGTTTTCTTGGGAATGAGAAAATAAGGGGAGTAAAAACCTGACCCTTGTTGAGGAAGAGGAACCTCTTCTATTGCCTTTTGGGCGAGAAGAGTGGTCACCTCCTGACCCAACAGGTCTAGGAGAGATGGGGGAGAATTGAAACTTCTCACCATGGTATGGGGAGGAAGGTTGGAGAAATGTAGTTTGTAGCCCTCTCTGATGATAGAGAGGGTCCATTGCTCTGATGTGATTTGCTCCCATCTGGGAGCAAAATGAGTTAACCTTCCTGGAATGGTGAGAGGTTCTGGATGTTTTAGAGCCAGAAAGGTTTAGTTTTAAGTCAAAAACCCTGAGGGGGTTGGGACTGTTGGGCTGTAGCAGCCCCTGCAGGTTTTGCCCTGGCCTGTTTAGGCTGCTGACGCTTAGGAGCAAAGCGAGCTGCAGAAGATTGTTGGCCAGTATTTGTGGCAAATCTGGCCTTCTTGTAGAAAGGCTTTTTGAAAGATTTCTTCTTGACAGGGGTAGAGGTAGACTTAGAAAGTCTATCTAAAGCAGCATTTTCTGCATCCATTTGAGTGGCTTTGATTTGCCACTCCTTACCAAACAGATTCTCACCTGTACAGGGCAAATTTCCCAACCCATCCTGGACCCAGGGTTCAAGGTTAGAGGCCTGGAGCCAAGCAATTCTGCGAGCCGCTATGGCAATACCTGAGGCTCTGCTAGCACCCTCAAAGGAGTCAAAGGCTGCTCTGTTGGAGAACTTTGAAATATCTTGGGTATGCTTCAGCAGAAGAAGGAACTCCTTCTTTCTATCCTCTGGGATAAAGGGGAGGAAATGGCGTATTTTTAATGCAATTTCCTTCAGAAACATGCCCATATAGAGGCTGTATGAGTTGATTCTGGCAATAAGCATACTTGCTTGGAAGATTTTTCTTCCAAAAGCATCCAGAGTCCTACATTCTCTTCCTGGGGGAGTAGAAGAGTGTCTTTTAGTACTCTTGATCCTTTTCATAGCTGACTGCACCACGATGGAGTGGTGCGGGAGCTGAGTTTTTTGAAACCCAGGAGAAGGGGGGACACGATACATGGTGTCCAGACGACGAGAATGTGGAGATGGGTGAGAGGAGTCTCCCATAAGTCCATCATGTGTTCTTGAAGAATTTCATGGATGGGCAAGGTGACTGCCTCTTTGGGAACCTTAGAGTATCCTAAAATGTCTAACTTTTTCGCTCTAGGTTCTTTTTCAGAGGATACAGAAATAGAAAGACCTTTAGCTACTTCAATGATGAAGTCCTGAAAGGATAAATCCTCTGGAGGAGACATTCTCCTCTTTGGAGAAGAGGGCTCCTCAGGTAGAGTAAGGGATACTTCAGCAGAGTCATCTGATGAATCAGAATCATCAGAAGACTCAAAGTATCGTCTGTTTGCTTCCAGGGATCGATAAGCGTATCGACCGGTATCGACATCGGGGGTACCCGGAACCGGATCGGTATCGGGAAAAACCCCGGAACCGGAATCGGTATCCTGGTCGATGTGGAAGGCATGGGTACCGGTATCGGTTGTGGTACCGGAACCAGAGTCGGTACCGCAGGGTGCGGTACCGAGGGCGTCGCAGCCTTAATAAAAGCCAAAATGGCCTGCTGCATGGATTGAACTGTATGATCCATGGACGCCACGACTGTCTGGATGTCGGTACCGGATGATTGAGCCGGTACCCCAGAACAGTCTAACAGGTGATCGGTCGAGGCCGTGCCATCGATGTCAACCTGTAACCCCATAGGAGGAGCTTTGGAAGCCGGAGCTTCCCGCCGGGGTTGTTTGGCTGGGGCAGGGTCCTCAGGGTCAAGCCCAGGGGTATCTCGATACTTAGAGGGAGATTTGCCCTTTGAGGACCTGCCAGAGGAATGTTTGGTTACCTGAGATCCATCAGGAGAGGAAGACCTGGAAGATGTCGATGCTGGAGTATCTGTAGAAAACAGCATGTGAAACTTGGCTGCCCGGTTCTGTAAGCCACGTTTAGACATCAAAGAACAGGATGGGCAATCCGGAATGGAATGGTCAGGCCCCAAACATTTAAGACACCATTCATGGATGTCTGTGACTGAAATAGTACCGCTGCACTTGGTGCATTTTTTAAACCCAGAGGCTTGTTTCTCCATGAGGGAGAATTAGTGAAGGCCTAAAGGCCTCACAGAACTAACACACCAAGTGAGGGAAAAAAAAGAAGATTTTTTTTTTTTTTTTTTTAAATAAAGGAAAAAAGACCGGCGGTACCGGTCTGGAATCGGGGAAGGCAGACATGCGGCCAAAGAAATAAATTAAAATAACAACTTCTTCAGCGGTGACAGGAACACGACCTGCTGGCTCCGCGGAAAAAGAAGAACTGAGGAGAGTTGGTCAGGAAGGCGGGAAGGCAGCGCGCATGCGCAGTGGGAGGCCCCAAAAGCTTTCCTTCTGGGAAGCTGGGGAGCTTTCCCGCTCAGGCTCCGTCGGTACCGACGTACCCATATGTGAGGACTTATTCCTGCTTGTTCCTGGAGATTGTACTGTACCTTACAGGCATTTGATCATCTACCCCTCATGGCAGCAAATAAAACAAGGGAACTAGTACCGTAGTAACTGCTGCAGCATTTGTCAAAGTAATCCATAACTGTCAATTTTTACACCCACCTCTCTTAGAAAGTCGCAACATATCAAACCTATCTTGTGCCTAAAACCATACTCTGTGCTTGACCTCACTAACTCTCATCTGTAATGCCGATCCATTTGTAAGACTATCTGAGCCTAGTAGTAACATGACACAGTTTCATATCCTCTGTAAAACTGAACTACAGTTTTTCCTTCATCTGGATCACTGATTAAAATAAAGTCGCAGACGTCAGTGCTGTACTTAGTGGAAGCAGTCTCTTGTACCACTCTAGGAGTGCTGGGGCCAGTGTGAGCAACCGCAGAGTACCATTTTTTTTTAAAACATATAAATCGGGGAATCAGTCCCAGACTATCCGGTTTCCTTTTTCTAAAAAACATTTTCATGCTCTCTCACAAGGGAACACTCCTTTCTTCACCCTTCATCACCATCCTTTTCCTCCTCCCCCACATCTTCTCTATGCATTGCCAAAATATTCTCTTGATTAATGTTGCTTCTGGAACAGTAAGGGAAGGCGTTTCTTCTATATCTTCCACCAGCTCAATTGCAAAGGTTTAAATAGATTCCAGATTTAATTTTCATACACAGCAAAGCATAAAATGATGCCAATATTGTTCTCAGACGCATAGCAAAATGGTATTTGAAATATTGAACATTACAATCATACATTTCTTTAAAATAATTTCTGGTTCTGATTGAAGTTGACATATTTTAGAAAGCCTGGAGAAATCAGGCACGTTAGTGTACCGTGTAATATTCTACAGTTTTAAGACAACTCTTGGTTGGTTTCTGTAACAAAGCCCACAAGGAGCGCAGGAAGACACAGCCACACCAACAAACATTGTCAAAAGACACAAACTTTTATTCAAAAATTTCAGGATAAAAACCCCGACTTGGCCAAGTTTCAGCTATGAGCTTGCATCAAGGGTCTAAAATACACAACAATTTGGTTACCGCATTTTCTCTTTTGTTGTCATCTATGTATTTATTTTTAGGGATATACTTTACCATTTTGGTTCCAGATAGATCAGTGGAAGATATTTATTGAATACCCAATGCTGGCAGTTGTTTGTTTTATATTTTCCTTTTACACTATGTATTACTATAACTTTTATGTTTTATTGTTTTATGATTTATTTAATTTTTTTTGGACCTCCAGTGGCAAGGCACCTGCGGTGGATGGTGCTGTCATCAGCTCAGAGGAACCAGAGATTCCCAGTTCCCGAGGCTTGTGCTGTGCTACAAAGGCATCCAGGCTGCGCTCAAGAGTAAACAACCGCTCTGTTAGGAGGGAGTGCTCTGTAGCTGCCGGCATCGCTGCCACAAACTTCAGTGCAAATGGAAGATTGTTCAGCAGGGACTTTCCAATGGTAAAAGCCTTGGGTACTGGTGGAATCAGTCATTTCCAACGGAGGCATCAAACTTAGGTTTTAATGATGTAGGCTCGTGTGCTGGCATCGGGGCTAATATATTTGGCTGTAAGCAGGGTGCCGAAGCCTACACTGCTGGAGCTGTCGATAGAGTCTGTACCGAGGCTACCAGGAGTGTGGCCAAACTCCTCTCAAGAGCCAGCATGCACTGGTCCAGGGAGATGTACGATGTCTGGATGGAATCACCATCGGGACTTTGAGCCACTGTCCCAGAACATGGAACCAGTAGCTCTACAGAGGTCAATTCCTTGAAAGCATCCTGGAGTCCGTCCTGTGCTTTGGATGATAGATCCTCCCGCCAGGGCTGCTTAGCTGGCTGGTCTGCATCGGAAGCACCCCTAGGGAAGTTTTGATGCTTATGTTGTGACTTTCCTCTGGTCTCAGTATTGGTTTTTGTTGTCTACGCCTTTTTAGAAATCACAGACTTACTCTTGTGTTTGGACTTGGAAGAGACCTGAGACTCATGAGAGGAGGTCAATGTCCTTGATGATGTGGAAACCACTGAAATAGAGTCTAGGGCAAACAGCGATCCATACCATCTGGCTCTGTTCTTTAGATCTCTCCTTGTCATTTGTTAGCACAAAGGATAAGAACTTGGTAAATAGTCAGAGCCAATACATTTCAAATTTCAGACATGTTTATCTGTGACCGATATGGTACCAGCACATTTGGTACATTTTTTAAAACCACTAGTTGGCTTTTTCATTTTAGAAAACTATCCCTCAGAATTGAAGGGGATATGAAGGCCTAGTTAGCGGTTAATCCGCAGGAAAAGAAAAGAAATAGAACATTTTATAACTAAAAAAGAAAAATTTTATAGGAACTGTAGGAATGGACAGGTAAAGGGGATACCAGAATACCCAATTGAAGATGGATGAATTTCTTGATGCAGATCTCTGGGATGTGCTGATAGAAGAACTTTTTAACAATGACTGTCACTCACGGGTTTGTTCTTTCACCTACTTCCTCTTGGGTGGAGTGGGATATCATGATCATGAGTTCTGTGTAACTGTTTTTAAAATAGTTTGAGAACATTGTTAACGCAAGCATAAAGAGTAAACACAGGCTATGAACTGCGCAACCATAGTTCATTGTACAGTCAACTATAGGTCCCTGCTGGCACAGCGTAATTTCTGCAACTCTGCAATTATAAATAATTCTGTCATAATCAAGTAAATTTCATCTAATACACTGTAAACAGCTATTACTCTGTAAAGAACTCTAGCGACACCTTGTGTTATTTCAAGTTTATAATAAATGACTGTTACTTCCCTTTTTTTCTTTAATAAAAGGGGCTTCAAGGGAGAAATTCTTTGAATTCAACAGAGGTGGAACTGTGCTGTGTCCATGGACCTTCTGTTGTTTTCCCTCTGAGCTCAAAGAAAGTAGCACTTTGTGTGTGATTATGTTCTGTGTTACTCTCTGCTTATTTCTCACTGCTTGAGGGACCAGAGACCGAAAGAGCCGTGGTATTGTGGCCAGATCACGGGTTTTCTTCAGGAACCAGTGTTGATTCTGACAGAACTGGTGTCGACGGAAAGGCAGAGCATGCTATTACACCAAAAAAGAAAGTTTGGATTTTTCAATCTACTGGCTCCGTGGAAAACAAAGAACTGAGGAGAGGTATTGGGAAGGTGGCAAGGCAGACAAGCAGGCGCAGTAGAGTGCTCCCAAAAGGCTTTCCTATTGGACGCTGGGGAGTCGATCTCACCATATGTTCGGACTGCATTCCTGCTTGTTCCTGGAGATACAACTTAATAACTAAATACTAGGAAATCAATACTCTCAAACCAGGAGGATAGGATAAGAGACAAATACTCCAGGACTCAAAGGGAAAAGCCAGTACCTCATATCCATTAATTGAGAAGATTAGTAGCTTAGTGATTAGAGCAGTGGCCTGATGACCAGAGAAACCAGGGTTTGAATATCACTAGGAATCTTTGTGGCCTTGGGCAAGTCACTTTACCCTATATTGCCTCAGGTACAAAGTAAGACTGTAAACCCTCTGGGGACAGGGAAATACCTACCATACCTGATTGTAACTTGCCCTAAACTAAATTCTAAATAAATGCATAAAATAAAGAAGTCTCCTTAACATAAGAATATTAAAAGCTTCTGATTAATGGCTATTTTTTTCATTTCATTTATTCTATATTCTATTAAGACTCCTATGCCTGGTCCTTCATTCTGGGCAAGTATTCCCAGAAGCCTGGGGAAAACTGGCTGAACATTATCTGACTAGCTTCTGATAACCAAGCTTCCAAGATATGAAAATCAGGTTTTACATCTTGAACAAGACCAAAAATAACCATTGCTTTGGACTTCACTGACCTTGCATTAAGAAATGACAAATGACTTGTGTCCAGACCCTTCAATTACGACATAAATGTTGCAAGACAGGCACACAAAGGGGCATGAGCCTTTGACATGTCCTTTCAGCAGTGCACCTGTACTGAGCCTACTGCAAGCATCACAACTCTTATTGGGTAGTGATGTCACAGTTGCTGACACCATCTACTGCTACTACTACTACTACTCTAAGGGTAAAAAGGGGACTATTGTACTTGATATGGAAGGGCAGACTAGATAGGCCACGTGGTCTTTTTCTGCAGTCATGTTTCTATGTTTCTACTACTGATCATTTCTATAGCGCTACAAGGAGTATGCAGTGCTGTACAGGCACATCAGAGCTTACAATCTAGTCAAGACAGACAACACAACAGCTGAGGACAAGGACACAGCTAGGGGAATGATAAGGAAACACACAGGTGACCAAGTGGATCAGGATCCAAAAGCGGCCTCGAAGAGGTGAGTTTTCAGTCTGGATTTGAAAAGGGCCAGAGGTGAAGCCTGATGTACAGACTTAGGTAGTTTGTTCCAGGCATAAGGATCAGCAACATCTTTATCTTTATCTTTATTTAACATTTGATAAATCGCTATTGTAGAAACATTAAGCGGTGTACAACAAAAAGACAGGTTAGACACTGCAAACAAGAAAAGGAACGCCAAAAATAAACAGGACAGGAGGAAACAGGATAGAATAGAGACACCGCACACTATTGTCAAATCATAATAAAGACACAGCCCAACCGGGCAACACAAACTGTAGACAAAGGGAAGGCAAATAGAGGCTTATGACAGGACAAAAGACACAGACAGACATAATCAGGGAGGGGCCTCAGGGGAAAGGTCAAATGCTTTCTGAAACAGATGAGTCTTACTTAGTGATTTAAACTGAGGATATGATGGTTCTAACCTGAGGGGAGCTGGTAACATATTCCATAATAAAGGTCCAAGGAAGAAAAAAGCTGAATGACATGTCTGCTCCAAATGGGCTCGGGAAGGTGAGGGTAGGGATAACCGGTTGGCATGGATTAAACGAAGTTGACGATGGGGAGAATGTAAAGAAATACAATCTGCTAAATAAAGGGGGTTGCAAGTGTAGAGAGCCCGATGAATCAAAATCAAAAATTTATAATGAAAGCGATAGCGAAGGGGCAACCAGTGTAACTGGAAGAGAATAGGGGTGATATGATCGAATCGACTGGAAAATGTGACTAGACGTGCTGCTGTATTTTGGATACGTTGCAATCTTTGAAGTTGATAATTTGGGAGATTGGCCAGAAAAACATTACAATAATCTAGTCTACTGATGACCAGAGCGAGCACGATGGTGACTAAGGAACTAGATGGCAGCACAGAGCGGACGGCCCTGATTTGCCGCAGAGCAGCAAAGGAGTGGCGGGAGATCGAAGAGATATGCTCGTGAAAGGAGAGAGAGGGATCAAGAAGAACACCCAAGTAACGGAAAGAAGATGTAAAGGGAATACTAGTCGTTCCGATAGAGGGAGCAAGTGTGGGGCACAGACCACTCAAAGATACCCACATTGCTGAGGACTTTGATGGGTTAAGATGGAGAAAATTCTCTGAAAGCCAGGAAGCAATATGGGCAAGGCAGAGATTAAACTGGGAGATATCTGGAGATGATGGTGAGGTATGGAACAGAAGAATGATGTCATCCGCATAGATGTACGATGAAACGGGATATTGCTGAATGATTAGAGGTGGTGGGGAGAGGAAAATATTAAATAGTAAGGGGGAGAGAACAGAACCCTGCTGCACACCACAGGAGAGAGGAAGGATAGTTGAGCACTGGCCATTAACGTGTACAGAAAAAGAACGAGATGAAAGGAAAGAGCGAAACCAATGCCAGACAGTACCTCGGAGGCCAATGTCTGATAACCGGGACAAAAGGGTATGGTGGTCAATCAAGTCGAAGGCTGCAGACAAATCAAGGGACACAAGGAGGGTAACATCACCATGGTCATGAGTGACATGTAATTCATTCAGCAGTGCAAGAAGGACGGTTTCGGTGCTATGACCCCGACGGAAACCAGCTTGTCGTGGGTGAAGTGAGTTGGTGGATTCGACATGTGAGCTCAATTGATCGAAAGCACAGCGCTCCAGGAGTTTAGCAAGGAAGGGAAGGTTGGACACCGGGCGCCAATGGGAAAGAATGGATGGATCCAGGGAAGGTTGTTTCAATAGGGGGTGAAGGACCGCAGATTTCCAAGACACCGGAAAATGGCCTGAGGAGAAGCTGGAGTTGATAATGGTAGTAATGAACGGTACCAATTGCAAGGAAGGCTCAGAGAGCCAACGGGAAGGAATGGGGTCCAAAATACAAGTGGTTCTCCTAGACTTGGATAATGACATTAATACCTCTGCGGAGAGAATAGGGCGAAAGGATGACCACGTGTGGGCGAAGATGAAGTCACCTGGAGTGGAAGCTGATGGTAGATAGGAAGAAGAGCAGGAGGAGAAGTAGCAGCCACGGCTGAAGGAGGAGGAGAAAGGGGGGGAGGAGGGGAGGGAGCAGAATATCAAATGTATCTTTTATAATCTCTCATAGCTGACTGTCTTTGCATATTAGATCTGTACATGCTGTCTCCCTGGAAACTAACTCAGAAGATGGTAACCCAACTCAAGATATTAAGACAGCTCTGTATCAACTAGTTCCATTTTTGTTTCTCTGGGTCAATTTTTCTTAGTTTTGAGACTTGGGTCTACCTCCCATTTTGCAAGTTGTTTAAGTACCAAATAAGATTTATTTCTTGAGATTTTGCTTTAAAATATAAAAAAGAAAAAACATCTAGCACTGGCAGAAGCAATAGGAAGCAATTATGAATCTACCAAACCACAGGCGCTCTTTTCATTTCAACAAGGAACAATAGCCCAAATTAAAGTGACATTTGCCAGTGGATAATTTGTGAATGATATAAATGTTGCATGACAACTACACACGTCAAACTGCTGTCAAAAGTAATTGCAAGACTGTCTTTGCTGACTTTAAAGCTAATAATGGATTGTTTTCTCATTTAAGTTAGCACCGGTGCTTCACTTAGAATTAAAACCTCTGTGGAACAACTACTTCCAGCAAACTAGTCAGAAAAATGTGAACGCTTCCAAGTATACACTCCAGGAAAAAAAAAAAGAATGGTGGTGATGTACAATTGCAAACTCTGATTATGATCAAAGTACCATGTGCATTTGATTTGCATGGCTCCAGAACAATAGCTGGGACTGAGGATTGTAACAAAAGGGACTGAAAAGAGAAGTCTCACTTGTGCTAGCTGTTGCTGCTAATGGGGAGGAGTTCATTCCACTAATAATTTTTTTCCCATTTATAATTTTTTATTATTCAGAAAAAGCACAGTACAATGCAAACTCTTCAGTTAATAAAACCCTCTTCCTTCACGCCCTTCTCCCACCCCCCTCCCTAGTGTACCCACAGATTCTTATTTTTTTTAATTTTAAATTAAGCGTTTCACTTTATACAAATGAAACAAACAGAAAATGAGGAAGATAATAATCCAAACCAGGGAAATACAAATGAAAAACACCTCATAAAGCCCCCATTTGGGGTTGTCCAGAACATTAACCAAAGGAAAAATAAAAATTAAATGAGGAAATAAGAAAAATGAAGAAAACCACTGGGTGCTCAGTTGAATACAATTAAGCCCCTATATAACTATGCAAACGGGCAAAACGTGGCATCAGACCAGGCAGAGCTTCAAACAGCATGACTATTCAAAAACTCATCTAATTGAGTCAAAAAATATATATCTGCTCCCTTGAACCGATATCAGGCATTTACACGGGAATTTAAGGAAAAGGTCACCCCCAAAGTCAATACCAGAGGCTTCAAGGCCTTCCGTCTCAGTTGTATAGGCCTGGAAACATGAGGAAACATGCTAATATTTTGACCACAAAAAACTTCATTTCTTTCCTGAAAATATAATTTCAAGATAACATTTTTATCAATTTCAGAACTAAAGGAAACTAACAGCATAGCACAAGTAGGAATGTCGTCTTTTGAAGACTCAATGAATACAGATAAATCCAAACTATCCACAGGTGACACTAAATCCTGCCCTTCCACCATTTCCCCAACTACTTTCAGACCTCTAGGTAAATAAAGTTTAGCTACTCACCTGTAACAGGTATTCTCTGGGGACAGCAGGATTCAGTCCTCACATATGGGTGATGTCAGTGCTGACAGAGCCCCCACAGAAGCATCTCCCCAGCTTTCAAAGAAAGCCTTTGGGAGATGCACCACATATGCGTGGTCCCCTTCCTGCCCCAAGGGTGCCATCTTGTCTCAGTCTAAGGACATACCTAAGACAGCAAAAAATAAAATAAAGAAGCAACTCCAAGTGGAGGAGGGAGGATTGTAAGGACAGGTGGGTAACTACACTTTCTCCGGGAAAAAGCAGGAAGTCAGTCCTCACATATGGGACTTCCCAGCTACAGGCTACTGAGAATCTGTAAACGCCACAGCGACCTGCAAAGGTGAGTCGTGATCAGCAGCAGTTGAGTCCCTACTGAGATACTCTCGCAAGACCCAAGTGTCTGGCAGAGAACCAGTCCTATGGTAGCCTGAACACGGAAGGGTTGGAGGGCAGGAGTTGCCTCAATCCCGAAGAGATTACGGAGTACAGCCTGGCCGAAGGTGCTGACCTGTTGGGACTCCCTCTCCAAGCAGTAGTGAGCTGCGAAGGTATGGACCGAAGACCAGGTGATGGTCCGACAGATTTCCATCACAGGGACAGAATGCAGATTTGCCACGGAAGTAGCCATGGCCTTTATGCGGTGCACCGTGACCTTCTGGTCCAGTGAGATCCCTGTCTGCTCATAGGCGAGGGTACTGCAGTCCGCCACCCAAGTGGACGGAGTTCACTTAGTCACTGGGAGCCCCAGACGACTGGGGTCAAAGGATTCGAAAAGCTGAGGTACTTTGCAGTGGCCCTGAGTCCGTTGCAGATAGAAGGACAGAGCCCTTTTACAATCCAGAGTATGGAGAATGGTCTTCACCCTGCCAACGTGAAGCCTCGGAAAGAAGGTGGGGAGCACCACCTCCTGATTGAGGTGGAATGGGGACACCACCTTCGGCAGAAACCTGGAGTGTGTGTGGAGCACCACCCTGTTTTTGTAGAACCTTGTGTAGGTGGGCTCTGCCATCAAAGCCTGGAGCTCACTAACTCTGCAAGCTGATGTGAGGGCTACAAGGAAGATGGCCTTCCAGGAGAGGTACCTCAAGTGGTGGTAGCCAGAGGCTCAAATGGCAGCTTAGTGAGCTGTGAGAGCACCACATTGAGATCCCACTCCGCCGCTGGAGGGTGGACCGGGGGGGGGGGGGGGTTTGCATAACATGAGGTCCCACAGGAACAGAGACACAAGGGGCTGAGCCGAGAGTGGCTTGTCCTCAACGGAATGGTGGTGTGCTGTGATAGCGCTCATGTGTACTCTGACCGAGTTGGACTCTAGTCCCATCTGTGATAGACTGGAGTACCACTTGCACTGAGCAGGAGAATGGGTTCGTCCATGTTTCTGCAAACCATACCGAGAATCGGCACCACTTGAAGGCATACGCGAGGCCAGAACCACCTCTTCCACGTCCCATGGGAGGTTGAAAGTTGTGAGTGACAGGGACCCCAGATTGGGTCGTAGGAGAGAGCCCTGCTCCTGTGAGAGTAGTCCTGGGGCTCGGCCCAGGAGAATTGGCAATGCCGCCAAAAGGGAGAGGAGCAGCGGTAACCAGTGTTGCCTGGGCCACCGGGAAGTTATCAGTATTAGTGATGCCCTGTCGCGCTGGACCTTGAAGAGGGTCTTGGCGACCAGTGGTGTTGCAGGAAGGCAAACAGGAGGCCTTCTGTCCATGGAATGAGGAATGCATTCGCTGCCACCCGGGACGGGTGCTGCTGGCAGAAGCAGAAGCGGGGCAACTATGTTTTTTCTGGGCTGGTGAACAGGTCCACCAGGGGGACACCCCAGAGTCAAAACAGCCGGGAGGCCACTTCAGGATCCAGGCACCACTCATGGGGCTGGAGAATTCTGCTCAGCTTGTCCACCAGAGTATTGTCTTGGCCCGGGAGGTAGATAGCTCTTAGGAGCATCCCTCTGCATTTCGCATAGGAGCAGAGGGCTACCACCTCCTGGCAGAGGGAGTACGACCCCATGCCCTCTTGTCTGTTCACATAGAACATTGCGACTTGGTTGTTAGTCTGGACCAGCACAGACTGGTGCTGCAGCCAGTGGCGGAAGGCTCGGAAAGCCAGAAATTTCGCCCTGAGCTCCAGCAGATTGATTTGCATTTGGGATTCCATCGGGGACCAGCTGCCTTGCATATGGAGGCCTTTGCAATACGCTCCCCAGACCAGTAAGGAGGCATCCGTGATAAGGACCTTCTGGGGGATGGGTGCCTGGAAGGGCATCCCAGTCTGAAGGTGACAAGGGATTTGCCACCATCCGAGGGAGTCTGCCAGTTGGCGGGTCACTCTCACTTTTTCCCGGAGCCTGCCTGTGACTTGTGTCCACTGAGAGCAGAGACACCACTGGGCCGCTCTCATGTGCAGTCTGGCGTATGGGGTCACGTGAACCGTGGAGGCCAAGTGGCCCAACAGGGAGAGGAGAAGCCTGGCAGGTAGCGCCTGGCATTGGTGCACATCTGAGGCTAGCCCCCTGAGGTGTTCTGACCTCTCTTGAGGGAGAAAGGCTTTGGCCTGGAGGGTGTCCAGCTTGCGCCCCTATAAACTCCAGGCATTGAGCTGGAGCGAGGTGGGGTAGTTGATGACAAACTTCAGATGCTGCAGGGTATTGATGGTATGCTCAGTGGTGCATTGTGCCTCTGCAGCCGTGCCTCCGCTTATGAGCCAGTCATCCAGGTAAGGGAAGACAAAGGCCCCTTGGAGCCTGAGGTGGGCTGCGATAACTGTGAGGCATTTGGTGAAGACCCTTGGCAATGACGCCAGTCCAAAGGGCAGCACCCTGTACTGGTACTGCTCTCTTCCCACCATGAACCAGAGGTATTTTCTATGGCTGGGATGGATCAGGATGTGTGTGTAGGCATCCTTTAGGTCCAACAAGCCTAGCCAATATCCCCGCTGGAGGAATGGCAGCAGTGTTCCAAGGGAAAGCATCTTGAACTTCTCCCTTACTAGAAATCTGTTCAGTTTCCGCAGGTCTAGGATGGGCCTGAGGATCCCTGTCCTCTTGGGGAACAGGAAATACCTGGAGTAGAAGCCAGTGCCCCATAGATGTTATGGCATTGGCTCCACCGCTTTCTCTTGGAGTAGGCCTGCAAGCTCGGTGATGAGCAGGATCTGGTGAAGGAGAGGTCTGATGGGCTCTCCTGGAAAGTATGAGGGTGATACCCAGGTATCACTGGTGATGGTGGACCACCTGTGGGCAAACAGGGTTGGACACCCCCCTGTGGGCTGCAGGAGATCTCTTGGAGGAGAGGAGATCATGCCCAGGCTGGGCCAGGGCCAGGGCCAGCACCCAGGGCTTTGGGGTCTTTTGCTTATGGGGGCTATGCCCCTGTCGCCCTTGCTGAGGGGCCGAGAAGACCTGAAATTGCGAGGTATTGCCAAACCCCCCTCTTCTTCCCCGGGGCCTTCTTACGGGGCTGCACAGGGATCTTCTTTGAGAATCTGGTTCTCATTAGGTACTCGGTCTCTATCTGCAGCTTTGTCTGCCATTGGTTTCCCGAAGAGGTTCTCTCCGATGCAGGGGACATCAATAAGTTTGCCCCATTGTTCTAGGTCAGAGGACTTCATGCTTGGCATTGTGCCCCGATGCATGCGGCAGCCACACTGCCAAAGGCTTGAAGCCATCGTAGGTTGCTCAAGACAAGAACTTCGAGCACTCTTTGACCACTGAGGCTAGACTTAAATCTCTGCAGGGGTTCCCCGCTGAGGCCTGCTGAGAAACCACCAAGCTCCCTCAACAGTTCCTTAAGGTACATGCCAATATGCAGCTGGTAGGACTGGATTCGGAAAGTCCACATTGAGCCCTGAAAGGTCTTTCGACCTAGGGTATCGAGGGTTCAGGCCTCCCTGCCGGGTGGCACCGAGAAATGAGTCTTTTGGCTTTTGAGCCTGTGCATAGCTGACTCAATGACCATCGAGTTGTGGAGAAGTTGGGTCTTCTGGAGCCAAGGGCTTTGGCGCACTCGGTACATGGAGTCGAGTTGTCTGCTGACAATAGTTGCTGACGCCGGTGTTTCCCACATCTACAGGAGGTGGCGCTCGAGGATCAGAGGCACGGGTATTGCAAGGGTTTCTTTAGGGGGCCCTCATACTGGAGTATCTCCAGTTCCTCTGTGCGCGGGTCTTCCTCTGCCTCGATGGTGAGAGCCTTAGCCATGTCCCACGCAAAGTCGGGAAAGGCAAAATCCTTAGGTGGGGAACGGCATCGGGACACCTGAGGAGACGGGTCTGAAGGCATGTCTCGGTGTCACTGAGTGTCTGGGGATTCCTCGTCCTCTGTCTCCCATTCGGAGTCAAAGTCCGAATACGAGTCTGAGCTCTGTGATCACCACAGTCAAGGTCCGCGACCTCCAGAGGATCTGCAGTCAGAGCCGAGGGTGCTTGCTGGAGAGGACTGGTGTCCCAAGGAACAGGACCAGGACCTCGTCTGGAGCTGTTGGGTCTCTTGAGGCGGATGGTGCTCGAGGAGCGGCTCAATGTCCGGGGAAGCCCTCTATGTCGAGGGACCCTGTGATAAGGAAGCTTATCATAGCTCAGGAAGGAGCTATAGGAAAGGTGAAGTGACTCTGAACAAGCAACCTGTCAGTTCTGGTAGAAATAAGAAAACAGAATTTTTTATTTATTTATTTAGCTGCATTTATATCCCGCTTTTCACCGGGTCAAAGCGGTTGGGGGATACATTTAACACGAGGGGATATGAGACACATACACTAATACTTACAGGGAACATGGGCAATGGAGGGTTAAGTGGCTTGCCCAAGACCACAAGGAGCACCTGTTGGACTAGAAACCCCAGTCCTTCCGGCCCAAGGTTGCTGTCCTCTAGTGGGATTTGAACCACCGACCTTCCGGCCTGTAGTACCTTGCCCCAACCACTAGGCCACTCCTCCCTCCATAAAAGCAATTTTCCCATAAAAGACTACCAGTCCCAGAATGCACCAGGTTTCCAACAGCCATTAGAGGAGCTAAAGTGGGGAAACGTGTGTTCAATCAGGAGGGCTATGAGGTAATCCCTAAGCACTCATCTCAAAGGGCAGGGCCTGATTTAGCACAGCTGCGCTGTATTAGGGGGGAGCACTCATCTAAGCAGAATAAAGGTAGAGTTTATTCTACAGAGAATGAGTATCCTGAGAATCAGCTTGAGCTTGATCATCTTCATCATCAAGAGGATCATCAGAAGCAGAAGCCAAACCGGACGGACAGAGAGGGAAAGAAACCCTTTGGAAGAAAGAGGAAAAAAGCCTTTGAGAGGTCTAGAAGAGTCCAGAGCAGTACGTATACTGGGAGGCATTCCAAGGGCCAGCATATACCATTGGACTGGGGAAAGCCAGAGGAATGGTGCTGCAGAGCTAGGAATCTCCAGACGGTACCTGTGAGAGAGACGGCTGCACGTGGAAGGGACCCTAAGACCCGTGCCAGAAGGTATGTGAAGAGAGATCCAGTGTCCAGGGATCTGGATTGGAAGGCTGGACATAAGAACTGGACTACATACTGGCCAGGCTATATAGAGAGGAACTCTAACAGCAATGGAAGCTCAGGTATGAACACTGATCTATGCCCTAGCTATAACCTTGAAAGACAGCAGGGAAAGCGTAGTTACTCACCTGTAAAAGGTGTTCTCCAGGAGCAGCAGGAATCAGTCCTCACATATGGGTGACGTCGGCGCCGACGGAGCCCTCGCGGAGCAATTTTCCCCAGCTTTCAAAGAAAGCCTTTGGGAATTGCAGCGCGCATGCGCGGTCTCCTTCCCGCCCAAGGGTGCCATCTTAGCCAGTCTGATGACATAGCTAAAAGACAGCATAAAAATTTGCAAAAAAACTTAAGCAGATGATTGCAACTCCAAGGGGAGGAGGGAGGGTTGTGAGGACTGATTCCTGCTGCTCCTGGAGAACACCTGTTACAGGTGAGTAACTACGCTTTCTCCAGGACCAAGCAGGAAGTCAGTCCTCACATATGGGACTCCCAAGCTTAAGGCTACCGGAGACCCTAAGCACAAAAAATGAGCTCCCTCTAGCTCAGCGGTACAGAAGGAAGGAATCTTCACTGAATTATTACCCACCAGTAGCCCACATCCGGGATGGAGGGTAGGAGTTGCTCAAACCTCGAAGAGATTTCGGAGGACTGCCTGTCCGAAAGCACTGTCCCTGCGGGACTCCCTCTCGAGACAGTAATGGACCGCAAAAGTCTGGCTCGAAGACCAAGTAGCGGCCCGGCAGATGTCTGCCAGCGGAACAGAGCGGAGGTAAGCCACTGACGTAGCCTTCACCCGAACACAATGAGCCGTGACTCGACTTTCTAACGAGAGTCCGGCTGCCCCATAAGCCCAAGCGATACAGTCCGCAACCCAGATGGACAGAGTACGCTTGGAGACCGGGAGCCCCAATTTATTGGGGTCAAAAGACACAAAAAGCTGAGCAGCTTTACGGTGCTCCCGTGTACGGTCAAGGTAGAAGTTCAATGCTCTTCTACAGTCCAGGGTATGTAGGACCATTTCAGCTCGGCTGGAGTGTGGTCTGGGAAAGAAGGTCGGAAGTACCACCTCCTCATTGATGTGAAAAGGGGAGACCACTTTTGGAAGAAATTTGGGGTGAGTCCGTAGGACTACCC
The DNA here is from genome assembly GCA_033557465.1 of Ichthyophis bannanicus. Lineage (NCBI taxonomy): Eukaryota > Metazoa > Chordata > Amphibia > Gymnophiona > Ichthyophiidae > Ichthyophis > Ichthyophis bannanicus. The sequence goes on from CM066040.1 coordinate 34,247,160, forward strand.
TATTTTTGTAGAACCGAGTGTAAGGGGGATCAGACACGAGGGCCTGCAATTCACTTACGCGTCTAGCGGAAGTGAGGGCTATCAGGAATAAAGTTTTCCAAGAAAGAAAACGGAGAGAACAGGTAGCCATAGGTTCAAAAGGCGGACAGGTGATCCGCTGTAAAACCACATTCAGATCCCAGTCAGGCGCTGGTGGGCGCAGAGGTGGTTTAAGTAGAAGGAGACCTCGGAGAAACCTCGCTACGAGAGGGTCACTGGAAAGAGGTCTGCCGTCCACCGGCACATGATGTGCTGAAAGAGCACTGAGGTGAACTTTGACGGAGTTGGACTTAAGTCCCAGATTAGAGAGGTAGAGCAAGTACTGCAAGATCACCGACACCGAGCAGGAGAAGGGATCCTGAGACTGTTGGGTACACCAAACGGAAAAGCGACGCCATTTAAGGGCGTAGCATTTGCGGGTAGAAGGTCGCCGAGAAGCTAGGACGACCTCTTCCACCTCTGCCGGCAGGAGAAGGGGAGCAAGGACTACCCTCTCAGCAGCCAGGCTATTAGATTGAGAGATCTGAGGTTGGGGTGTAGCAGAGACCCATGATCCTGAGTGAGGAGATCCGGTTGAAACCCCAGAGGGAATGGATCCTCTACCGCTAATTGCAGCAGGAGTGGAAACCACGGCTGTCTGGGCCAGCGAGGGGCCACCAGGATCATGGAAGCTTTGTCTCGGAGAACCTTGAAAAGAGTTCGAGAGACTAGCGGGATGGGAGGAAAAGCATACAGAAGGCTCTCCGACCATGAGAGTAGAAAAGCATCTGCCGCAACTCGAAGGGGATGTGGCTGACGAGAGCAGAAGCGAGGAAGTTGCCGGTTGAGAGGACTGGCAAAGAGATCCATCGTGGGGAGGCCCCACTTTAGAAAGAGCTTCTGAACTACCAAGGGATCCAGGCGCCACTCGTGCGGCTGGAGGATCCTGCTGAGTTTGTCCGCCAGGCAATTTTCTTGGCCTGGGAGATAAACTGCCTTGAGAAGAATGCCGTGACTGACGGACCAAGAGCAGAGCCTCTGAGCTTCTCGGCAGAGAAGGAAGGAGCCCATGCCCCCCTGTTTGTTCACGTAGAACATGGCCACTTGATTGTCCGTCTGGACAAGGACGGACTGGTGAGAAGTCAGGTGGGAGAAAGCCTTGAGCGCCAGATGAATTGCTCTGAGCTCCAGGAAGTTGATCTGCTGAGCAGACTCCCACGCGGTCCAGAGACCCTGAGTACATGCCCCTTGGCAATGTGCTCCCCAACCCAGGAGGGACGCATCTGTCGTCAGCACTTGAGCCGGCTGAGGTGACTGAAAAGGCATGCCGAGTACCAGGTTCGGCCGATGAAGCCACCACTGGAGAGAAGAGGCCAGCGGTTCGGAGATGCGCACTAAGTCGGCTAGACCGCCGGTGGCTTGCTGCCACTGCTTGCGAAGGCACCATTGAGCAGGCCGCATATTCAGGCGGGCATTGGGGGTCACATGGACGGTGGAAGCCATATGGCCGAGCAGTCTCAGGAAGCGCCTGGCGGAGATCAGGGACTGGCTGCGAAAACGGCCGGCTAGGTCCATGAGCCATTGAGCCCTGTCGAGAGGCAGGAAAGCTCGCGCCTGAGGAGTGTGCAGTCTTGCGCCGATGAACTCGAGATCCTGTGAGGGGAGCAAAGTGGACTTTGCGAAGTTTATGACAAAGCCCAAGTACTGCAGAAGAGTCACCGTGCGGTGTGTGGCGTTGGTGACCTCCGGAGCGGACGCTGCTCTGATGAGCCAGTCGTCGAGGTACGGAAAGACAGAGGCCGTGAAGCCGGAGATGGGCCGCCACCACCGCGAGACATTTTGTGAAGACTCGCGGTGCGGAGGACAGGCCAAAGGGCAGTACTCTGTACTGGTAATGATTTCCTGCCACCACAAACCTTAGGTATTGGCGGTGGCTTGGGTGGATGAGGATGTGCGTGTAGGCATCCTTTAGATCCAAGGAGCATAGCCAATCTCCCTGCTGGAGGTAGGGCAGAAGGATTCCAAGGGTAAGCATTTTGAACTTTTCCCGCACGAGGAACTTGTTGAGGTTGCGCAAGTCCAGGATGGGTCTGAGGCCTCCTGTCCTTTTTGGTATTAGAAAATACCTGGAATAAAAGCCTTGACCTCTCAGGTGGTGGGGCACCGGTTCCACAGCCTGTTCCTGTATAAGACTTGCTAACTCCTGAAGGAGTAAGTCCCTGTGCAGAGGGAGTCGTGGAGGTTCTCCCGGAAAATAAGAGGGAGGGACCTGGTGGAAGTGGAGAAGATAGCCTTCTCGTACGACCTGAAGCACCCAGGCATCTGAAGTGATGTTGGACCACCTGTGGGTGAAGTGAACCAGCCGGCCTTCGGTGCTGGGAGGAGCCAGCGGAGGGGGGAGAGGCTATGCTGATGAAGTCAAAAAACCCCACCCTGCTGAGCAGGGGCTGGTGGTGCAGGCTTGGGGGTTTGCTGCCTACGGGACCCGTTACCCCGTCCCTTGGCCTGCTGGCCCTGTTGGGGAGCTGCGGAGGCCTGATATTGAGGGTAGTGTTTATAGGCAGCCGCCTTTCTCGGGTAAAAGGACTTCTTTCCCGAGCCCTTCTTTTTCTGGGAAGGGGCGGAGGTCTTTCTAGAAAGCCTAGTCCTGGTGAGAGTCTCCGTCTCGATCTGTGCAGCCTTTTCCGCCATGGGCTTGCCAAAGAGGTTCTCACCTCGGCAGGGGACATCGACCAACTTGTCCTGCACCCAGGGTTCAAGGTCAGACGACTGAAGCCAAGCCTGTCGGCGGGCACCGATGCCGGCTGCGGCCACTCGAGCCGATGCTTCAAAGCCATCATAGGCTGCTCGGGACATGAATTTGGAGCATTCCCGAATACCAGTTGTCAAGGCCAGGAACCTCCGCAAAGGTTCCTCGGACAATCCAGCGGAGAATCCGGCTAGCTCTTTAGCCAGGTCTCGGAGATACATGCCCATGTAGAGCTGGTAGGTCTGGACACGACAAGCAAGCATAGAGCCCTGAAAACACTTCTTACCAAGGCCATCCAGGTTACGGGCCTCCCTGCCAGGAGGCACCGAGGAGTGCATCTTTTGGCTCTTAAGCCTATGCATGGCCGATTCCACTACCATGGAATGGTGTGGAAGCTGTGCTTTTTGGAAGCCAGGACTCTTGCGGACTCGAAAGATGGAATCGACCCGCTTGCTTAAGACCGGCGAGGAGGCCGGACTCTCCCACATGCGGAAGAGTAGTCGTTCCAGCATGGGAGGAATCGGTACAGTAAAGTGTTCCCTGGCGGGAGAGTCATACTGAAGGGCGTCGAGCTCTTCGGCTCGAGGCTCCTCCTCGGGATCCGCAGGGAAGGCCAAAGCCTTGGCCATATCCCTGACGAAGTCCGAGAACCGGGCATCCTCCGGAGGGGACTGCTTCCGAGGTTCGGACTCAGGCGAGTCCGAGGGGACACACTGAGTCCGAAAGGAATCAGGTGACTCTTCCTCTTCAGACTCCCAGACCGACTCCGAGGAGGAATCGGTGGGGTCGGCTCGGGCGGGCGCAGACGTCTGCCTGTCAGACGGCTGCCTAGGGTGAGAACTTACACAATCTTGACGATGCATATATTCATATGATTCTTGCAAGGTATTGTGGGTATTGTAGTTCATTCACTCCCAAACACAGCTGATGACAATAATTTGAGTTGTGAAACCAAGTGGTAAGATCAATAAAATACTTCTTTTATTGATGGGGTTTAATTCACCCAGCACATGTATGCTTGATAGCACTATAAATGAGGTTACTTGCTTGCAGTGTTTAAAATGGATAACAAAAAGTCACAAAGTAAACCAGAAAACAACCTTCAGCTTGTCAGGCAATTAGCTAATGTTTTCTTAGCAAGTAATTACCAAATACAAAGGCACAAAGTAAAGAATAAACTTTGCTGGTTAGGTTAACTTCTGCTTATTTTCCACGCCGATCTCAGCAGTGATTCTCCCTTGCTCACACACACAATCAGGTGCAGCCCTAATTACTATCAATGGACCAGCTGAAAGCCTTTAGCTGGCTGGCTGCTACTGTGTGAGCCCAAATCCTGCTTTTAAGAGCTGTTTGCAGTGGAAATAAAGAACAAAGTTAGGTTTCTTTGTGATGGCTGATGTGTTTGCTCAGAGAAAGCTAGTAATAGCATTTAGATAGAGAACAGTCCATATAAATAGTTTCATCTGCTGTATCTCCCCCTTCATCAACAATCATAGGGTCAATATCATACATTGGCACAGATGAGTCTTTCATTAAGGCACTATCATGAGAATGCTTATTCCCTTGCTGCCATTCTCTATTATAGATAGGGTCTGGATCAGTGTTCAAACCTGAGCCTCTCCTGCCATCATAATTCCTCTCTGTAAAGCCTGGCCAATATGTAATCCAATTCTGATGTCCAGCCTTCCAATCTTGATCCCTGGACACTGGATCTCCTCTCACATACCTTCTGGCCTTGGTCTGAAAGTCCCTTCCACATGCAGTCTTCTCTCTTCCAGGTAGCCACTGGTGATTCCTATCTCTGCCACTCCATTCCTCTGGCTGAATCCAGTCCAATGGACTCTGCTGGCTTTTGGAATACCTCCCAGTATGAGTACTGCCTTGGAATCTCCCAGACCTTCCAATGGCCTTTCTTCTCTTCCTTCCAGAGAGTTTCCTTCTCTCTCTATCTGCTTGGCTTGGCTTCTGTTTCTCCAGGTGATACTGGTGCTTGAGCTTGTAGCCGTTGCTGTCTCTGTATCTCTTTCTGAAGCTGTTCTTGTAGCTCTCCCTGAAGCTGTTATCTGAAGAATAAGCTCTACTCTTATCCTGTTCTAATGTGTGCTGCTCCCTAACACAGCGCAGCTGTCTTGAATCAGGCCCTGCCCTTTGAGATGAGTGCTTAGGGATTACCTCATAGCTCTCTTGATTGCACACACATTTTCTCACTTCAGCCCCTCTCATGGCTGCTGGAAACCTGGTGCATTCTGGGACTGGTAGTCTTTTATGTGAAAACTCTGTTTTCTTGCTTCTACCAGAACTGACAGGTTGCTTGTTCAGAGTCACATCATCTTTTCTATAGCTCCTACCTGAGCTATGATAAGCTTCCTTATCACAGGCCGCCCCGACACCGAGGGAGTCGGCGTCGACGACCTCGGTCCCGAACGGGAGGCCGAGGGTGACCTCGACCGAGGATCAACTCGAGTTCGCATGGACTCGAGGATCGGCTCGGTCTCCGGGGTCGACTTAGACGTCGACGTCCCGGCGGTCGGGGCAGCGGCGCCAGCGAGGCTAGCGATCAGTGCCCGCTGCTGGTCCATGAAGGCAGACAGTCTGCTCTCCAAGGCCGTCAACCTGAGTCCGACCTCAGGTGACCCAGCAGCCCCCGACTTGGGCCCCGACGGCGTCGGGCCCGACGTCGGCAGTCTCGGAGGCGAGTCCAGGAGGACTACAGGACTTACCCGAGCAGGCAACTCCGACTCCAGGCGAGGTCGCTTCGGGAGGTGCTCCTTCTCCAAAGACCCGGGACGGCTATCGGGGCTATGCGACCTGGCCCTCGCGGAGCTAGGAGCGTCCACCGACGCCGCCCTCGTGTGTTTCACCTTCCGTCGATGGTCCCCGGAGGGAGAACCCCTGTCGGAGGAGCTTCGGCGATGGTCAGAGCTGGAACCTCTGGACGCCGAGGCCTCCGACGAGGTCCGGGTACGGCTGGGGTCAGCGAAGATTCTATCCCGCTGGTGCCGCCGACTTCTCAACGCTTTGGAGGACATTTTGCCACAGGCCCCACAGATCATTTTTTCATGATCCGGGCCCAGGCAGCGGAGGCAATTATCGTGTGTGTCAGTGAGTGACATATTTCTGTCACACTGACCACACCGCTTGAAACCACTGGCAGCCATCGGGGGAAAAAGGGCCCCTGCAAGGTCAAAGGACCGGGCTGCCAGCGAAAAAACCAAAAACGAAACTGACTAAAAATCAGAAAAACCGAAAAATAAGAGAAGGACTCGTGACGGCGTCGCGAGTCCGGGCAGGAAAAAGACCGGCGTCGAACCGAAGGAAGAAAGAGAAATATACTATTAAAATCAACTTTTTCGCGGGGACACGACGGGTACGTCTGTAGGGCTCCGCGGAAAAAAGAAGACTGGCTAAGATGGCACCCTTGGGCTGGAAGGAGACCGCGCATGCGCGCTGCAATTCCCAAAGGCTTTCTTTGAAAGCTGGGGAAAATTGCTCCGCGAGGGCTCCGTCGGCGCCGACGTCACCCATATGTGAGGACTGACTTCCTGCTTGGTCCTGGAGAAACAAGTATTCTCCTGAAAGTGCTCCATTGAGAGATTCATCTGTGCCAATCCATGATATTGAACCCATGCTTGTTGAAGAAGGGGGAATGATTGCAGATGAAGAATGTGTTTATATGGACTGCTCTCTGTCCAAACTCCTTTGGTGATTTTCTGTTATAAAGTACAGCAACCATCACAAAGAAATACAAACTGGTTCTTTAATCTACTCAGAAAAGCTCCTGAGTAAGGTTTTTAGCCACGCAGTAGAAAGCAAGCCAGCTAAGGGGTTTCAGCTGGATAACTGCTAGCAATTGAGCCTTACCTAATTGCTTGTGAGCTCTAAGAGAATCACTTCTGAATCTATGTGGGAAGATATAAGAAGTTTACCTGAAAAGAACAGTTTTTTTCCTTCCTTGTGGCTTTTGGTTTGTTGTTTGATACATGCTAAGAAAATATTAGCTAAGCCTACAGAAAAGACCAGTTTGTTATCAACCAGGTCTTATTTCTTTTGCTTTGATTGCCTGATAAGTTAAAATGTTCTTTTCCTGATTTTGTTTTTTTTCAAGTTTAACACTGAAAGCAAGTAACCTGATTTATGTGCTACCAAGCATATCTGTGTTGGGAGAAATAACCCCATAAATAAATATCTTATTGGCTTTACACTTGAGCACAACTAAATTATTGTGAGCAGCTGTATCGGGTGTGAATGGACTGCATTGCCCACAATCCCTTGCAAATCATATTGACATATGCACTTGCCAAGACTGTGAAGATTCTCACCCAGGCAGCCGTCTGACAACCCATCATCGGGGCAGATGAACCAGATGAGCCAGATATAAATGCCCACTGCATGGCCATGAGGGCAGAGATACTGCTCTCTGAGGCTGCCATCCTGGTCTCCATGCCAATTGGCTCTGCAGTCTTCAACACAGGCACCAAGGATATCGGGCCCAGTGTCGGTACTGTCGAGGGGCAGTCCTCGAGGAGGATGGCCTTGGGTGTCCGAAGCTGGTCAGCAGGTGCCAATGACTCCTTGTGGGGCAGCTTGTGAGGCCGCTCCAGCTCCTCAGACTCATGCCGGGGACTGTGGGACATGGAGTGGGATTTCCCCTTCTTCCCAGACCTGTCCTCCAAGGTGGTCTTTGAGGGTTTTGACTTCTTGCATTCCACCTCCGGGGATTTCCTCTCAGAGGAACCGCAGCCACGGGACTATGAGGAGGCTTGGGTTTCGCAGGGTACCGAGATACCGGAGGGGGCCCTGGAGCATGGTGTGGCCGGAGACTCTGGCGCAGAGTCGGACTTTTGGAAGAAGTTCTCCTGCTGCTGGTGACGGCTCTTTAGAGCCTTTGAGGTCATGGTTCTGCAAAGTTTGCAGTCCAAGTCGTTGTACTCTGGGCCAAGGCACCGGAGGGACATCTTTTTGCTGTACTGATAGCACTTCTTGAAGCCGCTGGAGGCCATCAAGGAAAAAGGGGTCCTCGCCGCCCGGCAGGGGTCCGAGGCCTTTGGCCGATAAAGGGCAAGAACACCGGTTGAGGGACACCTCGAGATAAAAAAGGTAAAAAACAAGGAACGAACCCAAGGAGCGATGCCGAGGCGAGCTGGCTCAGGGGTGGGAAGGAACTGGTATCCAAACCGGACCGAAATGTATAAACAAAAATCAAATTTTTTCTGGGGGAAACTGGACGGACGTCTGAAAGGTTCTGCGGAAAAAAGGAGACTGAGGCAAGATAGCACCCATGGGGCAGGAAGGGGAACACGCATGTGTGGTGCATCTCCCAAAGGCTTTCTATATCCCTCGAAAAGACTTGCATCAGCACAGATCCACCACATGTGAAAAAACACTACCCACTTCCCTACAGTGTCTCCAACACAATCACATGCCCTTCCCCCCATACTTTCAGTATCCTTTCCGGCATTTAATACCATTGAGTAAGCATTTTATAATTACACTGGTCAACACACTTTTTGTCACAGACCCACTCTGACCTGTTTCATATATAATTTTTCCCATTGTTTACAAATATGGTATCAGAATTTTTCTATCACCCATACTTCAGGAGATATCATCTGTACTGTACTGTAAATTAGCCGTTACAGTTTTGTTTCAGTAAACAAAGGTTGAATACGAAAATTTCCATCATAATTATTACTGTATGTTGTCAGCCACAACCAAAATTGCTGAGTCATGTAGTTATAATATAATTAATTAACCGGGCCCCTTGCCCTACTGGTCCAGCTGATATAAGCAGAAAACGCTGAGTCATGTATTGGAATGCTTTCTGTCGCCGTCAGCGATTGTGGTTTGTATTGTTTGAAAAAAACAGAATCTGAATGGATGTGAGTTTGCGTTACTCTATTTCATAAACAGCAGTTGGTTAATAAATATTACGGTTATCACTTGTAGTTGTTTAACAATGCCTCGAAAGTGTTTTAATCGTCCGGATTCATTTTGCTACATTTGTGGTGAGGTTACTTTTAAGAAGCAGAGAAGACGTTTTACTCTGCTTGTTAAGACATGTTATAAGCTATACTTTGGATGTCAAGTCAGTGAACAGGACAAAAATTGGGCGCATCACATGTGCTGTGTCAGACTCCTAACAGGTTGGGTAAAGGGTGTTTGACACATGAATTTTGCTGTTCCAATGATCTGGAGGGAACCAAGAGATCACTTGACAGATTGCTACTTTTGCCTTACAAACATTGCAGGCATTACTTCAAAATCAAAACACACTGTAAATTACCCAAATTTACCATCTGCCATGAGGCCTGAGCCTCACTGTCAAGAATTGTCGGTGCCAAAACCTCCAGAAAATCTTACAGTGAATGAGGATGAAGAAGAAGAAGAACCAATGAATGCTGATGATGATGGCAATGCTGTAATGCAGGATCCCAGCTTTGAGGCATCCGGTTCTCTTCTGAACCACATTTACTGGACCAAGGTGATTTGAATGATCTCGTCAGAGATTTGAATCTTTCAAAGCAACAAGCAGAACTGTTAGGGTCACGATTGAAAGGCTGGAATCTTCTTCAGAAAGAAACCAAAGTGTGCACTTTTAGAAATAGGTATATCGAGTTTGTGGATTACTTTGCCTTTGAAGATGGAATTGCTTTTTGTTGTGAAGTTAAATCCCTGATGGAAACACTTTGTCTGGATTATAGAACAGAGGATTGGCGACTATTTATTGATTCTTCTAAATATAGCCTAAAAGCTGTGCTTATCCACAACGGAAATATTTTACCATCAGTTCCAGTAGCTCATGCCGCCAATATGAAAGAAATTTACAGCAGTATGCATCTCCTGCTAACAAATATCAAGTATGAAGAACACAAGTGGAATATTTGTGGTGATTTAAAAGTAATTGCCCGCTTGCTTGGACAACAGCTTGGATGGACAAAGTATTGTTGCTTTCTGTGTGAGTGAGACAGCAGGGACAGGAAAAATCATTACATCCGGAAACAGTGGCCAAAGAGAACATCTCTAGTCCCAGGCCAGAAAAATGTTGCACATGACCCACTTGTGGAGCCGAATAAAGTATATCTACCTCCACTCCTTATAAAGTTGGGTCTTATGAAGAACTTTGTAAAAGCCATGAATAAGTAGCCTTGGATTTGCATATCTAAGAAAGACATTTCCACGAATCAGTGAGGCAAAGATCAAAGAAGGGATCTTTGTAGGATCTGATATTAGAAAACTGATGAAAGATGAAAACTTTGATGGTCAGTTGAGTGAAACTGAAAGAGCTGCATGGGAGTCCTTTAAGACTATTTGCCGCGACTTCTTGGGAAATAACAAGGCAGACAACTATGCAGAATCAGTGGATACTCTACTGAAATCTTACCAGAAACTGGGATGTAACATGTCTTTGAAAATGCACTTCTTGCATTCACACCTGGATTTTTTTCCTGCAAATCTAGGAGCAGTCAACGATGAACATGGGGAAAGGTTTCATCAGGACATTTCAGTAATGGAAAATAGGTACCAGGGCAAGTGGAGCTACAGTATGCTTGCAGACTATTGTTGGACCCTTAAGAGGGATGTTCTTGAGGCGCAATACAGCAGAAAATCATATACCTTTTAGGAGACATTACGTTACGTTACAATATACATCTATATACATCTAATGTAAATATGAGCAACATAGTCTAAATTTAAACTACGTGTCACTCAAAAACGTTATGTGATGGAGAATTTCTAAGTACATATCCGAGTTCGTAACCCAAAACAGTACTAGACTCAGCCATTTTAATTTCTGTGACAGAAACGTTTTTGGATTTTGTTTACGTGTTTTGTTCAATAAGATCAGCCTATACCACCCCTAAATCTTCCTCCCACTTCCTCTGGAAACTGAATTCTTCTTCCTTTGTTTTATCCACTAATTTGTAAAGCTTAAATATATACTCTTTGGTGATCTGAACGCTAGCAATGTCCTCAATTCCCATGCAGCTATCCCATAAGCCCCTTCCTAACCTTGCTAAACCATTAATGTACCACTTGCATATATACTGAAACCTTTCCTCCTCCCCAACGGAGAACTCCTGCAAATTCCTCAAACCTCACCATCCCCTCTGCCCCCATAAACTGCCCCACCCACTGCAGTCCCTGGCCCCCCCATTTTCAGTATGTCCTATCCATCAAATCTGGAGGAAAGTCTGCATCATCGCACAATGGGGTAAAATCTAGAATAACCTCCAGAACCTAACCATACTCTTTTCCATTTTACCCATATCCACAAGGTCAGTTTTAAAAAGGGACTCCCACCTCCCTGGGATCCCTTCCCTCCTGGTTCCCACCTCTGATGACAAGGCGGGACCCCTCCAAGATCCTCCCACTCCATGCAAATGCACTCCTGCTCATTTACTATCCATTCCATAGCAGACCGTAACTGGGCAGCTTCATAATAGATCTGAAAGTGAGGCACCCCCATTCCACCCCTTTCCCTACATCGGAACAGAAATTTATCTGTCACTCTGCAATGCTTGTGCTTCCAATAAAATGTTAGTACCTTCTTCTGTACCTTGTCCAGAAACCCTCTAGGGACCACTAAGGGCAGGATATTAAACAAATATAAAACCTAAGCAGCACCACCATATTGGTCGCTGCAATATGGCCCAACCAGGATAACTTAGCCTTTGCCATTGGTCTAAGTCCCCCAAAAATTTCCTTCAGAGGGGAGTGCAATCCCCTTCAAAAGTCTTAGAGATCACTGAATAAATATTAATTCCCAGGTATGTAAGATATGATGTTGCCCATCTAAGAAGCTTTCTTGAGTTCTGCACATACATTCTCCAGGACTGACACATTTAGAAGTGTGGACTTTGAGGGGTTCTTTTTAAAACTCAACATCCACCCACAGACTCCCACTTCCTCCATAAGATGCTGCAAAGAGGACACTGGATCAGTAATTGTGAACAACAAGTCATCCGCAAACAGAGAGATTTTAGATTGACGGTCACCCACCCCTACCCCTGCCCCCTCCATTTTCCCACATTCTCTGAGCTAACGGCTCCATTGCCAACACAAAGAATAATGGCAAAAGTGGGCATCCCTGTCTTGTGCAATTCAAAAAATGTTTGAGAATATCCCCCATTGATTTTCAAACATGCTAAGGGAAACCAATATAATACCTGTATCCACTTAAGAAAGTTACCCCAACCCTATTTTCTTCAACACTTTAAAAAGAAAGGGCCAATAAACTATCAAATGCCTTTTCCGCATCTACCATTAACAGAAGCATTGGAATTTTATCTCTTTCCCTTCATTATCAAATTTGGCACTTTCTAATACTGTCAGACGCCTGCCTACTTGGGACAAACCCGGAATGATCAGCATGCACCAACAAAGGAAGATGCGGAAGAAGCCTGTTCACCAAGACTCTCTTAAGAATCTTAAGATCAACTCCAAGAAAGGATATAGGTCTATAAGAGCCACATAGAGTCGGGTCCTTGCCCTCCTTTGCCAAAATAGTCACCGCTGCCACTCTCAGAGAATAGGGCATCAAAGCTTCCTCCAGAAAGGAGCTGGACAGTTTAGTAAGGGGTTCAACCAATAGATCTCAAAGTGTTCTACAGAATTTGTTTATGAACTCACCAAATCCAGGAGCCTTCCCCAAAGGCAGGCCTTTATCACTTGCAGCACCTCATGCAAACTAATAGGCCGGGAAGGGTAGTGCCGCCCATCCTCTGAAATCCCTGAAAACTGCATTCCCTCAAAATAACTATATCTGCTTCAGTAGCTTCTATGTTATTATTATTATTATTATTAAAGACTTATAAAGTGCTGCAACATACGAAGCGCTGTACAAACATAGAAGAGAGACAGTCCCTGCTCATCAGAGCTCACAATCTAATAAGACCGAAAACAAAATAAGTTACATAATACAAATAACAAAACTTTACAGGACAAAGTAAGCAAATGTTGATAGAGAAATCAAGATAGGGTAAGACAGGAACGGAAAGCAATAGTGAAGAGATGGGATTTTAGTCTGGACTTGAAAATGGCCAGGGAGGACGCCTGGCGCACAGAGATAGGAAGACTATTCCAAGCAAAGGGTGCTGCCAGTTGGAAGGAGCGAAGTCTGGAATTGGCAGTACGAGTAAAGGGCACAGATAAACGAAGACTGTTAGAAGAGTGAAGCAACCGAGAGGGGGTGTAAGGAGAGATGAAAGGTACTGGGGGGCAGAAGAGTAAATACATATATAGGTCAGGAGGAGAAGTTTAAATTGGATACGGAGACGGATGGGAAGCCAATGAAGCGACATGAGGAGTGATGTGGGAAAAACGAGACTGGCGGAAAATGAGTCGAGCAGCAGAATGTTGAATTGACTGAAGAGGAAAGAGGGGTATACGATTGCTGATAGAATTCCACAGATCTTTTCCTAATTTCCTCCACTCCCCACCATTCCTTCCCTGCCCCTTAAATAATGACCTAATTTCCTTTACTCCTCCCCACTAGTCCCTCCCCTGGCCATCCCTAATCCTATGGATGTTATTCCTAGTGCACAGCTTCTTCAACTTATGGGCCAACAATCTTCTAGTTTTATTTCCATATTCAAAATGTGTTTGTTTCAACGTTTCCAAATTAAATTTAATCTCTGCCAGTTGTAAGTCCACCAACTGTTTCTGTGCCCCCTCCAATTCCGCCCTCCTTAGTCAGCAACCCTTTTTTATATTTCCCCTCCAGTCTATTGAGGACTACCCTCACCCTTTCTTTGACCTGTTCTCTTTCTTTCTTCTTATAGGAACCCACTGAAATAAACTCCCCCCTCATAACTGTGTTCAATCACTCCCATACTATCCTGAGTAAGTGCTGCCCAGTATCATTAATGTCTGCGTAATCCACTATGCACTTTCAAATAACTTCACAGGTCTCCACCTCTGTTAAAGTGGCATTCAGCTTCTGGTATTTTTTTTTATTTATAAGATTTTAACAAATTCCACAAGTATACACTTGCTCAAGAAACCAAAGAGCGTACAACAAAGAAAAAAAGAAACATAAAAAGGAAAGATAATACAGTAGTTATGCCCTTACATTAGGCCCCAATAACCAAGAGAGGCAAAGAAATACAAATGGGGATTTTACAGAAAAAAATACAATGTAAAGGAAAAGAAGCATAGACACTAACCCTAGCAAAACATCTCATAGCGTCTTCCGCCCCACACCACCCAACTAACCCACATTCACGGAAGTAAAGCCTTCTTCATATAAAAAAAAAGCCTGGAGCTGTTCTGGGGACAAGAAAATATAGTTTGTATTCACATAGGTTTCTCTGGTTCAATTTGTTCAAGCCATGGTGTTTTTAATAACATCATATGGATGCAAAAGTTGGACAGTGAATGCCTTTGAATTGTGCTGGTGACAAATACTGTGTATATCATGGACTGCCCGAAGAACAAACCAATCAGTACTAGAGGAGATCAAACCTAAGCTTTCCTTAGAAGCTCAGATGACAAAACTTCGACTTTCATACTTTGGACACATCATGCAAAGAGAGAGATCGTTCAGAGAAAAACATAATACTTGGCAAGGCAGAAGGGCAATGTAAAAGAGGAAGGCCGGCAATGAGATGGATTAATGCAACAGCAGCTGCTATGGGTTTCACTCTATCAACAGTAAGCCACCTGACTGAAGACCGAACACAGTTTGCACAGTCCAGAGGGTCGTCATGAGTCGACACAGACTCGACGGCACTTAACAACAGCAGCAGCATAGATAATAAAATATTTACAGGGATATCTTAAATGGATTTGAGCCTCTAAAGATATTGTCTCCTGATACATTGATAGAATAAGCATCTCTTGAGTTGAGCGGCAAACATCAGGATAAACCTTAACAGTTTGCCCCCTAAAAGGGACTTCCATTTTCTTGAAGAATAAGGGCATAATCCATGACAAATCAGACTCAAATACAACATTAACTAATAAAGTTACTCTTTCAGTAATATCATTCATTGAAGATTCTAGAAAGTCACTCAGTTTTGTTCAGCGGACGTTACCACAGGTTTGACCTGTGCAGTTTTGGATAAGGATGAAAGTAAACCTTATTCAATGGAGGTATAGCAGAATCAGGAATCTGGAGCACTTCCCAAAGGTAATTTTTAAACATTTCTAGCAGAGAAATATTAGGAACACAAGGAAAATTTAGAACTCTCAAGTTCAAACTCTGCAATTTATTTTCATATTGTTCCAGTTTTTGATGAATCATTGACTAATTGATCAATAACAGCTTTAGACTCGCTCACTTCTTTACTCAGGCCATCAAAAACTTTTCTTGGGTTTCTTTAACAAGCAAATCATGTTGAGAAGAGAGGGTCCCACTTCTTGCACTAAAAAAGTAAGATCCTGGGAACATTTAGTAACAGTTCCATCAAGCTTAATAAGCATAGTCCATATAGACTGCAAAGTTGTTTCAGAGGAAGCATGACTCACCGAGGTAAATGAACTTGAGTCACCGAAGTAGTTGGAAAAACACCCGAAGAAATCTTATTCTCCATGAGTGGGACCTACAACCCAGATCAGACTCCAACTCCCGACCTTTTCGGGCCCAGGTTGGTGACCTCTATTCACCTGGGGATCATGAATAGTGGCGTCAAAGATGAGGCAAAGTCCCAGACATTATTACCAGCTCCTTCAAGCACAGAGGAAGATGGCATACTGCTGGAAATATTGCATGGGTCCAAAGACTCCAAGCCAGGTTAACTCCCCATCAACGTCCCGTGCAGCAGAGTTCTCCTTCGCAGAGTACTTAACTGCTAGAGCTTTAAGGAGGAGTACTTTGAGCTTTTGTTGTCCCACCACAGAGGAAGCCTTAGCTGGAGCTTTCCCCTTGTGTTTGGGAGCCATAGAAAAATACAGGTATGGGAAAGTATAGTTACTCACCTGTAACAGGTGATCTCCGGGAACAGTAGGAATTTAGTATGGTATCGTCGGTACCGACGGAGCCTGCGCGGGAACACTCCCCAGCATCCAATAGGAAAGCTTTTGGGAGCATCCCACAGCGCCTGCGTGCTGCCTTCCCGCCTTTCCCAACTGTCCCTCTCCAGTTGAGTTTAAAGCTGAGACAAAGAGAGAGGGAAAGAGAGAAAGAGAGATACAACTCCTAGGGGAGGTGGGTGGGTTGTGAAGACTAAATTCCTGCTGTTCCCGGAGATCACCTGTTACAGGTGAGTAAGAGTAGTTACTCACCTGTAACAGGTGTTCTCCAGGAGCAGCAGGAATCAGTCCTCACATATGGGTGACGTCGGCGCCGACGGAGCCCCCGTGCGGAGCATTTCCCCAGCTTTCATAGAAAGCCTTTGGGAATGCAGCGCGCATGCGCGGTCCCCTTCCCGCCCAAGGGTGCCATCTTGCTCAGTCTGATGACATAGCTAAAGACAGCAAAAATAACAAAATAAATCATATGACTGCAACTCCAAGGGGAGGAGGGAGGGTTGTGAGGACTGATTCCTGCTGCTCCTGGAGAACACCTGTTACAGGTGAGTAACTACTCTTTCTCCAGGACCAAGCAGGAAGTCAGTCCTCACATATGGGACTCCCCAGCTTAAGGCTACCGGAGACCCAAGCTGAAAAATGAGCTCCCTCTAGAGCCTCAGCATGCAAGAACAGAATCTTCTCTGATAACGCCCCCGA
Source organism: Ichthyophis bannanicus (assembly GCA_033557465.1). Taxonomy (NCBI): domain Eukaryota; kingdom Metazoa; phylum Chordata; class Amphibia; order Gymnophiona; family Ichthyophiidae; genus Ichthyophis; species Ichthyophis bannanicus. The sequence goes on from CM066040.1 coordinate 34,263,595, forward strand.
ACGGTAGCCCAACACCAGGGCCGGAGGGTAGGGGTTGCCTAAACCCCAAAGAGATTATGGAGTACCGCTTGCCCGAAAGCACGGTCCCTCTCAAGGCAGTAGTGGGTCGCAAAAGTCTGGCTTGAAGACCAAGTAGCGGCCTGGCAGATGTCTGCCAATGGAACAGAGCGGAGATAAGCCACTGACGCAGCCTTCGCCCTGACACGGTGAGCTGTAACTCGACCCTGCAACGAGAGGCCGGCTGCCCTGTAAGCCCAGGTGATACAGTCGGCTACCCATATGGACAAAGTACGCTTGGAGACAGCCAACCCCAACTTATTGGGGTCAAAAGAGACGAAGAGCTGAACAGCCCTCCGGTGCTCCCGCATACGGTCAAAGTAGAAGGACAACGCCCTCCTACAGTCCAGGGTATGCAGGACCATCTCAGCCCGGCTGGCATGCGGCCTGAGAAATAAAGTTGGAAGAACCACCTCCTGACTGAGGTGGAAGGAGGAGACAACCTTTGGCAGGAACTTAGGGTGAGTCCGTAAGACTACCCTGTTCCTATAGAACCTAGTATAAGGAGCATCTGATACTAGGGCCTGAAGCTCACTCACTCGCCTTGCTGAGGTCAAGGCTACCAGAAACAATGCTTTCCAGGAGAGAAAACGCAGAGGGCAAGTAGCCATAGGTTCAAATGGTGGGCAAGTAAGCCGTTGCAAGACCACATTTAAATCCCATTCAGGGGCAGGTGGACGCACTGGAGGCTTAAGCAAAAGCAGGCCTCTGAGAAAACACACCACCAAAGGATGGCTTGAGAGAGACTGACCCTCCACTGGGAGTGGTGTGCTGAAAGAGCACTAAGATGAACTCTCACAGAATTGGATTTAAGGCCTAGGTTGGACAGGTGAAGCAAATAGTGCAGCACCACTGGTACCAGGCATGAGAAAAGATTCTCGTTGTGCTGACTACACCAGGTAGAGAATCTACTCCACTTAAGGGCATAAGACTTTCGGGTGGACTGCCTCCTAGAGGCCAAGACCACATCCTCCACTTCCCTAGGCAGTAGCAAGGGCGCTAGAACTACCCTTTCAGCAGCCAGGCCATCAAATTGAGGGACTGGAGATTGGGGTGTAAAAGCGATCCCTGCTCCTGAGACAGGAGATCGGGTTGCATCCCCAGAGGAAGAGGAGTGTCCACCGCTAGTGGAAACCAGGGTTGCCTTGGCCACCTGGGGGCCACCAGGATCACTGAGGCCTTGTCCCGGATCACTTTGAACAGTGTCTTGGACACTAGAGGTGTGGGAGGAAACGCATATAGGAGGCCTGTAGACCATGGAATGAGAAACGCATCTGCTGCTATTCTGAGAGGATGCGGTTGTCTGGAGCAGAACCTGGGAAGTTGACAGTTCAGGGGACTGGCAAAGAGATCTATGGCTGGAAGACCCCATCTCAGGAAGACCTGTTGAACCACTAAAGGATTCAACTGCCATTCGTGTGGCTGCAGGATCCTGCTCAATCTGTCCGCCAGGTAATTCTCCTGACCTGGGAGATAGACCGCTTTGAGAAGTATGCCGTGATCGACTGCCCAGGAGCACAGTTTCTGTGCTTCCTGACAGAGGAGGCGGGACCCCATGCCCCTTTGTTTGTTCACACAGAACATAGCAACTTGATTGTCTGTCTGAACCAAGATGGACTGGTGAGAGATGAGATGTGAGAAAGTTCTCAGGGCTAAACGTATAGCTCTCAGTTCTAAGAGGTTGATCTGCTGTGTGGCCTCCCAAGGAGACCACAGGCCTTGAGTACATGCTCCTTGGCAATGTGCACCCCAACCTTGAAGAGAAGCATCGGTTGTCAGCACTTGAGAGTGTGGAGGTGTCTGAAAAAACACCCCGTGCACTAGATTCGGAAGATGAAGCCACCACTGCAGAGAAGACTCTAGGAGTTTGGACACCCTCACTCTGACCGTGAGGCTTCCTGTGGCTTGATGCCACTGAGTTCTGAGACTCCATTGAGCTGGCCTCATGTGTAGACGGGCATTCGGAGTTACATGGACCATGGAAGCCATGTGGCCTAAGAGCCTCAGGAATTGTCTGGCGGAGACCAGAGAATTGCTGTGGAACTGCCTGGCTAGATCCATCAATCTGTGGGCCCTTTCACGGGTAAAAAGGCCTTTGCCTGAAGCGTGTCCAGTCTTGCTCCTATGAACTCCATGCTCTGTGAGGGGTGCAAAGTGGACTTTGCGAAGTTTATAACAAACCCCAGGTGCTGAAGCAGAGCGACAGTGCGAAGGGTGGCTTGATTGGCCTCCTGTGGGGATTGACCCCTGATGAGCCAGTCGTCCAAATATGGAAAGACAAAGAGGCCTTGAACCCTTAGGTAGGCTGCCACCACCGCCAGGCACTTGGTGAATACCCTCGGGGCAGAGGTTAGGCCAAAAGGCAGTACTCTGTACTGATAGTGGTTTCCTCCCACGACAAATCTGATATATTGTCTGTGGTCTGGATGGATGAGGATGTGCGTATAAGCATCCTTTAGGTCTAAGGAGCATAGCCAATCTCCCTGCTGGAGGTAGGGCAGCAGGATTCCAAGGGTAAGCATCTTGAACTTTTCCCTCTCCAGGAACTTGTTGAGATTTCGCAAGTCTAGGATGGGCCGGAGGCCTCCTGTTCTTTTTGGTACCAGAAAGTACCTGGAATAGAAGTCATGACCTCTCAGGTGGTGGGGCACCAGTTCCACTGCCTGTTCCTTTACAAGACTTGCTAACTCCTGCAAGATAGTCCCTGTGCGGAGGAAGTCTTGGAGGCTCCCCTGGAAAATAGGAGGGGAGTACCTGGTGGAAGTGGAGGAGATAGCCCCTCTGGACGATACTTAGTACCCAGGTATCCCTTGTTACGGCTGACCACTTGTGGGCGTACAGGGCCAGCCGGCCTCCTGTGCTGATGTGGGCCAGCTGAGGAGGAGAGGCTATGCCACTGGAGTCAAAACCCGCTCCCTGCGGTGCAGGAGCCGGAGCTGGCGGCTTGGGGGCTTTCTGCCTACGGGGCCCATGTCCCTGCCCCTTGGCCTGCTGACCCTGTTGGGGAGCTGCAGAGGCCTGAAAATGAGGGTACTGTTTATAGGCAGATGACTTCCTTGGGTAAAAGGTCTTTTTTCCCGAGCCCCCCTTCTTCTGAGAAGGAGCAGAGGTTTTTCTGGACAGCCTTGTCCGGGTAAGAGTCTCGGTCTTGAGTTCCTCGGCTCGAGGCTCCTCCTCGGGATCCGCGGGGAAAGCCAAGGCCTTGGCCATATCCCGCACGAAGTCCGAGAACCGTGTATCCTCCGGTGGGGACCGTCTCCGAGGTTCAGACTCCGGTGAGTCCGATGGGACACACCGAGTCCAAAAGGTGTCGGGCGACTCCTCATCCTCCGTTTTCCAGCCGGACTCCTTGAAAGAGGAATCAAGCGGCTCCGGTCGGGCAGGCACCGATGCCATCCGCCCCGACGCCGAGGGTACCATCATCGACGACCTCGGTCACGAACGGGAGGCCGAGGGAGACCTTGGCCGAGGATCGACTCGAGTGCGCATGGACTCGAGGATCGGCTTGGCCTCCGGGGTCGACTTGGACGTCGATGTCCCGGTGGTCGGGGCAGATGCACCGGTAAGACCGGCGATCAGTGCCCGCTGCTGTTCCATGAAGGCAGCCAAGCTGCTCTCCAAGGCCGTCAACCTCAGTCCGAGCTCAGGAGACTCAGCAGCCCCCGACTCGGGCCCCGACGGCGGCTCCCCGGAGGAGAGTCCACGAGGACTACAGTACTCACGTGACCCGGGGACTCCATCTCCACACGAGGTTGTTTTGCAGGCCTCTCCGACTCCGAAGACCTGGGACGGCGCTCGGGGCTATGCGACTTGGCCCTCGAGGAGCCAAGTGCGTCCACCGACGCCGCCCTCGCGGGTTTTTTCTTCCTGGATGCTCCCGCGAGGGAGACCCCCTCTCAGAGGAACCTCGACACTGCTTGGGGCCGGAGTCCCGAGACATCGAGGCCTCTGACAAAGTCCGGGCCCGTCCGGACGCGGAGTCAGAGAAGATACTTTCCTTTTGGTGCTGCCGACTCCTCAACGCCTTCGAGGACATTTTCCCACACGGACCACAGATCATCGGGTCATGATCGGGTCTGAGGCACCGGAGGCAGCAGTCATGTGTGTCGGTGAGAGACATAAGCTTCTTACACCGATCACACTTTTTAAACCCGCTGGCAGCCATCGGGGGAAAAAGGGCTCCTGCGAGGTCAAAAGACAGGGCTGCCAGTGAAAAAAGAAAAATGGCGCGAACGCTAGTCACTAAGGACAAAACCGAAAAAAGAAGACCGGGCTCGATACCGATGTATCGGGCCCAGGCGGGAAAGGGAAACCGGCGTCGATCTGAAGAAACGGGTCAGACACAGAACAAAATCCATTTTTCCTCGGGTGAAAACGAAACACGTCCGTTGGGCTCTGCGGAAAAAAGAAGACTGAGCAAGATGGCACCCTTGGGCAGGAAGGGGACCGCGCATTCCCAAAGGCTTTCTTTGAAAGCTGGGGAAACGCTCTGCACGTGGGCTCCGTCGGCGCCAACGTCACCCATATGTGAGGACTGACTTCCTGCTTGGTCCTGGAGAAACTATGCTATCTCCAGGAACAAGCAGGAATGTAGTCTTCACATATGGGGACTCCCTAGCTTTAGATGCCAGGGAGAGACCCCAGAAGTTGTGTGTCCCTGGGACAGGGCTCCACTTCCCCCCATGGATCTCTGGCATCCTACCAGGGATGGTGGGTAGGAGTTGATTAAGTATGGAACAGGTGTTGAAGAATAGCCTGACCAAACAAGGCATCAATGTAAAAACTCAATTGTCATGTGACATTGCAGTATGTTTTTTGTTCAATTGTAAACCGCACTGATTTTAATAGCGCGGTATATAAGAGAAGTAAATAAATAAATAAATAAATAAATCCCGGCAGTAATGGGCTGTGAAGGTATGAACCGAAGCCCAAGTAGCTGCTCGACAGATGTCGTCGATAGACACAGAGTGAAGATGAGCCATAGAGGCTGCCATGGCTCTCACATTGTGAGCTGTGACATGGTCTTCAAGAGGAAGGTTCTTACTCTCATAGGCAAAAGAAATACACTGTGCAATCCAGCTGGACAGTGTTTTTTTGGAGACTGGAGGTCCTAAATGACTAGGATCAAAAGCAGGGGGTCTCAAACACGCGGCCCGCGGGCCGCATGCGGCCCGCGAGAGAAGGTTGTGCGGCCCGCGACGGAGGGAAATAAAAAAAGCCTTGCTTCTGCCGTTGCCGCCGTGGCAGCGGCAGAATCGACTGTCAATTTTTTTTTTAAAACGGGCTTCTGCTGCTCAAGCAGCAAAATCAGCTGTGCTGCGTTACCTTCCTCTCTGCCCGGAGATCCTTCATTGTGCTCCATCAGCGTGTGCTTTTCAAGCCGCGAAGAGAGTATTCCCCTCTCGCGAGGCTTGACAAGTGAATAGGCTTAAGCCGCGCGAGAGGGAAATACTCTCTTCGCGGCTTAAGAAGCACACGCTGATGAAGCACAATGAGGGATCTCCGGGCAGAGAGGAAGGGGCCGCGGGACAGCTGATTTTCTGCTGCAGCAGCAGCAGCAGCAGAAGAAGCCAGGTGTTTTTTTTATTTACCCGGGGGGGGGGGGGTAGGACTGGAAATGGGCTATTGGCAGGGGGGGGGTGTAGGACTGGAAATGGGCTATTGGCAGGGGGGGGGTAGGACTGGAAATGGGCTATTGGCAGGGGGGGGGGTGTAGGACTGGAAATGGGCTATTGGCAGGGGGGGGGGTGTAGGACTGGAAATGGGCTATTGGCAGGGGGGGGGTGTAGGACTGGAAATGGGCTATTGGCGGGGGGGGGGGGTAGGAAGGGAAATGGGCTATTGGCGGGGGGGGGGTTATTGATGGAAATGGGCTATTGGCAGGGGGGGTTATGACTGGAAATGGGCTATTGGCGGGGGGGGGGGGGTTATGACTGGCAAAGGGCAATTTGGAGGGGGGGTATGACATGTAAAGGGCTATTGTTGGGGCAAGGAATGGAAAAGGGCAGGTGGGGGTTAGGAAGGACTGGAAGTGGGCTGATGGGGGGAGTTAGGACTGGTAATGAGCTATGGAGGGGCTGACTGAAATGGGGTAATGGGGGTTAGGGCTGGAAGTGGGCTATTGGCAGGGGGGGGGTTATGACTGGTAATGGGCTATGGTGGGGGCTAGGACTGGAAATGGGCAGATGGGGGTTAGGACTGGAGGTGGGCTGATTGGAAGGGGGGCTTGAACTGCAAATGGCTGATGGGAGGGGGCTTGGAATGGAAATGGGCTGTGAGGGGAGGGAGCTAGGATTGGAAATGGGCTGATGGGGGGCTAGGATTGGAAATGGGCTGATGGGGGGCTAGGATTGGAAATGGACTGATGCAGGGACTAGAAGGGAGCGTATGCTGGGTGGGGCTGGAACTAGAAGGGAGCTGATGTTGGGGGAGGATTAGAATGGGAAGGAGCTGGGAAAGTGAAATGGAGAGGGGAAAAATATTTTGTCTGGGAGAGAAGACAAATCTACAATTGGCCAGGTATTGGGAGAGTAAGTGGGGATTGAGGATGGAGGGGTAAAATTTGAGTGGATGAAATAGGAATGAGGAAAGAGAAAAAGGAGAAAGATTAGTATGTTAAAGCAGATGTAGAGAGAGAATGGAAAAAAAACTAGGAGAGAAGAAAGGGCAAATGGACAGCAGACGATGGAGAGTTAGCAGAAGACATGAAGAAACCAGAAGAAAGTGGCTGGAACAATTGCAACTGAAAAAAAATGCACAAAAGGTAGAAAAATATCTCTTTATTTTGAATTTATTAACTGGAATATGTCAGCTCTGGGAAATGTGCATCATTAATGTTTGCGCTTTGTTTAGTACAAGAGGAAATTAATTTATAGTTTTATTTCTACAGTGTTGTTGTACATTCCAAGTTTGGCTTTTGGGGTTCCCAGTTTAATTATTGTCTTCCTGTTTCTAAATCTTTTAGTCTTTCTTTATCCATGCACTCATTAAAGAGGCATGTTTACTAAAAGTTAGTGCATGGTAACATTATGCAAATATTTATGCAAATGAGGCCCCGCGTCTTATGCGGCCCCCGGGTTACTTTACAAGTCCTCATTCGGCCCTCAAAGCAATTTGAGTTTGAGACCCCTGATCAAAAGCAACAAAGAGTTGAGAGGACTTTCTATGTTGCTGTGTCCTTTGCAAGTAAAAGGCCAAAGCTCTTTTAGAGTCCAAAGTATGAAGATTCCCTTCTGCATTTGAGGCATGAGGCCTTGGGAAGAATACAGGAAGGTAAACCGCTTGGTTTAAATGAAAAGGTGACCCCACCTTTGGCATAAAGTGTGGAAGAGTCCTAAGGACTACCTTATCATGATGGAACCTCGTATAAGGAGGATCAGCTACCAACGCTTGTAATTCACTGATGCGACGTGCTGATGTGATTGCAATAAGAAAGATGACCTTCCAGGAAAGGAATTTCAAAGAGGTAGTAGCTAATGGTTCAAAAGGCGGCTTGGTGAGCTGCCCAAGAACCACATTTAAGTCCCATGCCACCGGTGGTGGCATAATGGGAGGCTTAGTTAAAAGAAGGCCTCTCATAAATCTCGCTATGAGGGGATGAGAGGAAATAGGTTGTCCATTTAGAAGCTTGAAAGAAGCTGCAATAGCACTCAAATGGACTCTCACTGAATTGGTCTTAAGTCCTGCATTAGATAAATGAAGGAGATACTCCAGTAATGATTCCAGAGATATCGCAAGAGGGTTAAGACCCTTCTACGAGCACCATATGGTAAACCTTTTCCACTTGAATGCATAAGAGCGTCTTGTGGAAGGCTTCCTGGACGCATAAAGGATATCCTTTACCTGCTGAGAAAGAATAAGACCGTGAAGTTCTAGGCTTTCAGCAACCAGGCCCTGAGATGCAGAGACCGGGGATTGGGATGCCACAGCATCCCGTCCTCCTGAAAAAGGAGATCTGGAGCGGATCCATAGGCGGAGCTTGAGAGAGATGAAGGAGCAGAGGGTACCACATTGGCCGTGGCCAATGTGGAGCTATGAGAATCATATGACCTCTGTCTCTCTGAAGCTTGAACAGGGTTTTAGGAATCAGGGGAATGGGTGGAAAGGCATACAGGAAGTCCTGGCCCCAATGGAGGAGGAAAGCATCCCTGGCCTGACAACCCTGAGCTGGAATTCTGGAACAGAACCGGGGAAGTTTGGCATTCAGCGGACTTGCAAAGAGGTCCATGTCCGGGGTTCCCCAAATTTGAAAAGTTTTGGCCACCTGGTCTGCATGGAGAGACCATTCGTGTGGAAGCAGAACTCGACTGAGTCTGTCTGCCCAAGAGTTTTGAATGCCTGGAAGATACACCGCAAGGAGATGAATCTCATACTCTCTGGCGAGGGCCCATAGTTGCAAAGCTTCGTTGCAGAGCGACAGAGAGCACAGTTACTTACCTGTAACAGGTGATCTCTGGGAACAGCAGGAATAAGTCTTCACATATGGGTATCGTCGGTACCGACGGAGCCTGCGTGGTAACGCTCTCCAGCGTCCAGTAAGAAAGCTTTTGGGAGCATCCCACAGCGCCTACGCGCTGCCTTCCTGCCTTTCCCAACCGGCCTCTCTCCAGTTCGAGTTTTAAAGCTGAGACAAAGAGAGAGAGAGGAAAGGAAAGAGAGATAGAGAGACAACTCCTAGGGGAGGTGGGTGGGTTGTGAAGACTTATTCCTACTGTTCCCAGAGATCACCTGTTACAGGTAAGTAACTGTGCTATCTCCAGGAACAAGCAAGAATTAGTCTTCACATATGGGGACTCCCTAGTTGCAGATGCCAGGGAGAAACCCCAGGTTGTGTGTCCTTGAAAAGGACTCTACCTCCCCCCATGGATCTCTGGCATCCAACCAGGGTAGGTGGGTAGAAGCTGATTAGGAATGGAACAGGTGTTTGAGAACAGCCTGACCAAACAAGGCATCCCGGCGGGAGTCCTTGTTCAAGCAGTAATGGGCTGTGAAGGTATGAACCGAGGCCCAGGTGGCCGCTCGACAGATTTGGTCGATGGACACAGAGTTTAGATGAGCCATTGAGGCTGCCATGGCTCTCACATTGTGAGCTGTGACATGGCCCTCCAGAGAAAGGTTTCTACTCTGGTAGGCGAAAGAAATATACTGAGCAATCCAGTTGGACAGTGTTCTCTTAGAGACTGGAAGTCCTAAATGAGAAGGATCAAAAGCAACAAAGAGTTGGGAAGACTTTCTATGTTGCTGTGTTCTTTGTAAGTAAAAAGCAAGAGCTCTCTTACAATCCAAGGTATGAAGATTCCTCTCTGCATTTGATGCATGAGGTCCTGGAAAAAAGACAGGTAAATATACCTCTTGGTTCAGATGAAAAGGCGAGACCACTTTAGGCATAAAGTGTGGATTGGTCCTGAGGACTACCTTATCATGATGGAATCTTGTATAAGGTGGATTAGCCACCAAAGCTTGCAACTCACTGATGCGGCGTGCTGAGGTGACTGCAATGAGAAAAATAACCTTCCAAGAAAGAAATTTCAAGGAGGTGGTGGCTAAAGGTTCAAAGGGTGGCTTCATAAGCTGGCCAAGAACCAGGTTTAAGTCCCATGCCACTGGAGGTGGTCTAATGGGAGGTTTAGTTAAAAGAAGACCTCTCATGAATCTTGCTATAAGAGGATGAGAGGAAATAGGTTGTCCATTGAGAGGCTTGAGGGACGCTGCAATAGCACTCAAATGGACTCTTACTGAATTCGTTTTCAGACCTGCATGGGATAGATGCAGGAGATATTCTAGTAGAGAATTCAGAGGTATTGCAAGAGGGTTTAGACCCTTCTCTGAACACCAAATGGTAAATCGTTTCCATTTGAAAGCATAGGAACGTCTAGTAGAAGGCTTTCTAGAGGCATGAATAACATCTCTGACTTGCTGAGAGAGATGAAAATCTTGAAGGTCTAGGCCCTCAGCAACCAAGCCCTGAGATGGAGCGACTAGGCGTTTGGGTGCCACAATGTTCCCTCTTCCTGGGACAGAAGGTCTGGTGCAGAGCCCAAGTCCAGGGAAGGAGCTTGAGAGAGATGCAGAAGTAGAGGGTACCACACTTTGCGTGGCCAATGTGGTGCTATGAGGATCATGGTCCCTCGATCTCTCTGAAGCTTGAATAGTGTTTTGGGAATTAGGGGAATTGGTGGAAAGGCATAAAGGAAGTCTTGACCCCAGTGAAGGAGGAAGGCATCCTTGGCCTGAACTCCCTGACACGGAATTCTGGAACAGAACCGGGGAAGTTTGACATTGCATGGACTTGCAAAGAGGTCTATGTCCGGGGTTCCCCAAATTCGAAAAATCCTGGCTACCTGGTCCATGTGGAGGGACCACTCGTGTGGAAGCAGAACTCGACTGAGTCTGTCTGCCCAAGAGTTTTGAACGCCTGGAAGATATACTGCCAGAAGATGGATGTGATGCTCTCTGGCGAAGCCCCACAGTCGCAAAGCTTCGTTGCAAAGCGACAGAGAGCCAGTCCCGCCCTGCTTGTTTACATAGAACATGGCTACTTGGTTGTCCGTATGGATGAGGACTGTCCTGTAGCTGAGCAGGGAATGGAACACTGAGAGCTAAGAAAATTGCTCTGAGTTCCAAGAGATTGATATGCAGAGAAGTCTCCTGTGGAGACCAGATGCCCTGGGTGGAGAGAGCCTGCAGATGAGCTCCCCAACCCATTGGAGATGCATCTGTTAGAGTTGCTTGGGGTAGCGACTGCTGAAAAGGGGACCCCAGCAACAGATTTGGAGGGGACTTCCACCACTGGAGAGACCAAAATAGGCGACTGGAGTTTGCTATTTTGTCTGACAGGCAACCTGATGCCTGAGTCCATTAGGTGGACAAAGTCCATTGAGCTGCCTTCATGTGAAGGCGAGCATATGGAACCACATGCACGGTGGATGCCATGTGGCCTAATAGTTGTAGCATTTCTCGAGCAGTTAAATGGGACTTTAACTGTATCTGGGAGGCTAACTGCACCAAGCGTAGGCAACGGGCCTGAGGGAGATAGGCCCTTGCAGTTGTGGTATCCAGCAGGGCCCCTATAAACTCCAGAGACTGAGTAGGGGTGAGATGGGATTTTGGGATATTTATTACCAGTCCCAAATACTGAAGGACACGCATTGTGCAAGTTAGACAAATCTGGGCCTCTGACTGGGATGGAGCTCGAATGAGCCAGTTGTCCAGATATGGGAAAACGAATATTCCTAGGGTGCGTAGAAATGCAGCTACTACTGCCATGCATTTTGTGAACACCCTTGGTGCAGAGGCCAGACCGAAAGGAAGCACCCTGTATTAGTAGTGCTTTCTTTGAAAAAGGAACCGAAGGAACCTCCTGTGTGTTGGATGGATGAGGACATAGGTGTACGCATCCTTGAGATCTAGAGAACAAAGCCAGTCCTGACTCTGAAGGTATGGCAACAGAGTAACGAGAGAAATCATCTTGAATTTCTCTTTGAATAGAAACTTGTTCAATTCTCTGAGATCTAATATGGGTCTGTAGCCCCCTGTTTTCTTTGGAATAAGAAAATAAGGGGAGTAAAACCCTGAGCCCTGTTGAAGAAGGGGTACTTCTTCTATTGCCCCTTGGGCAAGAAGGGTAGCAATCTCCTGACCCAGAAGGCTGAGGAGAGATGTTGGAGAATTGAACTGTTTCACCATGGTGTGGGGAGGAAGGTTTAAGAAATGAAGCTTGTACCCTTCCCTTATAATGGAGAGGGTCCATTGCTCTGCTGTGATTTTCTCCCATCTGGGAGCAAAGTAAGCCAACCTTCCTGGAATGGTGAGGGGCTCTGGTTCTTCCAGAGCTAGAAAGGCTAAGTTCTCTAGTTGCAAGTCAAAGGCCCTGAGGAGGCTGAGGCTGCTGGGCCGTGGGAGGCCTGGCATCCTTTGACTTGGCCTGTTTAGGTGGTTGCTGACGCTTTGCAGCAAAACGACCTGCAGAAGATGCCTGCTGACCATAAGCAGGATAGAATCTTCCCTTTTTAGAAAAAAGTTGTCTTTTTGAACAATCTTTTCTTAGCAGGAGCAGAGGTAGACTTTGAAAGTCGATCCAAAGCAGAGTTCTCAGCATCCATCTGAGTGGCCTTTGCTTTCCAATCCCTGCCAAAAAGGTTTTCACCTGTACAAGGAAGATTTCCCAATTCATCTTGGACCCAAAGTTCCAAATCAGAGGCTTGTAACCAAGCAATTCTGCGTGCACCTATGGCAATAGCCGAGGCTCTGCTTACACACTCAAAAGAGTCAAAGGCTGCACGGTTGGAAAATTTGGAAACATCTTGGGCATGTTTAAGCCAAGTGAGAAATTCCTGCCTTTTATCTTCTGAAATAAAAGGGGCTAAAGTCTGCAGATGATCTGACTATAGGAGTTGATTCTGGAAGCAAGCATATTGGCTTGGAAAACCCTTCGGCCAAAAGCATCAAGGGTCCTGCATTCACGTCCTGGAGGATTAGATGAGTGTCTCTTTGCACTCTTTATTTTCCTCATGGCAGACTCTACCACAATATAGTGGTGAGGAAGCTGAGACTTATGAAAGCCAGGACAAGGCCGGGACACGGTACATGGTGTCTAATCTACGAGAATGAGGAGAGGTAGTAAGAGGAGTCTCCCACATGCTCAACATGAGATCATAGAGAATCTCATGAATAGGTAAAGTAGCTGCTTCTTTAGGAGCCTTAGGATATTGCAAACTATCTAGTTGCTTGACTCTAGGCTCTGACTCAGGGGCCACTGTAATGGAGAGGCCCCTAGCCACTTCCCTAATGAAGTCCTGAAAAGATAAGTCTTCTGGAGGAGACATTCTTCATTTTGGAGAATCAGACTCCTGAGGAAGAAGTACCGGTGCCTCAAAAGAAGCCTCCGACTCAGAGTCTTCGGAGGAATCGAAGTATCGCCTGTCTGGATGCTCTTGTAAAGCCCGATACGCGTACCAAGTGGGATCGACATCGGGAGTAAGTGGTACCGGTTCGGTACCGATGGGCATCATCGGATAGGGTACCGCTGCAGTCGACACTGAAGCCGATGTCGATGCAATCAGTACCGGCACCGGGAACGATGCCGGTGCCGGAATCGGTACCAGCAACGGAGATTGTTGCGGTACCGGAGGCGTCGAAGCCTGCATAAATGCCGTTAAGGTGCGCTGAATGGACAGAATCTTCTGATCCATCGACGCCACCAGAGTCTGGATGTCGGTACCAGTGGAGGCCACCGGTACCCCAGAACACAGCAACAGGTGATCGGTCGAGGCCGAGCCATCGATGTCAACCTGTGACCCCATAGACAATGCTTTGGAAGCCGGAACTTCCCACCGGGGTAATTTTGCCGGTGCGGAATCCTCGAGGACAAGCCCGGAGGCATCTCGATGCTTAGAGGGAGATTTGCCCTTCGAGGACCGGCTAGATTTATGTTTGGTTACCTGAGATCCATGGGGGGAGGAAGAAGAAGCCCTGGAAGACGTCGATGCCACCAAGGCTGCATCAGAGGGAAACAGGGTACTGAGCTTGGCTGCTCGGTTCTGCCGACCTCTTTTAGACATCATGGTACAGGACACACAATCCATGATGGAATGGTCAGGACCCAAACATTTTAGACACCAGTCATGGGTGTCGGTGACAGAAATAGTACCGCCACACTTCGTGCACTTTTTGAACCCGGAAGTGGGCTTCTCCATGAGGAGAAAAAATGTTCAGGCCTAAGGCCCAAACCGAAAATGCACAGTTGAAGAAAGAAAAGTTTTTTGGTTTTTTTTGTAAGAAAGAAAAGAAAAGACCGGCGGTACCGGTCTGACGTCGAAGAAGGCAGACGCGACACAGAAAAATAAAGAAAAAAATAAAGAATTCTTCTGCGGTGACAAAACACGACCTGCTGGCTCCGCGGAAAAGAAGAACTGGAGAGAGGCGGTTGGGAAAGGCGGGAAGGCAGCGCGCAGGCGCTGTGGGATGCTCCCAAAAGCTTTCTTACTGGATGCTGGGGAGCGTTCCCGCGCAGGCTCCGTCGGTACCGATGATACCCATATGTGAAGACTCATTCCTGCTTGTTCCTGGAGATAGCCTGTTCCAACCTGCTTGTTCACATAGAACATGGCTACTTGATTGTCTGTTTGAACTAGGACTGTCCTGTAGCTGAGCTGGGTGTGGAATACTCGAAGAGCACGGAAGATTGCGCTGAGTTCCAAGAGATTGATGTGTAGATAGGCCTCCTTTGGAGTCCACGTACCCTGGATAGAGAGGCCTTGCAGGTGGGCTCCCCAAACCACCTGTGAGGCATCTGTTGTTAGAGTGGCTTGGGGTGGGGGTTGCTGAAAAGGAGACCCCACCAAAAGGTTTTGGGGTGACTGCCACCATTGGAGGGACAAAAAAAGGCAATCTGAGTTTGCTATTTTGTCTAACAGGCAACCTGACGCCTGAGTCCACTGAGTGAATAGAGTCCACTGGGCTGCCCTCATATGAAGGCGAGCATAAGGAACCACATGCACGGTGGATGCCATGTGGCCTAGCAACTGTAACATTTCCCGAGCAGTGAGGTGAGGTTTTAGCATTGCTTGGGAAGCTAACTGCATAATGCGAAGGCAGCGGGGCTGTGGAAGGTAGGCCCTTGTCTGTCTTGTATCCAGCAGAGCTCCTATAAACTCCAGGGACTGAGTGGGAGCAAGGTTGGATTTTGGGAAGTTTATGACAAGTCCCAAATACTGAAGGATGCGCATTGTGTGAGAGAGAGCAACCCTGGCCTCTGGCTCTGAAGGGGCTTGAATGAGCCAGTCGTCTAAGTAAGGGAAGACAAATATTCCCAGGGTGCGGAGAAATGCTGCCACCACAGCCATGCATTTTGTGAACACCCTTGGTGCAGAGGCCAGGCCAAAAGGAAGAACCCTGTATTGGTAGTGCTTCCCTTGAAACAGAAAGCGAAGGAACTTTCGATGAGTTGGATGGATGAGAACATGAGTGTATGCATCCTTGAGATCTAGAGAACAAAGCCAATCCTGACTCTGAAGGTATGGCAACAGAGTTCCCAGGGAAATCATTTTGAACTTCTCTTTTAAAAGGAATTTGTTCAATTCTCTAAGGTCTAAAATGGGTCTGTGTCCTCATGTTTTCTTTGGAATAAGGAAATAGGGGGAGTAAAACCCTGTACCCCATTGGGGAATGGGTACCTCTTCTATTGCCCCTTGGGCAAGAAGCACAGTGACCTCTTGACCTAACTGGTCGTTGAGAGAGGTCTGAGACTTGAACTGTCTTACCATTGCAGGAGGGGGCATGCTGAGGCTTGTACCCCTCTCTTACAATAGACAGACTCCAATGACAGACTTACAATGAAGCTTGTACCCCTCTCTTACAATAGACAGACTCCAATTTTCTGCTGTTATCTGACCCCATCTGGGGGCAAAATGACATAACCTTCCTGGTATGGTGGAGGGTTCTGGGCCGTTCAGGATTAGGAAGGCAAAGTTCTCTAGATAGGAGTCAAAGCCCCTGTGGAGGTTGAGTCTGCTGAGCCGGTTGAGGCTTAGCTGCTTTTGTCTTTCTTTGTCTAGGTTGTTGCTGCTGTCCCTTTTGGGCAGACTGACCTAAACGATGCCCTTGTTGGGTATAGGAGGGATAAAACTTCTTCTTTTTACTGAAGAATGGTTTCTTAGAGGATTTTTTCCTCGCAGGATCAGCTGTAGATTTAGACAGTCTATCCAAAGTGATATTGTCAGCATCTATCTCATTAGCTTTTTCCTGCCAATTCTTGCCAAAGAGATTCTCTCCTGTGCAAGGAATATTCCCTAGTTTAATTTTTACCCAAATTTCCAAGTCAGATGCCTGGAGCCAGGCAATCCTACGTGCACCTATGGCAATGGCAGAGGTTCTGCTTATGCACTCAAAGCAGTCAAAAGCTACACGATTCACAAACTTGGAAACATCCTGAGCATGTTTGACAAGGGCAAGATAATCTTGCCTCTTATCATCAGGAAGGAGAGGGTTCATAAAGCTCTAAATCTCCTGTGACCTCCTTAAGGAACATTCCCATATATAAGATATAGGAACTGATCCTAGCAGAAAGCATGAAAGCCTGGAAGGTTCGACGTCCAAAGGCATCAAGAGTCCTACACTCACGTCCTGGTGGATTAGATGCATGCCTTTTTGCACTCTTTATCCTTCTCATTGCTGACTCCACCACCATGGAATGGTGTGGTAATTGAGTCTTCTGAAACCCAGGACAAGGAGGAACTCGATACATGATGTCGAGTCTTCGAGAGTGAGGAGATGTGGTTAGAGATGTTTCCCACATCCTTAACATGAGATCATGCAAAATCTCATGAATAGGTAAGGTAGCTGCCTCCTTGGGAGCTTTAGGGTATTGCAGGATTTCTAATTCCTTTGCCCTAGGCTCTTTTTCAGGAGCCTCTGTGATGGAAAGACCTCGAGCCACATCTCGGATAAAATCCTGAAAGGACATATCCTCTGGTGGAGACATCCTACGCTGAGGAGAAGAGGAATCCTCAGGAAGAAGTACTCTTGTATCGGCAGAGCTTTCAGAGTCTTCAGACTCATATGAGGATTCGAAGTAGCTCCGATCCGGGTGATCGTGCAAGGCACGGTACTGGTACCAATCGAAGTCGGCATCGGAGTGGTCCGGTACCGACCTGTCGATACTGGATGGACACGCATGACTCGGTCCCAAGTGGTTTCAAGGGCATCGAGGCCGTGAGAAGAGCCGCCAGACTGCGGTCAATAGCCAAGAATCTCTGGTCTATCGACGCTGCCGATGCTTGGGTATCAGTACCGGAAGAAGCGGCCGGTACCCCAGAGCATGGCACCAGTAGTTCTGCCAAGCCTCGAGAACATCCTGGAGCCCCATTAGTGCTTTGGAAGCTGAAGCCTCCCGCCGGGGCAATTTTGCCGGTGAAAGTCCCTCAAGGGCAACGCCAGAGGCATCTCGCTGTCTAGAAGGAGATCTACCCTTTGAGGACCGGCTAGATTTATGTTTAGTTACCTGAGATCCATGGGAGGAAGACGAAGCCCTGGACGACGTCGATGCCACGGAGGCTGCATCGGAGGGAAAAAGGGTGCTAAGCTTAGCAGCTCGGTTCTGCCGGTCCCTTTTCGACATCATCCCACAGGCAACACACTCTGAAATAGAGTGGTCAGGACGTAAACATTTGAGGTACCACTCATCGGTGTCGGTGACGGAGATGGTACCGCTACACTTAGAACACTTTTTAAAACCCGAAGCGGGTTTTTCCATTCTGAAGGAAAAGTTGGGCCTAGTACCCAAAATGGCGCATATCACCTGAGAGAAAATTACTGGAAAGACTCCAGCAGAAAGTTTTTTTTGTTTTTTTTTTAAAGAAAAGAAATAAGAAGAACCGGCGGTAACGGTGTAGCATCGAGGGAAGGCAGACGTGACCACAGAAAAGAAGAATAGAAGGGATTTTTTTCTGCAGTGACAGGATGTGCGACCTGTTGGCTCGGCAGAAAATGAAGAACTGGAGAGGGACAGTTGGGAAAGGCGGGAAGACAGCACGCAGGCACTGTGGGATGCTCCCAAAAGCTTTCCTATTGGACGCTGGGGAGCGTTCCCGCGCAGGCTCCGTCGGTACCGACGATACCCATATGTGAAGACTACATTCCTGCTTGTTCCTGGAGATATGAAGAAACAGCTCAGACACCAACCTCCTACCGTGCTGCCATCTTGACTCCCATTCTGCTTCCAATATTGGACTCCTGTTGACCTCTGCTCCCCCCTAATATTCACCCAGACCAGAACGTGGTCAGACCAAGTCCAATCTTCTATTTTGCAATCTCTCACCAGTGGCAGCAAACACTTATCCACCAAAAGGAAGTCTATGCGCAAGTGGGAGTCATGCACAACTGAGTAGAAGGAAAAGTCCCTCCTACCCCCCATTCCTCTCCTACCATATATCTATTGCATCCAGTGTATCCAGTAACAATTTCAGTTTACATCTCGTTACCCTCAATACACTCCCCCCTCCCCCAAGATATATCCAAGGAAGGGCTAGGAGCCACATTAAAATCCCTCCTACCGTGAGTAATCCTTCCATAAAGGATAAAACCTTTTCCATCAATCTAAAAAAAAAAACCCTGCCCCCACATTAGGGGTGTATATGTTGACCAAGGTAAACTTCTGACCCTCCCAACTCAATTTTAGGCAAATAAACCGTCCTCTCCACATCTCCCCCACCTATCCCACCAAATCCGTTGGAAATCAAAATTCACCCCCATTTTTTTCTTTCCTCTTCAAGGCCAAAAAAACCCTCCCATATTTCGGGTGACATATCTGCAGCTCATCCTTGGCAAGAAGATGAGTCTCCTGGATGAACCACACTGAACCCCGTAATCTCTTTAATTCCTTAAACATCAACTGTCTTTTCCTGTAGGAGTTGAGACTCCTAACATTAAGGGAAACAACCTTCAGGTTCCCCTTCCTTCAACTCCTTTGCCCAATACTAGGGAAATCCCGCCCTCACCCACCCCTCTCATCACATCCCCCTCCTGTTAACCCTCCCCTCCCCCCACTCCCAACCCCAAACACACATCGAGCATAAGTCTCATTCGGCCACATCCACACCAGAGGCAAGATGCCATCAGGTCCTCATACACACTTAACCCCAACCCCACCATACACAACTATCATTCCTTTGCTTCATCCCCCTTCCTGAGCTCACAATCATACAAGCCCACATCAGCCCAGGCACACCACCCTCTCCCATTGCTCAGCTCCATCCCCATCTCAGCCATGCCAGAACAAACAACAAGAAAACCATAACAGTCAATCCAGTCCATCAGTCTGCTATTCCATCACTCTTGAGCACCTTCTCGCGTTGTCTTCTCAGCGTCCGGCCTCCTTGGTGAGCCCACTGCTATCCAATATTCACATTCTTCACTGCTTTATCAGCAGTCACATCCAATCTGATAGAATTCAGTAAATTCTGCCATCCAACCCTTTGCATAGCTTTTACAGCCTCCTCCACCAACTTAGCCAACGTTGTAGTCCCTGAGATGCTAAAACTGTATTCCAAAGGGAAATATTCACTTGTAGCAGATCACTTCCTCCCTCAGCTGCTTAGTAACCTCCTGGAAATCTTGACATTTTTTAATAGGGTAGGTAAGCCCACAAAAATGTCTTCGAATGAGTCCTCCCATTTGAGTTCCCCCACTTTTCAGGCTGTTGCCATCACTTCTTTGGTGGAGAATTTGTACATATAAGCCACCACATCTCTTGGTTTGTCTCCTTTGAGCAGGCCCAAAGCCCTGTGTACCCGTTCCACCTTAAAGCACATATCAGAGGCATCCATACCCATGGCTTTCACCAGCGCTTTTCAAAATTGTTCCGTTAATGCTTTATAATTAACTGTTTCCTCCATCTTGGGCAGATCATGCAGCCCGATATTACTCCTCCTGGAGCAATTTTCCAAGTCTTCTAATTCAGTCCAAACTTTCTCATTTGCTCCTTCCAATGCTGCGGCCTTTGCCTGATGCTGTTCCTTGTGCTCATCAAAACACTTCTCTGTTCTCTCAACACGCTGTGCCATGTTCACCAGCTCCGTGTGTATTTCCACCATCCATGTCTGGATTTCTGATTTAACATTCAATATCTCCTGCTTCAAATCCATTATCCATTCTCAGAGCTCTTGAAGCAGCTTCGCCAATCCCTCCTGCCGTGGGGTCTCCCCCAGCACTCACCGACTTCTTTTCGCTAGTCATTCCAGTCCTTGCTGGTACCATTTTGTGCCCGCCCGAGGTTATGGAAAGAGGGGATTTGAAGGCAAACTATTTTAAATCCACTGCGCTCTGACATGTCATCCACTTCAGCACGACCTCTATCGCCCATGCTGCAGCCTGCTGAATCCCAGGAAGAAAAAAGACTATTTTGGGGGGAATTTTGCTTGCTGCCTGTGAAGCTCTGCACTTAAGCGGCCATATTAGACAATGACATCACATCCTCCATTCCACTAATTATCATCAAGCAGAAGACCAATACTGTTGCATGGACAAGAGAAGAAAGTGATAAATACTTCCTGGGTGGAAGATTGGAACGACACAATGTGGAAACAAAGGAAGGGGCTCTTTAAAAATATCCAAAAGCAAAACAATGCAGATGGATCTGTGATGCACGCCTAGTGCAGTTAACTAAAGACGAAAAGGCTGCTGTACAGAAGCATCCACAACTGGCTGTGATTACCAAAAGCCTGACATAAAAAGTACATAAATTTCTAAGCATACCTAAGAAAATTATGGGAAGAATGAATGATGGATGATACAGTAACAACCTACACAAAAGGCAGATATCATAGGAAAGCAACCTCTGAAACTATCGGTGAGTAGCTCATGTATGAAGGGAAGCATCAGTGAGAACTGTAAGAGTTTTAAAAAAGCTGGGCTATTAATCCACAGAGAGGAAGCCTTAACCAGTGGTTGCTACAACTCTTGAAACTGAAGGGAAGAAAACGCAAAGAATAATGAATGCAATGAGATGGAAGCTGAGATTGACAAACATGCTGCCAAACTTAATAAACCAAAAAGTCGTGTAATTTAAAATAAGGAAAATGCCATTTGGAGGTATATCAAATTTTGTGAATGAATGAATAAATAAAATAAACATTTTTTATAAGACCATAAAAATAGCAGAAAAATCAAACTTGTCAAACACAATGAACTGTTGAGTAATTAAAAATGTCTTTTTGTACTAAATTGGTAATGGTCATAGCATGCTTGTATTGTCTTTTGTGGAATTTATTCTCAAGTTAAGACTACCCCATGCGGGGTCATGTGATGAGGATTTGCTGAATGGATGCGCCGAGGCAGGGCTCCATGTCCTGACCCGATAAAACTGCTTTAAATGGCGCAAAATAACTGTGGTAGATTGAAGCAGGCCCTCCCGAGTCCCGACCCTTCCTAGCAGCCCGCTGTAGTCTAAAAGCGATCAAAATTGAGCAGGAATTCCGGGGATACTGGTGAAAACAGCGCAGCTGGCAAAAGAGAAACTAGCAGGAACGGAGGGCAAAATAATGGCAGAGATGCAGGCTGCGACAGGCATGATCTCAGAGGAAGCCCTGTGGGAGCTTACAAAGCATCTCACAACCATACTAGATGAAAAATTCACCCGCCTACAGACATCCATAGATGATATTAAAGGGATTCTGGAGGGACAATGTCCCACTTAAACACAGTGGAGGGCAGAATGGAACAGCAAGAAGATTGCATAACACAGCTGGAAGCGCAAATAACCACTTTAGAGCAAAGCAGAGCAGACAGAGCTTGTTGGAAAAGATTTACAATCAAGAGAACTGGGGAAGACGCAACAACTTACGGGTAATTGGGCTACCTGAATCCCTCAAGGAGGCTGAGATCTGGGGAGGTAGTGGAGAAGTGGCTACCTCAACAACTGGGATTCACACCCATTAGAGGAAAAATGTGGCAGAGCATGTGCAAAGACTCGAAACACGACGCAACGATATGGGCAAGCCTAAACTGGTGATAGTCAGAATTTTGAACTTTGCTGACAAGCACAGACTCATGTGCCTTGATTGTAGGATAAGGCGGTATAGAAATATTGTTAAATAAATAAAATAAATAAATAAATAAATGGGGCTCTACTGAGGTAAGAGAGATCTCAGCTATAAGGGCAGCCCCTTGCTCCTCTTCAAGGACTATTCAGCGAGAGTAGCAGAGCACAGATGCGAAATGGCCTGTACTACTACTACTACTGAGCATTTGTATAGTGCTACAAGACGTACACAGCGCTGCACAGATATGTAAGAGACAGTCCCTGCTCGTCAGAGCTTACAATCTAGTCAAGACAGACCACACAGCGATTCACTTTACTCTGCAATTCCTGGCCAGAATGAAAGTGACCCACAACAATCGAACACAGCAACTGGACACTCTAGAGGCAGAAAAGGCCTTTGTGGCAGGGCTCCCACAATCATGAGCAGAAAAAGAGCGCTAAGGACATTACACGATGGGACTCTTCAGTTTGGTTTAATATTGTTTATGCCCAGTTGGCAGAGAGGTTAAATGTTAGGCACAAGATGAAACCCCCATGAGGAACGGCCCCCATGCCGCAGAGTGATAATCAGCAGGCCGGAGGAAAGATGAGACAGAACAGGACAACAATGAAAACAACTAATGGGGGCGCCAGGGCCGTACCGATCGTGAAATGAGCCCTGTGCGACTTGCACATCAGGCGTGCCCCCCCCCCCGTACCTCCATCTAGCCCCTTTATGGGGGCAGGAGAGAAGAGGCGCGCTCGATGTGCAAGTCACTGGCATGTTAAGCAGGTCTGATCCTTCCTGGAAGGACCAGACCTGCTTAGCGTGCCACGAGAAGGCTTAAGGGGCGCATTTCAGCTGTCTACCATTGCCTGCCGCCGCTGAGAGAAGAAAAAGTGGCTGCGGCAAGCAACGTCAGACAGCTGAAATGCGCCCCTTAAGCCTTTGCGCCCCGTGCTGCTGCACCGCTCGCACAGGGCTAGGTACGGTCCTGGGGGGCGCACAGCTGCCAAATGTGGACACCAATTGGAAGTCGGAGTAGCCCTGAAGGGATAATTGATGTGGCTGGTGACCCTATGGGTATGGATGGGGGTTGACTAGTGGATGTGAATGTGACATCGCTTGGATTATGCATGCAGGGGGAATTGGAGAGGGACAGTTCAGGTTGGTGGGCTGGAGAAGGCCACGCCCTTAAAAGGAAGATCAGCGAGCCACAGACTCAGCTGGCCAACAACATTAGACGGGACAGGAAGGGGTAAAGAAGAAGGGGATATAGAGAGGGGAGAGAAGGGCAATGAAGAAGAGAAAGGGGGCGGGGGAAGGGTAGTCAAGTAAATGCATGCTCCCCAGTACTATGGCCACAAGACAGAGTATGGGAAGGGATAAACCTTTTCTTCTGGGAGACAGGAAAACCCCGCGAATGGTATTGGAGATCACTGAGAACTGACCTAAAGCACAGGAAAAATGTTGGGTAAACTAAAGATATGTATGCTAAACGTAGACAGCATACACTCACTGGTTAAATGCACTAAGCTACAGTCCTTCTTTGGGAAAGGAGGAGCAGACGTACGAGGTGTGACAAAAAAGAAACGAGACTGTGGCAGCCACGCCCATGACTCAATGCCAATTGGCTAACCACTTATGTCCCTGTGTTGTGCAACATCTCGCCACTATTCTGCTATAATATTTTTCATCTCTCTCACTCTGTTTTTCTTTTTCAGGTTTTTTTGTAGCACACTGCTCCATCACTCTGTGACGCAACTGGAGGTGGCAGAAATATGGAGCAAAGAATCAACTTGAAATTTCTGGTTAAGTTGGAGAAGGGCCCAACTGAGTGTCTCCAACGTCTCCAAAAGACTTATGGAGAAGATACAATGTCAAGGCCGCGAGTCTTCAAGTGGCACAAACTCTTCAAGACTGGCTGCGAGGAGGTGGAGGATGACCCTGTCAGGACGGCCTTCCATGACAAAGACGGCTGAGAACATTGACAGAGTGAACCAGCTGGTGTGGAGTGATCGCAGATTGACGGTGCGGATGATAGCTGAGGAGCTCAGCCTGAACAGGGAGTCAGTGCGGACCATCTTGGTGCAGGAGCTGGGAATGCAGAAGGTGTGCACCAAGATGGTGCTCAAGCTTTTATCGGATGACCAGAAGGAGCAACGGGTCAATGTTTATCGAGACTTGCTAGAGAAGATCGGGGAAGATCCAGAGTTTGTTGGCTGAGTTATCACAGGAGACGAGACTTGGGTCTTCCAGTACGACCCTGAAAACAAGAGACAGAGCCTGCAGTGGAAGACTCGACTGTCACCCATACCCAAGAAAGCGCACATGTCCAAATCAAGGATTAAGGTCATGCTGATCACATTCTTCGACCAGAAGGGAGTGGTCCATCATGAGTTTGTGCCTGAGGGTCAGATAAGTCAACCAGCACTTCTACCAGCAGGTCCTCAATCGCCTCCATGACTGGGTTTGGCGCAGCAGGCGGGCTCTGTGGAGAGACAAGTTGTGGCTGCTCCACCACGACAACGTGCCCATACACACTGCGCTCAGTGTGAGGCAGTTCTTGGCCAACAAACAGATCACAGTTCTCGACCACTCTCCTTATTCCGCTGATCTCCCATCGTGCGACTTCTGGCTCTTCCCCAGGCTGAAGACTGTGCTCACAGGAACTCATTTCGCCTCTGTAGAAGAGATCAAGGCCACTGTGACGAGGGAGCTGAGGGACCTCAAGGACTTTACTGTGCTTCTGTATGTGGCATAAGCGAATGCAGAAGTCCATTAACTCTAGGGGGGGGATTACTTTGAAGGGGACAATGCATAATTTCTCTGTAGATTTTGTAATAAAACATTTATGGGACAGTCTCATTTATTTTTTGTCACACCTCGTAGTATTTATGCAGGAGACCCACTTGAATACAGGACAGCATTGGAAGTTAATGAAAGGATGGGTGGGTGAAATGGGAACTGCTTCATATATTAGGAGGCAAAGAGGAGTGACCACACTAATAAAAAAATGGGTCCCCTTTGTTGCACACAAAAGCATGGCGGACCCAGAGGGATGCTACCACCTATGGGGTGGAGAAATACAAGGAATGAAAATTACATTTTGCAACATCTATGCCCCAAAGTGTATCAGCATAGTTTTTTCACCTCCCTCCTCACACGAATACTAAGCTTTGGAGACTATTTGTGGGTAGTGGGAGGAGACTTCAATGTACCAAGGGACCTGTCTATTGACTGCAAACCCCCAAGGGCGGGGCAAGTGGCAAAACGAGGGGTGAAATTTTTCTTCATGAACTGAACCTAGTAGATGTGTGGAACACTACACCCAAATGAGGCAGACTTCAAGTTCTACTTGAACCCACAAGGATGCTACTCCCACTTAGACTATATGCTCACATCAGAGGGTATGTTCCAAGATTAACCAAGGCCATCGGAGGAGACATAGGAATATCAGTCTACATGCCGGTCTGGATAAACAGCCATGGAATCCCAGGGCGAGGGGACGGGGGGTGGCATATGAACCCTACCCTATACAAAGACCAAGCATTTCACACACACCTACAAGAGGCATGGAAAAACTACTGGCAAATCAACAAAGACCCCAATATGGACCCGCGCACCCTTTGTGCGGCTGCAAAGGCCACCATGAGTGGAGTGATCATAGAGTATACCATATGTAGGAGATGAAGGGCGGACCAAGAAGTCCTACGCCTGTCTCAGAAGCTCCATGACTATAAAAAAACAGCACATTCATACCTTAAAAGCTGAAGATAAGGCACAGATGCAAAGCACTCGCAGAGAACTAGACTCCCTATTGACCCAACGCGCGGAGAGGGATATAAAGCTTTACAAATACCAACTCTATCGCTGGGGAAACAAGGGGGATGCCTATTGGTTCACCTGGTGAGCCCAGCCAAAAGGAAAAGCACTATAAGCACCCTAAAAAACACAAATGGCACAATGCTAACAGATGAACAGGCTATCAGAAGTAAGTTTTGTCAGTACTACACCCAATTATATGATCCAGACCCACGAGATTTTCAAAAGCAAGAGGAGTTCTTCCAGGACCTGGTGCTGCCTGGTCTGGGGGACGAGGAGAAAGAACTCCTCAATGTCCCCTTTACACAACTGGAGACATACCAAGTTATCAAAGAAACTGGTTAGCAAAGGCTCCGGGATCGCATGGACTGGGTCCAGAATTTTACAAAATCTTAGGAAAGGAAATATGCCCCCTCTTCCTAAAACACTGCAGAGAAGCGCTGAAGGAGGGAGATCTTGGACACCAACAGAACACAGCCACAGTTGTAGATTTGACAAAACTAGGAAGGGATTTCCAGCAGGTGGGCTCCTATAGACCCATATCCCTACTTAACCAAAATGTAAAACTCATAGTGGCTATACTAGCAAAATGATTGGGTAGGGTCATAGCTAGTGTAATACACCCAAACAGGGTTGATTTGTGCAAGGACATTATGCCTCCTCGAATCTCCTGAGAGCCCTAGCAGTATTATACGAGGGTAGGCAGAAAGGAGACAATATTATCATTAGCCTGGATGTCGAAAAAGCCTTTGACAATGTGTCATGTGACTATATGTTCTGGGTGGCAGAGCACTTTGGGATCCAGGGAACCTTCCTGGAATAGATTCAGACCCTGTACCTACGGCGCGGATCATGGTAAATGGGGGCCTCCCAGAATATTTACGCTATACAAAGGAACGAGCTAGGGTTGCCCCCTTTCACCAATGTTATTGCTACTAACACTAGAGTCCCTGGCTGCAAAAATCTGGCAGACAAAGGAATGGGAGGGTATCAGGGGGGGGACATGAGACATACAAGATTAACTTATTCGCAGACGATATGCTGTTTCTTAGCCAGGATTGAAAAAAGAAAGGCAGGGTGATGGACAAAATAGAAACTTTTGGGACTTTCTCAGGCCTCAAATTAAATTGGGGGAAATCAGAGGCCAAGGCTGCCTCTCACGAGTGTCAGTGCCGGCAGGTTTCCCTTTGGCATGGGCAGGGGAATATCTCAAGTACCTTGGCCTCTATGTATGCCTGGAGCCACGAAAAGTATACAAGAAAAACATTAGAGGCAAACTTGTAGAACAAAGCTCTCTGTGAGTGTTGTAGAGAGCTACTCCTGTCCCTTTCTGGAAGGGTGGCATTGGTTAAAATGGTGGTGCTGCCGTGTATCTTGTACCCTCTCCAGATGATAACCTTTAGGGTATGGGGACAAGAAGAACAAGTATACAAATCTATGTTCCGCAGCTTCCTGTGGTGCGAGAAAGGCATCAGGATTAGCTATGCTAAACTGGGTGCAGACAAGGACAAGGGGGGGGGGGGGGTGAGACTCCCGGATGTACACCTATACAATGCAGCAGCGCTGGTGAGGTGGATCCATGAACTACATAATAGAGAGACCTGATGCACCCCCAGAGGCTTCTTTGATACCAGCTGCTGCCCTTTTCAGCTTTTTTAGCTTAATACAAATAGGAAAAGAATGCCACTGGACAGCAATAAAAGAGGGGTGGCTAAACAATCCTCTGAGAAAAACATGGTCCTGGTGGCACACAAGGGAGACAGAGGAACCAGCAGATTACCCTTTGTGGATCTAGTGGGGAACTCATAATTTGCCCCGGGAGTGGGCAAGTCACTTTTTGAGCAATGGGCCATGAAGGGTTACAGGTATGTGGGGCAGCTGCTCAAGCTAGGGAACTAGGGGTTTCCTGCCTTTGAGCAAATCAAACAGAAATGGGACATACCGAACTCACATCTTTGGGCCTACCTAGAGTCGCCACTATGTAGAGAGTTGGCTTAGGGGAGATGAGACCCAGCAGGGTTTCACTGAAGTGGAAGAGTAGTTACTCACCTGTAACAGGTGTTCTCCAGGAGCAGCAGGAATCAGTCCTCACATATGGGTGACATCGACGCCGATGGAGCCCCTGCGGAGCATTTCCCCAGCTTTCTAAGAAAGCCTTTGGGAATACTGCATGCATGCGCGGTCCCCTTCCCGCCTAAAGGTGCCATCTTGCTCAGTCAAATGACATAGCTAAAAAACAGCACACAAAAATGTAAAAAAATAAATTATGTACAACTGCAACTCCTAGGGGAGGAGGGAGGATTGTGAGGACTGATTCCTGCTGCTCCTGGAGAACACCTGTTACAGGTGAGTAACTACTCTTTCTCCAGGACCAAGCAGGAAGTCAGTCCTCACATATGGGTGACTCCCAAGCTCTGGGCTACCAAGGAACCCAGGCTGAACAAGAGAACTCCCTCTAGTCCCAGCATCACAGAAAGGCTTTTCACTGAAAGAACCTCCACCGGTAGCCCAACGGAGGGCTGGAGGGCAGGAGTTGCCTAAACCTCAAAGAGATTCCGGAGTACTGCCTGGCCAAAAGCACTGTCCCTACGGGACTCCCTCTCCAGGCAGTAATGAGCTGCAAAAGTCTGGCTTGAGGACCAAGTTGCAGCCCTACAGATGTCTGCCAATGGTACAGAGCGGAGATGAGCTACTGAGGCAGCCATTGCCCTGACACGATGGGCCGTGACCCGACCCTGCAAGGGAAGGTCAGCCGCCCTGTAAGCCCAGGTGATACAGTCAGCCACCCATATGGACAAGGTACGCTTGGACACAGCTAACCCCAAATTATTAGCAGCTCGGTTTTGTCGACCCCTCTTGGACATCATGGCACAAGCCATACACTCAGAGATGGAGTGGTCAGGACCTAAACATTTAAGACACCACTCATGGGTGTCGGTGACGGAGATGGTACCGCCACACTTGGTGCACTTTTTGAAACCCGAAGCAGGTTTTTCCATAGTGGAGGAGATTTTGGGCCTAAGGCCCAAAATGGTGCGTGCATCTGGAAAAGAAAAGTTTGGAAAAAAATAGTATATATATATATTTTTTATTTTAAAAGAAAGAAAGAAGAACCAGCGGTACCAGTATAATGTCGAGGAGGGCAGACGCGACTACAAAAAAGAAGGAATAAGGAAAAGATTTTCTGCAGTGACAGGAACAACGACCTGCTGGCTCCACGGAAAACGAAGAACTGGAGAGAGGCAGTTGGGAAAGGCGGGAAGGCAGCACGCAGGCGCTGTGGGATGCTCCCAAAAGCTTTCTAATTGGACGCTGGGGAGCGTTCCCGCGCAGGCTCCATCGGTACCAACAATACCTATATGTGAAGACTACATTCCTGCTTGTTCCTGGAGATAGCACAGTTACTTACCTGTAACAGGTGATCTCCGGGAACAGCAGGAATAAGTCTTCACATATGGGTACGTCGGTACCGACGGAGTCTGCGCGGGAACGTTCCCCAGCATCCAATTAGAACGCTTTTGGGAGCATCCCACCATGCCTGCGTGCTGCCTTCCCACCTTTCCCAACTGCCTCTCCTCAGTTAAGTTTTAAAGCTGAAACAAAGCGAGAGAAAGAGGGGAAAGACAGAGATAGAGAGATACAACTCCTAGGGGAGGTGGGTGGGTTTTGAAGACTTATTCCTGCTGTTCCCAGAGATCACCTGTTAAAGGAAAGTAACTGTGCTATCTCCAGGAACAAGCAGGAATGAGTCTTCACATATGGGGACTCCCAAGCTAAGATGCCTGGAGGAGTCCCAGCATGTTGCGAATCTGAGAAGGCCATGCTATTCGACAAATCTCAGGCATCCTGGGGATGGAGGGTAGGAGTTGAACTAAAAAGATATGCTATGGACCAGCTGGACCAAACAGGACGCTAGAGAGGAGACCCTGTGTAGATAATATCTAGTAGTAAATATTGAACTGGAATTTAGCAATAAGGACCTCACCTGGAGGTATTGTAAAAAGTTTATGGAGGTTCATATGGAACTGCTAACATGAACCAGCAGAATATCCTCAAGGAATACCTCAATAGAGAGCAGAGGTAATAAACTATGCAAAAGACAGGTTGAGGTCAGAACCTTTAGGGCAAGAAAGTCCCAGTGGAGACTGGGGTAGTTCAATGAGGCAGGACTTTTGCGGGAAACGTGGAAGTCCCTATTAGATAAACCTGAAGTTCTTTTGACCCTAAAGAGACATAGTTCTTATAGGAGAAGAGGGGCTTTGAAGACCCCTATATCTGATAACAAAGAAGGACAGAAGCATGAGGCATTGTAGCCTCCTATTTTCTGAAGATTCAGAATGTCCTTCTTAAGTGAAGTTACTTAGGGAAAACAATGGTACATGGAGGACTTCAGATGTACCTAAAGTGAAGGTCATGGTGGAAACCCTTTAACTACCACAGGGAAGTGGTTGTTTATGTAGAATCCTGAACATGCTGGAGCAGCATTGAAAAGGATAGTGACTATCTTTCGGGGCCGTATAGGTAAATCTCTCTCTATCTATCTATCTATCTATCTATATCTCTCTCTCTCTCTCTCTCTCTCTCTCTCTCTCTATCTCTCTCTCTCTCTCTCTCTCTCTCTCTCTCTCTCGCTATATATATATATAGTCATGAGGCTGGTACTAATAAAGATGCATAGTTGAAAAGAAACCCTGTTTCTCACAGAGATCTAGATGTGCAATTACCTCAAAGCACAGCTAGAGGGGGCAGGAGTGATCATACAGAAGCTAATGAGGCTAGGAGATCTAACCAGTTGCACCTGGGAATGAGCCCGGGAGATTCAAAGAGAAGATCCCTTTATAAGCAGAAGTTTAATTCTAGCAAAGCAGAGTGGGAGAGAAAAAGCCAAGCAGTAAGGAGCACGGCTGCAGAAAGGGAAGCAGCAGAACAAGGAGCAGAAGGACTTGGAGAAGGAACAAGGAGCATGGCTAAGGAAAGAAGGAGAGACCTGAAGGAAAGAATCCTCCTTGAGCAAGCCCAAGGGAATGGAATTCACAGAGGTGGAGTTCAGAGGGGCCAAGCTACCAGAGCAGGTGTTCAGAGGGAGTCTGCTGGGGAAAGCAGTCAGGCTGGAGAGTGTGCCACTCCCTGCTCAAGCAACGTTCCTGAGTCCAAAGCTGTGAGATGTATCCAGAGAATTAGAGAACCAGGTTTGGAGGAAGACCTGCAGTCACTGGAACCTGCTGGACAAGTTTTACCAGGTACTCGAGGAAAAGGAGTTTCTAGCAAAGCTACTTTACCACTGAAGCATAGAGCTGAATCCATACCAGGTTTTGCTAAGCTGCCAGGAAGCACAGCACTGCTCAGAAGCTACCGGCAGAAAAACTGTTGCAAAAGAGACGTTCTTGGGAGAGAAGGCTCCAGGGAGTCCAGCTACAGAAACTCAAGGTATGAAAGCTTTATTCCTGCTAAAGAATGCTTAACTCCTAGAAGCACTGCTAAAGCAAATACTCATTTTGTAAGAAGAAGAAAGAAATCAGAGTGGTTTCAAGAATTACCAAGAGAACTTAAAACCCAATCTTATTGGAGGCAGGTCAGTGGAGACAGTCCATGTAAAGCTGTGACAGCCAGGGACAGTATTTACTCCACGGGGGAAAGTAGTGAGGCAGAATCTATGGACATAGAAGATATAAATGCTATTCCCATGCCTCAGGAAGACGATATGGATTGTGGGTTGTGTATGGCTACTAGCCTAGAGTCTATAGCCACCGTGTAAATAAGAAGAAAACTTGTTTAATTGTTTTTGTTTGGAATGAACTGAATTCCTCCATTTTCCTTGGCACTAATTGTGAAGCTACTAACAGTTAGTCCACCTGTTTATTACTGGAACTTTTTCAAACAAAGGACATTCTTTGATTTCCACTGTCTTAAATGAACCCTTGCACAGAGGGGAAATAAAAGCCTTGTTTCCCTACACTCTTGGCTGAATTATGTGCACACAAGGAGCTGAAAATAGATAAGACCAAACTCCATTTTTGGCCTTACATTACACCACGCTCCTTGAAAATAAATATATCGTGGAGCATGCCCTTACCGCCCTTGGCCACTAGGGGCTGCCACCACGACAATATATATATATATGAACCTAGGCAGACAGATAGAAAGAAATATATATATATATATATATATATATATATATATATATATATATGGGTACAGACATGCAGATGTCTATATACATGTATGCATAAATATATACCCATGTCCCCACATAGGGATATGTGAAGAGAGAAAGATTCATCTAATAACAAGAAGGGAATACCTGCTTGAGGAGATGTTTAGAGAATCCATTCTCCTTTGTTGTGAGTGGGAGAGCTAAGGGAGTGCTCTCACTGACAAGGAGAAGTATAGAGTTTTCTAAGAACTCTAGCCCTTGAAAAACCAGGAATGGAGGATGTTTTAATCTGCTGACAGTTAGTTTGGATCCTTCCATAACTCCAGCATGACAGCTGGAGAAGAAGATGCAATCTTGCGCTCAATATTAATTACTCCATGAAGAATTGAGGATGGAAGGAAATACAAAAACAAGGACTGACTGTCACTGAAAGAAAACCATCCCTGGTGAAGAGGTCCACTGGGGATGTGAACCAACCCAGGGGATTGGATAATTCTTTAGGTCTTCATTTAATTAAAGGTGTCCTTTATTGAAGAAGACGACTTTAATGGAAATGGTAAGGGTAGGGAAGAACCCAATAAAGCCCTTCCTAACCATCTGGAATTATTTGCTCTCTAGCAAGAGCCCATAGTGCAGAGCTGCTCTGTAGAAATGCAGAGAGCATGTTGCAGGTTGGTTAGAAGAAAAAACTGGCTGTTTAAGAGCCAGTATGTAACCTGAACTACTCCGCCAATGCCCAAGGATTGGGAAAGGCTAAGGATAGAAGATATGCTGCAACAAGAAAACCCGAGAAGGTTCTTAGTCTGTCTGGGACTTAGTACTAAGACCAGAAAGATTGATATTGGAGATCAAGCCCTGGGTGCTTGGTTAGCAAGTTAGTGGTCTAAACACTAAGAGCCCCTGCATTCTAAGTATTGTTAGAGCGGCAGAACAAATCTTAGGTCCCAAGATTAGAAAAAGACCTACAGACATAAATAGGAGTGGTAAAACTCCATCATTGTCTGAGAAGCTGCCACGAAAACAAGAATGCAAGGTGGAGACAACTCTGAAAAGAAACTCAGGGGCTTAGGGATAAGCCCTCAGTTAAGTAATATCACTCTTACAGACCAAAATGTCTTAATAAGAGGGGCAGAGTTGAAAAAGACTTACGATGGAGTAAATCTTTGAAAAGAATAGTATGAGACATGCTGATACAGGAGAAACTGTCAAAGGTAAAGGTATAGACGACCTTATTGATAGCTGTTACTCCTCTATCTACTTAGAAGGAAGAGGAGTAACCTTACTACCTGTACAGCATAATCATGCTAAGGAACTCTATGAGCTAAAAGTCAGGATGTCTCTTTAATGTAAAGTTTTGGATGGAACCGATGTAGATGCTTGTAAGAGAAGAAACAAACTACAGGTTCTAAACCTCAAAGTAGGAAGAAGGATTCAGAGAAGAGTCTATCAGCAACCCTACGACTGCTGGGTTTGCTGAAGCGGTTGAGGTTGTGGTTTCTTTAGCCTGTTTTGATGCTTCCCCTGTTTGGAAACAGCTGTATGATGGGTAGAGAAAGGATAAAACTTTTTCCCCTTGGGGGAATAAAGTTTGGTAGAAGATTTTCTACCAACTGGGATAGAGGAAGGTGTAAACAATCCTTTGAAAGCAACAGTGCCAGTGGTGAACTGAGCAACTTGTCGTAAAGTCTCTGTGTTAAAGAGATTCTCCCCAGTACAAGGAGTATTTCCCAGCCTTTCTTGTACCGATGTATCCAAGTCAGAAGCTTGGAGCCAGGCGATGCGTCATGCCCCTATGGCTATAGCAGAGGTTCTGCTAACAGACTCAAAACAGTCCAGGGTAGCATGAGTAAGAAACCTAGAGATATTTTGAACATGACTAACCAGTAAAGTGTAGTCTGCTCTTTTGTGATCCTGAAGAAAAGGAGTCAAAAACAGCAAACTGTTTGTGAGCTCTTCAAGAGATAGTCCCATATAGACTATCTATGAGAGAATTCTTGTTGAAAACATGGATGCCTGGAAGCTTTTACGTCCAAAGGCATCTAAAGTTCTAGATTCACGACCTGGCGGATAAGAAGAGTGCCTTTTAGCACTTTTCACACGCCTCATTGCTGATTCCACAACAAGAGAATGATGTGGAAGTTGAGTCTTTTGAAAACCTGGAGAAGGGGGCACCTTGTACAGAGAGTCAGTGGCCCTTGAAGGTGGGGATACCTTTAAAGGAGTTTCCCACATTCTAAGTACAAGATCCTGTAAGGTTTGATGCAAAGGGAGCATGATAACCTCCTTTGGAGCCTCAGGGAGACACAGAAACTCTGAATCTCCTGGTGCAGGATCTTGATCAGGTATGGAAATGGCAAGTAACCTTGCCATATCAAGTAGGAATGCTTGAAAAGAAATTTCCCCAGAAGGGGATCCTCTATTATGAGGAGTGAAGGTCAGATCTGTTGAAGATCTAGCCTTAGCACTAATGGATTGATCCATTGGAGTACCAGACCCAGAAAGGTGGAGCATCGGGTTATCCTGAAAGGATAGTCGGTGGTACCGCTCGAGGTCGGTACTGCGATGAATCGGTGAAAAACTATCCATGCCAGGGATGGACTCCAAACTCGGTACCGAAGGAAGCGAGCTTGTGGAAGTAAGCATGGAAGGCACCGGTACCGATGCAAAGGTAGGAAACGGTACCGGCAGTGGTATTGCAGCCGTTACCGACATCGGACGATCAGTCTGAGGCGACTCTAACGGTACCGAAGGTACCGAGAGCGGTAGACTTTGATCTCCGGGACAATGTCTTCGGCACCGTGCGAGGTCGATACCGAGATGAGTCGGTACCCAATCGTCCAGGCTAGAGATCGATTCTAGACTCGGCATCGAAAGCAGCGAATCAATCGAAACAGACCTGGAGGGTACCAACATGGAAGCCAGAATCGGTACCGGGATCGATAGCGATGCTGGAAGATCGGTCTGTAGCGGCTCTAGCGGCACCGAAGTTACCGAGAGCGCTAGACTGCGATCATTGGTGTGGAGTGTTTCATCCAACACCGTTGCCGATGCCGGGGTACCGGCACCGCTCCCAGCGGATACCACCACCGAGCATGGCTCAGGTATTTTCGCCGAGGTAAAAACCCCGGAAATAACCTGAAACCCCGTTAGTGCTTTGGAGGCCGAAGGCTCCCGCCGGGGTTTTAAAGCCAAATTGTCCTCGAGGGCAAGGCCAGAGCCATCTCGATGTTGAACATGAGATCTACCACCCGAGGACTGGCTAGTCTTTACACTTTTGTGGGGTTACCTGATCCTGTGAAAAAGAAGTTGTAGCTGGTACCCTCAGGGCTGACGGGAACCGCGTATCGAGTTGAGCTCGATGCTGAAAACTTCTTTTGGAAAAAATGCTGCACGAGGGACACTCCAGCGGATAGCGGTCAGGACCCAAACATGGAAGGCACCAGTTATGGGTGTCTAAGACTAATTTAGTACCGCCACAGTTGAAACATGTTTTAGGGATAGTGGCTGGCGTTTCCATGAAGGAAGTGGAGAGGCCTAGTAGGCCGAGAAACCGTCAGGCACTAAACAGGGAAAAATTCCCTACCAAGGAAAATAATTTTTTTAAGAAAAAGCAAAACACCGGCGGTACCGGTGCGTCGAGGGAAGGCAGACGCGACCACAAGAAAAAACAAAAATAAAGGAAGAATTTTCTGCGGTGACAGGAGTACGTCCTGCCGGCTCCGCGGAAAAACGAAAACTGAGGAGAGGCAGTTGGGAAAGGCGGGAAGGCAGCACGCAGGCGTGGTGGGATGCTCCCAAAAGCGTTCTAATTGGACACTGGGGAGCGTTCCCGCGCAGACTCCATCGGTACCAATGTACCCATATGTAAAGACTCATTCCTGCTTGTTCCTGGAGATTGCTTTTTACCCGATACGAAAGCTGGAACAGCGTTGAAGACAAAACACCACATTAAAACAATATCAAACAAAACAACAGGAATACAACAACATAATCAACCAACACAAACAAGAGTATCATACCAACCTCATATTAAGATCAAGCAATAAACCCTGAGAACTCTTTCAGATTGTACACACACTGACGAAGGATCCATCCCAGACTACAGAAGACACAATTCACCCTCAAACCTTTGCAAACTTCCTTCTCACCAGGCTCAAGCCACGCCCCCTAAAGGACTTACCACAACTGGACCAATCAGAACACCCATTAACCTCCCTCCCACACAAATGGGGCGAGTTTCACATACCCACGACTATTCAAGTCGCACACACCATCTCTGATCTAATTGCCTCTATAGCACCCACTGATCCATGCCCAATAAGATGGATCAAATCAGCCAAAGATGAGTTTCTCCAATTTGTCCAAAAGATAATAAGCTCCTCCCTAACACAAGGATATATGCCCCTTGCACTCAAGCAGGCAACCATCCAACCAATCCTCAAAAACAAAGCAGCAGACAATACAGACCCCGCATCTTACTGCCCGATATCAAGCCTACCGTTCTTAACAAAAATCATTGAAAAGACAGTACAGCGTCAATTACAGGACCACATTGACTCTCACATCTCACTTGATCCCCACAAGAATGGATTTTGACCCAACCACAGCATCAAAACCCTGCTCACGCAACTATTTGACAACTTAATCAGAGTTATTGACAATATAAAGAAAGGTGTACTCCTCGTCTTCATTGACATCTCCACCGCTTTTGATACAGTAGCTCACAGCATCCTTCTAGACAGACTCAAAGCCGCCGGGCTCCATGGCACAACTCTCAAGTAGTTCCAGTCATACCTTAGTGACCGCCACCAACAAGTCAAAATAGGTACAAACACCTCAACCATATTCATTACAGATCAAGGAGTCTCACAAGGGTCCTCACTGTCTGCCCTACTCTTCAACCTATATGTTCAACACATCTGCAGAATCTTCAACAAGCATAACATCTAATATAACATTCATGCAGATGACATAATGGTATACACTCCAATCCACCTTGACCTACCAGACTAAATTAACATGACAACATGCATATACAAAATGAACAACTGGCTATCAAATAACAACCTTAACATCAACTTTAAGAAGACTGAAGCCTTACTCATCCCGAGGAACACTTCCTTTATACCCCCAGAATCAATCACCTTGGCAATGTTTCCATCCCTGTAAAAGAAGTAGTGAGGTACCTAGGAATCACCCTAGACACCAACCTAAACCTAAAAGCGCACATCAACAAAATCACTAGAAATACTTATTACAAAATCGCTACTATCCGCAAACTCAAACCTCTCCTCATCCAGGACCACTTCTGCACAGTATTTCAAGTTATCATTTTTCCATTACTTGACTACTGCAACTCTATCCTCAATAGTCTCCCGAAACAAACTATCAAGTCATTATAAATGGCACAAAATACGGCTGCTCGAATCATCACTGGCTCTACTAAATCTGACCATATAAAACCTATCTTATACCAGCTCCACTGGCTCCCAATCTCCTCGCGGATCAGATTCAAAACAATGCCGACCATCTTCAAAATCAAATAAAATCTCTCAGCGCTCACGTTCTAGGAACTAATTAGCACCCAAACCAATAACAGACCATGAAGACAACGGAACAGTGGCAGCATCCAAACATCCAGTGTATTCAAAGCAAACAACTCCATGACCAAAAAAGCCTTATCGTTAGAAGCACCTGCCATCTGGAACTCCCTTCCAGAAGCACCGAGATCCACCACGGATTTCCAAAAAAAGCTGAAAACATTCCTCTTCATAGAACACTTCAATGACTTAACACTACAATCCACTCCCCAAAACACACAACAAGCCTAAACATCACCCCCCCCCACCGCTCTGATCAATCAATGCAGAAATGTTAAAATGTATATAAGTTATGCTTCCGAGCATGTCCCGCATGCCATCCCTACCTATTCCATGAGTTCTTTGCAAAATTGTTGAGTTCTTCTGTAAACCACTGATTTTTTATGATAAGGCAGTATAACAAACTTGTTAAATAAATAAATAAATAAAATAATCAGGTTTCAGAAGAAATCACAGCACTGTCAATCCTATTATCCCTTACCAATGAAATAGCCATTAATATGAATGATGGATAAGTTTGCCCTACTAGTTGCTCTAGATTTGAGTGCAGCCTTCAATTTAGTTGATATCAATTGCTTCTGAAACTTCTTTTTTAATCTAGGAACTTGGGATGTTGCTTTCAGTTAGTTCAGTCTTTCCTGTCAAATCATTCTTCTGCTGTTTGTTGGCAGTTTCTCAACTACATTCACTTGATTTTGGCACTCCATGGGGTTCTATTCTTGCACTTATACCTTTTTATTGTTTTCATGGCACTGTTGCGATTCTAATAGTCATATGTGATTAGAGCATACTAGATATACAGCTAGAATATAATGTAAGTCCTGCTACACCTGACCTCTCAAAACTAAATTAACTGCCTTAATAGCATTGATTGCTGCATAATGTTTATGTTTATTGATTCTTGATATACCGCCCTTTATCAGAGCGGTTTACACTCAAAATTTAAATCCAAAGTAAGGCTCAGGGCCAGAAAAAGGAACTACAAAATCTGTGACAGAAAAGAGAAGTCAAGGCAAAGCATTCAGACGGGACATAGAGGAGAGATCAACAAACAGATATAACCAGGTCATGAGGCTGAGACTGGGAGATTATGAGCAGTGGTGAAGAGGTGTGAGAAATAGCTAAAGCTTCTATAAAGTCCAAAAAATTGAACTTCTTGTCCTTGGAGCAGAATAAGGTCCTAGGAAAGAGTGGAGATAATCTGACTGGTTTGGATGAAAAGGTAGAAATACCCTTTGCAGAAAAAAGGGGATAGGTCTTTAAGACCCCCTTTATTCCAATGAAAGACAAAGACATTTGTACTAGACATTGAGCCTCCAATTTCTTGAAGATCAGTAAAAGTCTTTCGTAAGTGATGTCACTTATGATGATGACTTTACATGTAGAGCTTCAGATGTGATGTAACCTAAAAGGTAACGGTAAAAGAAGGTATTTCCTAATTTACCATAGAAATTGGTTGTCCATTGAGTTTTATGGTATGCTGGGGCAGCATTAATATGTTCCCTGTAAAATAGTTATCTCCAAGTTATAATGCCCTGTTCAATGTAATTTCAGTTTGTTCAATGTAAACCGCACTGATGCAGAATAGCGCGGTATATAAGAGAATATAAATAAAAAATAAATAAAATAATATGGACAGTAAATAAATCTTTCAAAGTCAGATGTTGTATAGAGATTGACGCAATAACAAGAAGGATTAAGACCTACTTGAGAATATTGATGGAGAATCTCTGTCTGGTTAAATATGAAAGAACTATAGAGAAAGTTTCGTGGAAACTGGTATCATGTTCTTCACTTACAGGGATAGGACTAGACTTCTTGAAAAGATCCAGCCCCTGAAATAACCAGGACTGGAGACGTACGTGAATGAGTGCAGAGGAGATCCTTAGTCTTAAAACAGCAAGTCTGGATCCTTCTATAATTTCAAATAGTAGCTGGAGAAAAATACGCAATATAAGGGGATACCATGTTTGCCTCTTTATGAGGGCAATATGAGTATCATGCGTTCTCTTGTTCAACATAAGCTACCATGAAGTATAGGAAATTAGAAGGAAAGTAGTGAATAAGGACCAACTGCAGTGAAAAAAATGCATCCCTGTTGTGGAAGTTCCAGTGAGATGTGGAACAAACCAGGGAATTGTGCAATTTTCTACGCTTTCACGTGGTCTAAACCCTAGTTACCTTTTCTTAAAAGGAAATTTTAAGGAATATGGTAAGAGTAAGAAAAAACCAGTCATGTAGGAGCATGACTGGCAGAGTCTACCAACTGAAGCCCTTCTTAACTCTCTGGCCCCTACCTATTAGGAGTAGCTCTGAGGCTCTCTGGCAACGGCCCACAGTTGCAGAGCTTTGTTGTAGAATTGCAGAGAGCATGTTGTAGGTTGCTTAGATCTGGCTGTTGAATTGCCAGTGTGCAACCTAATCTATTCTGATGGAGCCAAAGAAAATTGAAGGTGGCTAAGAATAGTAGACAGGCCTGATGCCTGCAACAATAAATAGTCCAAAGGAGTTCTGGAGCTCTTTTGGAATTATCTATTATTAAGGCAGCATAAAAAGTTAGGTCCTATAGATTGGAGAGGACCGACAGACATAATTTGGAGTAGTGATACCCAATTTCTGTCCGAAAAGCTGCCTTAACAAAAAATATCTGAGAAGAAGATGAACCGCAAAGGGAGAGAAAACTCTGTATGGAAAACCACTTACTGGAGTAGGTATTGAAGAAAATCCTATGGCTTAGAGAATAAGCCCTCCAGTTGATTAGTAGTACTCTTAGAGACTGAATGTCTGGGCTAAGAGGGATAGAAAGAAATACAGAGTTGAGAAGACTTACAATTTGGTAAGTCTTTGAGGAGATAGGGTCCCCTTGCAATTAAAGCATGAGATATCCTCGTACAGGAAACTGACAAGGTGACGGGTATAGCTCACCCTGTTGTTAGTTGTTAGTCCTCCTTTTGTTTTAAAAGGAGACACCTGTTATCTCTGGGGTATGAGAGTCCTTAATAGCTCTTAGAGCTAGAAGGATAGATTTCTCTTGTAACAAGAGATTCATGCCCAGAGTCGAGGATTGAGTCAATGTATGACTGATATCTCAGCATGGATGAGATGAATTTTAGATGTTTCTGTTGAAAAGAAGTAGGCTCAAAAGTTCTAACCTCACACAGAAAAAATGAATAAAATATCAGAAACCCTGCGATTGTTGGGTTTGCTGAGCCTGTTGAGGTTTTGATTCTTTTAGCCTGGTGTGATGTTGTCCATCCTTGGAAACATCTGTATAATGGGTAGAAGATGGATAAAATGTTTTTCCCTTAGGGGAATAAAGCTTTTTATGAGATTTTTTTATTAGCTGGGATAGAGGAAAGTTTTGACAATCCTTTGAAAGCAATAGCATCAGTGCTTAACTGATTAGCTTGAAATAAAGCCTCCTTGTTGAAGAGATTTTCACCCGTACAAGGAGTATTTCCCAGCCTTTCCTGAACCAATCTGTCCAAGTCTGAAGCTTGGAGCCAGGCTATGCGTCGTGCTCCTATGGCTATAGCAGAAGTTCTGCTAATAGACTCAAAACAGTCCAGGGAAGCACAATTAAGGAACCTAGAGATATTTTGAGCATGACTGACTAATGAGAAATAGTCTGCTCTTTTATGTTCTGGAAGAAAAGGGTTCAAAAACTTTAAGTTCTTTGTGACCTCTTCAAGCGATAATCCCATATAGAAAATATATGAGATAATTCTTGCTGAAAGCATGGATGCCTGGAAGCATCGACGTCCAAAGGCATCTAAAGTCTTAGACTCACGACCTGGCGGATAAGAAGAGTGCTTCTTTGCACTCTTAATACGCCTCATTGCTGATTCTACAACAATAGAATGATGAGGAAGTTGAGTCTTTGAAAACCTGGAGAAGGTGGCACCTTGTACATAGTGTCAAGTGTCTTAGAATGTGGGGATACTGTTAAAGGAGTTTCCCACATTCTTAATAGTAAATCTTGTAAGATCTGATGCAAGGGAAGCATGATCACCTCCTTTGGAATCCAGGGGAATTGCAGTGTCTCTGAATCCCCTGGTAGGGATTCTTTACCAGGTATAGAAATGGCAAGTAACTTTGCCATATCAAGCAGAAAAGCTTGAAAAGCAATCTCCCCCGAGGAGGACCCTCTAAACTGAGGGGTAAAGGCTAGACTTGTTGAAAAATCAGCCCTGGTACCGATGGATTCATCCCAGTCATTGGGATCGGAAAACTGGAAAGGATGAAGCATCGGATTTTCTTTAAAGCGATGTCTTCTGTACCGTCCGAGGTCTGTACCGAGACGAGTCGGTACCGAATCCTCCATGCTAGAGATCGATTCCAGGCTTGGCATCAAAGGAAGCGAGTCTGTCGAAGCAAGCATGGACGGTACCGACACTGATGCCGATGTCAATACCGGTACCGAAGCCGATACCGATACTCGAGGAACGGTCTTCAGCAACTCTAGCGGTACCGAAGTAGCCGAGAGTGCTAGATAACGTTCATCGGTGAGGAGTGTTTCATCCATCACCATAGCCGATGTCGGGGTGTCGGTACCGCTCGAAGCGGCCACAACCACCGAGCATGGCCCAGGTATATTCATCGAGGTAAGAACCCCGGGAACAACCTGGAGCCCCGTTAATGCTTTGGAGCCCAAAGACTCCCGCCGGGGCTTTATTGCCAAGATGTCCTCGAGGGCAAGGCCAGAGCCATCTCGATGCTGAGAAGGAGATCTACCACTCGAGGACTGGCTAGTCTTTACAGACTTTTGTGTGGTTACCTGATCCTGTGAAGAAGATATTCTAGCTGGTGACATTGAGTGCGATGTGAACCGGGTATCGAGTTGTGCTCGATCCTGAAGACTTCTTCTGTTTGAGCTCCAGCAGGAGAGACACTCCAGAGGGCAATGGTCAGGACCTAAACATTTTAGACACCAAGTATGAGTGTCTAAAAAAAATATCTGTACCGCCACACTTTGAGCATTTCTTAAGGATAGTGGCTGGCTTTTCCATAATGGAAGGATAGAGGCCTGGTGGCCTGGAAACCGTCAGGCACTGAACAGGAAAAAATTTCTAAGAAAAGAAGAAATTCTTCAGAAAAAAGAAAGAAAAGCACCGGCGGTACCGGTGGCGTCGAGGGAAGGCAGACGCGACCACAAAAAACTAAGAATAAAAAGAAGAATTTTCTGCGGTGACAGGAATACGTTCTGCCGGCTCCGCGGAAAACTGATGAGAGGGAAGTAAATGGGCGGGAAGGCAGCGCGCATGTGCGTGGGATGCTCCCAAAAGCTTTCTTTCTGGATGCTGGGGAGCGTTCCCACGCAGGCTACGTCGGTACCGACGTACCATATGTGAAGACTCATTCCTGCTTGTTCCTGGAGATAAATCTACTCACCATTCCATCATTAGTCAGATCTCATTTAGAGGCAAGATAAAAGACAGCCTTTAGCTATTTCCAATCCTGTGGAATTCACTCCTTAGAGAATTGAGAAATAATATAAAACAATCTGTCTTTCGCACCAGGGTTAAGGCTTGGTTATTTTCCCAAGCTTTTGAGTACA
This sequence comes from Ichthyophis bannanicus, assembly GCA_033557465.1. Taxonomy (NCBI): domain Eukaryota; kingdom Metazoa; phylum Chordata; class Amphibia; order Gymnophiona; family Ichthyophiidae; genus Ichthyophis; species Ichthyophis bannanicus. Next base: position 34,306,303 of record CM066040.1, read on the forward strand.
GCGTAGTTACTCACCTGTAACAGGTGTTCTCCAGGAGCAGCAGGAATCAGTCCTCACTTATGGGTGACGTCGGCGCCGACGGAGCCCTCGCGGAGCAATTTTCCCCAGCTTTCAAAGAAAGCCTTTGGGAATTGCAGCGCGCATGCGCGGTCCTCTTCCCGCCCAAGGGTGCCATCTTAGCCAGTCAGATGACATAGCTAAAAAAGACAGCATAAAAATTTGCAAAAAGAACTAAAGCAGGTGATTGCAACTCCAAGGGGAGGAGGGAGGGTTGTGAGGACTGATTCCTGCTGCTCCTGGAGAACACCTGTTACAGGTGAGTAACTACGCTTTCTCCAGGACCAAGCAGGAAGTCAGTCCTCACTTATGGGACTCCCAAGCTCAAGGCTACCGGAGACCCTAAGCACAAAAATGAGCTCCCTCTAGCTCAGCAGCACAGAAGGAAAGAATCTTCGCTGAATTACCCCCCACCGGTAGCCCACATCCGGGATGGAGGGTAGGAGTTGCTCAGATCTCGAAGAGATTACGGAGGACTGCCTGTCCGAAAGCACTGTCCCTGCGGGACTCCCTCTCGAGACAGTAATGGACCGCAAAAGTCTGGCTCGAAGACCAAGTAGCGGCCCGGCAGATGTCTGCCAGCGGAACAGAGCGGAGGTAAGCCACTGACGTAGCCTTTGCCCGAACGCAATGAGCCGTGACTCGACCTTCCAAGGAGAGTCCGGCTGCCCCATAAGCCCAAGAGATACAGTCCGCAACCCAGATGGACAGAGTACGCTTGGAGACCGGGAGCCCCAATTTATTGGGGTCAAAAGACACAAAAAGCTGAGCAGCTTTACGGTGCTCCCGCGTACGGTCAAGGTAGAAGTTCAATGCCCTTCTACAGTCCAGGGTATGGAGGACCGTTTCAGCTCGGCTGGAGTGTGGTCTGGGAAAGAAGGTTGGAAGTACCACCTCCTGATTGATGTGAAAAGGGGAGACTACTTTTGGAAGAAATTTTGGGTGAGTCCGTAGGACTACCCTATTTTTGTAGAACCGAGTGTAAGGGGGATCAGACACGAGGGCCTGCAATTCACTTACGCGTCTAGCGGAAGTGAGGGCTATCAAGAACAGTGTTTTCCAAGAAAGAAAACGGAGAGAACAGGTAGCCATAGGTTCAAAAGGCGGACAGGTGATCCGCTGTAAAACCACATTCAGGTCCCAGTCAGGCGCTGGCGGGCGCAGAGGTGGTTTAAGTAGAAGGAGACCTCGGAGAAACCTCGCTACGAGAGGGTCGTTGGAGAGAGGTCTGCCGTCCACCGGCACATGATGTGCTGAAAGAGCACTGAGGTGAACTTTGACGGAGTTGGACTTAAGTCCCAGATTAGAGAGGTATAGCAAGTACTGCAAGATCACAGACACCGGGCAGGAGAAGGGATCCTGAGACTGTTGGGTACACCAAACGGAAAAACGACGCCATTTAAGGGCGTAGCATTTGCGGGTAGAAGGTCGTCGCGAAGCTAAGACGACCTCCTCCACCTCTGCCGGCAGGAGAAGGGGAGCAAGGACTACCCTCTCAGCAGCCAGGCCATTAGGTTGAGAGACCTGAGGTTGGGGTGTAGCAGAGACCCCTGATCCTGAGTGAGGAGATCCGGTTGTAACCCCAGAGGGAATGGATCCTCTACCGCTAATTGCAGCAGGAGTGGAAACCACGGCTGTCTGGGCCAGCGAGGGGCCACCAGGATCATGAAGGCTTTGTCTCGGAGAACCTTGAAAAGAGTCCGAGAGACTAGCGGGATGGGAGGGAAAGCGTACAAAAGGCTCCCCGACCATGAGAGTAGAAAAGCGTCCGCCGCAACTCGAAGGGGGTGTGGCTGACGAGAGCAGAAGCGAGGAAGTTGCCGGTTGTGAGGACTGGCAAAGAGATCCACCGTGGGGAGGCCCCACTTTAGAAAGAGCTTCTGAACTACCAAGGGATCCAGGCGCCACTCGTGCGGCTGGAGGATCCTGCTGAGTTTGTCCGCCAGGCAATTCTCTTGGCCTGGGAGATAAACTGCCTTGAGGAGAACGCCGTGACTGACGGCCCAAGAGCAGAGCTTCTGTGCTTCCCGGCAGAGAAGGAAGGAGCCCGTGCCCCCCTGCTTGTTCACGTAGAACATGGCAACTTGATTGTCCGTCTGGACAAGGACGGACTGGTGGGAGGTCAGGTGGGAGAAGGCCTTGAGAGCCAGGCGGATCGCTCTGAGCTCCAGGAAGTTGATCTGCTGAGCAGACTCCCACGTGGTCCAAAGGCCCTGAGTACGTGCCCCTTGGCAATGTGCTCCCCAGCCCAGGAGGGATGCATCTGTCGTCAGCACCCGGGCCGGCTGAGGTGGCTGAAAAGGCATGCCGAGCACCAGATTCGGCCGATGAAGCCACCACTGAAGAGACGAGACCAGCGGCTCGGAGACGCGCACTAGGTCTGCTAGGCCGCCTGTGGCCTGTTGCCACTGCTTGCGGAGACACCATTGAGCAGGTCGCATATTCAGGCGGGCATTGGGGGTCACATGGACGGTGGAAGCCATATGGCCGAGTAGTCTCAGGAAGCGCCTGGCGGAGACCAGGGGCTGGCTGCGAAAACGGTCGGCTAGGTCCATGAGCCGTTGAGCTCTGTCGAGCGGTAGGAACGCTCGTGCCTGAGGAGTGTGCAGCCTTGCGCCGATGAACTCGAGATCCTGTGAGGGGAGCAAAGTGGACTTTGCGAAGTTGATAACAAAGCCCAAGTACTGCAGAAGAGTCACCGTGCGGCGCGTGGCGTTGGTGACCTCCGGAGCGGACGCTGCTCTGATGAGCCAGTCGTCGAGGTATGGAAAGACATAGAGGCCGTGAAGCCGGAGATGGGCCGCCACCACCGCGAGACATTTTGTGAAGACTCGCGGTGCGGAGGACAGGCCAAAGGGTAGTACTCTGTACTGGTAATGATTTCCTGCCACCACAAACCTTAGGTATTGGCGGTGGCTTGGGTGGATGAGGATGTGCGTGTAGGCATCCTTTAGATCCAAGGAGCATAGCCAATCTCCCTGCTGGAGGTAGGGCAGAAGGATTCCAAGGGTAAGCATCTTGAACTTCTCCCGCACGAGGAACTTGTTGAGGTTGCGCAAGTCCAGGATGGGTCTGAGGCCTCCTGTCCTTTTTGGTACTAGAAAATACCTGGAATAAAAGCCTTGACCTTTCAGGTGGTGGGGCACCGGTTCCACCGCCTGTTCCTGTAGAAGACCTGCTAACTCCTGAAGGAGTAATTCCCTGTGCAAAGGGGGGTGGTCGTGGAGGTTCTCCCGGAAAATAGGAGGGAGGGACCTGGTGGAAGTGGAGAAGATAGCCTTCTCGCACGACTTGAAGCACCCAGGCATCTGAGGTGATGCTGGACCACCTGTGGGTGAAGTGAACCAGCCGGCCTCCGGTGCTGGGAGGAACCAGCGGGGGGGGGAGAGGCTATGCTTAAGGAGTCAAAAACCCCCACCCTGCTGAGCAGGGGCTGGTGGTGCAGGCTTGGGGGCTTGCTGCCTACGGGACCCGTTACCCCGTCCCTTGGCCTGCTGGCCCTGTTGGGGAGCTGCAGGGGCCTGATATTGGGGGTATTGTTTGTAGGCAGCCGCCTTCCTCGGGTAAAAGGACTTCTTTCCCGAGCCCTTCTTTTTCTGGGAAGGGGCGGAGGTCTTCCTAGAAAGCCTAGTCCTGGTGAGAGTCTCCGTCTCAATTTGTGCAGCCTTTTCAGCCATGGGCTTGCCAAAGAGGTTTTCGCCTCGGCAGGGGACATCGACCAACTTGTCCTGCACCCAGGGCTCAAGGTCAGACGACTGAAGCCAAGCCTGTCGGCGGGCACCGATGCCGGCTGCGGCCACTCGAGCCGATGCTTCAAAGCCATCATAGGCTGCTCGGGATATGAATTTTGAGCATTCCCGAATGCCAGTGGACAAGGCCAGGAACCTCCGCAAGGGTTCCTCGGACAAACCAGCGGAGAATCCGGCTAGCTCTTTAGCCAGGTCTCGGAGATACATGCCCATGTATAGCTGGTAGGTCTGGACATGACACGCTAGCATAGAGCCCTGGAAACACTTCTTACCAAGGCCATCCAGGTTACGGGCCTCCCTGCCAGGAGGCACCGAGGAGTGCATCTTCTGGCTCTTAAGACGATGCATGGCCGATTCCACTACCATGGAATGGTGTGGTAGCTGTGCTTTTTGGAAGCCAGGGCTCTTGCGGACTCGATAGATAGAATCGACCCGCTTGCTCAGGACCGGCGAGGTGGCCGGACTCTCCCACATGCGGAAGAGTAGTCGTTCCAGCATGGGAGGAACCGGTACAGTAAAGTGTTCCCTGGCGGGAGAGTCATACTGGAGGGCGTCGAGCTCTTCGGCTCTTCGGCTCCTCCTCGGGGTCCGCAGGGAAGGCCAAAGCCTTGGCCATATCCCTGACGAAGTCCGAGAACCGGGCATCCTCCGGGGGGGACTGCTTGCGAGGTTCGGACTCAGGTGAGTCCGAGGGGACACACCGAGTCCGAAAAGAATCAGGCGACTCTTCCTCTTCAGACTCCCAGACCGACTCCGACGAGGACTCGGTGGGGTCGGCCCGGGCAGGGCGCGGCGCCAGCCGCCCCGACGCCGAGGGAGTCGGCGTCGGCGACCTCGGTCCCGAACGGGAGGCCGAGGGTGACTTCGACCGAGGATCGACTCGAGTTCGCATCGACTCGAGGATCGGCTCGGTCTCCGGGGTTGACTTAGACGTCGACGTCCCGGCGGTCGGGGCAGCGGCGCCAGCGAAGCCAGCGAGCAGTGCCCGCTGCTGGTCCATGAAGGCAGACAGTCTGCTCTCCAAGGCCGTCAACCTGAGTCCGAGCTCAGGTGACCCAGCAGCCCCCGACTCGGGCCCCGACGGCGTCGGGCCCGACGTCGGCTGTCGCGGAGGCGAGTCCAGGAGGACCACGGGACTTACCCGAGCAGGCAGCTCCGACTCCAGGCGAGGTCGCTTCGTGAGGTGCTCCTTCTCCAAGGACCCGGGACGGCTATCGGGGCTATGCGACCTGGCCCTCGCGGAGCCAGGAGCGTCCACCGACGCCGCCCTCGCGGGTTTCACCTTCCGTCGATGGTCCCCGGAGGGAGAACCCCTGTCGGAGGAACTCCGGCGACGGTCCGAGCTGGAACCCCTGGACGCGGAGGCCTCCGACGAGGTCCGGGTACGGCTGGGGTCAGCGAAGATCCTATCCCGCTGATGCCGCCGACTTCTCAACGCTTTGGAGGACAGTTTGCCGCAGGGCCCACAGATCATTTCTTCATGATCCGGGCCCAGGCAGCGGAGGCAATGGTCGTGTGTGTCAGTCAGTGACATATTTTGGTCACACTGACCACACCGCTTGAAACCACTGGCAGCCATCGGGGGAAAAAGGGCCCCGGCGAGGTCAAAGGACCGGGCTGCCAGGGAAAAACCGAAAACGAAAACTGACTAAGTCAGAAAAACCGAAAAAGAAGAAGAGGACTCGTGACCGGCGTCGCGAGTCCGGGCGGGAAAAAGACCGGCGTCGAACCGAAGGAAAAAAGAGTAAATTATGAAGAAATATCAACTTTTTCGCGGGGACACGACGGGTACGTCTGTAGGGCTCCGCGGAAAAAAGAAGACTGGCTAAGATGGCACCCTTGGGCGGGAAGAGGACCGCGCATGCGCGCTGCAATTCCCAAAGGCTTTCTTTGAAAGCTGGGGAAAATTGCTCCGCGAGGGCTCCGTCGGCGCCGACGTCACCCATAAGTGAGGACTGACTTCCTGCTTGGTCCTGGAGAATAATAGATTATGCCCTTGGAATCCATATAATCTTTGTCTTGATGAGTTGTTTTAGCATAACATTTTACTTATGGGGGTTCCTATGTGTTCATCTATAGGTAGATCGGTGTACTGACCAGCAAATGTCTAAAGATGTTTACTATATACAATTTTGTCTTATCAAACTTTATATTCTTTACATGTATAGCCTCCTCTTCTCCAAAGATTGTAACTGTATTACTTGTTTTGTTTCTATTGATTTGAATTTCTTTCTATCCTGTTGTTATAAACAGCCTGTCAGACGGCTGCCTGAGTGAGAATGTTCACAGTCTTGGCAAGTGCATATATCAACATGATTTGCAAGGGATTGTGGGAAATGCAGTCCATTCACACCAGACACAGCTGCTCACAATAATTAGTTGTGCTTGAGTGTAAAGCCAATAAGATATTTATTTATGGGGTTATTTCTCCCAACACAGATATGCTTGGTAGCACATAAAACAGGATACTTGCTTTCAGTGTTAAACTTGGAAAAACAAAATCAGGAAAACAACATTTGAACTTGTCAGGCAATCAAAGCAAAAGAATAAAGACCTGGTTGGTAACAAACTGGTCTTTTCTGTAGGCTTTAGCTAATATTTTCTTAGCAGTGTTTCAAACAAGCAAAACCCACAAAGAAGGGAAAAACTGTTCTTTTCAGGTTAACTTCTTATATCTTCACACATAGACTCAGAAGTGATTCCCTCAGAGCTCACAAGCAATTAGGTAAGGCTCAATTGCTAGCAGTTATCCAGCTGAAACCCCTTAGCTGGCTTGCTTTCTACTGCGTGGCTCAAAATCCTATTCAGGAGCTTTTCTGAGTAGATTAAAGAACAAGTTTGTATTTCTTTGTGTTGGTTGTTGTACTTTGTAACAGAAAATTACCAAAGGAGTTTAGACAGAGAGCAATCCATATATTCACAGCCTGTATCTAAGACCGCTCCCCCTTCTTTCACAATCATGGGTTCAATATCATGGATTGGCACAGAGGAATTTCTCAATGTAGCACTCTCAGGAGAATACTTGTTTCCCTGCTGTCTTTCAAGGTTATAGCTAGGGCATAGATCAGTGTTCATACCTGAGCTTCCATTGCTGTTAGAGTTCCTCTCTAAATAGCCTGGCCAGTATGTAGTCCAGTTCTTATGTCCAGCCTTCCAATCCAGATCCCTGGACACTGGATCTCTCTTCACACCTTCTGGCACGGGTCCTAGGGTCCTTTCCAAGTGCAGCCGTCTCCCTCACAGGTACCCTCTGGAGATTCCTAGCTCTGCAGCACCATTCCTCTGGCTTTCCCCAGTCCAATGGTGTATGCTGGCCTTTTGAATGTCTCCCAGTATACGTACTGCTCTGGACTCCTCTAGACCTCCCAAATGCTTTTCTCTTCTTTCTTCCAAAGGGCTTCTTGCCCTCTCTGTCCGTTCGCTCTGGCTTCTGCTTCTGATGATCCTCCAGATGATGAAGCTGTCCAAGATGAGGATATCCAAGCTGATCAAGACACTGAGGATCTCCCAGATGAAACTGAGGATAATTCTCTGTAGAATAAACTCTACCTTTATTCTGCTTAGATGAGTGCTCCACCCTAGCACAGCGCAGCTGTGCTGAATCAGGCCCTGCCCTTTGAGATGAGTGCTTGGGGATTACCTCATAGCCCTCCTGATTGAACACACGTTTCCCCACTTCAGCTCCTCTAATGGCTGTTGGAAACCTGGTGCATTCTGGGACTGGTAGTCTTTTATAGAAAAATTCTGTTTTCTTATTTCTACCAGAACTGACAGGTTGCTTGTTCAGAGTCACTTCACCTTTTCTATAGCTCCTTCCTGAGCTATGATAAGCTTCCTTATCACAAGCCTTAATGTTTTATCTACTAAGGGCAGTATATTAAGTTAATAAACCTTAAGCTAAACATGTTCTCAGAACTAGACTGACTTTGTTTTCTGAAAAGCTATTTCTAAATTGCTGTTGTGAAAATCATATCATCTATAATAAATACAATGAAAACTATATCCCCGGACCTCAGTCCTGAACAGTGGAATAAAATCCTGCGTGGCTGATGCCGCTCTTTTTTCTGCTTTTGTGTCATCAGTCATGCCATAATGCCTTCTTGTATACGTTGTTTAATTTTCAACATTAAAATAGGATGTCATGGTACAAGGAGTTACGTGACCGTGATACCATTAAGAAAAAAATAATGGCCATTAAACTCATGGTGGGTCAGGTGGTAAGTTCTGCAGTGCCATACATAAGGCCCCTGGTTTGGCCCTCCTCTTCCTCCAAATCACACTGACTCTTCTGTACCCCAAGTCAGCAAGAACTGGGGATTCAGCAGAAGCAGTGTTCACAATCTCACAAGGGGCAGTGGAGAGGTTGAGGGCGAGGATTCATAGCCATTGCTTAAAGGTGACACCTGGTACATGGTCCACAGCTAAGAACTGTCATTGCCACGACCATCTTGGTGGGGCAGAAAATACCCCTGTTAATTACGAATGAAGGCTTATGATGGTAGGTCTCATCCCTGGAAGTATAAAGGAGCATGACAAAATTACCATGTCACAATAAACCAAAATCAAAACCTCATGTCAAACAACACATGGACGAGTTAAGAAATTCACATCCTCTTATAAAGTTGGCTGTGCTTCTTAGAGTGTGTTGATGTAGGGCTTGAAAAATCCTAGTCACCATGGCAACTAATTTGTTCCTGTAATGTCTGGGATTTTCATGCTCCTGCATCATATGGCTCAAACTCGCTGAGAGAAGTGCAATGCAGAGGAAAGGAGGCTCGTGTTCTGGAGGAGACAGCCATCTTGAGCAGACTACACGATGAGGATTAAGGTCAGTAGGGCTGGCTGAATGAGGAATCTAGGGGGTGGCTGGTTGGCTTGCAAGGTTGTGATGGCTAGATTGAGCTACAATCTCAAAGGAAAGTGACTGGCTATCTGTGGAGAAGGGGGGAGGAGAATGGTTGGCTTCCTGGGTGGTGAGGGGAAGGAGGATATGCTAGGCAAGAAAGGATAAGAAAGAGAGCCTGGGTGATGACTGCATGGACAGAGAGAAAGAAGAGAGAGAGAGACTAGGTGAAGGTAGCATGGAGGGGGACTGAATTAGAGAAATTAAAGGGGAGATTGCTGGTTGTGCCCAGATTTATTCGTTTTCTTTTCCCTTAGACACAAAAACAGAAAACAGTAAATCAAGTCCTAAAAGGAGCAACAATAGACTTCAGAGCGAATCCCTTCCTCCTCCTCCTTCCTTATCCTGCTCTTCAACTTCAATGGACATTACAGGGGTGAAAGGGTTAAAGTGATCTCAGCCACTAACTCCTACATTCAAAAGAAAAGGTGTTAAGGCCTGCACTAACCAATTCAACATTGGAAAGCCTTTTCATAATTTATTAGCAGTCACAGGATATGTGTAAAGAATAAATACTACAATGACATCCCTGCCAGCAGGGTTGTCCCATCCACTGGGTGGCTGCCTAGGGTGGCAGATCTTGGTGGGTGGCACAAAGTGCCAATGGCAGATCATGTTCTTTGGCACTTGATGCAACTTTCCGTTGAAGGGGGGTCAGAAGCGGCAGGCCATGTGTGCTGAAGCACATAGCCTGCCGTGGGCACCAAAAGCGGTGACACAAAGCCGCTGCTTTTAAACTGCCCCTGTTGCCAGCTCCCCAAAAGACAAGAATCTGTGGCAGCAGCATGCTGCAGAGGAAGGGGGAGGGGAGCAGCTCATCACAGCCAGGGCTCCTTGGTCCAGCCCTGTCTCAAATCCAGGAAAAACCTGACCTGCTCCCTCCAGTTTTCCAATTCACTCTCCTCCCTTATGCAGGGCCAGCAAGCCCACTAGGCAGGCTAGGCGGCCACCTAGGGTGGCAGACCTTCGTGGGTGGAGCTTTGGCACACATGGCCTGCTGCAGGCACCAAAGCAGCAGCACAAAGCCACTGCTTTTAAACTGCCACACCATAATCCTTCCACCTCCCTCCAAAGACAGAATCATTGGCCGCAGTGGGATGGCGTGAAACGGCTGGGGCTCCTGCCTGGGGTGACAGAAACCCTTGGGACCACCCTGCCTACCAAAACAATACTTTCATGTTAAGCTGAAATCTGCACTAGCTGAAGAGTTAAAATAAGGCAAGTATGATCAGGTAAACCAGCCCTGGCAATGCTCATTTCCCTGCTGTTACATCCACTTCACTAGCATCTTGCCCAATGGCATTCCACTGCCTATCATGCCAAAGGCCCTGACCTGCCTCTGCACCACTCTGCCACCAAGTCATGCAGTTGCAATCCATACCTAGCATAGGTGTAATCCAAGCAAGCCTGTTCAATCCGGTTTCTAAGAATACCAATATCAGTGGACACCAGATCATCCAAAGCCTGCAGCTCCTTCTGGATGCGTTTCAGTTTTACTGTCTCCGCCTGGGTCTTTTTGGATCTGGAAAGGCAACAAAAAGAGTGCAACACTTTCTTTATTTTTCATGAAATACATAACATAAGAAATGCCATTCTGGGTTAGCCCAAGGTCCATCCAACCCAGTATCCTGTTTCCAACAGTGGCCAATCCAGGTCACAAGTACCTGGCAGGTTCCCAAAAGGTAAACAGATTCCATGCTGCTTATTCCAGGGGTAAGCAGTGGATTTCCCCAGCCTACTTTAATAATGGATAATGGACTTTTCCTCCAGGAACTTCCCAAATCTTTTTTGTATCCAACTACACTACCAGCCTTTTCTACATCCTCCAGTAACAAATTCCAAAATTTGATTATGCGTTGAGTGAAAAAATATTCTATTAGTCTTAAATGGGTTACATTGTAGCTTCCTTGCATGTCCCCTAATCTTTCTACTTTTTGATGGCGCAAACAACCAATCTACGTTTACCTGTTCCAGTTAGCTCATTAATTTATAGATCTCTTATCATATCTCCCCTCAGCCATCTTTTTTCCAAATTGAAAAGCCCTAACCTTTTAAGCCTTTCCTCATAGGGGTATCTTTCCATCCCCTTTACCATTCTGGTGGCTCTTCTCTGTATGTTTTCTAATTCTGCTATATCCTTTTTAAGATATGGCAACCAGAACTGCACACAATAATCAAGGTGCAGTTGCACCATGGAACGATACAGAGGCATTATAATATCCTTGGTTTTATTCTCCATTCCTTCCCTTATGATTCCTAGCATTCTATTTACTTTCTTGGCTGCCGCTGCACACTGGATGGTTTCAACATACGAGGGTTGCTCAGAAAGTAATGCCCCACATGTTTTTTCTCAGTCCAGAATGAAGATAGAGGTGTGAAATTGAAAGGGTAGTAACTTGGAACTTCAAAGGACACATGTGTGTAATTTTACAGTCATCCGACAATACCAAGGCGGTAGTGATCCTTCAAATGGCGTCTGTGAGTGACACACGGTACAAACAACGAGCTGTAATTAAATTCTTGGTGGAGAAAGAAAGTGTGAGAAACATTCACAAATGGTTGTGTGCTGTGTATGGAAGTTCTGCGGTAGATAGGAGCACTGCTGGACGATGGGCGAAGAGAGTAAAGGCTTCAGGAAGTGTAAAACGGAACTAGAAGATCGGCCGCGGTCTGGGCATCCTGCCTCAGCCACCAGTCCAGACAAGTTGCAGCGCCCTGCGAAAGCTGCCAGCGGGCATTAAAATACTGTAAGCTGTTGCAGTGTGCCTTGCACACACCTTTGAATATCCCAAAGAGTCAATAATTGCCATTGCACTACCTCTACTGACGGAAAGTTGTACAGACAATTCCCGCCTCGTGATGCACCGATCCGCACAAATAATGTCATCATCGCGCTATTTGTCGGACGACTGTAAAATTACACACATGTTTCCTTTGAAGTTCCAAGTTACTACCTTTCAATTTCACACGTCTATCTTCATTCTGGACTGAGAAAAAACATGTGGGGCATTTCTTTCTGAGCAACCCTCGTACTAACCACGATGACGCCTAAATCCTTTTCCTGGGTGGTAGTTCCTAATGTGGAACCTTGCATCGTGTAATTGTAGTCTGGGTTGTTCTTTCCTAGGTGCATTCCTTTGCACTTGTCCACATTAAATTTCATCTGCTAGTTGGACATCCAGTCTTCCAGTTTATCAAGGTTCTCTTGCAATTTTTCACAATCGTCTTGTGTTTTAACAACTTTGAATAATTTTGTGTCATCTGCAAATTTGATCACCCCATTCGTTATTCGTATTTCCAGGTCATTTATGAATACTTTAAAAAGTAGCGGGCCAAATACAATGCAACATTGACTAATACTGGCTTGACCTTTTAACCTATGGTTTGTTTTTCTTCACACCTGAAGGCTGAATTCACAGTATATTAAAGCAGCAGCCAAGCAAGTGTGATCGGCATCAGAATTTATTGAGGTAAAACAATAAGAGAGGGAGAGATCTATGTGCAAGGAATTCACAATAGGATGCAATGGAAATGCACCTCTGCAGAAACTAGCTACACTTCTACATGGACACTGAACCTATGCAATGATTTCTCTCTAAATGGGTATTTTTCTTTACATACCTCCTTCCAAATTCCAAGGTTCTCAGACTTCTTACATTTAGAGTAGTTACTCACCTGTAACAGGTGTTCTCCAGGAGCAGCAGGAATCAGTCCTCACATATGGGTGACGTCGGCGCCGACGGAGCCCCCGTGTGGAGCATTTCCCCAGCTTTCATGGAAAGCCTTTGGGAATGCAGTGCGCATGCGCGGTCCCCTTCCCGCCCAAGGGTGCCATCTTGCTCAGTCTGATGACATAGCTAAAAGACAGCAAAAAATCAAAATGAATAATATGACTGCAACTCCAGGGGAGGAGGGAGGGTCGTGAGGACTGATTCCTGCTGCTCCTGAAGAACACCTGTTACAGGTGAGTAACTACTCTTTCTCCAGGACCAAGCAGGAAGTAAGTCCTCACATATGGGACTCCCCAGCTCTAGGCTACCGGGAACCCACAGCTGAAAAATGGCTCCCTCTCAAGAGCCTCAGCATCCATGATAAGAATATCCTCTGAGAACGCCCCTGTACGGTGGCCCAACACAAGGGCCGGAGGGTAGGAGTTGCCTAAACCTCAAAGAGATTACGGAGTACCACCTGTCCGAAAGCACCGTCTCTTCGGGAATCTCTCTCGAGGCAGTAATGGGCTGCAAAACTCTGGCTTGAAGACCAAGTAGCGGCCCGGCAGATGTCTGCCAATGGAACAGAGCAGAGATGAGCTACTGACGTGGTTTTCGCCCCGACACGGTGGGCCGTGACTCAACCCTGCAAGGGAAGGTTGGCTGTTTTGTACACCCAAGCGATACAATCTGCTACCCAAGTGGACAACGTACGCTTGGAGACAGGTAACCCCAATTTATTAGGGTCAAAGGAGACGAAGAGCTGAGTAGCCCTTCGATGCCCCCGCGTACATTCTATGTAAACAGACAATGCCCTCTTACAGTCCAGGGTATGCAAGACTCTTTCAGCCCGGCTGGTACACGGCCCGGGAAAGAAGGTCGGAAGAACCACCTCCTGGTTGAGGTGGAAAGAGGAGACCACCTTTGGAAGGAACTTAGGGTGGGTCCGTAGCACCACCCTGTTCCTATAGAACCGTGTGTACAGCCTATCAGAAACCAGAGCTTGTAGTTCACTCACACGCCTGGCCGAGGTAAGAGCTACCAGGAAGAGCGTCTTCCAAGAGAGGAAGCGCAAATAGCAAGAAGCCATCGGCTCAAACGGTGGGCAAGTAAGTTGCTCCAAGACCACATTCAAATCCCACTCAGTCGTCGGTGGACGAACCGGAGGCTTGAGAAGAAGCAGACCTCTGAGGAAACGGGATACCAAGGGATGAACCGACAGACTGTCCCTCCACCGGTGAGTGGTGCGCTGATAGAGCACTGAGGTGGACCCGAACAGAGTTAGACAAGGCCTAGGTCTGACAGGTGAAGTAGATATTGCAGTACTACTGGCACAAGAGAGGAGAAAGGATCTTCATTGTGCTGAGCACACCATACTGTGAACCTACGCCACTTGAGGGCATAGGCCTTTCTGGTGGACTGTCTCCTAGAGGCCAAAACCACCTCTTCAACCTCCTTAGATAGAAGCAAGGGAGCTAGCACTATCCTTTCAGCAGCCAGGCCATCAGATTGAGGGACGTGAGATTGAGGTGCAGAAGGGAACCCTGATCTTGAGACAGGAGATCGTGTTGCAACCCCAGAGGGAAAGGAGTTTCTACCGCCAACTGCAGCAGGAGTGGAAACCACGATTGCCTTGGCCATCTGGGGGCTACCAAAATCACCGAGGCCTTGTCCTGGAGAATCTTGAACAGAGTCCGGGCCATCAGGGGCGTGGGAGGAAACGCATACAGGAGGCCCGTAGACCAAGAGATCAGAAAAGCATCTGCTGCCAGTCTCAGGGGATGCGGTTGTCTGGAGCAAAACCTGGGCAGCTGATGGCTCAGTGGACTTGCAAAGAGATCGATGGATGGAAGTCCCCATCGTAGAAAAATCTGCTGGACCACCAATGGATTCAACTGCCATTCGTGGGGCTGGAGAATCCTGCTTAGCTTGTCTGCTAAGAAGTTCTCCTGACCAGGTAGATAAACTGCTTTCAGAAACATGCCTTGTTTGACTGCAAAGCAGGAAAGGGCCTGCGCCTCCTGACATAGGAGTCTGGACCCTGTGCCCCCCTGCTTGTTCACATAGAACATTGCTACCTGATTGTCTGTCTGAACTAAGACAGACTGGTGAGAGAGGGCATGAGAAAAAGTTTGCAGAGCCAAGCGGATTGCTCGCAGCTCCAAAAGATTTATCTGCTGTGTGGCCTCCCAAGGAGACCAGAGGCCTTGAGTGTATGTGCCCTGGCAATGTGCACCCCATCCCTTTAAGGAAGCATCGGTCATCAGCACCCTTGTGTGTGCTGGGGCCTGAAAAGGTACCCCCCTGAGGAGGTTTGGGAGATGTAGCCACCACTTCAAGGAGTCCAAACGTTGTTTGGACACCTTTACTCTGTCTCGGAGGTCGCCTGTGGCCTGCGCCCACTGAGCTCTGAGGCACCATTGAGCAGCCCGCATGTGCAGAAGGGCATTCGGCGTCACATGTACCGTGGATGCCATGTGGCTCAGGAGCCGCAGGAAGTGCCTGGCAGAGACCTGAGAATTGCTGTGGAACTGGCTGGCCAAGTCCATCAGTCTGTGGGCCCTGTCCTTGGGCAAGTAAGCTCTTGCCTGCAGCGTGTCTAATCTTGCCCCTATAAACTCTAGGTTCTGAGAGGGGAGCAAAGTGGACTTTGCGTAGTTTATGACAAAGCACAGATGCTGAAGAAGAGAGACAGTGCGAAGAGTGGCTTATCTGGCCTCCTGGAGAGACTGGCCCCTGATGAGAAAATCGTCCAGGTATGGGAAGATAAAAATTCCCTGATTCCTGAGATAGGCCGCCACCACCGCCAGGCATTTGGTGAAAACCCTGGGGGCGGAGGTTAGGCCAAAGGGAAGTACTCTGTACTGAAAATGGTTTCCTCCCACCACAAATCTGAGATACTGTCGGTGGTCTGGATGAATGAGGATGTGAGTATAAGCATCCTTTAGGTCTAGGGACCATAGCCAGTCTCCCTGCTGGAGGTAGGGCAGCAGTATCCCAAGGATAAGCATCTTGAACTTTTCCCTCTCCAGAAACTTGTTTAGGTTTCGCAGGTCTAAGATAGGCCAGAAGCCTCCTGTTCTTTTTGGTACCAGAAAGTACCTGGAGTAGAAGCCTTGCCCTTCCAGGTGGTGAGGCACCTGTTCCACTGCCTGTTCCTTTAGAAGACTTGCCAACTCCTGAAGGAGGAGGTTTCTGTGCAGAGGGAGTCTTGGAGGCTCCCCTAGAAAGTAGGAGGGGGTAGCTTGTGGAAGTGGAGCATGTAGCCCTTTTGGACTATGCTGAGGACCCAGGTATCCCCTGTGATGGCTGGCCACCTGTAGGCGTACAGGGTCAGCCGACCTCCTGTGCTGAGTGGAGCCAGCTGTGGAGAAGAGGCTATGCTGTGGGAGTCAAAACCCCGCTCCCTGCAGTGCAGGAGCCGGAGCTGGCAGCTTGGGGGTCTTCTGCCTAAGGGGCCCATGCCCCTGCCCCTTGGCCTGCTGGCCCTGTTGGGGAGCTGGAGAGGCCTGATATTGAGGGTAGGATTTGTAGGCAGCACCCTTCCTTGGGAAAAAGGGCTTCTTTCCTGAGCCCTTCTTTTTCTGAGAAGGGGCAGAAGTCTTCCTGGACAGCCTTGTCCTGGTGAGAGTCTCAGTCTCAATTTCCGCAGCCTTTTCCGTCATGGGCTTACCGAAAAGGTTTTCACCTCGGCAAGGGACATCGACCAACTTGTTCTGCACCCATGACTCCAGGTCCGATGACTGTAGCCAGGCCTGATGGCGTGCATCGATGCCGGCCGCGGCTACCCGGGCCGAAGCCTCGAAGCCATCATAGGCTGCTCGAGAGATAAACTTCGAGCACTCTCTGATCCCTGTTGACAAAGCCTTGAACCTCTGCAAAGGTTCCTTGGAGAGGCCAGCTGAGAACCCGGCAATCTCCTTTGCCAGGTCTCGTAGGTACATGCCTATATACAGCTGGTAGGTCTGGACACGGCAAGAGAGCATAGAGTCCTGGAAGCACTTTCTACCGAGGGCATCCAGGTTCCGGGCCTCCCGAATGGGGGGCACTGAGAAGAGCATCTCTGACTCTTCAGGCGGTGCATGACTATGGAGTTGAGCGGTAACTGCGCCTTTTGGAACACAGGGCTCTTACGGACTCGATAAATGGAATCGACCCGTTTGCTCATAACTGGCACCGAGGCTGGTGCCTCCCACATACGGAAGAGCAGCCGTTACAGCATCGGAGGAACTGGTACAGTAAAGGCTTCCTTCGGAGGAAAGTCATACTGGAGGGCATCGAGCTCTTCGGCTCGAGGCTCCTCCTCGGCGTCCGCAGGGAAGGCCAAGGCTCTGGCCAGGTCCCTCATGAAGTCCGAGAACCGGGTATCCTCCGGGGGGGACCGTCTCCGAGGCTCGGACTCTGGTGAGTCTGAAGGGATGCACCGGGTCCGGAAGGTGTCCGGGGACTCCTCGTCCTCCGTCTCCCACGCCGACTCCTCCGAGGAGGAATCGAGCAGCTCCAGCCGTGTGGGCCTCGGTGCCACCCGCCCCGACGCCGAGGGTATCGGCATCGACAACCTCGGCCCCGCATGGGAGTTTGAGGGGGACCTTGACCGGAGGATCGACTTGGTCTCCGGGGTCGACTTGGACGCCGAGGTCCCGGTGGTCGGGGCAGATGCACTGGTGAGACCGGCAATCAGCAACCGCTGCTGCTCCATGAAGGCAGCCAAGCTGCTCTCCAAGGCCGTCAACCTGAGTCCAAGCTCAGGAGACTCAGCAGCCCCCGACTCGGGCCAAGATGGCGTCAGGCCCGACGTCGGCTCCCCCAGGGGAGAGTCCACGAGGACAACTGCACTTACGTGACTCGGGGACTCCAGCTCCACACGAGGTAACTTGGACGGCCTCTCTGACTACGAGAGCCCGGGGCGGCGGTCAGGGCTACGCGACCTGGCCCTCAAGGATCCACGCCCTCGCCCTCAAGGATCCACGCCCTCGCCTCAAGGATCCACGCCCTCGCAAACCTCTTCTTCCTTCTGTGCTCCTGGGTGGGAAACTCCCTCTCAGAGGAATCTCGACGGCGCTCAGGGTCAGACTCCCGAGATGTTGAGGCCTCTGACGAAGTCCGGGCCTGGCCGAACGCGGAGTCAGAGAAAATTCTCTCACGTTAATGCTGACGGCTCCGAAGCGCCTTCAACGACATTTAGCCACACAGGCTGCCCAGGCTGAAAGGCTTTAGAGCAGTTTACAAACACTATAAGCAGGTGCTGGATATATTCCCTCGTCCCCGAAGGGTTCAGAATCTACATGCGTATCTGAGGCAACGGAGGATTAAGTGGCTTGCCCAAGGTCACAAGGAACACCTATAGGACTAGAGGCCCCAGTCCTTCCAGCTTGAGATTACTATCCCTCTGGAAATGCTTACACATATATCACATAAATGTAGGTATTATACTTCTGTGAGTCTACTTCTGATGCACATACGGCTCCTGGCAGTTTTATAAAGAGCCTACCTAAACATGTAAAATGCTGCTCTGCACATTCAAGTACCTTACAAAATAACTTTATAGAGAAACAAAACTGGGCCACTACTGATGACATTTTTCAACATTCATGTCTAGCATTAGGGTGTTGAATTATGAAGTCCATTACAGGGTATGGAAGTCTATTCCTCTACACTCTCTTCCAAGTCACCATGTCACCCACAGCACAGCACATCACAAGAGTCTGAGGATCCTGAAAAGGAATAACCTCTCTACCATTCCCGGTTCATTTCTCTTTAAATCATAGCACATTTTGCCAAACGAGGCATTAGAAAATTAAAGTACAGACAACCCGAGACAGAGAAGGTTAAATTAGACTTACCTGCTAAATGTAGTTCCTGGAGTAGATCCAGTCTAGTCCCGTACCATATTTTATTTATTTATTTTATTTAACTTTCTTATATACCGCACTATTTAGCATCAGCGCGGTTCACAGAGAACATAAAAGACCAGAACAACAGGCTGTTCGGTATTACATATAACAGGAGTATCAACTTGGAAAACATGGGGGAACTATATACATAGAATATATAATCTGTTAAATCGATTACATGATAGAGCTGTTTACATAAGTTAGCAGGAGTGCTAGGATAAGGAGAAAACCGTGGTTAAATTTGTGGTGGGACTATTATCTTGCACTTCATATAGGGTAGTACCTGATAAATAGGTTAAATTTAAGGGCCTTTCTGAACTGGGTTAGGTTGGTTATTGCACGGATGTCAGGTGGTAGGGAGTTCCAAAAATCAAACTCCAAATAATTCTCACAACATATAAATCCAGTATTCAAGAGTTAAAGTGGTGCAAAAAAGTTAAATTGTTAATTAACCCGAGGGCACACATAGAAAAATGTGTAAACTCCCACAACTTTGCAGAAGCAAAACCACGACTGAGGGGCGGGATAATATGGGGCCTCAGTAGCAGGGCATAAGGCAGTGTATGCGGCTGGCATGTACCCGCTAACATACCTATATATTTTCACCCTATTTTTTGCAGAGGCACCTAGAAAATCATAGAGAAGTCTGCCAAAAAGGCCATACCAACTAAACCCAAAGACCCCTCCATAAATCTCTATAAGCATAGACCCGCGTCTGGAACCTTCCACTTGGTTTCAATGAGCTCTTTTGTGGTGCTGTGGAAAGGGAAAGCCCTGGGAGGCTTCCAGACTCCCTGCAGCTTTGGATCCCCTGCCATCTCCGAGGGATCTGGCCTCAGCTCCTCAGAGATTCGCAGCTCCACTAATGTATGGAAAGTTAGGGAGGGCAACTCATCCCTATGGAAAATCCGTACAGCAGTCGGGTCCTCCCCCACTGGGATCTTATCCTCCTCTAAGACCTTCTGCAGAAGTTTATCCAGAAGATCAGAAGGGTCTTCCAGGGCCCCCCCAGAGGCTGTATCCTCCTCTACATCCAGCAGTTCAACGCGAGACCGCTTAACCGCCGTGGTAGGCGGCTTCTTTAGTGTCATAGGGTGGGGAGGGTGCCCCCCTGCCAAGGCATCCCTGTTAGCCCCTGCTTCAGGCAATAGGCCTGATGCAGCAGAATTATAAATTCTGGGGAAAAGGGAGAGACTCTGCTATCGAGCCACCTTCTGACCCTCCCCCCCTCCCCCAGAAATGGAAAATTGCTGCACCGACTTTAAAACCAGAGACTCATCAGTTACTGTTGTGTACGTCCTCCCGCAGCTAGAAGGCTGAGCATGTCACTTTTTCAGTGACCCTAGTATAAGTAGTCCAGGGACCGCCCCCTTGAACCAGTTTTCTATTGTCAAAGCCGACTCACCAGAGCAACAAACAAGGTAGTCCCAACCCTATGAAGAACTAAACTTCTAGCCAGAACGGCTCAACTCCTTAAATCTAACTATCCGGAAAGCATTGCTGGATAAATGAGCCACCCCTTCTCCCCAGCCTCCCTAAAGAGGCCGCTCACTCTTCTGAGAAGTTGACGACTCAGTACCGCTGGCACCCTGTACCGCTATGCAGTGCCCGCGGCCAAAGCTGTCTCCTTCCTCCCCCATGTGCTCAGGCTACCTATTGGCCGTATTCCTCTGGGTGGGAAGCGGGACTAGACTGGATCTACTCCAGGAACTACAATTAGCAGGTAAGTCTAATTTAATCTTCCTTATCGTAGCTCCAGTCTAGTCCCGTACCATAGAGATGTAGCAGAGCAGTAAACATTCTCAACGGGAGGGACCTGCCAGACCAGCCTGAAGCACTGCTGATCCAAATCTCGCATCCCCCTCTGCCTGCACATCAATCCTATAATGCTTCACAAAGGAGTGCAATGACGACCAAGTCGCAGCCCTGAAAATCTCCGCCGCCGGAACCAAGCTACACTCCGCCCAGGAAGCAGCCTGAGATCTCGTAGAATGCGCTCTCAGCCCCGGCGGCACCATTCTGCCCTTTAGCAGATATGCTGACGCAATTGCTTCTCTAATCCACCTAGCAATAGAAGCCTTAGACGCTGGCTCTCCTAGACACGAATTCCCAAACAAGACAAACAGCCTATCAGACTTGCGCAGCGCTTTCGTCCGCTGCAAATACACCTTTAGAACTCTTCCTATGTCCAATCTATGCAACTTACCTTTAGTCCTACCTTCCGCTGACCTTGCAAAAACTGGCAAAGCCACCACCTGATTAACATGGAAGGCGGAAACTACCTTAGGCAAAAAGGACGGCACCGTCCGAAGCACCACCTTCTCCTTAGTAAAGGACAAGAAAGGCTCTCTACAAGACAGTGCCTGCAACTCCGAGATCCTCCTCGCCAAGGTAATAGCCACCAAAAACACCCACTTTAGCGTGAGATCCTTTAAGGTCGCCTGAGACAAAGGCTCAAAGGACTCCTTCACCAACGCCTCTAACACTACGTTGAGATCCCATCCTGGAATCACTTTTCTGCAAGGAGGCCGTAACAAAGAGGCCGCCCTCAAAAACCTCTTCACATCTTGATGAGCTCCCAGCGTCTTTCCCTGTACCTTTCCTCTGTAACAGGCCAGTGCCGCCAGCTGCACCCGGAGGGAAGACGCTGCCAAGCCCTTATCCAAACCATCCTGCAAAAAAGCCAACACTTGCGCTACCGTGGACTTCAACGCTCGCAACTGTCTGTCCTCACACCAAGCCTCGAACAACCTTCACACTCTGACATATGCCATTGACGTTGTCCGTTGCCTCGACTTCAATAACGTAGCAATCACCGCTGACGAGTAACCCTTACCCATCAGCCTTGCCCTCTCAAGAGCCAAGCCGTAAGCGAAAATCGATGTACCTGAGGCATGTTCAACGGCCCTTGCACCAGTAGGTCCAACCTGTCCAGCAACTTCCATGGTGGTTCCACCATCAGACGCCTCAAGTCTGCATACCACGGCCTTCTTGGCCAGTCCGGCGCTATCAGCAGGACCAACCCTCTGTGCCTCTCTATGCGCTGGAGAACTCTGCCGATGAGCACCCACGGCGGGAACACATACAGAAGACCGTCTTCCAGCCAGCCCTGAATCAGAGCATCTAGGCCATCCGACATCCTTTCTCGCCTTCTGCTGTAAAACCTGCCTACCTGTGCCGACTCGAACGTTGCCATAAGATCCATCACCGGTCGACCCCAACGCCTTACTAGCGCCTCGAACACCTCCTGATGGAGACTCCATTCTCCCGGATCCACTCTCACGTGACTCAAAAATTCCACCATCACATTGTCCACTCCTGCTACATGCGCCGCCGACAACGCTTCCAGAAGACGCTCGGCCCAATCCATCAAGCCATCTGCTTCCATTTCCAACTGCATGCTGCTGGTTCCGCCTTGTCGATTCATGTACGCCACTACCGTGGCATTGTCCGAGAACACTCTGACCGCCCTGCCCTGCAGAAACCCCTGCAAGGCCTGAAGCGCTAAGAACACCGCTCTCAACTCCAACCTGTTGATGGACCACTCCTTCTCCGGATCGGACCACTGTCCCTGGACAAACTGTCCCTCGAAATGCGCCCCCCCCATCCAAACAGACTTGTGTCCGTTGTTAAGGGCTTCCAGTGGCATGTCCTTCTCCAGGCCCCCTGGCCTTAACCACCACCGCAGCGACACACGGGCTTCCTGCGGACACACCAACGCCCTGGACAACGGATCTGACTGATGAGACCACCTCTGAAGCAACGCTCTCTGCAGAGGCCTCATGTGAGCTCTGGCCCACGGTAATACCTCAATCGTGGCTGCCACCGACCCCAGCAGCTGCAGATACCGCCACGCCGAAGGGGACCTGCTCGACCGGAACTCCCGAATTAGCCTTCTCAATTTCTGAATCCGCTCTAGCGGCAGGAAAACTCTTCCCCTGCGCGTGTCGAAACAATCTCCCAAATGCTCCACATCCTGGGTCGGTGTCAACTTGCTCTTTGCCACGTTGACTACCCATCCCAAACCTTGCAAGAAGGACACTACCCGAATGGTCGCCTGCTGACTCTCTCCCAGCGACTTTGCTCGAATTAACCAGTCGTCCAAATACGGGTGCACCAACACTCCTTCCTTTCTCAACGCCGCCGCAACCACCATCACCATAATCTTGGTGAATGTTCTCAGCGCGGTTGCAAGCCCAAAGGGCATCGCCTGGAACTGGAAATGCCTCATAGGCACTGCAAAGCAAAGAAACCGCTGGTGCTCCCTTCTGATCGGAATGTGCAGGTAAGCTTCTGACAGATCCAACGACGTTATATACTCTCCCTGCCGCACCGCTACCATGACCGATCTCAACGTCTCCATCTGAAAGTGCGACACCCGGAGACACCTGTTCACTCTTTTTAGATCTAAAATAGGTCGCATAGTACCCTCCTTTTTTGGCACTACAAAATAAATCGAGTACTGACCACTGCCTTGTTCTTCTGGCGGCACTGGTACCACCGCTTCCAGTGCTATTAACCTGTGCAACGTTGACCTACCGCCTCTCGTTTGGACTTCTTTCTGCACGGAGACCGCACAAACACATCCCGCACTGGGCGTTGGAACTCGAGAGCATAACCCCTCTGCACGATCTCCAACACCCACTGATCCGAAGTAATGTGGGCCCAGGCAGGAACGAACTCTCTTAGCAGACCTCCTACCGGTACTGTCCCTGCCTGGACCCCCCTCACTTCATTGCGGCTTTTTGGCGCCCGAGGCCACCGAGGCTGCAAAACCTCTGCCTGCCCCTCAGAATCCCCGAAATCCTTGAGACCTATAGGGAAATCTCCCTCGCTGCACCGGAGCAAACCGTGAGGGTTGAAAACGCCTGAACTCTCTCAGCTGACTTCTAGACGGTCCCCCCGTCCGATTCTGCTTCTGCTTGTCTTCCGGCAACCGGCCCCCTTTCGACTCCCCAAGATCCTTAACCAACTTTTCCAACTCCTCACCAAAGAGGAGCTTACCCTTGAAAGGGAGTTTAGCCAACCGCGCTTTGGAGGCCCCATCTGCCGCCCAATTTCACAGCCAAAGATACCGCCTTGCCGCCACTACCGATGCCATACTCTTAGCTAGACCTCTAATCAAATCATACTGACTATCTGCCAGATACGCCGCTCCCGACTCTACACGGGCCGCCTCTTCTGACGCCTCGTCCGTCTGAGTCCCCTTCCACCTCTAGGACCACCGCAAACACGCCCTAGCCACCCAGGCCCCACAAATCGAGGCCTGTAAGGAGAGGGCATTCACCTCAAACACCTGTCTCAACAAAGAATCCAACCTTCTGTCCTGTGCATCCTTAAGCACGGCACTCCCTTCAACTGGAATAGTGGTTTTCTTAGTCACCGCGGAAACCGCTGCATCCACCTTCGGCGGTTTAAACATATCCTTATCTGGTTCCACCAGAGGATAAAGCCAAGCCATGATCCTAGCCCCCCTGAGGCTAGCTTCCGGGGTATCCCATTCCTCCTGAATCATCTCTTTGAAAATCCTATGAATGGGAAACGACCTCTGAGACTTCCGTACCGCCTGCAATAGCGGATCCTCCAGAGCCGTCTCTTCTGTAGAACCCGAGACTGGCACATTTAAGGCTTTTAACATTTCAGCAATTAAAGCTGAAAGCTCCTCTCTCCTAAACACTCTTACTAACCTTGCTTGTTCCTCCGGCTCCGTAATCTCACCTTCCTCCAAATCTGGTTCTCCATCCGAATCCTCTAAAACCATTGAATCCTTCAAGTCCTGCTCCTCTCCCTCCAAGAGCAGCTTGGATCTCTTGCTAGCACCATTTCCGGCTACTTCCTCTAAGCTAGCTCCTGGCCTCTTCGAAACCCGGGCCTCAACCCCCGAGGACCCCGTCACTGTGGTGCAAAAATCGCTCCCAGCCCCCCCTGCAAAGGGACCTGGGGTACAAGCCCATCCGGTGCCGATGAGGGTCCCGGCTTGGGCTCTTGGTACCGGTTCCCGCGCTTTTACACGCGGCTCGGGCCTGGTCCTGCAATGCCTGCACCTGCTCTGCCCCTTTTTCGCGACCCAAATCAGAACCGCTGCGCTCCAACAGCTACCAGCAGTGCCCCGACCAGAATCGCGCACCCACACGCTTACCCGGTGCCGATCTGCTGTTTGTAGCACCACGCTTCTCCTACCGCCGGAACCGCTGCCTTTGCTACTGTCAGAGGCGTGGGGACGCGGCACTGTCCTCAACGGATCCTTTCCCGCCTCAGGGGAAACGGAGCCGGAGGCCCCTGCTCGACCCCCCACACACTCCTCTGCTGGTTCACAGTGCTGGGGAGAAGGGGGGTAGCTCTCCAGCGATGCTTCACAACTTCTGCAGAGCTAAGTGAAATCGCTAATTTAAAGGAGCAGAGACCTCTTAGTTCTTTTTTTTTATTTTTAAATAAAGATTGACTATTACTAAAGCCTTATTCGTTGCTCCAGTGAGTCCCGGACCACTGGACTTACAACCTCCTTCCGCTGCACGAAGACTGAGCAAAACTGGTTCAAGGGGGGTGGTCCCTGGACTACTTATACTAAGGTCACTGAAAGAGTGACATGCTCAGTCTCCTAGCTGCGGGAGGACGTACACAACTCTATGGTACGGGACTAGACTGGAGCTACGATAAGGAATAAGGATTATAACTTTTATGCTTTATAGTTTGTTGGAGCGCCACTGTAAAATGCAACAGCACTTTTAGGCATTAATGTGCTCTCAGCACTCCAATGATACTATTTCAAGACACTTGAGAAAAACAGCACATGAATGAGTATGCCAGACTACACCCTGTGCCCAACTTGCATCTCACCATTACACTAACCTCATCTACTGGTGTCCAGGAAACATACTTCTACACAATACGCAGTCAGTCCTAAGTAGGCTAGCCAGTCTTAGCTATACCTGTGTGAAGTAAGCTTGCAATAAAACCTGATGTACCTCACAGTGCTATGCAAATTGAGTTTCCTTTACTGCCACTGGGTGAAAGAAGTAGGATGAGCTGCAGGGAGGAGGCGGGTTATAATGTATGAACAAGCCCAAGTGCTTTACTGCCATGCTTAAAGCACCCACTGCAGGAAATTCTTGGCGATCTTACCGCTCTGCTATAGCTTTGGACAGAAGAGCTTTCTTGCGTTTATTCTTCTCTTCCATCAGCCGCTGCTCAAGTTGGAGTTGATCTAAACGTGATTTTTCTTTTCTGTGAAATGATGATACTATTATTAGTCTATTTTGCAAAAGTAGCTTTATTAAATCACTATCAAAGATACTAATGTGATGTGACAGAACAGCTAGAGAAGCACAGAAGTACATGGGAATGACGTTATCACCCTATGAAATATTATATAATGCTTACTGCCTGCTAACTCAACTACAGATGATTCAAATACTCAAAATGCTGAAATAGTGGAATAAAGAAAAAAAATGTTCCATTGAATGAGGTAGAAAAACATGGGTTTATTCTTTGTTCTCCATGTCTTCAGAACATTTGGCTTCATGGCGTTACCAGTTATTTTGCAATAGTCTACACAAACATTTGGGTCGCCACCATTATATGAAATAGCATAGTTACTCACCTGTATCGGGTGTTCTCCATGGACAGTAGGAATAAGTCCTTACATATGGGTGACGTCCCTGATGGAGCCCCACGCAGTAACACTCCCCAGCTTCCACTGAAAGCTTTTGGGAGGCTCCAGCGCATATGTACGATTGCCTTCCCACCTGCTGTGGCACTATCTTATCTCCAGTACAATAATATAGCTAGTAGCCAAAAACAACTCCTCAGGGAGGTGGGAGGATTGTGAGATTTATACCTACTGTCCACAGAGAACACCTGCTACAGGTAAGTAACTATGCTTTCTCCGTAGAAAAACAGGAAGTAAGTCCTCACGTATGGGACTCCCAAGCTACAGGCTGCCAAAAAAACAGAAGAGGCAAAAGCCCAACCGGGGCAACAAAATTGGAGAACTGGAAGAAACAGTGTGAGTAGTGCCCCCAGGGGACTCGAATGATTCAGCATCGTGAGCTCACAGCAACACAGAGGACTCTTTTTGGTAGCCTGAATGGACAGAAGGGCGATGTGAAGGAGTTGAACCTTAGTCCCAAAGAGCTGCTGGAGTACAACTTGGCCGAAGTTGCTGTCATGTCAGGAATCCTCATCCAGACAGTAATGCACTGTGAAGGTGTGGACCAAAAACCACGGAGCAGCCCTGCAAATCTCCTCCATGGAGACCAAGTGCAAGCTGGCCACTGATGCAGCCATTGCTCGGACACTGTAAGCCATGACATGACCCACAAGGCTCAGGCCTGCCTTGGAATAAGTGAAAGAGATGCAGTCTGCCAGCCAAATGGACAGCGTGCTTTTGGAGATGGCAGCTCCCAGCTACGAGATGGGGTTTTTCCAGTCTTTTGCAGAGTATCACATGTATGATTTTCTCCCAGTTGGTGAGGGGTCTTACATGTGTACTAGGTGCAAGGAGCTCTTTGTTCTCAGGGAACAAGTCCAATCGCTGGAGACTAGAGTAGCAGACATGGAGAACATAAGGAAGACAGAGAGGTACATAGACGAGACCTACAGGGACATAGTACTAAAGTCCCACCTCCAGTCTGGCAGCATCCCTTTTGCCATGGAGGAGAGAGGTCACGTGATAGGAGAGTATCACCCTGGTGTGGCAGGAAGTGATCCTGTAACTAGGACCTGTCCTCCAGGTGATGTAAACCCCTCTCGCACCGAGGAGGTTTCTCCAGGGCCAAGTACCCATGAGGGAAGGGTTAGGACAGCAGTTATAGTTGGTGATTCGATCAATAGGCAGGTAGATAGCTGGGTGGCTGGTGGACGCGAGGATCACCTGGTAACATGCTTGCCTGGTGCGAAAGTACCAGAACTCATGGCCACCTAGACAAGGTCTTAGATAGTCTGAGGAGGAGTCTGCTGTCTTGGTACATGTTGGTACCAGTGACACAGGAAAGTGTGGGCGGTAGATTCTGGAGGGCAAGGTCTTCTCCCATCATCCCCAGTGACCTACTGACAAAGCAGACTCAAAAGAGCAACAAATGAGCAGTTAACAACAACTTTTAAACTACAGTGCCCTGAAATAAAAGGCACCCTCCTCCTTGACCCTATCTTCTTACCCGCAGATCAGAGAAAGACAGACAGAGGGAAGGAAGGAGGACTAAAAGAGATGATATAAAGAAAGATACTCCCGTGATCACCGGCATGACAGAACACATTGCTCCCTTATGGACCGGAACCCCCTCCAAACCGACGCCTTGCGTCTGAGTTTCATCCCCAGGCGGGAATGAGGACTGAACTGTATTCCCTCAAGGAACAACAATTACCAGGTAAGTGTAATTTCCATTTCCTTATCGGTCCTACAGTTCAGTCCTCCACCTCTGGGATGTAACAGACAGGTAATCATTGGGAGGGACCTTTCCAACCGGCTCGCCACACCACCGAACCGAACAGGCACCGTTCACTGCCTGCACCTCCAGACAATAGATGTTACTGAAAGTATGAAGAAACGACCAAGAGGCCACTTTGACCCTCTTCACTGGCGAAACTACACTGTGCCCTGCACCAGGTGTCGCTAGCGCACCAGAAGGGCAAGCCCGCAACTTCTACGGCTGCCCGGGCCCAGCTGGAAATTGCCGCTTTAGGGATCGCTTCCCCTTTACAGAGATCTCCAAAGAGGAGAAACAAACACTCTGAAACCATTAAAAATTAACACGGAACTTATCTTGTCCTTGTTCAATGTAAACTCAACTGTCATGTGACATTGCAGTATGTTTTGTTCAGTTGTAAACCGCACTGATTTTAATAGCGCGGTATATAAGAAAAGTAAATAAATAAATAACTCTCTTAATGTCCGAGCAACATAAACTACGGTCTGAGGCGCTCCTACCCGCATTTCCTAATACCGGCACTGCTACTGCTTGATTCATAAGAAAGACAAGGCTAGTTTTTGACCAACCGACGGTACGGACCTCAACGCTACCTTTTCCCTAGAGAAGGACAACATGACTCTCGACAGGACAACGCCCGCAGCTCCACAACACATTGTGCCGAACCGATGGCCCTTAAACTCACCGTCTATGACAAAATATTTGTCCGAAGCTTGCTGCAAGGGTTCAAAAAGCTCCATAGATAAAACTCTTAAAACCAGGATGGGACCCCACGGATGCCACCTCATACTGCGCAAAGTTGTAGCCTAGAACCACAGATAGAAACACAAGAACGCACCACGTTGACGTGATAGCTCCAAGAATATTCCTTGGACTTTATCTCTGTAATACGCCAGCCCTGCTAGCTGTAACCTTAACGAACTGGCCTGTCCGACTCGAAGTAAGGATGAAAGCACGGCTCCAGAATAGCCTGTCCTCCTTACCCTCGCCCAGTCCATGGCCAAACCATACGCAGGAACCGATCCACTAGAGGTAATCGAGGAGGGCCCTGGGCCAAAATATTTGCTGTTGCTGGCCATCGCCAGGGTCCCCGCTGAGAAGCCCGACTAACTCGGCCTACAACAGACGCCTCGGCCAATCTCATGCCACTAACAGTACTCTGCCCCGATGCATTGAACCACTCGTCCTATGAGCACCCACGGGGAAAATACAGAGGAGATTGGGTGAAAACCCCTTTCCTGCTGTAGAAGCTATTTGCCTTGGCCGGCTGAAAATTTGTCATGAGGTCCCTAATCGGATGACCCCACTGGACGACTATCTGTGCCAACACGTCCGAATGAAGCTTCCATTCTCTGGCATCCACTCGGACTGCTGAAACATCTGCCATCACATCATCCGTTCTTGCAAGGTGCTCGGCCGAGATCGTCTGTAGTCGTGGCTCCACCCCCTCCAACCGGGTTCTCGCTTCTTCCTTCATGGTAGCGCTGCCTGCGTATCCCTGACGACTGAGGAAACTCCTGTTGCGAGTTGGCCGACAATACCCTAACTGTCCAATCTCTCACCGCAGTTCCGAATGTTTGAAGTGTTAGAAACACTGCTCGCCGTTCCAAACAGTTGAACGACCACTGGGCCTCCGGCCCGTTCCCGGTTCCTTGTGCGAAGAGATCCCTGCAATGGGCTCCCCCGTCTCCGCAACCTACCTCTGGCCACCGCGGGATCCACTGAGGTTGCTCCAGTGGCAATCCTGCTGCCAGATTTCGCAGACGGAAACCACCACTGAAGGGACTACCTGACCCGCCAGGGACAGGGAAAATGCTTGTACACAGAATTGTTCTGATGCAAAGAACGGTGGCGTGAGGACCTCTTGCAAAGGATGCATGTGAGATCTGGCCCATGGTAATAACTTCAGGGTCGCCGCCCTTGACCGTAGCACACAAAGGCAACTCCAAGCCGACAGAGCTGGTGTAGACATCCACTCGCATGCTAGGAGCCGAAAAGCCTGACCTCGCTGATCCGTCAGACCTACTGCTCCCAAACGAGTGTTGAACCGTACTTCTAAGTATTCTAGGGCCTGAGCCTGGACTAGCCGGCTATTGGTCGCATTGACCACCCCGCCGAGGCTCAGAAGCAACTTGGCTACTGTGCTTGTAACGTGCAAGCTCCCCGCCTGTTTTTTTTTTTTTTTTTTAACTCAACCACCGTCAAGACAAGGGTGAACCCAGATTCCTTCCTTTCGCAGCTCTGCTGCCACCCCCAACATAACCTAGGTGAAGGTTCGTGGTGCCGCTGCCCGATCGAAGGCCAAAGCTTAAAACTGACAATGTCCCCATGGAAGCGTGACCCTTAACCATTTTCAGCTAAAGTGGTCTGATGGGGCGCACCATTACGCCCCTGAAAGTTTGAGGGATGATTAGACAGGAAGTCACTCCCGTGAAATCCAGAATAGGACGGGAAGACCCGTCCTCTCCGGTACTCCCAGGTAAACATAGCAATGACCATCGTCGTACCAGGCCTAAAAAGAAATATATTAAGCTGCGTTGTAGAAGAAGCGTCTGCCCCTCTATCTCTTAACCATAGGTACCAGCGCAGGGCTACCAAGGAAGCCCTATGATTCGCCAGCGGCCTAACCAAATCACCATGGACTCCCTCTAAATAAGCCGCACCTGATCAAGACCACGACACCTACAATAAACGCTCCTGCACCTGCTGATACGGCAACTGTATAGCTGCCTCACCTGAGGTAGTTCTCGTCACCCAAGTTCCACCAAAAGGAACTTGCCAAAAGAGAGCATAAACCTCAAAGGCCTGTTTCCAGAAGCTGTCTACCTTCCGGGCTTGTGCATCCTTCAATGTTGCACTGCATATTCCCGGAATAATCGACGGTTCCGTGACCTATTTATTTATTTATCTATTTATTTATTTCTCCTAAATACCGCTCTCTCTAAATTCAGTGCAGTTTACAGTTAACTCAGAGTTGTACAATGCAGGCAGAATCTGCACTGTACTTACAATGAACAGGTATATCAACTTGGGCCAGAGTAGGGACTTGGAACTGTAACTTGGGACTGAGACCTAGCTGCATCTATACCGGGAGAACGGACACTCCCCGTCTCCTTGTCCGCTAAGCGGTATGGCCTATACATAGCTCTTACCTCTCGAAACTCCACTTCTGGCACCTCCCATGCATCATGAATTGTCCGCTCTACCACACGGTGAACCAGCCATTCATCCCCCCGCCTGAATGAAGAGGTCCTCCTGGACCAAAGCGAGGCTAAATGGCTAAAGGGGCTCTGCAATGGCGAGTCAGGACTTCCTTGGGAAGTATTCTCATGCTCTTTGCCTGATCCTCAGACTCCGTAATCCCATCTTCCAACTGCGGTTCCAAAGCCACATCTTCCATCTCTGTCCAATCCGCGGCCAAGGGCTGATCCTCAAGAGAGTCAGCCCCCCAAGAGGTCTCACCCGATTGCTGTCAACCTTTTCTGAGCCTGACTGCCGCACCGTCGCTCCCAGCGTCAGCGGCTCCGCCAACATACCCTGCACGCTGTCCGTAGTGCACATGATGCATTATGGGAACATCAGCTGGTGAGAACTACAAAGGTCTGTTCCAGATCCTATAGGGCCACCTAATCCAGATGCCCCTTCTTGGCCTTTTAGACGGCCGGGAACTTCCAACCGGGACTCCCCAGCTCCTCTCGCCGATGGGGTCTGAGACTCTCCACACGCTCTCCCATGAATTTCTCGTTCCATAGACAAGGGAGCCAACATGCAGGTTCCGCAGTTGTCCCCATCCACAACTGCGCCACAGAGCAACACTGTGGGCGTGAAGGCCTTAGCCATATACAATAAAATCAATAAATTTCAAGCTAAATAAAATAAAAGCGTGTTCTTTTTTTTTTTTTTTTTAACTCCCTAAGGGCTCAAGAACCAAAACGGCAGAATCACAGGCCTTAATTAAATTAACTATATCCAATTACCTTACCAAAAATGATAATAAAGAAATTAAATAAATTAACAAAGCAAAGTTATTTAAATGAATATCAATGGAGTTATTACCTGAAAGCTCTGAATTTCAGTGACTGCACTAATACTCACCAGAAACTCAAGATAAAATCAATATAAAATCAATATCTGCCAGCCAAAAAGAGACAACCCCCATTTTTTTTTTAAATATTGTAGGGCACAAGAATCCAACCAAAAGAAAGGCAAACAAATAAACAAACTCCCAAAAGGAACACCTAGAAGGGATTACAGAAAATTAAATTGCAGAAGGCCTTCTAGTTAGCCCTGCTTGAGACAACTTAAAGGAAAAAGTGTGAATCTACTTTTCCGCCCCTACGCATGCGATTAAGGCCTGCATATTGTCCCGAGAACTAGAGGCCCATTGGAGCACTTACCCCGCTTCGCTAACCGCTTGCACTTCTGTTCCTAGTTTAACATGTTTAATTCGCTGCTAGTGAGCCGATCAGCGCTGATGCTGCAAAATGGCCGCGGAGCACAGGAAACAGGCTCAGGGCCGACCGACTCTGCTTCACGCCAAAAGTATCTCCCCCTCACAGCTTCGCCGACAACAACACTGCGCCACAGCGGCACTCACCTCGGGATTCCCCTGACTCACTGCTCCCTTCTGAGAGCGGATCTCAGCGCCACCCTGCAAACCGCTACGCTGCTCGTTCCCGCTGTGAGCAGCATGCGTGGTGAGGGCCGATCACACTGGCTCTCCTCACTGCCCCGAGGGCCCTGGGGCAGGGTTCGTGCCGTTTGCCCTGTGCTCCTCCAGGGGAATGGCTTTTCCCCGCTGTCCCGAGGAACTTGGGGCAGCGCTCGTGCCGTTTGCCTTGTGCTCTTCCGGGCTCCCCTCCGTATGGTCCAGGAGGGGAGAGCCGGGAGGAGTGGCCTAGTGGTTGGGGCAAGGTACTACAGGCCAGAAGGTTGGTGGTTCAAATCCCACTAGAGGACAGCAACCTTGGGCCGGAAGGACTGGGGTTTCTAGTCTCACAGGTGCTCCTTGTGGTCTTGAGCAAGCCACTTAACCTTCCATTGCTCATGTTCCCTGTAAGTATTAGTGTATGTGTCTCATATCCCCTTGTGTTAAATGTATCCCCCAACCGCTTTGACCCGGTGAAAAGCGGGATATAAATGCAGCTAAATAAATAAATAAATAAATAATTATAACTGCCGAAGCAAAGAGGGGAAAACAAGAGAGGCACCGGCGGCTGTGGAACATTTTTTTTTTTTTAATGAAAAGTACCAACAAAGAAAGAGAAATAAAAATTAACTAAGGGAAATTTACAATTAATCCTGTCCTAACTGCTCCTTATCAGCCCTCAAGTGAGCCCAGCACCTAGGCTCACTAAGTCCTCCTGCTGCATGGAGACTGGACACACTGGGGGATGATGGGAGAAGACCAGCAAGATATACCCAGTGATGTCACGAATTTGACTTGTCCAGTCTCCATGCTGCAGGAGGAGGTGCACTACCCAGAAGTAAAGGACTGAACTGTAGGACCGATAAGGAACAAGGGGTTTTCCTGAAGGGATGGGCTCTACCTTAAGCAGGATGCAACCAGGCTGCTGGCATTAACCTTTAAAAAAGAGATAGAGCAGTTTTTAAACTAAATAATAGAGGAAAGCCAACAATTACCCAAGAGCTCATGGTTCAGAAGGATGTATCCTTGAAGGATACTAGCAAAAGATTGAAATTAGGGCATACTGACAGAGAGGTTCCAATAAAGGCAAAAGTAACCCAAATGCCCTTGAGTACAGAGCAGACAGAGCATAAAGATTCCAAATTACCCCTGCCTACCGATTACCAGTGAAGGGATAATCAGTCCAAGTCTGGATTTCAGGCCTGTTTATATGTTTGCTTTATATGATTGCACCCTTGCCTGCCTGAAAATATACACAGAAACATATGATTGACACAAGAAGACACACATGTGGGTTATGAAACAGAGTATTTTGCGGCCTTGTATGGGAAAGCCTGGTGAACCACACTTTTGAACAGAAGTGTACAAGAGGATGTGGGCCTAGGAAAACAGGTCAAATGGAATACAGGCCCAGAAGCTGAGAAACTGAGAAAAACAAAACTGTCAGTTGAGCCATACTCTGAACCCTGAAGAGCACAGTGTCAGATCATACAGGACTCAGGCAGAGATAAGGGGGGCTGTGTCCAGTAAATACCAACTGTTGTTTAACGATAAGCATGGGAGGGTCCTGAGGAAAGAGCACTTGCAGAAGTTCTTCTGACCTGTCTGACCTTGCAAGTTTTTTTGCAAGTTTTGCTCAAGCTTTTGCAAGTTTGGCCAGTGACGTCAGTAATTTGCTATAGAGAGGTATATAAGAGTGCTACTGTAGAGCATCGGGGGCAGTTTTCACTCTCACTTAAGAGGGGGAACACTGCTCGCCATTTTTCAGACTGACACTTGCTATCTGCATTTGTAACCAATTATTTTGCTATGTCAAATAAAGAGTTCTTGTAGCCAAGCAATTGCTGTCTGGAACTATTAATTGGTAATTGGTAATATTTAAGGAACCTCTGTGGGTTACCAGGGCCCACACCAGATTAATATGAATAAAATACAGCCTCCAAAATGCTTGTATGCAAACGCTAGAAGTCTAAAAAATAAGATGGGAGAGTTAAAATATATAGCACTAAATGAGAAGTGAGATATGATTGGTATCTCAGAGACATGGTGGAAGGAGGACAACCAAAGGGACACTGTGATACCTGGGTACAAATTATATCACAATTAGAGTAGATCAAATTGGTGGAGGGGTTGCACTCTATGTTAGAGAGGGCTTTGAGTCACACAGGATTAAATTTTTGCAGAAAACAAAATACACCGTAGAATCTCTATGGATTGAAATTCCATGTAAAAAGGGGAAGGCGATGGCAGTGGGGGTGTACTATCGACCGCCTGGCCAGAGTGAACAAATGGATGATGAAATGCTGAAAGAAATCAAGGAATCTAACAAAAGTTACAGTACAGTAATAATAATGGGTGATTTCAATTACCCCGGTATCGACTGGGTCAGTATCATGGCAGGACGTGCTAGAGAGATAACGTTTCTAGATGAAAAAAATGACTGCTTCTTGGAGCAGCTGGTTCATGAATCGATAAGAGGGGAAGCCATTTTGGACCTAGTCCTTAGTGGAACACCAGATCTGGTGCAAGAGATAAGAGTGTTGGGGCCACTTGGCAATAGTGATCATAGCATGATCGCGTTTGATTTAATAAATGGAGGAAGGACTGCAAGGAAAGCACAGTTACTTACCTGTAACAGGTAATCTCTGGGAACAGCAGGAATAAGTCTTCACATATGGGTACGTCGGTACCGACGGAGCCTGCGCGGGAACGCTCCCCAGCGTCCAATCAGAAAGCTTTTGGGAGCATCCCACAGCGCCTGCGTGCTGCCTTCCCGCCTTTCCAACTGTCTCTCCTCAGTTGAGTTTTATAGCTGAGACAAAGAGGGAGAGAGAGGGAAAGGAAGAGAGATAGAGACAACTCCTAGGGGAGGTGGGTGGGTTGTGAAGACTTATTCCTGCTGTTCCCAGAGATCACCTGTTACAGGTAAGTAACTGTGCTATCTCCAGGAACAAGCAGGAATGAGTCTTCACATATGGGGACTCCCTAGCTTTAGATGCCAGGGAGAGAGCCCATAAGTTGTGTGTCCCTGAGACAGGGCTGCACTTCCCCACCTGGATCTCTGGCATCCGCTGAGGGATGGTGGGTAGGAGTTGATTAAGTATGGAACAGGTGGAGTCCTTGTCCAAACAGTAATGGGCTGTGAAGGTATGAACCGAGGCCCAAGTGGCTGCTCGACAGATGTCGTCGATAGACACAGAGTTCAGGTGAGCCATTGAGGCTGCCATGGCTCTCACATTGTGAGCTGTGACATGGCCATCCAGAGAAATGTTCTTGCTCTGATAGGCAAAAGAAATACATTGGGCAATCCAGTTGGAAAGTGTTCTCTTGGAGACTGGTTGTCCCAGATGAGAAGGATCAAAAGCAACAAAGAGTTGGGAAGACTTTCTATGTTGTTGTATCCTCTGTAAGTAAAAAGCTAGAGCTCTTTTACAGTCCAGGGTATGAAGATTCCTCTCTGCACTTGATGCATGAGGCCCTGGAAAAAAAGACAGGTAGGTAGACCTCTTGGTTGAGGTGAAAAGGCGAGACCACCTTAGGCATAAAGTGTGGATTAGTCCTAAGGACCACCTTGTCATGATGGAACCTTGTATAAGGTGGATTAGCTACTAGTGCTTGCAATTCACTGATGCGGTGGGCTGATGTGATTGCAATGAGAAAAATAACCTTCCAAGAAAGGTATTTCAAGGAGGTAGTAGCTGAAGGTTCAAAAGGCAGCTTCATAAGCTGACCAAGAACCAAATTTAAGTCCCATGCCACCGGAGGTGGTCTAATGGGAGGTTTTGTTAAAAGGAGGCCTCTCATGAACCTTGCTACAAGGGGAGAGAGGAAACAGGTTGTCCATTTAGAGGCTTGAGGGAAGCTTCAATAGCACTCAGATGGACTCTTACTGAATTTGTCTTAAGGCCTGCATTAGACAGATGCAGGAGATACTCCAGCAACGATTCCAGAGGTATTGAACGGGGGTTAAGACCCTTTCCAGAACACCAGATGGTAAACCTTTTCCACTTGAAGCGTAAGAACGTCTAGTGGAAGGTTTTCTGGAAGCATAAAGAACATCTTTCACTTGTTGAGAAAGAGGAAGATCCTGGAGATCTAGGCCTTCAGCAACCAAGCCCTGAGATGCAGAGACTGGGGATTGGGGTGCCACAACTTTCCGTCCTCCTGAGAGAGGAGGTCTGGAGCAGACCCTAACTCTAGGGAATGAGCTTGAGAGAGATGTAGAAGCAGAGGGTACCACGCTTGCCGTGGCCAATGTGGAGCTATGAGAATGTGGCCTCTGTCTCTCTGAAGCTTGAACAGGGTTTTGGGAATTAGGGGAATGGGTGGAAAGGCATACAGGAAGTTTTGACCCCAATGGAGGAGGAAAGCATCCCTTGCCTGAGCTCCCTGAGCCGGAGTTCTGGAACAGAACCGGGGAAGTTTGGCATTCCACGGACTTGCAAAGAGGTCTATGTCTGGGGTTCCTCAAATTTGAAAAATCTTGGATACCTGGTCCATATGTAGGGACCACTCGTGTGGAAGCAGAACTCGACTGAGTCTGTCTGCCCAAGAGTTTTGAGCACTTGGAAGATAGACTGCCAGAAGATGAATGTGATGCTCTCTGGCGAGGGCCCACAGTCGCAGAGCTTCGTTGCAAAGCGACAGAGAGCCAGTTCCTCCCTGCTTGTTTATATAGAACGTGGCTACCTGATTGTCCGTGTGGACAAGGACCGTCTTGTGGCTGAGCAGGGTGTGGAAAATTCGCAGAGCAAGGAAGATTGCTCTGAGTTCTAAGAGATTGATATGTAGACGAGTCTCCTGTGGGGACCAGATGCCCTGGGTGGAGAGGTCCTGAAGATGAACTCCCCAGCCCATTGGAGAAGCATCTGTTGTAAGAGTTGCCTGGGGTAGAGGCTGTTGAAAAGGACACCCCAGCAACAGGTTCTGAGGGGACTTCCACCAATGGCGGGACAAAATGAGGCGGCTTGTATTTGCTATTTTGTCTGACAGGCAGCCTAATGCCTGGGTCCATTGGGTGGATAAAGTCCACTGAGCTGCTCTCATGTGAAGGCGAACATATGGTACCACATGAATGGTGGATGCCATGTGGCCTAGCAACAGTAACAGTTTTCGAGCAGTTAGAAGGGGTTTTGACTCTGCTTGATAAGCTAACTGCATCAAGCGAAGGCAACGGGCCTGGGGAAGATAGGCCCTTGCCTTTGTGGTATCCAGTAGCACCCCTATAAACTCCAGGGACTGAGTATGGTTATGGTTATGGTTATGGTTAGGCATTTGATATACCGCCCTTTACTTACGCATCAGAGCGGTTTACATGTATATACTAACAGGTACTTTTATTCCCTTGTCCCCGAAGGGCTCACAATCTAAGTGTACCTGAGGCAATGGAGGGTTAAGTGGCTTGCCCAAGGCCACAAGGAGCAGCCATGGGACTAGAGACCTCAGTCCCTCCGGCCTGAGGTTACTTGTCCCCATGCGGGAATTGAACCCCAAGCCCTCCGGCCTGAGGTAACCTGTCCCAACCACTGAGCCACTCCTTCCTTGGATTTTGGGATGTTTATTACCAGCCCTAAATATTGAAGGATACGCATTGTGCAGGTTAGAGCAGTCTTGGCCTCTGATTGAGTGGGCGCTCGAATGAGCCAGTCGTCCAGATAAGGGAATACAAATATTCCCAGGGTGCGCAGAAAAGCAGCAACCACTGCCATGCATTTCGTGAACACCCTTGGTGCAGAGGCCAGGCCAAAGGGGAGCACTCTGTATTGATAGTGCTTCTCCTGGAAAAGGAACCGAAGGAACCTTCTGTGAGTTGGATGGATGAGAACATGAGTGTACGCATCCTTGAGATCTAGAGAACAAAGCCAATCCTGACTCTGAAGGTATGGCAGCAGAGTTCCTAGAGAAACCATCTTGAATTTATCTTTGATTAGGAATCTGTTCAACTCTCTGAGATCTAAAATGGGTCTGAAGCCCCCTGTTTTCTTTGGGATAAGAAAATAGGGGGAGTAGAACCCTGTGCCCTGTTGTTGAGAAGGCACTTCCTCTATTGCCCCCTGGGCTAGAAGAATGGCAACCTCCTGCCCTAACAGGCTGAGGAGGGAGGTTGGAAAATTGAACTGGTGCACTCTTGTGAGAGGGGGCAAGCTGGAAAAATGAAGTTTGTACCCCTCTCTTATGATGGAGAGTGTCCAATGCTCTGCTGTGATTTGCCCCCATCTGGGAGCAAAGTGACATAACCTTCCTGGAATGGTGGAAGGCTCTGGTCCTTCTAGAGCCAGGAAGGCTAAGTTCTCTAGCAGAGAGTCAAAGGCCCTGAGGGGGCTGAGATTGCTGGGCTGGAGCAGGCCTCGCAGCCTTTGCCTTGGTCTGTTTGGAGGATTGCTGATGTTTGGAAGGAAACTGAGCTGCAGAAGATGCTCTCTGACTATAAGCAGGATAGGATCTTCCCTTTTTAGAAAAAGGTGTTTTCTTGAACAACCTTTTCTTAGCAGGAGCAGCAGTAGATTTGGATAGCCTATCCAAAGCAGAATTTTCAGCATCCATTTGATTGGCTTTTGCTTGCCAATCTTTACCAAACAGATTCTCACCTGTACAAGGGATATTTCCCAATTTATCTTGGACTCAGGTCTCCAAATCAGATGCTTGAAGCCAAGCAATCCTACGTGCACCTATAGTTGTAGCTGAGGCTCTGCTTACGCATTCAAAGGAGTCGAAAGCTGCACGGTTGGAGAATTTGGAGATATCCTGGGCATGTTTGAGCCCAGAGAGAAATTCTTGCCTTTTACTGTCAGACATAAAAGGACTTAAAGTCAGCAAATGGTCAGTGACTTCTTTTAAGAACATTCCCATGTAGAGACTATAAGAATTAATTCTCGCAGCAAGCATGGAAGCTTGAAAGACTCTTCTACCAAAAGCATCCAGGGTTCTACATTCACGTCCTGGAGGATTAGAGGCATGTCTCTTGGCACTTCTAATCTTTCTCATTGCAGACTCAACCACAATAGAGTGGTGAGGAAGCTGAGTTTTATGGAAACCAGGACAAGGAGGGACACGATACATGGTGTCCAACCTGCGAGAATGAGGAGAGGTGGTTAGAGATGCTTCCCACATCCTTAACATGAGATCATACAGAATCTCATGAATAGGCAAGGTAGCTGCCTCTTTAGGAGTTTTAGGATATTGTAGAATATCTAACTCCTTAGCTCTAGGCTCTGACTCTGGGGCTACTGTAACAGAGAGACCCCGAGCCACCTCTCTGATAAAGTCCTGAAAAGACAAGTCTTCTGAAGGAGACATCCTTCGTTTAGGAGAGGACTCCTCCTGTGGAAGAAGCATCGCTGCATCAACAGACTCTTCAGAATCCTCAGAGTCATCAGAGGAATCGAAGTATCGTCTGTCGGGATGCTCTTGCAAAATCCGATACCCGTACCGACTGGGATCGGTATCGGGAATCACCGGTACCGGGGTATCGGTACCGGAGGGCTGCAGAGGGCAGAGTACCGGCATAGCTGACACCGATGACGATGTCGATGCCACCGGTACTGGAATCGGTGCCGATGGCGATACCAGAGCCGGTACCTGTGGAGTAGTCTGTTGCGGTACCACGGGCGTCGATGCCACAAGGAAAGCCGCCAGACTGCGTTCGATGGACAGAATCCTCTGATCCATCGACGCTGCCAATGCCTGGAAGTCGGTACCGGTGGAGGCCACCGGTACCCCAGAGCATGGCACCAGGAGATCTGTTGAGGCCACGCCATCTAGATCATCCTGGAACCCCGATGATGCTTTAGAAGCCGAAGACTCCCGCTGGGGTAATTTTGCCGGTGCAGAATCCTCGAGGGCAAGGCCAGGGGCATCTCGATGCTTAGAAGGAGATTTACTCTTCGAGGACCGGCTGGATTTATGTTTAGTTACCTGAGATCTATGTGAGGAAGAAGCAGCCCTGGAAGACGTTGATGCCACCGAAGCTGCATCAGAGGGAAACAGGGTACTGAGCTTGGCAGCTCGGTTCTGTCGACCTCTCTTAGACATCAAGGAACAGGACACACAATCTTTAATGGAATGGTCAGGGCCTAAACACTTTAGACACCAGTCATGGGTGTCGGTGACGGAGATAGTACCGCCACATTTTGTGCACTTCTTAAATCCTGAGGCAGGCTTTTTCCATATTTTAAGGAAAAGGGTTTTGGGCCTCAGGCCCAAAACTGAAGTACACCTGAAGAAAAATAAATGGAAAAAAGGTCTTTTTTTTTTTTAAAGAAAAGAATAAGAACCAGCGGTACCGGTATAGCGTCGAGGAAGGCAGACGCAACAGAAAAGAAATAAAGAAAAAATAAGGAAATTCTTCTGTGGTGACAAGAACACGACCTGCTGGCTCCGCGGAAAAAAGAACAACTGAGGAGAGATAGTTGGAAAGGCGGGAAGGCAGCATGCAGGCGCTGTGGGATGCTCCCAAAAGCTTTCTGATTGGACGCTGGGGAGCGTTCCCGCGCAGGCTCCGTCGGTACCGACGTACCCATATGTGAAGACTCATTCCTGCTTGTTCCTGGAGATATCTATAGAACTACCTTTTAACTTTTCAAGAAAAAACTAAAAGGAGCATCAGCAAAGGTTAAAGATTTAC
This sequence comes from Ichthyophis bannanicus, assembly GCA_033557465.1. Lineage (NCBI taxonomy): Eukaryota > Metazoa > Chordata > Amphibia > Gymnophiona > Ichthyophiidae > Ichthyophis > Ichthyophis bannanicus. The sequence continues at coordinate 34,347,312 of CM066040.1, forward strand.
ATCAAGCATGGGTGTTGTTTAAAAATATTATCTTGCTGTATTGCATGCTTTAAGAAAAGTGGAAGGAAGTCCAATAAACTGCCAGCATGGTTTAAAGTTGAAGTCAGAGAGGCTGTTGTAGCCAAAAAAGCATCTTTCAGGAAATGGAAAAAGGAGCCAAATGACAAAACCTGGAAACAGCACAAGCACTGGCAAGCTAAATGCAAGGCATTGATAAGGCAGGCAAAGGGAGAATTAGAAAAAAAGCTTGTTGTAGAAGGAAAAACGCATAATAAAAACTTTTTCAAGTACATTCGTAGCAAGAAACCTGTGAGAGTCAGTTGGACCATTAGATGATAGAGGGATAAAAAGGGGCATTAAGAGAGGTTTAATGGGAGACAGCCAACATGGCTTTAGCCAGGGAGGGTTTTGTCTTAGTTAGCTGTTATCTTTTTTTTAAGGTTTAAACAAACAGGTAGACAAAGGCGGGTCAGTCGATGTAGAGTATCTGAATTTTAAGAAAGCCTTTGACAAGGTCCATCATGAGAGACTCTTGGCGAAATTAAAAAGTCATGGGATAGGAGGCAGTGTACAATTGTAGATCGGGAACTGATTAAAAGATAGAAAGCAGAGGGTAGGGCTAAATGGCCAATTTTCCCAATGGAGAAAAGTGAATAGTGGAGTATCCCAGGGATCTGTGCTGGGTCCACTGGGTCATGCATTTGGGCTGCAGCAATACAAGGGAGCAATATAGTATAGGGGGTGAAGTACTTTTGTCCACTAAAGAAGAGCGGGACCTAGGCGTGGTTGTGTCTGATAATCTTAAAGTAGTTAAACAGGTAGAAAAGGCGACAGCAAAAGCTAGAAGGATGCTTGGGTGCATATGGAGAGGAATGGCTAGCAGAAAAAAGGAGGTGATATTGTCTCTGTATAAGTCTTTGGTGCAACCTCATTTGGAGTATTGTGTGCAATTATGGAGACTGCACCTTCAAAAGGATATAAACAGGATGGAGTCGGTGCAGAGGGTGGCTACTAAAATGATTAGTGGTCTTCATTATAAAGCATATGAGGACAGACTTAAGGATCTTAATATGTACACCTTAGAGGAAAGGCGGGATAGAGGTGATATGATTGAGACGTTTAAATACCTCCGTGGCATAAATGCACAGGGGGAGAGCCTCTTTCGATTGAAAGCAAATTCTGCTATGAGTCATGGGATGAGGGTGAAAGGGGATAGATTCAGGAGTGATATGTGGAAATATTTCTTTATGGAAAGAGTGGTGGATCCGTGGCATAGTCTCCCAGTGGAGGTGATAGAGATGAGGACAGCATCTGAATTCAAGAAGCATGGGAGAAACAGAGAGGATCTCTAAAGGAAAAAAGGGGACTGTTGTAGTTGTTGATATGGAAGGACAGGCTAGATAGGCCTTGTGGTCTTTTTCTGTCGTCATTTTTCTATGTTTCTATGTTAAATGACCTGGAAATGGGAATAACGAATGAAGTACTCAAATTTGCAGATGAGACAAAATTATTTAAAGGTGTTAAAACCCAATAGGATTGTGATAAATTGCAAGAGGACCTTAATAAATTGGAAGACTGGATATTCAAGACTGGCAAATAAAATTTAATGTGGACAAGTGCAAAGTTATGCACCTAGAAAAGAACAACCCAAACTATGGTTACACAATGCAAGGTTCCACATTAGGAACCACCCATCCAGGAAAAAGATTTAGGGGTCATCGTGAACAACACATTGAAACCCTCTGCCCATGTGCAGCGGTGGCCAAGAGAGCAAACAGAATGCTAGGAATCATAAGGAAAGGAATAGAGAATAAAACAAAGGCTATTATAATGCCTTTGTATTGTTCCATGATGTGACCACACCTCGAATATTATGTGTAATTCTGGTCATCATATCTTAAAAAGACCATATTAGCCGACCATCTAAGATGGTGGTGTGTCTTGCAAGAAGAAATTCAAAGGAGAAGAAGGAGAGCACGGTTATCAACTTTGGGCCACAGGACCCACATGGGGGGAGGAGGGGCCCAAAATGCCATAAAAGCCATGCCTGAGGTTTGCCCATCACACACAGCAAAGAAATAGCAATAATCAGAAAAAAAAAAGAGAAACACACAACAAAAAATTAGAAGACAAGACAGAATCGCAGCAAATAGAACAAGAAAAAAGGAACCGCTGGAAAAAAGTGCACTGACTTCCACGGTAAAAGAACCACAAAATGGTAGTCCTAAGGCCTGACAGCTAGGCAAGCGAAATCCGAAAAAGGGAAGCCCCAACTGCCCACACAGGCTTGAGACCCAGCTATTGATAGAAAAAAAAATAGGCTGTTTGTTATCTTCAGTTTGAAGCTGCTTTATTGCAAGCGGCAAGACAGCTGGATACAAAAATCCCATTGAAACAAATGGGAAAGAACAAAAATACAATAAAAGAATTTAGAAAAAAATTGAAGCAAAAAGCTGATCTCAGATAAGGGACGCCAAGAGGGAGGGAGGGTCTAGGCCCAACTTACCAATCCCCCTCAGGGGCTCCGTTGGGGTCCTCCAGCTCCTCTTCGGCCCAGCAGTGCTGGAAGCCATGGGAAATAACTCTGGGAACAGGGTGACTATCAGCTCCAGAAAACAAAGATGTACCCTGCTCTGGGCAACGTTGGGCCCTACTGGACTTAATTATAGTGACACCACCATGGGGTGGGCCCAGGAGAGTTGGGCCTACCGCCCTGCTGCACCAGTCCACACACCTTATCACCTGCTGGAGGAAGGCAAATACTGGATTCTCCCATTGTGCACCAGATGTTATATCAAGTGATGATATCACTGCAAGCTGCTCAAGTCTGCCTCCACCTGCTGACAAGGAAGCATAACCCACTTGTTTGGACTGGTCTAGCGGGACGATAAGGGATAAATATTTATAAAGAAGCCCAGAAAAGGGATAAAATATGAATGACAAAACCCTACATTCTTTATCTTAAATCTCTCTGTAGGCTTTAAGCTTACTGCCTTACTTTAAAACAGTGTAATTTTTAATGGCATTCTAAAATGACATTGCAACAATTGGATTAATAGTCAGCTATAATAAAATGCACTTCAGTTAACAGTTTCAGTGAATCAGGCTAGAATTTTAAGAAAACATTTCAGTTTCCCTTTTCTCCCTTGGAGCCATACATGAACCACTAACTATTGGGAATTCCTCAATAAGTTTCAAATCTGATGCAGAGAACAAAAAAAAAAAAAACAGGAGAAAAATGTTATAGAAGTTTTTCATTGCTTTTCAAGAAAATCCCTAGAACTTTTATGTGGTCTTTCCCAAATATGCAGTGTACCAGAATACACAGCTGAGTTTATAGGACAGAAGCACGCGAGACCATTAAAACAGTTAGCAACTGTTGTATTATAAACTGTGAAACATCTCCATAATTTTAAGGGCAATCCCCCATACATTTCTTGTGTCACTGCTGCAGATATATAGAAGCAGCAAATCAACCCCTTAATATAATAGACTTACTAACAATTCCACTTCCTTCTTCTGCTGTGACAGGTCCTGCTCTGTAAAGGGCCCCCGAGGATCTTCTTGGAGCACTTTGTTGTTGTCCCTTGGAGTCTCCAATCCATGCTCTTTTTGCTGCCCTCTTGGGCTGTGTTCTTTGGCCAGGGCAAGGGCTGGCTGAGGAGTGGACCTGGCTCTGCTTTTAGAGAGCTGTTGCTCCATGGGTAGTGAGGCCACTCCATCTTGCTGACTCCTCCTCTGCGCCTCTTGCTGAACCACCTTTTCTCGTTGCAACTGCTGACGACTCTTCTTTATAGAGGGAGGCTGCCGCGAGCGTTCCGACACTTCCAACAGATCTACATACATTTCAGGAAGAACAGAAAGGAAATTTAAATTCAAGTTCCAAAAATATCCCCCCTCCCCCCTCAAGCATCAGTTCTGATTTACTCAGAAAATGTAGAAATGTTGTGCTAAAAAGCACAACTGCTAGATTTATTAAAAAATATCATCTTCGTGAGAGAAAGCTGAGAGCAGACGAAGCCTTTGTTGGTAAGTTAACATTACTTTGCTGCCAAACTTGGTGATTTAAAGCTTGGACTCTAAGCAGGCAAAAAGCAGCTTGCTTTAGAGGTTTTAAATTAAAGTTAGTTAGATACAGGCAGGTACTTATAGTCTTAAAAGAAAAAAACAGACATGTAGTTAGTCTTTTCCCATCCCCTCCCCCATAGGTACAACCCTTAATTTAGAATTAGTTTATCCCAATTAAAAAAGAGGGTTAAACTGACATTACAGTATATTTTCATCAATAACTGATTAACCCTCAACAGATTAACAAGTTTATTAGGAACCAAACAAAAAATAGCAGCATAAAATATATCCAATAATCTTAAAGGCCTTTATATTAATTTAGGTATCTCTACTTCCTTAACAAATCTAAACAACAAAACATGCTAATACTAAGACACAGACAGGACTATCAAAAGGGACTGCTACTGCTGGAAAGAAATCTGCACTTGTATTTACTTCTGGGAAATTCTCTAACTCTTACGGAAAAGGGAATTCTTTGGGTTACAGCTGATAAATCTGTGCATATTAGAATCCAGTATAGTATTTGTTAACTCAGTCAGTGCCCAGTATCAGCAGAGAGCTTTTAACTTAAATCAAAGAATAAAATTACTGATCACGTATACAGTCATGGTTTAATGGGAGAAAGCCAACATGGCTTTAGCCAGGGAGGGTCTTATCTTACTAATCTGTTATATTTTTTTGAAGGTGTGAATAAACAAGTAGAAAAAAGTGAGTTGATTGATAATAGTGTATCTGGATTTTCAAAAAGCCTTTGACAAGGTCCCTCCTGAGAGACTCTTGACGAAATTAAAAAGTCATGGGATTGGAGGCAGTGTAGTATTATGGATCAGGAACTGGTTAAAAGATAGAAAGCAGAGGGTAGGGCTAAATGGCCAATTTTCCCAGTGGAGAAAGGTGAATAGTGGAGTATTCCAGGGATCTGTGCTAAGCCCACTTCTTTTTAACATATTCATAAATGACCTGGAAATAGGAATAACGAGTGAAGTGATTAAATTTGCAGATGACACTAAATTATTCAAAGTTGTTAAAATGCAAGAAGGATTGTGAAAAATTGCAGGAGAATTTTGATAGATTGGAAGACTGGATGTCCAAATGCCAGATGAAATTTAATGTGGACAAGTGCAAAGTTATGCACTTAGGAAAGAACAACATAAACTATGGTTGCACGATACAAGGTACCACCTTGGAAACCACCACCCAGGAGACAGATTTAGGCGTCATCATGGAAAATATGTTGAAACCTTCTGCCCAGTGTGCAGCCGCAGCCAAGAAAGCAAATAGAATGCTAGGAATCATAAGGAAAGGAATGGAGAATAAAGCAAAGGATATTATAATGCTTCTGTATCATTCCATAGTGCGATCACACCTTGAATATTGTGTGTAATTCTGGTCGCCGTATCTTAAAAAGGATATAGCATTATTAGAAACGGTACAGAGAAGAGCCACCAAAATGGTAAAGGGCATGGAAGGATACCACTATGAGGAGAAGCTTAAAAGGTTGGGGCTCTTCAACTTGGAAAAGAGACAGCTTAGGGGGGATATGATAGAGATCTATAAACTACTGAATGGAGTGGAATAGGTAAACGTAGATCGGTTGTTTATGCCATCAAATAAAAGAAAGACTAGAGGACATGCGATGATGTTACAATGTAACCCATTTAAGAATAATAAGAGAAAATATTTTTTCTCTCAATGCGTAATCAAACTCTGGAATTCGTTACTGGGGGATGTAGTAAAAGCTGTTAGTGTAGATGGGTTTAAAAAAGGTTTGGACAAGTTCCTGGAGGAAAGGTCCATAAACCATTATTAAAGAGTGCCCAGGAAATCCACTGCTTACCCCAGGATGAGCACTGTGGAATCTATGTGCCTTTTTGAGAACCTGTCAGATACTTGTGACCTGGATTGGACACTATTGGAAACAGGATACTGGGCTTGATGGACCTTGGTCTAACCTAATATGACATTTCTTATGTTGTTATGACAGTCATCCAGCAGCGAGATGGATGATATCCAGTCATTTGCATTGTGTGACATGTATGATTATCTTCCAGTTGGTGAGAGGTCATATGTGTAGCAAACTTGGCCGAGGCAGACAGAGGTATATAGAGGAGTCTCACAGAGACATAAGAGAAAAGTCCCAGTTACCGTCTAACAGCCTCAGTGCTATCTTGGAACAACAGCATCACCTTGGTGTGGCAGGAAATGTTCCTGTAGCTAAGACCTGTCCTCCAGTGGATGCAATATCCTTTTGTACCTAGGAGGAATCTCCAGGAGTTTCTCTGCAAGAGTGAAGGGTTATAATGACCACTTCAGTTGGTGATTTGAGCATTAGGCATACAGGTAGTCATGTGGTGGAGGGTGTGAAAATTGCTTGGTCACTTGCTTGCCTGGTGTGAAGGTGGAAGACCTCAGGCGTCACCTAGATAAGATTCTAGATACTGCTTGGAAGGAGCCAACTGTCTTGGTATATGTGGGCACCAATGACATACAAAAGTGTAGGAGGGAGGTTTTGGAAACCAAATTTAGGCTTTTAGAAAGAAAGTTGAATCCATTTTCAGAAATGCTCCCTTGTCTATGTGCAGGACCAAAGTGGAAGACAGAGCTCCAGAGTCTCAATACATGGAGCAGGGAAAAGAGCTTAAGATTTGTTAGTAACTGGGCAACATTCTGAGGAAGAGGGGGCCTTTTCCAGAAGGGCGGACTCCATCTTAGCCAAGATGTAAGAAGGCTGCTGACATTAACCTTTAAAAGGAGGTAGAGCCACTTTTAAACTAGATATTGGGGAAACACCAAGAGTTGCCAGTAATGCATGGTTCGGAATAATATATCTTTAAAGGATACTACCAAAACAGGGATGTTAGAGCATCCTGACAGAGACAGCAATAAAGGTAGAAGTAGTCCAGGTGCCTTTACTTAAAAGGCAACAGAGTTAAAAGAATCTAAATTATCCCTGTCGATTGATAAGCAGGTTGTCAATATGAACAAAAGCATATTTTGAAATACCTATATACAAATGCTAGAAGTCTTAAAAAATAAGATTGGAGAGTTAGAGTATACAGCACTGAATGAAGAGATATGTACAGTCGGCATCTCAGAGACCTGGTGCAAGGAAGATAACCAATGGGGCACTGTGATACCAGGGTACAAATTATATTGCAATGATAGGGCAGATCAAATTTGGTAGGGGGGGGTGCTATATGTCAAAGAGGGCATAGAGTTTAAACAGGATAAAAATTTTGCAAAAAGCAAAATGCACTATAGAATCTTTATGGATAGATAACTGGAAGAGAAAACAGTGTGAGGGTCTTACAACTGTTTGCCTGGTCAGAATGGACAGATAAAATGCTAGCAGAAATTAGGGAAGCTAACAAAACTGGCAAAGCGTTAATAATGGGTGATTTCAATTACCCCAGCATGTTATATCAGGACCTGCCAGGGAGATGAAGTTTCTAAACGGAATAAATAATTGCATCATAGAGCAACTCATTCAGGAACAAACACAAGGGAGAACTATTTTGGACCTAGCTTTTTATGGAAAGTAGGATCTTGTGCATGAGATGGTGGTGTTGGGGCCACTGCACTAGCACTGAACTTTCAAAAGGGAGGCTACAATACAATGAGGCAAATGCTTGGTAAAAGCTAAAAGGAGCAGCTGCAAAGATTAAGATTTCACACCAGGCCTGGAAGATTTTTTTTTTCAACCATCATGGAAGCATTCCACACTTTATAAAAAAAACGGTGGTAGGAAGGCTAAATGATTTCTGGCATGGTTTAAACATGAGGTGAAAGAAGCTATTATACCCCAAAACATTTTGCAAAAAATAGAAAAATGCACTAGATAACAGCATAAGCACTAGCAAGTTAAATGCAAAGAATTGATAAGGCAAGCAAAGAGAATTTGAAAATAAGTTTTCTTTGGAAGCAAAAACTCAAAACACTTTTTCAGGTACATCAGAAGCAAAAAGCCTGCAAGGGAGGCTGGCAGATCCCTTCTCTTCTACTGCCAACTCCAGACTTTGGATCCTTCCACTTTGCTGCTCCTTATGCCTGGAACAAAACTACCTCTCTGTGTCAGGCTTCATCTCTGGCCCTTTTCAAATCCAGGCTGAAAACTCATCTCTTCAAGGATACCTTTAGATCCTGATCTACTTGTGTTTCCTTACCATTCCCCTAGATATATCCTTGTTCTCAGCTGTTGTATGTCTATCTTGACTAGATTGTAATATATATTTAAAGAGTTAGAGCTATCACAAACATGAACCTGAGGGTAAATATTGGGCAACAAATCCTTAACTTGCCCACTATAATAAGGTGTGTTTCCCGACTATTTCATACCTGCAACACAATCACTCTAAAAGGGAAGGGAAAGGCCTCAGTAATGGGGCAAAGAAGCTGCGCTTGCGGTAAATACTTCCAGCTGCAATGCTCCTTTGCATGCCCTCATTCTCATTCATAGGCTAATGGAACTGTTTTTACAATTTTTTAAATGCATTTAAAATATTTGAAAAAATTAACTTCACAGAATCTTCGCAGAGTCTCAACCCTTAGAGCCAATGCTATTACCAAACCTACTGTCGACTCAAATTTCACCCACTGGGCAGAGGGTTGACATATTATCCATGAGGACACCTAGATCCTTTTCCTGGGTAATAGTTCCTAATGTGGAACCTTGCATCGTGTAACTGTAGTTTGGGTTGTTCTCTCTTATGCACATAACTTTGCACTTGTTGTTGTTAAGTGCCGTCGAGTCGGAGTCGACTCATGGCGACCCTCTGGATAGCTATTCTAAATTGTGTTCGGTCTTCAGTCAGGTGGCTCATTGTTGACAGACTGGTACCCATAGCTGCTGTTATTGTATCAATCCATCTCATTGCTGGCCTTCCTCTTTTGCGTTGACCTTCTATCTTGCCAAGCATAATGTCTTTCTCTAATGATCTCTCTCTTCGCATGATGTGTCCAAAGTATGAAAGTCGAAGTCTTGTCATCTGAGCTTCTAAAGAAAGCTTAGGTTTGATCTCCTCTAGTACCGACTGGTTTGTTCTTCGGGCAGTCCATGGTATACACAGTATTCGTCGCCAGCACCATAATTCAAAGGCATCAATTTTCTTCCTGTCTATCTTTTTCACTGTCCAGCTTTCACATCCATATGATGTTATTGAAAATACCATGGCTTGAACAAGTCGAATCTTTGTATGGAGAGAGACATCTCTGCTCTTGAGAATCTTATCTAGGTCTTTCATAGCCATTCTGCCAAGAGCAATGCGTCGTCTGATTTCTTGACTGCTTGTTGCTTCTTTATTGATAGTTGATCCAAGTAGGTTAAAGTTGTTCACAATTTCAATTTCTTCTCCTTCAACGATGAACCTGTTGATTATGCCAGTTGTCATGATCTTTGTCTTCTTTACATTAAGGTGCAGGCCCATTTTGAGACTATGTTCTTTGATTGTGAGAAGCAAATGTTTCAGATCATCTTCACTTTCAGCCAGTAATGTGGTATCATCAGCATAGCGAAGGTTGTTGATGACTCTTCCACCAATCTTCACACCTCTGTTGTCTTCATACAATCCTGCTTCTCTGATGATTTGTTCTGCATATAAATTAAACAGGTAGGGGGAAAGTATGCAGCCTTGTCTTACACCTTTGCTTATTTTAAACCATTCTGTTTCTCCTTGTTCTGTTCGAACTGTTGCTTCTTGATCAATGTGCAGATTGCGCAAGAGAACGATCAGGTGTTCTGGTATACCCATGCTTCTTAATGTGGCCCCGGGTTTCTCATGGTTTACACAGTCAAAAGCATTGCTATAGTCGAAAAAGCACAAATAGATATCCTTTTGGTATTCTTTAGTCTTTTCAAGGATCCATCTCACATCCGCAATGATGTCTCTCGTTCCTCGCCCTTTCCTGAACCCTGCTTGCACTTCAGGTAGATCTTGTTCCAGGGTATGGTTGTAGTCTCTTTTGAATAATCTTCAGTAGAATCTTGCTGGCATGTGGGATCAGAGCGATTGTGCGATAAATTCCACAGTCAGTTGGATCACCTTTCTTTAGTATTGGTATAAACACAGATCTTTTCCAGTCAGTTGGCCATGATGTTGTCTTCCATATTTCTTGGCAGAGTCTTGTGAGTACGGTAACAGCTGCATCAGATTGCTGCAATACTTCTATGGGAATGCTATCAATGCCTGGTGCTTTGTTCTTTGATAAGGCTTTCAATGCTGCTTCAACTTCTTCTTTCATCACCAATGGTTCCCGATCATAAGGTATAGGTTGAAACGGCTGTTGGTCCACTTGATCTTTATCATATAAAAACTCTGTATATTCCTTCCACCTTTTCTTGATCTTCTCAGCATCATTCAACATAGAACCTTGAGCATCTTGTAACATTCCAATTCGAGGCTGGAACTTTTTCTTTAACTCTCGTAGCTTTAGGAAAGCCGATCTTGTTCTTCCTCTAATAGTTTCTGCTTCTATTTCCTTGCAAGTGTCATTGTAGTACTTTTCCTTGTCCTGTCTTGCTGCACGTTGGAAATCTCTGTTGAGTTCTGTGATGGTCTTTCTTTCTCCTCTGGCTTTAGGTTCTCTGCGTTTCTGGGCAATTTTCAGAGTTTCGTCCGTCATCCATTTTGGCCGTTTTTGCTTTTTCACCTTTTGTAGAGACTTCTCGCTTTCTTCCAACACAACCTTCTTGATGTCATTCCATAACTCTTCCAGAGCTCTGTCATTTGTATCTAAAGCAGCAAATCGATTTTGCAGGCAGTCTTTAAATTCCAGTGGTATATTCTCAAGGTCATATGTTGCTGCATTCATGAGTGGTTTGCTCTTTTTCAACTTTAGCTTGAGTTTGCATACTAGTAGTTGATGATCTGTACCACAGTCAGCTCCAGGTTTTGTCTTTGTTGATGTTACAGAGCTTTTCCATCGTTGACTTCCACATATGTAGTCAATTTGATTTTTATATAATCCATTCGGTGAAGTCCATGTGTACAGTCGCCGCTTGTATTGCTGGAAGAAGGTGTTTGAGATGAATAGATCATTGGTCTTGCAGAATTCTATCAGTCTTTCTCCAGCTTCATTTCTGTTGCCAAGGCCATATTTTCCAACTACTTTGCCTTCTTCTTTGTTGCCAACCTTTGCGTTCCAGTCACCCATGACTATCAGGATATCCTGTTTGCATGTTCTGTCAATTTCAGCTTGTACTTGTTCATAGAACTCATCAATTTCATTCTCTTCTGCAGCTGCTGTTGGGGCATATACTTGAATTATAGTTGTGTTGATAGGCAATCCTCATAGACGAATAGAGATTAAGCGTTCGCTGACTGCATTGTATTTCATTACAGTTCTTGCAAGTTTCTTCTTTATTATAAATGCAACACCATTTTGTCTTTGTCTTTCACTTCTAGCATAGTAGACCATGTGATCATCTGATGCAAAGTGTCCCATGCCAGTCCATTTCAGTTCGCTGACACCCAACATATCAAGTTGTACAAGTTCCATTTCATTCTTGACCACCTCCAACTTCCCTTGGTTCATGCTTCCTACGTTCCATGTTCCAATGTGTAAGACATCTTTACAGCTTCTGACTCTCATTTCATGCGCAGCTACATCAGCAGTCAGACTTCCCGAGGGCTTTGATCCAACCACATCATAAATGCTGGCTTTACTCTGAAAAGTCTTCAGCTCTTCCCCAGTAGCTAGTTGAGTGCCTTCTGACCTGGGGGTCTCATCTTCCAGCACCACAGCACAATTTGTTTTGTTGTAACTATCCATTGGGTTTTCATGGCAAGATACAGAAGTAGATTGCTGGGCCTTTCTTCCGCGCAGTTTAAGTTTGGTGTTGTTGCCGTTGTCACAAAAATGTGATCCTCCGCCGTCAACACTGTCCCATTCTGCTGCTGCCCAGATGGGTGGTTTGTCTTGGTCTGGCACCTCAGCTGAGACCTGACCATCTTGGGAGACCCTGCCAGTAGTTAAACTACCGATAGTTTAGCTCTCAGCATCACTGATGCACGCAAGCCCTCGCAGCACGACAAGCTGCACTTAGCCACATTAAATTTCATCTGCCATTTGGATGCCCAATCTTCCAATTTCTCCAGATTCTCTTGTGTTTTAACAACTTTGAATAATTTTGTATCATCTGCAAGTCTGATCACCTCACTCATTGTTCCAATTTCTGTGTCATTTAAAAACATGTTAAAAAGCAGCAGGCCCAGCACAGATCCCTGGGGTTCTCCACTATTCACCTTTCTCCAATGAGAAAATTGGCCAATTAGCCCTTCTCAAAGTTTTCTACCTTTTAACCAGCTCCCAATCCACAATAATACCCTGCCTCCTATCCCATTACTTTCCTTGAGTCTCTCATGAGGGACTTTGTCAAAGGCTTTCTGAAAGTCCAGATACACTTTATTAAAAATAAATTACAGTAGATTAGTTAGACAAGACTTTCCTTGACTAAATCCATGTTGGCTTTGTCCCATTAAAACATGATTACCTAGATGTTCAGTAATTTTATTCTTTATAATGGTTTCTACCATTTTGCCTGGTCCTGACTTCAGGCTCACCAATCTGTAATTTCCCAGATCACCCCAGAAGCCTTTTAAAAACTGTCATTACGCTGGTCACTCTCCAATCTTCAGGTACTACAGATGATTTTATTGATAGTTCACAGATTATAAATTGAGATGTTTAAATACCTCCGCCGCATAAATGCACAGAAGGAGAGCCTTTCTCGGTTGAAAGCAAGCTCTGCTATGAGGGGACGTACGATGAGGGTAAAAGGGGATAGACTCAGAAGTAATATGGGAAATATTTCTTTACAGAAAGAATGGCAGATGTGTGGAATAGTCTTCCAGTGGAGGTGGTAGAGATGAGGAAACTATGGGGGTCATTCTGCCCCCCCCCCCGCCAGCCCAGTCAAAAGCTTCCTCCTATGAACAGCGGGTTTGTACGAGGAAGCCTAGAGGGGGGCAGGAGGGGGCATTCCAGAGGTAGAGCGAGGGCAGGGCATGGGCGGGCTGCGACCCCAGATGCATAGGGCTGATTTATAGGTCGGTCCTGTATGTCCAGGGTCAATTCAGAGGTCAGCCCTGTATGTCCGGAGCCTCAGATCTAGATGGGGAACTTATTCCACCTGAGAGGTAGAATAAGTCCCCCTGGCCACGGCATTTCAGTGGCAGCCAGCGGAGACAGGTGAGGCAGGGGTGCAGAAAGTTCCCCGCGGCTGGACCCTGGCCATGGGAGGCCAGATTGAGGGTTCAGCTGTAAGGAAAGGAAGATATTTGTGGTGGCTGGCATTCATGACTCCTGAATGGAGCTACGGTGCCATTGCGATGGCATGCCATGGCTATGCGGTTCCATTCAGGAGCCTGACTGCACTAGTCGGGTTGTGACTAGGCATGTGGCCGGTCAGAATCAGGTCCCGGCCTGCATGTCCAAGCGCTAGACACAATTATGATCGTACTGGGGCCGCAAGATCAGAATCGGGTCTAACTTTGCAAGGCCCGATTTTGCCCAGACGTACAGGGGCTAGACAGCCTGAATGAAATAGGCCTCCACCTGAATTCAAAAAAGCATGGGACAAACACAGAGGATCTTTAAAGGGAAAAAGGGGACTGTTGTAGTGGTTGATATAGACGAGCAGACTAGATAGGCCATGTGGTCTTTTCTGCAGTCATGTTTCTAAAAGGAGGTCTGCAATCTCATTTTTGAGTTCTTTCAGCACCTTGGGATGTATAGCATCCAGTGCAGGTGATCTGCTACTCTTTTGTTTATCAAATTGTTGTATTACATCTTCCAGGTTTATGAAGGACCGGAATCTATTGGATGTCTGGAGAGAGCTGTATCCAAAAAATAGGGATGTTACTTTTTTTTTTTTTTCTGACCACCCCATGAGACATGCATGAACAGGCTTTTTTTTTTTGCTTGCTAGTAGTTCATTCTCTTGTAACGGAGGTAAATCTGGGGAATATCAGCTGGTCAGACCATGCTATACTAAGACTAATTTTACAAGTGGGAGAGGAAGAACGAGGGCAGACGTACTGAAGACTTAATGATGGCTTATTGGATGATAAGAAACAAAAACAGGAAGCGGCAGATTCAACACCCAATACCTTTATTAGTACCAATTAAGTGGCCTAAGCCCAACACAGGACCGTGTTTCGTATGTCACTTCATCAGGGGCTATCAGGGCACACTAAAAAATAAATTATAAAATTACATTAATATAATCAAAATTAAAAAACAATAGATATGCAGAAAAAAGGGGGGTTAAAACAAAGAAATATAACGTAAAAATACAATACACATAAAGGAAAGGCTAAATTGGACTATATCAGAAAACCTAGGTCTCAAAGAAAACTAGAAACACATTGATGAAACCCAAGGGAACCATCTCAATTAAAATCATAAAAATAATACATATAAAATTAAAATTAATCCCAGTACATTGAATAAGCGCCATTTTTATCCTTCGCCTAAATAGGGTCCTTTTAATGCTTTGTGCTCTCGATACTATAATGATACGATACATGTTGTTTTTAAGGTTTCATGAACATTGGGTTAGAAGCTCGGAGTGGATAACGTGGAACTAGGCGTCCTTCGGGCTTTGTAAAGGCAAGAAAGATAAAGGGTTTCTATGTGGTTATTTGTACTTTTATGGGCTGGTTTTGGCGTCTTTTTGAATCTCGATGTGATCCTTTAGCGTTTTATGGTGCCTAAAAGGTTTTTTCATGGGTGGTTTCTATTCTCAATTTGCCTGTACAATTAATGTGGGTATTTCCCTTCCCTCCGTTCATTCGTTAAGTTAATGTAAGTCTTTCATATTGATTCTCAGGAACACATTTTATTCTGAACATCCTTTTACACCTCCGAGGCACCTTTTAGTCAGCCCGCTGATCATGTATTCAATGCGGGTCGTATAAGTTTATGAATGAAGGTCTTATTCTTCATCCTTCACACCCCCCTCCCCCTTGGTTATCGTATTTTAAATAATTGTAAATTTTTGATGAAATTTCTTAAATTCACAGTAAACCCCATTTTTTTCAAATGTTTTACCACTTATTTATTCAATTATTTAATTACTTCCCCTTTCTCATGTTCATGAGATTTTAATTGGGGCAGTATCCAAAACCCTCCATATCTTAAAATTTTATATATTATCATCATTATTTTTTTAAAGGGGATAATAATTAAAAAAATAACTTATTTTTTTAATTAAATAAGTTATTTAATTGGGTAATTATCTGATTTTGCATATGTTCCATGTTTTTATTTTTATTTTTAGAAGCTTTTTAGATAATAGCGACTTCCATTGTCTCTGTTGAGCCTGGTGAAGTCTATGTACATCACACCCTCAGGTAATGTCCCCCCTTATATTATGCAATTTATCCAGTATTTTTGTATTAGGTATTGATTGGACTTACTCCTTCAGTCTCCTCATCCCTTCCATTTTCTTGGTTTTATATAGTTGTTTACAAGTTTTCCGTATATGGTTGGTCAAGTTCCTTATAATTATAAATGTTTGATCTAGTAATTTTATTTTCTTTAATCTCTTGTATCTCTATTTGTATTCCATTTTGCATTTTTACATTTTTAATTATTTAATTATTTATTTATATATGTGTATGTATATAAGTTCATATGTATCATTTTATTCACAGAGCGGTTGTTTATTCAATGTACTGGGATTAATTTTAATTTTATATGTATTATTTTTATGATTTTAATTGAGATGGTTCCCTTGGGTTTCATCAATGTGTTTCTAGTTTTCTTTGAGACCTACGTTTTCTGATATAGTCCAATTTAGCCTTTCCTTTATGTGTATTGTATTTTTACGTTATATTTCTTTGTTTTAACCCCCCTTTTTTCTGCATATCTATTGTTTTAATTTTGATTATATTAATGTAATTTTATAATTTATTTTTTAGTGTGCCCTGATAGCCCCTGATGAAGTGACATACGAAACACGGTCCTGTGTTGGGCTTAGGCCACTTAATTGGTACTAATAAAGGTATTGGGTGTTGAATCTGCCGCTTCCTGTTTTTGTTTCTGCTCGTTTGAGTGGCTAGCGCTGTTCTCTTTGTGGACCCCTTATTGGATGATAAAGCATTACTTAACACTTAAGCTCACCATCAGAGACCAATTTTGCTGTTACCAAGGTGAATGAGTTGGGCCTGCACCACCACATTTTATGTGTATCCTTCTTTAAAGATAGGAACTAAATCCCAAATAATCATTCACCGACTCATGATTAATACCATACTGGTCTTTATCTGCCGTCATTTACTATGTTACTATGTTACTAGATCTCACCACATCTGAAATAGCTAAGAGAAATTCTAGTCATAAAGAAATGTGATGCTACTTTTCCCCTTTCTCTATGTACAAAAATATAGGAAAATTTGTCCTTTACTGCTCCCAGACCTAAAAGGTTTCCAGGCACAGCACTTTGTTCACCCTTTTGATCCTCCTCACAAAGAAGAACCAAACCCAATTATACTCTTTGTCAGTTATCCTAGGACGAGCTGACACCCTGTAAAAAACCAAACTCAGCCAAAGTAATTTACAGTAACTCTAGTACAATTTAACTTCAGACAATTATAAATAAATAAAAAAACGTTAATATGTGCACTAATCATAATTTAACTTCAAAACAGAGTACAATCCAAAAGTGGATCAGAGACAAGGCTTATAAAAATTTGAACCCTAATCCTATAGGTGCAGAAATTTGCACAAATAATCTAGAAATATAGACACTTCAAAAGCTGAAAAGTAGGTGGAGGTGGTTATAAAATGCAGCAGTAAGAGAAGCAGTATGGGTGCTTGGCCTCTGCTGAGATCTTCTGATATTCATTCCTGATATAGCACCCATTACTTTAAAATGTCTAAAGCAAGGTTTAAAGAGTGCCTTAATATTTCTGTTACATCTCCCTGGGTACAATAAGTGGGCAACCCCTCCCCCAACACTTTCATGTGGGTAAATGCCCCTAAAATAAAACCAGCTTAGAAAACAACAGCTTTCAATGAAGTAGATCTGGTGATTTTGTCTCTCCCATTAGCCCTAAAATAAAACCAGCTTAGAAAACAACAGCTTTCAATGAAGTAGATCTGGTGATTTTGTCTCTCCCATTAGCCCTGGTGACACTGATGAAAGAAACAAGCACTGTAGCAGCTTGCTGCCAAAATATACTCCAGTCTCATGAAACAGATGTTGAAAAAGTGGTCCAACTACATGTAAAGTTTGAGTGGTGGAAATGGATAATTCATTTACTATCTCTAAATAAAAATATGAAAAGTTGATAAAGTTGGAAACTTATGGCAGTAAGATATGCAGACCAGGAAATTGGAACTACCAAAAGATTTGGATAATGGATTTACCAGAGAAAAGGATTAAGTCCTGTAGATTTCTCTATGAATGGCTGCCTCAGATATTCAATAAGTACCAAGCAGAACACTGTGCACACCATGCTCTAGGCCTAGTGTCTAACAACAAAATGCCTGGGACTATCTACTTCCGGTCACACTGCCAAAAAACCCAGGAGCTGTGGGGTCACCAGGAATCAGCACTGACTCAAAGACACACATTGCATTATCATTTGACTTCACAACCTTGGCTATGAACTAAAAACACCACAGACAGCAGGCAAAAAAAAGGTGAATTGTTGTTTTTTTATGATTCCTAAACTTTTATTTTCTAAGACTTTTCAGCAGAACATTAACAGCCATAGACATGAATTTTCTTAAGCTCTAGAAAGAACTGCTAAGAGAGAGGCCTTGTATGCAACAAATGCTTTACCCTGCTAAATGAAAGTGTCTGCAAGTGAGAAAATGCAGACTTTGAAGAGCAGTATTTAATTTAGAACCAGTGGGTGTTTTTGATAGTTTTTAATGACAGATATAACGTTTTTCTGGCTTATTTGGGGCACAGAGTCAAGTTTGCTCCTCATGCTTACCAGAGATGTTTTTGTATTGTTTCCTTTAGATTTTGTTTGTTGTACTAGCACGCGCTATTGTGCAAAACAGTCAATGTAGGTTTTCACCATGCTGGCTGTTTTTAAACACATGATAACCATTAACACAAGCCCACGTTAACAGTTTCCACACCTTAAAATGTGTATACATTGCTTTGTGCACTTTAGGTAAAGGTATCCTAAATATCTGACAATGAAGGCATGTTTTTTTTTCTTTTTCTCACTACACGGCAGTTAATATCAGCAAGCAGAGCACTCCAAGATCGATCACATCTGAGGATCTTATTATTATTGGAGCAGTCTATTATTTTTAAGTTATTTTATAGCAAGGACCACTGTCCACAGGATCACCAAGAGGCAGCATAGACCCAACATAGTACTCGTATATCTTACTCAGCTCAGCTGACATTCCTTCATTTGATTTATGTGCAAGCAGGTTTAGGCTCAACTTTTAAATGGGTTGTATTATTATTTAAATACAAAAGCTATATTCAAATGAGCTGGAAAGGATATATGCTTTTAATAGTTTTCAGTATTATTTCTCTTTGCTCCAGGGTTCTTTCAATAGTAGGTGTTTAAATTGATTACAGGTTCTGTGAAAGATGTTTCCACTTTTTTCACAGATGTCAGCTTTAGATCCTGAGGATTCACCCACCAAAAGGCACTGACACCAACGAGTCTACTTATCAAAGCGCTTTAGCACTAGTAAGCATTAAATGTGCATTAATATTACTTGCTTTACCCACTGTTAAATCTGGATTATGCTAAACACCGAAATGTATTAATAAAATACAAAAATTTGTAACTCACCATTTAAAAATACAGCAGTTTGCATTAAAGCTACTGTTAATGCAAAAACGTAACATCTAGAGTTAAGAATTTGTGATATGGCGGCATTAACACAAGTAAGGAGAAGTCTTACCTGATAATTCTTTCCTTAAATCCTGCTAGACCAGCCAGATGAGAGGGTTAGGCTTTCTTGCCAATAGGTGGAGGCAATCTTGGGCAATTTTCAGTAATGTCATCACCATGTATATATACTGGTGCAGTACTGAGAAAAGCAAATATAACTCTTCCCAAGCGGGAAATTGAAAAACTCATAAAAGTTAATACCCAAGAACTCAACTTTGCAACAAATGAGAGGCAAATACTTGTTCATGTTATCAGAATTAACTCTGCATCAGGCACTGATACAGACAATGTGACCAAAAGGCAGCAGGGCTTTCCAACCTATAATAGAAGTTTTCCAAGGCAGGTCCTGGACTGGTGTAGCAGGATTCAAGGAAAGAAAATCTATCAAGTAAATGTTCTCCTTTCTTTTCGCCCTGTTAGACCATTCTAGATATATCCAGGGTGGGAGGTGGATGACATTCTGGAAAGGACTGTCTTGCCAAAGGTGCCCTCCACGCCGGCTCGCACATGCAACCTGTAGTGCTTTACAAATGTGCTCAGATTACCAAGTAGCCACCTTGTAGATATCCTCTGGACATACCAAGGCAGACTCTGCCCAGGAGGTGGCTTGTGCCATGACGTTTACCCGCCAGCAGGTACACTGACCTGACGGTCTCCTAAATCCAAATTGAAGGAGATGCTGCTATATTTCCTTGAACATCACCTGCATAAGTAAGGTGCTTAAATTCAAATATTTTGTATCTTAATTCCCAAGCTACCTGAGTCAGTGACATTAGAGTTAGAAGCCTTGCAGGAGGGGCTAATACACCTCCGATCTTGACTATGACCCCAAGGACCCATTCTGACGTGGAATAGGTCTCCTCAGGGAGAAACTGTCTGGACCGAGACCTAAAGGATGTCTCCACTCTAAACACAACCCTACAAGAGGTACTCCTGGTATTTCTAGGCCTATCTTCCAGGAGTCTCCAAAGACTTCTACCATTTCACCAGACCCACCCTGAAGAGTAAATCAGCACTTAAGAGGAGCTTGCTCAGTCACAGCTCTAAGACATAATCTGCCAACCAAGCGCAGTGCCAGAGCCATTGACTGGCTACCATCACTGTCCTGGAATTGGAAGACAGATTCATATGAAGTCTTAAGGGCACCAGCCACCAAGGTGATCCACGTTCAATCTCATAGCCTAAGGCGGCAGATATCCTCCAAGAAAAAGGGGGCCTGCCTACAAATCCCAGCCAAGAGCAGGTTCTATTATATACAAAGCTGCCATAGGAGCCTGAAAGGGCAGAAAAGGACCCTTCTGTCAATTAGGCATATCACAGAGATCCTAGCCACCCACCAGGGGAATCATTCCATCCTCCTCAGACTTACCTTCTGGAGAAAAAAAAAGATTGCTCTTGAGCTTCTCAACCAACTCCTGTAGGGGATGGTGCTTGAAGACCCCGGATCCTCTGTAGGGGAGGTCTGGGCCTCAGCCCCCCCATAAAGGGGACTATCAAGCAGATACAATATCTTGGTGCTATTCTTGATTCAGATCTATCCTTTTTTTCCTCATCTTTTGTTTTTAGTTATGTAAACTGCTTTGCCCTTATATACAAAAATGGTATAAAACTTTTTAAATAAACATAAACCTGAGTTTGATTCCTACTAGCACTCCTTGTGGCCTTGGGCAAGTCACTTAACCCTCCATTGCCTCAGAAAAATCCAAGTTATCAATGTCCCTGTTTAATGTACATTAGCAAGTTTAAATTTCAATGTAATCCGCTTTGATTGAAATGATAAAGTGGTATATAAAACTTGTTAAAAAAATAAATAAACAAACCAACCAACCTACAAAAAAAAAAAGACTAAAAACAGCGTGAGCTGCTTCAGGAGCTACAGCTCAAGCCAGTTGAAAAGTGGGGCCCCAGAGACCCATGGGCTTGAGCAACCCTCTCAAATGGCCATGGTGCCCATAAGCAGGAGAATATTAAAATAGAAAAAAAGCAAAGGAGCAGCAGGGGCTACAAAAATGGCATGGGGTCCTAGGCATCCCATGGGGGGTGGTGTCGAAAAATGCCGCCCCCCCCCCCCCCCAAAAAAAGCACCCCGGCCATTCCATTCATAAATCAGGGCAAAATGCAGAAACCATGGGAAAATAATAAGCTGGAGGTCGTAAGCTGTGCGTAGGAGCATTGCAGCAGCAAAAAATTCCAAACCAAACAAAAAAAAGCCAGAGAAACACTCACAACTCCTCCCCCCCCCCCCAACTGAAAAAGACGCCAGTGCCATGACAAGAGAACCCGAAACAAGGAAGCCCCAGATGTTCACATAGGCCTGGAAAGTCCAGCGAACAAGCAAAAGCTCTCTTTAAACAAAAAAACAAACTGTGAGCGGCTTTCTTTCAAGCAACAAGAGAGCCAAACACAGCTCACAGAAATCAATAGGAGGAAAACTAAAATCAGAAAAAAAGGGAAAGTCACAAATAAAAGCACGCAGATCAAGGCCACAAATGGGAAGGGGTCCTGGGCCCGACTTACCAGCCCTCCGGAGGGGTCCTCCCGCTCCTCAGGCCCACCAATGCTGGAACCCATGGGTAACCATGCTGGACACAGGGTGACCTCCAGCTCAAGGAGACAGGGACATACCCAAGCTTCAAGCAACATTGGGCCTATGGGTCTCAGTCACACAGGCCACAGCACCATGGTGTGGGCCAAGGAAGACAAACCTAGATGCACTATTGCACCAGTCCAAACATCTTGCTACATGCTGGAAGCAAACATTGGCTTCTCGCAGTACTACCATGTGCCTCAGAGTCCATGCCAACTCCTGGGTTTTCTTGGCAGTGTGACTGGAAGTAGACCTTCAGGCCCTTCGTCTGACGCAATGGAGGGTTAACTAACTTGCCCAAAGCCACAAGGAGTGCCAGTGGGAATTGATCTCTGCCTAATGGTTAGAGCATTGGCTTGGTAATGAAGAGACCAGGGTTTGATTCCCACTGGCACTCCTTGCGGTCTTAGGCAATTCCTGGAGCTGCTGAGTCGCCAGGAGTCAGCATTGACTCAAAAGCATACATTGCATTTTGCTCAGTACTGCACCAGCATACATACACAGTGATGACATCACTGAAAACCTGCTGGCCACAGAGCATAACCCACTCAACTAACTGGTCCAGCAGATAATGAATCAAAATCTAAAACCAAACCACCCAATTATTCACATGCTTTGTTGACTTGATACCCCATATGTACAGCTCTAGGAATGAAATGAGACAAATTCTCTCTCATTTCCTAAGTGCAACGACCATGAGGCCACCTATACTTTCTTAGCTAGCCCTGTCTGCTGGGAAGAGTTGGATATTCAATTTGTTGTTTGTCAGTGGTGATCATCTGTATTTTGCATTAGTATTTATTTTATTTATTTTATTTTATTTAACAACTTTTATATACCGCGCTATTTGTTATCAGTGCGGTTTACATATAACAAAGGTTGCATAGTCAGAAGATTGTTCTGTGCTTACATTGAAACAGTTTAAACTTGGAGCAACAGGGTAACTATATACAATTGTACATCAAACATCATTAGATACAGGTTCGTATTTTCAAGAAGAGCTAAGGCAATCTCAAAAATACTTGTGACAGAGTTATTTATGTGGAGAAGGAAGGTTTGTGGGTGTTGGTGTGGATGATCGTAGGCGGGGTGGATGATTGTGCAAAGTGAAGTAGGAAAATGTGGTGTTTGATTGCCTTACGGAACTGAGTAAGGTCTTTGATTGATCTTATTTAGGGTGGAAGGTCGTTCCAGCACTTTGGGGCGTAAAAGGCAAAGGTTCTTTTCTTGGTCGTCTGGGTGCACTTGATGGACTCTTTAGGGACGATCAAAGTGTTGTCAGTTGTCGATCTTCTCATTCTGTTTTTCGGGGTGAGAGTGATAAGGTCACAGAGTATCGTGAGGGCTAGGTTATTGATGATCTTAAAAATGATGACAAGGATTTTGTATGTTAACCTGCAATGAATTGGTAGCCAGTGGAGTTCCTTAAGTACCGGGGTGATATGGTCTGATCTTGATATACCACAGAGCACACGCACAGCCGCATTCATAGCGAGTTGTAGCGGATTAAGGGTGTTCTTGGGGAGTCCATATAGGACAACATTTGCATAATCGAAGTGTGGTAGAATGAGGGCTTGGAAGATGGTCCGGAAGTCATTATGGGGTAACATGGACCTGAGGTGCCTTAGCGTTCTAATTTTGTTGTAGACGGATCTGGTGGTGTTTCGTATGTGCTCCTTAAAGTTGAAGTTCTGGTCCAGTGTAATCCCTAGGTAGCGAATGGAGGGTTTACAAGGGAGTTCCGCATCTCTTACTTTTAGGGATGATGGAGGGGAGAAATCTTTGTTCCTTGATATGAACAGGACTTCCGTCTTCTTGAAGTTTATGCGGAGATTTTGAGAGAATAACCAGTCGGTGATGGCGCTGCAACAGTTGATAAGGTTGGTGAAGTCTGGTTGTTTGATTTTGAATGGTGTAAACAGCAGGACGTCATTGGCATAGATTAGAGTGGAGATATTGAAGGAGCGTATGATGTCACATATCGGCTGCATGTAAACATTGAACAGCAATGCAGATAAAGAGGAGCCCTGCGGAACACCTTGATGTTGGTGGAAAGGTGCGGATGTGGTGGATCCAACTCTGACATGCTGCCAACGATCCGATAGATAAGACCTACACCATTCCCAGGCAAGGCCACAGATGCCCTTCTCTTGGAGACGAGTAAGAAGTTGATTGTGATTAACGGAATCGAAGGCAGCAGAGATATCTAGGAAAATGAGAGCGAAGCCGTTTTCGACCTTGTCCAATCCTCTATTCAAAGTGTTAGTTAGGGTGGTGAGGAGAGTTTCTACGCCGTGAGATTCTCTGAATCCATGTTGACAGGGGTCAAGAGGTGACACTACATCAATGTGATGTTGAATCTGTCTCTGGACAACCTTCTCTATTATCTTGGCTAATAGAGATATACTCGAGATTGGATGGTAGGAGTCAGACTTTGATGGGTCAAGTCTGTTATTCTTGAGAAGTGGTCTTATCGATGTCTGTTTGAGGAATGAGGGGAATGAGCCTGTTGCAAAGGATATTTATCATTGTTGTGATCATTATGCCACGTTTTGTTAGTGGTAATTAATAAATCAAATTAATAAAACATTTGAGTCTCTCAACCTGATATATGAAGAAACATTCAGGGTTAACCACAAAATGAATATTCCTTCAATCAACTAAAAGCAAGGGGACGGATACAGAGAGACCTAAACTTAGTGGGGCTAGCAATCCGTAAAAGTGATTTAAGGAATGAAATAACAGCATCTCTTTATCAGGGAATTGCAAAGATTATATTTAAAATACAGCCATGCTCAAACCCTTTATTCAGAAATGAAGAACTCCCCATCCAACTAAACACTATGGACTGGCACAACATCCAAATAGATGTTCACAAAATTTGATTTGCTATAAGCTCCCAGAAGTGATTAAATTGTTCTATTGCACCTATAGGTTTCCTGTTTTCTTTTACACGTTTACCTCTCAAGCTGGTTACATATTATAAGACAAATATGGTTTTTTTGTTGGACACTGAATAGGTCCCCTATATAGGATCCTATTCAAAGATCCAGCATTTCTAGAGGGAAATAGTCACAGAAAGCTATCACATAGAGCATTTCATGGTACATCCCACCTCAAAATGTTGTTTGGCTTGACTGAAAGGGGTAGATGCTTTTTATTTGTACATGAGCTTAATTTCCCTGATGCTGGTAGACAGATTTACTACAGCCACATTCTGGAAATCACCCACAGTGTCGCTCACTCACATAGCTGGCTTTTTGAAGTTGCACATATTGATTTTCAAAATATTTCAAGGATAACATATTAGATACTACTGTATATGGAAAATGTAGCACTAGGGGGTGGTTAATGCCATTTTCCAAGACTACACCAGCAGGACAGGAACTGAGTGGGGATCAAATTTGCCTCTTCCTGGAAGCAATAACCTGCAGACGGGGAAGTTAGAAAAAATGCTAGCAGCTTCCAGATAGACCCTCTTTGATCAGAAACGATAGCTGTGCAAGTGAAAAAAATCTAAAAGCAGATTCTCTTGAACACCAGTCACCTACATTCCAGTAGGAGACTACTAAACTGCATAGTCATGGACAATTCCTGTATGACAACTGACAGAATCTAGTAGATCAATTATTTATTTATTTATTTACATTCTCGTATCTACCGCGCTATTCTGCATCAGTGCGGTTTACATTGAACAAACTGAAATTACATTGAACAGGGCATTATAACTTGGAGATAACCCTCCATAGCCCATGTTCCCTGTAAAATAGTTAAGTGGCTTGCCCAAGACCACAAGGAGCACCTGTGGGACTAGAAACCCCAGTCCTTCCGGCCCAAGGTTGCTGTCCTCTAGTGGGATTTGAACCCCTGACCTTCCGGACTGAAGTACCTGAAGTAATTAGGAAAGATCATGATGCATATTAAGATTGAGAAAAAGGAGTACGGAATCGAGTAAACATTTTAAGGTGGAAAGTGGCTAGAATTAAAAAGGGAATATTGTGTAGTCTCTGAATTCTAGCCATTATTCAGCCAGAGCTATAGCTAGACATTTCAGTGACTGGGATGAGTAAGCACATTTGCTTCTCCCTAATCCCATTGTGATCCGCTCTCTTCTTTCCCTCCATTCCAATCCCAGTTATTTTTCACTGGTAAACTTTTCATCCCGTCACAGGCTTACTCATGTATTTCAATTATTTTTGCACCCTGAGAAGCTGCCCCTGTAGTCCACCCCTAGACATGGCCCTGGGTTTAGGTCTGCACCTATAACATGCGTCTCACCACAAACCCAGTCTAATTGCTTGATTAAAGCTACATTTAACCTGAAGGTCACAATTTAATTTGTTAGAATGTGTAAATCAATGCACCTTCTTGCTAATTCCAAAATACTCTAGGTTAAAGCTGTTTCATACACTGGGTTGCACAGCAGCCTCCTAATGTGGGATGTACTTAAAATGAATGACACCAATACATATACTCAGAATTCTTTATTGACACTAAAGTTTTCACACAATGCAAGAGAAATTGTTCAAATTATGAAAACATACTTTGTTTTCTGATCTTTATTAAAAAAGGTTCAGTACAGCAGTCACACACTAGCAATAAAAATGTCTCATCTAGTTGAAATTTAACATGGTGAGAGAATTGGGCCAACAGTATTAATCATAAGTGCCACTTTTTACTAACTGCTGACAGATGGATGAATAGCAAATGAGAGCAGGCGTAACCTCATCCCCATGACATCATGCATTTTTCCAGATCTCTTCTAATTGATTAATCATAGAATGTCAGATTATCCCAACAATGATGAAATCTGAAAAGCAACAACACTGACCAGACAACCAGGTTAGGGTGTGAGTTATTGCAAAACCCATCTACAAACAGACAGCAAAATAATCCAAGCCAAAAATCGAAAGCAAAATTGTCAAGGACAATCAAAACAGTTTTATGAGAAGCTTGATCTCATGTCACCCAAAGAAAGACAAATGGCATTATCGGTATACATAAGTCGAGTAATAAATAGCTTGAATTTGGACTTAAAATAGCAACTGACTAATGTCCCTGGCCTCTCAACTTTTCCAAGACCCTAAATTATATTATACAAGCCAGATTTGATTTTTTTTTAAATTTATACTTTCATTGAGAAAATTGAAATTAACGTGACACATACTGTTATTACAATACCTACCAATACACTTTAGATTCATCAATCCACATAAAATACATTAATGAAAGCACACTAACAAGCCAATGCAGAAACCATGCACTAGAGCAGGATTTCATAGCGCAACTTTAATGTTAACTCTTTGCGCCAGAATGCAATATGCAAATTACCCAGTGGGCAAAAAAGTCAGTGTAAGTATGGAAATGCTTGTCCCTGAGAAACCAGGTCATTTGAGGTGAAGCTCGTGCATCTCGGGTTGCAACACAGGAGAGTCACTCTGCCATATAAGGCATTTTTTCTTTATATGGCAGTCTGACCCTGTCCAGTGCATCCCAGGATACACTGCGTGGTCCCAGACACCGCCATTTTTCAAGATGGCAGAACAGGGGTGGTAGCATTGAGCAATGGAGCCACCCCAGATTAAAGATACTGGGGAGGGGTAGAAAGGTTGGGGGTCACCAAGCCACCAGGGATTTCTTTTTGTTGGGAGGGGGGAAGTCACTGGGGATTTTTTTTGTTTCAGTGAAGAGGGTGGAATCGAGACCACTGGGCCACCAGGGATCTTTTTTAAAATTTGGTGCATAGAGGGATTGGGGCTGCTGGACCACTGGGGATTTGGTTTCTATCGGGTGGGGGGGTGTCAGTGTCCGGGGGGGATGACACTGGCCCCCCCCAACAGTATGCCAATGGCACCCGGAGCTTTCCTCAATGCCAAAATCATCTGAGATGAATGTTGAACTTCATCTCAGAGGATACTGTTGATCCCGGCTGGATCTTTAAGTCTACCCAAAGCTGGTGTGAAGATCCAGCATTAAAAAACTGTGTAAAAAACTGCGCTAAGTTTTAGTACTGTTTTTTTTTTTTTACATCAGGTGCAATTACTTATGCAATTTGTATGCCAAGTGTACTGCAATGTAGTGTGGTTGTTTTTGGCATTTTCCAGCACTAACTTGCTTTCTGCATCAGAGAACAAGCCTAGTGCAAGAAAAGCAACAGAAAAATGCTACGTTAAGCATTTCTGCATCGGCCCATAAGAAAGCACTTCTCCCCAATCCCCCCCCCCCCCCAACTCCATAAAGCACAGTTACTTACCTGTAACAGGTGATCTCTGGGAACAGCAGGAATAAGTCTTCACATATGGGTACGTCGGTACCGACGGAGTCCGCGCGGAACGCTTCCCAGCGTCCAATCAGAAAGCTTTTGGAAGCATCCCCCCACGCCTGCGTGCTGCCTTCCTGCCTTCCCAACTGCCTCTCCTCAGTTAAGTTTTAAAGCTGAGACAAAGAAAGAGAGAGAGCAAGGAAGGGAAAGATAGAGATAGAGAAATGCAACTCCTAGGGGAGGTGGGTGGGTTGTGAAGACTTATTCCTGCTGTTCCCAGAGATCACCTGTTACAGGTAAGTAACTGTGCTATCTCCAGGAACAAGCAGGAATGAGTCTTCACATATGGGGACTCCCAAGCTCAGATGCCCGGAGGGAGTCCTAGCATGTTGCAAGTCTAGAACGAGCCATGCTATTCCTCAGGACCTCAGGCATCCTGGGGATGGAGGGTAGGAGTTGAATACAGAAAAGAGCTGTAATCTGGGCCTCCCTTGTTGGCATTGCACAAGTGCACTGAGCTACATATGGATCTGATAGAAGAGCCAGTGAATGTGCTCAAGGGGTACCTCACTGAGAAGTAGAGGTAATAAAGTAGAACAAAAAACAAGTGGAGGTCAGAACTCTTTAGGGTGAGAAAAATAGCCCCAGGGGAAAACTGGGGTAGTATGAGAAGTAGAGCTTCAGCAGAGACGCAGAAGGTACTATTAAGGAAAACTTAAGCTGCTTTGGTCCAAAAACAGTACAAATTTAGGGCCAAGAGAAAAATTTAGTCTGACCCAACTGGACTGGGGTTGGAATCAGTCCATGTAGGGAAGAAAGGGTATGGAAACCCTTGTATCTGATAAAAAGGTAAGGACAGACTCAGGAGGGCTAAACTTTAGAGCAACGGAAGCTCCGCAATGTCTTTCCTAAATGGGGTCAATTAGGAAAGAAAATACATGGAGAGCTTCAGGAGTACCTAACCTGAAAAGGTTAATTACCACAGGAGTGGTTCTAGGTGTAGTCCCCTAGGTATGCTGGTACAGCAGTGATAGGGTTAGTGCCCATCTGTCAGGATCATAAAGGAATGTCAGGATATCTGATCCTAACAGACAGATAGATAAGTAGATGGATACAGATAATGGATTTGAAAAGGGGCAGGGATGAAGCCTGGCATACAGACGCACATAGTTTGTTTCAGGCATAAGGAGCAGCAAGGTGGAAGGATCAGGGTCTGCAATTGGCAATGGAAGAAAAGGGTTCAGAGAGAAGCAATCTACCAGAACAGGGGTGTTCAAAAAAGAGGTGTAGGGAGAGATGAGAGAGGAACAGTAGTGAGGAGCAGCAGAATGAATGCATTTATAGGTCAGAAGAAGTTTGGACTGGATATGGAAACGGAAGCGGAGCCAATGAAATGACTTGAGGGGTTATATGAGCATACTGGGTATGGCGGATGATTAGCCATGCAGCAGAGTTTTGAACAGATTGAAGGGGAGAGAGATAATTCAGGGGGAGACCAGCAAAGAGGAGGTTGCAATAATCAAGATAGGAGGTGACTAAAAAGAGTGGATGAGTGTCATAATAGTGTGCTCAGAAAGAAAGGAGCGAATTTTGCTGATGTTATAGAGAAAGAAATGACAGGTTTTAACTATAAGTTGGATGTGTGTGGAAAAGTGAGGGAGGAGTCAAAGACAACCCCAAGATTGCAAGTTGAGAAAATAGGGAGTAGAAGAGTGTTATCCACAGATGGTGAGCATCATAAGAACATATAAGAACATAAGATATGCCATACTGGGTCAGACCAAGGTCCATCAAGCCCAGTATTCTGTTTCCAACAGTGGCCAATCTAGGTCATACGTACCTAGCAGTTTCCCCAAGAGACACAAGTTCCACAATGCTTGTACTGGGTCAAGCACTGATATTTTCGGTCACTTCTTAATAATGGTTTATGGACCTTTCCTCCAGGAACTTGTCCAAACCTTTTTTAAGCCCAGCTACACTAACAGCCTTTACTACATCCTCCGGTAACAAATTCCAGAGTTTGATTACACGTTGAGTGAAAAAATATTTTCTTTTATTAGTCTTAAATAGTTTACCCTGTAGCT
This sequence comes from Ichthyophis bannanicus, assembly GCA_033557465.1. Taxonomy (NCBI): domain Eukaryota; kingdom Metazoa; phylum Chordata; class Amphibia; order Gymnophiona; family Ichthyophiidae; genus Ichthyophis; species Ichthyophis bannanicus. The sequence continues at coordinate 34,377,189 of CM066040.1, forward strand.
TCATTGCATGTCCCCTAGTCTTTCTATATTCTGATAAGGTAAACAATCGATCTACGTTTACCCGTTCCACTCCGTTCATTAATTTATAGACTTCTATCATATCTCCCCTCAGCCGTCTCTTTTCCAGGTTAAAAGGTTAGGGCTCTTTTTAGCCTTTCTTCATAGGAGTATCCTTCCATCCCCTTTACCATTTTGGTGGCTCTTCTCTGTACCTTTTCTAAAATCGCTATATCCTTTTTAAGATACGGCGACCAGAATTGCACACAATATTCAAGGTGCGGTCTCACCATGGAACGATATAGAGGCATTATAATATCTTTTGTTTTATTTTCCATTCCTTTCCTTATCATACCTAGCATTCTATTTGCTCTCTTGGCCGCCGCTGCACACTGGGCCGAGGGTTTTAACATGGTATCCACAATGACGCCTAAATCTTTTTCCTGGGTGGTGGTTCCTAATGTGGAACCTTGCATCGTGTAACCATAGTTTGTGTTGTTCTTCCCTAGGTGCATAACCTTGCACTTGTCCACATTAAATGTCATCTGCCATTTTGATGCCCAGTCTATCAAGATCCTCTTGCAATTTTTCACAATCCTCTTGGGTTTTAACAACTTTAAATAGTTTTGTGTCATCTGCAAATTTGATAACCTCACTCGTTATTCCACTTTCCAGGTCATTTATGAATATGTCAAAAAGCAGCGGACCCAGCACAGATCCCTGGGGTACACCACTATTCACCTTTCTCCATTGGGAAAAGTGGCCATTTAGCCCTACCCTCTGCTTTCTATCTTTTAACCAGTTCCTGATCCACAATAGTACACTGCCTCCTATCCCATGACTCTTTAGTTTTGCCAAAAGTCTCTGATGAGGGACCTTGTCAAAGGCTTTCTGAAAGTCCAGATACACAATATCAACCGACTCACCTTTGTCCACCTGTTTATTCACTCCTTCAAAAAAACATAACAGATTAGTAAAACAAGATCTTCCTTTGTCTAAAGCCATGTTGGCTGTCTCCCATTAGGTTGTGACTATCTACATGTTGAGTAATTTTATTCTTTATGATAGTTTCTACCATTTTTCCCGGTACTGACGTCAGGCTCACCGGTCTGTAGTTTCCCGGATCACCCCTTGAACCCTTTTTAAAAATTGGTGTTACATTGGCGATCCTCCAATCTTCAGGTATTAGAGATGATTTTAATGCTAGTTCACAGATTACTAAAAGCAGTTCTGCAATCTCATATTTCAGTTCTTTCAATACCCTTGGATGTATACCATCCGGCCCAGGTGATTTGCTACTCTTCAGTTTATCTAATAGTTGTAAGACATCTTCCCGATGTATCGATATTTCCTTCAATTCTTCCGCACCTTTAAATACCACTTCAGTCATGGGTAACATCCCTACATCTTCCTCAGTAAAGACCAAAGCAAAGAATTCATTCAGTCTCTCCGCTATCGCCTTGTCGCCTCTTAGTGCTCCTTTAACCCCATTATCATCTAATGGACCAACTGACTCTCTCACAGGTTTTTTGCTACGAATGTACTTGAAAAGGTCTTTATTTTGCGTTTTTGCTTCCGCAGCAAGCTTCTTCTCAAATTCTCTCTTTGCCTGCCTTATCAATGCTTTGCATTTGACTTGCCAGTGCTTGTGCTGTTTCCAGGTTTCGTCGTTTGGCTCTTTTTTCCATTTCCTGAAAGATGCTTTTTTGGCAACAACAGCCTCTCTGACCTCACCTTTAAACCATGCTGGCAGTTTTTTGGACTTCCTTCCACTTTTCTTAAAGCGTGGAATACAGCTGGTCTGGACTTCCAAGATAGTATTTTTCAACAACACCCAAGCTTGATGTACGTCTTTAACCTTCGCAACTGCTCCTTTTAGTTTTTTCTTAACTGTTTTCCTCATTTTATCATAGTCTCCCTTTTGAAAGTTAAAAGGTAGTACTGTGGATTTCCTTACTATCCCTCCTCCACTAATTAAATCAAAGGCGATCATGCTATGATCACTATTGCCAAGTGGCCCCAACACCCTTATCTCTTGCACTAGATCTGGTGTTCCACTAAGGACTAGGTCTAATATGGCTTCCCCTCTGGTCGGTTCATGAACCAGCTGCTCCAAGAAGCAGTCATTTATTCCATCTAGGAACTTTATCTCCCTAGCATGTCCTGACGTGACACTGACCCAGTCGATACCGGGGTAATTGAAATCACCCATTATTATTACTGCGCTGTAACTTTTGTTAGCTTCCTTGATTTCTTTGAGCATTTCATCATCCATTTGGTCATTCTGGCCAGGTGCTTGATAGTACACTCCCACTGCCATCGCCTTCCCCCTTTTATAAGGAATTTCAATCCATATAGATTCTACAGCAGATTTTGTTTCCTGCAAAACTTTAATCCTTTCTGAGTCAATGCCCTCTCTAACATAGAGCGCAACCCCTCCACCAATTTGATCAGCTCTATCATTACGATATAGTTTGTACCCAGGTATCACAGTGTCCCACTGGTTGTCCTCCTTCCACCATGTCTCTGATATTCCAATCATATCTAACCTTTCATTTAGTGCTAACTCTCCCATCTTATTCTTTAGACTTCTAGCATTTGCATACAAGCATTTTAGAGAATGTATTTTATTCATGTTAATTTGGCTATTGTTAGACATGGGTAAATTGGGATCTTTAAGCTCTGTCTGCTCCATACTGGAGGGCATTTGGGCTACTTTACTCTTTTGTGGAACCTCTCTGCTTTTGGTAGTATCCTTCAAGGATACATTCTTCCGAACCATCTGCACTTGGGCGACTGTCGGCTTTCCCCTAATATCTAGTTTAAAAGCTGCTCTATCTCCTTTTTAAAGGTTAATGCCAGCAGCCTGGTTCCATCCCGGTTAAGGTGAAGCCCATCCCTTTGGAAGAGCCCCTCCTTTCCCCAGAATGTTCCCCAGTTCCTAACAAATCCAAAACCCTCATCTCTGCACCATTGTCTCATCCACGCATTGAGACTCCGGAGCTCTGCCTGCCTTTTGGGTCCTGCGCGTGGAACAGGAAGCATTTCGGAGAACGCTACCCTGGAAGTTCTGGATTTCAACTTCCTACCTAAAAGCCTAAATTTTGCCTCCAGAACCTCCCTACCACGTTTTCCTATATCATTGGTACCGACATGTACCAAGACAGCAGACTCCTCCCCAGCACTATCTAAGACCTTATCTAGGTGGCACGTGAGGTCCGCTACCTTCGCACCAGGCAGGCATGTTACCAGGCGATCCTCACGTCCACCAGCCACCCAGCTATCTACATGCCTAATGATCGAATCACCAACTATAACGGCTGTCCTAACCCATCCCTCATGGGCACATGGCCCTGGAGAAACTTCCTCGGTGCGAGAGGGTTTTACATCACCTGGAGGACAGGTCCTAGTTACAGGATCACTTCCTGCCACACCAGGGTGATGCTCTCCTGTCACGTGACCTCTCTCCTCCATGGCAACAAGGGTGCTGCCAGACTGGAGGTGGGACTTCAGGAATATATCCCTGTAGGTCTCGTCTATGTACCTCTCTGTCTGTCTTATGCTTTCCAAGTCTGCTACTTTAGCCTCTAGAGAACGGACTTGTTCCCTGAAAGAAAAGAGCTCCTTGCACCTAGTGCACACGTAAGACCTCTCACCAACTGGGAGAAAATCATACATGTGACACTCAATGCAAAAGACTGGAAAGCCCCCATCCCGCTGCTGGACTGCTGTCTGCATCTTAGTTTTAAGTTTGTGTCTAGATCTTTAAGTTCTTACTTACTAGGGGTTGCTATGGGTATTTATACCAATAAAACTGTACCTAATACGTTTAATATACCTTGTTCACCTGAAGCTTAATTAATCTCAGGTCCTTAGTGTATGACTGATTTGGGTAATGAGCTTCACCTGAAAGCACCTCCTGTCTTTTAAGATGTGTAAGTACCTATAAAACTATGATTATCCCAGGGGAGGGTGGGTGTGGGGAGGGAAGGAGGGAAATAACACTTATTAAAAGAGGGCTGCTACACAGTACCCTGTCTTGTGCTGCTGAGGTAAGCTAAATTCTGATTTGATTTAAATTATAGCTCTTAGCTGCTGCTAGGCTCTAACGTCTGAAATTTAAACTACAAGCTCTCTGCTGGGTACTAAATTTAACCAGAAAGCTCTCTTCTGTGTGTTAAATTTAAACTAAAAGTACTTTGCTGTTACTCAGAGGTAAGAGAGCTAGTCAGACATAGTAGATTTGCTTGGTGAGTGCTAAGGCTGACTGGAAAGAGGCAAGTATGAATCTGAAGTGAAGAAATGAAGAAAAACTCCTCTTGACGTTTGTAATTTAGTTTGGAACACAAATTCTTCAGCCATTCCTCCACCATCTTCCAATACTGCTGTGCTTTGGGGCATGACTATATGTGATCAAAGGTGCCCTCATGTCCACAGTCGAGATACACCTCCTCCAAAAATTTTACATAAATACTCTGGTGTAAAATATCATCTATACCACATTTTGTAACCATTTTCCATCAAGTTGCTTGCCAGGGTGCCCTCTCAGAAATTTCTTAATAGATTGGCCCTTGATGTTTTTGAAGGTCCTCAAATTTAAGTGTTTTTCCCCAATTGAACACATACATGGGTTTCTCTCCCACTTGCACTAGACAGATTTTTCAAAAACCTGATAGCTCCTGTTTAGTAACACCAGACAAAAGAAATGCCTCCAATTACCTGCCCTCTTATAAAAGTAGCATACCTGCATAAATTGATTACAACTTGGAGGTACAGGATAAGTTTCATCTTGCAAATCCTAAAATTTAGCCAATTCCGTTTCCTCACAAAACTGTACTAAAGTTTTCAACCCCAACTTCTCCCACCAACCATAAACTGAATTCCACTGAGGGGAGCAGAATTCCCACAAATAAATTTATAGAGATTGTCCTGAAATAATTTATACTTGGTAGACAACGCTTTTTAACCTCTTGCCATAAGCAGATAGGTTGGAAAATCCCTTCATGAAGTTTACTAATCCCTTTATTTAATTCACACAAAAACCATGGGATAAAGATAGGAATCTTCCCCAACTCCAACTGCTCAATGGTTGTCCGCTGTTTATGCTGCAATTCATTCCACTTTAAAATAACCTAAAACTGGGTTGCTAGATAATATTACTTAAAACCATAACTCTCATTCCTCCCCGCTATGTTGAAATAGAATGTGCCTAGGCACCCAAGAAGTCTCTTCCTCCATATGAAAGCTTTACAATGGAGCTCTTGAAACAGACTTAGGTATGGCCACTGGAAGAGTAGCAAAGAGACATAGTAATTTCAGGAGCACCATCATTTTTAATGCTGCCACTCTACCTACCCATCTTTCCATTTCTCTATAAAACTCCTTTAACAACGGACGGTAATTTAACTCAGACAATTTAAGTCAGCTGAAAGATTAATGTCCAGTTTTTTACTGACAGATTTGGCCCACTTGAATGAATAAACCTGCTGGATCTCCTCCCTAGTTTTATCTAAAAATAATCTAAAAATTATTATTTTTTTATTTTTTAGTAATCTAAAAATGGAGAAACACCTCCGCAAAACAAACAAAGCTGTTTTTCACAAGCTTAGGGTCCTCCAACCGCTAAGGAGCATTATCGAACCTCAGGACTTCAGGACCATTGCCCAGGCACTCATCATGCCACATTTCGACTACTGCAACGCCATCCTGCAGGGTCTCCCAAAGAAAACTCTGAACATTCTGCAAATGGCGCAGAATGTAGCCGCTAGGGTCATCACGAAAAAAGGCTTTGCTGATCACATCACCCCGGTATTGATTGAGCTCCACTGGCTCCCCATCATGGCTCGTATAAAATACAAATCACTCACGACCACCTTCAAGCTCCTACATAACATTGCTCCATCCTTCCTCTCCACCTTGATATGCTCACAACCACCCAACAGAAGCAGAAGAACCTTCAACGCCAACACCCTCCTCATTCCAGCCGATATAAGAACTGTTAAAACCAATACTAGCAATAGAGCGTTCTCATACGCAGCACCTACACTCTGGAATCATCTGCCGCCAGAGTTACGAGATTGCAAAGACCTAACTGTCTTCAGGAAAAACCTCAAGACTCATCTTTTCCAGAGTCATTTTAATTTGAATTAACCTAAGGGGTCTAAGTCCAGAATATATTTATGTACTCCTGCTCGCATATTGTATAATGTATATATGTATATATGTAATTAGTACTCATATACCTAACAAACCCTTCGTGTGATGTGCCTACCCTCCTGATCAACCTGTACACACCCAAATTTTACTGTACTGATTGACAGTCCTCTTTATGTTCCCCTTGTGTAATCAGACCGCTGCTGATCGCTGGAAGCAGCGGTATATAAATGTTTGCTAAATAAATAAAAAATAAATAAATTATCAGGTAATGAAATACTTAAAACGTTTCAGGATTTAGAGGCTTTCTTTTAAGCCAAAAACTGACCCATAAGCAGTTAATTCCCAAGTACTGTAAGGAATGCACTAGATCAACTAAGACATCATCCTCAAATAATGATATTTTATAACTGTTCGCTCCCACCTCCAGTCCCTCATCCTCACATTGGCCCATATCCTCCATGTTAGAAGTTTCATAGCCAATGCAAAAAGCAAGGGAGAGATGGGCAGCCCTGGCTAGTTCCTCTTTCCAACCAAAGATTTCTGTGTTACCCCCATTAATCTGCAAGTAGCACACTGGGGCCTTGTAAACCTAGACGTCTAGGATAGCCTAATGGTTAGAGTAACTGGCTAGGAACAGGGTAGCCAGGGTTCATATCTTACTGCTGCTGTTATTGACATTGTGCTGAGTACTGGGGGAGAAAGAGTGCATTCTCCTCTATACCCTCTGGATATTTTTCAGCTAAAACAAACACTTTTCATATGCTTGTTAGTTGGTTATTTGTGTCTCGGAGCAGGTTTACAGTTAGATGTGATGCCATATGTCCATGATGTTTCTGTGATCAAGCAGGGATGTTCTAATCCCTGGAAACACCCTCACCATGCCTTCAGATTCCCAGGAATGCCCCCGGTCATGCCTCCTCTACACCCCCATTCAGATTCGGACGGTCTCAAGCTGGTAATATCCCCCGAGTCGGTTTCTAAAATGACTCTGAAGACATCTCTGTGCTTTGGACATCTCTAAGACTGTTTTCAGACATCCAAAGCAAGAATAAGGCTTCTAAAATGGCCCCCATAGTGTTATTAAGGTTATGGTTAGAGATGTTAAGAGCCTAGAGAATCATGTTTCTACTATACAGGCTTCTGGGGTTGCAGCTATTAAAGATAGCTTGTCTTTGGCATCATAAGCTGGAAGCATTAGAAAATAGAGAGATCTAAAAATTTACATATTTTGAATTTGTCATTGATATATATTTACTTTTGCCTGAGATTCTTTTTAGAAAATATTTGAAGGAGGTTTTGCCGATGACCAGTGCAGATGAGATAAGGTTGATCTTTGCAGTTTTTGAGGTTATGCCATGTCTCAGTGGTGGAACCAACATTTCAGCCATCATGTTGTGTCTTTCTTCAGGGTTAAGTGGTTATGAAGAAATTAGATCTTACCTGCTAATTGTCTTTCCTTGAGCTGTCTCCGGGCCAGTCCAGGGAATGTTAGGGTTGTCAATCCTCCTTAGCAACTGAGGACTGCTGACTTCAAGCTTTCTTGAGAAGTGAAGCCACTCCCCCTGATGTCACCAGTCAGTCTTCCGTTGACAAAGCAGATAACTAAGAAAGAACTTATAAACAAACACAACGTTAACTTGTCAAAGCTGAAACTCTCCATAGTCCCTTGGAAAATGTAAACGCATTTAAAATAATGCATATCTAACTTTTTTTTTTTTTTTTCCAAATTATAAATTGATATAGTATTAACTTTCTCTGAAAAAGATTATGGAAGCCCCAACACACTCCACTTTCCCACACAATTCGAACTTTCAATTCTTCAAGGGCGGGACCCTGGACTGGCCCGGAGACAGCTCAAGGAAAGACAATTAGCAGGTAAGATCTAATTTATTCTTCCTTATCGCTTCTCTGGGTCAGTCCAGGGAATGTTAGGGCAGTACCCAAGCAGTACCTAAATTCGGGAGGGACCCACTAGCCCTGCAATAAGAGCCGCCGTCCCAACTTTCGCATCTTCTCTAGCTTGAACGTCCAAACGGTAATGCTTTGTAAACGTATGCAATGATGACCACGTTGCTGCTTTACAGATATCTACTGGAGGAACAAAGGCAAATTTTGCCCATGAAGCCGCTTGAGCTCGAGTGGAATGAGCCCTCACTCCCTCTGGGGGTCCTTTCCCTTTGGCTTGATAAGCTGCTACAATAGCTGAACACACCCAACGAGCAATTGTTGACTTTGAAGCTGCCTGACCCTTATTAGGACCTGCATGCTGGACAAACAATCTATCTGTCTTTCGTACTGTTTTGGAAAGCTTAAGATATGTTTTTAAAACACAACCAAGATCCAACCTTCGGAGCGCTCGGTCCACCGGAGAATCTGATAAATTTGAAAACACAGGTAATGCCACCGACTGATTAACATGGAAAGCCGACAACACCTTAGGCAAAAAAGAAGGCACCGTCCGCAGTAATATCCGTTCTGGAAGAAATTGTAGATAAGGTTCCTGACAAGACAAAGCCTGTAAATCTGAAATTCTTCTTGCTGAACACAAAGCCACGAGAAATGCAGTTTTCCAAGAACACTCACGCAAAGATCGTGAGGATACCGACGCCCACGAGGACGTAGAAAATGCTTCCAAAACAACATTCAAATCCCACGCAGGGACCACTTGACGACGCAGAGGACGAAGAAGCCTAGCCGCCCTGAAAAAACGTTGCACATCTGGATGCATTGAAAGACGACGATTCTGCACCAAACCTCTAAAACAGGTAAGCGCTGCTAAATGCACCTTAAGAGTATTAAGTGCCAAACCTTTCTCCAATCCCTCTTGGAGAAATAAAAGCAATTGAGGTACAGTAGCCAGAGTCGGGAGAAAATTACGTTGGTTACACCAATGCTCAAAGAGCTTCCATACACGTACATATGCTATAGAAGTTCCCGGCCTTCTAGATCGAAGTAAGGTCGCTACTACCGAAGTCGCATAACCTTTACGCTTTAACCGAGCCCTCTCAAGAGCCAAGCCGTAAGCAAGAAGCGATCCACTTGTGGCATGAGAACTGGTCCCTGATTTAACAGATTGATCCGATCCGGAAGGCGCCAAGGAGGAGCTACCAAAAGTCGAATCAGATCGGCATACCAAGGACGCCGTGGCCAATCCGGCGCAATCAGAATCACCGATCCTCGATGACCCGCTATTCGTTGAATAACCCGATTTAACATCGGCCAAGGAGGGAACACATACAACAGGGTGTTCAATGGCCAAGGTTGCACTAGAGCATCCAATCCTTCTGACATGTGCTCCTTGCGTCTGCTGAAAAAACGATTTGCCTTTGCATTGCCAAACGTCACCATAAGATCCATCACTGGCTGACCCCAACGTACTACCAATTCGTGATACACTGCCATGTTCAATTCCCATTCTCCGGGATCGAGTATATTGCGACTGAGAAAATCTGCTTGCACATTTTTCTCGCCTGCCACATGCGCCGCTGACAACGCTAAGAGATGGACCTCGGCCCAAGCCATCAACTCCTGAGATTCGGCGAGAAGAGAAAGACTCTTGGTTCCGCCCTGACGATTGATATATGCCACTGTCACTGCATTGTCTGAGAATAATCGGACCGCAGTTCCTTCTATTAAGGCTTGGAAGTGCTGAAGGGCCATCCGAGCCGCGCGCATCTCTAATCTGTTGATCGACCACAAGCTTTCTTCCTGAGACCAAGATCCCTGTACGATCTGCGACTGACAATGAGCCCCCCAGCCTACTAGACTGGCATCTGTCGTAACTAACACCCAAGCTGGCTCCTGCAAAGGAACTCCTGCTCTTAGATGGACCGGGTCTAACCACCATTGAAGACTTTGTTTCACCGATTCCAGACAAACGAGCCGCTGAGATAGAGAGTGAACTTGCGGAGACCATTGGGAAAGTAGCACCTGTTGTAAGGGTCGCATGTGAGCTCTTGCCCACGGAACCAGGTCCAAAGTCGACGCCATGGAGCCCAAGAGTTGCAAGTATGTCCACGCCGACGGAGCCGAAATCCTTAAAAATGCCTGCACCTGTTGCACAATCTTTTCTACTCTGGCCGCAGGTAAGAAAACCTTGCCGATCGCCGTGTCGAAAAATGCTCCGAGATGAGTCAGTTGTCTTACAGGTTGCAAATGACTCTTTGCCTGATTTATGACCCAACCTAAGTGTTCCAGAAGATGAACAACTCGAGCCGTCGCTGATATCGCATCCAAAAGAGAATCGGCTCTGATTAGCCAATCGTCTAGATACGGATGAACTCGAATGCCCTCCTTTCTCAACGCCGCAGCAACCACCACCATGAGCTTGGTGAAGGTCCGGGGAGCCGTGGCGAGGCCGAATGGTAACGCCCGAAACTGAAAATGACCCATAGGAAGGGCAAAACGTAAAAACTGATGATGAGCTAGCCTTATGGGAATATGAAGATATGCCTCCGTGAGATCTATGGATGAGAGAAACTCTCCTGGCCGCACCGCTCGTATCACAGTGCGTAAGGTTTCCATGCGAAAATGCGGAACCCGCAACGATCGGTTGACGCCCCTGAGATCCAGTACTGGCCGAAAAGAACCTCCTGTTTTGGGCACCACAAAATAAATCGAGTATCGACCTTGACCGTATTGGTCTGGTGGAACAGGAGCTATTGCCCGGAGCTGTAAGAGACGAGCAAGTGTGTCTGATATGGCCTGAGCCTTCAGACCCGACGCACAAGGGGACATCACAAACGCGGGCTCCAGAGGGCAAGCAAAATCTAGTGCATAACCCTTTTGAATTATCTCTAAAACCCATTTGTCCGTGGTGATGTCGGTCCAAGCTGAAAGATAATCCTGCAGGCGACCGCCCACCGGAACTAACGCTTGGACCAGCACACCTTCATTGCGGTTTCTTAGTGGAGGACTGAGAGGCACCGAAGTAAATTTTGTTGAAACCTCTTGCCCCCCCGAAAGGACTGACCTCTAAATCCTGTACGGCCTCTAGAATAAGGAGTAAAACGTGCTCCTCGAAATCTCTGTGAGTCTCGACTATAGCCTCGGAGACTACCTGCTCCTCTCATAGTCCTTGGCCTGTCCTCTGGCAATCGTCCTCCTTTAGACTCACCAAGATCCTTAACAATCTTGTCTAGCGCTTCCCCAAAAAGTAATCTTCCTTTATAGGGCAATTTACTAAGACGCAATTTAGAAGAAACATCCGCTGACCAATTTTGCAACCATAAAAAAACGTCTAGCCGCTACTAAAGACGCCATAGTCTTAGCAGCTATACGTAACAAGTCATAAAAGGCATCTGCCATGTAAGCTGCGGCCGATTCCAACTTTGGACCCTCAGGAGCCTGTGTAGATGCCGCATCCGCGGAAGCATCTCCCTGCAACCATCGAATGGATGCTCTAGAAACATATGCTCCACAAGTAGCAGCCTGTAAAGCTAACGAGCTGGCATCAAACGCCTGCTTGAGAAGAATCTCCAACTTACGATCTTGGAGATCCTTAAGCGCTGCCGCTCCTTCCACTGGGATGGTAGTCTTTTTAGTAACTGCTGAAATAATAGCATCCACTTTTGGCATGCGCAAAAATTCCTTCTCCTCTTGCGGCATAGGATAAAGGCGAGCTAAAGCTCTGCTCCCACGGAGCGTAGCCTCTGGACATTCCCATTCTGATTCAATCATCTGTCTTATAACTCTGTGCATTGGAAAACAGCGATGTTCTGTTCTAAAACCCTGCAATAATGGATCCTCCAAAGGCTCCTGTGTAACCGAAGGAAGCAATAAATGCAAAGCAGATAAAGACTGAGAAATCAGTGCAGCCAATTCCTCCTTGCGAAACACCCTAAAAATATTAGGATCTTCTCCAGGTGCAATCTCACCTTCCTCCAGCTCTTCTGTTGCCAATTCCAAACCTGCCTCAGAAATGAATTCTGAATCTCTCTGACCCAAAAGACCTGAAAAATGTGGAGAAAATGGATCTAAAGGATCCCTAGAAAGACCTATTTGGTGAGAAGTACCTTCTGCAGGATCCTCTGGTACAGAAATACCCTGCTGAAGCTCCCCTGCACCTTGAATGTTTTCCACAGGAGTAGGGCTCTGAAGGCTTTCCCCTGAAACAGGCTGAGCAGCTCTAAATAAAAATGCCCTGTGCATTGCTAAAATAAATTCTGGGGAAAAAAATGAGCACAGATCAGATTGATTTTCAGAAATTAAAGGAGCAGATTTTTCCCTGTGAGAAACGCTCTTGGAAGTCTTAGATTTCCGTTTAGCAGATCGGTTCTGCTCTGGAGCTGAAATGGCAGTTGCACTTAAAATGGCCGTTTTCCCTGCTCGCTCCGCGGATAATAACGGCCTCTCTGCCTCCGATGCACTTTTCTCTGCCATGCTATATTTACAAGCAATTTCCTACCTTAACTTATATTTGTGCAGCCCCGAGTACCAAAACCACCAAAAACGCTCTCCAACGCGATCCGACGAAATCGAAAGTAAAAAGATACTTTACAGCTGAGAGCAGAAAGCTTACCCGGAAGTCTATGGGAAGCCGCGATCTTGTTCCGCTGCTAGCAGAACTACTGCATAAGTGCGTTTCAATCTTAAGAACAGTGGAAATATCAGAGGAGTTACTGGGGCCCCCAGGATCACTCTGGCAAGAGAAAATTATGCGGTTATATCAGGTAGGCTCTACCTAATACCGCCAAACAAATCCATTCCTTCTCTCATTCACTGCAGATCGTGAGTAAAATTAAACTCCTTAGGACTTATGAAAGCATCAGCTCTGCTAGAGCCAACATGTACTGCTAAACAAATTAAATTAAATTAGAGGGAGAAAAATAAAATCGATCCTCTTTAGCAGCTGAGGACTGCAAGACTGACTAGTGACATCAGGGGGAGTGGCTTCACTTCTCAAGAAAGCTTGAAGACAGCAGTCCTCAGTTGCTAAGGAGGATTGACAACCCTAACATTCCCTGGACTGGCCCGGAGAAGCGATAAGGAAGCAGTGAATGTCATTTTTTATACACACAAATGCAATGTGTGCTTTCGCGTCAATGCTGACTCTTAGCGACCCAACAGCTGGGTTTTCTTGAAAAGTTGCAACTGGAAGTAGACTGCCAGGCCTTTCTTCTGCGTAGTGACTTTACAGCCCCTGGTATTCCAAGGTGGTCATCCCTCTAAAATTTAGAGTCTAAATACTAGCCGGACTCAACCTTACTTAGCTTCAGAGATACTTGTAACTAGTGAAGTTTCAATATCGGATTGTTTGTTTGGAGAGGAAACCCCTCTTGATCCGAACCCTCCTTTTGATCTAAAAATGGTTGGAAAAAAAATCAATTTGTGATGTGTCAAACACAAATTAAAGTGCCAAACATTCATTTGGTGAGCTTAAAGCCCAACGGAATTGCTTGATATAGAGCTCTTAATACTGAGCTCAAAACACGGTGCTGTGTCGCATATTGATGGGAGTAATATCTTCATGGTCTCACGTTCATGATTTATTCTGGACTGCCCACAGTTTGAACAAGCTTGAAGAGTTTCTTGTGGCTACTATTGCAAGTTAAGTGAACACTGCATTTAAAAATCACCAAGTTGGGGAAGTGACGTCAGCACTTGGGATGGCTGCAGCTTAACCGAGCTCCAGACTGATCCCGCATCAAAGGCAAAAAAAGAGAGGCACCCTCAAAACACCCAAAAGCAGCGCAAAACAGAGAGAAATACCAGATGGCCGGAGAATGTCAGTCCAGAAAAGGCGGGAGGAGTTTAGATCATTGTATACAGCGGAGGACACAGAGCAGCACAAGGAGAGCAACTCCATGGCCAGCGGGAGCACAGGAGAAGCAGAGGAGCTACTGGACTGAAAGTGGGGCTCCAGGGCTGTGGAAACACTGAGAGCATGGCTTGGTGAGCTGCAGGATGACATTAAAAATTAAGTATGTGGGACAAAAAAAGAAATAAAGGCAGCATTGGGCAGGCAGTGCGGCAGGAAGTGGCAGCTCGGGGCTCACATATGGAAGATGTGGAGGGCTCCCTGCACCAGCATGTGGGGTTGATCACAGAGATGCAAACTGGTTAGGAGAGTCTGAGACAAGAACAGGGGCAGCTAAAGGAGAAGCTGGAAGATCTATCCCGGCACAACAACCTTAAAAGTGAGAGATATTCCCGAGGACTCACATCAGACAGACTGTATGGGGTCCATGCGGCAAATATTGAGGGCTCTCTTGAAATTAGAGGGGTCAGACGCTGCAGTGGAGCCAGAGCTCCTACAAATGGACAGAGCACATAAGGGCTTGGGACCAGTACACATGAATAGGCCAAGGGATATTGTGGCCTGCATGAAAAACTACCCAATGAAGAAGAAATTGCTCACCCTTTCCCGGAAGCATGGGCCACAGAAATGGGAAGGGGGGGGGGGGGGCCGGTGGAGCTATATAATGATTTATCAGCAGGGACTCTGTAACCGAAGCGGAAAGTCACAGCCTTTTTGATAAGAGGACATTAGATACAAGTGGCTCTTTCCATTTGGACTTATGTTGATTGTGAAGGGCATTACGCATCGAGTGAAGACAGCATCAGAGGCATGGAAAAATTTGAAGGAAATTGGGGAGGACAATTTACCTAATCTGGTTACCAGGGCTGGGAGGAAGTGCACCGACAACGCAGTTGAAGGTCCCGGGACAGCAGTGGCAACAAGTCCAGCTAAAGGAAAGAGACTGAAAAGGCTGTCCAAAAGAGAGGGAACCAGAGGCATCAAAGCCATGGATATGCCCTGAGTGGACAAAGGACAATGATGGACATTTTGGTTACACAGTTGGTAATACTGGCCTGTTGCCTTGATTAACTAAATGGGTTTGGCGGGAAAGTTGGGGAGTAGAGGACTACATACTGGTTGAATATGGAATGTAAAAGAGGGATGGGGAGGCATTGGGAGGGGGGTGAAGAAGTTTGATAGAAGGATGGTAAAATAGAAAGGGATGATGGGGAAAGGTGGGGGGGGGGGGGAGGGCCATAGGGTAGAGGGTGATGGGACCCTCAGGTTGGTGTTAACTTCCACAACTTCACTCAATGTGAGTGGTATACCTGGGGGGGGGGAGTAGAGGGAGGGAAAGGAGAGGGGAAGGGACCAGCATGAAGACAAAGCACAAACACTACACAGATATAAAGATGGTGCGAGTCAGATCGCTTAATGTGAAGGGGCTGTACACACCACAAAAGCGACAATTTTTCAGAGAAATAGAGAGGCTAAGGTGGGACATAATATTGGTTCAAGTGACTCATCTTAAGAAGAAAGATGAGTGACTGTTGCAGAGATCCATATATCCCTAACAGTTTTTCGATGGCCCGGAGGGGGAGGGGGAGATAAGAAGGATGGGATGGTGATACTGATTAGAAAGGGATGCGCCCTTCAAGTTCAGGAGGTGGCACAGGATGAGGGGGGGCAGGATAGTGTTGTTGCAGGGAGAGCACCGGGGGGAAAAGGTGACAGTGGTAAATGTGCATGCCCCAAATGAAAAGCAGGCCCCATTCTGAAGCGAAATATGTAAAAATGAAAGAAAGATATGCAAAGGGGAAGTTGCGGGGGGGGGGGGGCGAGGGGGATTTCAACCTGGCCTTAGACCTTGGAGGGACAAATAGCACGGGGAGGCGGTAGGGGGGGACGAGTAGGGGGATCGTAATAAGCTTAAATGAAGACATATCATTTGGTGGATGTTTGGAGGGAACAAATTAGGGAGCGACGAGATTATACATTTTTCTCCCACTCTCATAACACATATACTCCCATTGACTACATTTTGGTAGACAAAGGGTGGGACTTACAATTGGAGGAGGTAGATATTAGCATCATCACCTGGTCCGACCATGCCTCAGTGTGGGTGGAGATACGAGTTAATAAGCGGGAAGGAGGGACAAGGTTCTGGCATCTCAATGAAAGCCTGCTCAAACAAAAAGAGGCAGTCATAGATATCCGCAAGTGTATGTGCGACTACTGGACAGACAGGCAATGACATAGGGGAGGTGGGGATGTTGTGCTATGGGAAGGTATTAAAGTAGTAGTTAGGGGATGTCTGATTATGTGGACTCACGTCTGAAAAAGCAAAGGATAGAGCAAAAGGAGAAATTACAGAGGAAAATTAAGGTAGTGGCTGACCAGTACAAACAAAAGAGCTCTCTTCAAGGACTGCAGTATCTAAACCAATTGAGGATGGAACTACAGAAACTAAAAGTAGAAGCCATAGCTTTTCAATTAGATAGAACTAGACAATGCTACTATGAATGAGGGGGGGGGGGGATAAGGCTGGGAAGCTACTAGCACGTAAATTAAAGAAGAGGGAAGTGGTGGGAGGTGGGAGATACATTACGAGGATCGGGTCGGATCAGAGATAGGCTTTGGTGGTTCTATAGAGACCTATATACTAAAGATACAGGGACTACCAGAGAAAAGGGGGGGAAACTATTTGAAAGGGGTGAGTCTACCCACATTGGAAGAGGAAGCGCAGGCTCACTTGGAGGAGGAGATTTGAGGAGAGGAAATTAAGGCAGTCATCCAGAACCTTGCTAATTGGAAAGCTCCGGGGCTGGATGGACTAATAGGAAGCTTCTAAAAGGTTTTCATAGGCAAGTTAGTAAATCTGATGGGTACGGTCTTTAACCCTTTGAAGGCCTACTTTAAATTTTTAATCCACATTCTGCAGCCGGGTTAATTTTTGCATATTTCAGGAAAATTGTACCCATCTTATTCAATATGTTCTAATAGTGATTTTCCTTCTGCTATGGCCATGTATTATATACCATTTGATAGGAATATTTTTTTATTTATTTATTTATTTCAATTTTTATATACCGCGCTATTTACAATCAGCGCGGTTTACAGAGAACCAAAGACCAGAACAACAGGCTGCTCGGTATTACATAAAACCGGAAAATAAACTTGGATAAGATAAACATGGATAATATGGGGTAAAACTATATACATAGAATATTGATCTGTTAATCCGATCACATAAGAGAGGTATTTATGTAAAATTATCAAAAATGTTTGGAAAAGGAGGGAATGTGGTTCGTTTGTAGTGAATATTATGCACTTTATGTAGGGTAGTATTTAATGAATAGGTTATGTTTGAGGGCCTTTCTGAATTGGACTATGCCAGTTATGGCACGAATTTCGGGTGGTAGGGAATTCCAGTGTTTTGGGGCACAAAACATGAAGGCTCTGTTCGCTGTTGCTCGGCTACAAGTTGTTATAGCCTTCGGCATTATTAGGGTGTTTATCGCAATTTGTCTTCTGGATCTAGTTGGAGGTAATGCTTGTGTGAGATCAGTTAGAGAGTTTGCAGACAAACCATGGATGGCCTTGAATGTGAGAATTAGGGTTTTGAATATGAGCCTGCCTTGTATCGGGAGCCAGTGAAGATGTTTGAGGATTGGTGTCACATGATCACTCCTGGATGCTCCTTGTAGAACCCTTGCAGCAGTGTTCATGGCCAGTTGAAGAGAACTTAGAGTGGATTGTGGGAGACCTTGTAGAATTGAATTGGCGAAATCGAAATGGGGTAGGATGAGTGCTTGGAAGATGGTTCTAAAATCGTCTGGGTCCAGTAATGAGCGTAGATGCCTGAGTGTGCGTATCTTGAAGTACACAGCCTTTGTAATATTGTTTACGTGTGTTTTCATATTAAGACGGTGGTCCAGGGTGACTCCAAGGTATCTTATTGTTTCTTTGGTGGATAGATCAGCTCCTTTAACACTTATATGTGATGGTGGAATGAAGTTAGGGTCTCTCGTAACAAAGAGAACCTCCGTTTTCTTGTGTTGGATGCGGAGGTTCTGTGAGAGAAGCCATTCTGATACCGCATTGAAGCAATTTATTATGGGCAGTAGATCTAGTTGCAATGTAGAAAATGGCATATAAAGTAGGATATCATCTGCATATATCATACATTTCACGTTGAATGATCTGATGATATTGCAGATAGGCTGCATGTAGATGTTAAACATGAGAGATGAAAGAGATGACCCTTGCGGTACCCCTTGTTTTTGATGGAAAAGATTTGATTCTCCCGTTGCAGATTTTACATATTGCATTCTGGTGTTCAGGTAAGATTTACACCATTCCAGTGCTGAACTATCGATGCCTTTTTCCTTCAACCGTGTAATGAGTATCTCGTGATTTACCGAATCAAACGCTGCTGCTATATCTAAGAAGATTAGCACAACGCCTTGACGGATGTTGTCTATGCTGGTGAGTATGTTATTGAGGAGGGTGGTGAGGAGTGTTTCAACTCCATGATGTTCTCTGAAGCCATGTTGAAAGTAGTCGAGAGGAGCTGCGGAATCTATGTGGTCTTGAATTTGGCGTTGCACCTCTTTTTCAAAAATTTTTGCTAGGAGGGGAATGCTAGCGATAGGCCTGTATGAGTCAGCCCTTTTTGGGTCTAGTTTGGAGTTTTTAATAGTGGTCTGATGGATGTGAGCTTTAGAGCAGATGGGAAGGATCCAGTTGTGAATGAGAGGTTCATGATTCTTGCAATGAACGGGCTAAATGCACTTCTAAGGTCCTTTATCCAGAAGGCTGGGCAAGGATCAGTTTGAGCGGTGGAGGTATTGAGTGAGGAGATTGTGTCTTCAATTTGTTTAGCTGAGGGTGCAGAAAGTGAAGATAAGGTGTTTTGGCAAGTTGTTTCTTGAATATCTGTATTCTGTAGCTCATCCGTCTGTAGGAGTTTAGATTGCAAGTGATCAGCAAATTCTTGTGGGTGAATATCATATTTTTGTTCTGATGATGGCTCTTTTGATAGTGAATATTTAGTCAGAATTTTCGATCCCGAGAGTTTTGGGCTCGGCCTGGAAAGGGTTAATAATGTGGGGGAGGGATGGGGAGAAGCTGCCATTGGATGTGTTAATGGCAGAATTACCATCATACCAAAAGCGGGTAAAGACCCCATAGAATGTGGCTCTTATCATCCTATAGCCCTCTTAAATGTGGATGTTAAAATCTTTGTCAGGGTTCTGGTGAATAGATTAGCCAAGTGGATGCCACAACTGATAGATCATGATCAAGCAGGGTTTATAAGAGGGCCCCAGGCATCTGATAACATTAAGAGAGTGGTAAATGGGGTGAGGTGGGCCTGAAAGCAGAAAGAGGGAACAATGCTACTTTCGATTGATGATGAAAAGAGTAGTTACTCACCTGTAACAGGTGTTCTCCAGGAGCAGCAGGAATCAGTCCTTACGTATGGGTGACGTCGGCGCCGACAGAGCCCTCGTGCGGAGCATTTCCCCAGCTTTCAAAGAAAGCCTTTGGGAATTGCAGCGCGCATGCACGGTCCTCTTCCCGCCCAAGAGTGCCATCTTGCTCAGTCTGATGACATAGCTAAAAGACAGCAAAAAATTAGCAAAAATAAAACATATGACTGCAACTCCAAGGGGAGGAGGGAGGGTTGTGAGGACTGATTCCTGCTGCTCCTGGAGAACACCTGTTACAGGTGAGTAACTACTCTTTCTCCAGGACCAAGCAGGAAGTCAGTCCTCACATATGGGACTCCCCAGCTTAAGGCTACCGGAGACCCCAAGCGTAAAAATGAGCTCCCTCTAGCTCGTCAGCACAGAAGGAAGGAATCTTCTTTGAGAACGCTCCCGACCGGTAGCCCAACACCAGGGCCGGAGGGTAGGAGTTGCCTAAACCCCAAAGAGATTATGGAGTACTGCCTGTCCGAAAGCACTGTCCCTGCATGCTCCCTCTCAAGGCAGTAATGGGCCGCAAAAGTCTGGCTTGAAGACCAAGTAGCGGCCCGGCAGATGTCTGCCAACGGAACAGAGCGGAGATGAGCCACTGACGCAGCCTTCGCCCTGACACGATGAGCCGTGACTCGACCCTCCAACGAGAGGCCGGCTGCCCCATAAGCCCAGGCAATACAGTCAGCGACCCATATGGACAACATACGCTTGGAGACAGGGAGCCCCAACTTATTGGGGTCAAAAGAAACGAAAAGCTGAACAGCCTTCCGATGCTCCCGCGTACGGTCAAGGTACAAGGATAACGCCCTCCTACAGTCCAGGGTATGCAAGACCATCTCAGCTCGGTTGGCATGCGGCCTGGGAAAGAAGGTCGGAAGAACCACCTCCTGAATGAGGTGAAAAGGTGAAACAACTTTAGGAAGAAACTTAGGGTGAGTCCGCAGGACTACCCTATTCCTGTAGAACCTAGTGTAAGGAGGATCAGACACTAGTGCCTGCAGTTCACTCACTCGCCTAGCAGAGGTGAGAGCCACCAGAAATAAAGTTTTCCAGGAGAGAAAACGGAGAGGACAGGTAGCCATAGGTTCAAAAGGCGGACAAGTAATCCACTGTAAGACCACATTCAGATCCCACTCAGGGGCCGGTGGACGCAAAGGAGGCTTGAGCAGAAGAAGGCCTCGGAGGAAACGAGCCACCAAAGGGTGGTTGGAAAGAGGCTTGCCGTCCACCGGCGAGTGGTGTGCTGAGAGAGCACTAAGGTGAACTCGGACAGAGTTAGACTTAAGGCCCAGATTGGAGAGGTAGAGCAAATATTGCAATACTACCGCTACCAAGCACGAGAAGGGATTCTCACTGTGCTGAGCACACCAGGCGGAAAATCTACGCCACTTAAGAGCGTAGGATTTCCTGGTGGATTGACGCCGAGAGGCCAAGACTACATCTTCCACCTCTCGAGGTAGTAGTAAGGGAGCTAGGACTACCCTTTCAGCAGCCAGGCCATCAGATGAAGGGACTGGAGGTTGGGATGCAAGAGAGTCCCCTGATCCTGAGACAGGAGATCGTGTTGAAACCCCAGAGGAATAGGTGTGTCCACCGCCAGCTGTAGCAGAAGCGGGAACCACGGTTGCCTCGGCCACCTGGGAGCGATGAGAATCAATGAAGCCCCGTCCCTGAGGACTTTGAACAGCGTTCTGGACACTAGTGGTGTGGGAGGAAATGCATACAGTAGGCCTGTGGACCACGAGATCAAAAACGCATCCGGTGCTACTCTGAGAGGATGCGGTTGTCTGGAGCAAAATCTCAGGAGTTGCCGGTTCAGAGGACTGGCAAAGAGATCCATGGTGGGGAGCCCCCACTTGAGAAAGACCTGCTGAACCACCAATGGGTTCAATCTCCATTCGTGTGGTTGCAGGATCCGGCTCAGTCTGTCTGCCAGGCAATTTTCCTGACCTGGGAGGTAGACAGCCTTGAGAAGGATTCCGTGATTGACAGCCCAAGAGCACAGTCGTTGTGCCTCCTGACAAAGAAGGAAGGAGCCTGTGCCTCCTTGTTTGTTCACACAGAACATGGCAACTTGATTGTCCGTCTGGACCAGTACAGACTGGTGAGAGGCGAGGTGGGAGAAGGCTCTCAGAGCGAGGCGTATCGCCCGTAGCTCCAGGAAGTTTATCTGTTGAGTAGCCTCCCAAGGGGTCCAGAGACCCTGAGTACATGTCCCTTGGCAATGTGCTCCCCAACCGAGAATAGAGGCATCTGTTGTCAGCACCTGAGTATGCGGAGGGGATTGAAAAACCACTCCGAGTACCAGATTCGGAAGATGAAGCCACCATTGCAGAGAGGAGACCAGGAGGTCGGAAATCTTTACTGAGTCCGCTAGGCCTCCTGTGGCCTGATGCCACTGAGTGCGAAGGCTCCACTGAGCAGGGCGCATGTGCAGGCGGGCATTGGGGGTGACATGAACCGTGGAAGCCATATGGCCGAGTAGTCTCAGGAATTGCCTGGCAGAGACCAGGGAATTGCTGCGAAACTGGCTGGCCAGATCCATCAGCCTGTGGGCCCTGTCCAGAGGCAGAAAAGCCTTTGCTTGAAGAGTGTCTAGTCTGGCCCCTATGAACTCTAAGTTCTGGGACGGGAACAAAGTGGACTTTGCGAAGTTTATGACAAACCCCAAGTGCTGAAGCAGAGCCACAGTGCGAAGGGCAGCCTGGTTGGCCTCTTGGGAAGATTGGCCCCTGATGAGCCAGTCGTCCAGGTACGGAAACACAAAAAGACCCTGAAGCCGCAGGTAGGCCACCACCACTGCCAGGCACTTGGTGAACACCCTGGGAGCGGAGGACAGGCCAAAGGGTAGTACTCTGTACTGATAGTGGTTTCCTCCCACAACAAACCTGAGATATTGTCTGTGGTCTGGATGGATAAGGATGTGAGTAAACGCATCCTTTAGATCTAAGGAGCATAGCCAGTCTCCCTGCTGGAGGTAGGGCAGCAGAATTCCAAGGGTAAGCATCTTGAACTTTTCCCTCTCCAGGAACTTGTTGAGGTTTCGCAAGTCTAGGATGGGTCTGAGGCCTCCTGTTCTTTTTGGTACGAGAAAGTACCTTGAATAAAAGCCGTGACCTCTCAGGTGGTGGGGCACCGGTTCCACAGCTTGATCCTTTAGCAGACTTGCTAACTCCTGAAGGAGTAGGTCCCTGTGCAGAGGGGGTCTTGGAAGCTCCCCTGGAAAATAGGAGGGAGGTACCTGGTGAAAATGGAGAAGATAGCCCTTTTGGACTATATGAAGAACCCAGGTATCTGATGTGACGGCTGACCACCTGTGGGCAAAGTGGGCCAGCCAGCCTCCGGTGCTGAGAGAAGCCAGCTGAGGAGAAGAGGCTATGCTGTTTGAGTCAAAAAACCCCACCCTGCTGAGCAGGGGCTGGTGTTGGTGGCTTGAGGGCCTTCTGCCTACGGGGCCCTTGACCCTGCCCCTTGGCCTGCTGACCCTGTTGGGGAGCTGCAGAGGCCTGATAATGAGGGTATTGTTTATAGGCAGACGACTTCCTCGGGTAAAAGGACTTTTTTCCCGAGCCCTTCTTCTTCTGAGAAGGGACAGAGGTTTTTCTGGACAGCCTAGTCCTGGTCAGAGTCTCGGTCTCGAGTTCTGCAGCCTTTTCAGCCATGGGCTTGCCAAAGAGGTTTTCACCTTTGCAGGGGACATCGACCAACTTGTCCTGCACCCATGGCTCGAGGTCGGATGACTGTACCAAGCCTGTCGGCGGGCACCGATGCCGGCCCCGGCTACTCGGGCCGAAGCCTCGAAGCCATCATAGGCTGCTCGAGAGATAAACTTCGAGCACTCTCGAATACCAGTGGACAAGGCCTGGAACCTCTGCAAAGGTTCCTCGGAGAGACCAGCAGAGAACCCGGCAATCTCCTTTGCCAGGTCCCGGAGGTACATGCCCATGTAGAGCTGGTAAGTCTGGACACGGCAAGCAAGCATAGAGCCCTGGAAGCACTTCTTACCGAGGGCATCCAGGTTCTGGGCCTCCCGGCCGGGAGGCACCAAGGAGTGCATCTTCTGACTTTTCAGTCGATGCATGGCCGATTCCACAACCATGGAGTGGTGTGGTAATTGTGCCTTTTGGAACCCGGGGCTCTTGCGGACTCGATAGATGGAATCGACCCGCTTGCTTAACACCGGTGTCGAGGCCGGGGTCTCCCACATGCGGAAGAGCAGCCGCTCCAGCATCGGAGGAACTGGAACAGTAAAGGCCTCCTTTGGGGGAGAGTCATACTGGAGGACCTCGAGCTCTTTGGCTCGAGGCTCCTCCTCGGGATCCGCGGGGAAGGCCAAGGCCTTGGCCATATCCCGCACGAAGTCCGAGAACCGGGTATCCTCCGGTGGGGATCGTCTCCGAGGTTCGGACTCGGGCGAGTCCGATGGGACACACCGAGTCCGATGAGTGTCGGGTGACTCTTCGTCCTCCGTCTCCCAGCCCAACTCCTCGGAGGAGGAATCGAGCGGCTCCGGACGGGCGGGAACCGATGCCCTCCGCCCCGATGCCGAGGGTATGGGCGTCGACGACCTTGGCCCCGAACGGGAGGTCGAGGGAGACCGTGGCCGAGGATCGACTCGAGCCCACATGGACTCTAGGATCGGCTCGGCCTCTGGGGTCGACTTGAACGTCGAGGTCCCGGTGGTCGGGGCAGATGCACCGGTGAGACCGGCGATCAATGCCTGCTGCTGTTCCATGAAGGCAGCGAAGCTGCTCTCCAAGGCCGTCAACCTGAGTCCGAGCTCAGGAGACCCAGCAGCCCCCGACTCGGGCCCTGACGGCATCGGGCCCGACGTCGGCTCCCTCGGAGGAGAGTCCATGAGGACAACAGCACTTACGTGTCCAGGAGACTCCATCTCGACACGAGGATGCTTGGCAGGCCTCTCCGACTCCGAAGACCCGGGACGGCTATCGGGGCTATGCGACCTGACCCTCGAGGAACCAGGAGCGCCCACCAATGCCGCCCTCACGGGTTTCTTCTTCCTGCGATGTTCCCGCGAAGGAGACCCCTGCTCAGAGGAACCCCGACGCTGCTCGGGGCCGGAGTCCCAAGACGTCGAGGCCTCTGACGAGGTCCGGGCCCAGCCGGACGGAAAGTCAGAAAAAATTCTATCCTTCTGGTGCTGCCAACTCCTCAACGCCTTCGAGGACATTTTGCCACACGGACCACAGATCATCGGGTCATGATCGGGTCCGAGGCAACAGTCGTGTGTGTCGGTAAGAGACATAAGTTTCTTACACCGATCACATTTCTTAAACCCCTTGGTAGCCATCGGGGGAAAAAGGGCCCCTGCTAGGTCAAAGGACCGGGCTGCCAGGGAAAAAAGAAAAAAGGCGCGAACGCCAGTCACGAAGGACAAAAAACGAAAAAGAGAGAAAAGGACTCGATAACGTATCGGTCCGAGCGGGAAAAGGATCCGGCGTTGAACTGGAGAAAAAAGAGAAAAATAGTGAAAATCAACTTTTTCCTCGGGGAAAACGAACTACGTCCGTCGGGCTCCGCGGAAAAAAGGAGACTGAGTTTCCGGTCTGGGCAATGAGCTGATCGGACGGTTTACGATCAGCTCCGGGCAACCGCCCCTACAAAACAGCTACAAATCTTGCAAAAACTAAAGAAAACTCCCTCTCTCCTACCGGTGCTGATTCTTCCCTGCCGGGGCTCTGATCCGCTGCCGCTGAAGCGATTCGCGGCCATCCGGGGGAGGAAAGGTCAGCGGAGAGGGGAGCGTGTGGAGGCCACTCGGGCACTTCCCCCACCGCCATCCTCGGTTCTCCTTGTGCAGGATCCGGGGTTTGAAGGCACGGAAGGACCTGCAGCCACTCCTACCCGAGCGGAGAAGATCGTGGGCTCTCCTGCAAGTAAGCCGGGGGTACGCTTGGGCATCCTTGCCACTGCTCACCTCCGTCTCGGATCAGCACGTGGTGGCCTAGCTCGCGCGATCCGGGCAGGCTACTTCTTTTACCAAGAAGCGGGGCGAGGTGCGCCCGGACAGTCCCCCGCCGCTAGTAGCAGCGCTACGCTCACGGAGGGCTGAACTCGCAGCCGAGGAGAGACCAGTGACTGACTCAACCGGATCGGACCAGGGGGGAGGAGATCCGAGGCGCGTTTCAGCGCTCCCGTCCCCTCTCCCGCCTCCACGACTAGTTGTTCCTTCTGGGGGCGCTGTGTATTCAGCGGAGCGGAGGCCTGGGATCATCTTAGCCAGCACGAGGAGAGTAGCTGCCGCCAAAAGCTACGGAAATTAAACACTTCTCTCGCCGGGGCACAGCGCTTCCCCACACTAGTTGAAAGACCTCGGGCGGCGAGGAGATCGGCGGCCCCCCCCTGCCTGACAGCAGCGGACATTGGTGTCTAAGAGAGAGAAAGCACGCCTGAGTGTGGTAGGATACTCCTTCTACTGCCCCATCCTCCTGGGGTATTGGGTCTATGGGCTCACGGCCGTCCCTGCCTGGTTTGGGCAGATAACCCTTCATCAGCGTCCTCAAATTCTTGCAGCTGTGGGTTTGCACTGCACAGTTCTATCTTTGCTGTTCGGCGAGAGCGGGGCCCTGCGTGGGACGGGGTGCATATACCACTGCTAACCCAATGGCATCTAAAGCTCCGCGAAAAGAGAGACCCCGCCTTACGGGGGGAAAAACGGCAGAAGACCAACCATCCAGCCCGAAACCAGACACCCCGCCAGACTTAGTGGCCGAGGTCAGTGCGGCAGTAGTGCAGGCGCTCAGCACACGTTTCCAGGACTTGGTAGAGCAGATCCAGTCGCTTGGACAACGTTTCACGGCGGTGGAGGAGCGACTGGAGCAAGTTGAGACAAGGGTGTCAGATGTGGAAGACACGCAAAACTCGGTGGTGGCCAAAGTGGCCGCCCTAGAGACTTTGGTGAAGCAGCAAGGGGATAAACTCGATGAACTGGAGAACCGAGGTAGGCGAAAAAACTTGAGATTCATCGGTGTTCCTGAAAGTGTCGCTGATAGTGCCCTGCTTGAATATTTACAATCCTGGATTGGAAGCCTCCTGCCAAATCTGAGAGGTGAATCTCTCAAGCTGGAGCGGGCACATCGGCTAGGCCAAAGACGAGAGCAGGCCAGGAAACCTCGTGCAGTAATCGCCCGCTTTCTCGACTACAGACAGAAAGAGGAGGTGTTAAAGGCGGCAAGGGGCCGACGGCGGAATCAACAGGATATCGAGCCGATCTTAGTATTCCAAGACTACTCGGTCCTCGTCAGTCAACAGCGAAGGGCGTTTTCGGGGATCTGCACCCAGCTGTTCAACCGTGGCATTCGCTTTTCACTCCTCTACCCGGCCCGGCTGAGGATTGATCACCAAGGCCACACTCGCATTCTAGCGACCCTGGAAGAGGCGACTACTTATCTGGACTCCCTGCCTGATCAATCGGCTCCCTAGCTGCTACATGATGGACTGGAAGTGAGTTACGCCTCCCCTTGTGTAGTGGGGGGGTTTGGAGCCCCCAGGGGCCGATGGGCTCCTGGCGGCTTCCTGGCAGCTTCCATTGTCATGGGAGAACTCCTGGGTTTGCCTTTTATATAGTGTACTACGCTGGGATGCAACGTCTCACTGCCTTGGTAACATTGTTAATGCCAGGAGAGACATTGTATCCATGTTATTTTGTTGCAAGGATTACTTTGTTATAATTGTTGCTGCATTGCTGGCTCCCTGGTTATTTCCCTCCTTGCATTGTCTCTGCCCTTGTATTCCTGCTTGACCCGCCCTCCTCTCCCCCCCCACCTTTTTTTTCTTCCCCTTACAGGTGGGGTTCGATTTGAGGCAAAGGGGGCAGCCGGGAGAGTAGAGAGGATTGGCCTCGATAAAGCAGGGATGCATGTATTGATGGGGGGGGGAGGGCGGAGGAGTTGGGAGGTCATCTGGGTGGGGGTGGGCGGGGACAACGTGGGAGCAGGTCAGTGGGGGGTGCTAGCACCGAATGTGGGAGCCCCAGTACCGGGGCTTGTAGCGGAGACTCTGTCTCCTTTCTCTCTTTATCCTACTTGTTAGAGAGGGGGAAGTGTTAGAGGGGCGAACCCGTCTGCCATAGGAAGTAGTCCAGGCTATGACTGGACGGGAGAGCGTGGAGGGGTGGGGAGATGGGGGGGCGGGACCGGGGGGGGAGGGAGGAGGGAGGGACAGGGGGAGGGGAGGGGGTACACTCCATTGAATGCTACTAGAGGGGATTCTTGCCTACATACAGATGGGGGGGGATGCCAGGCTGGGGGTGTCCCTCTGCAGTACCTGGAAGTGATTCTGTGGTGGCACCTTGGCACTGCCCCGGCGCTTTGAGAATAATCACCTGGAATGTCTGTGGACTGGGAAACCCTATTAAGAGGCATAAGGTATTGCAAGCACTGGCTCGACATAAGTGTGACATTGCACTTCTTCAAGAAACCCACCAGACGGCCGCTGAACATAGCAAGCTTTGTCGGAACTGGGTGGGCCGAGTGTGGGGGTCCCCCGCCCAGGGGCATAAGGGAGGCGTAGCGATTCTGATCCATAAACGCATACGATTCGTAGAGGAGACGGTCCTTGCTGATAATACTGGTCGCTCCCTGGTGCTATATGGTCACTTAGACGGTAAACCGGTGATTCTGGGAAATCTCTATGGTCCCAATGTGGTTGACCCGGGTTTCTACAATGGTCTAGCATCAAGGGTGGAGCAGCTTCCGGAGTGCCCGGTGATTTTGGGTGGGGATTTTAATGGAGTCCTGAATGTGGATCTGGACACTTCTAGGAGAGGAGGCGGGCGGGAGAGGATAGCACCTTCCCAGACGCTGTTGCGGTTTTATCGGAGACTAGGTTTAATTGATCCTTGGCGGGTCCTGCACCCCTCCGAAAGAGACTATACCCATCAATCTCGAGCGCATGGTTCCAGTGCCCGTATTGACTATGTAATGATCTCGGGGACCTTGTTCACACACACCGAGGATGCACAGATTGGTCCTTCCGAAATATCAGACCACGCGATGGTGTGGCTTGACTTACATTGGGGGCAGGACACTAATCGGTCATGCATGTGGAGATTCCCCCTAGAGCTTTACTCGGATGGGCAGTTTCGCCAGTTTATCCGTCAGAGATGGGCAGACTTTCTTGGCAATCACCAGGTTCATGTAGACGACCCCGAACTGGTCTGGGAAACGGCAAAGGTGGTTCTTCGCGGGGACATCATAGGTTATGCCGCGAGACGGCGCCGGCTGATGGCAGAACGTATAGTACAACTTGAGCGTCGAGTCACCATACTACGGCGGCGATGTGCCCACACGTATACGCTGTCTAATAAGAAGGCGCTATGGGAAACCCAGACCGAGCTTAACGAGCTCTTGCATCAGCGAGCAAAGAAATCGGTTCTGTTTTATCGGTTCCGTCTGCACTGCTATGGTGACAAACCAGGCAAGTTGCTGGCACGATGTTTGCGGGCCCGACGGCGTCCTGCCCATGTAGCGGCGCTAAAGGACGGCCAGGGACATATGCATAAAGAGAACAAAGGAATCGCGGAGATTTTTCGCACCTTTTTTCAAAACTTATATAAAACCACGGCTGGTTCCCCTGAGGGGATGCGGGACTACTTTGCGGACTTGGAACTGCCTCAACTTACTTCAGCCCAGAGGGAGGTTCTAGACTTACCTATTACCATACAGGAAATACAATCCGCAATATCTGCGGCCCAGTGTTATAAATCACCAGGGCCGGATGGATTCGGGGCCGAAGTCTACAAGATCTTAGGAGACGGGGTAAGCACACTCCTGCGAGAGGTCTATGCCACCAGGGCAGAGCAAGGGGCATTCTGCTGGGGGCGTAATCACGCATATATTACCTTGATCCCGAAGCCGGGTAAAGATCCGATGCAGGCAGCTTCATATCGACCCATATCCCTACTCAATTTCGATCTTAAACTTTTGGCGAAAGTTCTGGCTGACCGCCTGGCGGGGGTCTTAGGCGATCTAATACACGAAGCACAGGTGGGCTTTGTGAAAGGCCGCCACGCCGTACGAAACCTCCGGAAGATTTTGGCCTCCTTGGAGTGGG
Source organism: Ichthyophis bannanicus (assembly GCA_033557465.1). NCBI lineage: Eukaryota > Metazoa > Chordata > Amphibia > Gymnophiona > Ichthyophiidae > Ichthyophis > Ichthyophis bannanicus. The sequence continues at coordinate 34,406,640 of CM066040.1, forward strand.
TGCATGCTCACAATATTCCGTCGTTGTTGATTAGCTTCGATGCAGAGAAGGCCTTTGATAGGGTGGACTGGTGTTATCTATGGAGGCTGCTACCGCGCTACGGCATTGGGGAGGATTTTTGTAAAATGGTGCAAAGTTTGTACATCTCACCGACGGCGGGCATACTGTGCAACGGCCTCATCTCGGACGACTTCACGTTGGGAAGGGGTACAAGGCAGGGCTGTCCTCTATCGCCCTTGCTCTTTGTTCTTTCCCTAGACCCGTTGATTCGTACCATAGTAACTTCGGGAGAGATACAGGGAGTGGGGCTACGGTCGCAAACCTTCCTTATCTCAGCCTTCGCTGATGACCTGCTAGTCCATTTGACGTCTCCGGCCACCTCCTTACAATCGCTTTTAGACGAGTTCCAGCGGTTCGGAGCAATTGCAGGCTTGCGCATTAATAAAGATAAGTCGGAAGTAGTAGATGTCTTGGGGCATTTCCGAACTTCTTGGAGGGGATCCTTCCCTTTGCGGTGGGCAGACAAAGAATTTATCTATTTGGGTATAACATTGACTGGAAACCCCCAGGACTTATACCGGCGTAACCTAGATCGGATACTGCGGCAGTTGGCGGTGCAGTTAAGTGCGTGGGGACCCCTCCCGCTGTCACTGGCAGGGAGGATAGCGGCAGTGCAAATGGTAGTTCTACCTAGAATCTTGTACTGGCTGCAGACCCTGCCAGTTTGGTTGCTTCGACGGGACTTGTGTAGAATGGAGGCTCTGCTTAAGCGCTTTCTTTGGCGAGGGCGGCGGGCGCGGGTCTCATGGAATCGCATGCTTGGAAAATGGCGACGAGAGGGCGGTATGGGCCTTCCAGACTTGAAGACCTACGCATTGGCCTGTCAGGCGAGACACCTGGGTGATTGGCTAGGGGAGACGGAAGTATATACGCCTAGGTCCTTAGAGGAGTGTTTGGTGGCCCCTGCGACTCTCCTGGCGTCTTTGCATGGCACATCCACGGTTTTCACAGGTACTAGCCGACAGAGTCCATTAGTGGACTCGGCCCGACGCACATGGCAACAACTTAACAAATATTGGCGGGAAGCGTGGAAGGTGTCTTGTTGGTTGCCACTGCAGGGCAATGCTCAATTCACTCCAGGGTCAGAGACTGCGGTGTTTCGGGACTGGTGGCTACATGGCCTCCGGTGGATAGGGCACTTGGTAGACCAAACGGGAAAACTGTAAATCATTCCGAACGCTCAGTCGGGAATACGATCTCCCCGACACGCATTGTTTTGCATACATACAAGCCTCCCACTATGTGGCTGCACTGCCGCGCGCAGCGCTACAGGCTGAGCGCTCAGCTCGTATTTTGGAATTTTTTCAGCTGGGAGAGGAGCGCCCGGCGTCGATTTCCAATTTGAAACATAATTTGGAGTGCTACCGCCCCCTCCCTGACTATAGTGGAGTCGAAAGAGCTTGGGCGACCGAATTGGGAGTGGACGTACAGCCGGGATTGGTATTGACGGCATTGAAACGGATTAGCCGACTAGTTCAAGGAGTGCGTTGGCGTGAGATTCAATTTAAGTGTGTGACTAGGGCTCATTTTTCGCCGCGGCGGGCATTGCGCAGTCGGCTGGACACGGATGGCTCCTGCCCACGTTGTTCGGAGTCCTTAGCTACTCTCCTACACATGTGGTGGGGTTGTCGGGGAATACGGGCATACTGGGCACGGATATGCAGATTCCTTTGCACGCTGCTGCAGCGAAGGCTACATTGGACCGGCCTATTTGTGGCACTTGACCAACTGCCGACCCCTGGACCAGTGAAGGCTGGTGAGAGCTTGCTGGTGCGGAAGGCCTGTCTGGTGGGTAAAGGGCCGATTCTCCGGCTATGGCGGGAACGCCAATTGCCTACTTTTAGTGAATGGCGGAATAACTTTCATCAATTAATGCTAACGGAGCGTTGGTTGGCGCGGGGCAGTGCCAAGCACTGGACAGTTTTTCTGTCAGTGTAGGAGCCATATATTCAGCAGTTGGGACCCCACAGCCGTAATGCAACCCTCCAAGGGGGGAGCTGAATGATGGAGGTCTTGAGTAGTGGGTAGGCGATAGCTGCTTTACAGCTTTGATGATAATTGGCTTATGCAGTCGGTAATGGAGTGAGGGTGGGTGGGTGGGTGAGGGGAGGGGGACGGGAGAAGGGGGGTTGGGATATAATGTAAAATGCCCACCTATTGTATTATCTTTCTGTTGGCACCCGGGGGGGCGAAGAGTTAACCCTCCCCGTGGGGCCGTCTGTTGATATGTTGTTTGGATTTTATGGTGGACTAAATAAAGCTTTCAAAAAAAAAAAAAAGAAGACTGAGCAAGATGGCACCCTTGGGCGGGAAGAGGACCGCGCATGCGCGCTGCAATTCCCAAAGGCTTTCTTTGAAAGCTGGGGAAATGCTCCGCACGAGGGCTCCGTCGGCGCCGACGTCACCCATATGTGAGGACTGACTTCCTGCTTGGTCCTGGAGAAAAGAGTAGATCGGGTGGATTGGGGTTTTATTCCTAGTGGTGAAGAAGATGGGGTTTGGGCCCTGATATCTCGAGTGGGTGCAGGCCCTCTACAAAGATCCGAAGGCGAGAGTAAAACTTAATGGACCATACACACCACCCTTTAAGCTAGAGCAGGGTACATGCCAGGGATGCCCCATGTCACCACTACTGTTCACCTTTGTGATAGAACCACTAGCGCAGGTGATAAGGGAGAGCGGGGCCATTAAGGGGGTAGAACTGGTGAGGAGACAATACAAAATTTCGTTGTTTGCAGATGACATCACGCTAATGGTGACCAGCCCAGAGAAGACATTAACTCGAATGGTTGAGGCCTTGAAACACAATATGGGGCAGTTTCTGGCTTCAAAATGAACACTGATAAGTTGGAGACTTTAAATATCAATCCGGATAGGGAGCAGCTGGGGCAGGGCATCATGGTCCATCAAATAAGTGGGGGTATGCATAACAACGGATCCTGCGATATTATATGAGGCTAACTATCCGGAGGAGTGGCGCACTATTGAAAGGTATCTTAGAGGGTGGATGGGACAAGAAAGTTTCCTGGTTGGGATGAGTTGCGACCATTAAAATCAATATCCTACTGACAGTGAGAGTAGTTACTCACCTGTAACAGGTGTTCTCCAGGAGCAGCAGGAATCAGTCCTCACATATGGGTGATGTTGGCACCGATGGAGCCCCCGTGCGGAGCATTTCCCCAGCTTGCAAAGAAAGCCTTTGAGAATGTAGCATGCCTGCGTGGTCCCCTTCCCGCACAAGGGTGCCATCTTGCTCAGTCTGATGACATAGCTAAAAGACAGAAAAAATCAAAATAAAGCATATCACTGCAACTCCAGGGGAGGAGGGAGGGTCGTGAGGACTGAGGCTTTCCTAACCAGGGCTCTACAGATCAACAAACAGTAAGGATTTGAGGGTTTGTTTGTTTGTTTTTATTATATTACATTGCTAGCTCTCTGAATGGGAGCTCTTAAAAGGGTTTTTTGTATATTTTTTAAAGCAAGGTTACTTTCGTTTTGGTGCTTTAGTGGAACTTTCCTTGAGCACAGTAGGTTGCTGAACTCTAGTAACCGCCTCAGGTTTGGAAACTGCTAACACCTAATCAGGTGTTAGTTCCCTCCCTACCCACCCCGACTCCCACCCACCCCTAGTGAGCAGTCGTGCTTTATAGGGCACCTCCCCCTTTAACACATCACAGAGAATTGGACCAGCACATTTTGAATATAATTAAAGAGATTTAACTGCTTTTTCTCTGAAAGGACAGCTGGGAAACCGGCTGGTACTTGGTAGATCTCTCTCTTTTGCTTTAACAGATACCTAAGCTCCACGAACAGAACAATGGCTGGGAAAAATCGTATTGCTAAAGCTGTTGCCCCTGTCCAGACAGAGGTCCTAATGCCAGTTGAAGGACCAGTTCCATGTGCAGGGTGCCTGCATGCTGAAGCTCTGAGGAAACAAGTGGAGGAACTCAGAGAGGAGGTGGCGAGGCTGAGGAGCATTCAAGACAGTGAGAAGTACATTGATGAGATGCTTCTTGCAGCAACCAAGCTCTCCAGCACAGGAGAAGATGGGTGCCAACAGAATGTCGATGGTTGGACACAAGTCACCAGGGCCTGCAAAATCACCAATCCAACTTCTCCAACTCTTGAATTGAAGAACCATTATGCAGCCCTGGAAGTGGAGGAGGTGAAAGCATCACTGGAAAGGGAAGAACTAGAGTTCAAGTACCCCAAAGTTGCAGAATCAGTGACCAGAAGGAAACGAAGGGTAGTGGTGGTTGGAGACTCTCTTCTGAGGGGTACTGAGGCGTCCATCTGCCGACCAGACTTGATGTCCAGAGAGGTATGCTGTCTGCCTGGTGCCAAAATCCAATATGTTACGGAGAGTTTGCCGAGACTCATCAAGCCCACTGACTATTACCCAATGTTGCTAATCCATGTTGGAACAAATGATACTGCCAGGTATACCTCGGAACGTATCAAAAGTGACTTCATGGCTCTGGGACAGAGGGTGAAGCAGGTAGGTGCACAGGTGGTGTTCTCTTCAATCCTCCCTGTTGAGGGTAAAGGCCAAGGCAGAGAGGCTCGCATCCTGGAGATGAATGCATGGCTGCGTGGATGGTGTCATCGAGAGCGTTTTGGTTTCCTAGACCATGGGATGCTGTTCCAAGGGTTGCAGAGCAGAGATGGCATCCATCTGTCCAAGAAAGGTCAACGCATCTTCGGTAGTAGACTGGCTAATCTACTGAAGAGGGTTTTAAACTAGATTCGTTGGGGATGGGTGAAGAAAGCCCCCAGGTAGGTGATAAATTAAATACTTTTATGGAAATGGGTAACAGGGGTAACATATGGAAAGCAGTGTGTATAAATGCCCATAGCATGGGAAATAAGATCCCTGATGTTGAAGCTTTGGTGGGAGTGGCTGACTTGGATTTAGTGGCAGTTACAGAAACATGGTTCACAGAAAACCATGATTGGGATGTAACTATACCTGGCTATACTTTATTCAGAAAGGACAGGGTAAGAAGAAGGGGAGGAGGAGTGGCACTATATGTAAAAGCTACTATTAAAGCTTTGGAATTACAGAGCTTAAAAGGGAGAGAGGAGGCATTGTGGGTTAAACTAGAAAGAGGGAAAGAGAAATCTATTTGCATTGGTGTGATATACAGACCTCCCTCACAAGAGGAAGAGGTGGACAGAGAGTTAATTGAAGACATACGCAGCATTGCTAGGAAAGGGGAAGTGCTACTGACAGACGATTTCAATATGCCAGATGTTGATTGGTACATTACTGCTGCAGTATCATCTAGAAGTAAGGAGATCCTGGATTCTCTACAGGGAGAACTATTCAGGCAATTGGTAACAGACCCCCCACATGTGAAGGGGCCATACTGGACTTGGTGCTTACCAATGGTGAAAGTGTTTCTGATGTTGAAGTGGGAGATCATTTTGCATCCAGTGATCACCAGATGGTGTGGTTCAGTATTAGGACTAGGGCTGTCAGAATCCATTCCTGGTCGGGCCCGCGCCTGAGGGCCTCGCCAGAGGGCCCTTTGGCGTGGCCCTTAGGCGGGGCACGTATCAGTGCTGAGCAAAGTGCAAGAAGCCATTGTGTTTGAGGTCACAGAGGCCTATAGAAAAGAAACAACACCGCACCGAGACAGCCCTTTGTCCACAACTACAGTCATCGTTACCGTCTCCATTGTTTATGCTGATCACAGTCCATGAAGAAATCTGCAACATAACGAAAACCAGCAGCCACTCTCAAGTCCAGCTATTCTCTAAATAGACTGTCATTTATGATAACCCGTATAAGCACAGCAGTATCCCGACTGCCCGGCGGGCTTGAAACTAACATCATCAACATCATCTGAAAAGATCTCCGTCTTCTTCAAACCTCCAGCTGGAGCGCACCCATGGCAGACCTCGCTCTCACACTGAACCAAGCCACCTACCGATCACAGCAAGTATATCACTTCTAAAACACTGGCTAAAATGAGTCTTCCAGCACACCCATCTAAGCCAATATCAATATTCTCCTATGGTCACACATATCCTATGATCTGTAGCCTCATATACTGTTGTCAGTAGCCTATATAACTTTGTTGATAGTACCTATACCATTGTCAATAGCCTATATAACACTGTCAATAGCTTCTTATACTGTATAACATTGTTGATAGTACTCATACTGTTGTCAGTAGACTATATAACACGGTCAATAGCTTCTTATACTGTTGTCAGTAGCATCATATACCGTTGTCCATTGCCATACTGTTTTGTGTCTCACTACCGTACTCTGTCCTGCTATTGCACTATACTGCAGTATATCTACAGTACTTCGCACACAACAGGAACTCGCAAAATGGCCCTCCAGCTCTTCGCCCTTATCAGCTTTTTCCTACTGACTCACTGGCTTGGAACCTCCCAAGCCCTTTACATATCTCATGGAAATATCCCCATCTTAAATAGCCATGGAAAAAGGTGGTCTGGACCTCCATACTCCCACCCAGGAAATGACACCTACACACGCCGCTCCCATTTGATACACATAGCACGCCAGCTGCCCAATACACCCACCCAGGAAGAACCTCCGAACTACCGACCCCTAAGATGTGCCATCATAAATGCGCGTTCTATTCGCAAAAAGTGGCCTGTGGTTCTTGAAACAATTTCCCGCTATGACCTAGAGATACTCATGATCACAGAAACCTGGCTATCAGCTGAAGATAATGTTCTCATCAACCAACTTCTACCACCCAATTTCGCCATACACACAAGACATAGAGAAAACAAAAAAGGAGGAGGGGTGCTCATAGTCTCCAAATCGGACCTTAACTTCCACATAACAGATTCCTCTAGCTCAAGCAATCTAGATATACTCTCCATTACAAACCAGCAAATCTCCCTCAACCTCTTATACAGGACACCGTCCACGTCTCCAGATGACCTCCCAACCATTATTGACCTTACTGCCAGCACCCTCAATCCCAATAAACCAAATTGGATAATGGGTGACTTCAATCTCCCATCGTTATCCCAAAACCACGCAATTGCCTTCCTTGGTGCTATGGAAGACCTGGGACTCAAGCAAATTATCAATAAACCCACTCATATAAAGGGAAACATTCTGGATTTGGTATTTGCTCCTCAGACAGTCATTCAACAAAACCACAACCTACCAATATCAATCGTTGATGTACCCTGGTCAGACCACAAACTGATCATTTTCCAGATCCCCATCATCAATGAGAAGCTGCACAGAAGCCAAAACATGCACAGCACATCACGGACGCCCACAAGAAGATTTAGACCATTTAACAGAGAACACATCTTGGCTGAGACCCAATCACTCCTCAACAAAACCACACCAGACCTCGACGAACTAATCACCTCCTGGAACTCCAATCTGCATGCCATATCACAACCTCCAATTTCCAACAACACAAAGAGGAGAAAAAGAAGCACCGCCCCATGGTTCTCTCCTGAATTGCGAGCCTCTCTGACTCAACTCCGCAGACTGGAACGCCGCTGGCGCAGATCACTTTCCACTGAAGATCAGACCGCCTACCGTACTCACCTCTCCACACACCGTAAAGCAATCACAACCACAATGAAACAATATCACACAGACACCCTAAAGAGATCACTGAATAAACCACGTGACCTCTTCAACCTGGTCAAATCCCTCTCAAAGGAACCTTCTCCCGAACAACACAGTGAGATTCATCCACAGAAATTCGCTGACTACATGCAATCCAAGATAGTGCAAACTAACAAGGTGTCAACAGTCCCGTTCCAAGAACCAACGAATGCAACCCCACTAAATAACTTCTCTACACCATCCACTAAATGCATCGAGGACACCATAGCATCTCTCAATACCTCCACTGCACAAACGGACCCATGCCCAGCTTTTTGGATTAAGGAGCTACGTTGTGCGTTCAGCCCCTTCATTGCAAATCTAATGAACCTCTCATTCACAACAGGGTACTTCCCTGCAGCACTCAAGCAGACTTCCATCAGGCCACTTTTGAAAAACCCCAAGCTAGACCCGCAAAAGGTCGAATCTTATAGGCCTATAGCTAGCATTCCCCTCTTAGCCAAGATAATTGAGAAGGAGGCACAACGGCAAATCCAAGATCATATAGACACCACAGCGCCCCTAGATCACTGCCAACATGGGTTCAGAGAATATCATGGGGTCGAGACCCTTCTCACGAACCTATTCAACGACATTATCACAGGCATTAACAACATCCGACAAGGATTTGTACTCGTCTTCTTAGACATCGCTGCGGCGTTCGACTCAGTAAGCCACGAAATTCTCCTCGGACGACTGAAAGAGAAAGGTATCTGCAACAGTGCATTAGAATGGTGCAACTCTTACCTGGATGGTAGATGGCAATATGTGAAGTCCGGTACAGAAGAGTCAAAACGCTTCCATCAAAAGCAAGGTGTGCCTCAAGGTTCCTCATTGTCTTCCCTACTATTTAACATATACATGCAGCCCATCTGCGACATCATAAGATCTTTCAAAGTCAACTGCTTGATATACGCAGATGACATTCTCTTATATATGCCTTTCTCCACAACTCAATTAGACCTGGCACCGTTGGTAGACTGCCTCAATTCGGTCTCAGAGTGGCTCCAATCACAAAACCTTCGCATTCAACATAAAAAAACAGAGGTGCTCTTCATCTCCAAAGACCCCAACTTCACCCCTCCAGCCCACGTCAGTGTCAAGGAAGCTGACCTACAAGCTAAAGAAACAATAAGATACCTTGGAGTTACATTGGACCAACGTCTGGATATGAAACATCACATAAATAACATAGTCAAAGCTGTATACTTCAAAATACGCTCGCTTAGGCATATGCGCTCCATGTTGGACCCTGATGACTTCCGAACCATATACCAAGCACTAATCCTGCCACACTTCGACTTTGCAAATGCCATATTACAAGGTCTCCCTCAATCCACTCTTAGCCCATTACAGATGGCCATGAATGCCGCAGCAAGAGTCCTCTACGGAGCCTCCAGAAGCGACCACGTAACTCCCATTCTTAAACAGCTTCACTGGCTCCCCATCCATGGGAGGATCATCTTTAAAACCCTAGTCCTATCATTCAAGGCAATCAAGGGTATCTCATCCTCCTCACTCACAGATCTGATTCACACAGTACCCCCCAACAGATCCAGAAGAACATCAGCCGTAAACCTACTGACAACCTCGAAGGCGTTGACAAAGTGCAACATGACAACCTCAAACAGAGCCTTCAGTTTCTATGTACCCAAATGCTGGAACGCTCTACCCTCCGACATAAGGGCCATTACTGACCTACTCCAGTTCAGGAAGGCACTCAAATACCACCTCTTCCTTCAATACTACCCTACCAGCAATTGAACCAGAGGAAGTGACCCACTCATGAACACACCATGCCGTTCTTGATATTATTAAGACTCTATTCTGTTCTATGTAATTATCTCTTGTATATAGTTTACCCCGGTTCTCCAAGTTTGTACTCCTGTTCGATGTAAACCAAACAGCTTGTTGTTATGGTCATTATGTTATAATGTAAACCGCGCTGATGCCGAATAGTGCGGTATATAAGAACTTGTAATAAATAAATAAATAAATAAATAAGGTGAGGATCTTAGACTTTAGGAAGACTAACTTTGCGAAGATGGGCCAATACCTCAGGGAGTCGTTAGTGGGATGGGAACAGCTGGGGGATGTAGAAAAACAGTGGGCAAAACTGAAAGGGGATATTTTAAGGGCAACCAACCTTTTTGTCAAAATGGTAAATAAAGGCAAAAGGAAAAGGAGACCGCTATGGTTTTCAAAGGAAGTAGCTGAAAAAGTGAAGAAAAAGAGGGAGGCCTTCATGAAATACAAGAGATCACAGAGAGAGGAAGACAGGCATCTGTATTTGGAAAAACTTAGAGAAGCTAGCAAAGTAGTCAAGAAGGCAAAGATTCAAAAGGAGGAGGAAATAGCCAATGCAATAAAATGGGGGGATAAGACATTTTTCAGACATATTAGTGAGAAGAGGAAGGGCAAAAGTGGTATTGTCAGACTCAGGGGAGGAATATGTAGAAGCTGATAAGGATAAAGCGGAATTGCTTAACAAGTATTTTTGTTCTGTGTTCACAGATGAAGAACCAGGAGCAGGACCTCAGAAAACACCCACAAATAGGAACAGAAGCGAGGGACATATTGAACAATTTTCAGAAGACTGTATTCGTGAGAAACTAGCTCAACTTAAAGTAGACAAAGCGATGGGACCGGATGGGATACACCCTAGAATACTGAGGGAACTTGGGGACGTTCTAGCAACTCCACTGACTGACCTTTTCAATGCCTCGTTGGAGTCGGGAGTGGTGCCAAAGGACTGGAGAGAGGCTCATGTGGTGCCTTTACACAAAAGCGGAAGCAAGGATGTGGTTGAAAACTACAGGCCGGTTAGTTTAACTTCGGTGGTGAGTAAATTATTGGAAACGCTGCTGAAAGAGAAAATAGTGAGGTTTCTGGAGTCCAGCGGATTACAGGATCCGAGGCAGCATGGATTCACCAGAGGCAGGTCTTGTCAGACAAATCTGATTGATTTCTTTGACTGGGTGACCAGGGAGTTGGACCGAGGGAGAGCTCTAGATGTGGTGTATTTAGATTTCAGTAAAGCCTTTGACAACGTTCCTCACAGGCGACTTATAAACAAACTGAGCACCCTAGGGATGGACCCTAAAGTTACTGCTTGGGTTAGAAATTGGTTGTGTGGGAGGCGACAAAGAGTACAAGTAAATGGAGCTCACTCTGAGGAGAAGGATGTTACCAGTGGTGTGCCCTAGGGATCTGTCCTTGGTCCGATTCTTTTTAACATCTTTGTTAGTGATATAGCGGAAGGGCTGTCGGGTAAGGTTTGCCTCTTTGCGGATGATACCAAAATCTGCAATACAGTAGACACCCAGGTGTAGATAACATGAGGAGGGATCTAGCTAAGCTTGAAGAATTGTCTAGAATTTGGCAGCTGGGATTTAATGTTAAAAAATTTAAGGTCATGCATTTGGGCTGCAGCAATCAAAGGGAGCAATACAGTATAGGAGGTGAAGTACTTTTGTCCACTAAAGAAGAGAGGGACCTAGGCGTGGTTGCGTCTGATGATCTTAAAGTAGCTAAACAGGTAGAAAAGGCGACAGCAAAAGCTGAATTCAAAAAAGCATGGGACCAACACAGAGGATCTCTAAAGGTAAAAAGTGGACTGTTGTAGTTGTTCATATGAAAGGACAGACTAGATAGGCCATGTGGTCTTTTTCTGTCATCATGTTTCTATGTTTCTATGATTCCTGCTGCTCCTGGAGAACACCTGTTACAGGTGAGTAACTACTCTTTCTCCAGGACCAAGCAGGAAGTCAGTCCTCACATATGGGACTCCCTAGCTCTAGGCTACTGGGAACCCAAAGCTGAAAAAATGGCTCCCTCTCAAGAGCATCAGCATCTGTGATAAGAATATCCTCTGAGAACGCCCCGTACGGTAGCCCAACACGGTAGGAGTTGCCTAAACCTCAAAGAGATTACGGAGTACCGCCTGTCCAAAAGCACTTTACCTTCGGGACTCTCTCTCGAGGCAGTAGTGGGCTGCAAAAGTCTGGCTTGAAGACCAAGTAGCTACCTGGCAGATGTCTGCCAACGGAACAGAGCAGAGATGAGCTACTGATGCAGCTTTCGCCCTGACACGGTGGGCCATGACTCAACCCTGCAAGGGAAGGTCGGCTGTTTTGTACGCCCAGGTGATACAATCTGCTACCCAAGTGGACAACGTAAGCTTGGAGACAGGTAACCCCAATTTATTAGGGTCAAAGGAGACGAAGAGCTAAGTAGCCCTTCGATGCCCCCGCGTACGTTCAATGTAAAAGGACAACGCCCTCTTACAGTCCAGTCTCAGCCTGGCTGGTACGCAGCCTGGGAAAGAATGTCAGAAGAACCACCTCCTGGTTGAGGTGGAAAGAGGAGACAACTTTTGGAATGAACTTCGGATGAGTCCGAAGGACCACCCTGTTCCTATAGAACCATGTGTACGGTCTATCAGAAACCAGAGCTTGTAGTTCACTCACACGTCTGGCCGAGGTAAGAGCTACCAGGAAAAGCGCCTTCCAAGAAAGGAAGCATAAATGGCAAGTAGCCATCAGCTCAAACGGTGGGCGAGTAAGTTGTTGCAAGACCACATTCAAATCCCACTCAGTGGCAGGTGGACGAATCAGAGGCTTGAGTAAAAGCAGGCCTCTGAGGAAGTGGGACACCAAGGGGTGAACCGACAGTGACTGTCCCTCCACCGGTGAGTGGTGTGCTGAAAGAGCACTGAGGTGGACCCGAACAGAGCTGGACGTAAGGCCTAGGTCTGACAGGTGAAGTAGATATTGAAGCACTATTGGCAGAAGACAGGAGAAAGGATCTTCATTGTGCTGCGCACACCACACTAAGAACCTGTGCCACTTGAGTGCATAGGACTTTCTAGTGGATTGCCTCCTTGAGGCCAAGACCACCTCCTCAACTTCCCTAGGTAGAAGTAAGGGAGCTAGCACAATCCTTTCAGCAGCCAGGCCATCAGATTGAGGGATCTGAGATTGGGGTGCAGAAGGGAACCCTGACCCTGAGACAGGAGATCGGGTTGCAACCCCAAAGGGAATGGAGTTTCCACTGCCAACTGCAGAAGTGGAAACCACAGCTGCCTCGGCCATCTGGGGGTTACAAGAATGACCGAGGCCTTTTCCCAGAGAATCTTGAACAGAGTTCGAGCCACCAGGGGCGTGGGAGGAAACGCATACAGGAGGCCCGTAGACCAAGAGATCAGAAACGCATCTACTGCCATTCTCAGGTGATGCGGCTGTCTGGAGCAAAACCTGGACAACTGATGGTTCAGTGGACTTGCAAAGAGATCGATGCATGGAAGCCCCCATCACAGAAAGATCTGCTGGACCACCAGTGGATTCAACTGCCATTTGTGAGGCAGGAGAATCCTGTTTAGTTTGTCTGCCAAGAAGTTCTCCTGACCAGGTAGATAAACTGCTTTGGGAAACATGCCTTGTGAAATGGTGAAAACCCTGGGGCAGAAGTTAGGCCAAAGGGAAGTACTCTATACTGAAAATGGTTTCCTCCCACCACAAATCTGAGATATTGTCTGTGGTCTGGATGGATGAGAATGTGAGTATAAGCATCCTTTAGGTCTAAGGAGCATAGCCAATCTCCCTTCTGGAGGTAGGGGGCAGAAGTATCCCAAGGGTAAGCATCTTGAACTTTTCCCTCTCCAGAAACTTGTTTAGGTTTCGCAAGTCTAGGAAAGGCCGGAGGCCTCCTATCCTTTTTGGTACCAGAAAGTACCTGGAGTAGAAGCCTCGCCCTTCCAGGTGGTGAGGTACCGGTTCCACTGCCTGTTCCTTTAGAAGACTTGCCAACTCCTGAAGGAGGAGGTTTCTGTGCAGAGGGAGTCTTGGAGGCTCTCCTGGAAAGCAGGAGGGGGGTATCTGGTGGAAGTGGAGCATGTAGCCCTTTTGGACTATGCTGAGGACCCAGGTATCCCCTGTGATGGCTGGCCACCTGTAGGCGTACAGGGTCAGCCGACCTCCTGTGCTGAGTGGAGCCAGCTATGGAGAAGAGGCTATGCTGTGGGAGTCAAAACCCCGCTCCCTGCTGTGCAGGAGCCAGACCTGGCAGCTTGGGGGTCTTCTGCCTACCGGGCCCATGCCCCTGCCCCTTGGCCTACTGGCCCTGCTGAGGAGCTGGAGAGGCCTGATATTGAGGGTAGGATTTGTAGGCAGCACCCTTCCTCGGGAAAAAGGGCTTCTTCCCCTAGCCCTTCTTTTTCAGAATAGAGGCAGAAGTCTTCCTGGACAGCCTTGTCCTGGTGAGAGTCTCAGTCTCGATTTCCGCAGCCTTTTCAGTCATGGGCTTACCAAAGAGGTTTTCACCTCGGCAAGGGACATCAACCAACTTGTCCTGCACCCATGGCTCCAGGTCTGATGACTATAGCCAGGCCTGACAGCGTGCACCGATGTCGGCCGTGGCTACCCGGGCTGAAGCCTCAAAGCCATTATAGGCTGCTCGAGAGATAAACTTCGAGCACTCTCGAATCCCTGTTGACAAAGCCTTGAACCTCTGCAAAGGCTCCTCGGAGAGGCCAGCTGAGAACCCGGCAATCTCCTTTGCCAGGTCTCGTAGGTACATGCCCATGTACAGCTGGTAGGTCCGGACACGGCAAGACAGCAGAGAGCCCTGGAAGCACTTTCTACCGAGGGCATCCAGGTTCCGGGCCTCCCGGCCAGGGGGCACCAAGGAGTGCATATTCTGACTCTTCAGACGGTGCATGGCCGATTCCACAACCATGGAGTGGTGCGGTAGCTGCGCCTTTTGGAACCCAGGGCTCTTACGGACTCAATAAATGGAATCGACCCGTTTGCTAAGAACTGGCGTCAAGGCCGTTGCCTCCCACATACAGAAGTGCAGCTGTTCCAGCATCGGAGGAACCGGTACAGTAAAGGCTTCCTTCGGAGGAAAGTCATACTGGAGGGCATCGAGCTCCTCAGCTCGAGGCTCCTCCTCGCCATCCGCAGGGAAGACCAAGGCCTTGGCCATGTCCCTCACGAAGTCCGAGAACCGGGTATCCTCCGGGGGGGGGGGGGGACCATCTCCGAGGCTCGGACTCCAGTGAGTCCGAAGGGACACACCGGGCCCGGAAGGTGTCCGGGGACTCCTCATCCTCTATCTCCCACGTTGACTCCTCCGAGGAGGAATCGAGCAGCTCCGGCCGTGTGGGCCTCGGTGCCACCCGCCCCAACACCAAGCGAGGGTATCGGCGTTGACGACCTCGGCCCCGCATGGGAGGTCGAGGGGGACCTTGACCGAGGATGGACTTGAGACTTCGACTCGAGGATTGGCTCGGTCTCCGGGGTCGACTTGGACGGCGAGGTCCCGGTGGCTGGGGCAGATGCACCGGTCAGACCAGCGATCAGTACCCGCTGCTGTTCCATGAAGGCAGCCAAGCTGCTCTCCAAGGCCGTCAACCTGAGTCCAAGCTCAGGAGACTCAGTAGCCCCCGACTCGGGCTCCGACAGCGGCTCCCTGGGAGGAGAGTCTACGAGGACAACTGCACTTACGTGACTCGGGGACTCCAGCTCCACACGAGGTAGCTTGGAGGGCCTCTCCGACTCCGAGAGCCTGGGGCGGCAGTCAGGGCTACGCGACCTGGCCCTCGAGGAACCAGGAGCCTTCACCGACACCGCCCTCACAAGCTTTTTCTTCCTTCGGTGCTCCCGGGAGGGAGACTCCCTTTCAGAGGAATCCCAATGGCGCTCGGGGTCGGACTCCCGAGATGTCGAGGCCTCTGACGAAGTCTGGGTCTGGCCAGACGCGGAGTCAGAGAAAATCCTCTCACGTTGATGCTGACAGCTCCGAAGTGCCTTCAATGACATTTTGCCGCACGTGCCACAGGCCAGCGGGTCATGGTCGGGCCCGAGGCATCGGAGGCAGCAGTCATGTGTGTCGGTGAGAGACATAGGTTTCTTGCACCGATCACACTTTTTGAACCCGCTGGCAGCCATCGGGGGAAAAAGGACCCCTGCAAGGTCAAAAGACCAGGCTGCCAGTGAAAACACAAAAAGTGCGAATGCTAGTCACGAAGGACAAAAACCGAAAATCACAACTCCGGACTCGATACCGGTGTACCGAGCCCAGACAGGAAGGGGAACCGACGTCAAACCGGACAAGACTGCGAAAATCGCAGAAAAAAAATCAACTTTTCCCGGGTGACATGAACTCACGTCCTTCGGGCTCCACGGAAAAAGAAAGACTGAGCAAAATGGCACCTTTGGGCAGGAAGGGGACCGCGCAGGCGCACTGCATTCCCAAAGGCTTTCTTTGAAAGCTGGGGAAATGCTCCACACGGGGGCTCCATCGGTGCCGACGTCACCCATATGTGAGGAATGACTTCCTGCTTGGTCCTGGAGAACTGTGCTATTTTCAGGCTCTGCCACTAGCAGCCCCCATGGGGCGCCTAAGGAAATTACAACGTTAAGTGTTTCATTTTATATGGAAGAGGAAGCTACCGAGGGTAGCCAAGACAGTTGGGGGTACCAGACTTACAAGTGTATTTTTGGGCAGCTCAAATTTGGCACCTAATGGATTAGCGGGAAGGGAAAGAAAGGAAGAATTATGTGAGCATGGAGCAGGCCACGGTGAGGAGTGGTCTGGTGGGATGCCTTCCTTGGTTAAACCAGGAAGAGAGACTTGAGTCAGGAAGGGAACCCATATGTATGACATATATTGCAGGCATGGGACAGAGTATGCAAGAAAACAGAGGGTCAGAGAGTGGGAGAATTTTTGATAATGAGACACTTATGTCACACAAAGGATTTCAGGCCAGGAATGGAATGTGGAGTATACCAAAGATGGGAACGGGTGGGACTGAAATGGTTCTACCAGTTTATTGATGGGGGGGGGGGGGGGAATGGGTTACCTTTGAGGAGCTACAGGAGAACATTGGGCTATGCAGAGAGGACTTGTTTCAATACAGGCAAATGATACATTACTAGGGTCATAAGTTGGGGGAAGGAGGGCATGGGGAGACAGTATACAGAGTTGGAGGCCATATGGTATGGTAAGAGGAATTCTAGGGGGTTGATTTTTGCCATTTATAAGGCAGTAAGGGGGCTTACCTGGCTAAAACAC
This sequence comes from Ichthyophis bannanicus, assembly GCA_033557465.1. Classification (NCBI taxonomy): domain Eukaryota; kingdom Metazoa; phylum Chordata; class Amphibia; order Gymnophiona; family Ichthyophiidae; genus Ichthyophis; species Ichthyophis bannanicus. Next base: position 34,423,396 of record CM066040.1, read on the forward strand.
AGATATATGTTGGAGTGAGAGAGAGATTTAGGGGTGGAAATGGATAAGAATTGGAAGAGCATATTGGATCAAGTTAGGAGGGCACCCATATCGGTGGCCATCCAGGAAAACTGGTACAAGGTAGTCATGAGATGGTGGTATACACCACTCCGGCTACATGCGGTGTTTCCAGAAACATCTAAGAGCTGCTGGCGGGAGTGTGGAGGGGGAAGGGTCTTTCTTCCATATATGGTGGACATGTCTTAAGGTGGCCCAGTTTTGGGAGATGTGAAAACTTGGATATACGACTTAGTGGGGATAGCAGTAGGATTAGATTCCTGCCTCTATCTGCTGGGAGTGGGGGTATCGGGAGAAGTGAGGAAGGCACAGAAACAAATTAAGGCCTGCCTATGTGCGGCTAAATGTGAAGTAGCTCACAAATGGAAACAGTTAGAGCAACCCTCTTGGGAACACGGTGAGGGGAGGTTGAGACAAATAGCACTTATGGAAAAACTGACGGTGCACCGTAGGCAATGGCTAGGGAGCTTTGAAAAAGAATGGCGTGCAGTTTTAAACTACTTGAGAAGGGGGGAGGGGGGACTGTGGGGCTTCACATAAAAATAAAATAATGGGGCAAAACGGTGGATTTGGAGCATCTGGAATACTTAATAAGTGCACTTGGAGAGTGCGCTGTACAGAGGTTTATCATTAAAAATGAAAGTTAAAATAGAATATATCAGCAGCAGCAACATTAAAGATGAAGACAGTTTAGATTGTAATAAACATATTATTTAAAGTTGCTGGATCTGTACAAGCATTGGAAATCACATAAGGTTCTTATGGTAGGCTAATTTTGAAGTGCAGGATGCGCTGTATGGTTTTGGTATAAATGTTAAAAAGGAAGTGTACATGTATTGGAAATTTTGGATATTGGTTAATAAAAACTTAAATACAAATAAATAAAATCACCAAGTTGTCATGTTTGGTGTTTGGCACTTTAAATTTGTGTTTATGACACATCACGGGTTGATTTTTCAACTACTTTTAGATCAAAAGGAGGGATTGGGTCAAGAGGGGTTTCCTCTTCTAATGAACAATCCGACGTTGAAACTTTACTTGCTAGAGTTTTTCTTTTGGGTTGGAATTTTTTTGGTTTTGATGTTTTTGTGGTCATAACTAGCTAGTTTTTTGTTATAGCTTCAGAGATAAGTTGAGAACAGGTTCATTATGGACAGCTGAAAGACTCATTAGTGGTTCTCAAACCAGACTGCTGGAATTGAGGCAGGAAACTTGAATTTTGACAAAAATTCATTGAAGATAATTTGAATTTGATTTTGGAGGAAAAGTTCATTTTTTTCCTGTTTGCTCTATTCCTTCTTCCCCATGGCTTCCGAAAGCTGAAGCAGGTGCAACCGGGGAACCATATATTGAACCGCTAGCCTCAGATATCTGCCATGCTTAATTGGGAGGGACTAGGGACTGGACTGGAGTAACTCAAGAAAATTAACAGGCAAGGTCTAATTCCTTCTTTCATTTTGTTCCTCCAGTCCAATCCTGGCACCTTTGGGATGTACCATAGCAGTACTAACCATGGGAGGGACCCGCTAACCCAGTCTGCAGTACCACCAAGCCAAAATGAGCCTCCTCTGAAGCCTGTACATCTAACCGGTAATACTTCACAAAAGAAGACAAAGAGGCCCAGGGTAGCCGCTCTACAAATATCTACCGGCAGCACCAGACCAAACGCTGCCCACGACGCCACCTTGAATGTGCTTTCAAACCAATACGCACCGGCCGACACCTCAGCAGATAAGCCAAAGATATGGCCTCTCCTCCTGGAAATGGACACCTTGGACGCTGCTTCACCCTTACACGGTCCTCCAAATAATACAAACAGGCGTTCCAACTTACGGAAGGAGTTTGTGTTCTTCGTTATCTCTAACACCCGACACACATCAAAGCTTCGTAAGAGAGGATCCGACGTCGTCTCCCCCTTCGTCCCTGAGAAGACCGGAAGTAAAACTTATTAGTTCAGGTGAAAGGCTGAGCTTACCTTCAGCACAAAGGAGGGAACTGTCCGTAATACCACCTTCTCTTGCAACATCACGAAATACAGCTCCCTACATGATAACGCCTAGAGCTCCATAATCCTTCTGGCCAAACAAAGGGCTACCGAAAAGACTGCCTTCAACATCAAGCCCTTCAGAGTGCAATCTCCCAATGGCTCAAAAGGCGGCTCCATCAGGATGGACAATACCAAGTCGAGATCCCACGGTGAGATGATCGAATGTACTGGCAATCGTAACTATTTCACCGCTCTAAGAAAGCACCCTAAATCCGGGTGCCAGGCTAAGGGCACTTGGTCAACATGGCCCCTATAGCATGAGGGGGCTGCCACTTGCACTCTCAAGGAACTGCAAGCCAAGCCTTTATCCAGTCCCAACTGAAGAAAGGCCAGGACGTCTGGCACCATACACTTCATAGACGAACGCCCTTGCATCTGACACCAATGCTCAAACACTCTCCATACCTAGATGTATGCCAGCTAGGTTGAACGTCTACGAGCCTTCAGTAATGTCGCTATTGCAGCAGGCATGTAGTCTCTTTTCCTTAAGCGTGTCCTCTCAAGAGCCATGCTGTAAGTGAGAACTGATCCACCTGTGGCATCCGGATAGGACTCTGGCTCAACAGGTCCTCCCGCACCGGTAGATGCCACGGATTCTCAACCATCATAAGCAGCAAATCTGCATTCCATGGCCGCCTTGACCAATCCAGGGCAATCAGTAGCACCAGTCCCACATAGAAACATAGAAATATGATGACAGAAAAAGACCACATGGCCTATCTAGTCTGTCCTTCCATATCAACAACTACAACAGTCCCCTTTTTACCGTTAGAGATCCTCTGTGTTTGTCCCATGCATTTCTGAATTCAGTTACTGTCCTCATCTCTACCACCTCTACATGTTTAGCTACTTTAAGATCATCAGACACAACCACGCCTAGGTCCCGCTCTTCTTTAGTGGACAAAAGTACCTCACCCCCTATACTATATTGCTCCCTTGGATTGCTGCAGCCCAAATGCATGACCTTACATTTTTTAACATTAAAATCCCAGCTGCCAAATTCTAGACCATTCTTCAAGCTTAGCTAGATCCCTCCTCATGTTATCTGGTAACATCCTTCTCCTCAGAGTAAGCTCCATTTACTTGTACTCTTTGTCGCCTCCCACCCAACCAATTTCTAAACCAAGCAGTAACTTTAGGGTCCATCCTTAGGGTGCTCAGTTTGTTTATAAGTCGCCTGTGAGGAACAGTGTCAAAGGCTTTACTGAAATCTAAATACACCACATCTAGAGCTCTCCCTCGGTCCAACTCCCTGATCACCCAGTCAAAGAAATCAATCAGATTTATCCGACAAGACCTGCCTCTGGTGAATCCATGCTGCCTCGGATCCTGTAATCCGCTGGACTCCAGAAACCTCACTATTTTCTCTTTCAGCAGCGTTTCCAATAATTTACTCACCACCAAAGTTAAACTAACCGGCCTGTAGTTTTCAACCACATCCTTACTTCCGCTTTTGTGTAAAGGCACCACATGAGCCTCTCTCCAGTCCTTTGGCACCACTCCCGACTCCAACGAGACATTGAAAAGGTCAGTCAGTGGAGTTGCTAGAATGTCCCCAAGTTCCCTCAGTATTCTAGGGTGTATCCCATCCGGTCCCATCGCTTTGTCTACTTTAAGTTGAGCTAGTTTCTCACGTGCCTCTATCCTTTGCACTACCCTGCCAATGAGCGGTCAAGGAGGAAATACATACAGCAGCCCATCCGTGGGCCATGGTTACACTAGTGTGTCGAGCCCTTCCGACATATGCTCTCTGTTTCTGCTTTAAAAGGTCACCTTGGTTGACTCGGAGGTCGCCATCAGATCCATGATAGTGAACCAGTGGGGGCAGCCTAATTGACCAAATACGCTCTGGCTGAGCCTTCATTCTGCTGGGTTGATTCTCACTGGTGAGATACTATGCCTCTATGTTTTCTCACTCAGCCATGTGTGCCGCCGACCGTGCCAAGAGATTCTTTTCCGCCCATTCCATCAATGAGGCAGACTCCTCCTCCAGTTGCACACTGCCCATACCGCCCTGCGGGTTGATGTACTCTACAGCTGTCGCATTGTCTGAAAAGACTCTCATGGCTTTCCCTCTCAACCGGTGCTGAAAACCTTGCAGGGCCAGGAAACTGCTGTCAGTTTTAACCGATTTATGTGCCATTGCACTTCCTATTTTGTCCACAGCCCCTGCAGAAACTGAGCCTCGCAATGTGCTTCTCAGCCGATTAGGCTGTCATTCATCGTGAGCTGCACCCAGTGAGGCATCTCCAACGGCATGCCCTTCAGGAGCATACCTTTCCATAACCACTACCATAGTGTGGTCTGCATTTCCCCCATGCAAGGCAGGTATTGGGGGTATAGGGGGTGAACCTGCACTGACCACTGGCACAACAGGGCTCTCTGCAACAGTTGCATGTGCAACCGTGCCCATGGTACCATCTCTATCGACGCCACCATGGACCCCAGCACCTGCAAGTAAGGCCATGCTGTCAGCCTCTGCATTTGCAGAAATTGCTGGATCTGCTTTTGCAGCTTGTGTGCTCTCGCTACTGAAGTGATACTCATCCATCTGAAACCACGCGCCCAGATACTCTAGGTCTTCCGACAGTGTGACCTGACTCTTGGCAAAGTTCACCACCCATCCTAAGCTCTGGAGGAAAGTGATGACCCGGTCGGTCACCCTCACGCTCTCCTCTAGGGACTTCACCCTTATGAGCCAATTGTCGAGGTAAGGGTGGACTAGAATGCCCTCCTGCCTTAAAGGCCTCTGCCACTACCACTACGACCTTGGTGAAAGTCTGAGGTGCGGTTGCCAGCCCGAAGGGCAACGCCCGAAACTGAACGTGCCCCCTGGCACTGCAAATCTGAGGAACTGCTAGTGCTCTGCTCTTATCGGAATGTGGAGATATGTCTCTGTGAGGTCAAGAGACATTAAGAATTCCACTTCTCATACCGCCACTATCACGGATCGCAGTCTCCATGTGAAAGTGCGGCACTCACAGGTCTCGAATGACATACTTGAGATCCAGGATCGGAAAAAAAGTACCTTCTTTCTTTGGCACCACGAAGTAGATGGAGTAATTGACCACATCCGCATTGGGATACCTGTTCCACCGCCTGCAGTTCCAGCAATTGCTGCAGGGTTTCCTCCACTGCCTTCTGCTTCAGCCAAGTCTTGCAAGGAAAGTTGATAAAGGCATCCTGGAGGGGCTGGGCGAATTCCAGGGTATATCCTTCCCTGATAACCTCTAGCACCCACTGGTCGGTCGTGATTCGGGTCCAGGCATCGTAAAACTCCCATAGCCGACCTCCTACGGGAATCTGTTCCGCCTGGCATGTGTTTGCATCATTGCTGTTTCTTAGGGGCCGCTGAGGCAGAAGAATAGAATCCTCTTCCTGAGCTTCTGAAGCCCCGAAAGGATGGCCCCTCGCTGGGAAATGACCCCTCCAATACGGAGCAAACCTCAGCAACCCAAACCTCCGAAACACTCTCAGCTAATCACTTCCTGGGGTCAATGAGCGACCTAATTTCTGCTTGGCCTCTGGTAATCATCCTCCTTTAGTTTCTCCCAGGTCTTTAATCAGCTTCTCTAGGTCCTCTCCAAACAGAAGCTTACCACTGAAAGGTAGTTTGCTCAGTCGAGACTTGGATGACACATCTATCAACCAATTCCGGAGCTATAAATATCATCTCGCCCCACTACCAAGGCCATGTCCTTGGACATGCACCTAAGGTGGTCATAGAAGGCGTCCGCCAGATACGCCGCTCTGAACTCTAGCTTCGCTGCCTCTGGCAGTCGCACCTGGCCTGTCCCCCTTCATCTCTGCCTCTATTGACCGGGATTCTGCCTCACCCCCCCCCCCCTCAGAACCCGGCCGCAGACACTGAACCCCTGTGCAACCCACAGGCCACACAGGCCTGTCTTGCTGGCATCTCTGTTCTGTTTCTTCACCGAGGCTTTTTTCCCCTCTCAGCTATGACTGTCTTTTTTCTTTAATGTTTCTGTACCTTCTTCTCTAGTCTGCTTGCAAGAACAAAAAACCTGCAATGAAGGCTATCAATCTAGTGCCCCGAGCACTGCCTGACCACTATTGCGGCTCCCGCACTGTTACAAAATGGCCAATGCACCACATGGCTCTCTCAGCTATCAGTTACATGTTGCTGCCCCTTTCCCCGCAAGAACTGGCAAGGTTTCCCCGGTGCGGAGCAGCCGCACCACACGCTCAGCCACCTCCAGGCTTCGGCATCAGGTAGAATGAGCCTCAGAATACCTGGTCACCTGATGGTGCGCCGACTCCTGTCGGCTTTCCACTACAGAGTCACTGCGCCTGCGTTTCTGGCCCCCTCCTGCCCCAGCTTATCGCTCAGGCCTGCACGGCTGAACTGCTCGCTGCTTCTCTTCTCCCCCACAGGGAAGTAGTGTGGAATCAGCCGATCACTCTGTTTTGTTTTGGGATTTTTTCCTGTTCCCTCCAGCCTCGGCGCAATACTGCTCCCCCAGCTATGAGGGTTGCCCCAGACTGCCCTGCCCTTGCTGTACTGTTGCAGTGCTATTTGGTAAGTTCTAAAACCCAATTTAAAATTATTTTCTGTTCCTTCAGTGAGTCCAGGTACTAGGATTCACGTCTCTCCAGCTGCTTGGAGATACTAAAGGCTGGGGGTGGAGCCAGCTGATTATCTAGGGGAAGGCCATGAAGATCATAACATGCTCAGTCTCCAAGCTGCTGGAAGGGCGTGGATACCCAAAGGTGCCGGGACTGGACTGGAGGCATGAAATGGAAGACCCTTGAAATGGATGCGGTAGTCAAATGGAGTCAATGGAGCTGAATGAGGAGCAGAGTAATGTGGTCACAGCGGGAGGAATGTGTAAAGATCCGGGCTGCAGTATTTTGTATCAATTGAAGGCTGTGAAGTTGTGAGGTCCAGATTACAGAAGTCAAGGTGGAACATATCTAGAGACAGCAAAAAAGAGTGGTCAAAGCAGAGATGGACAGAAAAGGACGGATAGCATGAATCTGGCATAGAGAGAAAAAAAAGACAGACGAGTGAGCAAAACAATATGGTCATGAAAGGACAGATCAGAGTCAAGGGTCACGGCAAGGTAGCGCAAAGAGTAAACCAGAGGAATGGGGGAATCAGAGGACTGGGGCTACTGAGGGACAGGGAGCACCAAAGGGAACCATGTGGCGGCAGTCGACAGTTTGCAGCTAACCAATTGGAGACCTTGGACAAACAGGCATTGAGGGGTGAGAGATCTGGTTGAAGAGAATTTACATGACAAAGAAAAATAATATATGATTGCTGGATGTGTAGGGTGAGTGATGCGAGAAAGATAATAAAAGGTGCAAGAACAGAGCCTTGTGGAATCCCGCAAGGAAGAGAGACAAGGTCAAATGAGGTACTACCTGAGAGAACAGAAAAGTAACGGGAATAGAGGAAAGACTGAAACCAACGAAGAACTGAACCCCAAAAGCCCTGCCTCCCAAAGATGAGAAAGAAGAATAGAGCGGTCAAAAAGATCAAAGGCTGCAGAGAGTTCAAGAGAAACTGCCAGGTAGAAATCACCATGCTCGTGTGAGATGTGAAGTACATTAAGGAAAGAAAGCATGATAATTTTGACACTGTGGCCTGAGCGGAAACCTGACTGTCTGGTATGGAAGAGATGGATGGAATAAAGATGGTGGAGTAGTTGTGAGAAGACTGCCCTTTCAAGGATTTTAGAACGAAAGGTAAGATTAGAAACTGGACAATAGCGAGCTGGGTCATAAGGGTTAAGAGATGTTTTTTTAAGGAATGGACAGACCAGAGCATGTTTCCAGAGAGCAGGAAAGGTGCCAGAAGAAAGAAAGACTTGTATTAAGCATGGTGAGTATAAAAGGCAGAAGAGTGAGAGAAGGTTCTAACAGCCAAGAGGAGGGCATTGGGTCAGAGGAACAGTTTGTTTTACGTTATGTGGAAATAAGACTTAAAATTTGGTGGTAGTAAGAGGGTGAAAGGTGGCCCAGATATGCAAGAGGGGCTGAGGGGGGAGGAGAAGCAAGAGGGGGTGAGGACAAAGGAGGAGGACAGAAAGGAAAGGAAGAGCGGAGATCCTGAACCTCCGAGGTGAAAAAAGAAGCAAGCTGGGAAGAGGAGGGAGCTGAGGTGGGCACGACAGGAGAAGATGGAGCACAGCTGAATCTTAGACAAGGTTTTAAGGATGTAGTAGAGTTGGCGAGTAGAATTGGGAGCTAAGAAAATAAGCCAGGAGATGTGAGAGTGCTTAGCTTAATGAACAAGTTCGATTTAAGTGCAGAGCAGGCTCTTCCTACTCTGCACAAAAGGTTATCTGTAAACCGCACTGATTTTAAAGAGCGCGGTATATAAAAGCATTAAATAAATAAATAAACAAACAAACAAAGTATAGCACGGTTACTTAACTGTAACAGGTGATCTCTGGGAACAGCAGGAATAAGTCTTCACATATGGGTACGTCGGTACCAACGGAGCCTGCGCGGGAACGCTCCCCAGCGTCCAAAAAAAGAAAGCTTTTGGGAGCATCCCACGCGCATGCGCGCTGCCTTCCCGCCCATTAACTTCCCTCTCATCATTTGGGTTTCTAGCTGAGACCGAAGGAGGGAAGTAGACAAATGAGAGAGAGAGAGAGAGAGAGAGAAACAACTCCTAGGGGAGGTGGGTGGGTTGTGAAGACTTATTCCTGCTGTTCCCAGAGATCACCTGTTACAGGTAAGTAACTGTGTTATCTCCAGGAACAAGCAGGAATGAGTCTTCACATATGGGGACTCCCCAGCTAGAGATGCCAGGGAGATCCCCAAGGTTGTGAGTCCCTGAGAAGGGCTCTACCCCCTCCATGGATCTCGGGCATCCAAACAGGAATGGGGGGTAGGAGTTGTTTAAGTATGGAACAGGTGTTTGAGAACAGCCTGACCAAACAAGGCATCCCGGCGGGAGTCCTTGTCCAAGCAGTAATGGGCTGTAAAGGTATGAACCAAGGCCCAGGTGGCCGCTCGACAGATTTGGTCGATGGACACAGAGTTTAGATGAGCCATAGAGGCTGCCATGACCCTCACATTGTGAGCTGTGACATGGCCCTCCAGAAAAAGGTTCTTACTCTGGTAAGCGAAAGAAATACACTGAGCAATCCAACTGGACAGAGTTCTCTTAGAGACTGGAAGTCCTAAATGAGAGGGATCAAAAGCAACAAAGAGTTGAGAGGACTTTCTATGTTGCTGTGTCTTTTGTAAGTAAAATGCGAGTGCTCTCTTACAATCCAGGGTATGGAGATTCCTCTCTGCACTTGATGCATGAGGTCCTGGAAAAAAGACAGGAAAATACACCTCCTGATTTAGATGAAAAGGTGAAACCACTTTTGGCATAAAGTGTGGATTGGTGCTGAGGACTACCTTGTCATGATGGAAACTTGTATAAGGAGGATTAGCCACCAAGGCTTGCAGCTCACTGATGCGGCAAGCTGAAGTGACTGCAATGAGAAAAATAACCTTCCAGGAAAGAAATTTCAAGGAGGTAGTGGCTAAGGGTTCAAAGGGTGGCTTCATAAGCTGGCCAATAACCAGATTCAAGTCCCATGCCACTGGAGGTGGTCTAATGGGAGGTTTAGTCAAAAGAAGGCCTCTCATGAATCTTGCTATAAGAGGATGAGAGGAAATAGGCTGTCCATTGAGAGGCTTAAGGGATGCTGCAATAGCACTCAAATGGACTCTTACTGAATTTGTTTTAAGGCCTGCATGGGATAAATGCAGCAAATACTCTAGTAAAGAATTCAGAGATAATGCAAGAGGGTTAAGACCCTTCTCTGCACACCAAATAGTAAAACTTTTCCATTTAAAAGCATAGGAACATCTGGTGGAAGGCTTTCTGGAAGCATGAAGGATATCTTTCACTTGCTGAGAAAGATGCAAATCTTGAAGGTCTAGGCCTTCAGCAACCAGGCCCTGAGATGAAGAGACTGGGGATTTGGGTGCCACAATGTTCCCTCCTCCTGGGATAGGAGGTCTGGAGCAGATCCCAAGTCCAGGGAGAGAGCTTGAGAGAGATGCAGAAGTAGAGGGTACCACACTTGGCGTGGCCAACGTGGTGCTATGAGGATCATAGACCCCTTGTCTCTCTGAAGCTTGAAGAGTGTCTTGGGAATTAGGGGAATGGGTGGAAAAGCATAGAGGAAGTCTTGCCCCCAATGAAGGAGGAAGGCATCCCTGGCCTGAACTCCCTGACACGGAATCCTGGAACAGAACCGAGGAAGTTTGGCATTCCACGGACTTGCAAACAGGTCTATGTCTGGGTTTCCCCAAATTTGAAAGATCCTGGCTATCTGGTCCCCATGGAGGGTCCATTCGTATGGAAGCAGAACTCGACTGAGTCTGTCTGCCCAAGAGTTTTGAACCCCTGGAAGATACACTGCCATGAGATGAATTTAATGTTCTCTGGCGAAGGCGCACAATCTCAGAGCTTCGTTGCAAAGCGACAGAGAGCCAGTCCCTCCCTGCTTGTTCACGTAGAACATGGCTACTTGGTTGTCCGTGTGGATGAGGACTGTCTTGTAGCTGAGCAGGGTGTGGAAGACTCTGAGAGCTAGAAAAATTGCTCTGAGCTCTAAGAGGTTGATATGTAAAGATGTCTTCTATGGAGACCAGATGCCCTGGGTGGAGAGATCTTGTAGATGAGCTCCCCACCCCCTTGGGGAGGCATCTGTTGTAAGGGTTGCTTGGGGTAACACCTGTTGAAAGGGGGACCCCAGCAACAGATTTTGGGTGGACTTCCACCACTGGAGAGAGCAAAAAAGGCGAATGGAGGTTGCTATTTTGTCTGACAGGCACCCTGATGCCTGAGTCCATTGGGTGGACAGAGTCCATTGAGCTGCCCTCATGTGAAGGCGAGCGTAAGGGACCACATGCATGGTAGATACCATGTGGCCTAACAGTTGTAACATCTCTCGAGCAGTTAAATGGGACTTTAACTGAATCTGGGAGGCTAACTGCACCAAGCATAGGCAACGGGCCTGGGGAAGATAGGCCCTTGCAGTGGTGGTATCCAGTAAGGCCCCTATGAACTCCAGAGATTGAGTAGGGGTGAGATGGGATTTTGGGATGTTTATTACAAGTCCCAGATACTGAAGGATACGGCTTGTGCAGGCCAGGGAAGCCTGGGCCTCTGACTGGGATGGAGCTCGGATGAGCCAGTTGTCCAGATATGGGAATACAAATATTCCTAGAGTGCGTAGAAATGCAGCTACTACTGCCATGCATTTTGTGAACACCCTTGGGGCAGAGGCCAGACCGAAGGGAAGCACTCTGTATTGATAGTGCTTTCCTTGGAAAAGGAACCGAAGGAACCTTCTGTGTGTTGGATGGATGAGGACATGGGTGTACGCATCCTTGAGATCTAGAGAACAAAGCCAGTCCTGACTCTGGAGGTATGGAAGGAGAGTACCGAGAGAAGTCATCTTGAATTTCTCCTTGCATAGAAACTTGTTCAACTCTCTGAGATCTAATATGGGTCTGTAGCCCCCTGTTTTCTTTGGGATGAGAAAGTAGGGGGAGTAGAACCCTGAGCCCTGTTGAAGAAGGGGTACTTCTTCTATTGCCCCTTGGGCAAGAAGGGTAGCAATCTCCTGACCGAGAAGGTCGAGGAGAGATGTTGGAGAATTGAACTGTCTCACCATGGTGTGAGGGGGAAGGTTTAAGAAATGAAGCTTGTACCCTTCCCTTATGATGGAGAGGGTCCATTGCTCTGCTGTGATTTGTTCCCATCTGGGAGCAAAGTGAGCTAACCTTCCTGGAATGGTGAGAGGCTCTGGATGTTCTAGAGCCAGAAAGGCTAAGTTCTCTAGTTGTAAGTCAAAGGCCCTGAGGAGGCTGAGGCTGTTGGGCCGTAGCAGTCCTAGCAGCCTTAGGCTTCGCCTGTTTCGGTTGTTGCTGTCTCTTTGTAGCAAAACGACCTGCAGAAGATGCCTGCTGACCATAAGCAGAATAATATCTGCCTTTTTTGGGAAAAAATCCCTTTTTGAACAACCTTTTCTTAAAAGGAGCAGAAGTAGACTTTGAAAGTCTATCTAAAGCAGAATTTTCAGCATTCATCTGGGTGGCCTTTGCTTGCCAATCTTTGCCAAAAAGGTTTTCACCTGTACAAGGAAGGTTTCCTAGTCCATCCTGAACCCAGGGTTCCAAATCAGAAGCTTGTAACCAAGCAACTCTGCGTGCACTATGGCAATAGCCGAGGCTCTGCTGGCACCTTCAAAAGGGTCAAAGGCTGCACGGTTGGAAAACTTGGAAACATCCTGGGCATGTTTGAGCCAGATGAGAAACTCTTCCCTTTTATCTTCTGAAATAAAAGGAGACAAAGTTTGCAGATGATCTGTAACTCCTTTTAGAAACATCCCCATATAGAGACTATAGGAGTTGATTCTGGCAACAAGCATATTGGCCTGGAAAATTCTCCTGCCAAAGGCATCTAAGGTTCTGCATTCTCTTCCTGGTGGAGTAGAAGAGTGCCTTTTTGTACTCTTTATCTTTTTCATAGCAGACTCCACCACAATGGAGTGGTGAGGAAGCTGAGTCTTATGAAAGCCAGGACAAGGAGGAACACGATACATGGTGTCCAACCAACGAGAATGAGGGGAGGTGGTGAGAGGAGTCTCCCATATGCCCAACATGTGATCATAAAGAATCTCATGTATTGGTAAAAGCTGTCAATTGTAATCGCAGAGGAAGAACTGGGGCTCCCAGATCCACTGCACTTTTCTTAAAAACTAACGGAACATTTCAGGCAGGCTCTGCCATCGTCCGTGCTTAACAACAATGTATGTCTCCCTGCTAGGAAGAGAACATTTGAATAAATATTTAATGTAGGACTATAAGAACAAATCAGCCCTGCTAGAGCCAATTACACTAACAGAAAGAAATAAAACAATCTTTAATACTTGAAGGAGCGAGCCAATATCGATCCTCTTCAGCTGCTGAGGAATGAAAGACTGGCAGTTGACCTTAGGGGGAGTGGCTTCACGGCTCAAGAAAACTTGATGTCTTCATATCCTCAGCTGCTGAAGGGGATTGACAACCTAACCTTCCCTGGACTGGCCCGGAGAAATGAAAAGGAATCTCATGTATTGGTAAAGTGGCTGCCTCCTTAGGAGCCTTAGGATATTGTAAAATATCTAATTTTTTGGCTCTAGGCTCTGTCTCAGGGGCCACTGAGATGGAAAGGCCCCTTGCCACTTCCCTAATGAAGTCTTGAAAAGACAAGTCTTCTGGAGGAGACATTCTCCTTTTTGGAGAAGAGGGCTCCTGAGGAAGGATCACTGATGCTTCGACAGAGGCCTCTGATTCATCAGAGTCTTCAGGGGTGGTATCGACATCGGGAGTGATCGGTACCGATTCGGTACCGATGGGCATCACAGAACAGTGTACCGCTGCAGTCGACACCGAAGCCGATGTCGATGCAATCGGTACCGGTGCCGAAGTCGGTACCGACAACGGAGTTTGTTGCGGTACCGAAGGCGTCGCAGCTTGTATGAATGCTGTGATGGCACACTGCATGTTCAGGATATTCTGATCCATGGACGCCACCAATGTCTGGATGTCGGTACCAGTGGGAACCACCGGTACCCCAGGACATGGCAACAGGTGATCGGTCGAGGCCGAGCCATCGATGTCAAACTGTGACCCCATAGATAAAGCTTTGGAAGCCGGAGCCTCCCGCCGGGGTAATTTTGCCGGTGCGGATTCCTCGAGAGCAAGCCCAGAGGCATCTCGATACTTAGAGGGAGATCTACCCTTCGAGGACCGGCTGGACTTAAGTTTGGTTACCCGAGATCCATGGGAGAAAGAAGCAGCCCTGGAAGACGTCGATGCCACCGAAGCTGCATCAGAGGGAAACAGGGTACTGAGTTTGGCTGCTCGATTCTGTAGACCTCTTTTAGACATCATGGAACAGGACTCACAATCCGTAATGGAATGGTCAGGACCTAAACATTTTAGACACCATTCATGGGTGTCGGTAACAGAAATAGTGCCGCTGCACTTCGTGCACTTTTTAATCCCGGAGGCTGGCTTTTCCATGAGGAAAAATTTTTCTAGGCCTAAGGCCAAAGAAAGAAAAAATGCACTGAAGTGAGAAAAACAGTAGGTTTTTTTTTTTTTTTTTTTTTTTTAGAATAAAGAAAGAAAAGACCGGCGGTACCGGTCCGGCGTCGAGAAGGCAGACACGCGACTAAAGAAATAAAAGAAAATAAAGAAATTCTTCAGCGGTGACAGGAACACGACCTGCTGGCTCCACGGAAAAGAAGAACTGGAGAGAGGCGGTTGGGAAAGGCGGGAAGGCAGCGCGCAGGCGCTGTGGGATGCTTCCAAAAGCTTTCCTTTTGGACGCTGGGGAGCATTCCCGCGCAGGCTCCGTCGGTACCGACGATACCCATATGTGAAGGCTCATTCCTGCTTGCTCCTGGAGATTGGCTCTGACACTCTCTGGCAAAGGCCCATAGTTACAGAGCTTTTTGTAGAATTGCAGAGAGCATGTTGTAGGTTGCCCAGGTGAGATCTGGTTGTTTAATTACCAGTGTGCAACCTAATCTATTCTGTGGGAGCCAAAGAATTGAAGATGGCTAAGAATAGGAGACAGGCTGGTTGCCTGCAACAATAAATTGTCCAAGTAGGTTTTGGAACCTCTCTTGGAATTATGTGTTATTAAGGCAGCAAAAGAGGATAGGTCCTATAGATTGGACAAGGACCGACAGACAGAATTAGAAGTGACTAACTCTCAATTATGGTCTGATAAGCTGTCTTAAAAGAAATATTTGAAAGATTGCAGAGGGGAGAAACTCTCTATTGAAATTACTTACTGGAGTAAGTATTGAGGACAATCCTACGGCTTAAAACGGTAAGCCCTCCAGTGAAATAATATCACTCTTAGATTGAAAATGTCAACTAAGAGGGATAGAAGTAATACAGAGTTGGGAAGATTTACAATTTGGTAGTCCCTGAAAAGGGTAAAGCTCCCCTGCAGTCAAAAGTATAAGATATCCTCGTACAGGACAACTGCCAAGGTGAAGGGCATAGCATACCTTGTAAGTAGTTGTAACTCCTCTATTTAATTTGAAAGGAGAGGAGAAACTTGTTACCTGTGGGGCATGATTATCCTCAATAGCTCTAAGAGCTGAAAGGATGGATTGCCCTTAGCAAGAGATTCATGCCTAAAGTAGAGGATTAAGGCAGTGTATTACTGACCTCTTAATAAGGATGAGAAGAACTACAAATGCTTCCGTAGTTAAGAAGTAGTGGTTCTGAAACTCAACAGGAAAAAAGATTTAATGAAATAAAAAAAATCAGAAACCCTGCGACTGCTGAGTTTGCTGAGCCTGTTGAGACTTAGGTTTTCTTAGCCTGGTATGATGTTGCCCTTCTTTGGAAACATCTGCATGATGGGTAGAAGATGAATAAAACTTTTTCCCCTTAGGGGAATAAAGTTTGTTAGGAGATTTTTTAGTAGCTGGGGTAGAGGAAAGTTTTGACAATCCTCTGAAAATACCAATATCAGTGTTTAACTGCTTAGCTTGAAATAAAGCATCCTTGTTAAAGAGATTTTCACCAGTACAAGGAGTATTTTCCAGCTTTTCTTGTACCCATTTGTCCAAGTCTGAAGCTTGGAGCCAGGCTATGCGTCGTGCTCCTATGGCTATAGCAGAAGTTCTGCTAATAGACTCAAAACAGTCCAGGGAAGCACGATTAAGGAATTTAGAGACATTTTGAGCATGACTGACTAATATGGAAAAGTCTGCTCTTTTATGTTCTTGAAGAAAAGGGTTCAAAGACTAAGTTCTTTGTGACCTCTTCAAGAGATAATCCCATATAGAAAATATAAGAGATAATTCTTGCTGAAAGCATGGATGCCTGGAAGCATCGACGTCCAAAGGCATCTAAAGTTCTAGACTCACGACCTGGCGGATAAGAAGAGTGCTTCTTTGTACTCTTAATACGCCTCATTGCTGATTCTACAACAATAGAATGATGAGGAAGTTGAGTCTTTTGAAAACCTGGAGAAGGTGGCACTTTCTACATGGAGTCAAGTGTCTTAGAATGTGGTGATACAGTTAAAGGCGTTTCCCACATTCTGAAAAGTAGATCTTGTAAGATCTGATGCAAAGGAAGCATGATGACCTCCTTTGGAATCCAGGGGGATATAAGGATCTCTGAATCCCCTGGGAAGGATTCTTTACCAGGTATAGAAATGGCAAGTACCTTTGCCATATCAAGCAGAAAAGCTTGAAAAGAAATCTCCCCTGAGGAGGACCCTCTAAAATGAGGGGTAAAGGTTAGACTTGTTGAAGATTCAGCCTTGGCACCGATGGATTCATCCCAGTCATCGGGATCGGAAGACCTGAAAGGGTGAAGCACTGGATTTTCCTTAAAGTAATGTCTTCGGTACCGCCCGAGGTCGGTACCGAGACGAGTCAGTAACGAATCATCCATGCTAGAGATCGATTACAGGCTCGTCATCGAAGGAAGCGAGTCTGTCGAAGTAAGCATGGACGGTACCGACACCGATGCCCATATCGATACTGGTACCAAAGCCGATACTGGAAGATCGGTCTGCAGCAACTCTAGCGGTACCGAAGTAACTGAGAGCACTAGACTGCTATCATTGGTGAGGAGTGTTTCATCCATCACCATAGCCGATGCCAGGGTGTCGGTACCGCTCGACGAAGCCACAACCACTGAGCATGGCGCAGGTATAAGAACATAAGATATGCCCATACTGGGTCAGACCAAGGTCCATCAAGCCCAGTATTCTGTTTCCAACAGTGGCCAATCTAGGTCATATGTACCTAGCAGTTTCCCCAAGAGACACAAGTTCCAAAATGCTTGTACTGGGTCAAGCATTGATATCTTCGGTCACTTCTTAATAATGGTTTATGGACCTTTCCTCCAGGAACTTGTCCAAACCTTTTTTAAACCCAGCTACACTAACAGCCTTTACTACATCCTCCGGTAACAAATTCCAGAGTTTGATTACACGTTGAGTGAAAAAATATTTTCTTTTATTAGTCTTAAATAGTTTACCCTGTAGCTTCATTGCATGTCCCCTAGTCTTTCTATATTCTGATAAGGTAAACAATCGATCTACGTTTACCCGTTCCACTCCGTTCATTAATTTATAGACTTCTATCATATCTCCCCTCAGCCGTCTCTTTTCCAGGTTAAAGAGCCCCAACCTTTTTAGCCTTTCTTCATAGGAGTATCCTTCCATCCCCTTTACCATTTTGGTGGCTCTTCTCTGTACCTTTTCTAAAATCGCTATATCCCTTTTAAGATACGGCGACCAGAACTGCACACAATATTCAAGGTGCGGTCTCACCATGGAACGATATAGAGACATTATAATATCTTTTGTTTTATTTTCCATTCCTTTCCTTATCATACCTAGCATTCTATTTGCTCTCTTGGCCGCCGCTGCACACTGGGCCGAGGGTTTTAACATGGTATCCACAATGATGCCTAAATCTTTTTCCTGGGTGGTGGTTCCTAATGTGGAACCTTGCATCGTGTAACCATAGTTTGGGTTGTTCTTCCCTAGGTGCATAACCTTGCACTTGTCCACATTAAATTTCATCTGCCATTTTGATGCCCAGTCTTCCAATTTATCAAGATCCTCTTGCAATTTTTCACAATCCTCTTGGGTTTTAACAACTTTAAATAGTTTTGTGTCATCTGCAAATTTGATAACCTCACTCGTTATTCCACTTTCCAGGTCATTTATGAATATGTCAAAAAGCAGCGGACCCAGCACAGATCCCTGGGGTACACCACTATTCACCTTTCTCCATTGGGAAAAGTGGCCATTTAGCCCTACCCTCTGCTTTCTATCTTTTAACCAGTTCCTGATCCACAATAGTACACTGCCTCCTATCCCATGACTCTTTAGTTTTGCCAAAGGTCTCTGATGAGGGACCTTGTCAAAGGCTTTCTGAAAGTCCAGATACACAATATCAACTGACTCACCTTTGTCCACCTGTTTATTCACTCCTTCAAAAAAACATAACAGATTAGTAAGACAAGATCTTCCTTGTCTAAAGCCATGTTGGCTGTCTCCCATTAGGTTGTGACTATCTACATGCTGAGTAATTTTATTCTTTATGATGGTTTCTACCATTTTTCCCGGTACTGACATCAGGCTCACCGGTCTGTAGTTCCCGGATCACCCCTGGAACCCTTTTTAAAAATTGGTGTTACATTGGCGATCCTCCAATCTTCAGGTATTAGAGATGATTTTAATGATAGTTCACAGATTACTGATAGCAGTTCTGCAATCTCGTATTTCAGTTCTTTCAATACCCTTGGATGTATACCATCCGGCCCAGGTGATTTGCTACTCTTCAGTTTATCTAATAGTTGTAAGACATCTTCCCGATGTATCGATATTTCCTTCAATTCTTCCGCACCTTTAAATACCACTTCAGTCATGGGTAACATCCCTACATCTTCCTCAGTAAAGACCGAAGCAAAGAATTCATTCAGTCTCTCTGCTATCGCCTTGTCGCCTCTTAGTGCTCCTTTAACTTCTTTATCATCTAAGGGACCAACTGACTCTCTCACAGGTTTTTTGCTACGAATGTACTTGAAAAGGTCTTTATTTCGCGTTTTTGCTTCCACAGCAAGCTTCTTCTCAAATTCTCTCTTTGCCTGCCTTATCAATGCCTTGCATTTGACTTGCCAGTGCTTGTGCTGTTTCCAGGTTTCGTCGTTTGGCTCTTTTTTCCATTTACCAACATCTGAACTGTGAGAATGTGTGTTTGTTAAATATCTCTAGCTATTGTAAGCCACATTAACTTTCAAAGTAACCTGATAGCATCATAACGTATTAGATACTATCTTAGCAATACTATATTGCCAGTTGAAAGTCAATTTAAACTGCCAGCTTTGCACTTCTTACAGTGTTCACACTACTGCAATACTGCATTCTCTCTGTAAAGTTAGTCACTATCTTGCATGTAAACTGTACCTGCTCTATTGTGCGCTCTCATATAATCACTCCTCTACAGTGTCTCACACACAATCCAAACCCTCAGAATGGCCCTCCAGGTCGCTGTCATTCTTAGCCTCTACCTCCTCACCCACTGGCTTGGAACCTCCCAATCTCTCTACACACCACATGGCAGGATTCCAATCCTGAATAGCCATGGCAAAAGATGGAATAGTCCCCCTTACTTCAACACAGGAAGTAACACCTACCCACGCCACTCCCACCTGATACATGTAGCATTCCAGCTATCCAATACACCCAACCAGGAAAAACCTTGTAGATGCCGACCCCTAAAATGTGCCATCATTAACGCACGTTCCATCCGCAAAAAATGGCCTGTTGTCCTTGACACAATCTCCTTCTATGACCTTGAGATCCTCATGATCACAGAAACATGGCTATCACCAGAAGACAACGTCCTCCTCAATCAACTACTTCCCCCCAATTTTTCCATACACACGAAACATAGGGAAAACAAAAAAGGAGGAGGGGTGCTCATAATCTCCAAATCAGACCTCAACTTCCAGACTGTGGACTCTTCTAGCACAAACAGCCTGGACACTCTCTCTGTTGCTAACCAACAATTCTCCCTCACCCTCTTATATAGAACACCATCTACTTCTCCAATTGACCTCCCAACCATCATTGACCTTGCAGCTAACACCCGCACTCCCAACAAACCAAATTGGATAATGGGTGATTTCAATCTCCCATCGCTACACCAAAACCACGCAAATGCGTTCCTTGATGCAATGGAAAACCTGGGTCTCAAACAAATCATAAATGAACCCACACATACAAAAGGGAACATTTTGGACTTGGTTTTTGTGCCACATCCAGTCAAAGACAAAAGCCACAATCTGCCAACATCAGTCGTGGATGTACCCTGGTCCGACCACAAATTGATCATTATCCAGATTCCCAGCAACAATGACCAGCTGAACAGAAGCCAACCCACGAACATCACCTCTCGAACTTCCACTAGATGCTTCCGCCCCTTCGATAGGGAACTCATCCTTTCGGAAACCCCATCACTCATCAACAAAACAACACCTGACCTTGATGAACTAATCTCTCACTGGAATTCCAGCCTGCTTGCCATCTCACAACACCCAAATCCTAAAAATACAGCAAGAGCGAAAAGAAAATCCGCCCCATGGTTCTCTCCTGATCTACACGCTTCCCTCATGCAATTACGTAGACTCGAACGCCGATGGCGCCGATCACGCTCACCGGAAGATCAGACCGCATACCTAACCCACCTTGCAATACATCGAGGAACAATCTCTATCAGAATGAGACAATATCACACTGACACCCTAAAGAGGTCATTGAATAAACCTCGTGACCTCTTCAATTTGGTCAAATCCCTCTCAAAGGAACCATCACCCGAGCAACACATTAACATACATCCACAAGAATTCGCTGATTATCTGCAATCCAAGATTGTACAAACTAACAAGGTCACAGCAGTCCAATATCAAGAACCGGCGGACCTCTCTCCACTTAACTTTTTTTCCACACCATCCAATAAATGTATTGAGAACACCATAGCATCACTCAACACCTCCACTGCACAGACCGACCCATGTCCAGCTATTTGGATCAAGGAACTACGTGATGTGCTCAGTCCTGTCATCGCAAATATAATGAAACTCTCCTTTTCAACAGGTTATTTTCCCACTTCACTCAAGCAGACGTCCATTAGACCATTACTGAAAAACACCAAACTGGACCCCCAAAAGGTAGACTCCTATCGACCAATAGCTAGCATCCCCATCTTAGCCAAAATAATCGAGAAGGAAGCACAACGGCAAATTCAAGATCACATAGACTCTGTTGCTCCCTTAGATAACTGCCAACATGGGTTCAGAGAACATCACGGGGTTGAGACACTACTCACTGGTCTAATCAACAATATCATCACAGGAATCGACAACATCCATCAAGGTTTTGTCCTCATTTTCCTAGACATCGCCGCGGCTTTTGACTCCGTGAGTCACGAAATCCTCCTGGAAAGACTAAAAGAAAAGGGTGTCTGCAACAAGGCACTAAAATGGTGCAAGTCTTATCTGGACGATAGATGGCAATATGTGAAGTCTGGATCAGAAGAATCTAGCCACTTCCATCAAAAACAAGGGGTACCTCAAGGATCCTCATTATCCTCCTTACTCTTCAATATCTACATGCAGCCCATATGCAATATCATAAGATCATTCAACGTAAACTGCATGATATATGCAGATGACATTCTTTTATACATGCCTTTCTCCACAACCCACATGGACCTGACCCCACTCACAGATTGTTTCAATGCAGTTTCAACATGGCTCCAGACACAGAACCTACGTATCCAGCATAAAAAAACAGAGGTCCTTTTCATCTCCAGAGACTCCAACTTTACGCCCCCATCCCACGTCAGTGTCAAGGAAGCTGATTTGCAAACTAAAGATGCAATAAAATATTTGGGAGTTACCCTGGACCAACATCTAGACATGAGACGCCACATAAGCAGCGTAGTCAAAGCCATCTACTTCAAAATCCGTTCCCTCAAACACCTACGCTCCCTGCTGGACCCAGATGATTTCCGTACCATATATCAAGCGCTGATCCTGCCGCATTTTGACTTTGCAAATGCCATCCTACAAGGTCTCCCCCAATCCACACTAACCCCCTTACAGTTGGCCATGAATGCCGCAGCTAGGGTCCTCTACGGTGCATCCAGAAACGACCACGTGACTCCCATTCTCAAACAGCTGCACTGGCTACCAATTCACGGGAGAATCACCTTCAAATCCCTTGTATTAGCATTTAAGGCAATCAAAGGCACCTCATCCCTCTCACTCACGAATCTAATCCACATGGTCCCCCCCAATAGAGCAAGAAGAACATCAGCTGTAAACTTGCTAGCAATACCAAAGGCTTCAACAAAGTCCAACACGAACACCACAAACAGGGCATTCAGTTTTTATGTACCAAAATGCTGGAACACCCTACCCCCCGACATTAGAGCCATTACCAATCTATATCAGTTCAGAAAGGCTCTCAAAACATACCTTTTCCGCCAATATTTCCCAGACAGCAACTAAACCAGATATCCCCTCCAAGAAAGAACCCAATCTAGAAATACCCGCACACTGCAGTGTAAATAGATTATGTATATAGTTAACCCAGTTATCCAAGTTTGTACTCCTGTTCAATGTAAAACCTGACAGTTTGTCGTAATGGTCGTTTTGTTATGATGTAAACCGCGCTGATTCTAAATAGCGCGGTATATAAGAAACTGTAATAAATAAAATAAATAAATTTCCTGAAAGATGCTTTTTTGGCAACAGCAGCCTCTCTGACCTCACCTTTAAACCATGCTGGCAGTTTTTTGGACTTCCTTCCACTTTTCTTAAAGCGTGGAATACAGCTGGTCTGGGCTTCCAAGATAGTATTTTTCAACAACATCCAAGCTTGATGTACGTCTTTAACCTTCGCAACTTCTCCTTTTAGTTTTTTCTTAACTGTTTTCCTCATTTTATCATAGTCTCCCTTTCGAAAGGTATGTTCATCGAGGTAAGAACCCCGGGAACAACCTGAAGCCCCGTTAATGCTTTGGAGCCCGAAGACTCCTGCCAGGGCTTTATTGCCAGTATGTCTTCAAGGGCAATGCCAGAGCCATCTCGATACTGGGAAGGAGATCTACCACTTGAGGACTGGCTAGTCTTTACAGACTTTTGTTTGGTTACCTGACCCTGTGGAGATATTCTAGCTAGTGACATTGAGTGTGATGTGAACCGGGTATCGAGTTCTGCTCGATTCTGAAGACTTCTTCTGTTTGAGCTCCAGCAGGAAAGACACTCCAGTGGGCAATGGTCAGGACCCAAACATTTTAGACACCAAGTATGGGTGTCTGAAAACATATCTGTACCACCACATTTTGAGCATTCCTTAAGGGCAGTGGCTGGCTTTTCCATGATGGAAAGATAGAGGCCTAGTGGCCTAGAAAGTGTCAGACACTAAAAACAGGAAAATTTCTGAAGAAAAAGAAGAAATTCTTTAGAAAAAAGAAAGAAAAACACTGGCGGTATCGGTGGCGTCGAGGGAAGGCAGATGCGACCACAAAAAACTAAGAATAAAAAGAAGAATTTTCAGCGGTGACAGGAATACGTCCTGCCGGCTCCGCGGAAAATGGAAAACTGATGAGAGGGAAGTGAATGGGTGGGAAGGCAGCGCGCATGCGCGTGGGATGCTCCCAAAAGCTTTCTTTTTTGGACGCTGGGGAGCATTCCCGCGCAGGCTCCGTTGGTACCGACGTACCCATATGTGAAGACTCATTCCTGCTTGTTCCTGGAGATATGGTAATGCTGATGACAGGATCTAAAGTGTTGCAGTGCTGTGGAGGAATGAAATTTCTGCCAGAGGCATTCACACCGGAGGAGATGGGAACGAACCAGATGGAGGCCAGGATGATACCAAGGCTGATGGGAGGGGCTGGGGGAAGGATATGGCTGGAAAGGAGTGAGTTGATCCAAAGCAGGAGGGCAGACATTCCAATAAGAAATCTGAGAAACTAGGGAAAGCAAGCAGATATCAGGGGGAAGGTGCTTGAGAGCAGAAGAGGTAATATGGCGAGAAACATGGAACCATATTGGATCAGACTGTGGTAATAGAAGGGACGATGAAATGGTGTCCTGAGAAATATAGAGAGTAAACCTAATGCAGAAGTAGTCTATCCAAGGCAAAGGCTGGATGGATAATCAGAAGGTAAGAGAAAGGAGGCAGAGGGGATGACGACGAGATCAAGCGTGTGGCCTGCCGTGCGAGTGGGGACACTCACATGTTGGGATAGACCAAGATCATGAAGGAGAGTCAAAAAGGAGAGGTTGCAAGATGAGGTGGGAGAGTGAAAGTGGATATTGAAGTCACCCAGAAGCCCAAGACGAGGGAATTGAAGGGAAATTTTAGATATTGTCAGGAGAAGGGCATCCCAGAGATGAGGGCGGAGGAAGGGAGTAGATTAGGACCGGTGGGGAGGTATGAAGACTGAGAAGAAGTGACTCTGGATAGTGGAGGGAAGAGGAATTGATCCAAGTGCATGGAAGAAAGAAGCAGTAAAGTACTGCAACTCCTCCTCCATTGCAACTTTAACATTTACTGATCCTATATGTATCATTTCCCTTTTGCCATCTCCTCCCCCTCTTTCCCCATCATGGCGTGTCTCCCCCAGTCTACCCCCTTTCCCCCTTCCCTCGGTCTCGCCTCCCTCACCCCTCCATTGCCCTTCATCCCTGTATCATAACCCATACCCCCCTCTACCCTCCTTCCGTGTGTGTCATGTCCTATCCCACCACACTCCCCACCAGCACTCTTTCTTCTTACCAGTCCCCTACCCCACTCCAGAAGTCCTCCACTCTCACACCGCCTCCCAGGCAAGAGGGGTGGCTCAAACAGTGGGGACCGGCCCTCCCCCCAGGCCAAGAAGCCGGAGATACAACCCCCACCCATAAATGAAACCTTAACTTCGGGCCATATGCACCAAGGACTCCCAATCTTTTGCCACTCACTGTGGCCCCAGGTAGTCCCCCTCCCCCTCCACCCATACGCCCAGAGTGTAGGCCCTTAAACAATGAGGGAACAGAAGGTGCCTGTTAACCAGTTTTATAAATCGCTCAGCTACAGAGGGCAAAGGGCAGTAACCAACCCCCCACTCCAACCATAGATCCTGCCCTTCTCCCCCTGCCCAAACCTTCTCTTAATCATGCTGCCAGATTTCCATTATAATAAAATTATATGACTATTAACACTCAACATAAATCCCCCCTCCCTTTCCCACCATTATATCCCCCTCTTTACCCCCCCCCCCCCCCATTGTCATGAAGAAGTCCCTTCTGAGCTTATAAAGATAGGGCAAGATGAGGATTTGCTTTCAGAAACTGACAGGCAGTCTGAGCACATGGCTCAGTGTTTGCAAAGAAGTAAACAAAGAGAGTGACGAGCTAGAAAGACACGCCCCTGCAGTGACGTATTCCCTAGCTCAGGAGGTAATGAGTTTCACCTGTTTCAGGGCAGGGCACAGCTAAGCCCTGAGAGTTACAATGATAAAAAGTGGTCATTAGCTTGGACCAAGCAGAGCCAGAAGTAGAACGAGAAGCAGAGCCAGAGGGGGAACTGGAGAGAGAACCAGGACGAGAAAGGAAGCCAGCAAAGGAGCACGCCGACTAGAAGGAGTCAGAGGAGTGAGAACCAAGGGAGCCATATTCCTGAGGCCAGAAGGAAGCAACCCAGGACAGGGGTTGTCTGGTAAAGGCAGGAGAGAGAAGAATCTTCCTGAGAGGCAGGCTTGGCAAAGCTCACACGCTCCTAAGAGAGGCCTTGGCAAGAGAATACCGGTACGTCTGAGGGGAAAGTTAATAGGCTGAAAGACAGGCAAACACAAGCTGTGTTTGAGAACCAGTCTAACCCTGCAGAGTGGAGAGTTCCTTCCCTTTCAAAGCCAAAAGGTAGGCTTAATAATTCATATAAGTTTGAACCTAGCTATAAAGCAGTTCCCTATAGTTATCAGAAAGTAGCAAACTCCCTGGACAAAAACTACAGCATATATGGTAGTTTACAACCCTGCTCAGGAGAGTGTTACAGAGAGAAACCACGTGAGGTCAGAGAAACCGTTTGTTTCAAAGATCAGGATAGCAGTTTACTGACACACCCTGCTATTCCTGATACTGAAGAAATGCAGATAGACTCTGACCATAATGAAATAGTGGATGATCGGATGGACTGTACATTATCTTTGGCTGACAATGTGAATTCCTTATGCTGAACAGTGTCTATGAGAGACGGTAAAAGCAGCAGAAGAAAAGGGAACATTTTCTTTGCTAATTGAAGCTGTTGTGGTTTTGTTTTGTATCAAGCACTGCACGTTTAAAGCCTGAAGCTGACAAGGCTAACTTACCTGAGTTCATGTATAATTTCCTCAAGCCAATTGTATGGCATGTTTTGTCCTGAGTTATTCACTTGCGTTTAATCCGCTGGGAAGGGGAAAATAAATTCTTGTCATTGCCTGAAACCACTCGACTGCAACTCATCTGTGTTCAAGGAGTAAAGGGACTTACATTCCCAGAAGGCCTTGCAGAGTTCAAGCAAGCCCACGCTCTCTGAGGCAGGAACACCACAGGCAGACCAAGTCTCAGCGCCTAGGCGTTGGGCTGGCCACCGTGAGGGTGACACCATGCAAATGCCCCATAATTCCAGTGTCCATAGGAACCTACATCCCAGGTCCGAATGACAACCAGCAAGCTCACCACCTCTCGATCAGTATTCTCATGAGTGCACAGTTGTCCACGTTGCCTTCCTTTCTTGGGACAATCTCTTCCCCTTCGCTGCCACTCTCTGCCATTGAGACAGGGTTTGCACGCTGCCTCTTGTATCCTTGCTCTGCTGTATCTGTTCCCTTTCTGCTGTCTTCGGGAGGCTCTCACACCCCAGCTCATGCAACCTCTGCTAACCCCAAGCCCCACTTCCTCTGCTACCTTCACCTTCTTGGACACCCCATTTACTGTTATCAGGAGTCCGAAGGGGAACATCCATTTATACCTCCCGCCCAGTGTGCAGAGGCGGCCAAGAGAGCAAATAGAATGCTAGGTATCATAAGGAAAGGAATGGAAAATAAAACAAAGGATATTATAATGCCTCTGTATCGTTCCATGGTGCGACCGCACCTTGAATATTGTGTGCAATTCTGGTCACTGTATCTTAAAAAGGATATAGCGCTATTAGAAAACGTACAGAGAAGAGCCACCAAAATGGTAAAGGGAATGAAAGGATAACCCTATGAAGAGAGGCTAAAAAGGTTAGGGCTCTTCAACCTGGAAAAGAGACGGTTGAGGGGAGATATGATAGAGGTCTATAAATTAATGGAGTGGAACGGGTAAAGCATAGTTACTCACCTGGAACAGGTGATCTCTGGTAACAGGAATTTAGTCTTCACATATGGGTATCTTCGGTACCAATGGAGCCTGCGTGGGAACGCTCCCCAGCGTCCAATAGGAAAGCTTTTGGGAGAATCCCACAGCGATTGTGTGCTGCTTTCCTGCCTTTCCCAACTGTCCCTCTCCAGTTGAGTTTAAAGCTGAGACAAAGAGAGAGAGAAAGAGAGAGAGATACAACTCCTAGAGGAAGTGGGTGGGTTGTGAAGACTAAATTCCTGCTGTTCCCTGAGATCACCTGTCACAGGTGAGTAACTATGCTATCTCCAGGAACAAGCAGGAATGTAGTCTTCACATATAGGAACTCCCTAGCTGCAGATGCCAGGGAGAAGGCCCCAGAAGTTGTGTGCCCTTGTGAAAGGGCTCCACTTCCCCCCATGGATCTCTGGCATCCTACCAGGGATGGTGGGTAGGAGTTGATTAAGTATGGAAGAGGTGCTGAAGAACAGCCTGACCAAACAAGGCATCCCGGCAGGAGTCCTTGTCTAAGCAGTAATGGGCTGTGAAGGTATGAACCGAAGCCCAAGTATCTGCTTGACAGATGTCGTCGACAGACAAAGAGAAGATGAGCCATAGAGGCTGCCATGGCTCTCACATTATGAGCTGTGACATGGCCTTCAAGAGGAAGGTTTTTTCTCTCATAGGCAAAAGATATACACTGTGCAATCCAGCTGGACAGTGTTCTTTTGGAGACTGGAGGTCCCAAATGACTAGGATGAAAAGCAACAAAGAGTTGAGAGGACTTTCTATGTTGCTGTGTCCTTTGCAAATAAAAGGCCAAAGCCCTTTTGCAGTCCAAAGTATGAAGATTCCTTTCTGCATTTGAGGCGCGAGGCCTTGGGAAGAATACAGGAATGTAAACCGCTTGGTTTAAATGAAAAGGTGACACCACCTTTGGCATAAAGTGTGGATGAGTCCTAAGGACTACCTTATGATGGAACCTTGTATAAGGAGGATCGACCACCAACGCTTGCAATTCACTAATGCAACGTGCTGATGTGATTGCAATAAGAAAGATGACCTTCCGGGAAAGGAATTTCAAAGAGGTAGTGGCTAATAGTTGAAAAGGCGCTTTCATGAGCTGCCCAAGAACCAGATTTAAGTCCCATGCCACCGGTGGTGGCTTAATGGGAGGCTTAGTTAAAAGAAGGCCACTCATAAATCTCGCTATGAGAGAGGATGAGAGGAAATAGGTTGTCCATTTAGAGGCTTGAAAGAAGCTGCATTAGCACTCAAATGAACTCTCACTAAATTGGTCTTAAGCCCTGCACTTGATAAATGAAGGAGATACCTCTGGAATCATTACTGGAGTATCGCAAGAGGGTTAAGACCCTTCTGCGAGCACCATATGGTAAACCTTTTCCACTTAAATGCATAAGAGCCTCTTGTGGAAGGCTTCCTGGAAGCATAAAGGATATCCTTTACCTGCTGGGAAAGGTTAAGACCGTGAAGTTCTAGGCTTTCAGCAACCAGGCCCTGAGATGCATAGACTGGGGATTGGGATGCCACAGCATCCCGTCCATTTGAGAAAGGAGATTTGGAGAAGATCCTAACTCCAGAGGCGGAGCTTGAGAGAGATGTAGGAGCAGAGGGCACCACATTTGCCATGGCCAACGTGGAGCTATGAGGATCATATGACCTCTGTCTCTCTGAAGCTTGAACAGGGTTTTGGGAATTAGGGGAAAGGCATACAGGAAGTCCTGACCCCAATAGAGGAGGAAAGCATCCCTGGCCTGACAACCCTGAGACGGAATTCTGGAACAGAACCGGGAAAGTTTGGCATTCAGCGGACTTGCAAAGAGGTCTATGTCTGGGGTTCCCCAAATTTGAAAATTTTGGCCACCTGGTCTGCGTGGAGAGACCATTCATGTGGAAGCAGAACTCAACTGAGTCTGTCTGCCCAAGAGTTTTGAATGCCTGGAAGATACACCGCAAGGAGATGAATCTCATGCTCTCTGGCAAGGGCCCATAGTCGCAAAGCTTCGTTGCAAAGCGACAGAGAGCCTGTTCTGCCCTGCTTGTTCACGTAGAACATGGCTACTTGATTGTCCGTTTGAACTAGGACTGTCTTGTAGCTGAGCTGGGTGTGCAATACTCGAAGAACAAGGAAAATTGCTCTGAGTTCTAGGAGACTGATGTGTAAATAGGCCTCCTGTGGAGTCCAGGCACCCTGGGTAGAGAGGCCTTGCAGGTGGGCTCCCCAACCCACCTGTGAAGCATCTGTTGTGGCCTGGGGTGGGGGTTGCTGAAAAGGAGACCCCACCAAAAGGTTTTGGGGTGACTGCCACCATTGGAGGGACAAAATAAGGCGATCTGAGTTTGCTCTTTTGTCTGACGCCCGAGTCCACTGAGTGGATAGAGTCCACTGGGCTGCCCTCATATGGAGGCGAGCATAAGGAACCACATGCACGGTGGATGCCATGTGGCTTAGCAACTGTAACATTTCCCGAGCAGTGAGGTGAGGTTTTGGCACTGCTTGGGAAGCTAATTGCACAATGTGAAGGCAGCGGGACTGTGGAAGGTAGGCCCTTGTCTGTCTGGTATCCAGCAGAGCTCCTATAAACGCTAGGGACTGAGTGGGAGCAAGGTTGGATTTTGGGAAGTTTATGACAAGTCCCAAATACTGAAGGATGTGCATTGTGTGAGAGGGGGCAACCCTGGCCTCTCGCTTTGAAGGGGCTCGAATGAGCCAGTCGTCTAAGTAAGAGAAGACAAATATTCCCAGGGTGCAGAGAAATGCTGCCACCACAGCCATGCATTTTATGAACACCCTTGGTGCAGAGGCCAGGCCAAAGGGAAGAACCCTGTATTAGTAGTGCTTCCCTTGAAACAGAAAGCAAAGGAACTTTTGGCGAGTTGGATGGATGAGAACATGAGTGTACGCATCCTTGAGATCTAAAGAACAAAGCCAATCCTGACTCTGAAGGCATGGCAACAGAGCTCCTAGAACCCAGTCTAAAGAATCCTTCCTGGTTTACCACGAGTTTTAGACTGGGTTCTGTTCTTTACGTGGTTTGGTGCTCCCTTGGTGGACCAACAGAGTTCCTAGAGAAATAATTTTGAACTTCTCTTTGAACAGGAATTTGTTCAATTCTCCGAGGTCTAAAATGGGTCTGTGTCCTCCTGTTTTCTTTGGAATAAGGAAATAGGGGGAGTAAAAACCTGTACCCCGTTGGGGAATGGGTACCTCTTCTATTGCCCCTTGAGCAAGGAGCACAGTGACCTCTTGACCTAACTGGTCGTTGAGAGAGGTCTGAGAATTGAACTGTCTTACCATTGTAGGAGGGGGCATGCTGAGGAAATGAAGCTTGTACCCCTCTCTTACAATAGACAGAGTCCAATTTTCTGCTGTTATCTGACCCCAACTGGGGGCAAAATGACATAACCTTCCTGGGATGGTGGAGGGTTCTGTGCCGTTCAGGGCCAGGAAGGCAAAGTTCTCTAGATAGGAGTCAAAGCCCCTGTGGAGGCTGAGTCTGCTGAGCCGGTTGAGGCTTAGCTGCTTTTGTCTTTCTTTGTCTAGGTTGTTGCTGCTGTCCCTTTTGGGCAGACTGACCTAAACGATGCCCTTGTTGGGTATAGGAGGGATAAAACTTCTTCTTTTTACTGAAGAATGGTTTCTTAGAGGATTTTTTCCTCGCAGGATCAGATGTAGATTTATGTTTATGTTTATTTAGACAATCTATCCAAAGTGATATTGTCAGCATCTATCTCATTAGCTTTTTCCTGCCAATTCTTGCCAAAGAGATTCTCTCCTGTGCAAGGAATATTCTCTAGTTTATCCTGTACCCAAATTTCCAAGTCAGATGCCTGGAGCCAGGAAATCCTACGTGCACCTATGGCAATGACAGAGGTTCTGCTTATGCACTCAAAGCAAAGGCTGCACGATTCACAAACTTGGAAACATCTTGGGCATGTTTGACAAGGGCGAGGTAATCTTACCTCTTATCAGGAAGGAGAGGGCTCATAAGCTCTAAATCTCCTGTGACCTCCTTAAGGAACATTCCCATATATAAGATATAGGAACAGATCCTAGCAGAAAGCATGGAAGCCTGGAAGGATTGACGTCCAAAGGCGTCAAGAGTCCTACACTCACGTCCTGGAGGATTAGATGCATGCCTTTTTGCACTCTTTATCCTTCTCATAGCTGATTCCACCACCATGGAATGGTGGTGGTAATTGAGTCTTCTGAAACCCAGGACAAGGAGGAACTCGATACTTGGTGTCGAGTCTTCGAGAGTGAGGAGATGTGGTTAGAGGTGTTTCCCACATTCTTAACATGAGATCATGCAAGATCTCATGAATAGGTAAGGTAGCTGCCTCCTTGGGAGCTTTAGGGTATTGCAGGATTTCTAATTCCTTTGCCCTAGGCTCTTTTTCTGGAGCCACTGTGATGGAAAGACCTTGAGCCACATCTCAGATAAAATCCTGAAAGGACATATCCTATGGTGGAGACATCCTACGCTGAGGAGAAGAGGAATCCTCAGGAAGAAGTACTCGGGATCGGCAGAGCTTTCAGTCTTCAGACTCATCCGAGAATTCGAAATATCTCCGATCCGGGTGATCGTGCAAGGCACGGTACTGGTACCAATCGAAGTCAGCATCAGAATGGTCCGGTACCGACTTGTCGATGCCGGATAGACACGCATGACTCGGTCCCGGTAGAATACCTGCCGATGTCGATGCAGTCGGTGCCGGTACCGGTTGAATTGTCTGAAGCGGTTTCAGGGGCATCGAGGCCGTGAGAAGAGCCGCCAGACTGCGTTCAATAGCCAAGAATCTCTGGTCTATCGACGCTGCCGATGCTTGGGTATTGGTACCAGATGAAGCGGCCGGTACCCCAGAGCATGGCACCAGTAGTTCTGCCGAGGTTGAAGCCTCGAGAACATCCTGGAGCCCCGTTAGTGCTTTGGAAGCCGAAGCCTCCACCCGGGGTAATTTTGCTGGTGAAAGTCCCTCAAGGGCAATGCCAGAGGCATCTCGATGTCGAGAAGGAGATCTACCCTTTGAGGAATGGCTAGATTTATGTTTAGTTACCTGAGATCCATGGGAGGAAGACGAAGCCCTGGAAGACATCGATGCCACTGAAGCTGCATCGGAGGGAAAAAGGGTGCTAAGTTTAGCAGCTCGGTTTTGCCAGCCCCTTTGACATCATCCCACAGGCAAGACACTCAGAAATAGAGTGGTCAGGACCTAAACATTTGAGGCACCACTCATGGGTGTCGGTGACAGAGATGGTACTGCCACACTTAGAACACACTTTAAAACCCAAAGCGGGTTTTTCCATTTTGAAGGAAAAAGTTGAGCCTAGTGCCCAAAATGGTGCGTGGCACCTGAAGAGAAAATTACTAGAAAGACTCCAGAAGAAACTGGTTTTTTTTTTTTTTTAGAAGAAAAGAAAGAAGAACTGGCAGTACCGGTGTAGCGCTGAGGGAAGGCAGACGCGACCACAAAAAAGAATAAAAGGGATTTTTTTTCTGCGGTGACAGGATGTGTGACCTGTTGGCTCCGCGGAAAATGAAGAACTGGAGAGGGACAGTTGGGAAAGGCGGGAAGGCAGCACGCAGGCGCTGTGGGATGCTCCCAAAAGCTTTCTTATTGGACGCTGAGGAGCGTTCCCGCGCAGGCTCTGTCGGTACCGAAGATACCCATATGTGAAGATTACATTCCTTCTTGTTCTTGGAGATACGTAGATCAATTGTTTACGTTATCAGAATATAGAAACACTAGGGGACATGCAATGAAGCTACAGGGTAACCAATTTAAGACTAATAAGAGAAAATATTTTTTTCACTCAACATGTAATCAAACTCTGGAATTTGTTACTGGAGGATGTAGTAAAAGCTGTTAGTGTAGCTGGGTTTAAAAAAGGTTTGGACAAGTTCCTGGAGGAAAGGTCCATAAACCATTATTAAAAGGGACCCAGGATATCGCTGCTTGACCCAATACAAGCATTGAGGAACCTGTGTCTTTTGGGGATACTGCTAGGTACTTATGACCTAGATTGGCCACTATTGGAAACAGGATTCTGGTCTTGATGGACCTTGGTCTGACCCAGTTTGGCATCTCTGATCGTACCACAGTCCTTTCTCCCTCAAATAAGTCGTCAACTCCCTCTGCGTCGCTCCAGGGTGCCTCGGGAGAGATCATTAAAGACTTCTACTTCACATTTCTCCCAAGCAATGCGGCCATACTTCCTTGGCACATTCAGTATCATTTCTTTAACGGGGAAAGAGCTCAGACATACAATGACATCACGCAGCTGCTTGTGTCTCTGTGCTCCTAAACTCTGGTGTGCTCTCTCCACCCCCACTTAGTCTACTATTTCTTCTTCGCCTCCCTCCAATCTCAAGATATGAAGAAACAACCGCTGCACCACTTGATAACAATCTTTAAAATTATCTGTCTCTGAAATCCCTTTGATACCTAGGTTACTCTGCCGTGCATGATTCTCAACCTCTTTGAGCTTCTCCCTTGGCTCCTTCTGCTGGGCCTTAAGCATGCTCTGCTCCTCTGCCATTTCCTGCAGCCCCCACTTCATGGCTTTCCACGTGCTCCTCCATTTCTTCCACACATTGGCTCAAGGATCCCAAATCCTGTGGTATATTCAGCAGTCTCTTTCAAATCTTTCCTCATCACTTTCAAATCCTTCTGAATCTCTCTTTTAAAAAAGTGTGCAGCCAGGACTTCATATCAGCCCCCTCTTGTTCTCCCCCACTCGCCACCTTCTCTTCCTCCAAGTTCTCCATTTCTCCGGCCTCCACCGAATTCACTGCTGCTGCCGTCTCCTGTCTTGCGTATGCTGATTGAAACCCCGCCAACATCTTTCTTATCGACAATGTGAGGTTGGTGGGCTGACTCCCGTCCACTGTGCTGCTTGGGGAACTGCTTATTTTTGCTGAAATATGTGGAATTTGGTCAGAGCTCGGCTAGACAGCTGCCATTAGCTCCGTGACATCACCAGAAGTCTCAGCTTTATAGTCTCTTAAATCTATTAAAGGGAAGGAGGTGCCCATATTCAATTTCAGGTGCGACTGGTTTTCCTCATCAGGAATACATCAATTAAGGATCTGAGACTAATTAATCTTGATGTGAAAAAAGTCCATTAAACGTATTAGGTATGCAATGCAATGTGTGCCTTTGAGTCAGTCCTGACTCCTGGTGACCCAGTATAATTGTATTAATATAAGTATCCCCAGCAAACTTCAGTAAACAACTTAAATACCTAAACAAAACCTTAAAACTAAGATGCAGACAGCAGTCCAGCAATAAGATGGCGGCTTTCCAGTCTTTTGCATTGAGTGTCACATGTATGATTTTCTTCTATTTGGTGAGGGATCTTAGGTGTGCACTAGATGAAAGGAGCTCTTTACTCTCAGGGAACGAGTCCGATCTCTGGAGGCTAGAATAGCAGATTTGGATCATATAAGTAAGACAGACAGTTATACAGACGAGACCTATAGGGACATAGTACTGAAGTCTACCCCCAGTCTAGCAGCCTCCTTGTTGCTCTCTTGTCATGTGACCTCTCTCCTCCATGGCATCACCCTGATGTAGCAGGAAGAGATCCTGTAACTAGGACCTGTCCCCCAGGTGATGTAAAACCTTCTCACACCGAGGGGGTTTCTCCAGAACCATGTGCCCAAGAGGGAAGAGTTAGGACAGACATTATAGTTTGGTGATTTGATCATCAGGCATGTAGTTATCTGGGTGGCTAGTGAACATGAGGATCGTCTGGTAACATGCTTGCCTGCTGCAAAGCTAATTGACCTTGTGCACCACCTGTACAAGGTTTTAGATAGCGCTGGGCAGAGTCTGCTTTCTTGGTACACGTTAGGTACCAATGACATAGGAAAGTGTGGTAGGGAGGTTCTGGAGGCCACATTTAGGCTTTTAGATAGGAAGCTGAAATCCAGAACTTCCAGGGAAGCATTTTCAGAAATGCTTCCCATTCCACGTGCAGGACCCAAAAGGCAGGCAGAGCTCCAGAGTCTCAAAGCGTGGATGAGATGATAGTAGAAGGAAGAGGGTTTTGGATTTGTTAGGAAGTGGGCATCATTCTGGGAAAGGAGGGGCTTTTCCGAAAGGATGGGCTTCACCTTAACCAGGACGGGACCAGGCTGCTGGAATTAACCTTTAAAAAGGAGAGAGAGGTTTCCAGTGACATCAGCGGATCAGATGGTGGCGAGCTAGAGGAGCTCCGCCGCCATAGCCTGCCGAAAGGGCAAAAAAAGAAAGAGTGTAAAATGCAGGAAGGAAGTAGGGAAAGCTGGGGGCAGTGAGGCAGTAATCCCACCAAAGTACGCGGAAGCGAGAGCGGGAAGCGCACCCCCCCAGCACAAGAAGCCGCGGCGGAGAGATGAGACGGGCCGCTGAGCCGCGTGGCAAAGAAGGCTAGCGGACGTGGAGGCATTGGGGAAAGTGACAGCAAGAGGAGGGCCGCGGAGAGCAGGCGGAGAGAAGAGCTGGGGCAAGCGCAAGAGGATCCAGCACAAGGTCGTGAAGTGGACATGAGCCGCGGCATATCCCTGCGGCCTGCAGAGTGCAGTGAGAGCTGTTAGGGGAGAGCGGAGAAGGCCGGGGAGCACCGACAGTCAGGAAGGATGACTAGACGGGAGCCTGTGTCAGAACGCGGTGATCTGGAGTGGCAGAGAGAGGAGGAGGTGCAACTTGGAGGTGAGCTGGATGCAGGGCAGCAGCTGAGCCCGGGAAGAGTGGCTCAGGTGGCGGGCTGAGGCCGAAGGGTGCATCCGAGCCTGAAAGAACGCAGCAGAGGGAACTGCTGAGAGCAAGCTGTACAGCTAAGCCAGCAGCAGGAAGAGAAGGAGGGGAGATAGAACTACCAGGTCGCCCAGTGAGCGCCAGGGCTGAAGGAGCACTAGAACAGCGACAGAGCGGGGCAGCCCAAGAAGGCATGCGGTAGGCCACGGCGAGGGAGGACCAGCAAGCCAGAGCAGAGACTGTGGTAGAGCGCAGTGGACCTACAGTGAGACAGAACCGTACAGGAGGAACAGCAGTGCCACAATCAGAGGGAAGGGGCTGAGGCTCTATCTACTGCTTGAACAGCACCTGTCTGTCCTAACTCTTCCCTCGTGGGCACATGGATCTGGAGAAACCCCCTCGGTGTGAGAAGGTTTTACATCACCTGGGGGGACAGGTCCTAGTTACAGGATCTCTCCCTGCTACACCAGGGTGATGCCATGGAGGAGAGAGGTCACATGTTAGTGTAGCTGGGTTTAAAAAAGGTTTGGACAAGTTCCTGGAGGAAAGGTCCATAAACCATTATTAAGAAGGGACCCAGGATATCAATGCTTGACCCAGTACAAGCATTGCGGAACCTGTGTCTTTTGGGGAAACTGCTAGGTACGTATGACCTAGATTGGCCACTGTTGGAAACAGGATACTGGGCTTGATGGACCTTGGTCTGACCCAGTATGGCATATCTTATGTTCTTATGTTCTAATAGCAGAAGTTCTGCTGATGCATTCAAAGCAGTCAAAGGCTGCACGATTTACAAACTTGGAAACGTCTTGAGCATGCTCGACAAGAGTAAGGAAGTCTTTTCGTTTGTCATCAGGGAGAAGGGGGCTCATAAGCTCCATGTCTCCTGTGACTTCTTTGAGGAACATTCCCATATATAAAATATATGAGCTGATCCTAGCTGAAAGCATGGAAGCCTGACATGTTCGACGCCCAAAGGCGTCAAGAGTCCTGTATTCACAACCTGGAGGATTGGATGCATGTCTTTTTGCACTTTTCATCCTACACATGGCTGATTCCACTACCGTTGAATGGTTTTGGCAGCTGAGTCTTTTGAAAACCAGGACATGGTGGAACTCGATACATGGTATCGAGTCTCCTAGAATGAGGAGATGTGATGAGGAGTTTCCCACATTTTGAGCATCAAATCATGAAAGAATTTCATGAATGGGCAGGGTAGCTGCCTCTTTGGGAGCCTTAGGATACTGGAGTATTTCCAATTCCTTTGCTCTAGGTTCTTTTTCAGGAGCTACCGTGATTGATAGGCTTCGGGCCACATCACAAATAAAATCCTAAAAAGATATGTCCTCAGGAGAGGACATTCTGCGTTGAGAAGGAGTCTTCCGGAAGAAGTACTCTGGTACCGACAGAGTTATCAGAGTCATCGGAATCGGAAGATTCGAAGCATCTCTGATCCCGATGTTCATGCAAAGCACGGTAACGGTATCGATCGAAGTCAGCACCGAGTTGGTCCGGTACTGATCTGTTGATGCCCGAAAAAGTCGGCATGGGCAGAATTCCCACCGAGGCCGGTACCGTTGGTGCTGGTACCGGCACCGGTGCCCGTTGAACCATCGGTAGCAGTGTCAACGGTATCTCAGCTGTAAGGAGAGCTGCAAGACTGCGTTCGATAGCGAGGAATCTCTGGTCTATCAATGCTGCCGATGCTTGGGTGTCGATACCAGTAAAAGCGGCCAGAACCTGAGCATGGCATCAATAGTTCTTCCGAGGTCGAGGCCTCGAGAACATCCTAGAGCCCCATTAGTGCTTCGGAGGCCGAAGCCTCCCGCCGGGGCTGTTTTGCCGGTATAGTTTCCTCGAAGGCAATGCCAATGGCTTCTCGATGCTTAAAAGGAGATCTACCCACTGAGGACCGGCTCTTATGTTTAGTTACCTGAGATACATGGGAGGAAGACAAGGCTCTGGAAGACGTCGATGCAATGGACCTCGCATCTGAAGAAGAAAAAAAAAAAAAAAAAAGGGTACCGAGCTTTGCAGCCCGGTTCTGTCTTCCTTTTTTAGTCATCCCCATACAAGAGGAACACTCCGATGGAGAATGGTCAGGGCCTAAACATTTGAGACACCAGTCATGGGTGTCGGTGACGGAAATGGTACCGCCACACTTAGTACATTTTTTTTTTTTTTTAAACCACTAGCTGGCTTTTCCATTTTTCAGGAAAATGGGGCCTAATGCCCACAATGGTGCCTAGCACCAAAAGGAAAACGTTTCTGAAGAGAAACACTTCAGAAGTATATATAATTTTTTTTTTTGGAAAAGAAGAAAAGAGAACTGGCGGTACCGGTAGGCGTCGAGCAAAGGCAGGCGTGACCACAAGAAAAACAAGTTTAAAGAAGAAATTTTCTGCGGTGACAGGGTATGTGACCTGTCGGCTCCATGGAAAACGAAGAACTGAAGAGGGACAGTTGGAAAGGCGGGAAGGCAGCACGCATGTGCTGAGGGATGCTCCCAAAAGCGTTCCTATTGGACGCTAGGGAGCGTTCCCGCGCAGGCTCCGTCGGTACCGACGATACCTATATGTGAAGACTACATTCCTGCTTGTTCCTGGAGAGTGGCATATCTTGTGCTCTTAAGTAAGAGTGAAGTTCATTCATGTTATGGTATGCCCAAAATGAACCTGGTAAAAATCCTGCACTCTGATTCTGAAACAATATACTCTGTACCCATAGTAGCCTCCACCCCCCCCCAACCTCAACAGTGGATGCAGACCAGAGCTGTTATTTCTGCTATTAAACATTTATATAGCATTACAGGGGGTATACAATGCTTTCTGAATACATACAGTGGAAGAGTTAGTCACCACTCAATGGATTTTATAGTCAGACACGGAGGACAGACGCAGGCTGAAAAGAGATGAACAGTAAGGAAGAAATATGGATCATTAGTGTAGCCATGGCTTTAGTCCAGCATTTCCTCTTTTTTCCTTCTTTCCTACTGCCCAACAGCAGAATATTAGGGTGTAGGCGAATCTGTAGGAGATTCTGAAATAGGGCTTACTTCCATATGGAAAAAGACAGTGACTACTACTTTTGTTATACATAAAAAACATGACAGAAGGCACTCTTTAGCATGTAGAGATGGCTATTTGGTTAAGATAGCCTCTGTATTTAGAGAGAGATGAGAGAGGTATTTTCTCTTATTAGTCTTAAATAGTTTACCCTGTAGCATGGAATACAGCTGGTTTGGGCTTCCAAGATAGTATTTTTAAACACCACTCATGATTGATGTAAATCTTTAACCTTTGCAACTGCTCCTTTTAGTTTTTTCTCAACTAATCTTTCTGCAGGGTCACATTCCACCTTGAAGTGATGTGTGCGCCCGATTGCTGCTGTTGGGTCGTATTCCATCTCACCCCTTTCTGTCCTTTCACACCTCCCTCTAGCTTTATGGAAAGTCATAGCATCTGTAACCTTACTCAGCTGTCTGTAATGGGATTTCTGAAGTCACCACCACGGCCAGGAGGAAGAGTGTCCAAGGACAAGACTGGGCATCTCTGCATGCCTCCATTGTGCATATAAACATGTGCATAGCAGCACAGATTACAGATGCAGCAAACTAGCTGTGATACAAATCTGACGCTGAAAACAAAGAGTTCAGGAAGTGCAGTACTGACCCTGTGGACCAGGTGCTGTGTGACCTACCCAACATTCAGGGTGGCCTCCACAACTGGTTGGTAAGAATCTCTGGTGCAGTTCTGTTCATGAAGGCCACAATGCCTCTGTGCAATCATGGTGTCATGTGAAGGATCACAGTCTATAGTCCTTTGTGAGGCCAGTGTACCACCCATGTGAAAGGTGGTACACACTGGACCTTGTCTTTGCCCCACAGAATACAGGCAACACAATAAACACTACTATACTCTCCAACACTGCAGTCCCATGGTCCGACCACAGGTTAATCATTTTTGAAATATTACTGCAAAACAAACCCCAGAACAAAGCCGATAAGTCCAACAATACCACAAAAACAGCACCACGTAAGTTCCATGCCTTTGACAAAGACGCGATCCTCGACCAAACTCGCTCACTCCTCGACTTGACATCCATCGACCCTGATGAGTTGGTATCTGCCTGGAATGAAAAGTTCACTGCTATTGCTCTGCGACCACCATCAAACAATCTAACTAAGAAAAGAACCTCTGCAGCCTGGTACTCCGCTGAACTTAGAGAGTCATTAACCTGCCTAAGAAAAATGGAAAGACGCTGGCGCAGAACACAGATGATCTAAAAGCATGCAATGTGCAACTGGAAAAACACCACCAAGCAATATCCGAGAGCATAAAAAGATTCCACATAGACACACTAAAGCGGTCCCTAAACAAACCATACGACCTATTCACCCTGGTAAAGAACCTAATAAAAGAGCCAGCACCTGAGAAACCTAGCCTGATCCATCTTCAAGTCTTCGCTGACCTCTTACAAACGAAGCTGTGCCAGACCAATAAGTTCACTGCTCCCAACACTCCAGGATCACTAGCACCACTGTCCATTTTTTCCAAGCCATCTAAAAAACAAATTGAAGATATAATCGCCGGAATCAACACAACCATTGCACAAACCGACCCTTGCCCGGTGTTCTGGATAAGAGAGCTATGATCGACTGTCAGCCCTTTTCTATCCAAGCTAATGGACTGCTCCTTCACAAATGGGATCTTTCCCCAATCCCTCAAAACGTACCTCTATCAGGCCACTACTAAAGAACAGTAAGCTTGACCCTAAGAAGCCAGACTTATATAGGCAGATATCAAGCATCCCACTCTTGGCGAAAATCATCGAAAAAAGAAGTTCAAACACAAATCCAAAAACATATTGATGCTTCTGCCCCACTTGATTCATGTCAGCATGGTTTTAGAGCTGCTCACGGCGTGGAGACTCTCCTCACCATCCTCTTCAGTACCTCCTCTCTCCTGCTCCCTCTCCGTGCTCCCCGATCGGGGTAGAGCACACCTGAGCGGGACGTAGCCACCTGCCCCGCTCAGGAGCCTCCGGCCCAATCGGGGTTGTGGGAGGCGGAGCCCAACAAGATTGAAAAGAACACCGCCGTCCAGCAGGCCCGCGCCTGAGGGCCTCGCCAGAGGGCCCTTTGGCGCGGCCCTTAGGCAGTGGCCCACACCGAGGCACCCACACTTCTCGTCTACGCTCCAAAGAAATCATTCTCTATGACAACCAGGCAGCTTGAGCTCCCCTGGCACTGAGCTCGCTCTCCACCAGCTACTGCGCCTCCACTGAACACTAAAGAAGAACCACGCTCCTGCAACAAAATAGACCTCCTATCCTACAAGCCAACACCGAGCAAACCTCCCGTTGCAACCAGGTAGAAAAGCAAAGCATTGCTAAATCATATCAACCCTGTGTTTAAGCCATAAAACTATAACTGACTCATACCACTCAGGATTAACTACCTAGATAATATTGTCCCACATGTTATTACTTACTGCATTTAATAACCAATGGTTGCTTGTATCTAGATACATCTAGCCACAGTTGCTAAATTGTGTCCAATGCCTTAACTTAAAATTGTTACATTGTTTCTGCTGCTTGTCCATTGATCCAACTTAAAAAATGTTACATTGTTCCTGCTGATCAATTACCAGCTCCCTACATTACTAACATCACTCCACAAACGTGTCTATAAAAAGCATTTCGCTCCCACACGTCAGCAACCATGACCATACCGGCCATAGCGTTAGTTTGCCTACTCTCCAGTGTATTTTACGAAGCCAACTCACTCTCCCAAAATCACTTCCAGATCACTTCACTACACAGCACAAACAAAAAACACTTCCACAGCTCTCACCAACATCCACATAACCCTCACCATAAGAGAGACTCTCACCTACTACATATAGCAATAGACCAAACATCCAACACAAAACACAACTGACCTGTTCCTCAACAAGAAGGACTCAGATGTGCCCTCATAAACGCTAGATCTGCACGCAAGAAGTGGCCAGCCATCTCAGACCTAATAATCAAACGAAACCTAGACATTTTATTGGTTACAGAAACTTGGTTCTCAGAATCCGACTCAGTTATAATAAACCAACTCACACCACCTAATTACTCCAGCTACACATGTAATAGAGCAAATAAAAGAGGAGGAGGTGTCGCCATTATAGCAAAGACTGACCTCCAATATCGCACAATCACAGCCAAGAGCACAAAACAATTAGACACCATCTCAATATACAACAATTACAATACCATCAACCTTATATATATGTCACCAAACTCAACATCTGAAGAATTATCCAGCGTAATTGACTTAGCCTGCAACCCAGTACACCCAGAGAAACCTAACTGGCTGATGGGCGACTTCAATCTCACGTCCATACAAACCGCCCTTTCTAACTCATTCTTAGACGCAATGAAAAACCTCAACTACAACCAACTCATAAACCAACCCACTCATCAACATGGCAATGTGCTCGACCTTGTCTTCGCTCCGCCCACCTACGCATCCATGAATGATAGTTTTGACCTATCCATCACTCCGGTCCCATGGTCAGATCATAACCTGATAACATTCACAATACCAGCATATCAAGACCCATTCACCGATACAACGAAAAGGTCACCAACAAACGTCACTCGCTTCAAACTCCTCAACGAAGAAGAAATCAAGAAACACATACTTCCAAAACTCAATCAACCTTCCTCCAACATAAATGACATGGTCACCACATGGAATGAAACCATCAACCAATACGCCATACTACTGCCAGCCCGCAAAAACCCAACAACCAATAATAATATAGTGAAAAGACCATCTGCACCATGGTTCTCCCAAGAACTAAGGAAATCTCTTACTATCTTGAGGAAGCTTGAAAGAAAGTGGCGCAAATCTCATAACCCAACAGATAAAAAAATATACTTAACCCACCTGCGAGACCATCGTGAAGCAATATGGGACACAAGAAAAACCTACCACTCTGAACTCCTCAACTGCTCTCTAAACAAACCTCGGGAGCTCTTCAATCTAGTAAAGTCACTAACTACAGAACCGTCACCACCTCAACAGGAACCCATACACCCTCAGAAGTATGCCAACTTTATACAATCTAAAGCCATCAGAACAACAATTTCTTCATCCCCAAGTCCCCCCCAGCAACAAGCTTGAAATCTCCCACTCCTTCAACTCTCATCGCCTTCAGCAAAATGCATTGAAGACATCATCATCAAAATGAATACCACCACAGCACCTAACGACCCTTGCCCAGCACACTGGATAAGAGCTATGCGATCCGACTTTAGCCCAGTCATAGCAGAAATAATAAAGATGTCCTTCTCAACAGGCATCTTCCCATCGGCCCTAAAGCAGACCTCCATAAGACCGCTACTAAAGAACAATCATCTAGACCCAACAAGAGAAGATTCATACCGCCCGATATCTAGTATACCGCTACTATCCAAAATAATTGAGAAAGTAACCAACAATCAGATCCAACAACACATAGACACCTCCTCACCGCTTGACCCCTGTCAGCACGGATTCAGGGAAGCCCACGGAGTAGAGACACTGCTGACCACATTAACCAACACACTCATCAGCGGGTTGGACAACATCAAAAAGGGCTTTGCACTAATATTCCT
Source organism: Ichthyophis bannanicus (assembly GCA_033557465.1). Lineage (NCBI taxonomy): Eukaryota > Metazoa > Chordata > Amphibia > Gymnophiona > Ichthyophiidae > Ichthyophis > Ichthyophis bannanicus. The sequence goes on from CM066040.1 coordinate 34,466,855, forward strand.
CGACATATCTGCAGCATTTGACTCTGTGGACCATGAAATACTACTAACACGTCTATATGACAAGGGAATCCACGGGCTGGCATGGGAATGGTGTAAATCATACCTGGAAGATTGCTTGCAACACGTCAGGACCGTTGCTGGTACCTCAGAACCTTTCCAGTTAAAACAAGGAGTACCTCAGGGCTCATCGCTATCAGCGCTACTATTTAACATTTACATGCAGCCTCTATGCGAGATCACTCGCTCCTTTGGCATATCCTCGCTGATCTATGCAGACGATGTACTAATATTCACACCAATCAATGTCAAGCTCCCAGATTACACAACACTAGTAGATTGCTTTAATGCAATAGCAGACTGGCTCCTATCCCAGAATATGTGAATAAATTACAAAAAAACTGAGGTACTGATCATCACGAAAAACAGAGAATTCTCACCACCTGAGACCCTAAAAGTACGAGACGCAGACCTCCCAATCAAGCCCTCCATAAAATACCTCGGAGTAATACTGGACCATCGACTGGACTTCAAAGAACATATCAACCGCACGGTGAAAACCATTTATTTCAAGATAAGGACCCTGCGCCACCTGAAAAATATGCTCGACCCAGACAGCTTCAGAACTATATTCCAAACCATAGTCACACCCCACTTCGACTATGCGAACATAATACTCCATGGTCTCCCAAAAAACACCCTAAATACATTGCAACTGGCTATGAACGCCGCAGCCCGTGTCCTAGACAGTGCTTCAAAGAGCGATCATATAACACCCATCCTAAAGGAGGTTCACTGGCTCCCCATAAAATGCAGAACAACATATAAAGCCCTTCTCATGACCTTTAAAGCGATAAATACTATAGCCCCCTCATCAATCTCAAAACTCCTCCATCACTCTCCCAACATCAGATCCAGGAGGTCAGCAGCGGCAAATACCCTAGTTATACCACCTGAGGCCACAAAATGCAAACGTTCAACAACAGACAGGGCTTTCGCGTACTACGCACCCAGATGTTGGAACAACCTACCTCCCAACATTAGAGCAATTACTGACCTCAAGCAATTCAGAAAAGCCATAAAGCACAACCTCTTCATTCTCCATTTCCAAAGCGCATCACCAACCCCCTAACACTCACAGTAAAATTGTAAATACCCTATTTACTCAAGATGTTAATAAGAAATTCTATTCTTTGTATATAGGTTTTTTACAAATATGTACAAAGTTTCCCAAAGTTATAATCCCAGTTGAACTCTCCTGTTATATGTATACTCACCACAGCCTGTTGCTTGCAATGAGTATTCCTGTTTTAATGTAAACCGCGCTGATGAGAAAGAGTGTGGTTTAAAATTGATAACATACCCCAGGGATATGTGTTCATCTTCTTAGACATCGCAGCCGCGTTCGACTCAGTCTGCCATGATCTCCTCCTACACCGCCTCCAGGAGAAGGGGATATGTGACTCTGCACTTAAATGGTGCAAGTCGTATCTCTCCGATAGATGGAAACACGTAAGATCAGGAGAAACAACATCAGAACCTTTCCACCAGAGTCAAGGGGTCCCGCAAGGATCATCTCTCTCTGCACTCATGTTTAATATATATATGCAACCTATCTGCGAGATCATCCGGTCCTTCAAGGTCTGTTGCACGCTGACGATGTTCTCCTATATATGCCATTCACTACTGAGAACCCTGACCTTTCCCCACTGACAGACTGTTTCGATGCAATATCCAGTTGGCTCTAAACGCAAAATCTTCGGATACAACATAAGAAAACTGAAGTCCTTTTCATCACAAGGAACCCAAATTTCATCACTCCTCCTTACTTGAAGGTCCAAGATGCAGAACTTCTGACCAAACCCTCCATCAGGTACCTGGGAGTCACACTTGACCAGCGACTAGACATGAAGACCCATATAAGCAATGTAGCAAGAGCCGTATACCATAAAATCCGATCCCTCAGACACCTATGCTCCCTACTTGAACCAGATGACTTCCGGACAGTGTATCAAGCTCTGGTCTTACCACATATTGACTATGCCAACGCAATATCCCATGGTCTACCACAATCCACTTTGCTTCCATTACAGCTAGCAATGAACTCAGCAGCACGAGTTCTCCAGGGCGCTGCCATGAGGGAACACATGACACCCATCCTGAAACAATTACACTGGCTCCCTATAAAAGGCAGGATCACATTCAAGACCATACTAATGACCTTCAAGATCATAAACGGACTCGCCCCATCTTCCTTATCCAATCTCATACTGATAACCCCCCCTAGTAGATCTAGAAGATCTCATGCCGCCAATAAACTAGTAGTCCCAAAAGAAACGACCAAGTGTTGCCAAAGCACAACGAACAGGGCTTTTAAGCTCGCCGCACCTAAATGCTGGAACACCCTTCCACACAGTATCCGTGATATCACCAATCTAACCCAGTTCAGAAAAGCCGTGAAACATTACCTCTTCCTCTTACATTACCCGGATGACAGCACCACCGATCACTCACCATCCAGCTAGGCAAATCTACGCAAATGTCCAATCAATTCGCATTGTACAGATGTAAATAGTTACCCCTGTTTCTTTCCAAGTTCCTATTCCTGTTATTTGTAAACACAAATCAAGTCATTTGAAATGTGTATGTAAAATGTTCCATGTAAACCGCACTGATGGAAAATAGCACGGTATATAAGAAAATGTAAATAAATAAATAAATGCATGACAAGTCTGAATGTGCAATGCATCATGGGGGATGGTGGGATGAACTAATAGCGGCATACAGACCAGCCCCAAAGGAAGAGTGGCTAGATGTGACCATGGGGTGTGTTCCCAAAATTGGCCTGTCAGCCATGATGGTTGGAGATGTCGGCATGGTATCCCCATGGAGCTCCAAGATGGTATGCAATGGGCCACATGCCTTTCCAACGTGGTCAATGGTCAGTGTCTGAGCAGCTCTGCCCAGATTGCCTTGTGTAGCAGGTCACAAGGGATAATGCATCATGCACATGTGCTGTTACACTGTTTGTCACTGCCCACTACAAACAGCAGACACATGAGAGTGTGTGGTTACTTCGGCCTGTGGAGAATAGTGAAGGGACAGCCACCACCATGATTGCACACGAGATGTAGTCTGCACCAGTGTAGCATGATCAGCTGCGGTATTGTGCATCGCGTACCGCATGTGCACTGCGCACTGCTGTAGCTGGGCCTGAGATGTGCAGTACTATGGCCTCCAAATGTGACTGTAAACCTGCATCCTGTCCTGGGTGTAGCACATTGTTTGCAGGGACCTTCATTATCCCTAATGACTGCCAGTGCTGTGCCTAAATGTTTTGAGGGGTAGTCAAGAGGTTAGAGACCTGCCAACGTAATGTACAGAGAAACGGTTTAGGCTCCATGGCATGTTCAAATGGCGAGAAATACACATGTAGGGTGATGGCTGTAAAGTGTCGAGTGTCTGCATAGACTGATGGACATACAGCAGTATGCTGCTTTGTCAACCAACTGCACTTTGGGTTGGTACACCTGCTATATGTGAACATGCCCTGCTGAGGGCCTGATCACAATTTGCTCGGCTCAAGGGCATTGCAGGGGATGAGATCTGTCCATGTCTCAGATGCACAAAAACTGAATGCAGACATAGCCTAATGGTTGGGTGACCTGCACTGTAAGGAAATGGCCTAGGTTTGAATCTCCGCCAAGTGCATTTGACTGTGCACCACCTACCTTCCATTTTGTTGGTATGTATATTTTATATGCACTGATGATGATCCATGGAACAGGCTGGGCACCAAACTAACTCAGCAACACACCCAAATGACATGTTTCTACTGTGCATTGCTGAAACAGCGTGCCCATGCACATGTGACATGTGTGTCTGGCCTCTGCTGCAGTCCATAGCCACAGTGTCTTCTATGTGAATACAGCAGATGTAGGACACAAGGCATGTACCAAATTGGTACAACACCCCAGAAAGGGGAATGTGCAGCTCTGCCCCAATCCCATGTCTACTGATCATGCAAGCATATTATACCTATGGGCCAGCCACCTGCATGTTCCGACATATAGAAACATAGAAACATAGAAATATGATGACAGAAAAAGACCACATGGCCTATCTAGTCTGTTCTTCCATATCAACAACTATGGGAGCAATATAACGTGTGTGTGTGTCCCCCAGTGGTCAGAGTAACAACCTAGTACACAGAGAATTGAGGGTTCAATCACCACTGGCACTCATTGTGACTGTGGACAAGTCAATTTAACCTCCATTGCTTTGTAAAATTTAAAAAAAAAAAAAAATTGGTAAGCCACCTCCAGTGATACATAGCCCAGAAAACCTAAAGTTAGCTGGGTCACCAGGGGTCTGCACAGAGTTGATGGCACTAAAAAACAACTTAACATAAAATCATATACATAGAATATGGGAATGAATACACCTGACAGGGTCAGGGACAGACACTATGGTCCCATACATGCATGGTACTAATGGAAGGCACCTTGAGCTCACTTAAGACAGCAACATAAGGCCCCTAGTGGCCAGGTAAGGCACCACACTGTACAATAAGGTGCCCTGCTGCAATTTGCCGTAGCAGGTGCTGCCAGCAAGGCACCTTGTAGCTGCCTCATACCTCTGACGTCACCCTGCACGCCGCTAAGACCACCAGGGAACATGGCCACCAGATCCAACAAGCCGCATTTCAGCAAGGCCACCTGCAGGCTCTTTCCATCCTCCAGTGTCCAGCACAATCTGGCACAGATGACGTGTTCCTGGGAGCGTTTAGAGTGGCGCTACAATGCCCAGTCCGAACACCCATGAACAGCAAGTACAAGGAAACAGGTACCACACCCACTTTAACTCAGTGTAGCAGGTTGGGGGAATACAGACAAGACAGTGTAGAATAAATTAGGAGAGAGTTGTTGGGGACATGTACAGTGACTTTTCAAAGTATTCATCCCCTTGATGTTTGTCCTGTTTGGTCACATTACAACCTGTACTGAAATTTGGGAGATAGCACCATGTGTATTACACAACATCACCATGACTTAGAAGGTGCAAAGAATCCCTTAGTTTGTCACTATCATACCTGCAATTATGCAAAGCTATAAAAAAAATGCAAGGTGTGTGCACATGTATGCACTCTCCAAGGTCATTAAGTTGTTGCAAGGCAAAGTCTGATGCGATGACAGTTGCAAGTCTATTGGAGTATATTTCTTTCAGCCTATCACATCTAGCCTCTGGGACTCTACCCAGGGCAAAAATGCTACAACTCCTGAAAGTTAAATGGTTGCATCAGCCCACAGCAGACCACAACCTATGCCAGTGTGTTTGAATTGGAGTGAGGTCAGGGCCTGGACAAGCCCACTGCAATATATTTACATGTTTCCCAATGAAGCAGTTTTAAATGTAGGTCTCTGATCACTGTTGTGCTGGAAGGTGAACCGATGTCCCAGTTACCAAGCTCAGGCAGCGTAAAACAGGTTATTCACAAATATGGGCCTTTATGTAATGGCAACCTGCGTACCAACAATTCTGACCTGCTAGCCTGTCCTTGCTGATGAGAAACATTCCCACAGCATGTTGCTGACACCACCATGTTGCACTGTCAGAAGGTTGTTGGTGGGCTGATGGTAGGTGATGTGCAGGATGGATCTGGGGATCAACTGATCCCCCTTTTCTAACATCTGACCGGTGACCCCTCTCCAATGTGTGTGTGGGGTCCATCACATGTTATTGTACAAACCCTAAAAGTGTGTCCCTCTCAGTTTAACGGTTCCCCCTGAGCAATGGCTGATATTTCTAGCAGAGGCCTCCACAAAGCACCATTCTGTTGTGTCTATGGCCCAAAGTGCTGTTAAAAAACAGATGTTCCCATCTGTGCTGTGGATCCATGCAGCCCAGTCAGCGTGATCTTTGTTGCCCGTGTAGCATCATGGATCAATGCCATCTGTGCCTGGTCTGTGGTCCGCCCTGGTGTCGTGCCACATTATTTCCAGTGTGTTAGCATGGAAGTAAGGTTGGAGTGTGGGATCAGATGTTGTGAAATGTATTCGCAGCTAAACCCTGATTCATAAGTCTGCATAACCTTGTCTGTGATCTGTTTGGAGAGCACAGTGATCTGCATATTGCCTGTGTAGTGGTGTTGCTGAGTCAGGGACCTGTCTAAACAGGTATCGTCATACAGGTAGCAAGTGGCTGATCAGGTGACACAGATTTACTTACTTACTTACTTTATATACCGCGCTATTAAAATCAGTGCGGTTTACAATTGAACCTAGGGGACTGTAATTCCCAAAATGTGTGTGTATGGTGGACATCTGTTTGGAACAGATTGTACATAGGGGTGTCATAGCATGAGGGATGCATACATGTGGCCTTGCAACCTGTCAGTATTGAAGTCATATACAAGGTATGTAATTGCCCCTCCACCTCACCAATGTGGTCAATATTGCCAGAGTCAGGAATTATCAAAATTATCCGCCAAACGCACCCCAGGCTGGGTGTATAAAATCCAATCAGAACAAAATCTGAGGGGGATGAACAGCCTGATAAGGCACTGTACTGCCACATTTGTGAAACCCTGATGAAACTGGTAGAAGGCCAGATAACATAGTGCATGTGCAGATAGAGTGACCCACAACACAGTGCGACACCACTGGCCAGGTGTAGCTACAGGCCATGACTGAACATCTATCACCATTAGGCTTGCTCCCACATGCACCACCATCCATCATATGTAGCTAGCTGCCACACCATGTCAGGAATGAAAACCTGTGGCCCCATGCACATGTTGATGGTGCCAACATGTAGCTATATTTCATAGTCCAGTCCATCAGAATGACGCTCAGAACACATTATTTTCAAATACTATCATTCAACCTAGTCTTAACAAATGGGGATCAATGTTAACGCATACCAAGAAGGGAGACAAGGACTCAGCACCCACGAGCCCAATGTCCTGGCTTAGGAGGATTTGGCCATGGACTAGCTCTATGACAGCATACCCCCCAAAAATGCCCATCAGATGGGATACATATCTATTCATTACAATCAGTATGCCGTTAAACTCAGCACAAACAAAAAGCCATGACAAAAAGTATCATACATATTACATGTAGTACACACATCCCTTATGCCTCAAACCATTACATATGTTGCACATAGCACTCATGCCCTAAACCCTTGCACACATCATATATATACCCAATGTAACCAAGCAACCAGGGTTCGATTCCCATTAGCACTCCTTGTGGCCTTGGGCAAGTCACTTAACCCTCCATTGCCTCGGAAGGCAGGCCTGGCAATCTACTTCCGGTGACACTGCCAAGAAAACGCAGGAGCTTCTGGGTCGCCAGGAGTCAGGACTGACTCGAAGGCACACATTGTATTGCATTTTTATAACACATACAGGCTCTATAATATTGTATATATTACACACTCTCCTAAAGCCACAGCACTTATAATATCTCAACCTAACTTTCACGTCTGAGAAAGCCTTCTCCAGGATGTCACTGAATACCATAAATCTCAGCACACATAATATCATCAACAGATCCCAATGCTGCAACGGACGACCAAATAGCGTTTCACGCTTGCTTCCTCAGGGGAGGGTCCCAGCTGGCATTTCACCAGCAGGTCTCCCCCACCCCAAAGAGGGTCTTGGCTGGCATTTGAATAGTGGGCCACCAGACACAGGGAAACACACTACAACACCTGACAAAACACCAATTAAAAACAAACATTCTCCTCCAAGAGACCTAAACTAAACCCATACCATAGACAATCAAACCTTCCAATGTATCTTCAAGGTCAGCAGCAGTTCACACCACATAGGATCACAATCACTGGCACTGCTGCTAGCCTGTTCCTCAACTTACTAAGTATGCTCATCAGTAACAACTGATATCTGCCAAAGCATCCAATCTGAGCACATCTCTAAAACCAACCGGCCCACCAATCACAGCCTATATTACAGCCACAGCCATTCCCAGCAGGTGTCACTCATTCCCCACCCATGTACCTGTAAGACCATAGACCCACTGCTCTTCCCCAAACCAATACATAACCCCACGTACCTCACACGTTACCAGATTATCATTTAAATAACAGAGGGTTTCTACCCTCCCTCCCTAACAAACATGAACTTCATTCAACATGAGCATTCAGTCCACCTGTACTCTTAGTCCGTAGCAGAAAACGCCAGCATTGTTCACACCTAGCCAGTAATCATCCCTACCAGCCAATCTATCATCTACGTGTTAGCAACACAAATATATCACAGATCATCAAACCTATGGCTTTATTCTAAACAATGTGTGACAATTGGCACTGCCCTGCTTTATCTCCCTGGCCCACTCCTATGTTCACCCATAAGTTTACTGAATGGACATGTCCTTATACCCACATACACCAATGGGCATGGCCATCAAACTATATAAACCACATACATTGAAGCACATGTGTTATAATGCCATAGAACATACGCTGTATCCCTTTACATCACAATGAAATCACCACACAATGAATACTACTCACAAGGAAATAACCCTCTCTCTTCCCTCCCTTGTCCTTCTCCACCTCTCAAATGGGATGGGCACAAGATCTTCTCTGGAGAATGCCCTCTTGACCACATCAATCTGACATGCTGACACGCCAACCCCGTGAGCATTAGAAGATCTATAAAAATGTCACTTTAAAACACCTCTGCATCACCCGACTCAGCAGGGAGTATGGAGTCATGACATGAATATATCCCGTTGTATCACAGTGCCTCTCTGGCCTAGTCTGAAAGTAGAGTAAATTGTCCGGACCATCATACCTGGCCTGCACATATGCTTGTTTAATCACTGAGGGAGGGTATCCCTTGCCATGAACAGCTCCCCCAGGGACCTTGCTTCTGCTGAAATTCACCCAACCGTGCTGACAATATCTATGAAACTGAGAGTAGGGTAACCCCCTCTTGTGAACATGAAAGATGAAGATTAGAGAAATGCAGGAGAGTATGCTTATCTGTAGGCCTCCTAAACAGTGGTAATCCATTCATGCTCACCCCTTCTAACCAGAACATCCAAACATGCAATCTGCTGCTAGACACACACCATCGAAAACCGATTAGTAGCACCACAGTCATTCAGCCAACAATGAAACCAAATCAGGCATGTGAAGGGATTGTCCCACAGCACGAATACACAGATGCTACATCTTAATATGCCGTGCATATGTAGATTCAGGCCCCAACCACCATGTCTCATATGATTACATAAATATGCTTGCAATAGAAGTGGCAAAAAGGTCACCCCCATTGCAACCCGTTCTCAATTTGGGGATAAGATGTACCCATCGATGGTACATCTTATTCCTAAATTGAGAAATATTCTCTTTCAAGGCCAAAGCAGACAAATCCATCAAAAAATGTATATGGGCTTCTCCCAGATCGCCCCTCTGAATCAGTGATGACCGTACCACCTGTATAACCAAATCTTGTGGTATGCTGGTATACAAAGAGGCCACAAATAGGGTCAACAATGGAACCCCAGGCTGTAAGCGAGACTGGCCCCTGTCATCCAAAAGCTGCAAAAAAAAAAAAAGCATTGTATAGCATATGTCTGATCAAATATTATGCAATGGATGTAAAAAGGTCTCAATATAAAATATAGGGGCACAAGCACTGTCCCCCTTGTAGATACCATAGGGTGTCTTGGAGGGTTATGCAAATTCCTATGTATCTTTGGTAACAGATAGAAAACAGCAACCCCCAGGGCACAAACATTCAAAAACAACAACCCCTTCCATGTGATCATACCACTTTCATGGGCCTTCTCAATGAGCACCTCAATATGTGCAATTAAATCTACAGACAACACATATACAGAACTATCACCTCGCTGTCTAGCAGCATCATCCAAATATGTAGCTCTCTCTCACACCACAAGTGCCCCCCCCTCCCCATTATCAGTCTGTTGATTGACTGTCTTTCATCTCCTGTAACCCTTTCAGGATCTGCCGCTCAGTAGTTGACAACGTCCACAGCAATTTCGTACATGAAGAGTTCACTAAAGTGGCCACATCCCTAGACACTAATGTTTGAAAAACCTCCACAGCTGAAAGTGGTGGTCCCAGAAGGATCCTAGATGATGGCAAGTAACATTCGTATCTCAAAATCAGTCATAACCTAATGCCCTTCAGCAGAAGCCACCTCCAGCACCATCTCACATACAATGCCTGTCCCAGTGCCGATAAACATTGCTCAAATATGAAGTCTGTAAGAAAGGTACCTGATCAAGATGAAACCGAAAGGAGTCAAATCGTATCGTGGACACCAATGATCATCCTTTATGTAAAGCATGAATGTGTTGCAGGGTGAGCACAACTCCCTATAACCTCACCATTAAAGATCGCTCTGTTCCTGGGAACTTGTCCAATACCGTCGTCGTATCACCAGCAGTTTTACTTCCTAACTGTGTGCCAGTGAGAACGTCTGTCGCCTTCCATGGCCGGCCTCCATAAATGAATCATTCCCTCATGATCTGTTGTCCACCCTGGAGAATTCATCAGAGGTGTCCCCAAATTTCATGCGCCAGTGTATTTCACTGTATCTGGTGACCTACTGTTAGCATCAGTTGCAACACTGGGATAAAGTTGATGGTATTACAAGTGTAGAGATATCTGGTATGCAATGTTACCTGTGATAGAGTCACTCAAGGCATAAGGGATATTTGGAGATGTTATAGGTGCTGAAGCTTTAGGGGTGTGTACACAATATCATACAGTCTGGTACATGCAACATATATACACAATGTGTATCTTTATGATTGGTTCAAGGGTTTCAGGCAAGATGGCCATGGGCAAGATATGTAATGGTCTGAAGCATAATGGTTGTGTGTGATATGTAAGACATCTCTCGTCATGCCTCTCTGTCTGGGAAGAGTTTAAAAGCAGACCGATTGTACCAAATAGATATGTATCACGGCTGAGGGTGATTTTCTGGAACCATAATGTCATCGTGTCAGTCCATGGCCTAAATATCCTAAGGTGGGACAGTGAGATCATGGGTGCCGAGTTCCTTTGTCTCCCCTTCTTGAAGTGAGTTAGGAATTAACCTCACCTGTCAAGGAAAGGTAGAATGATGTTAGACTTGAATTTGAATATGTAGCTATACAGCCTGATTCTGACCCGCATGTATATTCCCTTTGGGCGTCCAGTCTAAGCCGGACGTACAAAGGGGAGCACGATTCCGATCCCATGGGGCACATATAGCCCCGTGAATTATAATTGCAATCAGGCCGGCACATGTACAGGCACTGCCCGGATAGCTCAGTTAGGCTTTTCAATGGAGCTGCAGTGTGATGACGTCATGATGCATGGGACCACGGCTCCATTTAAAAGCTGCGATGCTGGCTTCCAGAAACTAAAGTTTATTCCCCGCAGCCCAACCCCCGATCTGGCCTCCTAAGGCCAGGGTCGGGCTGCGGGGAATAAACCCTGGCCCCCCAACAGCTTCTGTGCCCCAGGCCGCAAACAACAACACATCCAGGAAAGTTAGTCCAGGGCCATGGTGAGACCGCACCTTGAATATTGTGTGCAATTCTGGTCGCCGTATCTTAAAAAGGATATAGCGTTATTAGAAAAGGTTCAGAGAAGAGCCACCAAAATGGTGAAGGGGATGGAAGGATACTCCTATGAAGAAAGGCTAAAAAGGTTAGGGCTCTTTAACCTGGAAAAGAGACGGCTGAGGGGAGATATGATAGAAGTCTATAAATTAATGAACGGAGTGGAACGGGTAAACATAGATCAATTGTTTACGTTATCAGAATATAGAAAGACTAGGGGACATGCAATGAAGCTACAGGGTAAACTATTTAAGACTAATAAAAGAAAATATTTTTTCACTCAACGTGTAATCAAACTCTGGAATTTGTTACCTGAGGATGTAGTAAAGGCTGTTAGTGTAGCTGGGTTTAAAAAAAGGTTTGGACAAGTCCCTGGAGGAAAGGTCCATAAACCATTATTAAGAAGGAATCCAGAATATCAATGCTTGACCCAGTACAAGCATCGCGGAACCTGTGTCTTTTGGGGAAACTTCTAGATACGTATGACCTAGATTGGCCACTGTTGGAAACAGGATACTGGGCTTGATGGACCTTGGTCTGACCCAGTATGGCATATCTTATGTTCTTATGGCCAGCGACCGCCCACTGCCTTCCCATTCTCTGCCCCTGGGCAGCCCATTCCCCACCCCCGACTAGCTTCTCCGCACAACAGAATGACCCCCATAGGCTATACACCACCCATACCTCACCTGAGAGACCACTAAGAGGGTAGTGAAACAGACAGGGGCCACAGAGATTTGTTACAGAACATGTAAGGATAGTCCACATCATCAGAACACACATGCACAGCATGTGTTGAAACAATGTTGTGGGACAGGGCCAGGGTGTAAGCACAACAGTGTCGAGCAACTAGGCCATGTACCCTTTCACACTGGCCCCTCACAGTGTTCTGTAAAAACACAGCCAACAGCACATAAGTAGGAGCCAAGGCAGATGGCCAAATGTGGCAATATGTGTGTCTCAACCACATGCCTGTGATGCCATGAGGGTTGTGCCCAGTGTTGAATGTTGTGCTGCTCTTAGGGGGGAGGTAATGTACAACCTCAAAGGGTCTGGTCAGCTGCAGCCTGCAACCATCATATTGTGACATACCACATACCCATGCCGGGCTGCTGTTGTGTCACATGTGGAATGAGTGGAAGGGCACCGATGCCATGTAGCCCCATTCCCTCAGGTGGAGGAACTGCAGAAAAAAGGCCGGGAGCTGCACCGGAATTGGCCAGAGTTTCTCTGCAGGGAGCTGGGGCAGCTGCAGATGGTGAGAAATGTAGCATGTGTGTGGCACAACAGCATATGTGATGCCATTTCCATGGCTGGTTGAACCCATTGGACTGTACCAGCAGGCATATGTCCATGCACCGTGCACCAAACATGTTAGTCCCTGCACATGTCAACCAACCCCCCCAACCACTACCCCTGGTCCTCCCACCCCTCCCTGTTATGGCAATATGCAAACCTGGCGACATCACTGACCCCAGCCTCTCAGGTGCAACACACATCCAACTTTCACACAAGACCTGCCTGTCCTGTCCCAATGACACAAACAGGATCCACACATACCACCACGAACACATGACTAGGACACCTATCTGCACCTTTGTCCACCCACAACAGACATAGGTTACCAACCCCCTGCCGATATACAGTACCTACGGTCCAGCACACTGGACTGCAGTGTCCCTTGATGTGTTGGTCACCAACTGCCAGCCCGAGCATGCCTGTAGCACCCCTTGTGCAGGTCACCTCACAGTCCCCCCGCCTCATCATATGTATGTCAAATATAACCTGACGACCTATGGACGCATGCACACGGCAGGTCCCACACATTCCCCCCAGAGCACACCATACACATCCTCCTGGAGACCCCACACTGCTGGGACCATGTCACTGTCTGTGCCCCAACTCCCACTGTTCAGCACAGATGCCACAGGAGACAGCTTGGGCCCTACATGCCTAGGGTTGGTATGTCAAGTGCCCACCCTGATCCTATCAGACCAGTGTGGCTCTGGACCTCTCTGCTGTTGCCTACAGAGGCTGGCAGATTCTAAACCCCTTGTCTGTCCTGCACATATCTCCTGGATGCATCCCATGTGTGTAGGTACCATCCTGTCTTACCTGCCGAGACTGCATACCCCGCTATGCATGGTTCACTTGCTGCATGGTCTATGCGCTGCCAGTTATGTACGGGGGTTGTAGCATTGTGGCAGGTGAGGACTATCCGGTGGGCACAGATCATAAGGCTCATGTGGCACTGTCTGCTCCCATTCTCAGAGGCCGTGGCAGCACCTGAAGCAACTATGAGGGGCACAGGACGAGCAGCAAAGGTGTTTGGAGCAGGAGGACGTGGCTACAGTGCAGGAGAGGGTAGGGAGGGAAGAGGCCGAGGAACTATGAAGGAGGACAAGGAAGACAATCATGTGGAGGAGAAGACGACGACGATGACAGGGATAAGGAAGACGACGACGATGATGGGGATGCAGAGGAGGAGTGGGACCCCGACATGTGGCAGAGGGCAGCCACCTGTGCAACATGTGGCCAAGGGGGAGTGGTGGCATACCCAGGAACACCCCATGGGGCACAGACCTGTGCCCCTTAGGCTGTAGACCCCCAAAACCAGGCTGCATTCCAGGACCGATCTGGGACCCATGGATACAGGGGGCCCGGCAGAGCCCTGCTAGCTGCCACACAGTCACGCAGGGCTAATGGGGACCTGACCTGTGCTAGCAACCTGTGCCACAGCAAGGGTATGTGCTGAGGCCACCACCCAGACCCCATATGTGGATACACCCTAGAATACTGAGGGAACTTGGGGACATTCTAGCAGCTCCACTGACTGATCTTTTCAGTGCCTTGGAGTCGGGAGTGGTGCCAAAGGACTGGAGAGAGGCTCATGTGATGCCTTTACACAAAAGCGGAAGTAAGGATGTGGTCTAAAACTATAGGCCGGTTAGTTTAACTTTGGTGGTGAGTAAATTATTGGAAACGCTGTTGAAAGAGAAAATAAATAGTGAGGTTTCCGGAGTCCAGCGGATTACAGGATCCGAGGCAGCATGGATTCACCAGAGGCAGGTCTTGTCAGACAAATCTGATTGATTTCTTTGACTGGGTGACCAGGGAGTTGAACCGAGGGAGAGCCCTAGATGTGGTGTATTTAGATTTCAGTAAAGCCTTTGACACTGTTCCTCACAGGCGACTTATAAACAAACTGAGCACCCTAGGGATGGACCCTAAAGTTACTGCTTGGGTTAGAAATTGGTTGGGTGGGAGGCGACAAAGGGTACAGGTAAATGGAGCTCTCTCTGAGGAGAAGGAGGTTACCAGTGGTGTGCCCCAGGGATCTGTCCTTGGTCAGACTCTTTTTAACATCTTTGTTAGTGATATAGCGGAAGGGCTGTTGGGTAAGGTTTGCCTCTTTGCGGATGATACCAAAATCTGCAATAGAGTAGACACCCAGGAAAGTGTAGATAACATGAGGAGGGATCTAGCTAAGCTTGAAGAATGGTCTAGAATTTGGCAGCTGGGATTTAAATTTTAAAAAATGTAAGGTCATGCATTTGGGCTGCAGCAATCCAAGGGAGCAATATAGTATAGGGGGTGAAGTACTTTTGTCCACTAAAGAAGAGCGGGACCTAGGCGTGGTTGTGTCTGATGATCTTAAAGTAGCTAAACAGGTAGAAAAGGCGACGGCAAAAGCTAGAAGGATGCTTGGGTGCATACGGAGAGGAATGGCTAGCAGAAAAAAGGAGGTGATAATGCCTCTCTATAAGTCTTTGGTGCGACCTCATTTGGAGTATTCTAGAGACCGCACCTTCAAAAGGATGTGAACAGGATGGGTCAGTGCAGAGGGTGGCTACTAAAATGATTAGTGGTCTTCATTATAAAGCATATGAGGACAGACTTAGGGATCTTAATATGTACACCTTAGAGGAAAGTTGGGATAGAGGTGATATGACTGAGATGTTTAAATACCTACGTGGCATAAATGTTCAGGGAGAGAGCCTCTTTCAATTGAAAGCAAACTCTGCTACAAGGGAACATGTGATGAGGGTGAAGGGAGATAGATTCAGGAGTGATATGTGGAAATATTTCTTTACGGAAAGAGTAGTGGATCCATGGAATAATCTCCCAGTGGAGGTGGTAGAGATGAGGACATTAACTGAATTCAAAAAAGCATGGGACAAACACAGAGAATCTCTAAAGGTAAAAAGGGGACTGCTGTAGTTGTTGATATGGAAGGACAAACTAGATAGGCCATGTGGTCTTTTTCGGTCATCATATTTCTATGTTTCTATATGTATGGGGCCTCGGGATGGAGGACCAAGGTCACACCCTGGCTGTGGCACAGCTTGCCATTGTAGTCCCAGCATGCCCTGACGCGGACTGTGGAGCAGCTGGTAGAGTATGTGTCACTGTTGGCACATGAGCTGCAGAGGCAGAGGGGTATATCCCCAGCCTCTGCAGAGCATGAGACAACAGCGAATGGAAGCCCCAGCAGCAGTAGTGCCACCATGGGGGAGGTGTTGGCTGTACCCCTCTGCATCCATGGGTCCCAGACGACGTCAGGATGCCGTTGGCCAAGGGACGCAAGTCGCAGAGGCCACACAGGCTGCATTCTGGGCACTGTGTGCCTCATGTGAATAGATTTAAAATGTTTGCATATTATAATATAGAGTGTGTTTTATTTTGTTCACAGTTTTAATACAGATGTTGGTATGTTTCAGATAACCATGGCTCAGTTTCTCCCAATGGAGAAAAGGTGAATAGTGCAGTACCCCAGGGATGTATGCTGGGTCCACTGCTTTTTAACATATTCATAAATGACCTGGAAACGGGAATAACGAGTGAGGTTATCAAACTTGCAGATGGCACAAAGCTATTTAAAGTTGTTAAAGCCCATGAGGATTATGGAAAACTGCAAGAGGATCTTCATAAATTGGAAGACTGGGCATCCAAATGGAAGATGAAATTTAATGTGGATAAGTGCAAAGTTATGCACCTCGGAAAGAACAACCTAAACTATGGGTTACACGATGCAAGGTTCCAAAATAGGAACCACCACCCAGGAAAAAGATTTAGGCGTCATCGTGGATAACATGTTAAAACTCTCCGCCCAGTGTGCAGCGGCAGCCAAGAGAGCAAATAGAATGCTAGGTATCATAAGGAAAGGAATGGAAAATAAAACCAAGGATATTATAATGCCTCTGTATCTTTCCATGGTACGACCGCACCTTGAATAGTGTGTGCAATTCTGGTCGCCGTATCTTATAAAGGATATAGCATTATTAGAAAAGGTACAGAGAAGAGCCACCAAAATGGTAAAAGGGGATGGAAGGATACCCTTATGAAGAGGGGCTAAAAAATGTTAGGGCTCGTCAACCTGGAAAGACGACAGCTGAGGGGAGATATGATAGAGATTTATAAATTAATGAATGGAGTGGAACAGGTAAACATATATCAAATGTTTACATCATCAGAATATAGAAAGACTAGGGAGACATGCAATGAAGCTACAGGGTAACCTATTTAAGACTAATAAGAGAAAATATTTTTTCACTCAACTTGTAATCAAGCTCTGGAATTTGTTACCAGAGGATGTAGTAAAAGCTGTTAGTTTAGCAGGGTTTAAAAAAGGTTTGTATAAGGTCCTAGAGGAAAGGTCCATAAACCATTATTAAAAGGGACCCGGGATATCACTGCTTGATCCAGTACAAGCATTGTGGAACCTGTGCCTTTTGGGGGAAAAGATTAGGTACTTATGACCTAGACTGGCCACTGCTGGAAACAGGATACTGGGCTTGATGGATCTTGGTCTGACCCAGTATGGCATATCTTATGTTCTTATGTGTGCTCTTGTCAGTCACCCATGTGCACGTTGGTGCACACATACCATGGGTTATCAGGAGTTATGAAAGCCACACGTGCGACACACATGGTCCAGTCCAAAACAGCAGATTGCGGGGAATGTTCATGCATACTGCTGGATGCAAGCCCCTGTGACCATCCTGATGATACCGCCCTCACAGACAACTATAAGTGGTCACCTTCTTGAGCGATATTATTGTTAATCAGATGTAAAGCTTCACTCAAAATCTAACCAGAGTACTGATGTACTAAAGAGAATTTCTTGTGGTTAATTCCATATTTCTCAAGAGCAAATTCTTAAATAGCTATTGAGGAAGGTCTCGGATTCCACGGCACTGGACTTAGCTTATGAAGCTGTCAACCAATCGTCCCTCACAGACACAGCATGGGAAACGTTGGTGGCCATGGTTTGCTTACTGGACTCACATGCCTGGTGACCAGAACATGTCCATGTATGGGCATATGGCATTGTGGGCAAAGGGGGGTGGACCCAGGAAAGAGCTTTGGGACAGCAGAACAGTGTGCGATGGGGTAGCTGAGAGTCCATGTGCACATCCACTGCTACGGTAAGGTGTGACCTGGTGGGTGAAGCTGGTTAGCACATAGCCTGCAGCACCAATCAATGACATGGTCTTAAGGGAAGGGTGAGCCCAAAAGTGTCAAATACATTGGACAGGTCAGGAAGGGGGAACATTGAATAGGGGCCTTGGGGGTCTGCCAGGAACGATTAAGTGGATATTATGGCTGCAGCTGTAGTGTTCGATGGTACGGGATGAATGCCACGGCTGTTTTCTTTATTATTTGAATGCTTCCTGTCATGTGCACAGTAGGGTATGTGGTTTCTAGCCGTTTCTTTCCTTCATATTTTTGTCTCTTTTATATTTTTAAGACATCTAGTTAATCTCTGAACATTAATAGACTAAAGGGTGGACGCTATTGTTTTTATGATTTTGAACATTATACAATTCCTGTTTCAATGCAGTGGCTCTCTTATCAGTTCAGATTTAGGCTACATGATATAATTTAGAATATAGATGGTGTTATGGTCCATTTTAATAACAAAGCCACTCCTTGGCACACTTAGTTTATATCCGTGATAGGAATTACATTTTTAGTCACAGATATGGCCACATTCTATTTCACCATTCAGACATGCAATTATTCCCGATTCCTTCTGTATGCTCTTGTATAACCCTTATTCATTTTTCGATAAAGATTTAGTATGCAGTATGTTCTTTTTCCTCATAGGTTTTAATTGTCGATGCTCAAATTTTAGCAGCTCTATTTCTGGA
The DNA here is from genome assembly GCA_033557465.1 of Ichthyophis bannanicus. NCBI lineage: Eukaryota > Metazoa > Chordata > Amphibia > Gymnophiona > Ichthyophiidae > Ichthyophis > Ichthyophis bannanicus. The sequence continues at coordinate 34,485,621 of CM066040.1, forward strand.
AATTAGTTAAACTCATAAGATACTAACATCTCCTTTGTTTATATATATGTTCAGCTTCAACACAGGTAATTTTGGTCTCCTTTGGTCCTCCTCTCCCTTTTTGTATTCACAGTGGTATGACACTCTCCTACATATTTGATCTTTTAATGTTTTATTACATGTATGTTGTAACTTTTTAAATTAGTTATTTATGGTTTTACCTTATCTTGACATTTATTTATATTGACTGTCAGCCATTTATTTTTATTCACATATTTAAGACTTTTATTGAAGTATAAAATTATTTGGTTTTTGTACCCTTGAATTTGTGTACATGCATATTTATTGTTTTATTTTTTGTTTATATTTTGAGATTCTGTACCCCCTGAAGGCGGCCCTTTCGGCCGAAACGTGTCAGGGTTTGTTTTGATAATAAAGAGCCTGCCATCTGTCTTACGAACCTACTGTTTTGTTTGTTCCTGTTCCCTGTATGGGTTCCTGCTCTCTGTGGTTCCACAGATGCCAAAGACAGGTGGGGTTGTGTTGTTGGGCACCTGAGGGGAGGGTTACCCATATCATGTCTGCCTAGGTGAGTGCACACCCTGCCCATGTCTGGTAAGAGGCTTTGAAGTTTCACTGACGTGGAACTAATTGACACAGGCATGTCATGTGTACACGTGTCTCATGTTTACTGTATATCACAAGATTTGCATCAGGTAATCGCAAAAAGGATAATAGAACCCCATCCTAGAAGCATCAAAACAGGAAACAAAGAAGGAGGGGTGATAACATTTAACTACAACGAAATAACAGTACCATGTGTACCCCAATATTACAATCCCCATCTCCCAATACGACGACATACATATGTACATGTTTATTAAATGGCAGACCTGCATGTGATGCAGCTGCAGCAGACAAGCATTACCTGCCTGCCAATTCTCAGTGCTTACGTGGCCATCCACGGCCACATTGTCCTGCCCTCCTGGCACCCACTGGCCTGCTCCTTGTGGTGGCCTCCATCGCCGCAGGTGGCTGTTGCTCTGACCAGATATGGGCAAGTGTATCTGTCAGGCGGTTTAAGGCTGCCACCATGGCTTGCAGCCCCTCCGCGACTGCGCGCATATTCTCGGCCAGTGTGGTGTGGTACACCCTCCCTAGGTCCTCACGAAGGACCTGCAGCTCCTGGTGGATATCTGTGGAATTGACAGAAGGGGAACAGTAAGGCACACAATGTGGATACATCTGCCTTGCTAACACATGCCAATGGGGACTCTGACTGCAGAGATGTGGCACCTTGGCAACAGATTTTGTTAGTAGTGGCCACAGGTGATAGGTCCAACCATGGTGGGACAATAGCACGTGCATTCAACTCCCTCCCCCAGCATGTCAGTGCCTGCACCCTGTCCCACCATGTGCCACACCATGGCACAGTAAGGGTGTCACCCATCTCTAAGGTCTGCATGTGAAGTCACTGTGTAGTCCTTTATGTTCTCCAGGATGGACTGCATCATGTTCCTGGCCTGTCGTGGGTCTACAGGTGGTGCAGCAGGCCGTGTGAGGCTGGGCATCCTTGGGGTGCGGGTCCTGGTCGGCTCTCCCTGGGTAGCGACTGTGCCCGAATGCTGGTACCTTCCCCATCCTCGTCTCCACTGCTGCTGAGAGATATCTGGAGCAAGATGTCACCATCACCCTCTTCCACACCTTCCTTAGACCCCAACATATGCTGTGCTACCCTCCCAGGCACCATGACCTCATCTGGGCTCACCTCTGGTGTGTGGACAGGCAGGCCTGCCTCACCCTCGCTCCCTGCAGCACTGTAGCTGTGAACTGCCAATACCAAACCTAGTAGATATACAGGTAACACAAACAATGAAGGTGTGTGTGTGTGCATATGTCCCCTTCCCTATTGTACAGACACACCGACATAAGATTTGGTCCCACATTTCGGTCTCAAACGTCACCTAATGAGCTACTTAAGGGCCACCTGTGTGACATCCATATCACCTGCTCTGTACACATGATAGCAGTATGAATATGCATGTTTCAAAAGCCCCCGATTTGGCAACTTCACTAAGCAACATGATCACCATGGGGAACTCGAGACAGGTCAGAGATGAGGTTATGGAGACTTATACATCATGGTTGCGTTGTTACGGTTATTCCCATGTGGCAATTACACCACAGGGCACCCTCACAGACATCATGGCAACATGGGGAGGATAAGGCACCACTACAAACCTGACATGGAAAGCTGCTCACCCAAACCCACACACACCAGCCAAGGATGTCAGTGATCACAGATGCTATAAAGAAACTGTGGATGGCACTGGGAGAGCTGCAAAGTCCAAAGGAGAGAAGAGGGTATGCATCCATGGGACCACTTTAGGCCATACACTTCACAGTGTGGGACCTCACAGAACAGTGGCCATGACGGAGCCATTGCTCGGAGATGGACATAAGAATTCAAGTTGTGTATATACCAATGCATGTGGCGGACCACCCACACATGGATGACAGTCAAGGCGACAGATGAGAAGTAGCCATTAATCCTCTGCCCACTGTGGGAAATTCCATGTGTTGCCCATAGGCATGACATCCCATCATGTTGGGGCCACCATTCCCACAGTGATACATGCTGTGAGCACGTTTGACATTGTCAGGGACAGGAAATGTGGCCAGAAGCGATGGAACAATGGCTGGCACAGTAAACCAGGCCATTCATGTAGGACGCCTGTTACAGTATGCTTGAGACTTGAGAAAGGCACAAAGGCTCGCCTTCCAGCAGGTCAATGACCCGACACACATACTGATAAAGCTTCGCTAATGTGACAAATATGTATGCCACAGAGTGGTGTAGTTAAAGGGCACAATTCAGCTCAATTGGTATCTGTGGCATAACTGCAGGAGTGCTCTACAACAACGCTTTGCAGCAAGATGAGGGGTGTTTGTGCATACTGGGCCCGAGGAATGGGGTCACATCCCAGTGTTTAGCTGTGCATGGCCAATTGCGGCATTCCCTGGGAGAGTTGAAGCTGCAAGTATATCAAAAGGTGGCTCCACAACCTAATGACATTGGGGGGGGGGATGCACACATAGGTGCATTCCTGCCTTCATGTATTACCTGTCCACATATATTCTGTTTCTCAATAAAAGGATATCTTACTTCTTTACACTTGTTGGCATACTGTGTACCTCACATGGAGTTGACCCTCCCCACAGCCCCTATTGATTCCAGGTTGTATTGCGAATGGACATCAAGAACACACGGATGGATACCTTTGCAATGCACTGTACATACATGCTGGCAATGTGCATGACACTGGGGCATCATCTGATGGGCTGGAGCGACATGCAGCATGTCAACACAGCATTCCACATTGGTGCATGCAGGGACACAGTGGCAAGATGTGGTTGTCCAGGACACAGATGTGTAATGGTGGGGCGGTGGGGGATGGGCCAGAGGGGATGGTGTGTGACTGCCTGATGCGTCTTTTATTTATTTATTTAACGTACATTTGTATCCCGCTGCTTCCAGTGATCAGCAGTGGTTGCTATACATGGGAGAGTTGGCTGTACCGGCCGGTAATTAGAGTATGTACATTTCGATTAGGGAGGGGAGATATTTCACAGCAAGCATGGGGTTACAGGATTTACAGTTGATTGAATATCGCAGCTACATACAGGGTACTTAAAGACATATTTGCAATTTATACGAAGGATCCTTATATACATATTTACATACGGCTGGGTGCATTTCATGGCATTAGTGCATTTCATGAGGTTAAGTTGAAATGTGATTGGAAGAGGTGCGTCTTAAGTTGTTTTCGAAAGTCTTTCAGATCGCAGACGTCACGTAGATCACTTGGCAACCGGTTCCAGAGTGCCGGAGCTATAAATGAGAAAGCTCTGTTGCTGGTGCATGCATTAACCTTTGTGAAGCACTTCGCGATACTGAGGGTATTTAGGTTCGGTGTTCGTCTACTTCTGTTGTTGGGTAGATTGGATATTAAGCTGTTGAGGTGTGAGGGCGCTATGTCATGGATGAGTTTGAAAGTCGTGACTATGATTTTGTATTGAATGCGGGCCGTGATTGGGAGCCAGTGAAGCTCAATTAGTGTGGGCATAATGTGGTCAGAGAGTCCTTTTTGCATAATGATTCGGGCTGCTACATTTTGTGCCATTTGTAGAATATTTGTAGTTTTTCTTGGCAGGCCTTGCAGTATGGCATTGCAATAGTCCAAGTGTGGGATGATGAGGGCTTGAGCGACAGATCTAAAGTCAGTATGATCGAGGATGCTACATAGAGGCTGCAAGACTCTTAATTTGTGGAAAATAGCCCGATTGGTAATTCGAAGGTGCTTGTCCATATGCAGGTTGCTGTCAAGCATCACTCCCAAATATTTTATCTCTGTTTTGATGTTGTAGTTATTACTGTTCATGGAGATCATTGTGGGGGGCTCGAATCTCGGTTTCCTGGAGATACACATTGCTTCTGTTTTCTTGTGGTTTATGGACATATTGTTGCGTTGGAGCCAGACCTGAAGTTCGTGTAGGCAATTTTCTAGCTTGTTGAGGTTTGGGTTATTTACATCTAGTTGTGTATAGAGCATTAGGTCATCTGCGTAGATATGGTAGTTGATGTCGTGGTCCTGGAAAATATTGCATACTGGTTGAAGGTATAAGTTAAAAAGGAGGGAGGAGAGGGCGGAGCCCTGTGGAATGCCTTGGGTCTGCGGGAAGGGGGTTGCTTTGACATTGTTGAAGTTGACCTGCTGCATTCTGTTTGTTATATAGGAGGAGAACCATTTTAGTGGAGCTCCTGAGATACCTATGGACTCGAGTCGTTCTAAAAGTGTGGGGTGATGCACTGAGTCGAAGGCTGCTGAAATGTCTATGAATATAATATTGCTCTGTTGTGGGGAGGGGATGCATGCAGGGACAGTGCAACCCTCCACTGGCACTGGCTATGTTGTCAGATATATGTGACTGGTTGGGGGGGGGGTGTCTGCAGCACATCATCCAGGTTAGTGAGGGGACAGCTGCAGGTGAGACAGAGGAGCAGAGTGCTGCACACAGTACCTACCCTGGGTGGTTAGGCTGGGCAATGTGGAGATCTTGGCCATCTGACAATGATGTGGTCAGCATGTGTGGCATTGGCCATGAGGGGGTGGGGGGCTGTAGGTGGTGTGGACTGGCAGTGGCACAGGTTCATGATGGTTCCTGGGGTGGAAAGGGGGTTGGCATGGCATAGCTTCAGCAGTGGCATGACTGCATGGTAAATGTTGGGGCACATGTATGTTGAGTCAATGAGGCCAGATAACATGTCAGGGCTGTCAGATGATGTGACTGTACAGCTGCACCTACACACTCCTTTTGCTACACAAGCCCAACAGATAACATGTTCCTATCCCATCCAGATATACAGTGGCACGGACACACCCCACATACCTCTGTTTGCTAACCTAATCCACGGAATCAGTCACAACAGGCAGATTTGCATACTGCGTTCCAAAGCTGTGGCATCCACATGTTACCCAGGCAGACAAACCACCGTACATCATGGTCTTTGACAGATGAATATCGTGTGCACCATGTCTGAATGGCGCACGTCAAAGCTAATAGACTACAGAAACACTAGCAGCACAGGTCCATCTCTCACAGGACACACGTCAACCCCAGGGCTGAATCTGGGGCACATCGCCATCCACACAGTCTTAGGGCACATACAGTTAGCGCAGTTGTGCCAGACACAGGCCACCTGACGTGGCAAACAGTGTGTAAGACACCAATAGGCTGAAGGTTACAGCCCTAATGACAATGGGACCACAATACAAACAAGGCACACAATGCAGCAACATCGCACAATGCTGCTTGCCACCATATACACAGTAACCTGAGGCCAGATACAGATAGTCACCAGCTCCATGGGCACAGCTGTCCCACCAATGCAGCTTAACAAGTACATTGCATCACATGTGTGGTATGCAGGGAATAGCATGTTTGACATCATGTTGGATCAGAGGGACAACCGGATGCAAATCATCAACATGACGGCACAGGACACTCGAGAAGACAACACGTGGCAGATACTATGCCACCATCTCTAAGACCCTGGTCACTGCACTGCAACCAAGGCTATGGATGGTGCACAGTCTGGCTGGGCCATCACCAACCCCTCACAATACACATCTTGCACATCTTACAAATGGCACAGAACACCATTACATGCATCGTCATGTTCCCAGACAGGACAGATCAGACCCATCCTGCAGCAACCCCATCAGATACCAGTCACATTGTGTCTCAGGTACAAGACACCAGGGAACACCTATGGCACAGACAGGCACCTACACACAAGTTATCACAATGTCCTCCTCCAGATAGTGTCACAACCAAGGCAACAGGACACTGGTCTACAGGGCTCTGTGACATTCAACAGGGTGGCCCACCCCTCTGTAAATGGAACATGCAGCTTCTCCCACCCAGAGATAGGTTAAACTCTCCCAGCTGTACAACGGGACACAGATGGGGTACTGACATTCCCCACGTTGAATGTGCCACCATGCATTACTGAATAGCACAACATATGTGCAACCAGATGCCATATCCCACGTGTCCTGCTACAACTGTACCATATACATAATCTCTCCCCACAGATGTGACATATACAAGAGAGCACTCAAACAGTGTGACATACCTCATCTTCACTTTACCACAATAGTTCAGGCCAATGTATGCAGCTGTTTGTTCATGGTTCCACCTATGCAACCTGCCTAGCACAGATAGATGATCACAATGCATTGGTATGTGACATGCCTCCCCATTACGCATCTTTTGCATTCCTGGCAGACCGCCCCAGCCAATACGGTTTCTGTGGCCTCCCTGAAACCTTCACAGACACCATGTATGCAATGGTAAGACAGGCCATTAAGTCACACACATACATTCCTACTTACCTAGTATATATGTGACCACATGGACATCCGTATCTGCAGGAAATGTTGGTTGCTTGCACAGGACATGGGGAATGAACAGAGTTGCTGTGTTTTGAGGGGTACCATGTGTCTGGGGTTCAGGATGCAGGCAGTGTGCACATGGGATGGGCCCAGGGGAAAGCTATCCTTGGCAGAGCTGGTTACTGCAGGGGAGGTGGGATGGTCCATGACATTGGTGCTTGGTGAGGCCTGACAGATGTTGTTGGAGCAGTGCATGACTGTGTGTGTCCATGTGACCTGGGGGGCCATGTGTAGGCCCCTCTGGACACAGTGATGGCTATTGGGAGTAGGATGGAAGAGGAGCAGTCAGGAGTGTGGATTCATGTATGGTTGCAGTGCATGTGTATCATGGAATCACCCCCTCGACCCATAACAGGTCCACACAAGGAAGTGTGTGAACACACATACCTGCATGTGAATGGGCCATGTCCAGTTCTGGAGGCAATCCGTGTATGCAGATTGGTCCCAGTCTTTGTGCAAGTTGCTCCTCCAGGGCTGTGAGGTTTGCTCGTCTGTGTTCTCCGCCACCAGTCCCCAGTGAGTGTTGGTGCTCCGTTGTGAGGCGTGTCTAGACTGAGTGCTTGATATCATTGTAGCACTTGTGTATGCCCTCACAGTCGCGCACCAGGCCACCAAACTCTGCCATCGCCTACCTGATATGCTCCCATATGGCAATGCAAGTGTTGACAGGTGTCTTGGAGCTCAGCCTGCCAAAAAGCTCATCATAGTTGTCAAGCATTTGCTTGAGAAGCACGTCATTCTCCTCCTGCGTGAATCGGTGCCCCCTCTTCCATGCCTCTTCAGGGACAGGCTTCTTCTTGCATTTCCACTCTGCTGGGATGGCACCCATATATTGTGGCTTGCCAGATGGCCCAAGCAGTTCTTCAGCATGGGGTGTGATGTCATCCCTCTCTGTTATGGACTGTCCCTGTAGCAGCCGCTGTAGTTCCGGTCATTGTGTTTGTTGGCCTGCATTGACTAGCTTATCTGCACCACTATCTCCCTCCTCACGCTGTCTTTGCAGTGGGTCCATCCTTCGCACTGCTGTGTTGTCACAGGCATTGATGGGCTATCATTATACAACACAGTATATATCTTTTCTGCTTGCACCACACAATAGAATGTGTGCAGGCATGTTCAAAGGGCAGGGCGCCTTACGCAGAAAGGATGCGCAAGGCATCCTGTGTAGGTCGTGCCGATGTTCCACGCCTTGCACATCCGTTTCACATTTTGTGCGTACATAAGGCATCCAGCGCCATGTGCAATGCATGGAACAGCTGCGCATGCCATTTTGCACATGCGCAATCCGCAGAAAGTGCCTTGGCACAACCTCATAGGTGACACTGCTCGTTTGTGGTGACTAAGGCCCAGGTGTGTGGTGTTTGTCGTCATCAGCTCCCCAGCCCCTCCCTCTCCCTTACACTCTCTAAATGAGCCACAGTGACTTTGCTGCTCCTGTCGTCCAAGATGGCTCACTTTGGCTTTGCTGCGAGTGGTTTCCAATGGTTACCTACCGAGAACATAAGAACAAAAGATATGCCATACTGGGTCAGATCAAGGTCCATCGAGCCCAATATTCTGTTTCCAACAGTGGCCAATCTAGGTCATACGTACCTAGCAGTTTCCCCAAGAGACACAGGTTCCACAATGGGTCAATTCGAACCGAGGTTGCTGCGGCCACAACGCAGAGTACTAACCACTATACGATCACGGCCGCAGCAACCTCGGTTCGAATCCAAGTCATGGCACAAACTGTTGAAACCCTCTTATCTCAGGGTCTGCCCTCCTTCAAATGAACCTGGATTCTTTAGTTAATTATCTGAAACCTTCTAACAGGAAGGAAAAGAACAAGAGACACAATTATTTAATTAATAATTACAGAGCTCTGTAGGAGGGAGCCAGCGTGCCAAAGCAGGCCTTCTGTCCTAAACTCCATCAAAGATTTCTCAGCCAGAGTTCCAGCTTTTATTATATGTGCTGCCGAAGGTTCATTTGAAGGAGGGCAGGCCCTGCGATAAGAGGGTTTCAACATAGACCACTGTCACGGATGACTTATGGCCATTTGGTACCTCCCAACACCCAGTGCAACTGCACACCACACTAGAACTGAGCTACTGCATTCCTGAACGGCAGTCTTTACCTCAGCAGCTGTACACATGACAACTGTGGCTTGGCAGGTTTCCTTTACAGCCCATCTGACATGCACAGCTCTCTGCAAGGAGGGGGGGGGGGGGCTAGGACTGGAAATGGCCAGTTCGAGGGGGATTCCAGGAGAGGAGTGGTCGGTGATGGATGATGGGTGGGCCTGGCAGGTGTAGGGAGCTGATGTTGGGGGAGGGGGGAGTTAACATGAAGAGGGAAAACTTTCTTGGTCTGGATGGGGGAGGAATCTATGATTGTCCGAGTACTGGGGCAGTGTGTGCGGATTGCAGATGGTAGGGCGACATCTGAGTGGGAAACGGGGATGAGGGGGTTGTGCTGTAAAGACCATAGGGGATGGTTCAGTATGTTATAGCAGATATAGGGGGAGAATGGCAGAATACTAGCGGTGAGAGAACAGGACAAATGGACAGCAGACAATAGTGAGCTAGCAGAGGACATTATGATACCAGATGAGGGTGACTGGACTAGTTCACATGAACACTCACATGTCCACACCGCAAAGAGTAAAGCATACATGTTGTCTTAACATTCTTTAGCTCCACTTTCTCTGATTTGGTATATGTGCACCATTCAAGTCTTTGCATTTTGTCTACTGCCAGGGTGACTTAAGTAAAATTAGACTTACCTGCTAATTGCTATTCCTTGAAGAACTCCAGTCCAGTCCCACACCTCTAGGGTAGTGTACCTCTTCCAACAGCTTGGAGACTGAGCATGTCACTCTTTGATGACACCAGTATAAATACTGCAGAAACCTCCCATCAGCTCCAGAAACCTACTGACAAAGCAGACTCACAGGAGCAACAAAATAAGTGGTTAACCTACATTCACAAAAAACAAACACATACACTGCAATTACCAATCCCCACAGAGAAAGGATTCCCCCCCCTGCTCGCCTCAGAAAGGCACAGAGACTTATCTGCGGAACACCAAGGAAAGGTCGACCCCACCGAGGGCAAAACAGAGCAACCAGTGGTCCACCCTCCCCCAATATTCCCCGAATTCACAGGATCATCCTTCAGGTCATAGACTTAGGCAAACAAAAAAAGAACCGGTCCTTAGGGAGAGATCCGGGACTGGGCTGGAGTTCCTCAAGGAATAGCAATTAGCAGATAAGTCTAATTTCACTTTCCTTATCGTCCTTCCAGTCCAGTACCAAATCAGACAAATCTGATTGATTTCTTTGACTGGGTGACCAGGGAGTTGGACCGAGGGAGAGCCCTAGATGTGGTGTATTTAGATTTCAGTAAGGTCTCTGACACTGTTCCTCACAGGTGACTTATAAACAAACTGAGCACCCTAGGGATGGACCCTAAAGTTACTGCTTGGGTTAGAAATTGGTTGGGTGGGAGGCAACAAAGAGTACAGGTAAATGGAGCTCACTCTGAGGAGAAGGATGTTACCAGTGGTGTGCCCCAGGGATCTGTCCTTGGTCAGATTCTTTTTAACATCTTTGTTAGTGATATAGCAGAAGGGCTGTCGGGTAAGATTTGCCTCTTTGCAGATGATACCAAAATCTGCAATAGAGTAGACACCCAGGAAGGTGTAGATAACATGAGGAGGGATCTAGCTAAGCTTGAAGAATGGTCTAGAATTTGGCAGCTGGGATTTAATGTTAAAAAATGTAAGGTCATGCATTTGGGCTGCAGCAATCCAAGGGAGCAATATAGTATAGGGGGTGAAGTACTTATGTCCACAAAAGAAGAGCGGGACCTAGGCGTGGTTGTGTCTGATGACCTTAAAGTAGCTAAACAGGTAGAAAAGGTGATGGCAAAAGCTAGAAGGATGCTTGGGTGCATACGGAGAGGAATGGCTAGCAGAAAAAAGGAGGCGATAGTGCCTCTATAAATCTTTGGTGCGACCTCATTTGGAGTATGGTGTGCAATTCTGGAGACCTCACCTTCAAAAAAGGATATAAATAGGATGCAGTCAGTACAAATGGTGACTACTAAAATGGTTAGTGGTCTTCATTATAAAGCATATGAGGACAGACTTAAGGATCTTAATATGTACACCTTAGAGGAAAGGTGGGATAGAGGTGATATGATTGAGATATTTAAATACCTCCATGGCATAAATGTACAAGTGGAGAGCCTCTTTCAATTGAAAGCAAGTTCTGCTACGAGGGGACATGGGATGAGGGTGAAGGGGGATAGGTTCAGGAGTGATATGCGGAAATATTTCTTTACGGAAAGAGTGGTGGATCCATGGAATAGTCTCCCAGTGGAGGTGGTAGAGATGAGGACAGTATCTGAATTCAAAAAAGCATGGGACAAACACAGAGGATCTCTAAAGGAAAAAAGGGGACTGTTGTAGTTGTTGATATGGAAGGACAGACTAGATAGAAACATGAAGACAGAAAAAGACCACATGGCCTATGTTTCTACCACACCTCTGGGGATGTATCAGAGACTACAAACTATTATGAGGGGCCTGACCAAGCAGCCTGAAGAACTGCTGAACCAAAAACAGGCATCCCTCGCCGTCTGGACATCCAAATGGTAATGCAGAGCAAAGATATGAAGTGTTAACTAGTTCACAGACCTGCAGATCTCCACCAGAGGTACCAAGGTGTACTGCGCCTCGTGGAATGCGCACGCAACCCCTCCGGCACTGGCTTCCCCTTAAGGATGTAGGCTGATGCAATCGCCTCCTTGATCCATCTCGAAATGGAGGCCTTAGCTGCAGCTTCCCCCTTGCGCGGTCCACTAAAGAGAACAAATAAGTGGTCAGACATTCTAAAAACAGCGGTCCTCTTGAGGTAAACGCCGCAGGACGTGCCTGACATCCAGAAGGTACAACTGAGACCCCGTGGAGGACTTCTCCACTTTATCGAGGACCAGCAAGGACACGGCCTGATTCAAATGAAAGACTGAGAGCATCGGCCGCAGGATCACCCTTTCCCTTGAGAAAGGGAGAAATGGCCCCCAGTAAGACAACGCTTGGAGCTCGAAATCCTGCACGCCGAACATATGGCCACTAGAAACACTGCTTTGAGCGTCAAATCCTTTATGGAAGCCCTACTCAGCAGCTCAAAAGGGATGCCCTATCAGCACCAACACCACCAAGTTGAGGTCTCACGAAGGCACCACTGAACTCCGTGGCGGCCGTAGGAACATCACCACCCTAAGAAACCGTGCCACATCGGTGTGAAATCCCAGGGCAACGCCCTGCACCTTTCTGTGATAGCAGGAAATAGCCACCAGCTGCACTCTCAAGGAGCTCGCTGCTGGCCCCTTATCGAATCCGGCCTGCAAGAAGGCCAAGATGTCCAGAACCAAAGCTTTGGAAGGCCGAATCTGTCTAATCTGTAACACCACGGCTCAAAGATGCGCCAAACCCGAACATAGGCAAGCGAGGTCGAGCATCTTCTAACCTTCAGCAATGTAGAAATTACATGCGGTAAATAACCCCTCTTTCTCTCTCAATCTCACCCTCTCAACGGTCATGCAGTAAGTGAGAACCGTTCCACCTGGGGCATACTAACTGGGCCCTGCAGCAGCAGGTCCTCTTGAACCGGTAGTCGCCATGGGTGACCTTCCAGAATCCACACCAAGTCAGTGCACCATGGACGTCTCAGCCAATTCAGAGCTATCAGGATGACCAAACCTGGATGCATCTCGATCCTCTGCACAACTCGCCCTACCAGAGCCCAAGAAGGAAAGACATACAGGAGCCCCTGCTCAGACCATTTTTGCACCAGGGCATCTAACCTCTCTGACATTCGTTCTCACCACCTGCTGAAGAAGCGGCCTGCTTTGGCTGACTGGAACGTCGCCATCAGAACCATCACCGGAGCGCCCCAATGGCGCACCACTTGGGCAAACACCTCCTGGTTGAGTACCCATTCTCCCGGGTCCACTCACACTGAACTCAGTTAATCCACCATCACGTTATCGGCCCCCGCTACATGTGTCGCTGACAAAGCATGAAGTTCTCCTCCTCAGCTTCCACTCCTCTTTCTTGTGGTGTGCCTGAGGGATCTGTCCTCGCTCCCCTTCTCTTTAACGTTTTTCTGGCCCCTCTTGCTCTAGTAATCCAGCAGTTTGGTATCTCCGTGTACTACTACGCGGACGATATCATACTCCTACACCATACTGATTCTCATATGCCCGATATTTCTCCCCTTAACCTCTGTCTCTCTGCTGTTGCCTCCTGGTTCACCACTAATTTTCTTCAGGTCAACCCTAAGTCTTTTGCCATTTGGTTCACCCTCGGGAGCCCTGCCCCCACTTGTGCCCCTTCTCTTTCTTCCCAGCCCATCCCTCTTGTTTCATCTCTTAAGTATCTTGGTGTCATTCTCGATTTGTCTCTTTCTTTCAAGGAACATATTTCTTCAATAGTTCAGCGCTCTTTTCTTTCCCTCAAACAGCTTCGAGCTGTGCGCCCTTTTCTCTCATCCTCTGCCTTAGCTACTCTTATTCTCTCTTTTGTAATGTCCCGTATTGATTACTGTAACGTCTCTCTAGCTGGCCTACCACAATCCCAACTCTCCCGTTTACAACGTGTCCAGAATGCAGCGGTCCGTGTACTTTCTTGTGCTTCTCGCTACGACCACGTCATTCCCCTACTTCTGCACCATCATTGGCTTCCGGTCTCGTTTCGCATACAGTACAAGATTCTCACTTTTGCACACAGGGTGATTTACACAGGTACCCCTCTCTATCTTGCTGACCTGATTCACTTCCGCACCCCTCCTCGTTTGCTTCGCTCCATTCATGTTAATCGTATGTCCCTCCCTTCCCCTTCCCAAGCCCACCTCGAGTCCACCCGTTCCTCGGCTTTCTTTTTTCTGGGCCCCAGACTTTGGAATTCACTTCCTCCTTCCCTCCGCTCAGAGCAATCTTACCCAGCCTTCAAAAAGCAACTCAAAACCCACTTGTTTGGTCTGGCATTTGATCTCCCTTCCCCGTCTTTGTCTCCCTCTCCTTCCTCCTGTTGATTTTCCTCTACCTGTTACGTTTTTCTATCCTTTGTCTCTTTTCTCTCTTATTATTTTAATTGGCGTTCTTTTCCGTTTCTTAACAGCCTGTAATATAATGTAATTTTTAACTATTGTAAACCGCCCAGACGCCGTTGGTATGGGGCGGTATAGAAAGTATTTTAACAAACAAACATAAACAAGTTGACTTTCTGCCAAATTTAGCAGCACTTCGGCCTCCTCCTTTAAGTTACGCTGCCGGTACCCCCCGGACGGTTGATGTAGGCCACCATTGTTGTGTTGTCCGAAAGGACCCTTACCGCCTTTCCCCACAACCTTGCCTCGAAACTCTGGAGTGCCAGGAGCATAGCTCTCATCTCCAGCCTGTTGATTGACCAACTGACTTCCTCCGCATTCCAGAGACCTTGAGCAAAGCTCCCCTCTGCATGGGCCCCACATCCAGTCAGACTGGCGTCTTGTCAACAGAACCCAGGGAGGTGACTCTAAGGGCATCCCTCTGGCTAGATTCTCCGGGCAAAGCCACCATTTGAGAGCTTGTTTGATGGTTCCGGGGCAAGGGAGGCTCTGAGCCAATGGCTGCGTTTGGTGAGACCACCACCAGAGCAACACCCTCTGCGGAGACCGCATATGCGTCCTTGCCTACAGTACCAGTTTAATAGTAGCTGCCATGGTCCCTAGGAGCTGGAGATACCGGCACACCAAGGCACGCAGCCCGCGTGCGCACTGTGCCGGGAAAAGGACTCTCCCCGCGTGGATGTCGAACTGTGCCCCAAAGTACTCTAGTTCCTGGAATGGCACCAGATGGCTCTTGGCTAGGTAGACCACCCACCCCAAACTCTGAAGAAACTGAACCACCTGAGCTGTTACTCTCTCGCTTTCTTCCCTGGACTTTACCCGAATTAACCAGTCAGTCGTAGAGATATGGGTGCACCACAACTCCTTCGTGGTGAAGAGACGCCGTCATCATAACCATGACCTTCGTGAATGTTCGTGGCGCAGTTGCAAGACTGAACAGCAAGGCGCAGAACTGGAAATGCCCTATCGGTACCGCAAACCTGAGGAACTGCTGGTGCTCCGGCCATATTGGGATGTGCAGATACGCCTCCATCAAATCTAGAGAGGTCAGGAATTCCCCCTCACTGACCACCGCTATGACGGAGTGCAGCGTCTCCATTCGAAAATGCAAGACCTGCAGGCAGCGGTTCACTCACTTGAGATCAAGGACTGATCAGAAAGAGCCCTCCTTTTGGCACCACAAAATAAATGGAGTATTGACCGCAACCGCACTGGACTCAGGGGACCGGCACCACGGCCTTGAGCTATAAAAGGTGCGCCAAGGTGCCCCGAACTGCTGCTGCTTTGGTCTGCGCTTTGCAAGGGGACTGAATGAAAGTCACCCACCAGACGAGCAAGTTCAAGGGCGTACCCTTTTTGAATAACCTCCAATATCCATTGGTCGGAGGTGATCTGGGCCCAGACAGGGTAGAAGTCCCACAGCCGGCCTCCTACGGGTTTTAACCCTGTCTGGACCCCCCCCCCCTTACTTCATTGTGATTTCTTGGGTCCCGAGGACGTGGAAGTGGCAAATCCTCTGCCCCCTCCTCGGAAGCCTCAAAACCCCTGCCCCTGGGCAACAAGCCTGCCGTCCGAAAATGCCTAAATTCCCTTGGCTGGCTGTGAGGTGCAGTAGGAAGGCAGCTTGGCTTCTGCTTGGCTTCAGGAAGCCCCCTCCCCTTCGACTCCCCCAAGTCCTCCTCAAAGAGCAATTTATCCCTGAATGGGAGCTTGCTAAGTCAGGCCTTAGAGGAGCTGTCTGCTGCCCAGTTGCGCAGCCAGAGATAATAACGAGCTGCGACTACCGAGGCCATACTATTGGACAATCCTCTAATGAGGCCGTACTGGGTATCTGCCAAATAAGCCACGCCCAGCTAGTCCGGCTGACTTCCCCACCTGGTCCGCCATCGCCACCCCCTGTTGTTGAACCTGTTGAGTCCAGCGGAGGCAGGCTCTGGCCACCCAGGCTCTGCAAATGGAGGCTTGTAACGAGAGGGAATTGACATCAAAGGCCTGCTTTAGCAAAGTATCTAACCTCCTATCTTGCACATCCTTGAGCACCGCATTGCCTTCCACTGGGATTATCGTCTTCTTAGTGACTACCAAGACCGCCGCATCCACTTTTGGAGGATCAAAAAGCTCACGGTCCTGGTCCGACAGTGGATAGAGGCGTGCCATAGCCCTCAAATCTTTGAGGTCGGACTCCAGCAGATCCCACTCATCTTGAATAATCTGTCGCACCACTCTATGCACTGGAAAAACCTTCTGCGATTTGTGAAGTGCCCGCAGCAAAGGATCCTCCAGTGCCTCATCCTCCGGAAGACCACTTGTGGGCATACTGAGGGCTTTGAGAGACTCCACGATGAGAGCCGGCAGCTCCTCCCGGCGGAACACACGTACTATTCGTGCCTGTTACTCCTGCTTGGGAATCTCTCCTTCTTCCAGATTCTCGTCCCCGAGGTCCACGTCCAACTCCTCACCATCCAGCCCTTCAGACAACAGAGTCCGCTTGACCCTCCTCCTGGGGCCAGGGCTTCTTCACAGGTATAGCTCCAGGCTCACTGCCTAGAGGACTCCCTGTCCTCTGTTCCACTCTGGACCCTCCAGCCTGGACCATCTTGCACAAGCAGAACGCCTGATGCAGTAGGACAACAAACTTCGGCAAAAACATTCCCTGGATCCCTGCCTCTCCCAGAGCCTGGGGGTAGAGGGACCCGGTCCGGCTGAAGGGCAAGCCGCTGCATCCTGCTGGTGCAGCCCACCACCCCCGACTCCTTCGATGGAGAATGCGCCATGAGTTGCGCTCAGCTATCACTTAAAGTTTGCTCCATGGAAACAGCTTCATGAGCACAATCCCTGCACATGCCGTCCTCAGAAACTGCCCCCCAGCGGGTTCCACATACAAGGCACTGAGGCCTCACAGGCATCCTACGCCTGTAGGTCCCAGAGGCTTTTAATACTTGCCCCCTGGCACCTTTCTGCGGCCTTGGGGAGATTTATCCTCCTCCAATATTGTCAGGAAGATAGCTCTTCCCCCCTTCAGGGAAAGGGAAAGAGACTCCCCTAATCCTTTGCATTCTTAAAGGAGCTCCTTTTCGTTCTTTATTTTTTTTTTTTAAACAATAAGCCCGAGGAAAGAAAAAAACAGCCTCCTTAACCTGCAGGAAATAGTGGGTCCGCTCTGCAGGCACTGGGGAGTGCTAAAAATAACAATCAAGAAGCTTGAGCCAAGTGGGAAACCTTGAAGCCCCACCCCCTGGCTTGCCACGCCACATCCAACCATGCGGCTAGGCCTACTGTCTGAAACTGCACTTTTTCCTTTCTCCAGGTACCGCTAAAGCACTAGCTTTTGCCCCCAGTACCTGCGAACAGCTGAGACGGCCTCCGGAGAAATGTTTCACCTGTTCCACTGCAGGAAAGCTGCTACTTCCTGCTCTCCCCCCCTTGTGCTCAGTCGATTGTGGCTTCAGCACCTCCGGCTCGTCTGCTCTCAAGGCAATATGGCTCCTCACCCCGAACAGGAATTGGGAGCCACTCTATCCCCGGTTCACCGCAGATATTTTATTTATTTTTATTTACATTCTCTTATATACCGCGCTATTCTGCATCAGTGCGGTTTACATTGAACAAACTGAAATTACATTGAACAGGGCATTATAACTTGGAGATAACTATTTTACAGGGAACATGGGCTATGGAGTGTTAAGTGGCTTGCCCAAGACCACAAGGAGCACCTGTGGGACTAGAAACCCCAGTCCTTCCGGCCCAAGGTTGCTGTCCTCTAGTGGGATTTGAACCCCCGACCTTCCGGCCTGAAGTACCTTGCCCCAACCACTAGGCCACTCCTCCAACATACACCCTTCTCGACTGAGGGGGAGGGGGGATGAGAAAGAGAGAGGGAGAGAGGGGGTCCTCTGATCCTGTGGGCTGAAAGCCACTCCTCTATTTTTTTTTCTTCTTAAACTGCTTTACCCCCCACACCCCCAAAGAAAAAAAAACAACTAAGGCATCAAAGCCAAAAACAGAAGAAAGTTTAGGTGTAGAGGTTTTTATTCTAACTAAATCTCCTCAATTGTTCCTTCAGTGAATCCAGCACCCTGGCTCACTACCTCCTCCAGCTGCTTGGAAAATGAGTTTACTGCAGCTGATGGTTGGTTCCTGCAGTATTTATACTGGTGTCAGAGTGTGACATGCTCAGTCTCCAAGCTGCTGGAAGAGGTACACTACCCCAGAGGTGTGGGACTGGACTGGAGAGACAATAAGGAACTTAATATTGTTCTTATCGCAGTGTTGCTGCACATTTCAGATTTTGCTTTATGAGTAATCGGTTTCATAGTTGTCTTCCAGTTTATACATTCTGATCCCTTGTCATTTGCTTGCTGGTGGACTATGTTTAGCATGTTTAACAGAGCTGACGTAGTCTGCTCATGTAGTTCATGTGAGAGTGGCACTTGTTCTCTTTCACCAGTAGGTGATGTGGTGTTCTTTTCTGAGATGTCTAGCTTTAATATTTTCAGTAATGTATTTTGATAGGTAGGGTTTGGGGTTCTCTCTGAGTCCTGGAACTGCTTTCTTGATTGGGCAGGTTTAAGAGATGTTTGACATGGGCATGGATGATTGTGGTAACCATCTGTGCATGGCAGCTGTCACTGGAGTATGACACTGAAAGAAGCTGCTAATCTCTCTTTATGCATGCACTCTCGAGGAGACATGTCCTGTAAAAATTGGCACATGTCACCATCAGGCGACTTATAAACAAACTGAGCACCCTAGGGATGGACCCTAAAGTTACTGCTTGGGTTAGAAATTGGTTGGGTGGGAGGCGACAGAGTACAAGTAAATGGAGCTCACTCTGAGGAGAAGGATGTTACCAGTGGTGTGCCCCAGGGATCTGTCCTTGGTCCGATTCTTTTTAACATCTTTGTTAGTGATATAGCAGAAGGGCTGTCGGGTAAGGTTTGCCTCTTTGCAGAGGATACCAAAATCTGCAATAGAGTAGACACCCAGGAAGGTGTAGATAACATGAGGAGGGGTCTAGCTAAGCTTGAAGAATGGTCTAGAATTTGGCAGCTGGGATTTAATGTTAAAAAATGTAAGGTCATGCATTTGGGCTGCAGCAATCCAAGGGAGCAATACAGTACAGGAGGTGAAGTACTTTTGTCCACTAAAGAAGAGCGGGACCTAGGCGTGGTTGTGTCTGATGATCTTAAAGTAGCTAAACAGGTAGAAAAGGCGACGGCAAAAGCTAGAAGAATGCTTGGGTGCATACGGAGAGGAATGGCTAGCAGAAAAAAGGAGGTGATAATGCCTCTGTATAAGTCTTTGGTGCGACCTCATTTGGAGTATGGTGTGCAATTCTGGAAACCGCACCTTCAAAAGGATGTGAACAGGATGGAGTCGGTGCAGAGGGTGGCTACTAAAATGATTAGTGGGCTTCATTATAAAGCATATGAGGACAGACTTAAGGATCTTAATATTTATTTATTTAACAAGTTTTTTATACCGCCTTTTCCTTAAATCAAAGCGGTTACAAGACATACAAGGGTTATAAAGTACATCTTAGAGGAAAGGCGGGATATGATTGAGATGTTTAAATACCTCCGTGGCATAAATGTTCAGGGAGAGAGCCTCTTTCAATTGAAAGCAAGTTCTGCTACGAGGGGACATGGGATGAGGGTGAAGGGAGAAAGATTCAGGAGTGATATGCGGAAATATTTCTTTACGGAAAGAGTAGTGGATCCATGGAATAGTCTCCCAGTGGAGGTGGTAGAGATGAGGACAGTAACTGAATTCAAAAAAGCATGGGACCAACACAGGATCTCTAAAGGTAAAAAGTGGACTGTTGTAGTTGTTGTTATGGAAGGACAGACTAGATAGGCCATGTGGTATTGATATTCAAGTGGCAGATCAGGACATCCCGGATGGTTACAATGACCTGGCAATACAGTCTGATGCTGGGGTGGAGAGGCTCCTTGGCACATCCTAGTTGTCACAGTCCCTTACAATGGATTCTACAATCATCATCATCATCATCAGCTTACCTTGAACCTTGATGCAGACACCCATGGCTACAGAAAATGACTTGGAGATAGCTGTGATGCATCACACATCATTACAGCCAGACTATTGCCAGCAAATAGTCCACCAGCAACAGCGCCAACAATTGCATTCTGCCATTACTGATTGTCATGTATTTGCTTGTTTTACCATATCAGTGCCATGGCTCCATCACTGACAACAAATGTTTAGGCTGGACACAGCATCAAAATGGGCGTGTAGCAGCAGAGGCACATTGTGTATAGGGCATATTGTTTCCTTGACACCCTTGTGCTGGGCAATTTGGCCATGACAAGCTGTCACATATCCCCACAAGGTGCACCACAACAACATGTGTCATCTTTCTTTCCCCATATCCAGGAGCGATCCTCTGCATACAGGGCGACACTGTGTCATTTGGGAAATTACAGTGTGCATATGGGTGTGCATGAATATGCTGCGACACACTGACATCACATGGTGCGCATTTTGTGAAGGTTACTCTACCACAGGTTTCGTGTTTAGCCAGCTCACAGACCATGTTGACCTGCTGTTTCCAAATAAAGACATGTTTTTAGATTTGTAAGCAGCTTATGCAGTCACATGTGTGCTTCATCTGTGTCTCTCATGACAATGTGTCAAGTACATCAGAAAATGGCCTTTGCCATGTGTGCATCAGTATTTTCACACATTGCGTATTCCATGTCCAATTTCTTACCTGTACACCTCATGGACGTAGAGGCATACTGGGACATCCCACATCATTTTTATTTCACCGATTCTGCACTTGTGCGAGACAGATTTTTTTTTACTGTGCCAACACATGTGCTTCTCATAACTACCTTCATCTTAACACTGTAGATCATGGCCCAGATTTCAGAAGGCATTTATGCAAGTAACTACCCTAGTTACCTGTGTAAATGGCTTCTTGGTAATTTGGCAAGGCAGCTGGCATTTCAGAGGGCCAGCACCTCACACACCCATATGCTGTGTGTTTGGCATCAGGGTGTGTTAGGGTCGTTCTGTGGCAGAGCAGGGGCAGATAAACATGGTTGTGGGTAGCAACATTTGTCTATGTGGCACACATAGCCATCTGTGCATTAAAGCTCGGCACTGATTTCCCTCAGCTATCTTTCAGGCACAAGGTCTGGGCGGTTAGTCTATTAATTTTTCCCTTCCTGGCTAGCTCCTGCACCTTCTCGTTTGTGTGCGAGAACCCTGATTTTGAATAGGCAGGCCACATATTACCACAGCAGTCATATCCAGGTTAGACAGATGGTGGTCATGCTTTGCACCATCCAGATGAAAATTGGGCACCATATATTTCAGCACATAGCATCCATACTTGCGCTTGCCATTCACATCTAACTCTGGCATCTGCTCAAGGAACATATATTCCCTGAGCCATTGCAGCATTTGCTTTCATGCACACTGACATGTGGCGGCAACATCTTCTGTGGATACACCTTCTCATTTGCTATGTGGCAGGCCAGCAGGGGGCATGTATTGACCTAAACATCCTGTGCCACATCCGAGAGGTTATTGTCTCTGCAACTCACAACATCATTTATTATCATTAACTCCACACATTCACTAGAACTATGTTGAAACATCAGCCATGTCCCATATGTGATCTAGGGATTCTGGGGGAAATGCTGGACACATCATTGCATCATAGCATCCAACTCACTGCACTGCCCTCCCAACATCAACAATGTCATCAATGGCCTGCATGGCTAGACATATCTGTGAGCAGCCCGGTTTGCCAAATAGGGTATGCATGGTTCAAAACGCCATGACCCAGCACATGTGTACAAAGGTGCACACCGCTAGTGTTCAGGTGTGGGAGCAATGTGTTTGTTCACAGACTCACAGCCATTAGGGGAGGTATACCATTTAGCTTTCACCTGGTCATTTCTCAGAGGTAACTATGACGTTCATATTTCTGCAGATATCATACATCAACAGAGCCTTAATTACTGGTATCTGACCTTTGGTTGACACTGACATCCCTTGCTAGAAAGAAAATGTTGCCAGCTAACACACACAGTGTCTGAGGCATAGATGACATGTTTTAAGTATGCTCATATTTAGCTGGGCCTCCTATTTCTTGCAGAGTCTGTTGCCCTTGTGACACGGGGGGACTGTCAGTGGCACCCCCTGGTGCACACAGCCTCCGTATATATACATACATTACTTTTAACCATACAATAGACTGTTGAATAATATGCCAGATATCATGGAGGAGCAAGGGAACCATCATCTTCATGATTGCTTACCAACATCACTGCACACATTTGTCTTTCATGCTGTCTTTACATTGTGTTTGCAACACACATAGCGACTCAGTGCATGCTAACCATCCAGATTGTTTTCAGCCGCTCTTCATTGGAACATGCATCACTATCTCAGCTATTGCTGTAACAGGTGCATGTTGTGGCCACATGTACGGAATGAGGACTTACAGCCTCAACATCCATTCCATGGCACAATTCTCATGAGGTCCACAGCAAGCTGATGAGGTGATGCAGCAGGACCCATAATGGCAAAAACAGTGCATGCAGTTGTGTCTCCATAGAAACATAACGACAGAAAAAGACCACATGGCCTATCTCGTCTGTCCTTCCATATCAACCATACAACATTCCCGTTTTTCTATTAGAGATCCTCTGCATCTGTTCCATGCTTCTTTGAATTCAGATACTGTCCTCATCTCTACCCCATGTCTGTGCAGCTCCATTATGGAGCTCAAATCCTAGCCCAGCAAACAACATTGTTATTGGCATGCTGCCGGTCTGATATTGCAAATGTGACGGCACAGTTACATTTTGGGCCCGTTTGTCTAAGAAGTAGGCGTGCCATGGGGACCTTGAAAAACTACTGCCAACCCATAGCCAAGGTTCAGCTGCATGCCAGCTCCTGCATCCCTTCCTCTCATTTTTTCATGTAGTCCACAGATATTACCCCACATCCACAATAACTTTGGGTAACTTGTAGGTCAAATAACATCCCCATCAGCCAGGCCTATAAAGGACATAGATGGCCTATGACAAATTCAGCAGTGGGCATCCAGGTTGATGTGTAACAGACAGCCCCCACTTGCACACACACACACACACACACACACACGCATCTGAGGCTCTCCATACACCTCCACTGTTGGTTCAGGGTAGGCATGTGCTGGAATGGCATGGTTACAAAACAGGCAAGAATGCAATATGGGGCATGGCATAGATCTGTGTTGGTGCCTCAAAATCACCCACATACTGTCTACACAGAAGCTCATGACAATTATGCATGCAGCACAATGCACATATTCCAGCTCCTACACCAGAACTGTCCTGAGGTGAGCTTTGGACATATCCATGATTGTACATGGGACCTGTGGGAGACATACCTCTAGTCCTTCCCATATCTTCACTACATACCAGCGCATGAACTGCACACACTGCAGGCAGGCACATGCTGTTGCACTGCTTGTTTATTTTCCACAGTTAAACATTGTAAGGGCCTAGCATCAGGGTTCTTGCACTGTCCTTGTACACAGCACTGCACAGTGTAAATTACACTTGTTGGCATGCAGCATGAGACCGACTCAACTGTATGCAGTGCAAAACACCATGCTGCATCTGTATGTACTTGCCAAGAGATGTCATTTCCCGTAATCTCTTTCATAACCTGCAGGGGCACAGTCATGCATCTGAGGCCATTTCTGTTTTGGGTGAGGTTTGGGAAATTGTACAAGGTTATTGGTGTGAGGGCAGCAGATGTCTGACACATGCATTTAACATGAGTCAGGACACATACCCAAACCGTGACATTGGGTACTTTGAACCATGACAGATATGTACACAACATGCAGGTCAATCACAGTCCGGTGAGAATAAGGAGAATGAGCTGACAACCTGCTGGTACACTGCAGGCAGATACATACATGCTTTCCCTCTATTACTAATTGTTCCCATGGCAGATGCTGTGCAGGTTTAGCACAATGGTTAGAGCACTGTCTTTGGACATATCACATGTCAGGTTCCTTTCCCCCCTCCCCCCCCCCCCATTTTATTCTGAGATGATCCAAAAACCATCCAAAAGGATGCACGTTCAGCAACGCACAAGGCACCGTTGTATCTATTCATTGTGCGATATTTCATGCTCTTTTCAATCCAGCTATCAGACAGGCAAAGTGTGTTGCTTCAACTGTGGCCCACTGAAGAGCGTTGGTAATATGACCCCAGCAGATGCAAAACCCATACAGTGGACAGGCTTGGGAGACTGCACCCTATGAGAGGCGGTCTGGGCCTCCACTGCATATATACTGAACATGCAGCCACATCCTACAGGGGTGATGTGGATCTCTCAACCTGTTTCTACCTTGCAGGCAGATACATACATTCCCTTAATTGGTAGTTGTTCCCATGGCAGATGCTGTGCAGGTTTAGCACAATGGTTAGATCACTGTGTTTGGACACAGCAGACACCGGCTCTATGTTTGCAATGGATATTTTTTTTTAAAACCCTCCTCATTCTTCTGCCAGACTTGTGCAATGTCTGCATTCTATCATGTACCCATGTCCCTTATTCATGCTCATATATATTTCTACCATAATCATTACAATCATGACTATACGACAACCAGACTGGTTTTTCCATCTGCTGTGAGACCTGAGAAACTGTTGCTACTGTGACCACAGCACATGTGTGAGCCACAGAGTGCAAAAGATTGGTATATTATATAATAGAGACTAACTACACATTTTCCCCTCTATACCATATAAGCACCACATATGGACACATACCACTAGAATGATTTTGAGCAGATCTTTAGCTGCAGTGTATGCAGCAAAACATATTCCCTTTCTTGGTACGGCATCCTCTGTGAGGTTCTGCGAATGTTTGTTATTATGCTTGCAGCACTGTCTTTGTGGAGAGTTGACCACATTTCAGATTCCACATGTTCTCATCAAGGTTCTAAAATACTGTCAGCTGCAGACCAGGGTGTGCCTTTACAGATGTAGCCATTCCACAATGGGGCCTAACACAGGTCAGGCATGCACATTACATTCATGCATATCTGCCAGCAATACTTTCTTGCCTCTGACATACAACATTGCAGAGGGCTGATGATGTTGGGCCAGCGGATGTCTTATACACGTGCAGCGCATAATTGAAATATGGCACCCTAACTTTGAATGGCCATTAGAAACTCTGACACATGCACGTTGTACATGGATCCATTTCCTATTCCTTCAATGCCCATCTGCGGCAATCCTCACACATCATTACTTGCTTCATATTATGATAGAAACAGACATGAACAATTATTTCAGCTACATGTATGAAGTAGACTGTGCAGTTATGGGACCAGCTAAAGCAGTCAACACACCCACTACAATAGTTTTTCAGGGTCCCCATGGTACACCTACTTCTTAGACAAACAGACCCAAAATGCATCTGTGCCGTCGCATTTGCAATATCAAACCAGCACAGACATAACACGCTCTCTGCTACCACCATCAGAACCACAGATCCACACTCACCATATGCCTGTCATATGCAGTCCTATATTTGACATGCAGCTGCTACACCATGACACATGCAAGAATACGTGTAACTGCTCAACAGATAAAATGCACTTCTCCTGTGACTGCTCCACATCACCACTCATGCTCAGTCCTTCTTTTGCTGACCATATTGATAGCATGCTGACTCCACCCAGATAAATTTCAGGCCTCTCCTATGCAAAACACTGACAGTACTGATAGTGACATTTGCACACCCACTGATACATTATTCTTAGGTGTCATCTGCACATCCCACTTACTGACTAAATAGCAGATGGCAAAAGTTCGTCTGGTCCATTGAGTACTACCTGTCTATCCATCCATCACCTTCAGATTGTCTTCCACTGCTGCTCCTTTTCCTGCATTGGGGTTACAGCCTTTTTCGTACGTTAAAGTGCATGCTTGTCACCTTATCGCACCAGGTTCTGTTAGCACACGCTAAAGGACACATAGGTTGCTTTACGCCACCACGCCCCCTACACGTCCTGGGCGCTTTCCGCATAAAGACACCTTATTGCTGCCCTTAGCGCGCACAAATGCATATTACCTTAGCGCACTTTAGTAAACATACTCCCCCTAAGAGTTCTGTGGTAGGAGTTGGTTGGGGAAGGGTGGGACAAGCAAACCAGCCGAACTTCACTCCCCCAAAGGCTTTCCAGTACTCTTGCATGGTAATAGTTTTTTTCAGCATCTACCACATTGCAAACACTTCATTCCCTTCCTTTTCCAAAAACTCTTCCTTAGTAAGGCTTTATATCCTCGTTTTTGTTCTGAGTCTCATTCCTCCTCCAATTTCATATGACCACATTTGGCCCTGAAATGTTTTAATAAGGAAAACACTATCTTACTGTACTTTATTGAATTCTTGTAAACTCGCAATGTTTCTATCCTAACACCTTTTCATCCAGTAAGTCCATTTTAATTTCTCTTTGCAGGATTTGTGCTGCAAGCCCTTCTCTGATCCGCGTCCATTCTTGGCCTATATAGCTGAACACAGTACTACGAAATGGGGTCTCTCTAGTGACCGACATAAGGGCAATATTACTTCATTTCGCTGATCTCTCAATTCATTCATCACACGAAATAAGCTGCTAGCAGCAGAAAAAGGAAAGCCAGAGATCAGAGTCATTAATAGAATAGCAGCGGTACCTTAGAACTGGAGCTGCGTTATTACAACCTCACTGTGCCCTGACCTCCGCTGACTCACATTAATTCAATGTTACCTTTCTGCTGTTTCAGTCGCCGCAGTTCTTCTTCCGAAAAGCCTGCCCAACCCGCCATACCTGCAGGGGACACAAGTTAAACTAGCAACCACAAGCCGCCTCCGCTACTTCCTTCACCCACCACTGCGCCTGCGTGGCAGTTGCCACGTTGAGGACCCCACTCTAGAGCTGCCCTGTCCGTCGCCCGACTCTGAACAAAGATTGCGGGGAAAAGAAAATCTCAGGGGTTCGAGAACCAGAACCTGGAGGACAAACGAACCTAAAGGTTTTAATTTCATATGACCACCTTTGGCCCCTGAATTGTTTTAAGAAGGAAAACATCACCTTACGGTAATTGACCGAAGTTTCCATCACAGCACCCATTCATCCAGTAAGTCAGTTTTTATTTCTCTTTCCAGAAATTGTGTCGCAGGCCCTGCGTCACTTTAAGAACCCCAAGAAAAAACAGGCGTGCTCCTCGTTCAGTAGTTCGCCCAGGCAAGGTTACCATGGAAACTGCAAATCGGACGCCTTCAGAGGAGATGTCAGAAGGATGTTTGTGCGACTTGCGACCATCTTTAAACCGGGCAGGAAGTTCTGTTGAAATCTGCGGAGTTAGGCGCCGCTTTCTGATGTAGGAGTGCTTATTCGTGGTTTTAACTTTCATAAGACGAGCTGGGCTACTGTTAGCGGCAGCATTGCTTTGTAGCATGTCCTTCCCTGACAATTCCTTCGGTGGAGAAATTTAAATCTATGTTGGACACTGTGTGGTTTGCATATGTGGCAGCCAATGAATGGAATCAATGGCCTTATGAAGTATAAAGTTCTTTCAGCTATGTGGTATTCTGGCAGTCACGTCAAACAATGTTATTTAGAAGATATTTGTTAGATAGGAATTGTGTGTAATGATTCTAGATAGAAAATTACTCAGCATGTAGATAGTCATGACCTAATGGGAGACAGCCAACATGGCTTTAGACAAGGAAGATCTTGTCTTACTAATCTGTTATGTTTTTTTGAAGGAGTGAATAATCAGGTGGACAAAGGTGAGTCGGTTGATATTGTGTATCTGGACTTTCAGAAAGCCTTTGACAAGGTCCCTCATGAGAGACTTTTGGCAAAACTAAAGAGTCATGGGATAGGAGGCAGTGTTAACAGATAGAAAGCAGAGGGTAGGGCTAAATGGCCAATTTTCCCAATGGAGAAAGGTAAATAGTGATGTACCCCAGGGATCTGTGCTGGGTCCGCTGCTTTTTGACATATTCATAAATGACCTGGAAAGTGGAATAACGAGTGAGGTTATCAAATTTGCAGATGACACAAAACTATTTAAAGTTGTTAAAACCCAAGTGGATTGTGGAAAATTGCAAGAGGACCTTGATAAATTGGAAGACTGGGCATCAAAATGGCAGATGAAATTTAATGTGGACAAGTGCAAGGTTATGCACCTAGAGAAGAACAACCCAAACTATGGTTACACGATGCAAGGTTCCACATTAGGAACCACCACCCAGGAAAAAGATTTAGGCGTCATTGTGGATACCATGTTAAAACCCTTGGCCTAGTGTTCAGCGGCGGCCAAGAGAGCAAATAGAATGCTAGGTATGATAAGGAAAGGAATGGAAAATAAAACAACAGATATTATAATGCCTCTATATCGTTCCATGGTGAGACCGTACCTTGAATATTGTGTGCAATTCTGGTCGCCGTATCTTAAAAAGGATATAGCGATTTTAGAAAAGGTTCAGAGAAGAGCCACCAAAATGGTAAAGGGGATGGAAGGATACTCCTATGAAGAAAGGCTAAAAAGGTTAGGGCTCTTTAACCTGGAAAAGAGACGGCTGAGGGGAGATATGATAGAAGTCTATAAATTAATGAACGGAGTGGAACGGGTAAACGTCGATCGATTGTTTACCTTATCAGAATATAGAAAGACTAGGGGACATGCAATGAAGCTACAGGGTAAACTATTTAAGACTAATAAAAGAAAATATTTTTTCACTCAACGTGTAATCAAACTCTGGAATTTGTTACCGGAGGATGTAGTAAAGGCTGTTAGTGTAGCTGGGTTTAAAAAAGGTTTGGACAAGTTCCTGGAGGAAAGGTCCATAAACCATTATTAAGAAGGGACCCAGGATATCAATGCTTGAACCAATACAAGCATTGTGGAACCTGTGTCCCTTGGGGAAACTGCTAGGTACATATGACCTAGATTGGCCACTGTTGGAAACAGAATACTGGGCCTGATGGACCTTGGTCTGACCCAGTATGGCATATCTTATGTTCTTAGATATAACAATACTGGAATAATGTTGTATCAAGTAAAATAAACATAACTTGAAATCGTTATCTGCTTAGAATGAAAACTGTATGCAAATGCAATGCAATGTGTGCCTTCGAGTCAGTCCTGACTCCTGGCGACCCAGAAGCTCCTGAGGCGGACTATAAATGGTAGTATTAAATTACACTAAAAAAAAAGCCACGTCAATTATTGTTTACTGACCAAGAAACCCTTAAAGGAACAAAAAACAAACAAACAAAAAACATACATCCACCATATAGAATTGAATTTTCCATTGTAGCACCGAAGTGCAGACAATGAATAAATCCAGGAGTCCATTTACAGGGTCCAAGCCAATTTATTGTGCACAAGGCCCAGTTAGTCAAGCTTCAAAAAGGACTGAGCAAAGTTCTTACAGAGACATATTCATTTATACATTTCTTTTCAGTTTGATACATGCAAACTTTCTATTGGCCCCAACGCCCCCTGCGTTTGTCCAATCGGAGATCCCTCCTGGGCCTAGCACCCAGCTCCCTCCTCTAGGACTGTTCTAACAATGGTACAGTTTCTAGGTTTGGATACTTCTCTACTGCAAGGTCGTTTCTGGCTCTAGGAATGCATGTATTGAAACATTTCTATCTTCACAGCACAAGAGAATAATGAAAGATTTATGCATTCATGAAAACGTCTTATTAAGCAGTTTAAAACAGTTTTCTCAAACTTTTACAGACTTTGGTTCTTTCTCTTAGATGGGGGTTGGAATCAGGGCCTAACTTACAGGCCTTTCATATTTGCAGACTATTATAGGCCATGGCCTGCCACATTCCCCCCTTTGATTATTCTCACCCGCAAGTGAGAAAGGGTGAGAATTAAATCACATATTAAACTTGTGTAACAGCATCATCTTGGGATATTGGGGAATATTGCCACATAGCTAATATCTTCGTAACTGCCTTCCATTCTACAGTGTTATCAATAACTGAGGTTATCATGCGTAAGCAGAGGGGTAGGAGACATGGGAGCAACAAGCATACACCTAATATGAGTAATACAATAAACACAAGGGTCTTCAGACCACCCAACCATGAAAATGCTGATCCAAACCACCCATCAAGCTTCAGGCCATGCCAGGTCTGAACAGGCACATATGCTTGTGTGTGCATTTGAGTAGCTATATCTTCAACAACGTGCCCATTATTATCAATCTGCAAACAACAGTTGGTTAAATTCAATTTTCCACACACTCCACCTTCAGCTGCTAACAAATAATCTAGAGCTAAACGATTCTGATAAATAGCTGTACGCATTTGTGTACTTTGCTTAGCTAAAAGAGTTAGTGCTTTACTGGTTTCATTGGTTATTATTTCAACAACAGCTTGTAAGCGGATAATACGATTTATCATATACACAGGAGTACGATATCCCCATGTACCATCTTGCTCCCAAGTAGCAGGTCCATAGTATGAAATGATTCTCTCAGGTGGCCACTCTTCATCATTCCATTTGTCCCATTGGCCTATTTTCAAGACCTCTCGTTTCTGTCGACTCCTGTACACGGGAAAATCCAGTTGTTCTCCATGGGACGTAGGCAACAGGAAAAAGGAAGGTCGTATGGTTCCCAATGCACATGCTCCTCCCCAGTGGTGAGGAAGCCTAGCATATGCTCGGGTTCCACAAATCCAGTATTATAAGATGCTAGATTAGTCCAGATGCTGGCAAGATTAGGGAAACGGACTAAAAGGTTGGTGGGCTCTGAAGCGTTGATTCCTGACCACCAGGACGTCTTCTTGGTGGTACTGTTGTAGAACTTCTGATTGAGACAGACCAGCTGTCCATCCTCCATGGCAAACTGTGGTCCAGAGCGAGCAAAACACAAGTTACCAACAATGGGGTGGGCCAGTACCCACTCACTAGTAGCATTATGTAAATCAGTCTGATTATAAGGCATAGAATAGTTCACTTCTTGTGCCTCCCAGGGCCATTGGTCTCCCATCTTAGTTCCTCCACAGAAGAGGCAGTCCAAAATGTGGAGACTAGATGCTACTGCCCCGGCGAGCTCAATGAACAAATTTTTTGGAGGCATGAGGAATCTCAAACTCTGCCTTCATGGCTTCATAAAAAGAGTGATGTATTCGATAAGGTGCAGATGCATGAGTCTTAGTATTCAGCTGTATATGTTGTGATACAGTAAGCTATAGAGAATCTGTGGAAACTAGCAAAAAGGAAGAACTCACCTCAAACTTGCCTAGGCAGGAGGATTCAGCATGTTTAAGAAGGGCTGAGCACCCGGTGCCATCAGCACAAATAGAGCAGAAGAGGTTTAAAATGAGGTTTCCTTTCCTTAGCAGTGACGCAGATAGAATTGAGGGATCTCATCAAAAACACCTGTCCCCAGAAGCTGACGTAATGTGCAGAGGGGGGAGGTACAAAAAGCCCTGGTTAGAACCAGAAAGAGAAGGAAGTGGAGGAGGTACCGAGGGCACCAGAAGCACCAGAGGCACCCAGGAAAGCACCAAGGGAAGTCGGTGTTTGAGAGGAAGCCAGAGAGAAAGCCAAACTGACTCTGAGGAGGAGAGTGGCAGTCAGATGCAGATGGAGTTCCAGCATCAGACAAGCAAGGCTCAGAGGCAGAGAGAGACACCGAATCCCAGGAGACGTTCTAACTCCAGGGGAGGCTTTGGAGGTCTGGGAGGACCCAGAACTCTCAAGAGAAGCTCCAGGAAAGGGAACTGGAGCAGTAGAGAAACTGATCTCTGGAGGGATAGTCCCGGAGAGGTTTTTCACACAAGCAGGAAGTGGTGCACTGCCTCAGAAAGTTTACCCAAATCACGGAGAAACTTTCTTCAAGCCAGAGAAGCTTTGCCAGGGGAGAGAAACTCCACAGCTGACACCAGACCCATTTATAAGGTAACAGGTTTAAAGCCTTGTGTTTGGGAGAGGAGAGAAGCTGAGAGTTTTAATAAGCCCTGCACTGAGCAAAGTTTTAATACAGGAAGGTGTGCAGACTTCCAAGCAAGGGAGCCAGGGGAGGCTTATCACAAAGAGATTTTCTCTACAAAAGGGTTCTACAATCCTGATTTAGATAAGTGCCTGGGAGAAGAGAGAATTTATCTTCCCCCAGTAAGTGAACCCAGCTCCAGCACATGTACTGAATGTGACCCAGGGAGTAAAAGACGCAGTCCAGGTTTAACACAATGGGAAAGCAGTAACATTTACCCTGAGCCTGAACCGATGGATTGCACGGTATGTTTGTCAGATGAAATAACATCTTTATGCTGAAGTCTTGTGAAAGGAACAAGGAAGAAAGAAAGATTATTCCAGCTGTTTTTGTTTAGTTTGTTTCTTCGTTCTGTATGTTTGCAAAGTAATGATATCCGCCAGGGAACGGGAATAAAACCCCACTTTTACTTTACCACTCTGACTGACTGACTCTGTGTATAGAAGAGGAGGCAGTTAAGTATATCCACAATACCCTAGGCAGTCGCCTAGTGGACACACGGAGTCTCTTACCTGGACAACCCGTGACAATGTATAAAAGTTCCAGGATCTATGCCTCCTCCTGCTATTCGTAACCCAAATCTGTACCCCTCTTTCCACTGGCTGGGGTTAAGTATGATGAGCCGCACCGGATTACAGGCACCTTTCTTGCACTTTCGAGGTTCTGGTAAGGATAATTTTTCCAGGCTGGCTATGCGTTTATCTCCCTCTCGTCCACTAGGCGCACCAGACCAGGTGGCATAGTACACGCATTCCCACATTGGACAGTAGTAAGCATCTTTGGATGATGTACTGTAGACGGTTGGGGAAGATTTCCCAGAACAATTTCCCCATCTGTATGCTCCTTCAGGACACATATATTTATCATCATAGTAGTAGGCTTGCTCCCAATATCCACACTTGTGATAGACATTTCTGTTGATCACTTCACAAGCGTCAAAACTCAGGGTAACATGCTTCGTGGGATCAGGGAGCTGTCGTGTGGCATTTATGAGGGCTCCATCCTCATCATTCCATCATATCTCAAGTACATAATAAGAGGGGTTCTGCTGGGGGTTGTAACAAGTCTTACTTTTCCCCTTCGTACAGATATTTAACTCTGTACCTTTATATACACACCGGCTAACTATACCAGTGCAAGTATAGTAGGAATGATAAAGTAAAGTCTGAGTGACCTTCAGTCCAGTTCTGGTGGTAGTTATACAAGCTGCACAAGGGGGTAAGGCAAAAGTCTTTTCCAGGAATCCCAGGACCATCACTCCCACAAGGAGTGGAGGAACATTGTGATTACAGTCTTTGGAGCTCAACTGAAATATTGGGTACGATGAACTTGTAGAGTCTTTTCTTCTTCTCTGCTTCGACTACTACCCTTGCGCAACAGGGGTAGGATGATAGAATCTAGAGACTCTTACAATGCTGGTTGTCTCTGCAATGTGAGTCGCAATGGAGTCTCAGGATCATTTACTGAAGTCCATTGACCAGGTTCAGGAGCAGCTGCCGGCTTCACTCGACTGTGATGGATCCAGGGTTTGAGTTCTGCGACTTTTACTGCAGTTGGGGTTGACAAGATGACAACATAAGGTCCCTTCCAATGTGGCGCCAGCGGGGTCTTTCTCCACTCCTTGATCCACACTGACACTCCTGGCTTGAAGGGATGCAGAGGCTCTGTCAGATTGATGGGCAATCGATCTTGCACCCAGGTATGAAGACTCTGCAAAACAGAACCTAAAGCCAATAGTTCTTGTCTAGTTATTTCAGATCCTATTGTTTCATATCTCCTTTAATTCCCTGCACAATGGGTGGAGGTCGCCCATACAAAATCTCAAAAGGGGAAACTCCTAAAGACTTGGTTGGAGCAGAACGTATCCTAAGAAGGGCTATAGGGAGAACCTGGAGCCACTTTAGGTGTGTTTCTTGACAAAGCTTGGTCAACTGAGATTTCAGGGTTCTATTCATGCGTTCTACCTTCCCTGAACTCTGGGGTCTATAGGCAGTGTGCAGCTTCCATTGTATCTGTAGAGCTCGAGCTAACTGTTGAGTCACTTGGGACACAAATGAAGGACCATTGTCTGATCCTATAGTCAATGGTATGCCAAATCGAGGAATAATCTCATGGAGCAGTATTTTAGTGACTTCTCGAGCTTTCTCAGTTCGGGTGGGACAGGCTTCTACCCACCCAGAAAATGTGCAAACTAGAACTAACAGGTAGTGATATCCGTTTGCTCGTGGCATTTCAGTAAAATCCACCTGAATATCACTCATAGGGGTCACCCCTACTGACTGAACTCTCGGGGGTGGAACGGGACCTTGCTTAGCATTATTCTTGGCACATGTCAAACATTGCTGTGCCACTGACGCAGACAGGGGTCCTAATAGTGAGATGCAGAAATGGGGTCTTAGGGCTCTTTCCATGGCCGTTTTCCCATAATGTGTGGCCTGATGAAAAGCATGAACAAAGGCTGGCCCTAATGCTTCAGGAATGACTGTGGGACCTGGAGGTGAGCTACCCTCTGGAGGTGGCAGCACTATCCAACCTTTTTCTGTTAGGACCCCTCCCTCCTTTTCACAGAAATAATTTAACTCTCTTGTAGTGTATCGGGGAGCCCATGAGCTAAGGGGCACAGGGAATAAGGCTGCCTGCACTGAAGTGTCATGGGTCACAACTCGTCCAGTTGTGGCTGCTTTTCGGGCAGTGGCATCAGCAAATCTATTCCTTCGGGTAACTTCTCCTGCTCCTGCCTGATGACCTCGACAGTGCATGACTGCAACTTGCTTAGGGGTCCATACAGCATCTAATAATATCAATATCTCAGGCCCATACCTAATGGACTTGCCCCCTGAGGTGATCAATCCTCGTTCTTTATACAAGGCTCCATGTGCGTGCAAAGTGGTAAAGGCATACTTGGAATCTGTGTACGCATTTAAGCGGAGTCCTTCTCCTAATGTCAGTGCTCTAGTGAGAGCTATCAGTTCAGCCTTCTGCGCTGACGTTCCTGGGGCCAGAGCTGAGGACTCAACTACCAGATCAAGGGTCACCACTGCATATCCAGCACAATGATGTCCATTGATGACAAGACTGCTTCCATCTACAAAGAAAGTCTGTTCAGGGTTCTCCAAAAGAACATCAGTCAAATCCGGGCGACTTGAAAATACAGTGTCCATAGTTTCTAAACAGTCATGATCAGGAGGCCCAGGACCAATCGGGAACAATGTAGCAGGATTCAGAGCTTGACTGACTTTTAACTGTATCTGGGGGTTTTCGCACAGCATACTCTGATATTTCAACATTCGTGAATTCGTTAGCCAGAAACCTCCTTTGTGTTCCATGAGGGTCAGGACAGAGTGCGGCACAGTCACTTGAAGATTCTGTCCCAGAGTGAGCTTGTCTGCTTCGCTCACTAAAAGGGCTGTTGCTGCAACAGCTCTCAAACAAGGGGGCCAACCTCTTGCTACCACATCCAACTGTTTTGACAAGTAGGCTACTGGCCGTTGCCAAGATTCAAGAGATTGAGTCAGTACCCCTAGAGCATTTCCTTGTGACTCATGGACGTAGAGATGGAAAGGTTTCTGGACATCTGGGAGACCCAGAGCTGGTGATGACATCAGAGCGCTTTTCAAAGATTGGGATGCTGCATCCTGTTCAGGTCCCCACTCCAGTGGAGACTTTTCCATTCCTTTGGTAACTTGATACAATGGTTTTGCTAGCAGCCCAGAATTGGGGATCCATATGCGACAGTATCCTGCGGCCCCCAGGAAGGCTCTTACCTGCCTCCTGGTGGTTGGAGTGGGAATACTGCATACAGCTTCTTTGCGTTCAGGTCCCAAGCGTCGAATTCCACTGGACAACTGGAACCCTAGATATTTAACTTTAGTTTCACATAGTTGCACCTTGGCTCTTGAGACTTTGTATCCAGCCTCATTCAGAAGGTACAGAAGTTCACTGGTGGCTTGTAGACATTCACTTTCTGAATTGGTGGCTATGAGCAGGCAATCCACATACTGAAGGAGAACTCTTTGTCCTGGGTTCACTGAGTAACTTGAAAGATCTTGATTCAGGGCAGCACTGAAGAGAGTAGGTGAATTCTTGAATCCTTGAGGTAATCCAGGTAAGCTGGCCCCGCCTTCCTGTTGTGGGGTCTTGCCATTCAAAAGCAAACAAAAGTTGACTGGTGGGGGCTAGGCGTATGCAGAAAAAGGCATCTTTCAGGTCCAGGACGGTGAAATGAGTAGCCTCAGCGGGGATCAGTCCCAAGAGAGTATAAGGATTTGGTACCACTGGGTGTATAGTTTCAACTGCATCATTTTGGTTTCCTAGACCATGGGATGCTGTTCCAAGGGTTGCAGAGCAGAGATGGCATACATCTGTCCAAGAAAGGTCAACGCATCTTCAGTAGTAGGCTGGCTAATCTACTGAAGAGGGCTTTAAACTAGATTCGTTGGGGATAGGTGAAGAAAGCCCCCAGGTAAGTGAAAGCTCCCAGGTAGGGAGGAGTAGCCTAGTGGTTGGGGCAAGGTACTTAAGGCCGGAAGGTCGGGGGTTCAAATCCCACTAGAGGACAGCAACCTTGGGCCAGAAGGACTGGGGTTTCTAGTCCCACAGATGCTCCTTGTGGTCTTGGGCAAGCCACTTAACCCTCCATTGCCCATGTTCCCAACTGCCAGCTACAGACAGGTCAGCTATTCTACCATCAATCTCCTGTAATCAGAGCTAAACATTCTCTGCTGACTGCAACCCAATCGGGGCTCTGAGAGGGGAGGAGCAGTGGCGTTTTAAATCCCAACTGCCAGCTACAGACAGGTCAGCTATTCTACCATCAATCTCCTGTAATCAGAGCTAAACATTCTCTGCTGACTGCAACCCAATCGGGGCTCTGAGAGGGGAGGAGCAGTGGCGTTTTAAATCCCAACTGCCAGCTACAGACAGGTCAGCTATTCTACCATCAATCTCCTGTAATCAGAGCTAAACATTCTCTGCTGACTGCAACCCAATCGGGGCTCTGAGAGGGGAGGAGCAGTGGCGTTTTAAATCCCAACTGCCAGCTACAGACAGGTCAGCTATTCTACCATCAATCTCCTGTAATCAGAGCTAAACATTCTCTGCTGACTGCAACCCAATCGGGGCTCTGAGAGGGGAGGAGCAGTGGCGTTTTAAATCCCAACTGCCAGCTACAGACAGGTCAGCTATTCTACCATCAATCTCCTGTAATCAGAGCTAAACATTCTCTGCTGACTGCAACCCAATCGGGGCTCTGAGAGGGGAGGAGCAGTGGCGTTTTAAATCCCAACTGCCAGCTACAGACAGGTCAGCTATTCTACCATCAATCTCCTGTAATCAGAGCTAAACATTCTCTGCTGACTGCAACCCAATCGGGGCTCTGAGAGGGGAGGAGCAGTGGCGTTTTAAATCCCAACTGCCAGCTACAGACAGGTCAGCTATTCTACCATCAATCTCCTGTAATCAGAGCTAAACATTCTCTGCTGACTGCAACCCAATCGGGGCTCTGAGAGGGGAGGAGCAGTGGCGTTTTAAATCCCAACTGCCAGCTACAGACAGGTCAGCTATTCTACCATCAATCTCCTGTAATCAGAGCTAAACATTCTCTGCTGACTGCAACCCAATCGGGGCTCTGAGAGGGGAGGAGCAGTGGCGTTTTAAATCCCAACTGCCAGCTACAGACAGGTCAGCTATTCTACCATCAATCTCCTGTAATCAGAGCTAAACATTCTCTGCTGACTGCAACCCAATCGGGGCTCTGAGAGGGGAGGAGCAGTGGCGTTTTAAATCCCAACTGCCAGCTACAGACAGGTCAGCTATTCTACCATCAATCTCCTGTAATCAGAGCTAAACATTCTCTGCTGACTGCAACCCAATCGGGGCTCTGAGAGGGGAGGAGCAGTGGCGTTTTAAATCCCAACTGCCAGCTACAGACAGGTCAGCTATTCTACCATCAATCTCCTGTAATCAGAGCTAAACATTCTCTGCTGACTGCAACCCAATCGGGGCTCTGAGAGGGGAGGAGCAGTGGCGTTTTAAATCCCAACTGCCAGCTACAGACAGGTCAGCTATTCTACCATCAATCTCCTGTAATCAGAGCTAAACATTCTCTGCTGACTGCAACCCAATCGGGGCTCTGAGAGGGGAGGAGCAGTGGCGTTTTAAATCCCAACTGCCAGCTACAGACAGGCCAGCTATTCTACCATCAATCTCCTGTAATCAGAGCTAAACATTCTCTGCTGACTGCAACCCAATCGGGGCTCTGAGAGGGGAGGAGCAGTGGCGTTTTAAATACCAACTGCCAGCTGACAGGCCCGCGCCTGTCGGGCCCGCGCCTGAGGGCCTCGCCAGAGGGCCCTTTGGCGCGGCCCTTAGGCGGAGACCGTAGAAGGAGACCACCGCCCATCAAGCTAACCCCTCCAACATTGTGTAAATTAATGTTACAACCTCAAAATCGCAAGTAACCATTGTAATATCCTTGTATACAAACAAAATTGTCTCTTAATCCACCTAAATATAAGTACTATAATTTATTTAAATACCCTTTCAATATATCCTCTCCTTCTACAACTATTAAGTTATCTTTATATATACATTCCAGTAACTACAGAGTTAAGCACTATTATTTGTTATATGTACTTATTCAACCTGTCAACTGTAATTATCCTGTTATCACTGAAACACTGTTAACTATGTCATAGTTCCTCATTCATCCTATAAGCTTCAGTTAACCTCCTGTTACCACATATCACTGTAATACTGTAATAGTGTTTTAGCTTTTCATCCATCCTGTACGCTCCAATCAGCCTGCTATCACTGTAATATTGGTAATAGTGTGTTAGCTTTTCATCCATCCTGTACGCTCCAATCAGCCTGCTATCACTGTAATACTGGTAATAGTGTGTTAGCTTTCCATCCATCCTGTAAGCTCCAATCAGCCTGCTATCACTGTATTCACTAATTGTACATTTAAATTTCACTTACACATACAATATGGCCTTACTCTACATTATAACATTTACCTTCTACCTTATCACTATAGGAATATGTAATGTTACCAGCCTACACACTAGCTATAATAGAATACCAACAACCCATAATCACAGAAGAAAGTGGTCTGATACTCCCTTCTACAATTCTAGAGTATCTACCCAAAATTCCCACCATCATCTGTTACTCATCTCATTACAAAACACCACAAAAAAGAAACAAGTAGGAAATCCAATTCCCCAATATCTGAAATGTGCATTAATAAATGCTCGATCCATACGCAAGAAATGGCCTATCATCTCTGACATAATTTCATTACATAGCCTTGACCTTCTCCTAATCACTGAGACATGGCTTTCTTGTGCTGACAATGTATTAATCAACCAATTTTTGCCTTCTAATTTTTCTATACATACATGTCATAGAAGTGGCAAGAGGGGAGGTGGTGTTCTAGCCATCACCAAATCTGACCTTCATTTCAACCTTAAAGAAGCAACAAGCTCATCACTCCTAGATACTTTTACAATAGCAAATAAATGTTGTTCTTTCACTTTACTATACCGCTCTCCTTCTTCCAATTCTGATTCTCTATCTATGATAATTGACTTGGCCTCCAATACACAAAACCCCCACATAGCAAGTTGGGTGCTAGGAGACTTTAATCTCCCTTCTCTCCAAGACTCCCATGTAACAGCTTTTCTTGAAGCTCTACAAGTTTTGGGGTATAATCAATTAATTAAAGATCCAACCCATATTAAAGGTGGTATATTAGATCTAATATTTACAACTGAAACAACCGCCAATTTACCATCTATCTTGGATCTATCAATCAACCCAGTTCCATGGTCAGATCACAAACTAATTATATTCAAGGCTAGATGTAACCAAAAGGATGAAAGAGGAATAAACGACCATCCTAGTACCCCTCTGAGAAGATTCAAGCCATTTGACAAAGACCTAATCCTAAAATCAACACTTCCACTAACCAACTTACCAGAGTGCAGCATTGATGATTTAGTTTCTAATTGGAATAGTACTTTCAGTTCGATTGCCACATGTCCGTCGACCAACAAACTACAAAGCAAGTGACACTCTGCTATATGGTACTCATCTGAGCTGAAGGCCTCGCGCACAACCCTAAGGAAACTTGAAAGACGATGGCGACACTCACACTCTGAAGTTGACAGAGCTGTATATATCCAACATCTCACATCTCATCGCATGGCAGTTACTGAATCAATGAGACGTCACCATGCAGTCACTTTAAAAAGATCTCTGAACAAACCTCATGACCTGTTTGCCATAGTTAAGCGTTTGACAAATGAACCTGCCTCACAACTTAAATATGAAATCCACCCTCAAATATTTGCTAACTATCTACAATCCAAACTCTGCCAAATTGACAATAACTCGGCTCCTAACATAGTCCTAGTTCCAGTAGATCAAACTCTACTCACTATCTTCTCAATACCATCTAAACGACAAATCGAAGACACCATTGCTTGCATAAACATGACCACCGCTCATACTGATCCTTGCCCTGCGTTCTGGATCAAAGATCTACGAGCTGATCTCAGTCCCATCATATCCAGACTCATGATTCAATCATTTACAACAGGAACTTTCCCTCGTACCCTTAAGCAAACATCCATAAGGCCATTACTAAAAAACAACAAACTTGACCCTCTTAAACCAGAATCATATAGACCTATTTCAAGTATTCCATTACTAGCAAAACTTTTGGAAAAAGAAGTACAAAACAAATTCAGGATCATATAGATCTTAACGCCCCACTGGACTCATGCCAGCACGGTTTCAGAGAATTCCACGGTGTGGAAACGCTTCTAACTACTCTGTTCAGCAGCTTATTATCAGGAATTGATAACATCCGCCAAGGGTTCGTCCTTGTTTTTCTTGATATCGCAGCCGCTTTTGATTCTGTTAGCCATGAACGCCTCCTTGAGCGTCTCAAAGGGAAGGGAATTACTGATAAAGCACTTGAGTGGTGTAGATCCTACCTTTCTGACAGATGGCAACAAGTACGTTCCAACGATACTTCATCAGATCAGTTTCATCAAAAACAAGGGGTCCCTCAAGGCTCATCCCTTTCCACCCTTATGTTTAATATATACATGCAGCCTATCTGTAACCTGATTCGATCCTTTAGAGTTAACTGCATGATATACGCGGATGATGTACTTTTATATTTTCCTTTTACAACTGAGAACCCTGATCTCAATCCATTAACTAACTGCATAAATGAAGTATCCAACTGGCTACAATCCCAAAATCTAAGGATCCAACACAAGAAAACGGAGGTGTTATTTATTACACGTAACCAAAATTTCACTGCTCCATCCTTTTTGAAAGTGAATGATGCTAACCTCCAGACCAAGACCACCATCAGATACCTCGGTGTCACTTTAGACCAGAAATTAGATATGAAAGCACATATTAGTAATATTGTAAGAGCAGTATATCACAAAATACGCTCCCTTAGACACCTTCGATCCTTGCTAGAGCCAGACGATTTTAGAACCATCTATCAGGCGCTAATCATACCTCATTTTGATTATGCGAACTCAATTTTACAAGGTCTTCCACAAACCACCTTACACCCACTTCAAATGGCTATGAATGCTGCAGCTAGAGTCCTTCATGGAGCTTCCCGGAAAGACCATATCTCACCTATTCTAAAACATCTTCATTGGCTCTCAATTCAAAGTAGACTCACTTTCAAAATTTTGCTAATTACATTCAAAGCCTTCAAAGAACTCTCATCTTCATCAATATCAGACTTGATCCAAACACCACCCCTCAATAGAGACAGAAGGTCAGTAACACTCAATACTCTGTTAGTCCCTAAATCAATATCACAGTGTACCAAAACTACTTCAGACAGGGCCTTTTTATTCTGTGCACCAAGGTGTTGGAATAGCCTCCCTCAAAACATCCGAGCAATACCAGACCTTTTGCAGTTTCGCAAAGCTTTGAAACACTACCTCTTCCTTTTATCTTATCCAGTAAACAATAAAGACATCTCAACCAACCCACAGACCTTCCACTCATACACATACAATACAGATACCCCACAGACCACATACACACAAAACTGAAGCCATGATGATATTATGACTATGTTTATTAATTATATACCC
This sequence comes from Ichthyophis bannanicus, assembly GCA_033557465.1. Lineage (NCBI taxonomy): Eukaryota > Metazoa > Chordata > Amphibia > Gymnophiona > Ichthyophiidae > Ichthyophis > Ichthyophis bannanicus. The sequence goes on from CM066040.1 coordinate 34,527,974, forward strand.
TGTTATCCGAGTTATATTCTCCTGTTTTCTGTAAACACAAAGTACTGTTGAATTGTGTATCTCACTGTTTTTTGTGAACCGCGCTGATGCCTAATAGTGCGGTATATAAGAGTCTATAAATAAATAAATAAATAAAAATGTTCTCTGTAAGTATTAGTGTATGTGTCTCATATCCCTGTGTGTTAAATGTATCCCCCAATTGTGTTGTGACCGCTTTGATTGAAGGATAAGGCGGTATACAAAAACTGTCTAATTAAAATAAATAAATAAATAGGTGATACATTAAATACCTTTATGGAAATGGGTAACAGGGGTAACATATGGAAAGCAGTGTGTATAAATGCCCGTAGCATGGGAAATAAGATCCCTGATGTTGAAGCTTTGGTGGGAGTGGCTGACTTGGATTTAGTGGCAGTTACAGAAACATGGTTCACAGAAAACCATGACTGGGATGTAACTATACCTGGCTATACTTTATTCAGAAAGGACAGGGTAGGAAGAAGGGGAGGAGGAGTGGCACTATATGTAAAAACTACTATTAAAGCTTTGGAATTACAGAGCTTAAAAGGGAGAGAGGAGGCATTGTGGGTTAAACTAGAAAGAGGGAAAGAGAAATCTATTTGCATTGGTGTGATATACAGACCTCCCTCACAAGAGGAAGAGGTGGACAGAGAGTTAATTGAAGACATACGCAGCATTGCTAGGAAAGGGGAAGTGCTACTGATAGGAGATTTCAATATGCCAGATGTTGATTGGCACATTCCTGCTGCAATATCATCTAGAAGTAAGGAGATCCTGGATTCTCTACAGGGAGAACTATTCAGGCAATTGGTAACAGACCCCACACGTGAAGGGGCCATACTGGACTTGCTGCTTACCAATGGTGAAAGTGTTTCTGATGTTGTAGTGGGAGATCATTTTGCATCCAGTGATCACCAGATGGTGTGGTTCAGTATTAGGACTAGGGCTGTTAGAATCCATTCCAAGGTGAGGATCTTAGACTTTAGGAAGACTAACTTTGCGAAGATGGGCCAATACCTCAGGGAGTCGTTAGTGGGATGGGAACAGCTGGGGGATGTAGAAAAACAGTGGGCAAAACTGAAAGGGGGTATTTTAAGGGCAACCAACCTTTTTGTTAAAATGGTAAATAAAGGCAAAAGGAAAAGGAGACAGCTATGGTTTTCGAAGGAAGTAGCTGAAAAAGTGAAGAAAAAGAGGGAGGCCTTCATGAAATAAAAGAGATCACAGAGAGAGGAAGACAGGCATCTGTATTTGGAAAAACTTAGAGAAGCTAGCAAAGTAGTCAAGAAGGCAAAGATTCAAAAGGAGGAGGAAATGTTGTTGTTGTTAAGTGCCGTCGAGTCGGAGTCGACTCATGGCGACCCTCTGGATAGCTATCCTAAATTGTGTTCGATCTTCATTCAGGCAGCTCATTGTTGACAGACTGGTACCCGTAGCTGCTGTTCTTGTATTGATCCATCTCATTGCTGGCCTTCCTCTTTTGCGTTGACCTTCTATCTTGCCAAGCATGATGTCTTTCTCTAATGATCTCTCTCTCTGCATGATGTGTCCAAAGTATGAAAGTCGAAGTCTTGTCATCTGAGCTTCTAAGGAAAGCTTAGGTTTGATCTCCTCTAGTACAGACTAGTTTGTTCTTCAGGCAGTCCATGGTATACACAGTATTCGCCGCCAGCACCATAATTCAAAGGCATCAATTTTCTTCTTGTCTATCTTTTTCACTGTCCAGCTTTCACATCCATATGATGTTATTGAAAATACCATGGCTTGAACAAGTCGAATCTTTGTATGGAGAGAGACATCTCTGCTCTTTAGAATCTTATCTAGGTCTTTCATAGCCATTCTGCCAAGAGCAATGCGTCGTCTGATTTCTTGACTGCTTGTTGCTTCTTTATTGATAGTTGATCCAAGTAGGTTAAAGTTATTCACAATTTCAATTTCTTCTCCTTCGACGATGAACCTGTTGATTATGCCAGTTGTCATGATCTTTGTCTTCTTTACATTAAGGTGCAGGCCCATTTTGAGACTATGTTCTTTGATTGTGAGAAGCAAATGTTTCAGATCATCTTCACTTTCCGCCAGTAATGTGGTATCATCAGCATAGCGAAGGTTGTTGATGAGTCTTCCACCAATCTTCACACCTCTGTTGTCTTCATACAATCCTGCTTCTCTGATGATTTGTTCTGCATATAAATTAAACAGGTAGGGGGAAAGTATGCAGCCTTGTCTTACACCTTTGCTTATTTTAAACCATTCTGTTTCTCCTTGTTCCGTTCGAACTGTTGCTTCTTGATCAATGTACAGATTGTGCAAGAGAACGATCAGGTGTTCTGGTATACCCATGCTTCTTAATGTGGCCCAGAGTTTCTCATGGTTTACACAGTCAAAAGCTTTGCTATAGTCGATAAAGCACAAATAGATATCCTTTTGGTATTCTTTAGTCTTTTCAAGGATCCATCTCACATCCGCAATGATGTCTCTCGTTCCTCGCCCTTTTCTGAACCCTGCTTGTACTTCAGGTAGTTCTTGTTCCAGGTATGATTGTAGTCTCTCTTTTGAATAATCTTCAGTAGAATTTTGCTGGCATGTGGGATCAGAGCGATTGTGCGATAATTTCCACAGTCAGTTGGATCACCTTTCTTTAGTACTGGTATAAACACAGATCTTTTCCAGTCAGTTGGCCATGATGCTGTCGTCCATATTTCTTGGCAGAGCCTTGTAAGTATGGTAACAGCTGCATCAGATTGCTGTAATACTTTGTCTTACTTCAACAAAGGCTAACACCTTGTAATGAAGACGTGCAGTTTATTTACAAACAAAGTAAGGAAACATTTAGAAAGACAAGTAATTCTCTTAGTTACACATGAGTAGTTAGAAAAGATAACTAGAATGCACACTTAATTACAGTACTGAAAGAATTATGAGAGAATGCAGCTATGTACAAAGAATATACTTCACCAAACTTGTCATAAGCCCTTTACACATCAGCTGGGAGCGCTCAGCGAGAGGAACTGATGACAGTCTAGGATACTTCATGCTTGGCCAAGCAGATCTACGCTCTGTCTGTTCTGGATATTCTCTGTACTTATATAGGCACAAATGTGTTGCAGCCAGCTCTCACCCATGAGCTTCTCTCCACCCCATCCACCTTTTTTGCTTCGGTTTCCGGGCAGGCTTTTGATTACCCCCCTTGGTGTTAGAAGCTCAAACTTACACAGTCAGACATGGTCAGACATCTGAGAATGCTCAAAGGACACATCCTCCATGGCCTAAGTGTTCTTTTGTTATCATTAATGGGTCTCTGTCAAGGGAGACACCCAAAAGCATCTCAAAGCTTTTACATTATAATTGATGAATTCTTATCCTGTCCAAGAGAATTGTTCAAAGGCCAAGGGAAGAATTCTGTCTCCCTCTCTGATCTCTTAACACTCCCCAGGCTAGATGTGTAAAAATCTCTCATCTCTGGAGCAAGTTGGCTCAGATAAAGTACAATATCCTTTGCTGATCCAAAAATCCATATAAATCTTTAATTAGTAATACATACTTCTATGGGAATGCAATCAATGCCTGGTGCTTTGTTCTTTGATAAGGCTTTCAATGCTGCTTCAACTTCTTCTTTCATCACCAATGGTTCCAGATCATAAGGTACAGGTTGAAACGGCTGTTGGTCCACTTGATCTTTATCATATAAAAACTCTGTATATTCCTTCCATCTTTTCTTGATCTTCTCAGCATCATTCAACATAGAACCTTGAGCATCTTGTAACATTCCAATTCGAGGCTGGAACTTTTTCTTTAACTCTCGTAGCTTTAGGAAAGCTGATCTTGTTCTTTCTCTAATAGTTTCTGCTTCTATTTCCTTGCATTGTAGTACTTTTATTTATTTATTTATTTATTTATTACAGGCTCTTATATACTGCACTATTTAGTATCAGCGCGGTTTACAGTATAACAAAAGACCAGAGCAACAAGCTGTTTGGTTTTACATAGAACAGGTTTTACATAGAACAGGTATGAGCAACTTGGATATACATGGGGAACATTGTTAAATGAAACTATTTACATGCTGTATATACATGTATGTACAGTATTCTTAGTTTGATAAAGTCTTGTCCTGTCTTGCTGCACGTTGGAAATCTCTGTTGAGTTCTGTGATTGTCTTTCTTTCTCCTCTGGCTTTAGCTTCTCTGCGTTTCTGGGCAATTTTCAGAGTTTCTTCCATCATCCATTTTGGCCGTTTTTTCTTTTTTACCTTTTGTAGAGACTTCTCGCTTTCTTCCAACACAACCTTCTTGATGTCATTCCATAACTCTTCTGGAACTCTATCATTTGTATCTAAAGCAGCAAATCGATTTTGCAGGCAGTCTTTAAATTCCAGTGGTATATTCTCAAGGTCATATTTTGCTGCATTCATGAGTGGTTTGCTCTTTTTCAGCTTTAGCTTGAGTTTGCATACTAGTAGTTGATGATCTGTACCGCAGTCAGCTCCAGGTTTTGTCTTTGTTGATGTTATAGAGCTTTTCCATCGCTGACTTCCACAGATGTAGTCAATTTGATTTTTATTCAATCCATTGGGTGAAGTCCATGTGTACAGTCGTCGCTTGTGTTGCTGGAAGAAGGTGTTCGAGATGAATAGATCGTTGGTCTTGCAGAATTCTATCAGTCTTTCTCCAGCTTCATTTCTGTTGCCAAGTCCATATTTTCCAACTACTTTGTCTTCTTCTTTGTTGCCAACCTTTGCGTTCCAATCACCCATGACTATCAGGATATCCTGTTTGCATGTTCTGTCAATTTCAGCTTGTACTTGTTCATAGAACTCTTCAATTTCATTCTCTTCTGCAGCTGTTGTTGGGGCATATACTTGAATTATAGTTGTGTTGATAGGCATTCCTCGTAGACGAATAGAGATTAAGCGTTCGCTGACTGCATTGTATTTCATTACAGTTCTTGCAAGTTTCTTCTTTATTATAAATGCAACACCATTTCTTCTTTGTCTTTCATTTCTAGCATAGTAGACCATGTGATCATCTGATGCAAAGTGCCCCATGCCAGTCCATTTCAGTTCGCTGACACCCAATAGATCAAGTTGTACACGTTCCATTTCATTCTTGACCATCTCCAACTTCCCTTGGTTCATGCTTCGTACGTTCCATGTTCCAATGTGTAAGACATCTTTACAGCTTCTGACTCTCATTTCATGCGCAGCTACATCAGCAGTCAGACGTCCCGAGGGCTTTGATCCAACCACATCATAAATGCTGGCTTTACTCTGAAAAGTCTTCAGCTCTTCCCCAGTAGCTAGTTGAGTGCCTTCCAACCTGGGGGTCTCATCTTCCAGCACTGCAGCACAATTTGTTTTGTTGTAACTATCCATTGGGTTTTCATGGCAAGATACAGAAGTAGATTGCCGGGCCTTTCTTCCGCGCATTTTAAGTTTGGTGTTGTTGCCGTTGTCACAGAAATGTGATCCACTGCCGTCAACACTATCCCATTCTGCTGCTGCCCAGATGGGTGGTTTGTCTTGGTCTGGCATCTCAGCTGAGACCTGTCCATCTTGGGAGACCCTGCCAGTAGTTAAACTACCGATAGTTTAGCTCTCAGCATCACTGATGCACACAAGCCCTCACAGCACGACAAGCTGCAAACCAAGTGAGGGATACATCGGTTCTTACTTTAAAAATGACCCTCGTATATATATATTTAAATATATACACCTATAGTGTATATATGCATATATCTATAAAGAGATATGTATGGGCAGAAGACACACCGATAGATATAGATAAGTATATATATGTATCTATATATATCTATTGTGATATGGTGGATTCCTCCAGCCCTGTAGAAAGAGCCAAAAAGGAGGAATCAAAGGCAGTGCTGGAGTATAAACAAAAGCACATGGCTGGTAGTTACCAAGGAAACCAGACACAGGAGAAAAAAACACGCCTTTGCTGCCAGTTAGCTGAGGAGTCGAGAGCTGATTCAAAGCACCTGCTAGGGGGAGGAGTCAGGCACTACCCTAAAGGGCAGATACATAAGGAAGCAGGAAGGGAGTGTCCATTAGAATTTGGAAGAGAAGCTGGAAGGGAAGCTGGAAGAGAATCTCCATTAGCAGCTGGAGTGGGTTCTCGGTTAGGAGTTCGAGAGAAAGTTCCAGCCCAGGCTCAGCTGGGAGGTTACTTACAAGGCCAGCCAAGGGTTGCGGTGAGAGGCCAGCTAACAACCCAAGAGGAGGACCAGGGAAGAGTCCAGGTTCCAAGCCTAGGGTCAGAGCCAACTTCAAAGGTAAAAGGAGAACCGTTTACAAAACTTTATTCAAGAAAAGGATACGGCAGAAGCAAGCCAGGCTGTCTGCAATATCCTGGGGATTACCAAGAGGAGAGAAAGCCAGGAAGGCAGTTTCAACACTCCTTGCACAAAGTAGGTGGAGAATCCACAGCCGGGTCTAAAGCCCAGAGAAAACCATTTTCAGCCAGGCACAGAGGTAAGCCCAAAGGCTGGGGTTTTTATAATCAAGGTGATTCTACTTACCCAGAAGGTTGGGGCATTGATTATAATGACTGTAATGAAGATGACTGTTTGAAGCAATATAAAACAGGGAGGAAGGGCGGAGCCCAAGAAACAACGGTACAAACTTTTCCTGCCTCTCAGGAGGACTTAATGGAAATAGAGCCAGGTTTTGAAAGTGTCTCTGAAGAAATGATGGACTGTACAATTACAATATCTGATAAAGTATTATCCCTGCGCTGAATGTATGCTTTGCAGAGAAGTACAGAGATATTGAGATAAAAAGTACAGAGCTGGGAAAACAGAGATGTTTCATTTTGATTGCTGAGAAGCAAATGTTTTGTGCTGAAGCAAGCTATTTATGTTGGAACTTTACTTTGTCTTTTTGCCAGAGGTGTCTGGTTTTGTTACCTTTATTTCCTTGCTGAAAATCCGCCCCGGGAGGGGAAATAAATCCTTGTTGCTTTAATCACTTTTTGGAGTCACACTACTCTTCATTGGACAGTGAAAGAGACTACATATCCCAAGAGGCTTTGCTTTAGGAACTTGTAGAGTAGCTGTTCAGGAAGAAAACAACCCGCTTAAACCCTACCTGCTCTTGCTGTGGGGCGCTACAGAAGCGGGGTCACACTATATATACCTAGATGAATAGGCAGGCATATAGACACATGTCTACAGGTATATGGATGGAGAGATGTCCATAGAACCCCATCCCCCCTAGGGATATAGGGAGAGAGGAAGATTCATCTGACAGCAAGAAGGTTGATACCTGCTTGAATAGATAAATAGAGAATCCTCCTTTGCTGGTTATGACTGGTAGAGTCAGAGGAAAGGTCTCCCTGACAAGAAGAAGGCTGAATTCTTTGCAGAATTTGAGCTCTTGAATAACCAGGATGGCCTACGTGAAAAATGCAGAGGATAACTTCAGTCAGCAGACAGGAAGTCCAGATATCTCCAGAACTGCAGTGGAGAATGGATAGAGGACGCCTCTGGAGGAAGATACCCTAGTGATCCGCCTATGAGGGCAAGATGGGTATTAGGCGTCCTCTAGCTGCCATTGAAGAAATTTATCTCTGACGAGAAGACTCAAGGAGATATGGGCCAAGCCATGGAATTGGCTCTCCTTTAGGCTTTCACGTAATGAAAGGCCTGAGGCTTATGCCTCAAAAGAGATTTAAGATAAGATGGAAAGGGTAGGGAATAGAAACACAGAAACATAGGCCACGTGGTCTTTTTCTGTCATCATGTTTTTATCTAGTCTGTCCTTCCATAACAACAACTACAACAGTCCACTTTTTACCTTTAGAGATCCTCTGTGTTGGTCCCATGCTTTTTTGAATTCAGTTACTGTCCTCATCTCTACCACCTCCACTGGGAGACTATTCCATGGATCCACTACTCTTTCTGTAAAGAAATATTTCCGCATATCACTCCTGAATCTATCTCCCTTCACCCTCATCCCATGTCCCCTCGTAGCAAAACTCGCTTTCAATTGAAAGAGGCTCTCTCCCTGAACATTTATGCCACGGAGGTATTTAAACATCTCAATCATATCACCTCTATCCCGCCTTTCCTCTAAGGTGTACATATTAAGATCCTTAAGTCTGTCCTCATATACTTTATAATGAAGCCCACTAATCATTTTAGTAGCCACCCTCTGCACCGACTCCATCCTGTTCACATCCTTTTGAAGGTGCGGTCTCCAGAATTGCACACTATACTCCAAATGAGGTCGCACCAAAGACTTATACAGAGGCATTATCACTTCCTTTTTTCTGCTAGCCATTCCTCTCCGTATGCACCCAAGCATCCTTCTAGCTTTTGCCGTCGCCTTTTCTACCTGTTTAGCTACTTTAAGATCATCAGACACAACCACGCCTAGGTCCCGCTCTTCTTTAGTTGACAAAAGTACTTCACCTCCTATACTGTATTGCTCCCTTGGATTGCTGCAGCCCAAATGCATGACCTTACATTTTTTAACATTAAATCCCAGCTGCCAAATTCTAGACCATTCTTCAAGCTTAGCTAGATCCCTTCCTGGGTGTCTACTCTATTGCAGATTTTGGTATCATCCGCAAAGAGGCAAACCTTACCCGACAGCCCTTCCGCTATATCACTAACAAAGATGTTAAAAAGAATCGGACCAAGGACAGATCCCTGGGGCACACCACTGGTAACATCCTTCTCCTCAGAGTGAGCTCCATTTACTTGTACTCTTTGTCGCCTCCCACCCAACCAATTTCTAATCCAAGCAGTAACTTTAGGGTCCATCTCTAGGGTGCTCAGTTTGTTTATAAGTTGCCTGTGAGGAACAGTGTCAAAGGCTTTACTGAAATCTAAATACACCACATCTAGAGCTCTCCCTCAGTCCAACTCCCTGGTCACCCAGTCAAAGAAATCAATCAGATTTGTCTGACAAGACCTGCCTCTGGTGAATCCATGCTGCCTCGGATCCTGTAATCCGCTGGACTCCAGAAACCTCACTATTTTCTCTTTCAGCAGCGTTTCCAATAATTTACTCACCACTGAAGTTAAACTAACCGGCCTGTAGTTTTCAACCACCACCTAGGCGTGGTTGTATCTGATGATCTTGAAGTAGCTAAACAGGTAGAAAAGGCGATGGCAAAAGCTAGAAGGATGCTTGGGTGCATACGGAGAGGAATGGCTAGCAGAAAAAAGGAGGTGATAGTACCTCTGTATAAGTCTTTGGTGCGACCTCATTTGGAGTATAGTGTGCAATTCTGGAGACCGCACCTTCAAAAGGATGTGAACAGGATGGAGTTGGTGCAGAGGGTGGCTACTAAAATGGTTAGTGGTCTTCATTATAAAGCATATGAGGACAGACTTAAGGATCTTAATATGTACACCATAGAGGAAAGGTGGGATACAGGTGATATGATTGAGATGTTTAAATACCTCCGTGGCATAAATGTTCAGGTAGAGAGCCTCTTTCAATTGAAAGCGAGTTTTGCTACGAGGGGACATGGGATGAGGGTGAAGGGAGATAGATTCAGGAGTGATATGCGGAAATATTTCTTTACGGAAAGAGTAGTGGATCCATGGAATAGTCTCCCAGTGGAGGTGGTAGGGATGAGAACAGTAACTGAATTCAAAAAAGCATGGGACCAACACAGAGGATCTCTAAAGGTAAAAAGTGGCCTGTTGTAGTTGTTGATATGGAAGGACAGACTAGATAGGCCATTGGTCTTTTTCTGTCATCATGTTTCTTTGTTTCTATTTACCCTCCTTAGATCTTGTACTGGGCGGTAATCCCCTGTCCCAGGTTTCTTAACTGGGAGAAGAGGGGTGTTCCAAGGTGACTGGCATTCCTTGAGAAGTCCATACTTCAACAGTTTCATCAGATGACAGTGGATTCCTTCAATGGCTGGTCGGGGAAGAGGATACTGCTTCACATGCACTGGTTCCGCTCCTGGCTTGAGGGTGACAATGATAGGGGCTATGTTCTTCGCTAGGCCAGGTGGATTATCTTCTGCCCATACTTCAGGCGGGGCTATAAGGTTGGTGGGTATACAGGAACTGGGTGACTTAATTGGAGGTGTACTATAGAACCGCCACTCTTCTTCTCGGGGAACAGTTAGCACCATCAATCCAGCAGGCTTTGGGTTCACAGTCATTTGCATTTCTCCCCCTTCAGCAAAGGATATTTGTGCCTGAAGTTTTGCAAGCATATCTCGGCCCAAAAGTGGAATAGGGCACTCAGGCATATACAAGAACTGGTGCGTTATTTTCTGTCCCCCTAGTTCACATATACGGTTCTGCAGGAATGGCTTGGTGGCCCTGTTCCCAGTGGCCCCAACAATGGTGACAGATTGAGAGGAAAGAGGAGCCACTGGCTTTGCCACCATGGAATGTTCTGCTCCTGTATCTACCATAAAGTCCATATATTGGTCCCCTACTTTCAAACTGACCATAGGCTCCTGGGGACCCAGGGTGAACTTGGAGCCCGGTCTGGCCTAGTCTTCGTCCACTTCATCCATGTCATAGCCCGTTGCTACTGCCACTCCCTCAATGGCTTCTTCTCTCTCTCGATGGAACTGTGCTCGGTTCATTCCTCCACGACTCTGAAATCGGCTTCTTGTTCTCCAGGGACTCCCTCCTCCCCTCCTGGGGGTGGAGTCAAGATGCGGGCATTCATTTCTCCAATGTCCTTCTTCTCTACAATGGGCGCACTGATTCGCACCCAATGGAGGCCTGCTATTTCCGCGGCCTCTTCCATGTTCTCTGGTCCTTTGGTTAAGAAAACCTTCTCCACGTCATTCAACTAAAGCGGCAGCAAGAAGATCTGCTTTCTTCTTCATCTTTCGTTCACTTTCTCTGTCACGTTCATTTTCACAATTCACAAACACTTTCTGAGCAACTTCCATTAACTGTGCTGTATTCATGCCCGCAAATCCATCCATTTTCTGTAATTTTCGTTTTATGTCTCTCTGGGACTGACTAACAAAGGCTGCATTCACCATGCACAAATTCTCCTGAGTGGCGGGATCGTATGGGGTATATAATCTATAGGCTTCAGACAACCGCTCATGAAAGGCCGCTGGGCTCTCATCTGGACCCTGGATAACTTCAGATACCTTCCCGATATTCATGGCCCTCTGGCCTCCCTTCCTCAGGCCCTGCAGCAAGGCCTGGCAAAATCGCGTTAGGGCCGCCGCCCCCCTTTCATCATTTGAATCCCATCTAGGATCTTCATTTGGGAAAGCTGCAGCAGCTGCTTGTGGGAGATTCATTTCCCCCGCCTCTACGGGATTTTCTTCTAACCAGCGGATGGCTGCTTGCACAATCCGCGCTCGCTCCTCAGTAGTAAAGAGAATGGACAGGAGCTGGCGACAGTCAGTCCAGGTAGGCTGATGAGTTTGCATTATACTAGACATTAACTCTGTCAATTCTTGGGGCTTCTCAGTATAGGATGCATAATGCGTTTTCCAGTTTAATAAATCAGTAGTGGAAAAAGGCACGTAGATTAGACTAGTTGGTCCTGGCGCCATCTGGCCCTGATCATTTAGGATAGGTAAACCAGGCACTTGACGCAATGGCATTAGGCGCCCTGCTTTCTCCTTCTTTTTTGGGGTTACACTTCTTAAATCATATGGCTCCCGGGTATGAGCTTCCTTGGTGGGTGACCCTGAACTGGCAGGAGAGTCTCCGCTTTCTGTATCGTCGGAGGACCCTGGCCCTCCCGACGTACTTGGGCCAGACTCGGGGCTATCACTCGGGGAAGTGGGCTTCTTTTGCTGCTGCAGCGGTAATTGCTGAGGTACCTCATCAGGTTCAGCTTCAGATAGCGGAGCTGGGGGAACTAACCTATGTGGGTACTGGGGTAAACAGGCCAGGATTTCTGGGGACTCTGAGGCGGAATACACAGGCGGCTTCCTCTCCTCAACCTTCCGGGTCCCCCTAGTGGTTGCTACTAATATTCTATACTGTTCCTCATAGCAGCGCTTTACCCAAGAGGGCTGCCTTTCGCAAACACCCAACCAGGAATCTATGTAGGGGAACTGGTCAGGGTGCACTTTTTGTACAAGCTGATGAACACGAGAAACTATTTCTACATCAAAGGTGCCCCCACGGGGCCATGAAGTAGCTAGCACAGGCCACTCCCTATCACATAACATTCTTAATCTAGACGGAGACATTCTTATGCTGTAGTCTCCTGAAAATCCTTTATAGAAATTCTTGATCATACATTCCAGTGGAGTTTGCGTGGACTCCGTCCCTCCCATAATCGTAATGGCGTACACGTAATGACGTACAAGATGACAAACAGTAAGGGTAGGTAGTATGGCTGTAGGTAAGGGGTCCGTACAGCCCACAAAACACTGAGGGGAACAAACACCACACGCTTCCTCCTTTTTGCGACCTGGGCGCGGTCGCCCGGCCAGGAACTGCGCTACTCAGGAGTCCGCTCTCACTCGGTCTGTGTCTCAAGACCTCTCAATCACACAAGCAAACATACTATCACAAGAAAATATTTTTCAAATGCCCAAGGTTTTCTGACTAACTGACTTTTCCCAACCAAAGGGTCGATGGCTTCGGCTTCCGCTAACCCTTATGCGGAGCGTACTAGGACCGCCCTTATGAGAGGTGATCAAGCTCTCTTGTCTCGCGCACTCATGCGAGACTTTCCCAGTTAGTCTATACCAAATCAGTCTCGTGCATTCATGCAAGACTTTTCCCCAGGCTTCACTGACTAATAAACAAGAAAATGTCTACTCACCAGATCTGGTTCCCGATACCAAACCAGTTCTTGGGTTGGATCCTGGACTCCCCTCGGGTTCGGAGGTGTTGGCCGACCGGACCTAGTGGCCCGCCGAGGCAAGGCGGAACCCTCTCAGATACAAAAGGTCCGGCGGCGCCTGAGGTTTCCCTTGCGGTCGGACAGACACGGTTCCAACCAGGCCAAACCTGGAGGCAAATTGCGTGGAATATTCGCTTGACTACCATTCACTATCCGCACATTCCCGGCCAACGCACCAAGAATATGTAGCAGCGAAGTGCAGACAATGAATAAATCCAGGAGTCAATTTACAGGGTCCAAGCCAATTTATTGTGCACAAGGCCCAGTTAGACAAGCTTCAAAAAGGACTGAGCAAAGTTCTTACAGAGACATATTCATTTATACATTTCTTTTCAGTTTGATACATGCAAACTTTCTATTGGCCCCAACGCCCCCTGCGTTTGTCCAATCGGAGATCCCTCCTAGGCCTAGCACCCAGCTCCCTCCTCTAGGACTGTTCTAACAATGGTACAGTTTCTAGGTTTGAATACTTCTCTACTGCAAGGTCGTTTCTGGCTCTAGGAATGCATGTATTGAAACATTTCTGTCTTCACAGCACAAGAGAATAATGAAAGATTTATGCATTCATGAAAACTTCTTATTAAGCAGTTTAAATCAGTTTTCTCAAACTTTTACAGACTTTGGTTCTTTCTCTTAGATGGGAGTTGGAATCAGGGCCTAACTTACAGGCCTTTCATATTTGCAGACTATTATAGGCCATAGCCTGCCATACCATTTCAAATCTTAAAAACAAAGCATAATTTAAAAAGAATCCTAGCTGGCATTGGCAGCCAATGTAATTGTACAATTGTACAAGCTTAAAATAAGCTTAACTGCTATGTTCTGTAAACGATGTGAATATTTCTTCATAATGCCCAGATAAACAATATTCTTGTTGTTAAGTGCCATCGAGTCAGTGTCGACTCATGGCGACCCTCTGAATAGTTGACCTAAACTGTGTTCGGTCATCAGTCAGGCAGCTTATTGTTGATAGACTGGAACCCATAGCTGCTATTATTGTATCGATCCATCTCATTGTCGGCCTTCCTCTTTTGCGTTGACCTACCTTGCCAAACATTATGTCTTTAACAATTTCTCTCTTCGCATGATATGTCCAAAATATGAAAGTTGAAGTCTTGTCATCTGAGCTTTTAAGGAAAGCTTAGGTTTCATCTCCTCTAGTACTGGGGCTTGTCCTTCAGACAGTCCATGGTATGTATACACAGTATTTGTCACCAGTACCATAATTTAAAGGGATCAGTTTTCTTCCTGTCTATTTTTTTCACTGTCCAACTTTTGCATCCATATGATGTTATTGAGAATACCATAGCTTGAACAAGTCTAAACTTTGTATAGAGAGAGAAATCTCTGCTCTTGAGAATCTTGTCTAGGTCCTTTATAGCCATTCTGCCAAGGGCAATGTGTCATCTGATTTCTTGATTGCTTGTTGTTTCTTTATTGATAGTTGATCCAAATAGGTTAAAGGTGTCTACTTTTTCAATTTCTTCTCCATCAACGATGAACTTATTTTGCCAGTTGTCAGGATCTTGTCTTTTTTACATTAAGGTGCAGGCCCATTTTAAGACTATGTTCCTTGATTTTGAGAAGCAAATGTTTCAGATCGTCTTTACTTTCAGGCAGTAATGTGGTATCATCAGCATAGTGAAGATTGCTGCTGATGAGTCTTCCACCAGTCTTCACTCCTCGGTTGTCTTCATACAGTCCTGCTTCACTGATGATTTGTAAATTAAACAGGTAGGGGAAAGTATGCAGCCTTGTCATACACCTTTGCTGATTTTAAACCATTCTGTTTCTCCTTGTTCCATTTGAATTGTTGCTTCTTGATGAATGTAAAGGTTGTGCAAGAGAATGATCAGGTGGCCCAGAGCTTCTCATGGTTTACACAATCAAAAGCCTTGCTATAGTCGATAAAACACATATAGATATCCTTTTGGTATTCTTTTGTCTTTTCAAGGATACATCTCACATTCGCGATGATGTCTCTTGTTCCTTGCCCTTTCCTAAACCCTGCTTGCATTTGAGGCAGTTCTCGTTCCAGGTATGGTTATTGTCTCTGCTGAATAATCTTGAGTGGAATCTTGCTGGCATATGAGATCAGAGCGATTGTGCGATCATTTCCAGTTGGATTACCTTTCTTTAGTACAGATATGTGTCGCATAACATCCATTCGTCTAACATTTGACCACATATACAGTACGTCTATGATCAGAGAGCTGGACATAGCTGGCGTAACCAGAAGCGATTACCAATAAAAAGTTTGCCTCGCTGTTTAAAATTCATGCGTCATGGCTTCCAAGCGCAAAACTAGTTCTACTGATAACAGCATCAAGAAGCAAAAGAAGAGTATCGATTTGGAAGTGAAAGAAAAAGTTATTAAACAGCATGATGGTGGAAACTGAAATCCAGTGAACGCTATAGCTCATGATATGGGCATGTCGCACTTGACGATGACAACTATCCTTAAGAACTAAGAAAATATTCTCTAAGTGGTTAAAAGATTGGCTCCACTGAAAGCTATAAGGCTAACAAATGCAAGAGGGACCTATATCAGATATGGAAAAATTGCTCATGACCTGGATTGGGGCTCAAACACAGAAACAAATTCCTCTCAGCACGTTGACCATCACTGCAAAGGCAAAAAGCTTGTTCAAAATGCTCAAAGAAAGAACAGGACCAGACTACAATATCAAGTTCAGTGCTAGTTCTGGGTGGTTCAAGCACTTCAAACAATGTTTTTCACTGCATAATGTGAAAGTGAGTGGTGAGTCTGCTAGTGCTGATGCTAAAGCAGCAGAAGATTTTTGTCCAAACTCTAAATAAGCAAATTGTAGAGGGAGGTTATTTGCCTCAACAATTTTTTTAATGTGTATGAAACCGCCTTATTCTAAAATGAATGCTTGAAAGGACCTTCATCCATAAGGGGACGTCAAGTCAATTCCAAGCTTTAAGGCTTATAAAGATAGGGTGACAGTGCTGTTAGGAGAAAAATTTGCTGGCTACAAATTAAAGCCTTTCGCTATTTGGCATAGTGAAAATCCCAGGGCTTTCAAGAACATTAATAAAAATACCTACCTGCTTATTACAGGTCAAATAGGAAGTCCTGGATGACACAAGTGCTTTTCCAGGGTGCCCTCAATTGCTATGCCAGAGAAAAGGAGAAGTATTGCTTGGAACAAGGTGTACTTGTCAAGATTTTACTGATTATTGACAGTGCTCCAGGACATCCCCCTTTCATTGGTGACCTCCACAGCAACATCAAAGTTTATTTATTTTTATTTAACAGGTTTTATATACCACGTTATCATTTCAATCAAAGTGGTTTACATTGAAACTTAAACTTGGTAATGTACATTAAACAGGGACATTAATAACTTGGATTTTTCTGAGGCAGTGGAGGGTTAAGTGACTTGCCCAAGGCCACAAGAAGTGCTAGTGGGAATCAAACCCTGGTCTCTGGGTTCCCAAGCCAGTGCTCTAACCACTAGGCTACTCCTCCACTCCAAAGTTGTGATCCTCCCACCAAACACCATTAATCCAGCCAATGGACCAGGGGGTCATTGCAGCTTTCAAGGCCTACTACCTGAGGAGGACCTTTGCACAGGTTATTGATGCAACCGATGACACTGGCAAGACCCTAATGCAGTCCTGGAAGGAGTACAACATATATCACTGCATAAAGAACCTTGCCTGGGCATGGGATGGTGTGATCCAACAATGCATGAATGGTATATGGAAAAATATACTGAAACGGTATGTGCACTATTCTAAAGTTTTTGCAAAGGATGAGGAAGTTTCAAGGATTAATAGAAATGTTGTCGACATGGCAAACAGCATGAACCTTGACATAGACGATGAGGACATTGAAGAACTCCTAGAGGTGGTACCTGAGGAACTGACCAATGAAGAATTGCTGGAGCTGGAACAAGAGAGAATAGCTGAAGAAGAAGCAAGGAAAAAATAAACTGCAGAAGGAGAAGAAGAATAGGTGCAGAAGGGGTTCACTGTTAAGGGGTTAGCAAAATTCTTTGCAGACCTTAACAGCGTGCTGAAGAGATGGACCCAAACAGTGAACAGTTTTCATTGATAGAGAGGAATGCTCATGCAGTGTTTGCAGCACATAAGGAAATATATGAAGAGAAGAAAAAACAAACTAGGCAAACAACATTAGACATATTCCTGAATAAGCCAATACCTTCCCAAGAAGATCCTCAACCAGGTCCTTCAGATCCTGTCATTCTTGGTGACAGAAACCACAAAGGGTGAGTGGCGTGTGGAGGTCACAGGCGCATTTATTTGTAAAACCCTTACGCGTTTCAGCTGTTGCCTTCCTCAGGGGGTACACAGCTTGAAGAAATAATAAAATAAATAATACAATAAAAAATATTAAAAACAAACATAGCGGTCACAAGAAGTGTATGAATAAATAAATAATTAAAAACATAAATGAATAACTGAGTAAATACATATAATCAAATACATAAGAAACATAAGCCATCTGAACCATTGAGTTCATCAAAGGAGAATGTGAAAACACATAACAAGCCTAACACCTTATCTGAAGCCCATATGTGAGAAGAGAGATGAGGTACAATACGAATCCAATTATGGGGAGCCATATTCATTCTTGCATTCTGTGATTATCCTTTGGAAAGCTAGTGTTGCGTGAGTATACTCCTATTCTAAGATAATGAGAAATAAAGTAATATCAAACCATAATTTCTATGCAAATCCTTTGCTAGTGGAGGTATGGGACAACGGGGATGAATAATATTCTATCAGAGCCAAACCATGTTAACTGGAGCCAGTTGTATAGCATATAGAAAAATTGTAACCCAGTGTTCACAAACCATACAAACCATACAAATAAAAGAGGGATGTATTATCCAACTTTAATTATAAAAAAAAGGGGTGCGGGGCTTTATCAGAAGTCAGAATCCTCCTGTTCACAGAATATCTACTGGTGCGAAAGTGATAGGGGACAGGGAATAACGTGAGTTGATGGTGTTCCCTTGTCATGTCGGAGCCAGATCATATTTAATGTAACCAAATGTATGTCCTAAAAGAAAACTGTAAATAAAAATGGTCACAGACTAGCTAGTAAAATGCATAACAAATAGAAGAGACATTGAACAAAATTAGATGGACTAGATTGAAGGCTGTGCTATACATGAAATTAATGTGAAATGTGTCAATGGGAAAATCCATTGTTGCGATCAAGAACAATGAACGCTGTATTAAACTCAATATAAAAACAAAAATGGGCTTGTTAAAAAGAATCTGTTTAAGATCAAGTTAATCTCCTACTGTGCACATATAGAACAGAAATTTTGTAACATACAGTGTCCAAAAGGGAATTTTCTCACTTCTTTCATACGGAACAAACCTATGAGTATGGTGAGTTCTATGCCGGCATGCCATATTGTGAAGACATTTAAAGCATTCAGAAATGTGCCAAAAGGGAGAGCAGAGGTCATAGTTCCAAGGGCCAAAAATGGTAATTGTAAAATAAATTGATATGTATAAAATATCAGAGGACCAACTAAAGATGAACAAGTGCCATTGAGATCAATAAACCTATAGGTAGACTGTCAGTACAAAGGATGGAGGGCTAGCTAAGTAGGTACAGTGTACAAATGAAACAAAAAAAGAAAGGACATTGGGAATAGAAAGGGGGGAGGAGAAAGGGGAGAGTAGGGAGGGGGAGAAGAGAGGGAGGAAAAAGAGGACAGGGAGGGAGGAAAAAATATAATAAAATACATTGTTCCAATGATAAAAATAAAATAAAACCAAAACAGAAAACGACACAGAAGAGCACATAAAAGCAACTATAAAACCATTAATTCCTAATACAACTTAGATAAAAAACTAAAAGATGTTATATGGACCAATAAATGAACACAAAAGAAAAACATGCATGAAAAATATAAGGGAGGGGGAGGGACGGGGGAAGGTAGAAAAGAATAAACACATAAAACTATTTAAAAAACGTAGCTCAAACATAAAAACCAAAGTAAAACCACAAAAGGAGAACACATATAAGAACAACTATAAAACCATGTATAAATTGCAACGCTTCCGCTGGGGCCCGAGAGCTTACCCAGCTGGAAGTGGCCTTTGAGTGTCCTCTTTTGAATAAAGCTATTTCTATTGTCGCCAGGGATTCTGGGACTTGTAGTTTTGCTTATTTCCTTAAGGACAAAATTGTAGTTATGACACGAGTGTTTCAAGGCTGCAAAAATATTTATTGTGGGGAATTTCCAGCGCATCAAAGCTCAAACACAAACAAGCATAAAGGATGCATCTCCAACATATAGGTATTTCAGGAACAGAAGAAAAATGTAACAGAAATATCTCAGTACTGCTCAGCTGTTTCTCAGTCCCACAAACTTTCCACAGGACACTGCCCCGTGTGGTTATTCAACGGAAAACAATTAAACTGCAACAGCTGATTTTCTTTCTCACAGCACGGCTTCTTATCCTCAGAAGACAATTAAGCTTATTAAACATAAAACAAGCCTTTCCAATTCTTCAGCAGGTATGGCAAGTACTCTCTATATTATTGCATACCGTTTCAGTGCTGTTCAACAATGCCTTCTTCCTTTAAACATAAAGAGCAATTCATGGGAGAAGATTCAATTTCTAAAGCTGGCAAACAAGAGTCTATTTGCATTCTTTCAACAGTATTAGAATTACTGGCGTCTCTATCAGGTTTAACAGTTCTCCCTGACTTTCTTTCCTCCAGAAATTCCTTGAACTGGTTCAGGAGCAATTCAGCGTGTACAGGCACATTAGCATTAGGAGAGAAAACATTTCCTTCTGACAACAGCTTGCTTATAGCTTCTAACTCTGAAGGCTCGGCTATCTTGCTTTTGTCAGTGTTATAACTTTCCCCGTAGGTAAGACTCTCCCCCCACCTATTATCAGTTAAAGGTGTTGGGTCAGCCTTCTGGACAGTAGCAAAGGCAAATGGCTTCTCTAACAATGATTCAGCATTAGAAATGCTAGCTTTACCTTTGGCAGGGTTTCTTAGACAACTGCTGAACCCTTTTCTCCTGCTATCCTCCAGATTCTGGAATTCAGCTTCCTAATGTCTATTTCCAGTGCCAGTTAGGTACCTGCTCTGTAGAGGCTTTTCTTCCTTCTTTCCTCTACAGCTGCTATAGCCCTTGTTGCTGTATGTCCAATCACCGTCTCTCCAATTGCTTCCCTTGTTAGCTCTCTTGCTCCAAGGTTCTGCCCTGCTGTAACGTCCTCTCCAAGGCTCTCTCTCTCCTTTACCTTCTTCATAAGGTTCCTTTCTTGCTTGCTCTTTTCCTTCCTCTCCACTTCCTTTGCTCCTTCCCTTCCTCCTTCCCGTGCTTGTTTCCTTGCCACTTCTCGTGCCCCTTCCCGTGCTTGTTTCCTTGCCTGTTTCCTTGCTCATTCTCTGCTCTGTTTTTGGATTTAAAAAGCATTTGCTTCCCGGCACTCCCTGTCCTTCCCCCAGGTGTGACCAATCAGTGAGGAAGCCTGTCTCTCCCTCTGAACTGGGGCGTGGCCTGAGCTCAGCAGAAAGCTGTGGTTTTTTTTCTTATCTGGCTTGGAAATCCTGTGCACAAGTGCAGTGTCATTTATTTCAACAGGATTTTCCTCCACCTCCATCTCCTCCTGGGGACTTTCACCATTACACATCCCCCCCCCCCCTTAAGATATCACGGGCTGGCCTACTGTCATTGGCACAGCTCGTGATACGGCTCAAGGCGTCCGCGTTTTGGTGGAGTTTCCCTGCCCTATGCTCAACATGAAACTCAAAGGCTTGGAGAGCCATGTACCAACGCGTCAGACGTGAGTTATGATTCCGCATCTGATTGAGCCATTTCAATGGGGCATGGTCGGTGATAAGTATGAATTTCCTGCCCGTGAGGTAAAATCTAAGAGCGTCAATGGCCCATTTTATTGCCAAGCATTCGCACTCTATTGTCGAATACTTCTTTTCAGCTGGTGACAGCTTCCGGCTGAGAAATAACACTGGGTGTTCGGCGCCCTCCTGCCGTTGGGACAAAACTGCACCCAGGCCCATCTCGGATGCATCCTTCTGGACTAGAAACGGTTGGGCAAAGTCGACGCCCCGTAGCACTGGCGCGGCACACAATTTCTCCTTCAAGAGAGTAAATGCCCCGTCAGCTCCCTCTGTCCATCTCAGCTGATTGGGCGCATTTTTCTTCAACATGTCAATCAAGGAGGCGCTCTTCTCTGCAGAGTTCGGGATAAACCGTCGGTAATAACCGACCAAACCTAAGAAGCTGCGTAGTTGCTTTTTATTAGTAGGTCGGGGAAATGCTTTGACGCTCGCGATCTTGCTGGTAAGAGGCTTCACTACACCATGGCCAACTAGATGGCCCAAATACTTGACCTCTTGGCCTCCGAATAAGCACTTAGCTGGATTTAACGTGAGGCCGGCATCCCGCATCGCTTGGAGGACAGCCGCGACCCTCGGCAGGTGTTGGTTCCAGGTGTCGCTGTGTATCACCACGTCATCCATATAAGCGACTGCATAGGCCTGGTGCGGGCACAACACTAGGTCCATCAGCCTTTAACATGTGGCAGCGGCCCCATGTAACCCAAAGGGCATTCTCTTAAAATGGAACAAGCCCACTGGCGTGCTGAAAGCAGTTTTCTGATGAGCTTCTCGGGTTAGTGGTATTTGCCAATACCCTTTCATCATGTCAATCCTGGTGAGGTATTTAGCCTGTCCTAGCCAGTCTAAAAGCTCCTCAATGCGTGGCATGGGGTAGGCATCGAATCGTGAAATTGAGTTGACCTTTTGGAAGTCAATACAAAACCTCATGGAACCGTCCGGCTTAGGGACAAGGACGATTGGACTATTCCATGGGCTTCTGGATTCTTCTATTATCCCCATGCGCATCATCTCACGGACCTGATGAATTACCTCCTGCTTCTTCGCCTCCGGCAACCTGTAAGGCCATTGCCTTATCACCTCTCCTGGAGGTGTCACGATTTCATGGGCAACCAGATTCGTTTCGCCCGGCATCGGCGTAAGAACATCCCTAAATCTGGCCAGCAGGTGTGCTAGGTCATGTTTTTGTGCCCACGAGAGCCCATCACCGACCCTTGGTTCTGGGTTTCCTTTACATTCGGCCAATTGTGGCCCGAGGTCCTCTTCCATATTCTCTTCTACTGTGGCTGACAACCCCTGAAGGCTGGTACCTCCCGTGGACCCATAACCTCCAGTCCCTTGGGTTGTTGTAGACAGGCTTGGAACCTCTTCGAGAGGAGGGAAACCTATCCTCTCACAGATCAACTGTGCTACACGATCTCCAGTAGCTAGCTTGAAATCCTCTCTTCCAAAGTTGAAGACGAGCACCTTTACAGCGCCCCTGAAATCTGGATCAATGACGCCAGCTCCTATGTCAATGAAGTGTTTTAGGGCAAGACTGGAGCGGGGGTCTATGCGCCCATAGCACCCCAGCGGCATCTCCATCTGGAGGGCTGTATCCACAAGAGCTTTACCTTGCTTCGGAACCACTATGTCCTCGGCGCTGCAGAGGTCAAACCCAGCAGCGTTGGCCGAAGCTCTCTTAGGTGCCTGAGCGTTGGGACTCATCTTGCAATATCTGAGTACAAACTTGGGTTTCTCAGCAGTCTCTCCCTTCTGGGGTCCGGTTTTCCACTCTTGTTTACGCGGTTGCGCAAACAACGGGCTGGGAATCATGTCTGTCTTCACCGTTGTTTGGGCTAAAGCCTCCACTTGAGGTCTTCGGGAGTCAGTATCCTCTTTCAAGAGCAAACCCTATTCCATACCCCTATGAAATTGTGGCCAGTCCCTCCCCAGTACTACACTATGGGGCAGCCTGGGTACCACAGCTATGGGGATTTTTCTCCTTACCCCTTTCACTTGAAGTTTATAAATAGGGTAAAGGGAGGTGCCTCCATGGATACATCTGATTTTAACAGTGCTTACAGGCTGAATTGCTACTTTCTTATTCCTAGCCTCAATCTGCCGCCAGAGCGCTTTAGACAACATGCTCTGTTCAGCACCGGAGTCTAACAGCGCCGTGGTAGCAATTCCCTGTACTTCCACTGAGAGCAGGAATCCTTCTCTAACTTTCTGCGAGTTTTCTGCTACCAGTGCTGTCTTTACGTAACAGTCTCTCTGAAAATGGCCCTCTTTACCGCACTTGAAACATTTCTTTCTTGTTACATGACCCTTCAACATTGGCATACACATTCCCAGAAAATCATCATTTAACCCCATCCTCCTTTCTGATACACCAGTAACTGCTACCCTGGAAGCACTGCCACCTTCATGTGCAGTTATCTCTGCCTCCATAAAGCGTTCAGAAAGCATTACAGCTTCTTGAGGGGTTTTGCAGTTCTGTAGTATAAGAAAGGTATGGATTTCTCGAGGTAATGCAGTCATGTATTGTTCCAATACCAAACTATCTAGAATAGACTCAACAGATTTCCCTTCGGGAGTCAGCCATTTGTTTAATAAGCTACGGACTCTCTGACATAGGGCTTTGGGAGTCTCGCCTGGCTTTAGTTTTACGGCCCTTAGTAGGTGGTGGTAAACTAGAGGTGTTAGTCCTAGCCTTTCTCTAACCACTTTTTTTAAGCTCGTCATAATTGTTAGCGAGCGCGGGTGGCATTGCTCGGTAAGCGGCTAAAGCCTCCCCAGTATGGGATGCCGCAAAGCGTACTGGCCAG
Organism: Ichthyophis bannanicus; assembly: GCA_033557465.1. Lineage (NCBI taxonomy): Eukaryota > Metazoa > Chordata > Amphibia > Gymnophiona > Ichthyophiidae > Ichthyophis > Ichthyophis bannanicus. The sequence goes on from CM066040.1 coordinate 34,551,525, forward strand.
TGCTCCTTAGGCCAAGCACTGAGGTGAGCCACTTGTTCAAAACTCTCAGTGAAGTCATCGATGTCGTCCCTCTCTGTGAGCTGACCAAAGTTGAATGTCCCGGCAGCTTGGAAACCAAGTGCACTTAAAGACGCTGGTGTACTGAAACCTGGAGGTGCCACCAGTGGTTCAGTCCGCTTCTTCTGATCCGCCAGCCATGCCTCCAGCATTTCCAGTAGCGGTTTCTGTTGGGCTTGTATATGCGCAGCACTCCGCTCCTGCGCCTCCAATGACAAGTCCCTCTGCCGCTCGAATTGTGCTGCCATCCATTTAAACACGTCCTGGGACTCGAAAGTCATCCTGGAACTCTGTAAGCACAAAACACACAGACCAAAGTGCGATACAAAAAAAAGATTTCCACCTCTTTTTTTTTTTTTTTTCAACCAGCTTAGCTTTCACCCTTGCCCTGGTATCCTAACTAGCCCCGGCTAGATACCCTTTACCTGGCTTAGGTGAAGCTTCAAGCTTATCACCAATGAAGGTTTCTGTCGTCTTCTCTGTACTGCCTTTTCCACATTTCGGATGCTCCTCTGCTTGGCTCCTCAGGGAAGTGACTTCTAGCAGATGTCCTGACGTTTGCACCTTTGCGCATGCGTGGAATCCTCAATACTACGCCACTTGCGACGCTTCCGCTGGGGCCCGAGAGCTTACCCAGCTGGAAGTGGCCTTTGAGTGTCCTCTTTTGAATAAAGCTATTTCTATTGTTGCCAGGGATTCTGGGACTTGTAGTTTTGTTTATTTCCTTAAGGACAAAATTGTAGTTATGACACGAGTGTTTCAAGGCTGCAAGAATATTTATTGGGAATTTCCAGCGCATCAAAGCTCAAACACAAACAAGCATAAAGGATGCATCTCCAACATATAGGTATTTCAGGAACAGAAGAAAAACGTAACAGAAATATCTCAGCACTGCTCAGCTGTTTCTCAGTCCCACAAACTTTCCACAGGACACTGCCCCGTGTGGTTATTCAACGGAAAACAATTAAACTGCAACAGCTGATTTTCTTTCTCACAGCAGGGCTTCTTATCCTCAGAAGACAATTAGGCTTATTAAACATAAAACAAGCCTTTCCAATTCTTCAGCAGGTATGGCAAGTACTCTCTATATTATTGCATACCGTTTCAGTGCTGTTCAACAATGCCTTCTTCCTTTAAACATAAAGAGCAATCCATGGGAGAAGATTCAATTTCTAAAGCTGGCAAACAAGAGTCTATTTGCATTCTTTCAACAGTATTAGAATTACTGGCGTCTCTATCAGGTTTAACAGTTCTCCCTGACTTTCTTTCCTCCAGAAATTCCTTGAACTGGTTCAGGAGCAATTCAGCGTGTACAGGCACATTAGCATTAGGAGAGAAAACATTTCCTTCTGACAACAGCTTGCTTATAGCTTCTAACTCTGAAGGCTCGGCTGTCTTGCTTTTGTCAGTGTTATAACTTTCCCCGTAGGTAAGACTCTCCCCCCACCTATTATCAGTTAAAGGTGTTGGGTCAGCCTTCTGGACAGTAGCAAAGGCAAATGGCTTCTCTAACAATGATTCAGCATTAGAAATGCTAGCTTTACCTTTGGCAGGGTTTCTTAGACAACTGCTGAACCCTTTTCTCCTGCTATCCTCCAGATTCTGGAATTCAGCTTCCTTATGTCTATTTCCAGTGCCAGTTAGGTACCTGCTCTGAAGAGACTTTTCTTCCTTCTTTCCTCTACAGCTGCTATAGCCCTTGTTGCTGTATGTCCAATCGCTGTCTCTCCAATTGCTTCCCTTGTTAGCTCTCTTGCTCCAAGGTTCTGCCCTGCTGTAACGTCCTCTCCAGGGCTCTCTCTCTCCTTCACCTTCTTCATAAGGTTCCTTTCTTGCTTGCTCTTTTCCTTCCTCTCCACTTCCTTTGCTCCTTCCCTTCCTCCTTCCCGTGCTTGTTTCCTTGCCACTTCTCATGCCCCTTCCCGTTCTTGTTTCCTTGCCTGTTTCCTTGCTCACTCTCTGCTCTATTTGTGGATTTAAAAAGCATTTGCTTCCCGGCACTCCCTGTCCTTCCCGCAGGTGTGACCAATCAATGAGGAAGCCTGTCTCTCCCTCTGAGCTGGGGCATGGCCTGAGCTCAGCAGAAAGCTGTGTTTTTTTCTTATCTGGCTTGGAAATCCTGTGCACAAGTGCAGTGTCATTTATTTCAACAGGATTTTCCTCCACCTCCATCTCCTCCTGGGGACTTTCACCATTACAAAATATACTAAATTATAAAATCAAAGGATGTATCTAGATCAGTCAAAAACAGAAGACTATAAAAATGAAGGGAGGGAGGGGGCAGGGCGGGGCAGGGGACATGGAGGGGGCAGAAGGGGAAAGGGTAGAGGGGGAAGGGAGGGGGAAGGAAGGAAAAGGTGGAGAAGAGAAAACAAGGGGAGAAAGAGGATACGCCGCAGGGACAGAGCAAAAATATGTTAAAAAAGGAGTCAATAGGGCCCATCCAAAGTCGAAAAAACAATAAAAAAGAAAATCCTCTAATTGAGTAATAATAAAGAATAATAATATGAAGATAAAAATAGAGATTATATGAATAAATGCATAGTAAAATCATAGTAAATAAACTGATGATGAAAACAACAAAAAGCGGGCATAGACTCAAAGAAATACTGCTAGATTAACTTCTTGATTCAAGTCACAGGGTTCCAAGTTTTGCAGTTTATAAATGTAACATTGTTCTAGTTTAAGTAAAATCTTATCATCGTCGCCACCTCGCCAATGGGGTACAACAACTTAGAGTACCAAAAACTTCAATTCGGTAACATGATAACCCTTTTCTACCCAATGTGTCACAAGAGGTTTATCAGATATGCGTCTCTGTAGACAACCTTTGTGTTCTATAATATGAGTCCGGACTTGTCTCTTGCTTTACCTACATAAATCAAATTGCATGGGCAAAGGATTAAGTAGATAACATTTTCAGTTTTATAATTTGAATAATGTTGTATATAGATCTTTTTGTGTGAAATTGGGTGTTCAAAAAAGTCTTTGGTAACCAGAGTGTTATTGCACACAGAACACTGCCCACATTTAAAATGACCTTTTATCTTGCAGGTGGGTCTTGGTTTTGATAACGCTGAGGGTACGAGAATATTAGCCAGGTTACGGTTGCGCTTATAAGCAATGGTCAATTGTTTAGAGGCAAACGTTGGTAGGGTGGCCAAGAGATGCCATTCCTCTTTAAGGATACGAACAATGTCCTTGGAAAGGCTAGAAAAAGTGATAGCGCAAACAACCCTGTCCCGTTTTGGCCTGTCTGAAACTGCAAGAAGAGAGGCATGATCCGTGGGTCTAGCCCGTAGATAGGCCTTTTGAATGCAGTCTTTAAGATACCCATGATCCTTAAATCTAATGCCCATGTCTGCAGCGTTATGTTTATGCACATCTATAGAAGACTTCTGATTCTCAAGAACTGACTTACTGGTAGATTGCGTTTTTAAAGAGTTATTATGGAAACTGTCAAATCTGAGCAGAGAGTTTCTATCAGTAGTTTTACGGTATAAATCCGTAATAAATCCAAATTGACCTTTACTGATCACAATATCAAGATAAGCAATTTGATCAAAACTATATGTACCTTCGAACTGTAGATTTTCATCAAGGGAACTAAGCCATGCAAAGAACTCCTGTAGCTGTGGCTCAGAGCCGTCCCAAATCATAAGAACATTATTTATATAACATTTGCATAGTTTCATCTGGACTTTAAAGGATGATGTGTAAGGTATCTTTTTTCAAAATCAGCAATGTAGAGGTTAGCTACATCTGGGGCCATGGATGAGCCCATAGCGACTCCTTTGATTTGCTTGTACAAAATACCTCTAAAGCAAAAGTAATTCTCTGTCATTGCAAGTGAAGCCAACTGAGTTAAAAAGAAAGTTGGCATACGAACAAGCCTGGTCCTTTGAATAAGAATTTATTTATTTATTTACAGTCTCTTTTATACCGCGCTATTCAACATCAGTGCGGTTTACATGAAACAGAATGACTAGCACAGTGCAGCAAGCTGATCTGTGTTTACAAAGAACAGGTACTACAACTTGGATAAAACTGGGGTAACTATTTACATCTAGGCGACACGTTATGTCATGTCAAAAGTAATCGTAGTCATAGATGGCTTGCGGGGTATGTTGCTGTGGCTGTACTAGATGGGGGAGGGGGCTATTGGAGCACTGTCTTCCAGGTAGTATTTGAGGAAGAGGTGGTGCTTCAATGCCTTCCTAAACTGGGTTAGGTCAGGGATTGCCCGGATGCTGGGTGGTAGGGTGTTCCAGCATCTGGGTGCACAGAATCTGAAAGCCCTTTTTGCTGTTGCACGGGTGCATTGGGTTATTTCCTTCGGGATTACCAGTGTGTTGACTGCTGCAGATCTTCTGGACCTATTGGGGGACATGGTTTGGATAAGCTCTGCTAGTGATGTGGAGGAGAGCCCATTGATGGCCTTGAAAGTCAGCAGTAGGGTTTTGAAAGCGAGTCTGCCATGTATAGGGAGCCAGTGGAGGTGCTTCAGGATGGGCATAACATGATCGCTCCTAGAAGCCCCGTGTAGAACTCTCGCCACGACAAGAATGTCTGATATAACCTCAAGGGCTGCTATCTGAGGAATATTTGTGTAAATACAATTGATAACAAGGGTAACTAGAAGAAGTTGATCATGATATCCAGTAAAATCTTACAGTATATTAATAATATGAGCCGAATCCCATATGTATGATGTGACCTTAGTCGTTGTTGTTAAGTACCGTCGAGTCTGTGTCGACTTACGGCGACCCTCTGGATAGTTGTCCTAAATTGTGTTCGGTCTTCAGTCAGGCGACTCATTGTTGACAGAATGGTACCCGTAGCTGCTGTTATTGTATCGATCCATCTCATTGCTGGCCTTCCTCATGCGTTGACCTTCTATCTTGCCAAGCATGATGTTTTTCTCTAATGATCTCTCTCTTCTCATGATGTGTCCAAAGTATGAAAGTCGAAGTCTTGTCATCTGCGCTTCTAAAGAAAGCTTAGGTTTGATCTTCTCTAGTATTGAATGGTTTGTTCTTCGGGAAGTCCATGGTATACGCAGTATTCGCCGCCAGCACCATAATTCAAAGGCATCAATTTTCTTCCTGTCTATCTTTTTCACTGTCCAGCTTTCACATCCATATGATGTTATTGAAAATACCATGTCTTGAACAAGTCTCATCTTTGTATGGAGAGAGACATCTCTGCTTTTGAGAATCTTGTCTAGGGGGCTTGTTTACAAAGCCGCGGTAGCGGTTTGCGATCATAATCGGAGCCGCGGCTCCATTGATTTCAATGGGGCCGCGGCTGCGATCGCGATCGCGAACCACTACCGCTGCTTTGTAAACAAGCCCCCAGGTCTTTCATAGCCATTCTGCCAAGAGCAATGCGTCGTCGGATTTCTTGACTGCTTGTTGCTTCTTTATTGATAGTTGATGCAAGTAGGTTAAAGTTGTCCACGATTTCAATTTCATCTCCTTCAATGATGAACTTGTTGATTTTGCCAGTTGTCATGATCTTTGTCTTCTTTACATTAAGGTGCAGGCCCATTTTGAGACTATGTTCTTTGATCGTGAGACGCAAATGTTTCATATCATCTTCACTTTCAGACAGTAATATAGTATCATCAGCATAGCAAAGGTTGTTGATGAGTCTTCCACCAATCTTCACACCAAATGGTCTAAGAAAAACATCCAAAAATTTTGATAGAGGTTCAAATAAAGAACCTATTGCAGACACAATTGGACGTCCGGGTGGATTCTCTAAAGATTTGTGAATCTTAGACAACATGTATATAGTTGGCGTCACTGGATGAGTGACGGTTAAAAAATGATTTCTTTAGGTGTCAAATATCCTGCTTCCCGTCCAATGTACAGAAGAGTTTAAACTTTGTTTTTCAGTAAGGGTGTCGGGTCATCATAGATCTTAATATAGAATTCAGTATTATTAATTTGCCATAAAACCTCAGCGATATAGGCCACCCTATCTTGTAGAAACAGAGCCCCTCCTTTATCTGCTGGTTTGATAATAATATACTTTAAACCCTGCAAGGCAGATTGCTGTTGAGAAGACAAATTATGAAATGTGCGATATTTTTTGTTATATAATCGTTCAACCTTAGCCATAACTAATTTTTCATACGCATCCACCAAAAGATTACGATTGTTGGGTGGAATCCATGTGGATGTTTTTTTAACAACAGAAGAATCATCCTCAGTATGGTTATTTTTGTCAAAAAATCAATAATTTTGAGCTTATGGAAAAATTTGTATAACTCTACATGAGTGGCAAATTTGTCATGTTTTGTAGCGGGAAACATGAAAGTCCTTTTTTTTTAAACCTGAATTTCTAATTCATTTAGACAGTAGCTGGACAAGTTAAAAATACTTCCTATACATCTGGCTCTGACATTCTCCTGTGTGTTTGTCCCCTTCCTCTCCCCCTCCCTCGTGTTGGAACGTTCGATTGATGGTACTCCTTCGATTTGTACTTGTGGTATTCAGGGGATGTCTGTGGATACTGGAAGGTGTTGCGACCGCCTCCTTTCCAGAGGGAATCTATCTGAAAATCCTGGTTGCGATTTTGATTCTGATTAGGGGGTAAACCTGAGGAAAAGAGGGGAGCAGAGGTGTCCCGTTGTTCTTCTACCTGACTACGGCTCCTTTTATTACTCCTTTCTAGATCCAGTTCTGGTGAAAACAATCAGACCTTAGTCTTAACCATGGGTGTTGATTTTGGAGAGTCATAAAACCGCCTAAGAGACCCACTTCTATCTCTAGGCTGTCCATTATTGTAGGTCCATTAGTATACTGTACCTAATTTGTACTCCTCCTCATCTCTCTTGAATTTCTTAAGCTTCCTTTCTTTAATTATTTTTTCGTATTCTATTGTGTTTTTATCAAAATCTTTTTTAAGCTTCTCAAATCTAGGCTCTTGATTCTTGAGTAATTCAAGCTTAGACTCAACCTGAGTTTTCAGAGTCTCTACCGTACATCTAGAGGTGTTAATAAGCAATATCATTAAGTCCAGGGAACATTTGTTAAGAATCTTAATCCAATTAGATATAAAAATTTAATCATCCTTAAACATCCCCAGGGCTTTGCTGACTCGCAAGCCTCTGGGAATGATCTTCTTCCAGCAGTATTCAAGGAGGGAAGCTGCATGCATGTGGTCCCTGACCAAACGTTGCATAAGGCAGACCACCTCTTCCCATTCTTCATCTATATTGGGTGCTCCTTCCTCTTCTGTGAAGAAGGGATCGTTAGGGAGCATAGCTTGCAAGTCGTCCTCCTTATAGCTAAGAACATGGGGAGAACATGGCTCTTGACACAGTCAAGGAACCACAAAAGAGAGCTGAGCCCTCGCAGTACATAGGAAAGAAACCACAAAGGGCGAGTGGTGTGTGGAGGTCACAGGTGCCTTTATTTATTTTAAATTATTTATTTATTCATGTACTTAATTTATTTTGACTGCTATGTTTGTTTTTAATGTTTTTGATTGTATTATTTATTTTATTATTTCTTCAAGCTGTGTATCCCCTGAGGAAGGCAACAGCCGAAATGCATAGAGATTTTACAAATAAAGGCACCTGTGACCTCCACACGCCACTCGCCCTTTGTGGTTTCTTTCCTACGTACTGCAAGGGCTCGGTTCTTTTTTGTGGTTCCTCCATTGTTGGTGACAGTTCATCAATGGAAATTATCTGACCTGAGAATCTTCCAGTGGGACACTATGAGGAAGCTGAGGTTAGTAATGTGTATGATCCTGCACCTCTTACTTAAATTGTGTGTGAATATAGTCTAATAAAGCAGTTTACATAAACGTTTGAAATGTGTACCTAGTATGATATTCACATAATATCCTATTTTGCAGAACATATCGTGGATGTTATGTGACGCATAACTGTATTGGTATAAACACAGATCTTTTCCAGTTAGTTTGCATGATGTTGTCTTCCAAATTTCCTGGCAGAGCCTTGTAAGTATGGCAACAGCTGCATCAGATTGCTGTAATACTTAAATGGGAATGCCGTCAATGTTTGGTGTCTTGTTCTTTGATAAGGCTTTCAATGCTGCTTCAACTTCTTTCATCACCAATGGTTCCTGATTATAAGATACAGGTTGAAACAGCTGTCGGTCCACTTGATCTTTATGATATAATGACTCTGTATATTCTTTCCACCTTTTCTTGATCTTCTCAGTATCATTTCAGTATGGATTCTTGAGCAACTTGTAGCATTCCACTTCGAGGCTGGAATTTTTTCTTGAACTCTCGTAGCTTTAGGAAAGCCAATCTTCTTCTTCCTCTAATAGCTTCTGTTTCTATTTCCTTGCATGTGTCATTGTAGTACTTCTTGTCTTAATCTTGCTGCTGTTGAGTTCTTTGATTGCCTCGCTTTCTCCTCTGGCTTTAGCTTCTCTGCGTTTCTGGGTAATTTTCAGAGTTTTTCAGTCATCCATTTTGGTCGTTTTTGCTTTTTCACCTTTTGTAGAGATTTCTTGCTTTCTTCCAACACAACCTTTTTGATGTCATCCCATAACTCTTCTGGAGCTCTGTCATTTATATTTAAAGCATCAAATCGATTTGCAGGCAGTCTTTAAATTCTGGTGATATATTCTCAAGGTCATATTTTGCTACATTCATGAGTGTCTTGCTCTTTTTCAACTTTAGCTTGAGTTTGCATACTGTGGTGACGAAGCTACTCCAGAGCCTAGGGAAGTAGGGAAAACACTAGCAGTTTCCTCCAAGCAGAAAGAAAGTGCAGGGAACTGCCACTTTAAAAGTCCAGCTAGGAAAGAAAAAAACCTGTCTAAAGCTGCTGTCCTAAGGCCATGCCCCAGCTCCATAGCAACGGAGGAAGGCAATGAGAGTTTGCTGGGGGCGGGGTGGAAGGATACAGGCCAGCCCCACTCATTTAAGCCCCAGAGAACAGGGAGGGAGGAGCTCGATAGGAGGAAGGGAAACGGAAGCAGGAACAAAGACAGAGATGGAAGGGCTAATGCATGCAGGAGCAAGCACAGCCGAGAAAGTAGCAGTGAAACAGTGGTGGAAGGAATCCTGAAAGAAACTGCAAGTAAGGATTCTAGCAGAGAAGCCAGAGAAAGGTACTCAGACGACAGCTTGAGGGAAGAGTCTCCTCATAGCCAGCACCAGAGTTTGGACCAGAGCCTGTGCTGTAGAAAGTCTGCCGTGGGTACAGGAGGTTTAAGCCAGGAGAGAGTGCTGTATATGACTCAGTTACAATACTAGTAGTTGTGATCTGTACCACAATCAGCTCCAGGTTTTGTCTTTGTTGATGTTATAGAGCTTTCCATCATTGACTTCCACAGATATAATTAATTTGATTTTTGTACAATCCATTGGGTGAAGTCCATGTGTACAGTCGCTTGCTTGTGTTGCTGGAAGAAGGTATTGATGTTAAATTCCAGCTGCCAAATTCTTGACTATTCTTCAAAGCTTTGTTAAATCTCTCTTAATGTTATCTACTCTTTCCTGGGTATCTACTCTATTGCAGATTTTGGTATCATCCGCAAAGAGGCAAACCTTACCCAACAGCCCTTCCGCAATATCACTAACAAAAATGGTAAAAAGAATCTGAGCAAGGTAACCACTGGTAACATCTGTCTCCTTAGAGTGAGCTCCAGTTAACTGTACCCTTTGTTGCCTCCCACTCAACCAATTTCTAACTCATTCAGTCACTTTAGGGTCCATGCCTAGGGTGCTCAGTTTATTTGTAAGTCACTTGTGCAGAAGAGTGTCAAAGGCTTTACTGAAGTCTAAGTACACCCTTAGTCCAACTCTCTGATCACCCAGTCAAATAAATTAATGAGTTCCTTAGCGTTCCTCCAGTGCAGTCCTCTAAGTCTGGGTAGTCAACCTCGTCCTGCAGCTAGGAGACTGGCATGTCCAAATTCGTGACATCACTGGTATATCCTGGCACCATCAGCCCTCCTACTTCCAGTGTGACCAGTCTCCTTGCAGCAGGAGGACTTGTGGAGCCCTGGATGTGGGGGTTCACTGTGAGGATAAAATAAGGAGCTTAGTTTCATTTCATTTTATTGCTTACTTTTATTTCTAGATTGTTATTTAGGGGATTGGAGAATTTCCCTTTCTTTGGGTGCCTGTTACTTTAAATTTTAGAGTTTCTGCAGGGAGGAGGGGTCAGTGCTCAGCCCTGAGGGAGCCTCCGTCTCTCCTCCGTGGCAGCCCTGCTTCTTTGCCATTATTTTCCTTTATTTTCCTTTTTTCTCCTCTCCCTTTCTTGTAAGTTGTGGTCTGGAGATTTTTAGCAGGCTGTCTCTGTTAGTACTGAAGTTCTCTGCTCCCAGACATTACGGAGCCGAGCCCTTCACTTGCCTGTAGCTCCGGGATTCCCTGCTGTGCTGGGGATTTCCTGTTGAGTTTCAATCAGCGGTTTCCCCGTGGTGAGTGCCTTTGGAGCCGGGGTAAGTGGTTTTTAAGTATTTTCTTGTTGAAGAGAGCCTGTGGCAGGCATTTGCAGGCATTTCTTAAGCAGTTCTGTTTGGCGCCCTTTTTAGCCTCGGGGTTTTTGCCTCGGCGGCCATTTTGACTGCAGTTTTACATTGCAGGCAGCCAAGCACATGAGGAGATTTTGCTAGCACGTGGTGAGTGCTTCATTTTACCATTGGGGGACTTAGTGACCCTTCCTTTCAGGGTTTTTTGGGTTTTATTTCGTTTATATCTTTTCTTTTATTTCATTTTATTTTTCTATTAGAGCTGATTCTTCCCTTTCCTTCCAGGGCATTTCTGGGGGGTGGGGGGGAGCCAGTAGTGCTTCCAGCGCGGTCCCCTTGGTTTTCCTGCTTGGCCAATGCCTCAGAGGCCTCTCTGTCTAATTTGTGGTACCCACAGAGGGCCTGTGTCAGTGTTAGGAGTGTGTCGGGGCTGTGCCACCCTCTCCGCTCTAATGGAGCAGCGTATGGAGGTGCTTGAGCCCGCGGAGGTGTCTGAGCCTCCCGTATTAGCCGAGGCGGTTGCAGCACGCTCCGTAGTGGCCGACCCACAGTCGGAGAGCGTCGCGGGACCCTCTGGGGCCCTGACTGGGGGGTCCTCAACTGCTCTTGGGTCCTTTTCCCCTGAGTTTGTCTTAATGCTGCATCAAGCGTTTTGCTTGCGTCAGCAGGGTACCTTTCATGCATCCGGACCTTTGGCGTCCCTGGAGGGGCAGCGAGATTCTGCCGCGGCAGCGTCTCTTCCTCCGCCGGTGGCAAAGCGGGCTAGGATGGCGCCGGACTCTGACGCCAAGGGGGAATGGCCCCCGGAGTCTGCGGACGTCTGGGACCCTGCAGAGGAGCCTCAGGATCTGGAAGAAGGGGAAATTCCAGAGCCCGAGGACCAAGCCAAGATCATCAGAGTGTTCCGCAGGGAGGAGTTGCCTTCTCTCATTTCGGAGTCGCTGCAAATTTTGAATATGGCGGCTCCGGTAGTTCCGGATGTGGCGATCGAGGATCCGGTTATTGAGGTGGAACGTCAGTCGCAGGTTGTTTTTCCTTTGCATCGCGTGGTGGATAAGATGATTACGGACGAATGGACCCGGCCGGAATCGGCCTTGAGGGGGGTTCGTACTCTCAGTAGACTTTATCCCTTAATGGATAAGGATAAGGAGCGTTTTCGAGCTCCGCGGGTAGATGCGGTGGTCTCGGCGGTTACTAAGAAGACTACCATCCCTGTAGAGGGTGGTGCAGCATTGAAAGATGCCCAAGATCGGAAGGTGGATAATCTGCTGCGGCAGACGTTTGACGCTGATTCCATCTCCTTGCAGGCGTCGCTGTGTGGCGCTTGTGTGGCCCGAGCGTGCTTGCGCTGGGCTCAGCGTCTCCACCTTTCCCCGCGGTTGGAGGAGGCGGATGTCAAGGAGCTGGATCGTTTGGAATCCGGAGCAGCGTATCTGGCAGATCTGCATTACGACTTAATTCGGGCCTTGGCCAACAGTACGGCTTTGGTAGTGGCGGCCAGGCGTTCTGTGTGGCTCCGGAACTGGGCGGCGGATGGTCCCTCTAAATCCCGTCTTAGCAAGCTTCCCTTTAAGGGCGGCTTACTCTTTGGGGATGATTTGGATAGGCTTGTTAAGGATCTCGGGGAGTCCAAGGCCGGTCGGCTTCCCGAGGATAAGCCTAAGCCGCTTCATTCGACTCCATCCCCTCGGGGACAGCCTCGGGATTCTCGGCGGTTTCGGTCCTCCCGCTATGGAGGATTTCAAAGGGGCCGCTTCCAGTCCCGTCCACAAGGGTTTCGAGGCTACCGAGGCGGCGGCCGAGGCTTCTCCGCGGCCTCCTCCTCCGTGGCTAGGAAACCGCAATGAGATACGGCGGGTCCCGGCGGTGGATATTTCGGTGGGCGGCCGCCTCCGGGAGTTTCTCCCCGCTTGGACCCTCATTACCACGGACCAATGGGTGCTCGATATCATTCAACACGGTTACGCTCTCGAGTTTGCCTGTTCCGTTCGGGATTCCTTCGTGCGGTCGCCGTGCCGGGGAGCGGTCAAGGCGGCGGCAGTAGCCTCCACCCTGCACCGATTGTTGCAGTTGGGGGCAGTGACCGAGGTTCCAAAAGCGACTACGGTATGGGTCGATATTCCATCTATTTCGTGGTTCCCAAAAAGGAGGGTACTTTTCGCCCTATTTTGGATCTAAAGGCGCTCAACCGTTGTCTGAGAGTGCCGCATTTCCGCATGGAGACCTTGCGGTCGGTGATCGTCGCAGTCCGCCAAGGGGAGTTTTTGACGTCTCTAGATCTAACCGAGGCGTACTTGCATGTGCCCATTCTACAGGCTCACCAGAAGTTCCTGCGCTTTGCGCTGCCGTGGGGACATTACCAGTTCCAGGCTCTTCCCTTCGGTCTCGCGACCGCGCCTCGGACCTTTACAAAGATTATGGTGGTCGTGGCGGCGGCGTTGAGGCGCGAAGGGATTTTGGTTCATCCATATCTGGACGACTTGTTGATTCGGGCTAAGTCCAAGGAGGAAAGCATTCAGGTCACGAGCAAAGTGGTATCTTTTCTGCAGAGTCTGGGTTGGGTGATCAATTTCGGAAAGAGTCATCTGGAACCCTCTCAGAACCTGGAGTACCTGGGCGTGCGCTTCAATACCTGCTCGGGTCACGTGTTTCTCCCTGCCAGGCGGGCCACCTCCTTGCGAGCTCTCGTTCGGAAGTTCAGGTCCACTCCGGCCCCTCCGGCTTGGGACTATCTGAGGGTCTTAGGTACCATGGCGGCGACCCTGGAAGCGGTGCCGTGGGCAAAGGTGCACATGCGCCCGTTACAACGGTCTCTACTCTGGCGCTGGTCGCATCAGGCGGATCCTCTCAGCAAACGTTTGCCTTGCCCTCTGTCGGTTCGCAAGTCTCTCCAGTGGTGGATTCTTCCGCAATCCTTAGTGGTAGGGATGCCGCTGGAACAACCCGATTGGATACCTCTTTTGACGGATGCCAGTCTGGGGGGCTGGGGAGCTCATTGCCAGGGGGCCTTTGCGCAGGGTCGCTGGTCTCCTCCAGAAACCTCATGGTCAATCAATCGTCTGGAGCTCCGGGCCGTGTTCCTCGCTCTTCAGGCTTTCCAGTCCTTAGTTCTGGGTCGCGCGGTGCGAGTTCTTTCCGACAACTCGGCGACCGTCGCCTACATCAATCGGCAGGGCGGCACGGGCAGCACCCCCATGGAAGAGGAAGCGGATCAGCTGTTCGCGTGGGTGGAGACGCGATTGGTGGCGATTTCGGCAGCTCACATTGCCGGAAAGGACAACGTGACAGCCGATTATCTCAGCTGAGTGCGAGTGGATGCCGGAGAGTGGCAGCGGCATCCCGTCGTGTTCGCTCAGGTAGTGCAGCGCTGGGGGACACCGGTGATGGATCTGATGGCGACCTTTCTCTCCGCAAAGGTTCTTCGTTTTTACAGCAGAAGACGGGAAAGAATGTCAGAGGGAATAGATGCGCTGCTGCAGGCTTGGCCGGGGGAAGGTCTTCTGTATGTGTTTCCCCCGTGGGCGCTCATAGGTCGAGTCGTGCAGAAGATAGGGCGACATCCGGGGAGAGTTCTTCTCGTAGCTCCCGATTGGCCCCGACGTCCATGGTATGCAGACTTGATTCGTCTCCTCGACGGTCATCCTTGGCGTCTCCCGGCTCGTTCGGATCTCCTGATTCAGGGTCCTCTCCTTATGCCGCAGGTGGATCGGTTCTCGCTTACGGTTTGGCCATTGAGCGGGCGCGTTTGCGTAAGCGGGGTTACTCGGCAGCGGTGATTTCCATGCTGCTTGCGTCTCAAAAGCGTTCTACCTCCCTTGCCTATGTCCGCGTCTGGCGCGTGTTTGAGGATTGGTGTTCTCGGCGCTGGATACGAGCGGCCACTGTGGCCGTGCCCATAATTCTAGATTTCTTACAGGATGGTTTTAGCAAAGGTCTGGCGGCCAGCTCATTGCGGGTTCAGCTGGCGGCGCTGGCCTGTTATCGGGGCAAGGTCAACGGCCTTTCGTTGGGTTCTCACCCGGACATTTGGCGCTTCTTGTCAGCTGTTTCTAAGCTGTGCCCTTCCCTTAGGTCTTGTGTTCCGCCTTGGGATCTTAATCTCGTCCTCGGAGCTTTGTCCCGGTCTCCCTTTGAGCCGTTGAAACACGCCTCCCTGAAGGATTTAACTTTGAAGGTGGTGTTCTTGGTGGCGATCTGCTCGGCCAGACGCATCTCTGAGTTGCAGGCCTTGTCCTGTCGGGAACCGTTTCTGTCCTTCTCGGACGACAAGGTGGTGTTGCGGACCGTTCCTTCTTTTCTCCCTAAAGTGGTTTCGCCCTTTCTCATGAATCAGGTGGTTTCACTCCCCGTTCTCGGCGGTTCCGATCGCGACTTGCGCCGCTTGGATGTGCAGCGGGTATTGCGGCACTATTTGCGGGTTACCAAATCCTTTCGTAAGTCGGATCGTTTATTTGTCCTTTTTGGGGGCGTACGTAAGGGGGAGGCCGCTGCTAAAGCTTCCATTGCCCGATGGATTAAGGAGGCGATTGCTTCGGCTTATCTGCTTCAGGGCCGCTCGGTGCCTTCGGGCTTGCGTGCGCATTCCACTAGGGCGCAGGCTTGTTCGTGGGCGGAGCATCGGTTAGTTCCACCAGGAGATATTTGCAGGGCGGCTACTTGGTCGTCCTTGCATACCTTCAGTAAGCATTACCGCCTGGATGTGGCGGCGGCAGCGGATACCCGTTTTGGATCGGCAGTTTTGTCGGCCGGCCGGAAAGATCCCACCCGTTAAGTACTGCTCTGGTACATCCCAGACGTAGAGGACTGCACTGGAGGAACGCTAAGGAAATATTCATTACACTTACCTGGCAATTGTAGTTCCTTTAGTGACGACAGTGCAGTCCTCCGTCCCGCCCTACTCATGATCTTTCCAGGTTTCCGGCGTGGAGTACGGGTCATAGAGTCTTACAGGTGAGCCGGCTCCAATCTTTTCCTGTCGATTGCTTTCTGAGTTGTCCTATTGCTTCCGCTGCTCAGGGCGCAGGGATAGGAAGCAGAACCTGGGTCATAGCTTTTCTATGGCATTTAAAGGTGCAGTACATAACAGCATCCATTCCCACTTCTGTACCTAGTTGTAAAAAAAAAAAAAAAAAAGGAAACAGACAGGGGAAAACACATTGTTCAGTTGACGTTGTTACATTGCTACTTATTTCTTGCTCCTTTGAGTCTGCTTTGTTAGTAGTTCACACTGGAAGTAGGAGAGCTGATGGTGCCAGGATATACCAGTGATGTCACGAATTTGGACATGCCAGTCTCCTAGCTGCAGGACGAGGTTGACTACCCAGACGTAGAGGACTGCACTGTCGTCACTAAAGGAACTACAATTACCAGGTAAGTGTAATTAATATATTTGTCTGATAAGACCTGCTTCTAGTAAAACCATGCTGCCTCGGATCCTGCAGTCCATTGTTCTCCAGAAATCTCACTATCCTATGTTTTATGAGCGTTTCACCCCAGAGATCAGACTAACTGGCTTGTAGTTCCTATCCTCATCTTTACTTCTTTGTTTGTGTAAAGGGATCTCATGTGTCCTTCTCCAGCCCTCTGGGACCACTCACGACTTCCAAGAAGCATTGAAAAGATCAGACAGTGGAACTGCTAGAACTTCCCTAAGTTCAATCAGTACTCTTGGATGTATCCCATCAGGCCCCATCATTTTGTCTATTTTTAGTTTAGCTAGCGCCCATGAACAGTCATTTGAAAATTGTTCACGATCCCCCTTACTTCTTTTCCTATTTGTGGATGTTTTCTGAAGTCCTGCTCCTGGCCCTTCATCTGTGAACACTGAGAAACACTAACTTAGGCCAGTCGGTCTCCAGCATCCAGTGGCCAATGCTAACATTTGCACTTCCCCCACTCCCAACCCTTCCACATATCTTCTGGTCCTTTTCTGCCTTCACTTACGGTCTATTCTCAACTGATAGCAGGAGAGCACAGCTGGCAGTGCAACAAACCCAGTACTTCTTCAACCTACTGACACACTTTTACCTCTCCTGCCCATTTCCTTCTGTACTAAGCAAAATACAAAGACCGCCACACCGAGATCCACAAATTTCTTCACACAAAATGCCAAACAGCAATGTATATACCATTTTTCAATATGATTTTTAAATTTCTTCATATTGTCTTACTGTTTGTGAGGTTCACAGCTTTTTTTTTTCCAGATTGATTATCTAAATATGAAGACAGAGATATACATTTCCCACAGCTGAACATATTTCAAATTACCAAATTCAAAATAAATTGCGGTTTTCTACTTCGTTGTCTGGCCATTTTATTTTTCCATTTGTATTGGTACCAGTCTCTGTTTTCTGTTATCTTCTGTTTATCTTTTCTTAACTCTTTCCAGGTCTCACTGTCCATTTCCTGTCTTTTTTTCTTTTTTTCTTTTTGTCTTCCTCCATTTCTCTCCATCTCTCTCTGAAATGATCTATTTTAGGTCTTTCCTCCCTATCGTTCTCTACTACCTCTCTAAAATTTCACCCCTTCTACCTTCCAGTCCTGAATCTCCCTCTATTAACCTTTCTCCTCTTCCCATCCAGTTCTCTCACCTCCTTCCTAGATCATCTTTCCCTGTCTTCCCCCCTTCTCTGGTGGTCCAGCATATCCTCTTCTCTTCTTTTTCCCCCTCCCTAGTGGTCCAGCATCTCTTCCCTCCTTCCCCCTTTCAGGAGTTTGTTGTTTATTTAAAACTCTGTTAATCGCCTTACACAAAAGTACCAAAGCTGTGGTCCAGCAAATCCCCACTTCTCTCTCATTCCTCTTCACCGCCCCTCTCCCTTGAAAGCAGCAAGAGCACCAAGGCAGCAATAATGGAAAAGAAACCAAGGCCAAGGAGCCTTCATGCTGCAATGCTCTTGAAGGCCCAGCCTGTACCCAACCCCTCTGACATTACGTCCTGTTGTCGTGGTGGTGAGACAGACCCCTGGGCCTTTGAGAGTGCAAGAGTGCAAAGGGTTTGCAGCCTTCATTTCTTTTCCATTATTGCTATATCGGTGCCTCTCCTGCTTTTTCTCTCACTGGTCACAGCAAGCAAAAGGGAAGGAGGAACAGGAGTACTGGTGCTAGGGCCTCTGGTACCCCCGTGCAACCTATACATCAGCGCCCCCTCCCTCATTACTATTAATGATAGGCTACACCTCCCTTTCCCAAAACTCCTTTGTGAAACCTGTTGATGTGATGCTTGTATGTCTCCTTCAAATCAAATGTTAGAACAAGAAGATTGCAGTGAAGTGGTAAATGCATAGCTGGAATAAAAACAATTCCATATCGTCCTGCTAGACCAGTCCAGACAAGTAGGTTGTGTTCCCCTACCAGAAGATTGCGTGAAGACAAAGACCAATGAAAGATTTCAATGACATGACTCCCATGCCTCTATCAGCTTCAGCCATCAGAGGTCCCTTCAGTATTTCTTTGTTTCCAACAGATGGTGGGTGGATTTTCTCTTCTCTGTAGAAAATCTGAAGATTGAGAGGAAAAGAGTTTGATAAAATGCTCATAAAGGACCACCCCAAGCCCTAAAGGGGTGACTCTCTCAATTGAATGCGATGTGGGAGGCTCCACGACTGAGGTCTTTTTGGTAGCCATAGGAGAGGGAAGATTGGTTTAGCCTCACACCATTATGTTAAGGGCCTGTTCAGCGGCCACAGATTGGAAGGATTTGAAGAATCTGGAAGAGTACAGCAGCCTCACACAACCTTGGTGCCCCCTCCCTCCTCCTCCTCCCCCTCCCCCATCCACTATCTCCCAAAGATTGCAGGGATCTGCTTGCCAGCCACCTTTCATACAGTGCTGCCGAAATATAAACCCAGCCAGTGAAGCCATTTCAGGGGAGTAGAGCTGAGCCTGGCACAGATCCTATGCCCTGGGCTCTCAGGGGGTGAGTACCAAGGCTTGACCATTGATTATTGTCCTTGTTAGCGGCTCCTGGTTCTCTCCCTGAGGGACACAATTCAGGGTGGACTGCTAGTGGCCATTGGCACTGCATGGGGGTTTCCTGCCGTTTTCTG
Organism: Ichthyophis bannanicus; assembly: GCA_033557465.1. Lineage (NCBI taxonomy): Eukaryota > Metazoa > Chordata > Amphibia > Gymnophiona > Ichthyophiidae > Ichthyophis > Ichthyophis bannanicus. The sequence continues at coordinate 34,570,105 of CM066040.1, forward strand.
CATGCATTAGTAAAGTTTTTGCCTATTGTGCATCTGGGGATCATGCAGTTCTAGCGCGCATTTCGCCCAAGCAGTTCCAATGTGCGTTCCTTCCCTAGGGCCTTAACTGTGCTTTTACAGAATGCGCATTAAACGTGCACAGCCTTAACGCGCACACTCTGGTGATACTTAACCTAACTTTTTGTCTTCTTCCAGGAAACATTGTCTGACCTGTGGCGAGAGAGAAACCTCATCCTTGGATTCTGGATTTTGCTTTTCCTATATGGCAGCTTCTGAATCACCCCTAGAGGGCATGTTTTCCCCCCTCTCAGCTGGGGGACACAGTTTGCCCTTTCCTGCCTCAGGGCAGGAGGTGCAGGATGGCGCTAAGGGTAAGGACACTCAGCCGGCTGGAGGCTCCAGCGTTCATGCGGTGAGCCGCTCTTTATTCTCTAGGGGGTTTGTGTTGGCTATGTCCCCTGGTGCCAGAGAGCCTTTTCCGAGAGAAGAACTTCTGGAGTCCGAATTGTCCTTCCTGGAATTCTTTTCCTTTCTGCAACAGGCCTAGTCCTTCTGTGTGGAAATTCCGACCCTGCAGCATCTGGATGCTCTTGGACGCAGTCTCATACCAGGCAAGCTGAAGCAGAAGCTCTCCTTGATTGCCTTCAGCTAAGTGTCCTCAGCATGGGACATTCCCTGAAGATGAGGAACACTTAACTGTCCAAGATATTGACTATGCCTCGGACCCAGATGAATCACTGTTGAGCTCTAATGTGGAGGAGGACCTCCTATCACCTTCAAAAGACTATGAAGTGGCTAGTGTGATCTGCCTGTTCTGGAAGGAGGAGCTGGTGGCATTGATTTCCAGGGTTTCATCTGCTTTGAACTTGTCAGATGCTTCTGGCACAGAGCAGAAGCAGAAATTATGCCTGCTTCTTCAAGGGGTGGCAGAAATCCACTACTGTCTTCCTGTTTCCGGAAGTGATCAAAGATATGATCTGGTCCGAGTGGGACTCGTCCAACTCCCTTCCTAAAGGGTTAAGGGTCTATAAGAAGATCTACACTCTCCCGGAGAAGGAGCGCAGTGAGTGGTTTAACATTCCCAAGGCGGACGCACAGGTCACGGTGGTTACTAGACGGATCACCATTCCTGTGGAAGGTGGATCTTCCTTAAAAGATGTCCTGGAATGCAAGGTTAATTCCTTGCTGAAGAGCCAGTTTGCCATGTTGGCTGCTATTCTGCAGCTGGGGTTATGCACCAGCTTGACTTCTTGAGCCCTGCTCCAGTGGATTCAGTTCTTCTGCCTGATGATACTACTTCTCTCTTGGAGTTGGCTATGACACTCCTTTCTGATGCACCTGGAGGCCAGGGATGGTGCCCTGACAACTGTGTCATGGCATTGAGCTTGGCTCCGTCACTGGGCGGTGGACACATCCTCCAAAGCCCGGTTGGTTCAACAGGCCTTTAAGGGAAGCTTCTGTTTGGAACAGATATGGAGAAACTGGTGAAAGACTTAGGCGAGACAAAATCTTACCACCTCCCAGAAACAGGTTCAGGGAGCCCATGAATTGGGCAAGTGCCCCTTTCTTGTCAACTTCTGCCTGACCAGCAAGGGAGCATTGGTCGGATTTTTGGAGGTCTTGGGACTATCGTCTCTACTGACCTGGAAAACCTTTCTTCCCCTCTGCATCAGAGCCTCTGGCTCATTCTCTGTCCTTTCGTGGAGCATGTGGATCAAGGAACATGATTCCCTCCAGAGGAGGACCCCCAGGTCACGTAATGAAGGTTTAGGAGCCCATTCCCTGATACTTCCAGTGGGCAGCAGGCTTCATCTTTTCTTTCAGGAATGGGCTCGGGTTACCAAGGACCATTGGGTGCTAGACACTATTCAATTTGACTATGTCCTGGAATGCAAGGAACCAATTCTCGATTATCTCCCCCTGGGTGTCTGCGATCAAAGGTGCTGTGGTGTGGACCACTTTGGACAAGTTTCTTCACCTGAAGGAGGTGGTGCCAGCCCACCCGGGTGAGCAAGGCAAGGGCAAATACTCCATCTACTTTGTGGTGCCAAAGAAGGACTGTTACTCTCAGCCCATCCTGGACCTCAAAGGGGGTCAATGAGCCCTTGCACGTCCTCCGCTTTCAGATGGAAACCTTGTGCTCTGTGTTTCAAGCAGTGTGCCAAGGAGAATTCTTGGCTTTTCTGGATCTGGCTGAGGCATATTTTCATATCTCGGTCCAGATAGATCAGCAGAAATACCTGTGTTTTTGCTGTGCTTGGCTCTTACTATCAGTTCGCTGCCCTTCATTTTGGGCTGTCCACCACCCCAAAGATGTTCTCCAGGGTCATGGTGGTGATGGCTGTGGTGCCAAGGGATCTGTGTCCATCCATATCTGGACAACTGGCTCACCCAGGCTCATTCTCTGTCAGAAGCATCTTGGGTGACATCCCTAGTGGTATCCTCCTTGGAAAGCCTCAGCTGGGTGATCAATCAGGAAAAGAGCCAGCTTTTGCCTTCCCAGTCCTTGGAGCTTCTGGGAGCACGTTTTAACATTCAAGTGGGCAGAGTTTTCCTGGGATTATCTTCAGCTCCTCAGTTTGATAGCAGCGACCATAGGGGTTGTCCCATGGGCACATGCTCACATGTGGCTGCTCCAACGGTCCCTGTTTCGATGGTCCCTGAATTCTCAGGAGTTCAAGCGCAGGCTTCTCTCCTGTTGTTGGTGAAATCCAGCCTGCAGCCCTGTCATCTGAGGAAGGGTGTTCCGCTGGATGATTTCTCCTGGATCCTGCTGACAACGGATGCCAGTCTCTCGGGTTGGGAAGCCCACTGTTGAGACCGTATGGCCCAGGGCCATTAGAATCGCAGGGAAGTGGTGTGGTCCATCAGCTGCCTTGAGGCAAGGGCCATCAAGATAGCTCTTCTGCATACCTGGTCCCTGGTCGAGGGCTGGGTGGTTCGAGTGTTTTCCGACAATGCCACGGTGGTGACTTACGTCAATAGGCAAGGCAGCAAACGAAGCACTGGAGAGGCCCTGGAGATGAATCTCCTGTTTGCCTGGGCGGAGAGGAACCTCCTTGCCTTGTCAGTTCAGCACATTGCCAGAGTGGACAACGTGGAATCAGACTTCCACAGCTGTCACTCCTTGAATCCCTGCTTTTATGAGAGGCAAACCTCGAAGAAGAAAAAACAAGTGGCACCGCCAATAGGAAGAAATCCGAGCTCACCTTACTATGTACTGCCTCTTCCTGCACCATCGTTAGTCCCTGTATCTAGGAGTACAGGTGCTGTGAAATATATGCATGTACTTTTAGCCATTGAATGCAGAGCAATTTCAGCCCTGAAATGTTTCTCATGTTGCTTTCACAATGTCTCTATCATTTCAGAGATTTCAAATAAAAAGAAATATCCTTTTATACTGCTCTTTTGATTGCAAAGCAATACAATTTAAAACTTTCTAGATTTATGCTGTGGATGCACCATCTGAAAAAATCTCACTCTTTGGACTTCAATCTCACTCTTTAGGGCAGTAAATCTCACTCTTCGGGATGTTTGACACTTGGCATGTCTGCTTTAACATAGCCAGGTGGCAAGGTCCAATTAGGAAGTATAAAAATCCTGAGTTAGGGAAAGGCAGGGAGGCCTAGAACAGGAAGAAGCAACTATCCAGACTACACCTGCACTACACGTGTAAGGAACACTTGTTATTCTGTTGAGGAGAGAAGTATGATGCTTTATAATCTGCAAGGTCTTTTTTGTATGTTTGCCAGAGATTAATCAGGGAATCTTTCTGAACTAAACTACTGGCCTGCTAGGAAGGCAGGTCTTTTCTGAGTTTCTGCTAAGTTGCTTTGTGTTTCAAACTGAGCTGTCAGCCTGCTAGGAAAGGCAGGCTTCTTTTTGTGTTTTGAATTCTGAACGCTAATAAAGTTATGTTGCCTCTGAATCATGGTTTGGCTGCTTGCTTAAAGGCCCAGGTCTTGAAGGGTTGTCCATGGTACCACAGTTACACACTTTCTACTCTTCGGAGCATATGTATGTACAAATTAAGGCCAGAATATATGAGGTATGATGGTGTCTAAATAAAAAGGTTCCAGTGCAATGCATTCTGAGCTGGAAAGCCTAAAGGTTGATGACCGAGATTTTTTTCCATTATGGTTTTTTTCTAGATAGGTTTATCCTGGAAACATCATTTCAGAGATCAGAGGTGCTTAAGAAAATTGTGCACATTAGGTTGTGATTATGGAAAACAAAGGTTTTTGGCACACGGGTCAGCATTTGTTTCAGATTCCTCATTTCACATGTCATTTTACTAGATAAAAACCATTCCCTTTGCAGATTGAAAACCAACCTCCGCTGAGCTGATGAGGCTTGTATCTCATATGCTATTGATAAGGGGACTTGTTGGTGAGAGTGAAGAAATACTCCCATGAAAAATACCATTAGTCATTGAATAATGCTGCAAATTCAGGAATCTTAACGATGACTCTAGTGTGAAATTTTCATCTATCATCCCAGGAAAGGCATAATTGGGTTAGAACAGTTACAGATCCATGAAGACCCTGAATACAATCAACTTTGGCAGAAACCACAAGATTCCGATATCTAATATCCCCAAATAAACAGTTCTTTTTGTCGGAGTGTGGTAGGCTATGGCCTAGCATGGCCTGCTACTGTGAAAGGCCTGTATGTTAGGCCTGGATCCTAACTCCCATTATAGCTAGAAAAGAACCAAAAATCTGTGAAAAATAAGAAAACTGTTTTAAAATGCTTAATAAGAATTTTTCATGAATTCATAAGTCTTCTATTATTCTCTTGTATGAGAAAGAACAGAAATGTTTCAGTATATGCATTCCAGAAGCCAAAGTTAACCTTGCAGTAGAAAAGTAACGAAATTCAGAACTGTACCATTGTTCAAGCAATCCTAAAGGAGGGGGCCGGTTGCTAGGCTCCGGAGGGATTTCTAATTGAACAAATGAAGGGAATGTATAACCAATGAAAAGTTTGCATGTATCGAGTTGGAACCAATAGAAAGTTCTCATGTATCAAACTGAAAAAGAGGTATAAATGGTTATGTCTCTGTATAAACCTTTGCTCAGTTTCTTTTGAAGCTTTGACTGACTGGGCCTGTGCACAATAAACTGGCTAGGACCCTGTCCATTGACTCCTGGACTTATTCATTGATTGCACTTTGCCACAGCATATTCTTGGTGCGTTGGCCGGGAAGTGCGAGTGGTAAATGGTATTCAAGTGAGTAATCCACGTAATTCGCCTTGAGGTTTGGCCCGGTTGGAACCGTGTCTGTCCGACCGCGGGGGAAACCTCAGACGCTGCTGGCCCCTTTGTGCCGGAGAGGGTTCCGCATGCCTCAGCGGGCTATCGGGTCCAGTTGGCCAACACCTCCGACCCGGGGGAGTCCAGGTTCCAACTCAGAAGCTGGTGTGGTATTGGGGACCGGATCCGGTGAGTAGACATTTTTGTAATTCGATAGTCAGAAAGAACAGCCTGGGACAACGTCTTGCGTGCTCAAGACTGATTTGGTATATTTGGTATAGACTAACTGGGAAATCTCGCATGAGTATGCGCGAGACAAGGGAGCCTGATCACCTCCCATAAGGGCGGTCCTAGTAAGCTCCGCGTAAGGAAAGCCGAAGCCGAAGCCATCGACCCTTCTTGTTTGGAATAGTCAGTTAGTCAGAAAACCTGGGCACTTGAAATATTGAAATATGATATTTTGTTGAAATATGCTTGCGTGTGTGAGTGAGAGGTCTTGAAATATAGACCGAGCGAGAGCGGACTCCTAAGTAGCGCAGTTCCTGGCCAGGCGACTGCGCCCAGGTCGCGAACAGGAGGAAGCGAGTGGTGTTTGTCCCCCCCAGTGTTCTGTGCGCTGTACGGACCCCTTACCTGCAGCCATACTACCTATCCTTATTGTCCGTTGTCTTCTACGTCATTACGTGTACGTAGGGACGTAGGGTACGTAACGTACGCAGGTACGTTGAGTACATAGGTAGTGTACGTAGGTACATTTAGATTATGGGAGGGACGGAGTCCACGCAAACTCCGTTGGCATGTTGTTGTTGTTAAGTGCCGTCGAGTCGGAGTCGACTCATGGCGATCCTCTAGATAGCTATCCTAAATTGTGTTCGGTCTTCAGTCAGGCGGCTTATTGTTGACAGACTGGTACCCGTAGCTGCTGTTATTGTATCGATCCATCTCATTGCTGTCCTTCCTCTTTTGCGTTGACCTTCTATCTTGCCAAGCATGATGTCTTTCTCTAATGATCTCTCTCTCCGCCTGATGTGTCCAAAGTATGAAAGTCGAAGTCTTGTCATCTGAGCTTCTAAAGAAAGCTTAGGTTTGATCTCTTCTAGTACAGACTGGTTTGTTCTTCGGGCAGTCCATGGTATACACAGTATTCGCCGCCAGCACTATAATTCAAAGGCATCAATTTTCTTCCTGTCTATCTTTTTCACTGTCCAGCTTTCACATCCATATGATGTTATTGAAAATACCATGGCTTGAACAAGTCGAATCTTTGTATGGAGAGAGACATCTCTGCTCTTGAGAATCTTATCTAGGTCTTTCATAGCCATTCTACCAAGAGCAATGCGTCGTCTGATTTCTTGACTGCTTGTTGCTTCTTTATTGATAGTTGATCCAAGTAGTTTAAAGTTATTCACGATTTCAATTTCTTCTCCTTCGACGATGAACCTGTTGATTATGCCAGTTGTCATGATCTTTGTCTTCTTTACATTAAGGTGCAGGCCCATTTTGAGACTATGTTCTTTGATTGTGAGAAGCAAATGTTTCAGATCATCTTCACTTTCCGCCAGTAATGTGGTATCATCAGCATAGCGAAGGTTGTTGATGAGTCTTCCACCAATCTTCACACCTCTGTTGTCTTCATACAATCCTGCTTCTCTGATGATTTGTTCTGCATATAAATTAAACAGGTAGGGGGAAAGTATGCAGCCTTGTCTTACACCTTTGCTTATTTTAAACCATTCTGTTTCTCCTTGTTCTGTTCGAACTGTTGCTTCTTGATCAATGCACAGATTGTGCAAGAGAACGATCAGGTGTTCTGGTATACCCATGCTTCTTAATGTGGCCCAGAGTTTCTCATGGTTTACACAGTCAAAAGCTTTGCTATAGTCGATAAAGCACAAATAGATATCCTTTTGGTATTCTTTAGTCTTTTCAAGGATCCATCTCACATCCGCAATGATGTCTCTCGTTCCTCGCCCTTTTCTGAACCCTGCTTGCACTTCAGGTAGTTCTTGTTCCAGGTATGATTGTAGTCTCTTTTGAATAATCTTCAGTAGAATCTTGCTGGCATGTGGGATCAGAGCGATTGTGCAATAATTTCCACAGTCAGTTGGATCACCTTTCTTTAGTATTGGTATAAACACAGATCTTTTCCAGTCAGTTGGCCATGATGATGTCTTCCATATTTCTTGGCAGAGCCTTGTAAGTATGGTAACAGCTGCATCAGATTGCTGTAATACTTCTATGGGAATGCAATCAATGCCTTTTGCTTTGTTCTTTGATAAGGCTTTCAATGCTGCTTCAACTTCTTCTTACCGTTGGCATGTATAATCAAGAATTTCCGTAAAGGCTTTTCGGGCGATTAGGGTACAAAAATGACTCCATCCAGATTAAAAATGTTATGTGAAAGGGAGTGGCCCGCATTAGCTGCTTCATGGCCCCGAGGGGGCACCTTTGATTTTGAGACAGTTTTACGAATCCATCAGCTCATACTGAGAGCGTATCCTGACCAGTTCCCCTATATAGATTCCTGGTTAAGTGTATGTGAACAGCAGCCCTCATGGATTAAGCGCTGTTATGAGGAGCACTGTAAAATATTTGTAGCCACTACAAGGGGAACCAAAAAGGCTAAGGAAGCGAAGCCGCCTGTGTATTCTGACCCAGAGTCCCCAGATATTCTGGATAGGTTACCCCGGCACCCACAGAAGTTAGTCCCCACAGCACCGCGACTTGAAGTAGAGCCCGAAGAGGAGCCCCAGCAAATACTGAAGCAACAGCCTAAGAAGTGCCCTACCCCGAGTGAAATCCCCGAGTCAGGCCCAAGCACAGCAGGGGGACTCGAGTCCTCTGATGAGAAAGAAAGCGGAAGCTCTCCTGCCAGTTCAGGGTCACCCACCAAGGAGACTTGTGCCCGGGAGCCTCATGATTTAAAAAGCGTAACTCCCAAGAAGAAGGAGAAAGCAGGGCACCTAATGCCATTACGCCAAGTGCCTGGAATACCTGTTTTAAATGATCAGGGCCAGATGGCGCCAGGACCAACCAGCTTAGTTTATGTACCCTTTTCCACCACATATTTATTAAACTGGAAAACGCATTATGCTTCCTACACAGCCAAGCCCCAGGAATTAACAGAATTAATGTCTAGCATTATGCAAATCCATCAGCCTACCTGGGCCGATTGTCGCCAGCTCCTGTCCATCCTCTTCACTACTGAGGAGCGAGGCCGAATTGGGCAAGCAACCCTCTGTTGGTTAGAAGAGAACCCTGTAGAAAGGGGAGGAATAAATCCCCCGCAAGCAGCAGCTGCAGAATACCCCAATGAAGATCCCAGGTGGGACCCAAATGAGGAAAGGGGGACGGCGGCCCTAACTAGTGTGGTACTGTAGAGCCTATGCAAACAGAAAAAAAGGTTTTAAATTCAGAAAAAAGATTCCAACACCAGATGCGACATTACGAGGAGCCAGATAGGGGGAGCAAGAGAGACCTTCCAGGGCCTAGAGAACCACACCCCAGAGCTTGTGATGTGATGCCGGCCAACAGCCAATCCAGGAAAGAGGGAGTTCCTTTTAAGAAAGGCTGGGAAGTTGGAAAAAGAGGAGAGGAGAAGGAGAAGAAGGAGTCTTGGCAAAGAGACCCGAGAGGAAGGAGTTCCTGGCAAGGAGACACAGAGAGTCCGGTGCAGCAAGACACCAGGAGTTCTTGGCAAAGAGACACTGGGAGGAAAGGTACCAGGAGAGAAGCAGAGGTCAGAGGTTTATCTGATGAACCGGTACCAGCAGACTCAGGACCTTGTGGAAGTTACCAGAAGGGTGGTGAAGTCATTGCCATAGGTGGTAACACTCTTTATTCAAGGAGAAAGAGGTATGGGTGTGAGAGAGAGATAACTCCACCCGAAGGCCAGCTGGACAGTGGGAGGCCTGCTACTCGAGTAAGGCTGAATTGCAGCAGGACTAGGCCTCAAGCCTCAACTCACTGGGATAAGCCTGGAGAACAAGGTAATCCACATTTTTATACTTCTAATCGTTATAACCTGGTGACACAGGGAGCACAAGGAACAAGGGTGTGCTCGCCTTCTCAAGCTGTTTGTAAAGCAGGACACAAGCTTTTACCAGATGAAAGACTGTTTAATACAAGGCACCAAGACAAAGGAAGGTATTCTCATAGCAAGCATTCGTATGACCGAGGCCCAAACCTAGGCCCAGAACATTGGAGGCTGGTACAAGCTGTGTATGAAAAGCCTTAGCGTATTTCACCAGACTACACTGATACAGAGTCACAGCTCTCAGACCCACAGCCCATGCAGGTGGAATTTACTGAGGACCCTTCTGAAGTGGCCATGGATTGTAGCTACTGTCAGGCAGGAAGCCTGGAATCCCTGCCTAGTGTATAAGGCAGCGCTCAGCAAGCAAAGACTGTGTGTTTTATTGTATAAATTCCTGTGAAGATAACAGTGGATAAAGTAATAACTGGTTATGTTTCTTTTCTACCTGAAGTAAGGTTTTTTTATGGTGACGTAGATTCCACTACCTGAATCATTGTGCATTAAGGGAAATAAAAAGCCTTTCTTTCCCTACTCTCGGACTTTGTGTTCATTGAGGCTTTTGGTACACGGAAGGCCACTGGGAACAGATACCCAGACCCCGCATACAAGGACCAAACTCAAACTAGAAAAATAACTCATGTCCACCCGACCTGCCTTAACCACCTTTGACCACTAGGGCGGCGGTGCGACATGAAAAATGGCGTAGTTGTTGGATATATTGTGGGAGCCTACGTCAGCCGCAAAGAGAAGAAGCTTGAGTTGCCAGTTTCAGAGAAAAAAAAATAAACCCAGGTTGGAATACAAAACCCGGAACGGATGGTCTAAAGAAACCGGATTGAAGGAAGACCCGGAGTGGAGCAGTCTAAACTGGAGTGGAGTGGAGAAAATCCTGAAAAAGAAAATCCTGTGCCCAACTGTCACCGTGGAGAACCGCGGAGTACGACAGCAACGAGTACTGTTCCAGAGCTGATTCAACCTTACCATCAGGTAAAATTTAAATATACCTGAATAAGTGTAGGATGCCAGGGAGAGTATAGAAAAAAAAAAAAAAAAAAGGGAAAGGAAAAAAAATTGTTAGAAGAGCCACACTTGGTTGTGGTTTTTTTTTTGTATTTCCTTTTTACAGATTCGCCATGGAGCCCAAAGAATAGTGTGCATGGATGGCTCATCAGTTTGATAAGCAGGCAGAATTGGCGTTGCAAAATCAAGCACAAGCGTTGAAAGCCATGCAAGACCAGCAATCACCCGTCCTGCAGACAATGGACAATTGGCTAACCCAGCAGCGGGAGGAGATGGCGAAGGTGAAGGCCGAGAAGTTGTAAGCAACTGGACTGCACAATACGGAGCTTGGACAATGGTCATGCAATGATCTAACGGTGGGGAAATTAAGTCCCAATGATAACCTCGATGATTTCTTAGATTCCTTTAGTAGGATAGCGAAGTCAGCTCGGTGGCCGACCGAGCAATGGGCTGTCAGACTAGCCGCGTCCCTGACAGGGGAGGCTCTGGCCGCCTACCGGTCAATGCCTCCATCCTTGGCGGATAATTACGAAGAAGTAGTGATGGCAATCAGAGATCGCCTAGGCCTCACCCCATTGGCACATAAAAAAATGTTTAGGGCCACTATCCTTAGCCCAGACGAAACACCAAAAGCCCTAGGGCATAGAATAAAGAGCCTGGCGTATAAATGGCTACAGCCAGAGAAAAAGAATATAGAAACTCTGATGGACGCCGTAATATTGGAGCAATTCTTAGACGCAGTGCCGAGTAGGGTACAGAATTTTTTAATCCTCCAAAATTGCTGTACCACTACCGAGGCAATAGCCCTTACTGAGAGATATCTAGAAGCAGAGAGAGTGACCCAGCCAAAGATAGGGGTTCCCAAACTGACTATAGGGATGGAAGCTCAAAGGGTAGGTAGTGCTTCCAGACCCACATATAGCACTAGGAAAGGTAATGACCCTAAGGATATTGAAACTGTGAAAAGATGTTTTTCCTGTGGTAAGAGAGGACATGTAAAAAAAGAATGCTATTCTCGCATTGCTCTAGTGGGAGAAGTCCCAAAGACAATGAGAGAGGGCTTTGTATTAAAGGTAAAAATACATGGAGTTAACGCAAAAGCACTTCTAGATTCAGGCGCTGACCAAACCATGATCTCCAAACGGCTATGGTTTGTGATCAGAAGCCAGGGGTGGTCAGTCCCTGAATGTCCAGAAGGGCAGGTTAAAATAAAGTGCATTCACGGATCAGCTACAAGCTACCCCGTGTATAAACTTTGGGTTAAAGGTTTGGGAATAAAAAAGGAAATGTTGGTGGCCGTGGTCCCAAAACTGCCACAAGAGTTGGTATTGGGTCGCGACTGGCCACAATTTCGAAAAGGTCTGAGAGAGGGTTTATCTCCTCAGAAGGTCCCAAATTCCACCTGTAGTGGGCATGAGCCTATGGGTAGCCCTGAGCCTACTGATCGCCTTGGCACCCAACGAAGCAGCCTAGCCGCAACCACTAACTCCATGGTCCCTAGTCCGCTCTGGGGAAAACCAAAGAGAGTCCCTGTAAAGGAAGCACAAGAGTCACCTAAAAAGTTCATACTGAAATTCTGTAAGACTTCGGAAAAGGCCCGTAGCCCTCAAAGAGCCTCAACACAAGCTGCGGGCTATGATCTCCATAGTGTTGAAGACCAGGTCATCCCGAAGCAGGGGCGGAAATTAATTAGTACTGGAATACAGGTGGAGCTCCCTCCAGGATGTTATGGAAGGATAGCGCCACGATCAGGGCTGGCCGCCAAACACAGCCTGGATGTAGCAGCGGGGGTAATTGATCCCGACTATAGGGGAATAGTAAAGTTCTTCTGTGTAAGTTTTCAAAAGAGGATTTCAAGGTTCAAGTTGGGGACAGAATAGCGCAATTGATTTGCGAGCGAGTCGGGTTCCCCAGCTTGGAAGAAGTCACCATGCTAACTCCCACTAGCCGGGGAGCAGACGGTTTCGGCTCTACAGGGAAGGCAGAGCTGGAAGGTCTCATGGCCATAGGAAGTGATTCTCCCGAAGAAGACCTGGGTCCCCATGTAGAAGACCACAAGGAGGACTCTGTGCCGAAGATCGGGGAGGAACTCTCCTTAAGCCAACAGGATGACTTAGCCCAATTGTTGGGAGATTACAAGGATGTATTAACCCCGATACCGGGAGAAACGTCATTGGTGGCTCACGAAATACTCACGCCCCCAGGCAAAATCATCCGACAACGTCCCTATCGTTTGCCGGAGGCAAAAAGACAGGAAATTATTAAGCAAGTGGAAGAAATGCTGCAAATGGATATTATCGAAGAATCGCATAGCCCGTGGTGCAGCCCGGTCGTTCTGGTGCCTAAGCCAGATGGCTCGATGCGTTTCTGTATTGACTTTCGCCAATTAAATGCCGTGTCTGCGTTTGATGCCTACCCCATGCCTCGTATTGAGGAGTTGCTAGACCGGCTTGGACAAGCAAAATTCTTGACAACATTGGATATGACGAAAGGGTACTGGCAGGTCCCTTTGACACGGGATGCCAGACCCAAAACTGCCTTCAGTACGCCCTTGGGGCTATTCCAATTCCGCAGAATGCCATTCGGTCTGCATGGGGCAGCGGCCACGTGTCAACGTTTGATGGATATCATCCTGAGGCCATACCAAACGTTCGCGACTGCTTACATGGACGATGTGGTGATCCACAGCGCCACCTGGACAGACCATCTCGGCCATGTGCGCACCATATTAGAAGCCATGAGAAGAGCGGGCCTCACGTTGAACCCAAAAAAAATGTACTTTCGCTGCTAAAGAGGTCAGATATTTGGGTCACCTCGTGGGCCGTGGAACAGTGCGGCCTCTGCGGGATAAGGTGGAAGGTGTGAGACAGTTTCCGGTCCCACAGAACAAAAAACAATTAAGAAGCTTCCTGGGCCTCATCGGCTACTACCGCCGTTTTATACCGCATTTTGCGGAGGAAAGCAGTATCTTCACTGAAATGCTAAGGAAAAATGCCCCGAACCTGCTAATATGGTCGCCTGAAGCGGAGACAGCTTTCCAAAGCCTAAAGGGAAGGCTATGTCAAGCCCCCATATTACGTGGAGTAGACTTCCAGCAACCCTTCCTGTTGCAAACAGATGCCTCCGAGATGGGCTTAGGTGCGGTTCTGTCCCAGATACAAGAAGGGGCAGAACACCCCATTATGTTCCTTAGCCGGAAACTTTCAGTGGCTGAACAGAAATATGCTACAATAGAGCGAGAATGTCTCGCCATTAAATGGGCCATTGAGGCGTTACGATTTTTTCTGACGGGGAGAAAATTCGTCCTCATAACAGATCACGCCCCGTTAAAATGGTTACATACTATGAAGAATGAAAATAACCGGTTAACCAGATGGTATATGGCTCTGCAGCTGTATGATTTTCGAGTGGAACATCGAGCGGGCAAACTACACTTCAACGCCGACACCATGTCACGTATTCCGTGCTGTGTGAAGGAGGCTTCACCAGCCCGTCATATTTTAAGAGGGGGGATATGTGGTACTGCAGAGCCTATGCAAACAGAAAAAAAGGTTTTAAATTCAGAAAAAAGATTCCAACACCAGATGCGACATTACGAGGAGCCAGATAGGGGGAGCAAGAGAGACCTTCCAGGGCCTAGAGAACCGCACCCCAGAGCTTGTGATGTGATGCCAGCCAACAGCCAATCCAGGAAAGGGGGAGTTCCTTTTAAGAAAGGCTGGGAAGTTGGAAAAAGAGGAGAGGAGAAGGAGGAGAAGGAGAAGAAGGAGTCTTGGCAAAGAGACCCGAGAGGAAGGAGTTCCTGGCAAGGAGACACAGAGAGTCCGGTGCAGCAAGACACCAAGAGTTCTTGGCAAAGAGACACTGGGAGGAAAGGTACCAGGAGAGAAGCAGAGGTCAGAGGTTTATCTGATGAACCGGTACCAGCAGACTCAGGACCTTGTGGAAGTTACCAGAAGGGTGGTGAAGTCATTGCCATAGGTGGTAACAATCTTTATTCAAGGAGAAAGAGGTATGGGTGTGAGAGAGAGATAACTCCACCCGAAGGCCAGATGGACAGTGGGAGGCCTGCTACTCGAGTAAGGCTGAATTGCAGCAGGACTAGGCCTCAAGCCTCAACTCACTGGGATAAGCCTGGAGAACAAGGTAATCCACATTTTTATACTTCTAATCGTTATAACCTGGTGACACAGGGAGCACAAGGAACAAGGGTGTGCTCGCCTTATCAAGCTGTTTGTAAAGCAGGACACAAGCTTTTACCAGATGAAAGACTGTTTAATACAAGGCACCAAGACAAAGGAAGGTATTCTCATAGCAAGCATTCGTATGACCGAGGCCCAAACCTAGGCCTAGAACATTGGAGGCTGGTACAAGCTGTGTATGAAAAGCCTCAGCGTATTTCACCAGACTACACTGATACAGAGTCACAGCTCTCAGACCCACAGCCCATGCAGGTGGAATTTACTGAGGACCCTTCTGAAGTGGCCATGGATTGTAGCTACTGTCAGGCAGGAAGCCTGGAATCCCTGCCTAGTGTATAAGGCAGCGCTCAGCAAGCAAAGACTGTGTGTTTTATTGTATAAATTCCTGTGAAGATAACAGTGGATAAAGTAATAACTGAAGTAAGGTTTCTTTATGGTGACGTAGATTCCACTACCTGAATCATTGTGCATTAAGGGAAATAAAAAGCCTTTCTTTCCCTACTCTCGGACTTTGTGTTCATTGAGGCTTTTGGTACATGGAAGGCCACTGGGAACAGATACCCAGACCCCACATACAAGGACCAAACTCAAACTAGAAAAATAACTCATGTCCACCCGACCTGCCTTAACCACCTTTGACCACTAGGGCGGCGGTGCGACACTAGATTTCGCCAGGCCTTATTGCAGGGCCTGAAGAAGGGAGGCCAGAGGGCCATGAATATCAGGAAAGTATCGGAAGTTCTCCAGGGTCCAGATGAGAGCCCAGTGGCCTTTTATGAGTGGTTGTCTGAAGCTTATAGATTGTATACCCCATATGATCCCGCCACTCAGGAAAATTTACGCATGGTAAATGCGGCCTTTGTTAGTCAGTCCCAGAGAGACATAAAGCGAAAATTGCAGAAATTGGATGGATTTGCGGGCATGAATACAGCTCAGTTAATGGAAGTCGCTCAGAAAGTATTTGTGAATCGTGAAAATGAACGAGACAGAGAAAGTAAACGAAAGATGAAGAAGGCAGATCTTCTTGCTGCTGCTATAACCGAACGACGTGGAGGAGGTATTCCTAATCAAAGGACCAGAGGACGTGGAAGAGGCCGCGGAAGCGAAAGGCCTCCATTAGGTGCAAATCAATGCGCCTACTGCAAGGAAGAAGGACATTGGAGATATGAGTGCCCGCATCTGGACTTCGCCCCTGCAAGGGGAGGAGGGAGTCCCTGGAGGCCCGGAGGAAGATTTCGAAGGAGAGGAGGAATGAATCGAACACAGTTCCAGCAGGAGAGGGAAGAAGCCATTGAGGGAGTGGCAGTAGCAACAGGCTATGACCTGGACGACATAGATGAAGACTAGGCCAGACCGGGCTCCAAGTTCACCCTGAGTCCCCAGGAGCCTATGGTCAGTTTGAAGATAGGGGACCAATACATGGAATTCATGGTAGATACAGGAGCAGAACATTCAGTAGTAGCCAAGCCAGTAGCTCCTTTGTCCTCACGATCTGTCACCATTGTGGGAGCCACTGGAAATAAAGCCACAAAACCATTCTTGCAGAACCGCATGTGTGAACTAGGGGGACAGAAGATAACGCACCAGTTCTTGTATATGCCTGAGTGCCCTATTCCACTACTGGGCCGAGACATGCTTGCCAAGCTCCAGGCCCAAATATCCTTTGCTGAAGGGGGAGAAATGAAAATGACTGTGAACCCAAAGCCTGCTGGATTGATGGTGCTTACTGTTCCCCGAGAAGAAGAATGGCGGTTCTATAGTGCACCTTCAATAAAGTCAACCAGTCCCTGTATACCTACCAACCTTATAGCCCCACCTGAAGTATGGGCAGAAGATAATCCACCTGGCCTAGTGAAGAACATAGCCCCTGTCATTGTCACCCTCAAGCCAGGAGCGGAACCAGTGCATGTGAAGCAGTATCCTCTCCCTCGACCAGCCATAGAAGGAATTCACTGCCATTTGATGAAACTGCTCAAGTACGGACTTCTCAAGGAATGCCATTCACCTTGGAACACCCCCCTTCTCCCAGTAAAGAAGCCTGGGACAGGGACTACCGCCCAGTACAAGATCTAAGGCGAGTAAATGATGCAGTTGAAACTATACACCCAGTAGTACCAAACCCTTATACTCTCTTGGGACTGATCCCCGCTGAGGCTACTCACTTCACCGTCCTGGACCTGAAAGATGCCTTTTTCTGTGTGCGCCTAGCACCCACCAGTTAACTTTTATTCGCTTTTGAATGGCAAGACCCCACAACAGGAAGGCGGGGTCAGCTCACCTGTACCAGATTACCCCAAGGATTCAAGAATTCACCTACTCTCTTCGGTGCTGCCCTGAATCAAGATCTCTCAAGTTACCCAGTGGACTCAGGAAAAAGGGTTCTTCTCCAGTATGTAGATGACTTGCTCATAGCCACCAACTCAGAAAGTGAATGCCTACAAGCTACTAGTGAACATTTGTACCTTCTCAAAGATGCTGGATACAAAGTTTCAAGAGCCAAAGCACAACTATGCCAAACTGAAGTCAAGTATTTAGGATTCCAGTTGTCTAGTGGGATCCGACATTTAGGACCGGAACGCAAGGAAGCTGTATGTAATATCCCCATTCCAACCACTAGGAGGCAAGTAAGAGCCTTCCTGGGGGCCGCGGGATATTGTCGCATATGGATCCCCAACTTTGCCCTGATTGCAAAACCACTATACCAAGTCACCAAAGGAATAGAAAAATCCCCACTAAACTGGGGACCCGAACAAGATGTAGCATTCCGGACTTTGAAAAAGGCCCTGATGTCATCTCCAGCTTTAGGTCTTCCAGATGTTCAGAAGCCTTTCCATCTTTTTGTCCATGAGTCACAAGGAAATGCATTGGGAGTATTGACCCAATCTCTTGGTTCCTGGCAACGGCCAGTAGCTTATCTGTCAAAACAATTGGATATAGTTGCAAAAGGATGGCCCCCTTGTTTGAGAGCTGTTGCAGCAACAGCCCTCCTAGTGGGCGAAGCAGACAAACTCACACTAGGACAAACTCTTCAAGTCACCGTGCCACACTCTGTTCTGACTCTCATGGAACACAAAGGAAACTTCTGGCTAACCAATGCACGAATGTTGAAGTATCAAAGCATGTTGTGTGAAAACCCTCGGATACAGTTGAAAGTTAGTCAAGCTCTAAATCCTGCTGCATTGTTTCCAATTGGTCCTGGGCCACCTGATCATAATTGCTTAGAAACCATGGACACTGTATTCTCAAGTCGCCCTGATTTGACCGATGTCCCTCTAGAGGACCCAGAACGGACTTTCTTTGTAGATGGAAGCAGTCTGGTCATCAATGGACATCGTTGTGCTGTATATGCAGTGGTGACCCTTGATCTGGTAGTTGAGTCCTCAGCCCTGACCCCAGGAACTTCCGCACAGAAAGCTGAATTGATAGCCCTCACCAGAGCCTTGACATTAGGAGAAGGACTCCGCATAAATGTGTACACAGATTCCAAATATGCCTTCACTACTTTGCATGCACATGGAGCCTTGTATAAAGAGCGAGGGTTGATCACCTCAAGGGGTAAGGACATTAGGTATGGGCCCGAGATATTGATGTTATTAGATGCTGTATGGGCACCCAAACAAGTGGCAGTCATGCACTGCCGAGGTCATCAGGCAGGAGCAGGAGAAGTCACCCGAGGGACTAGATTTGCAGATGCCATAGCCTGAAAGGCAGCCACCACAGGACAAGTTAGGACCCAAGATACTGTAATGCAAGCAGCCCTATTCCCTGTGCCCCTTAGTTTCTGGGCACCCCGATATACTACAAGAGAGTTAGACTATTATTGTGAAAACGAGGGAGGAGTCTTAACAGAACAAGGTTGGATAGTGCTGCCACCCCCAGAAGGTAGTCCACCTCTAGGTCCTACAGTCATCCCTGAAGCATTAGGGCCAGCCTTTGTTCAAGCTTTTCATCAAGCCACACATTATGGAAAAACAGCCATGAAGAAAGCCCTGAGACCCCATTTCTGTATTTCATTGCTAGGATCCCTGACCACCTCGGTGGCACAGCAATGCCTGATATGTGCCAAAAATAATGCCAAGCAAGGTCCTGTTCCACCCCCAAGAGTTCAGTCAGTAGGTGTGACCCCCATGAGTGATATACAGATAGACTTTGCTGAAATGCCCCGTGCAAATGGATATCACTATATGTTAGTGTTAGTCTGTACATTTTCAGGGTGGGTAGAAGCCTATCCCACCCGAACTGAGAAAGCCCGAGAAGTCACTAGGGTATTGCTCCATGAGATCATTCCCCGATTTGGAATACCATCAACTATAGGGTCAGATAATGGTCCATCATTTGTATATCAAGTGACTCAACAGTTAGCTCAAGCTTTGCAAATAAAATGGAAGTTACACACTGCTTACAGACCACAGAGCTCAGGGAAAGTAGAACGAATGAATAGAACCCTGAAAACACAGTTATCCAAGCTTTGTCAAGAAACACACCTAAAGTGGCTCCAAGTTCTCCCCATAGCCCTTCTTAGGATATGTTCAGCTCCTACCAGATCCTTAGGAGTCTCCCCTTTTGAGATTTTGTATGGGCGACCTCCACCCATAGTGCAGGAAATAAAGGGAGACATGAGACAGATAGGATCTGAAATAACAAGACAAAAACTATTAGCTTTAGGTTCTGTTTTGCAGAAACTCCAAACGTGGATGCAAGACCGACTACCCATCAACCTGACCGAGCCTCTGCATCCCTTCAAGCCAGGAACGTCCGTGTGGGTGAAAGAGTGGAGAAAGACCCCGCTGGCACCGCATTGGAAGGGACCCTATGTCGTCATCCTGTCAACCCCCACTGCAGTGAAAGTTGCAGAATTCGAACCCTGGATCCACCACAGTCGAGTGAAGCCGGCAGCTGCTCCTGATCCTGGCCAATGGACATCAGTAAATGATCCTGAGACTCCATTGCGACTCACCTTGAGGAGACAGCCAGCTTTATAGAGAATCTTCAGAATCCACCTACGTCACACGAGAGTGACCATCGCAGCAGAAACAGAAGAGGACTCAACAAGTTCGTCATACCCACTTTCCAGTTAACCTCCAGAGACTGTAATCACAATGTTCTTCCACTATTGCCTTGTGAGAGTGGTGATCCTGGGAATCCTGGAAAAGACGTTTGCTCTACCCCCTTGTGCAGCTTGCATAACCACCACCCGAACAGGACAAAAGATTACTCAGACTTTGCTCTATCATTCCTACTATACTTGCACTGGTACAGTCAGCCGGTGTGTTTATAATGGCACTGAACTGAACATTTGCACAAAGGGGAAAAGTAAGACTTGTTATAACCCTCGACAAAACCCATCATACTATACATTTGAGATACGCTGGAATGATGAAGATGGAGCCATCCTGAATGCGACAAAACCCCTCACCAACCCCACAAAACCTATCATCCTGAACTTTGATGCTTGCGATGCAATCAACAGAAATGCTTACCACAGATGTGGGTCATGGGAGCGAGCATACTACCATGATGATAAATACATGTGTCCAGAAGGAGCCTATGGATGGGGATGGTGTACAGGAAAGAGTACTGCAGCCACCATCTACACCACCTCATCTAGACATGATTACTTTTGCCCAAAATGGGAATGTGTATATTTTGCTACCTGGAAGAATGCACCGACGGGACGAGATGGAGATCATCGCAAAGGCAGCCTAACAAAGATCAGACTACCAGAACCCAAGAAATGCCAGAAAGGTGCCTGTAATCCTCTACAACTCCTCATAGCCAACCCCAGCCACTGGAAGCAAGGATACAAGTTTGGGTTGCGTATTGCAGGAGGAGGTGTAGATCCTGGGACTATCTTATATCTGCAATTAAACACCAAAACCCATGTATCCTCACCCTATCGTATACATCACTCCTTCTATGAAGCCATGAAATCAGAGTTTGAAATTCCTCCTGCCTCCCAGAACTTATTTCTTGAATTAGCGGGAGCAGTTGCATCTAGTCTCCATGTTTCAGACTGTTTGTTTTGTGGAGGAACAACAATGGGAGACCAATGGCCTTGGGAGGCACAAGAACTGAACTATTCTGTTCCGTATAATCAGACTAATATACACAATACCACAAGTGAATGGGTATTGGCCCACTCCATTGTGGGTAACTTATGTTTTTCTCACTATGGACCAATGTTTAATATGGAAGTGGGGCAGCTGGTCTGTCTCAATCAGAAGTTCTACAACAGTACCACTAAGAAGACCTCTTGGTGGTCCGGAGTCAACACCACTGAACCTTCCAATCCTCTAGTTCAGTTCCCCAAACTTGCTAGTATCTGGACTAACTTAGCAGCATATAATTCTTGGCAAGCACCACCTGGACTGTACTGGATTTGCGGAACCCGAGCATATGCCAGACTTCCTCACCATTGGGGAGGCGCATGTGTATTGGGAACCATACGACCTTCCTTTTTCCTTCTGCCTACATCCCAGGGAGAACAGCTGGGATATCCTGTGTACAGAAGTCGACAGCTGAAGGAGGCCTTGAAAATAGGCCAATGGGACAAATGGGATGCGTCATCTGAAGAATGGCCACCAGAAAGAATCATCTCATACTATGGACCTGCTACTTGGGAGCAGGATGGGACTTGGGGATATCGTACTCCTGTTTATATGATTAATCGAATAATAGGTTTGCAAGCTGTTGTTGAAATAATAACCAATGAAACTAGTAAAGCACTAACCCTTCTGGCAAAGCAAAGTACGCAAATGCGCACAGCTATTTATCAAAATCGTTTAGCTTTAGATTATTTGTTAGCTGCTGAAGGTGGGGTATGTGGGAAATTGAATCTCAGTAATTGTTGTTTACAGATTGATAATAAAGGGCATGTAGTCGAAGATTTAGCCACCCAGATGAGAGAGCAGACATTTGTGCCTGTCCAGACTTGGCACAGTTTAAAGATGGACGGGTGGTTTGGTTCATTGTTTTCTTGGATTGGTGGTCTGAAATCCCTTATGTTTATCGTACTATTCATATTAGCCATGTGCTTATTGCTCCCTTGTCTCCTACCCCTTTGCTTACGCATGATAACATCATCAATTGATAACACTATAGAGCGGAAGGCAGCTGCAAAAGTATTAGCTATGTGGCAATATTACCCTATACCCCACGATGATGATGCCATTACACCAGTCTAATGTATTAATTGACTAATGAGTGATTTAATTCTCACCCTTCCTCACTTGCGGGTGAAAACAATCAAAGGGGGGAATGTGGTAGGCTATGGCCTAGCATGGCCTGCTACTGTGAAAGGCCTGTATGTTAGGCCTGGATCCTAACTCCCATTATAGCTAGAAAAGAACCAAAAATCTGTGAAAAATAAGAAAACTGTTTTAAAATGCTTAATAAGAATTTTTCATGAATTCATAAGTCTTCTATTATTCTCTTGTATGAGAAAGAACAGAAATGTTTCAGTATATGCATTCCAGAAGCCAAAGTTAACCTTGCAGTAGAAAAGTAACGAAATTCAGAACTGTACCATTGTTCAAGCAATCCTAAAGGAGGGGGCCGGTTGCTAGGATCCGGAGGGATTTCTAATTGGACAAATGAAGGGAATGTATAACCAATGAAAAGTTTGCATGTATCGAGTTGGAACCAATAGAAAGTTCTCATGTATCAAACTGAAAAAGAGGTATAAATGGTTATGTCTCTGTATAAACCTTTGCTCAGTTTCTTTTGAAGCTTTGACTGACTGGGCCTGTGCACAATAAACTGGCTTGGACCCTGTCAATTGACTCCTGGACTTATTCATTGATTGCACTTTGCCACAGCAGGAGTAAGTCAACACAGTGCCAGGAAACGCGCCAGGCACCACTGTGACAACTCCTTTTATTAAGTCTTTATATATGGATAAAAATGAAAATCCAAACTTAGCTTTCGAATAGTGCAAACAACGCAGCTGAAAATGCCAGCAGTTCAGAAATGACGACGCGGCTCACGTTTCGGGTTTGCAATCAAATGTCATGAAACCCTGCTTCAGGTCATCCGATACTGGCTTGAAGGAAAGTGTAAATGACAAGCCAGTATCGGATGGACCTGAAGCAGGGTTTCATGACATTTGATTGCAAACCCGAAACGTGAGCCGCGTCGTCATTTCTGAACTGCTAGCATTTTCAACTGCGTTGTTTGCACTATTCGAAAGCTAAGTTTGGATTTTCATTTTTATCCATATATAAAGACTTAATAAAAGGAGTTGTCACAGTGGTGCCTGGCGCGTTTCCTGGCACTGTGTTGACTTACTCCGACAAAAAGAACTGTGTATTTTGGGGATATTAGATATCGGAATCTTGTGGTTTCTGGGATATATAGGGTGATTCTGATTGGGTTTACTTATTTTTGGATTCTATACAATCAACTTTGAGCAGGTTTGATTGGCCTGAACATTGCAGACTTGCAAAGCCTAAGCCAGTTCTGTGAACTTGCTTATTCCTAATGCATAAGGTAATTTAATTTGCCATAATTGATTTGGGCTGTTTTGGTTCTTGTCACTTACTATTTTCACAAGTGACTTTAGTTTACTTTTTATTAATGTCACCACTAGGAAGCTTAAAGGCAGGCTTCTTCCTTCAGATACACTCATCAGCCCAAACCTCAACCTGGTGAAGACATCGAAGAAACAAACATAGAGACTTTGCTTGATGACATAAAAAATCTATGGAAGACTGGTGAGAAAGTAACATCATAGGTTTTTACTGATAAATTTATTATTAAGAGTTCCTTAAGAATGATCTGTAAAGTTCCAAGCAGATCTACAGGACAATGTTTAATTTTGTTATCGCTACTTCTCATAATCAAAACAGTTATAAATGAGACCTGGGCACCAATTGGCAAAATGTTAATTCCTTGGAAAATGCATTATAAAAGATGAAATGTTTGTGTGAGATGAGGGAAGAGGAATAATTAGTCAGAATCGGTTCAGTTTCAAGAGCAACAATTTCTGCCAGACCATCCTGCAGGGCTTTTCAAGAATGTTAACAACAATCTGATAGGGATAATAAGAGTGATGTAGTTTATCTGAATAATTAGTGCTACATTTTCTCTCCTCCCATGTTTAGCTGTGATGACTGTTTCCGTGCATCAGGTAGCATGGTGTTATGTTTTTCCACATGTTAAATGGTGTGGCCTTGCTTCCTTATATCGAGCAATTACTAATTAGAAAGACCCCATATAATCTTCAAATCTACAGTATTTCATCAAAAAGAGTTAATTCAACAAATCAATCTACTGGGACCCATATGATGAGACTTTTGATTCCAAAACCTCATTTAATTATTCCAAACCACATATTCATGGTTTAGATGCCGCATGAGCGATCACTATTGGTGTTGAGGAAGCCCCAGTAACAGGGCAAAACATAACTTAGAGGGACGGCACTAGAAAACCGCTAGTCTCAAGCTCATATTAAACAGCCCTCAATATTTTCTTTCATTGGCTTCCCAACATGTTTATCAATTTTCAAAATGCATTTAAAATAAATTGAAAACACTTAGCTTCAATGCAGTAACACTCTAAAGAGCTCAGCGGATAGGTGTTGGGGATCATTGATTTGCCGAATAACTCTTTTTGTTGAAATATCCTTATATCAAGCAGCATAGTGGTCCATTTCTGCACATGCTAGTTCAGTGGTAAATGGTGAGATGATGGTACACTCATGAAGGATGTATCCGTCATTATGTGAGTGAACTCTCAACCCCTGCAAATACCATTGAACAAATTCATAGCGATTCATTAACTCAGGAATCCTGAACAAAGGAAGACAATGGACAAATAACAAAATTAAAGCAGCACCATACCTGCTGTATAATATATAAAGAGGACATATATATCTATATCGCTCTATATGTTTGATATATGTACTCTGTAAGCTCCAGCACTGATTTAGCGCATGGATTCCAAAGGCAGCACATTTACCAAGATCCTGAAATACAGCTCCAGTGCATAAAGAGTTGAGGTGTTTGGGAATTTGTGTTTGAAAGGAAAATGAGTTGAATTGGCAATCATTGGAAAGTTATTAGCAGGAAAACTGTGACAGCAGTTTGAAAGGTTAGAACCCCAGACAATGCCCCAGGGCAGTCCAGCAAGAGAGGCGCCTAGTAATTTGCTGGACACACACAGTGCATTCTGTAACCTTCCCTAGCTCGGAGCTGAGTGGAACCCATTAACATTTAAAAATATGTGCAGAAATCAGAGGGGAAAAATGGTATTTCTAGAGGGCTATTAGTCAGTGTACTTTCATCTGTGCCAAACACTGCTGGCATGGCTTCCTTCTTGATGCGGAACAGCTGGGCTAAAGTTGCATTAGACAGAGATTGGTGCAGGGAACAAAGGGGTTTTGTGTGGGAATGTACAGAGAGCAAAAAATGCCTTGGAAGGAAAAACAGAAAACACCATATTATGAGAAAACCTTAATGTACATCAGATTTAAAAAAAAAAACTTCCTTTATTATAGAATGAAAAATGTTATCCTCTGAAAGAATGTTGTCATAGAACTTCCAGTGGCTCTTGGTTTTTTCTACTTCCCATAACTGAGGATCTGGAAAATGGATCTTAATGAAGGAGATTTAGCACTGGGTGTAAAGACGCGATGGGATATATTTGCTAAAGTGCTAGCAACTAACACAGCGTTTTTGTGCAAATAGCGTGCTTTAGCTGCAAAAACGGTGTGCTGCCTTTGGGAGTGTGCACAGCATTCACCTAGCAGATAACATACCCATATTGCAAAGGGCGTGGCCCGGCCGCACTGCAGATGTACATAATGCTACCCATTGAGCTGCTATTATCTGCACCTGCACTATCTGGAACTTTGACGGTTACTGCACGCTGTTGACACCCGCGGTAACCACATGCTGCAGGCATGCTCACTCTCCGCCCAATTCCCGCCCACTCTAGCAGTTAACGTAGTTGGCGCAGTGATTTTCTGTGCTATTTGTACAGTCTTCATTTGCCCTGTGCTAGCTGTTAGCACGTGCTATCTGGCCATGCTATCTGCCACATTAACAGGTAGCACAGTAGAGGACTGGAATCCATGCACCAAAACACTATTTCCAGAGTTGATACTCTCACGGGGAATTATTTTAAAGCAAGGGTTGAGAAGGTGACTAACCAGATAATTTTAAGTCGATTGCTTGTAGTATATTGAAAATTATTGACAAAATGAAAAAACTAAGAGGGTTATTTTAGAAGCTCTATTCATGATTTGGATGTCTGAAAATGGGCATTCAGATGTGCAAATCAAAGTCCCCAACCCATTTTAAAAATCCAGGTATAGATGTCCCCATTGCGAGCACATCCATAAAGGCGTGGTGGAAACATGGCCTAGACAGAGCAATGGAGACGCAGTTTCAGAATGACACAAACACGTCTGGCCCTGATTGTTGAGGCATCTATGCCTATACCTGCTCCTGACCATGAATAAGATGCAAAAAAGTGCTCGTTTCTTGGCTGAAATGCTTCCAGGGAGAACAGCAAAATGCACTTTCATCGTCACATTTAATATTTCCTGGCCAAAGAAGCCTGCATTTAAATATATACTCCAAACATATTATTGAAGTGCCTGGCTGGGACACGCAAATCTCATAACAAAGTCACCCTCCTTCTGAAATATCCTGATCAGCACATCCAAGTACTTATTTCTTAGGCCATGCCAATTTGGGGTTATCCATGTTTGTGAAACGGCCTATACCTGTGCATGTACCCAGCCTTGCTATCCGCAAGGGCCTGTCACTAGAACTGGTTACTAGGATGTTCATCTTTCAGGGCAGAGACAGAGTGATTTCAGAAAGCACTCATATATGCCTCCCTTCACTGCCACCACTCCCCCAGATTTTTGGACATTGTGCTCAGGATGTCCCAGTTTCTTCCTAGATGTCCCTTCTAAAATCCTACTTCACAAGTACTTTAGATTTAGTTTGAACATCCCTGCTCATTGGAAATTTTTTTTAAATTTTATATTTATTCAGATTTAATGAACAATACATCCAAGTATTCACATTGAAAAGAAAAAAGGTCTTTTAAAAGTAAGAAACATAAATCATGAAACAACAAATATTAGTCCACTAGTAAGGAAATATGGAGGTAGTGGAGTACCAGGGAAAAAACAAGGAAAGTTATGACACCACATGGCCCTAAACTACCTAATAAGAACTGAATTACAAGGCAGGCAGAGTCTTAAGCATCAGCCGAATGGGACGGCACAGTAACTTCAACCGAAACATCCTCTCTAGCTACTAAGAACTCCAAAAGTTGTCAAGGCTCAAAGAACAGAAACATTTTCTCTTTATACGACACAAAACATCTAACAGGAAATTTTAGCTGAACAGTTGCCCCCAAGGCCAAAACCCTGGGGCGAAGGGCCAAAATGTCCTTCCTTCTCAACTGTAAAGCACGAGACACATCAGGAAAAATCCTCACTTGAGAGCCCAAATAAACCCTTATTGAAGATCTTAAAGTATAACCTAAGAATAAAAAAATGTATCTGACTCTAGAGCAAGGGTGACAAGGAGGGTAGATCTTTCCGTAATAACCTTCAAGGAGTTTCCCAAAAGACCCCCACCACCCTAGGGGACACAGGAGGAGCAGCAATAACACAGTCCCCTGTACCCAGAGACAAATACTGAGCCCTAGTCAAAGGCGGAAAATGCTCCAGGGGTATCTTTAAAATTTCCCCAAAGTACTTTCTCACCACCTCCACAGGTGACAACACTGGAGACCTAGGGAAATTCAGGAACCGAAAATTACATTGCTGAACCTGATTTTCCAGATATTCTATTTTTCTAGTGAACACAGTTCTTTAATCTGGGCAGCAACCGAGTTCCAAAGCTGCCCAACATCCTGTTCCATCCTGGAGATTCTCCCCGCCTGCTCCTCTTCACCACTGGAGAGATTAACACAAGTAATTTTCACTCCTAAAAGTTCAGTACTTATAAAACCCATCAAATAAGTCAGGGAGGTTTTCAGAGTTGCCAAACCGTCCCACAGCGCGTCCATTGTAATCACTGCTGGTCTCCTCAACTTGTAGACACCACAAGGCACCTCCTCTCAGGCAGGGGCGGCCCAAGGGGGGTGCGGGGCCATGTGCAGAGACTTGGTGCGGGGCCTCATTTGCATAAATATTTGCATAATGTTACCATACACTAACTTTTAGTAAACATGCCTCTTAATGAGTGTATGGATAAAGAAAGACTAAAAGATTTCTACATTACTATAATCCAGTGCCAACCGTCAGGCACATTAGGAACTACTACAAACACTGCCCATTTAGAACCCATTCTAAATCCTGAATCTCGTATGTCTCCCACATATATAACCAACAGACTTAGAGAAACATTCACACATACATATTTTTGTTGGAACTCACACTTTGAAGGACAATACTTCTCGTGGCGTGCTGTTCCCTTTTATTCTTTATATAGGGACGCAACCATAACATGCGTTCAAAGGGGATATCTATCCCTCAACATCAACCAGTTAACATTCTTTCATTCAGGAAAAACCCTCTTAGAAGCCACTTATCTGAACGGAGACTTTCCACAGTTCATAGGCAACTCGGCGTCTTCCCCAGTTCATAGATAGACTCTATTCAAGTAGCAACCATACGAGAGTCTGAAAATGACAGAAAATGAGGGGAGACTCTCGTATGGTTGCTACTTGAATAAGTCTCAGAAGTCATAACGGATGACCTTCCCTGTTGGTTATATTGATTTGGAGGTGTTGGGTTTTACCCGGTATTGGCTGATAAAGGGACTTCTCCATTTACCATCAGGAGTGGACGTTGAGTCTATCTATGAGCTGGGGAAGACGCCGAGTTGCCTATGAACTGTGGAAAGTCTCCGTTCAGATAAGTGGCTTCTAAGAGGGTTTTTCCTGAATGAAAGAATGTTTACTGGTTGATGTTGAGGGGTAGATATCCCCTTTGAACGCATGCTAGGGTTGCGTCCCTATATAAAGAATAACAGGGAACAGCACGCCACGAGAAGGATTGTCCTTCAAGGTGTGAGTTCCAATAAAAATATGTATGTGTGAATGTTTCTCTAAGTCTGTTGGTCATTTAGAACCCATAGCAAACCCGCCGTATCATAACAGCACTACCAGGACTCACAAAGCACCAGACCCTACCTATCAAAAGGCAACACTGCAAATATTAAACCAATACATTTCAGAGAATAACAATACATGACCTACTGGGGAAA
Organism: Ichthyophis bannanicus; assembly: GCA_033557465.1. Lineage (NCBI taxonomy): Eukaryota > Metazoa > Chordata > Amphibia > Gymnophiona > Ichthyophiidae > Ichthyophis > Ichthyophis bannanicus. Next base: position 34,598,853 of record CM066040.1, read on the forward strand.
GAGAACAAGTGGCAATGTCAAATAGGAATTACATAAACAGAATACCTCAGCTCAGTTACACATGCAGAATATAGACCATCACCAAACAAGAAATCACAATTTAGAAACAGGAAGATAATAATTAAAATGGGAACCCCAAAAGCCAACTTAGAATGTACAGCAACACTGTAGAAATACAACTATAAATTAATTTCCTCTTGTACTAAACAAAGCACCGACGTTAATGATGCATATTTCCCAGAGCTGACATATTCCAGTTAATAAATTCAAAATAAAGAGATATTTTTCTAACTTTTGTGCATTTTTTTTTCAGTTGCAATTGCTCCAGCCACTTTCTTCTGTTTTTTTTTGTGTCTTCTGTTAACTCTCCATCATCTGCTGTCCATCTGTCCTTTCTTCTAGTTTTTTTTCCATTCTCTCTCTACATCTGCTTTAACATACTAATCTTTCTCCTTTTGCTCTTTCCTCATTCCTATTTCATCCACTCAAATTTTACCCCTCCATCCTCAATCCCCACATACTCTCCTAAAACCCGGCCAATTGTAGATTTTTCTTCCCTCCCACACAAAATATTTTTCCCCGTTCCATTTCACTCTCCCAGCCCCATCCCATTCTAATCCTCCCCCAAAATCAGCTCCCTTCTAGTTCCAGCCCCACCCAGCATCCGCTCCCTTCTAGTCCCCGCATCAGCCCATTTCCAGTCCTAGCTCCCCTATCCATTTCCAGTCCTATCTGAGTCCCTCCATCAGCTCATTTCCAATCCCAGCCCCCCATCAGCCCATTTCTAGTCCTTTTCTAGCCCCATCATCAGCCCATGTCAAATCCTAGCTCCCCTCCACTCAGCCCATTTCAATCCAAGCCACCTATGAGCCTACTTCCAGTTCTAGCCCCTCCATGAGTCCATTTCAATGCAAGCCCCCCCACCACAGCCCATTTCCAATCTTAGCTCCCACCAACAGCCCATTTTCAGTCCTATCCTAGCCCCTCCATCAGCCCATTTCCTGTCCTAGCTCCCCCCCCCACTCAGCCCATTTCCAGTCCTAGCTCCCTCCTCTCACAGCCCATTTCCATTCCAAGCCCCCTCCCCATCAGCTATTTGCAGATCAAGTCCCCCTTCCACTCAGCCCATTTCCATTCCAAGGCCCCCTTCCCATCAGCTATTTGCAGTTCAAACCTCCCCTTCCACTCAGCCCATTTCCAGTCCTAGCAACCCCCTCCAACCCATTACCAGCCCTAACCCCCCATCAGCCCATAGCACATTACCAGTCCTAACCCCATCAGCCCACCTCAAGTCCTAACCCCCCCATCAGCCCATTTCCAGTCCTAACCCCCCCATCAATCCACAGCACATTACCAGTCCTAACCCCCCCCATCAGCCCATAGCACATTACCAGTCCTACCCCCCTCAGCCCACCTCAAGTCCTACCCCCCCATCAGCCCATTTCCCGTCCTAGCCCCCCCCACATAGCCCATTTCCAGTCCTAACCCCTCCATCAGCCCACAGCACATTACCAGTCCTAACCGCATCAGCCCACCTCAAGTCCTAACCCCCCCATCGGCCCATTTCCAGTCCTAACCCCCCCCCAGCCCACAGCACATCACAGTCCTAACCACATCAGCCCATCTCAAGTCCTACTCCCCCCCCCAGCCCACATCAAGTCCTACTCCCCCCCCCCCGGGAAAATTAAAACTTAAAAAAAAAAGCTGTCTGCTGCCGCTGCCGCGGCGGTAGCTGCAATATCGCATGTCCCGCGGGGCCCCCCCCCTCCTCCTGCCCGGCAGATCCCTTCCTGCTTGCCTGCCTGCTTCAGTCAGTTCTTCTCCGCTTCGGCTTAGAACCGCGAAGGGAGAGCTTCTCCCTCGTGACTCTGTTAAGCCTGCTGGGGCTTATGGGAAATTTCCCATCTGCCCCGGCGAGCTTAACAGAGTCGTGAGGGAGAAGCTCTCCCTTCGCGGCTCTGAAAGCCGAAGCGGAGAAGAACTGACTGAAGCAGGCAGGCAAGCAGGAAGGGATCTGCCGGGCAGGAGGAGGGGGGGCCCCGTGGGACATGCAATATTGCTGCTACCGCCGCGGCAGCAGACAGCTTTTTTTTTTTTTAATTCTATTTTTAATGCGGAATGTTCTTTGTGCGTGGCCCCCTGAAACGCGGGGCCCTGTGCAAAAAACATTCTCGCTCAATGGACGGGCCGGCCCTGCTCTCAGGACTGTACAGCTGTAGCCTCCACCTTCAATGATTCAGATCCCACTGCTACTCCTTGCTGTACCATAGCACCAAGAGAGAGAGCTGCTACCACTGGAGTGCCCCTTCTTCTTCCTTCAATGGCATGCTCACCGGCAGGCCAGAGGGAAACACTACTCCAGCCGTCGAAATGCTTCCGGGTCAGCGCTGGGGGTCTTCTGGTCAGGAGAAAGCCAGACACCTAATGTGCTCAGGGTCAACACATCATCTGCCGGCCCTGATGAAGAAACTGCCCAGGGTTCACTGCAAAGCTGCATGCATCCAAAGTTCGCTGACCAAAGGCGCTCGGCAGGACCGGTCCCGGTGTAAGCCAGCCTACTTCCGGCTCTTCCGCCCTATACTGCAAAACAGTAAGAACAGTGCTCTGGAACCTAGGAGCAAGGGAAACGCAGCCTCACAGCGCCGCACATCCTGCCTCCATCTTGCTTCTCCCTCCTCATTGGCAATTTTAAATTGCTAACAGCTCAACCAAATTAAGATGCAGTCCTCCAGCAACGGGAGGGAAGCTATCTGGTCTTTTGCACTGAGTGCTATATGTATGATTATCTCCCAGTTTGTGAGAGGTTGTATGTGTGAACTCGGTGAAAAGAACATAAGATATGCCATACTGGGTCAGATCAAGGTCCATCAAACACAGTATCCTGTTTCCAACAGTGGCCAATCAAGGTCTTAAGTACCTATAAGTTTCCCCAAAAGACACAGGTTCCACAATGCTTGTATTGGGTCAAGCAGTGATCTCCAGGAACAAGCAGGAATGTAGTCATCACATATGGATATCGTCGGTACCGACGGAGCCTGCGTGGGAATGCTCCCCAGCGTCCAATTAGAAAGCTTTTGGGAGCATCCCACAGCACCTGCTTGCTGCCTTCCCGCCTTTCCCAACTGCCTCTCTCCAGTTCTTCATTTTCCGCGGAGCCAGCAGGTCGTGTTCCTGTCACCGCAGAAAATGTTCCTTCTTTTTTGTGGTTGCGTCTGCCTGCCTTGACACTTTACCGGCACTGCCGTTTTTTTCTTCTTTCTTTCTTTTCTTTAAAAAAAAAAAAATTTCTTAGTACTTTTTTCCCATTTTTTTCCAGGTGCACACGCCTTTTTGGGCTTTAGGCCCAAGATTTTTTCCACAATGGAAAAACCCTCTTCAGGTTTTAAAAAGTGCACCAAGTGTGGCGGTACCATCTCCATCACCGACACCCATGAGTGGTGTCTGAAATGTTTAGGTCCTGACCATTCCATCTCGGAATGTATGGCCTGTGCCATGATGTCCAAGAGAGGTCGACAGAACCAAGCTGCCAAGCTCAGTACCCTGTTTCCTTCGGATGCAGCTTCGGTGGCATCTATGTCTTCCAGGGCTTCGTCTTCCTCCCATAGATCTCAGGTAACTAAACATAAGTCTAACCGGCCCTCAAAGGGTAAGAACATAAGAAATGCCATACTGGGTCAGACCGAGGTCCATCAAGCCCAGTATCCTGTTTCCAACAGTGGCCAATCTAGGTCATACGTACCTAGCAGTTTCCCCAAAAGACACAGGTTCTGCAGTGCTTGTACTAGGCCAAGCATTGATATCCTGGGTCCCTTTTTAATAGTGGTTTATGGACCTTTCCTCCAGGAACTTGTCCAAACCTTTTTTAAAACCAGCTATACTAACAGCCCTTACTACATCCTCCGGTAACAGATTCCAGAGTTTGATTACACGTTGAGTGAAGAAATATTTTCTCCTATTTGTCTTAAATAGTTTACCCTGTAGCTTCATTACATGTCCCCTAGTCCTTCTATATTCTGATAGCGTAAACAGTTGATCCACGTTTATCCGTTCCACTCCATTCATTAATTTATAGACCTCTATCATATCTCCCCTCAGCCGTCTCTTTTCTAGGTTAAAGAGCCCTAACCTTTTTAGCCTCTCTTCATAGGAGTAGCCTTCCATCCCCTTCACCAATTTGGTGGCTCTTCTCTGTACGTTTTCTAATAGCTCTATGTCCTTTTTAAGATACGGTGACCAGAATTGCACACAATATTCAAGGTGCGGTCGTACCATGGAGCGATACAGAGGCATTATAATATCCTTTGTTTTATTCTCCATCCCTTTCCTTATGATACCTAGCATTCTATTTGCTTTCTTGGCCGCCGCTGCACACTGGGCGGAGGGTTTTAACATGTTATCCACGATGACTCCTAAATCTTTTTCCTGGGTGGTGGTTTCTAATGTGGAGCCTTGCATCGTGTAACTATAGTGTGGGTTGTTCTTTCCTAGGTGCATAACTTTGCACTTGTCCACATTAAATTTCATCTGCCATTTGGATGCCCAGTCTTCCAATTTATCCAGATCCTCCTGCAGTTTTCCACAATCCTCTTGGGTTTTAACAACTTTAAACAGTTTTGTGTCATCTGCAAATTTGATAACCTCACTAGTTATTCCCTTTTCCAGGTCATTTATGAATATGTCAAAAAGTAGCGGACCCAGTACAGATCCCTGGGGTACTCCGCTATTCACCTTTTTCCATTGGGAATATTGGCCATTTAGCCCTACCCTCTGCTTTCTATCTTTTAACCAGTTCCCGATCCACAATAGTACACTGCCTCCTATCCCATGACTTTTTAGCTTCGCCAAAAGTCTCTGATGGGGGACCTTGTCAAAAGCTTTCTGAAAGTCCAGATAGACTATATCAACCGACTCACCTTTGTCTACCTGTTTATGCACACCTTCAAAAAAACAGATCAGATTAGTAAGACAAGATCTTCCTTGTCTAAAGCCATGTTGGCTGTCTCCCATTAGGCCATGACTATCTACATGCTGTGTAATTTTGTTCTTTATGATGGTTTCTACCATTTTCCCTGGTACTGACGTCAGGCTCACCGGTCTGTAATTTCCCGGGTCACCCCTGGAACCCTTTTTAAAAATTGGTGTTACGTTGGCGACCCTCCAATCTTCAGGTATTACAGATGATTTTAATGAAAGTTCACAGATTACCAATAACAGGTCTGCAATCTCATATTTCAGTTCTTTCAACACTCTGGGATGTATACCATCCGGTCCAGGTGATTTGCTACTATTCAGTTTATCAAATAGTTGTAATATATCTTCCCGGTGTAGCGATATTTCTTTCAATTCCTCTGCAGTATCACCTTTAAATACCACTTCAGTCTTGGGTAACATCCCTATATCTTCCTCAGTAAAGACCGAAGCAAAGAATTCATTCAGTCTCTCTGCTATAGCCTTGTCTCCTCTTACTGCCCCCTTTTAACCCCTCTATCATCTAATGGTCCAATTGACTCTCTCACAGGCCTTTTGCTACGAATGTACTTGAAAAAGTCTTTATTTCGTGTTTTTGCTTCCGTAGCAAGTTTCTTCTCAAATTCCCGCTTTGCCTGCCTTATCAATGCCTTGCATTTAACTTGCCAGTGCTTGTGCTGTTTCCAGTTTTCATCATTTGGCTCTTTTTTCCATTTCCTGAAGGTTGCTCTTTTGGCAGCAACAGCCTCTCTGACCTCACCTTTAAACCATGCTGGCAGTTTTTTGGACTTTCTTCCACTTTTCTTAATGCGTGGAATACAGCTGGTCTGGGCTTCGAGGATAGTATTTTTAAATAACACCCAAGCTTGCTGTAAGTCTTTAACCTTTGGAACCGCTCCTTTTAGTTTTTTTCCGAACTATATTCCTCATTCTATCATAGTCTCCCTTTTGAAAGTTAAAAGGTAGTACTGTGGATTCCTTTACTATCTGTCCTCCACTGATTAAATCAAACATGATCATACTATGATCACTATTGCCAAGTGGTCCCAACACCCTTATTTCTTGCAGCAGATCTGGCATTGGTAGATCTCCTTCTAAGCATCGAGATGCCTCTGGCATTGCCCTTGAGGATTCTGCACCAGCAAAATTGCCCTGGCGGGAGGCTTCGGCTTCCAAAGCATTATCGGGGCTCCAGGACATTCTCGAGGCCTCGACCTTGGCAGAACTACTGGTGCAATGCTCTGGGGTACTGGCGGTTTTCTCCGGTACCGACATCCAGGCATCGGCAGCGTCGATAGACCAGAGGGTTCTGGCTATTGAATGCAGTCTGGCGGCTCTCCTTGTGGCATCGATACCCTCTGAACCACGTCAGACAGTTCAACTGGTACCGGCACCGGTATCGGTACCGGTACCGATAGCATTGGCATCGACATCGGCATCTGCATTGCCGGCACCCAGTCATGCGATACCTTCTGGTACCGTTACACCGGTACCGGTTCCCCTCGGTATCGACTTCGGTCGGTACGGGTATCGGGCTTTTCAAGAGCATCCCGACAGAAGGTACTTCGAGTCCTCAGAGGAATCTGAGGATTCTGACAGTTCTGTCAATGCGGGAATACTTCTCCCGGAGGAGTCTTCCTCCCCTAAACGCAGGATGTCTCCTCCAGAGGACATTTCCTTTCAGGATTTCATCAGAGAGGTGGCTCGAGGTCTGTCCATTTCTGTGGCCCCTGAAACAGAGCCCAGAGCAAAGGAGTTGGAAATTTTACAATATCCTAAAACTCCTAAGGAGGCAGCTACCTTGCCCATCCATGAAATCTTGCATGATCTCATGCTAAGGATGTGGGAGACGCCTCTTACTACCTCTCCTCACTCTCGTAGACTAGATACTCTGTATCGAGTCCCTCCTTGTCCTCGTTTCCAAAAAACTCAGCTTCCCCACCACTTTATTGTAGTGGAGTCAGCTATGAGAAGGATCAAGAGTGCAAAGAGACATGCCTCTAATCCCCCAGGACGTGAGTGCAGAACTTTGGATGCTTTTGGACGTCGGGTCTTCCAAGCTTCCATGCTTTCTGCCAGGATCATTTCCTATAGTCTATATATGGAAATGTTCCTGAAGGAAGTCACAGGAGATTTAGAGGCTTTGGGCCCTCTTCTTCCTGAGGATAGAAGACAGGATTTTCTCACATTGGTCAAACATGCCCAGGATGTTTCAAAATTTGTCAACCGTGCAGCTTTTGACTGTTTTGAGTGCATAAGCAGAACCTCTGCCATTGCCATAGGTGCACGTAGAATTGCTTGGCTCCAGGCATCTGATATGGAGCTCTGGGTACCAGACAAACTGGGAAATATTCCTTGTACTGGTGAGAACCTATTTGGTAAAGATTGGCAGGAGAAAGCCAATGAGATGGATGCTGAAAACTCCACCTTGGATAGATTATCCAAGTCTACAGCTGATCCTGCAAGAATGGTTTCTTAAAAGATTTCTTTCTTTACTAAAAAGAAAAGATTTTATCCTGTTTATTCTCAGCAGGGACGTTCTGCAGGTCAACCTGTCCGGAAAAGTCAGCAACCACCCAAACAAAGGAAAGCAAAGACTGCTAAGCCTCAGCAGTCTCAGCCTCCACAAGGCCTTTGACTTTCAGCTAGAGAACTTAGCCTTCCTGGCTCTCAATGGACCAGAGCCTTCCACCATTCCAGGAAGGTTGGGCCATTTTGCCCCCTGATGGGGACAGATAACAGCAGAGCATTGGACACTCTCCATCATAAAAGAGGGGTACAAGCTTCATTTTTCGAGCGTGCCCCCTCCCACAATGATAAGGCAGTTCAATTCTCTGACCTCTCTCATCAACCTGTTAGGTCAAGAGGTCACTATGCTTCTTGCCCAAGGGGCAATAGAAGAAGTACCTATCCATCAACAGGGTACAGGGTTTTACTCCCCCTATTTCCTTATCCCAAAGAAAACAGGGGCATACAGACCTATCTTGGACCTCAGAGAATTGAACAAATTCCTTGTCAAAGAGAAGTTCAAGATCATTTCTCTCGGAACTCTGCTGCCATACCTTCAGAGTCAGGATTGGCTTTGTTCTCTAGATCTCAAGGATGCGTACACCCATGTTCTCATCCATCCAACTCACAGAAAGTTCCTTCGGTTCCTTTTTCAAGGAAAGCACTACCAATACAGGGTGCTTCCTTTTGGCCTGGCCTCAGCACCAAGGGTGTTCACGAAATGCATGGCTGTGGTAGCAGCATTTCTCCACACTCTAGGGATATTCGTCTTCCCCTACTTAGACGATTGGCTCATTCGAGCCCCAACAGAGTCAGAGGCAAGGACTTCTCTATCCTGCACAATGCGTATCCTTCAGTATTTGGGTCTGGTAATAAACATCCCAAAATCCAGTCTAACTCCCACTCAGTCTTTAGAGTTCATAGGAGCTTTGCTGGATACCAGAAAGGCAAGGGCCTATCTCCCCCAGGCCCGTTGCCTTCACATGGTGCAGTTAGCTTCTCAAGCAGTGCTAAAGTCTCATCTCACTGCCCAAGAAATGCTACAACTATTAGGTCACATGGCATCTACCGTGCATTTCCCTATGCTCGCCTCCATATGAGGGCAGCCCAGTGGACTTTATCCACTCAATGGACATGGGCATCAGGATGCCTGTCAGACAAAATAGCAAACACAAGTCGGCTTCTTTTGTCCCTCCAGTGTTGGAGGTCCACTCAAAACCTGTTGCTGGGGTCCCCTTTCCATCAACCCTTACCCCAGGCAATTCTCACAACCGATGCTTCTCCAATGGGTTGGGGAGCTCATCTACAAGACCTCTCCACCTAAGGCACCTGGTCTCCACAGGAGACTCATCTACATATCAATCTCTTAGAGCTCAGAGCAATCTTCCTTGCTCTTCGAGTGTTCCACACCCTGCTCAGCTACAAGACAGTCCTCATTCATACGGACAATCAAGTAGCCATGTTCTACGTGAACAAGCAGGGGGGAACAGGCTCTCTGTCACTTTGCAACGAAGCTTTGCGACTATGGGCTCTCGCCAGAGAGCATCAGATTCATCTCCTGGCGGTATATCTTCCAGGCATACAAAACTCTTGTGCAGACAGACTCAGTCGAGTTCTGCTTCCACACGAGTGGTCTCTGCATGCAGACCAGGTAGCCAAGATTTTTCAAATTTGGGGAACCCCAGACATAGACCTCTTTGCAAGTCCGTGGAATGCCAAACTTCCCCGGTTCTGTTCCAGGACCCTGGCTCAGGGGGCTCAGGCCAGGGATGCTTTCCTCCTTTACTGGGGTCAAGACTTCCTGTATGCCTTTCCACCTATTCCCCTGATTCCCAAAACCCTTTTCAAGCTTCAGAGAGACAGAGGCCGTATGATTCTCATAGCTCCACATTGGCCACGGCAAGTGTGGTACCCTCTGCTTCTACATCTCTCTCAAGCTCCCTCCCTGGAGTTAGGGTCTGCTCCAGATCTCCTATCTCAGGAGGACGGAATGTTATGGCATCCCAATCCCCAGTCTCTGCATCTCAGGGCTTGGTTGCTGAAGGCCTAGATCTCCATGATCTTAACCTCCCTCAGCAAATAAAGGCTTCCAGGAAGCCTTCCACAAGACGCTCTTATGCTTTCAAGTGGAAAAGGTTTACCGTATGGTGTTCGCAGAAGGGTCTTAACCCCAGTGCCATACCTCTGGAATCATTACTGGAGTATCTCCTTCATTTATCCAGTGCAGGACTTAAGACTAACTTAGTGAGTGTCCATTTGAGTGCTATTGCAGCTTCCTTCAAGCCCCTAAATGGACAACCTATCTCCTCCCATCCTCTTATAGCAAGATTTATGAGAGGCCTTCTGCTAACTAAGCCTCCCATAAAGCCACCACCTGTGGCATGGGACTTAAATTTGGTTCTTGGTCAGCTCATGAAGCCACCTTTCGAACCCTTAGCTACTACCTCCTTGAAATTCCTTTCTTGGAAGGTTATCTTTCTCATTGCAATCACATCAGCACGTCGCATCAGTGAGTTGCAAGCACTAGTAGCTGATCCACCTTATACAAGGTTCCATTCATGATCAGGTAGTCCTTAGGACTCATCCATGCTTTATGCCAAAGGTGGTCTCGCCTTTTCATCTAAACCAAGCGGTCTACCTACCTGTGTTCTTTCCAAGGCCTCATGCATCAAATGCCTAAAGGAACCTTCATACTTTGGACTGTAAAAAAGCTTTAGCCTTTTACTTACAAAGAACACAGCAACATAGAAAGTCCTCTCAACTCTTTGTTGCTTTTGATCCTTCTCATTTGGGACTTCCAGTCTCCAAGAGAACACTATCTAATTGGATTGCTCAGTGTATATCCTTTGCCTACCAGAGTAAGAATCTTCCTCTGGAGGGCCATGTCACAGCTCACAATGTGAGAGCCATGGCAACTTCAATGGCTCATCTGCACTCTGTGTCTATCGACGACATCTGTCGAGCAGCCACCTGGGCCTCAGTTCATACCTTCACAGCCCATTACTGCTTGGACAAGGACTCCCGCCGGGATGCCTTGTTTGGTCAGGCTGTTCTCCAACACCTGTTCCATACCTGATCAACTCCTACCCGCCATCCCTGGTAGGATGCCAGAGATCCATGGGGGGAAGTAGAGCCCTTCTCAGTGACGCACAACTTCTGGGGTCTCTCCCTGGCATCTAAAGCTAGGGAGTCCCCATATGTGATGACTACATTCCTGCTTGTTCCTGGAGATAGCATAGTTACTCACCTGTAACAGGTGATCTCCGGGAACAGCAGGAATTTAGTCCTCACAACCCACCCACCTCCCCTAGGAGTTGTATCTCTCTATCTATCTCTTTCCCTTTCCCTCTCTCTCCCTTTGTCTTAGCTTTAAAACTCAACTGGAGAGAGGCAGTTGGGAAAGGCGGGAAGGCAGCATGCAGGCGCTGTGGGATGCTCCCAAAAGCTTTCTAATTGGATGCTGGGGAGTGTTCCCGTGCAGGCTCCGTCGGTACCGACGATACCTATATGTGAGGACTAAATTCCTGCTGTTCCCCGAGATCACCTGTTACAGGTGAGTAACTATGCTATATCCCGGGTCCCTTTTAATAATGGTTTATGGACCTTTCCTTCAGGAACTTGTCCAAACCATTTTTAAACCCAGCTACACTAAGCTTTTACTACATCCTCCGGTAACAAATTCCAGAGTTTGATTACACGATGCATGAAAAAATATTTTCTCTTATTAGTCTTAAATAGGTTACCCTGTAACTTCATTGCATATCACCTAGTCTTTCTATATTCTGATGACGTAAACAATCGATCTACGTTTACCCGTTCCACTCCATTCATTAATTTATAGACCTCTATCATATCTCCCCTCAGCCGTCTCTTTTCCAGGTTGAAGAGCCCTAACCTTTTTAGCCTCTTTTCATAGGAATATCCTTCCATCCCCTTTACTATTTTGGTGGCTCTTCTCTGTACCTTTTCTAATAACGCTATAGCCTTTTCAAGATACGACGACCAGAATTGCATATAATATTCAAGGTGCGGTCGCACCATGGAACGATACAGAGGCATTATAATATCCTTTATTTTATTTTCCATTCCTTTCCTTATGATTCCTAGCATTCTTTTTGCTCTCTTGGCCACCACTGCACACTGGGTGAAAAGGTTTAACATGTTATCCGCAATGGTGCCTCAATCTTTTTCCTGGTTTGTGGGTCCCTAATGTGGAAAATTGCATCATGTAACCATTGTTATTTCCTAGGTGCATAACTTTGCACTTGTCCACATTAAATCTCATCTGCCATTTGGATGCCCAGTCTTCCAATTTATCAAGATCCTCTTGCAATTTTCCACAATCCTCATGGGTTCTAATAACTTTAAATAGTTTTGTGTCATCTGCAAATTTGATAACCTTATTCATTATTCCCATTTCCAGGTAATTTATGAATATGTCAAAAAGCAGTGGACCCAGCACAGATCCCTGGGGTACACCACTATTCACTTTTCTCCATTGGGAAAATTGGCCATTTAGCCCTACCCTCTGCTTTCTATCTTTTAACCAGTTCCTGATCCACAATAGTACACTGCCTCCTATCCCATGACTTTTTAGTTTTGCCAAAAGTCTCTGATGAGGGACCTTTTTAAAGGCTTTCTGAAATTCCAGATACACTATAACAACCGATTCACCTTTGTCTACCTGTTTATTCACACGTTCAAAAAAACATAACAGATTAGTAAGACAAGATCTTCCTTGTCTAAAGCCATGTTGGCTGTCTCCCATTAAATCATGACTATCTACATCTTCAGTAATTTTGTTCTCTATGATGGTTTCTACCATTTTTCTCAGTACTGACGTCAGGCTCACCGGTCTGTAGTTTCCCGGATCACCCGTGTAACCCTTTTTAAAAATTGGTGTTACATTGGCCATCCTCCAATTTTCAGGTATTACAGATGATTTTAATGATAGTTCACAGATTACTAATAGCAGGTCTGCAATCTCATATTTCAGTTCTTTCAACACCTTTGGATGTATACCATCCAGTCCAGGTGATTTGCTACTCTTCAGTTTATCAAATAGTTGTAATACATCTTCCTGGTATATCGATATTTCTTTCAATTCTTCCACAGTATCACCTTTAAATACCACTTCAGTCATGGGTAACATCTCTACATCTTCCTCAGTAAAGACCGAAGCAAAGAATTCATTCATTCAGTCTCTCACTATGACCTTGTCCCCTCTTAGTGCCCCTTTTACCCTTCTATCATCTAATGGTCCAACTGACTCTCTCACAGTTTTTTTTGTTGTGAATGTACTTGAAAAAGAGCTCTTAGCCCTCACAGAATGAGTCCGATCTCTGGAGACTAGAGTGGCAGACCTGGAGGAGCTAAGGGAGATAGAAAGATCTAGCGGGACATAGTAGATCAGTTCCACCTTCACTCAGGCAGCCCCTGTGTTACCATGGAGAGAAAGAGTCTCCTGGAAGGAGAGTACCACCTTAGTGTTGTAGGAAGCAATTCTGTAGCTAGAACCTACCATCCAAGTGATGTAGTATCCTTAGATGTGTCTCTAGGGGCACATGCCTAGGAGGGGAAGGGTTAGGAAAACTATTGCAGTTAGCTGCTATAGTGGCACTGAATATACAATCATAATTTAAGTACCATTGATGGGGGTTTAAAAACAATGCTGACCGAAGTGTTTAAATAGAACTTGTTAGCATGCTAAATATTTATATATACATAATGCAAGGAATCAACCCACCATAACTGCATAATATATAATCTACATGATAAACACTTTAACAAATGATAACATCACTAAAAAAACAGCAGAGCAAATAGGCTTCTACATAGAATGGAGGAGTAGCCTAGTGGTTAGAGCAGGGAACTAAGAACCAAGTAAGCTAGACTTCAAATCCCACTGGGCATTGGCTGAAGTAAAGCAGTAGATCATGGAACTTAATGGGCATTTATTGTTGGTTTTGCAGAGAACTGAAACATTGGCGCATACGTCTGCAGCGCATGATGAAGTTCTAGTGAATTTAAAGCATCAGACTAAACAAATTCCACTACTTGAGAGCAGATTCATTGATCGCACAGGGCTCATTTCTAGCTTGGTATGGGTTTGCTTGAGAGGCAGCTTGAAGATTTAAATCACTCCAACGTAATAATATTTGGATGCTCGGCTTATCTGAAGGAGGGTCAGATCCGATCTCTGTTTTGGAACATTTGTTGTCTAATCTTCTAAACATTGATTTTGATCATCCTCTAGAATCGAATGGGCACACAGAGTCCCTTCTCACAAAGTAAACCACTCCAATGACTGAGGCCTATGGTTTTGAAGTTGCTTCATTATCCACAGGCTCTCCAAATTTTCTGATTATATGTCCCCAGGCTCTAGTTAAGTGTGAGAGCAGTACCCTCTTGATCTTGCCAGATTTTACCTGTCTATGGTTAACAGGCATAAGCAGCTCTTAGCGTGCAGGCCTCACTAAAGACGTGGGTGACAAATTTGGCTGTTTCCCGTGCATGTGCAGATATGTCTCTTTATGTATTGTATCTAGCGCACACCTTTTCAGTAGTAGTTCAAGGCAAGTTATATTCAGGTACAGTAGGTAGTTCCCTGTCCCCTAAGGGCTTGTAATCTGTTTGTATCTGAGGCAAAGGAAAGTTAAGTGACTTGCCCAATGCCACAAGAAGCATCAATGGGATTTGAACCCTTACTTTCCTGATTTCTAGCCCACTGTTCTAACCAGTAGGCTACTTCTCCACTCTACTCTCCACTCTTGCTGGCTCAGTAATGGAGTGACTGGTTTCTGTTTATTGTTGGGATGTAATAGTGGAGAATACTGTAGGGATGTTTGGTCTAGATGAGTATGAGATGTGAATGTTTGTAGTGTGTGTGGGTAGGGGAAGAGTCTAATGTTCTTTACTTTGTTAGAAGGTTGGGCTGGAATTTTAAGTACTTTATTAATCTTTTCTTTTTTTGTGTCTAGGGCTATGTTATGCTTAAAAGCTCACTGGGATGATTAATGATTAGTAATATTGGGGTCTCCCTCTTTCCCACATCTTCCATTTATGAAGACACTCTTGCACGCTTTCTTTGCTGAAAGTTTGTTGCATTGTTGTAATTTGTAGTGCTGGGTTTTTTTGCCATGTATGTAGGTGCTGTTATTTTTACAGATTGAAATAGTTATGCAGCCTGGGAATCTAATCTGTCCATTATCACCTTGGTCTCACAGCTGGATAGTCCCTTGAAGAACTCCATCTTCTTTTCTACTACATGGCCTCTAGATTTCTAGGTTTTTTTTAAATTTAAATGTAAAGGTTTGAACAGTCCAATAAAGAGAACATTTTACATTATCTTATGGAACAGGCAGATTTAATTTTTCTACAAGAAACTCACTTAAGCTACCAATCCCTTAAACTGGCAAGTCATGGACATACTGTGATTGCGTTTTCTCGAGGGGAAATAAATGGAGGGTCTGTACTTACCCATCAGTTTCTGAAGCTTTTGTTTTTAATCCATCAGAAAGACCGAGGGTTCATTTATTTATTTATTTATTTATTATTTATTTATTTATTGTTTTTATATACCACGCTCTTTAAAATCAGTGCGGTTTACAGGTAACATTTGAGCATCTCAATAAAATCTGATATGCATTTACATCGAACAGGAGCTACAACTTGGAATTCAACTAGGGTAACTATTTACAATATTTACAATTCTGTACATTATGATCATGAGTTGACATGTGGCTTATCATTGTTTAGCTGGATGTGATGCGGCTAATATTAGATTGTGAGTAATGTAATAGGAACAGATGATGTTTTAGGACTTTTCTAAATTGATTAATATCGGTAATTGCTCATATGGAAGATGGAAGCGCATTCCAGCATGTGGGGGCATAGAATGTGAAAGCTCTTCTCTTTGTTGCCTGGGTGCATTTAGTTGCCTGGTTGCATTTATTCATTCAGTTTGATGTATACTTTAACTGCCTAAAATACTCTAAGCATGGAAAATACCTTAAATCATTCAATACAAAATAAATCAATAAAAACAAAAACCTAAAGCAAAATTAAGACATAATGCACAAAATACATATAATATCTACTAAATAAAGTCTGTAAAAATGAATTCTCATTAATTAAAATGCGAAACCTTTGCTAATTTCCTAACTCTAAGATAACTAGTGTAGAAATCTCCCTCTTAGTTGGAGGAAATCTCTCACTAAAGTCTCTGAATCACCAGAGAGACTGAGATGACAACAGCTTCTCCTTTGTGGGTTTATTGCAAATTACAATTACAAGCAACTGCAGGGAGACAGGAGAAAGAAACTGAACAGCTCAGTGTCAAGCTCCGGTCTGGGAGGTTACAAACTATGCAAGGTATATATAACTTGGTACAAATAAGCAAAGGCTTTACCAATCATAAAAGGTACCATACATTACGCACTTCCCTTTGTCATATTCTTATCTATATTTGTTTTTTCTTTACTGCGCCAAACTAGGAGGCTGCCATTTCATGCTCATATCAGGGACACATGGTCTATTCCTTGATCACATGGCTGGCATCTTAGGTAAACATTTTATTCCACACTTCCCCCCTTTTGGTCCTACCTCTCCTAAGGGGTATTGACCAACCATCTGTACCAAGCACCTAACATGCAGAGTCTGGAAGCTGGTGTTGCCTGGAGACGAGCAAATTCTGCAGCTCACGGGGACTTTGCATCATCTTGGGCCAACATAGCCCTTTCTAATTCTTCTAGGCAGCGAGGATTAGAGGTATGGTTGGCTTGTACGTTTGGCTACATGAAGGCTTAAAGGTTTAGCAAGGCATCGTGGCAGGGCTGGAAGCTAAGTACCAGCACATTGAAATAAGCAACAGCATATGACTCCTATAACTAAAGCAATGACTAGGTGCGCCCTTTGGAGGCGCTGGCGCGGAGGTGGCAACAGGACCAGATGGCTGGGGTAATGGTGGAGAAGTTGCAGCAGGCGTTTCAGGCCATTAAATCGGTTTCGGAATCGATCCGGTTACAAGAACTCCAATTTAAGTTGTTATGGAGGGCGTATGTGCATGATGTTTGGGCAGCACGGTCCGGCATGTCTCTGACAGATGCATGTAGGCTATGTAAAGAGGAGCGGGGGACGCTGTCACATAGATTCTGGTTCTGCTCAAGGATACGACCCTTCTGGAAGGCTGTTTGGTTGAGGATGGGTGGGGGGACTCAAAGTTGGGATGCCCTTTCCCCGGAATGGGGGTTGTTGGGGTTTTCGAGCGGGAGGATCCCCTTGCCCAGGCCCCATAGGTTGCTGTGTGAGCGGGGCTTTATGATTGTGAAACTATGTATATTACGACAGTGGTTGTCCAGTGAGCCTCCCGAGATTAAGGACTGGGAAACTTCTATGGGTGAGTTGAAGGGCATGGAGCTCCGAACGGCGCGTCTGCTGGGAGGGCGGAGGCTGGAGGGGTGTCAGGAATTATGGTCCTTTTATGAGGCGAACTGAGGTTGGGACGCCAGGTGCCCTGAACTGCGGATTATTGCCCCGAGTGAGCGTGCCTTCTGACCCTGAGAGGTGTTTCTGGGGAGGGAGGGAGGGGAGTCTTGGGGGGGGGGAGGGGTGGGAGGGGGGTAGTGGGGGGGGTGTTGGTTGACTTCGGGGGGGAATACATCTCGGCTTCTTAGGAGGCGGGACTTTGGTCTCTATTGGGTGTTGCTATTGCATCTGTAGTACATGTGGCTGTTTGTACTTGCACATACCTATATAATTGACAAATGTACTGTGCTGTTCTGTTTTGGTGGACAGAGTACTGACATGTTGGACTTGCGTTGTGATGTATTCTTCCTTGTTGGTTCATGTTAAATCAATAAAAATGATTTTCCTTAAAGCAATGACTAAATATACTAAAAGTTTCTTTGCCCAGGACCCAAGCCCCAAAAACCAAGAAGTGAAGGGTGACCAATCAATACCACCCTAATAACCTTCAGCTCCAACATGAACGACCTGCTTCATATACTTTATATTGTCCATGACTACCTAGGATCGGTCATCCACAAAGGTGCAGCATTGCTCACTTATAAGGGAACAGACCCCGCCCTCCGCTGCTAAGAAATAGTCAAGGGCCATGTGATTCTGCATCGAATAGGAACGTAACTGGGATACCTGATCTTGCAATTCCTTTAGTGCTCGGGTATTGCTATTGGTGAGGAGTTCAATGACAGCCTGTAACTGTTGAACTGACATGCCTAACTCTGTGACAATGGTAGACTCCAAAAAGGGCAGCTATCCTGTGCCTGAGAGGGCATCTAGTCTGGATTTGGTGAGCATGGAAGTGGATTCAATATAGTCCCGCGCTTCCTTTTAGGGATGAATATCTTTCATCCTTGGTGAGTTCAGAAGGAGTGTCCCTTCTTACACAGAAATAAGAGGTCAGAAACTTAGGACCTTGGTCGGTTTCATACGGCTGGGTTCCTAGTAACTCACCTTGGCCCACCTCCCAGCTAAGGGGAAAGATGGACAATGGGTGGAGGACTACAGCTACAAAGCAAGTGCCTGACCAACCATTAGAGAGCCATTGGTAGGCCAAATCCCCACACACAAAATAATGCCCTACTTGCGCTATTTGACCCTTAGGGAAATAGGTAAACTGGGCAGTAAAGCGGGAAATAATTCATGTTGAGAAGTCCTTTGGTTTGAGAAGCGAGTGGCAGTAGAGCCATTCAAAAACTCATCAATGTAAGTGGGGAGCCAGGGGGTGTAATAGCCCAAAATCGGGACAGGTGAGAGGGCCGATGTCAAATTACGCTCTTCATTAGTACAATTCAGAGCATCAGTGAGGATCCCAGAGGGATCCTCAAACTGGGCCACATAAGAGAAGGTCACCCTTATGCCATTAGGAAAGACTCAGGTGCCATCAGACAACCGGATATGGTGACTCTCCCCCACAGAATGGTTCCTCTTCCCCTGGAAGCACCTGACCAGAAGAGGCTTGATAAGACCATGAGGAATGGGTCATCCCTCAAATCCTTTGTCTTTTGGCCAACTTCTGGCAGCCACCAATCAGATGCCTAAATGGGTGGCACCGGTATCGACGATAAAGGGCCATTCCTTTCCAGCCACCGAAATGATCACTTCACAATCCTTACGGAGAGGGATGAGGTGGTAGGCGCTCATTGGGCCCAAAGGGTAATCTCCAAGTACCATACATAGTTATTGTCTCTATCCTCTTTGTAGTCAGTATAGTACTGGATAGCCAGGTTACTAGGGGGAACAGGAATGACCCTGTTGCATGGTCCGCCTGGAATAGCTGGTGGAACTTGGGCCCCCTCCCTGCATTAGTGTGGACACTCCATTTTCCAATGTCCTGGCATACCGCAATAATGGCATCCTCCCATTCATTGCGGCCCTTGACCTATTGATCCCCCTCGCCTATATCTTTGTGCCTGATCATGGCCACAAAATCCTCTGCCTGGAAGGATTGTATATGGAGAGCCAGAAACTGGTTCTGTTGCTTAATTTTCAGTTTGGCCTCTTGGGTAGCCTTCTCTGCCAACGGTTTTTCGCAATGGCAGGCAATGGTAAGAATTTCAGAATGGGATTTCTGCTCCCAATCCACAGCGGTGGTCTTTAGCAATTGTTGAATCGGTGGAAGCAACCCATTAACAAAAGCCGCCTCTATGCCTTCCTTAGCGTTTTCTTCCTTGACTCCAGAATATTTCTTAAAGGTGGCCAGTGATCTGGGAGGAAGCTTGCTACCTTTTCCCCCTCCAGCTGCTTACATGCATTAATTTTGGACCAATCGGACTTAGGAACAAAGAATTGTGCCACTTGATATAATAATCTTTGCCTTGCCTTGCCTGCTTCCAGGTATCATATCCTTGTTGGGTAAATGGATCAGCCACCGGGTCTGGCAGGATATTGGGACATTGCTTTCAAGGAAGAAAGATCTACAGGATTTAGTAACATATCTCTAAGAGATGAGTTAAGTCCCGGTAAGTAGGATCATAGGTTTGGACTACTACTTGCAACTCATTTGCCTACTTCTGAAGGTCCTCTCAGGGATTGGGGAAATCTTGCATCATCTGATGAAGTTTTGAAAGGAGTCCAGGGGGCCTCTTGTGGCAAGGTCCCTGGAGCCCCAGGAAGACTCTGAAGAACACTTTAGGCACAATTCCAGTATCAGTGCAACATTTTAGCTTTTTAATAGCAGAGTGTAATAGTCATGAACCGACCAGAGGGGAATCCATATTGGACCTAGTCCTTAGTGGAACACCAGATCTGGTGCAAGAGATAAGGGTGTTGGGGCCACTTGGCAATAGTGATCACAGCATGATCGCGTTTGATTTAATTAGTGGAGGAGGGATGGTAAGGAAATCCACAGTACTACCTTTTAACTTTCGAAAGGGAGACTATAATAAAATGAGGAAAATAGTTAAGAAAAAACTAAAAGGAGCAGTTGCAAAGGTTAAAGACTTACATCAACCTTGGGTGTTGTTTAAAAATACTTTATTGGAAGCCCAGACCAGCTGTATTCCATGCTTTAAGAAAAGTGGAAGGAAGTCCAAAAATCTGCCAGCATGGTTTAAAGATGAGGTCAGAGAGGCTGTTGTTGCCAAAAAAGCATCTTTCAGGAAATTAAAAAAAGAGCCAAATGACAAACTGGAAACAGCACAAGCACTGGCAAGTCAAATTCAAGGCATTGATAAGGCAGGCAAAGGGAGAATTTGAGAAGAAGCTTGCTGCGGAAGCAAAAACGCGTAATAAAGACTTTTTCAAGTATATTCGTAGCAAAAAACATGTGAGAGAGTCAGTTGGTCCATTAGAAGATAGAGGGGTTAAAGGGGCACTAAAAGGCGACAAGATGATAGCGGAGAGACTGAATGAATTCTTTGCTTCAGTCTTTACTGAGGAAGATGTAGGGATGTTACCCATGACTGAAGTCATATTTAAAGGTGTGGAAGAATTGAAGGAAATATCGATACACTGGGAAGATGTATTACAACTATTTGATAAACTGAAGAGTAGCAAATCACCTGGATCAGATGGTATACATCCAAGGGTATTGAAAGAATTGAAATATGAGATTGCAGACCTGCTATTAGTAATCTGTGAACTATCATTAAAATCATCTGTAATACCTGAAGATTGGAGGATGGCCAACATAACGCCAATTTTTAAAAAGGGTTCCAGGGGTGATACGGGAACTACAGACCGATGAGCCTGATGTCAGTACTGGGAAAAATGGTAGAAACAATCATAAAGAACAAAATTGCTGAACATGTAGATAGTCATGGCTTAATGGGAGACAGCCAACATGGCTTTAGACAAGGAAGATCTTGTCTTAATAACACAGGTACACTAAAAAATTTTTTTTTTAAACTGCCTCTAATGTTTCGATTGATTTTTACGTTTTTTGGTGCGCTGAATCCAAATCTGGTAACCAATTTGCTCCATCACGTACAGATGTTTTGCTACATTGGGTTAGCAGTTTGAGGTGAACGTTTCAGATTGAGTGCGATCGAGATAAAAGTTTCTTGGATGAATTCTTTATACTAATTGTTTAGTAGTTATTCAAATAAGAATAAAGAAAATTGTAACAAGGCAGCACATAAGAATAGAGTAATGTCAACAAAACACACTGTGATGGTAGCAAAATTGTCTGCACTTAAAGCAGCCACATACATGTGCACAAACATTGAGCATATAAGAGCGAGGTTAGACACATAGCAAAGCAAAGAAATGTGCAAAAAATGTTGTACAGGTATGTATGTAAGAATAGAAAACGCAAACCGCACCATTGCAATACATGAAGACAAACACCCGATGGTGTGAAAATAAAATTCTAATAAATGAGATCCGACACTGTGGTAATAACTAGCAAATTTTTATTTCAAAGTTTAGTAAAAACACGATATTTGTCAACACAGTTTAGATTTTAAAGTCATTCTTGGGTCAATCAATCTCCTGGTGGGCCCGTTTCTTCTTCCCCCGAATGCTTCTCTTGGTGCGCTGCTTGGCGTATTTTTCATCTGGGGTTTCCCGCAGCAGCAACCAGCAGAAATCAGCCATCATAGTGGTGTTCCATCTTCCTTGGTACCTTCTCTCTGCGTCCTTGATGTCCTGGTGAAACCTTTCACCTTGTTCTTCACTGTACGCCCCCAAGTTTTCGGGAAAGTAGTTCACATGGGAGTGCAAGAAATGGACTTTCAGGCTCATGTTACAGCCTTGTTCTTTGAAGGCATTGAGCATCCTGGCAACAATATCCTTATAGTTCTCATCCCGCCTGTTCCCCAAGAATTTGAGAACAACATCCTTGAAGGAATCCCAGGCTTCTTTTTCCTTCTCAGACATCGTTTCAACGAATGCTCCATCTGAAATGAGTTTCCTTATATCAGGGCCAACAAACACTCCTTCCTTTAGCTTTGCTTCAGAAAGTCGGGGGAACTTTGAGCAAAGGTACCGAAAGCACTCACCATCTTTTGGAAGGGACTTGATGAATTGCTTAATGAGACCCAACTTAATGTGGAGAGGTGGTAATAGAATTTTATCACGAGGTACCAAGCTCTCATGAAGAACATTTTTCTCACCGGGTCTCAAATACTCCCGAATTGGCCAGTCTTTTTTCCCCCAGTGTAGGTCGCGGGCCCGGCTATCCCACAAGCAAAGGAAGCAGGGATATTTGGTGAAACCGGATTGCTGCCCTAATAGCATGGATAGAATTTTAAAGTCATCCACTTATGCTCATCATAACGAATCTTCTGAAGAATCAGGGCCAAATTCTCGTATTTTTCTTGGAGAATAACAGAGTGAGCAATAGGAACTGAAGCGAATGTGTTGCCATTATGAAGAAGAACACCTTTTATGCTGTCTTTTGACGAATCAATGAACAGCCGCCATTCAGCAGGATCATACTTGAGTTTAAACTTTTCCATCACTCCGTATATATCGTTGCAAAATATCAAATCTTCCTCTTTGCTGAAATACTTCAAAAATTGTGTCTCGCGGTTGCGGTACCAATAAAAAGTTGTTCCTGGTGACAATAGATTTTTCTGTTTAAGCCGAGAACCTAGCAGTTGGGCAGCATCTTTTGGGAGTCCTAAATCCCGGACTAAATCATTCAATTCAGTTTGAGAGAAAAGTTCAGGTTTCGGATCTGGTTCAGTTTCAAACTCGGAAGTACTGGACTCATCGGGAAAAGCCATCTGATGAGTCTCATCATGATCAGAACCGTCCACACAAATATGATCCAAAGATTTTGGTGGTTCAGGCACAGGTACTTCGTTGCTATGAGGCATAGGCCTAATTGCTGAGGGAAGGTTGGGATAACTTATTACGTTCTTATTTTTTAAGTTGTATCCCTTCACAATGCAAGAGCAAAAATAGCAGTCACTGCTGTGGTCTTTGTTCACGCCACATCATAGGTATTCCGAAACGAAATGCTTGTTTTTTACCTTTCATCCATAAGCGTAGATCTTCCTCACATGTCTTGCACACTTTGTGAGGAGCCCACGGTTTGTCTTGATCGCCTAACTTCAAACCGAAATAGGCGAAATATATTTTTTAATAAATGCAGAAATGTTCCTCTGCCGCTTTTTCACGGTATATTCCCCACAAATAAAACAAAAACTGTCCGGAGAGTTGACGCAACCTCTGGCTCTGTGAGCCATCACAAATACACAGCACTGCAAACTACAACTGTAGTGAACCACTTCGGAATAAAGCTGGATTACGACTGAGCAAACAAAAGGTAATAATGAACTTGCAAGAAACTGAAATTTGACAGGAACATTCATGTCGCAACCACCGTGTTTGAGCGAGCGAGCGAACGAGGCGAGGCGAACAGGAAAGAACATGCGCCAGCGCGAGTACTGGATTTAGCCCCCCGCCTCCCAATTGTCCTGTTAATGTATAAAATGAATACAAAACACTCTAAAATATCATGAGGGAGTGTTTCTAGTTAGTTAACCATTACAACCTCTATTTTGGGCCAAGAAAATAAACTGCAGTCGGCTAAAAGAAATTATGTGAACATTCCTTATATGGGTAAGAAATCTAATTTTGCAAGAAAACGTGACGTGATGGAACATTTTGGCTATTTTTCCTGGATTCAGCACCCCAAAATCTATAGGAATCAGTTGCAAAACTGGAGGCAGTTTTTTGGTAGTGTACCTGTGTAATCTGTTATGTTTTTTTGAAACTGTGAATAGACAAAGGTAGACAAAGGTGAGTCGTTTGATATAATGTATATGGACTTTCAGAAAGCCTTTGGCAAGGTCCCTCATCAGAGACGTTTGGCAAAACTATAGAGTCATGGGATAGGAAGCAGGGTACTATTGTGGATCAGGAATTGGTTAAAAGATAGAAAGCAGAGGGTAGGGCTAAATGGCCAATTTTCTCAGTGGAGAAAGTTGAACAGTGGTGTACCCCAGGGATCTGTGCTGGGTCCACTGCTTTTTGACATATTCATAAATGACCTGGAAAAGGGAATAACGAATGAGGATATCAAATTTGCAGATGACACAAAACTATTTAAAGTTGTTAAAACCCATGAGGATTGTGGAAAATTGCAAGAGGATCTTGATAAATTGGAAGACTGGGCATCAAAATGGTAGATGAAATTTTAATGTGGACAAGTGCAAAGTTATGCACCTAGGGAAGAACAGCCCAAACTATGGTTACACGATGCAAAGTTCCACATTAGGAACTACCACCCAGGAAAAAAGATTAAGGCGTCATTGTGGATAACATGTTAAAACCCTCCACCTAGTATGCAGCGGCGGCCAAGAGAGCAAAGAGAATGCTAGGTATCATAACGAAAGGAATGGAAAATAATACAAAGGATATTATAATGCCTCTGTATCGTTCCATGGTGCAACTGCACCTTGAATATTGTGTGCAATTCTGGTCGCCGTATCTTAAAAAAGAAATAGCTTAATTAGAAAAGGTACAGAGAAGAGCCACCAAAATGGTAAAGGGGATGGAAGGATACCCCTTTGAAGAGGGGCTGAAATGTTTAGGGCTCTTCAACCTGGAAAAGAGACTGCTGAGGGGAGATATGATAGAGGTCTATAAATTAATGAATAGAGTGGAACGGGTAAACATAGATCGATTGTTTACATCATCAGAATATAGAAAGACAAGGGGACATGCAATGAAGCTACAGGGTAAACTATTCAAGACAAATAAGAGAAAATATTTTTTCACTCAACGTGTAATCAATCTCTGGAATTTGTTACCGGAGGATTTTGTAAAAGCTGTTAGTGTAGCTGGGTTTAAAAAAGGTCTGGACAAGTTACTGGAGGAAAGGTCCACAAACCATTATTAAAAAGGGACCCAGGAAATCACTGCTTGACCCAATTCAAGCATTGTGGAACCTATGTCTTTTGGGGAAACTGCTAGGTACGTATGACCTAGATTGGCTACTGTTGGAAACAGGATACTGGGCTTGATGGACCTTGGTCTGATCCAGTATGGCATATCTTATGTTCTTATTTTCTTAGAATTCTGGAAGTGGGACTTAGCATCAGCTATAGCTTGGGATGGAACTTGCAAGGCTTGCGCCAGGGATTCATAGTGCTACCACAATTGTGACATCACTGTGGATACCATTCACGCCTTTTCTCTTCCCATTCTCTAACAGCCTGGCGAACCACATGCCCACATGCAAGCTGACCTGGGACCTTGCCCAGGAGGAATAGGTCTCAAATGTCCTCCTTGGGCATATTCATGTCCCACATAACATCCGCTATATGGCAGGACAAATCATGTATATGGGACTCTTCCCGCAGTGGGATTGGTGTTCCCAGGGGCAGGGATTGCACCAAACCAGAAAGTCCAGACAGACTCCTGAAAGATGGAGTCAATGATTGTGGAGGGGATACCACTACCTGGTAAGTAATTAATGGCTGGGCCTGTAAAGGGCTCAGGGATGTGACTAGTCATGGGTGGGGAGATGGCTACCAAGGTCGCCCCAGCTGCATCCAAGGGCGTGGCTGGCAAGGTCTGTCCCCTGACATCAAGGAGGTAGTCACAGACCCACTCAAAGAGTTGGCAGGGGCTGCTACACTGGGCATGCCCCCAACCATGCCCTGAGAAGAGGGCACAGCTGGGGCACTAGCTCCCACCACCAAGGCAATGGCCACTACAGTGGCATCATCCAAGTCCTGATACAATCGCTTGCACTTAGCCTCATCTGACTCTTCATAATCGGGAGGAGGTACATTTGGACAAGTAGGTTTCACAGATTCAAACAGACACTTATTTTCAAAGATAAGTGGCTTTGTTTTCCAAAGCTTTCAATTTATCATACATTTGAGATCTAACCTTTGATATCTCCTCCTCCCTTTTATGTTTTACAGCTTCGTCATACTAAATATAATTTACAAATCTATTGGTGGTCTTCTTCTGTCAGAGATACTTTATGAGTTAATTATTATGTCCAACTCTCTGCAATAGAACTAAAAAGTGTAATGTGTATCCTTCTATAGACTTAAACTGTATACATTGTAATTTTCTATTCGGTAGCTATAAGGTCTCAGAAACTCGGGCTGTCATTGACTTATAATATTCCGTCAAATGGACCAATTGCCACCAATACATCAACGACCTTATCGTAAATAGCTACTTTTTATACCATTTTGAAGTTAAAGTAATTCAGTGCTTAGCTTTTTGAAGACAATTCCAGCTTCCAGTGCATATCCCGACGCTGTCAGACGCGCTGTTTTCTGCGTTTCACCCTTACGGTTTCATCAGGAGAATTTTTTAAGCACTACAATTTAAACAAGTGCATTAGGTACAAACTTTCAACAGTTCTTTTAATAATCCTTTTTTTAACCGTTTTATTCCGAGGAAATTCAAAAATCTTATACCTGTGACCTTACTGGTGCTGCTCCTCAAAAGCTCTCTCACTTGATGTTCACCAACTGTGACAAAACGCCACGCATGCGGATTAGTTATATAAAGGCCTCATTAGCCCACACCTGTGCAACGTGGCCAACTTAGAAACAGGCTTCCCATTCTATCTGGGCATTCAACCCTGCAGGGGTCACTATTTGCAACCTATGTATCCAACGTTGTTCACTATAAAGCAAAGCCTGTTCCCTTGTCCTACTGTAGCGTGCGGTGGGTATCTGTTCAATGCAAAAGCATTTCAATTCTTCATAAGTATGGTGAAATTGTAAACAGTGATCCACTATTGGTGCCTCTCGACGTTGGCAATTCAATTTACTTTTATGTTCATTCATACGAATTTTGAATGGTCTGTTGGTTTTGCCAACATATAATAAATCACATGGGCAGCGTATATAATATACTACATGTGTGGACATACAAGATGTTTGACTTTTCAATCGATATTTTTTATCATGATAACTGAACTCTGTTAGTTCCTGAGTGATGGGACAAATGCTACATGTCCCTTATTTGTTATGTCCTGCCACTGTTATTTCATCAGTAGATACCAATGGCCGTAAAACTGCCGGACTCAAGATCTCCTTAAAATTCTTTTGTCTCCGCCATACACAGCACACCGTATAGTGTTCAAGAACCCTCTACACCGACTCCAGGGCCGGCGCTACCCGGTAAGCGTGGTAAGTGTAGAAGGGGGACACTGATGTCAAGGGGCGCCAAAGTTGCAGCAAGCAAGGTTTTTTTTTTTTTTTCATCTTACCGAACACACTGGATTTCCCTCCTGTGATATGATGTTAGGAAAGCTTAAGTTCTAGCTAGACATACAGTATAAAGGCGTAGGGAGAGCTTTTGGAGCAATAAATTGGTCATGGCATCTGGGATTTCATGCCCCCATCTGAGGTGATGAGGGCGGTGGGTAGATGGGCTGGATTCAACAATGTATTGGCATCTTCCCCTCTAACTACAAGCCCAGCCACTACTGACAGCTGCCTCAGGTGGAGATTGAGCTTAGCGATGGCAGCAGATTCAGCAAAGTATACCACAGCACTTGGTCTGGACAGAAGGTGGCCGTGAAAGCAGCCTTACCAGAGGGCCAGAGGGTGGGCGGCTCTCTTCCCCTCAATCCTGCCATTACTACAACCCTTGACTCCATCTGCTGGGAAAGACTAGACAAGAAGCGGTGGTGGCCTCCTTCTTCTGACTCTCTCAGCATTTTGGTTGCAGCAGAATGAGGAAGACTCAGTTTTGGTCTCAGTCTTGGAGGAGGTATGGGAGCTGCAGCAGAATAGTAATGACAGTGGGCCCCAGACTGAGAGTGATGCCTCTATATCGTTCCATGGTGAGACCGCACCTTGAATATTGTGTGCAGTTCTGGTCGCCGTATCTTAAAAAGGATATAGCATTATTAGAAAAGGTTCAGAGAAGAGCCACCAAAATGGTAAAGGGGATGGAAGGATACTCCTATGAAGAAAGGCTAAAAAGGTTAGGGCTCTTTAACCTGGAAAAGAGACGGCTGAGGGGAGATATGATAGAAGTCTATAAATTAATGAACGGAGTGGAACGGTAAACGTAGATCGATTGTTTACATTATCAGAATGTAGAAAGACTAGGGGACATGCAATGAAGCTACAGGGTAAACTATTTAAACTAATAAAAGAAAATATTTCTTCATTCAACGTGTAATCAAACTCTGGAATTTGTTACTGGAGGATGTAGTAAAGGCTGTTAGTGTAGCTGGGTTTAAAAAAGGTTTGGACAAGTTTCCTGGAGGAAAGGTCCATAAACCATTATTAAGAAGGGACCCAGGATATCAATGCTTGACCCAGTACAAGCATTGTGGAACTTGTGTCTTTTGGGGAAAGTGCTAGGTACGTATGACCTAGATTGGCCACTGTTGGAAACAGGATACTGGGCTTGATGGACCTTGGTCTGACCCAGTATGGCATATCTTATGTTCTTATGTTCTTAGGGGGTGCAGGGGTGGAGAGGTAATATAGCAGCATAGGACGTTGGTGAATGTTAGTATGAGGGAGGGTGACAGAGAGGGTAGTAGTGGTGGACTGGGGATAAAAACGGTTGCAGTGACAGTGCTGTAAATGGATAGAAGGGAGAGAAAGGTGAGCTTAGAATAGCTGGGGCATGAGAGGAAGGATGATGTGGTGTGAAGAGGGCATTGAAGAACACTCTGATCTTTTTCAAGGGGGGTGGATATGCCAGCTGCAGTTCCTGTTGGGATGGGCACTATGCTGCGACCCTTTCATGGCATTTTCTCTTTTGCCCAGCTACCATAGATCAGAGGATTTCAGAATTCAATTTAATATGCTCCTGTGTAACCTCGATCAAGTGTCTACAGACACACCCTAGTAGAGGAGAGCAATATAGGAGACCTTTCCTGTCCTGTGTCAAGTTT
The DNA here is from genome assembly GCA_033557465.1 of Ichthyophis bannanicus. Taxonomy (NCBI): domain Eukaryota; kingdom Metazoa; phylum Chordata; class Amphibia; order Gymnophiona; family Ichthyophiidae; genus Ichthyophis; species Ichthyophis bannanicus. The sequence goes on from CM066040.1 coordinate 34,627,636, forward strand.
CCTTCTGACCAGTACTGTGATTCTGGAAGGGAGCTTTTTGTTTCTACTCTTGTTGAGCATGCTGCAATAAAAATCTTGTGCCCCAGTCTATGTGAGTTAGGTTGTGCATCTGGAAATGTGTGTTTCGTACTAATGAGATCACTAGAGAAGGGTCTGCATACAATGTCAGGAGAACAAATCGGGATCTAAACAAGAAGTGATTTTTTTTTTCATCGTAAGGTGTAGACATACTATATTTTAAATAGGATATCCTTCTCCCTTTAGAATGCTTCAAGATCTCTGATGCTGATGAAATGATGTCGGGGTGGATCAAGCAGTTCATTGCTTTATCATGAACCTGAATTTCTTGTGATCTGGTGTTACAGTAATTCTAATGGTTAGACCTTGAATCAATCAGGATATCTCAAACGTTTTTAATAAGTTGGTATGTTAACTGTAGAACCAAATAGGATATAACTTTTGTTTCTTAGTACCATAAATCAAATATCAACAGTTCTTCCTATACTAAATTATAAGAAACTGAAGCATTTCTCAGCTTTTATGCTGAATCCAATGCATTTCTCCCTAATTGATAAGTCAGTTATGTTATTTGAATCAATTGCATTTTCCTGAACTTTCACATATTCCTAATGTCTAACAAGTCATAAATGTACATTTTCTGTGTTTATCTCTTTTGATTTTTCTCATTGCTGCCTAGCATGTTCTTGTTTTTTTTTCCCCATGCTCTCATGCATGCAGAGCTGAAAAGAGGAAAGATGTACCACGTTTCTCATTGTGGGGCTTATTTCACTAAAAGTGCACACTAAGTCCCTTAACGTGTCATTTGCTACAGGGTCCATTGCATAAGATGACCCTGTGTCTGTTTCCCTTTGTTGTAGCAAACTCTATACGGAACTGAACATTTTATCAGTAAATATCACTCTTCTGTTTTAGCAAGCATCCTGGTTACTCCTGGTAATCTAATTTTTCTATGTCTGATTCATACCAAAGGAAAAAGTCTTGCTTACAGTATATAAAGAAAAACATAATGCATAATTCAAAACAATTTTTGAGTAGTTCATTTTTTTTCTCCTTTTTAAAAATAAATACAAAAGGAGCATTTTTATTTTTCACATAACAAAATGGGCCTCCCATGCTCTTCATTGCCTTCTAGTAGGTTTCTTAAGCTTGGCTGGCATTATAGCTCCAGGGAAGCCAAAGTTGAGGCCAACATGGAATGTAGATCTGTAGGCAAGCTGTCTCCAGCCTTTGGTGAAAGTGGTGGCATTCAGCTCAATCGAAGGAAGTTGATAGAGAAAATAGGAAGAAAAAATGAATAGTAGCTTGAGAAGTCTGATCATGGATATGAAATTCACATAGGGCGAAACTCAGTACATGTGTGAACAGTAGAGTGCTAGGAGAAATATGACCAGAAATGGCAAACCCTTTTAAGATATGTTACATTTACTATCATTGTGTGAAAAGAGTTCACAAGAACAAGGGAGGTGTGATGTAGCCACCATTAATAGTAATGATGGGGGGCACTGATCTGTAGGTTGCAGGGGAATACCAGAAACCCTAGCACTGGCTGTGACCTACTCCATCCTGTTTATATCCTTTTGAAGGTATGGTCTCCAGAATTGCACACAATACTCCAAATGAAGTCTCATCAAAGACTTATACAGAGGCACTATCACCTCCTTCTTCCTGCTGACCATTCCTCTCCCTATGCACCCAAGCATCCTCCTAGCTTTTGCTGTTGCCTTTTCTACCTGTTTAGCCACTTTAAGATCATCAGAAACAATCACTCCCAGGTCTTGCTCTTCTTTCATGGACAGTTCTTCACCCCTTATACTGTACCACTTCCTTGGATTTTTGCAACCCAAATGCATGGCACTGCATTTTTTAGCATTAAATCTCTGCTTCCGAATTCAAACTTAGCTAGATCCCTCCTCATGTTATCTACTCCTTCCTGGGTGTCTACTCTATTGCAGATTTTGGTATCATCTGCAAAAAGACAAACCTTACCCGACAACCCTTCCGCAGTATCACTAACAAAATTGTTAAAAAGAATCTGACTGAGGACAGTTAAAAACCTTTATGGCCTGAAATGCAGTGAATTGATGAGGGCATTTATATAATGTTAAATCTGACACGATGGGTTGGCTTTGAACTGGTAACTTTCAGTTTGTTTGGTGATCTTCTTGCAAGTTGAGCTAGATAAGATCCTGGTGTGTTCAATTGTAACCTTAAAACGTCCAGAGATTGGTTGGTCCACATTGGCTGATCTAGGTTTTCTAGAATCGTGGAAATCCAACCACTATGGAGTTCACGTTTTACTCACTACCCCATCAGACTCTCTCCAGGATAGGCTACTTCATTTCTAAAGGGATTCTTCCTTGGGTGCAGCCTTCAGATATTCAGTACATAGTATTTTGGTGTCAGACAACGCCACGGTATCTATAATCTTGCAAAGACTATTTGCTGCCTCATACAAGCCTACTTGGAAATTCAATGCTAGCCTGTTGAATATTGAGGATTTCCTCAATATGATTTGTAGGGGTTTTGAGCTAAATAGATGAGAGGATACTTCTACTTGGGCCTAGTTGGATGCTTTCAAAGTATCACTGCAAGTGGTTATCATAAGTTATGCTGCTGGCCATAATAAGGAGCAGCAGTGTGAACCATCATCCTTGGAGCACAAAATCAAGACTCTGAAACTGCTACTCAGCCAAAAGAAGGACAGCACAGTGCTTCTATGTTTTCAGAAGCTAGAGTCTAGCTACAATACTCTGAACCGACAGGCAAGGTATTACAAAGAGAGTAACAGATGTGGTTATTTCCTTAAGATTAAAACGAATGCTGAGAGGGTTCAGTCCATTACCACTGAGGTGGGATCCCAGATAGTACCAAATAATAAATTTTATTGCAGAATTTTTTTCTTTTCTATAGAAGTCTCTATTCTTCCCGGGTTTCTTTTGACACAACACGATTCAGGGATTTAGTGCACGATTTGGTTCACCCTAGCCTGGATCAAGTTTAGAGGGATAGGCAAAAGGCGGATATCTCAGTTGATGAAATCTGCCAAGAAATAAAGGGCCTGAAATTCAACTAGGCAGACTATGCACCATTACGGCGCATAACCCTGCCTGCTCACCCCTAACCCTGGATCTTCAATGCTGCGGCGATGGCACCGAATATCCGGATTTGGCGCACAGAGGGCACAGCCACAGAGCTTAACTCGGTTAACCTGATTAGCATCCGCAGCCAGAACTAGGCGAGCCAAAAGCTGGCCTAGTTTTAGCTGTGGATTGCTAACCGGGTAATGGTGCAATATTGTTACTACATGGTTAGTGGCAGTCTCTACCTGTGCTCCACCCCGGAACGCCCCCAACATGTCCCAGTGCTGACTGGATAGCATCGGGGCACGTAGGGGACTTTAGAAGGGGATATTCAATGGCACTAACCGTGTAAGTACCATTGAATATCCCCATTTATGGCATTTACATGGTTGTAAACTGTGTAAATGCCTTTCGCATATCGGGCCCAAAGTCGATATCCATGGATAAGACACCTGGCCCAGCTCGGTTTTCGATAGTTATATAAGGCCTTTGCTCAGTTCTTATCTATGAAGTTCCAAATACTTCTTTCAAAATTCTGGAAGACAGTGCAATCATTCATAGATGCTAGAATTATTGTTCTTAAGAAACCAGGATGGGACCCCTCAACGGGATGAAAATTATAGGCTGATATCTTTGATAAATGTAACTTGCAAGATCTATGCAAAAATCTCGACTTTCAGACTTTCATCAGTGTTTGATGGTCTTATACATAGAGATCAAAACAGATTTTTGGCAGTCTTTTTTTGTAATATTTTAGTTATAGCCATTCATAGTCCAGACCCAATGGTAGCCTTCTGTTTTAACACAGAAAAAACATTTGACTAATGATCTTTTTGCAAACTCATGTGTGGTTCAGCTTTGGTCAGCACTTTTTAAGAATAGTCAGATTTGCTTTACACACAGTTTATAGCAAGGCTTTTTGTCAACCATATAGCTTTTGAACCCTTTTTTGTTACATCCTTCTGGCTTTTGCCACCGCCTTGCCACACTGTTTCGCCACCTTGAGATCCTCAGAAACAATCATTCCAAGGTCTTTCTCCTGGTCCATGAACACCAACCTCTCGCTCCCTATCGCATACAGTTCCCTTGGATTTCTGCTTCCCAAGTGCATGACACTGCACTTCTTCACATTAAATTTTAACTGCTAAACATTAGACCATTCTTCCAGCTTTTGTAGATCTTTCCTCATGTTATCCACTCCCTCAGGGGGAGTCCACTCTGTTGCAAATTTTCATGTCATCTGCAAAAAGACAGATTTTTCCATTCAGTCCTTCAGCAATATCAATATATTTGTGAGTGATATTGCTGAAGGACTGAATGGAAAAGTCTGTCTTTTTGCAGATGACATGAAAATTTGCAACAGAGTGAATTCCCCTGAAGGAATGGATAACATGAGGAAAGATCTACAAAAGCTGGAAGAATGGTCTAATGCTTGGCAGTTAAAATGTAATGTGAAGGAGTGCAGTGTCATGCACTTGGGTAGCAGAAATCCAAGGAATTGTATGTGATAGGGGGTGAGAGGTGATGTGCACAGACCAGGAGACGGTCCTCGGAGTGATTGTTTCTGAGGATCTCAAGGTGATGAAACAGTGAGACAAGGCGGTTGCAAAAGCCAGAAGGATGCTGGGTTGCATACAGAGAGGAATTACCAGCAGAAAGGAAGAGGTACTTATGCCACTGTAGAAGTCGCTGGTGAGGCCTCACTTGGAATATGTGTTCAGTTTTGGAGACCGTATCTCGCAAAGGATAAAAAAAGACTAGAAACAGTTCAGAGGAAGGCGACCAAAATGATTTGGAGCCTGTGTCAGAAGACTTATGAGAAGAGACTTGAAGACCTAAATATGCATATGCTAGAGAAGAGGAGGGACAGGGGAGATATGATTCAGACCTTTAAATACTTAGTATTAATGAACAAAGAAACCTCTTCCAAAGACGGTGAAGCTATAAAACTTGAGGGCATAATGTGAAGCTGCAAGGGGGTAAACTGAAGGGCAATGTCAGGAAATAACTTTTTTCACTGAAAAGGTGGTGGATGCTTGGAATGCCCTCCCAATGGAAGTGGTGGGGCCAAATACTGTACAGTGACAGAATTCAAAACGGCATGGGACAGACACAGTGGATCCCTTTATAGCAACAGGATAAAATCAAAATAAACATAACTATCTCTTATATCTCAACAAATAGGGGTGACCTATACGAAGCGGTGGGTACACTCCTAAACAAAGGCACGGGGAGGAGTAACCTACACGGAGTGGCAGGTGCACTTACTCTTTCCGCCTTGCTGGGCAGACTAGATGGACCATACTGGTCTTTATCTGCTGTCATATACTATGTTTCTATATATTAAGGGACTAGATAGGACTGTATTCTCCTCTTTTATGTAATCTTGCTTTGGAGATGCTTGCTTTTGTTACTAAACAGTTTGCTTTGGTCCATGGCCTCGATATTTTTCAACATGAACATAAGCTGTCCACATATGCAGACGATATTTTGGCCTTCATTGTGATGGATTCTATTCCCTTTTTCTTCATTTTATAGAAAATTTTCCTCTGGTCCAGATTTTCATTAAATTGCTATGTTCATAAAGAAGTTTTGTGTTCATATTCTTTTCAGTAGTAGGTTGGAGGTTTGGTTCTGCTGGACATTAAAGCATATCATCACCCAAAACATTGCCACATGTAATGCGATGGTTGGATCAAACAGTCCCCACTTTGCATTTCATGGTAGTAATGGGTAGAGTCTATAAAGTGGCTATTGCTCCAAAAGTTAACTATATATTGAGCATGTTACCTCTTTTCTTCCCTATTACCTTTTTTTTAGGAAAATCAACAAGTGATCCAATTTCCTTTGGAAATAAAAGTTGCCCCGTATTAATTTGTGATAGCCCACGTTAGGAAAAAAGCTTGGTGAGGTCAACATCCCAGGCTTTCTAGTCCATCATCACTCTTTTAAGGTCAGGCGGGGTAGATTTTGGTTTGAAAATTTGACAATGCCTGAGAAGTCCATTTTGTTACTGTTAGAAAAGACTATAGTGGTGCCTATTCCAGCGAGGCTGCTTCCCAGGATGTCTCTATCGCCCCCTCGAGTGCTGTCTTCTTTCATTTCTGCCACTCACATGGCTTTTCAGAGTCTTGCTTCATTGTTCCAAGATGACAATTCCCTTCCATGTGTTTACCTCTGTGTAACAATTCATATTTTAAAATTCATAATAATTTCATTAATTGAAAATCATGGCAAGCAAAGAATATCTGGACCCTTTTTGTGTTCTGCAGGAGATAAAAGGTCTAACTAATCTGCAGTATTTACAGTTATAGCATTGTATTCTTAGTTCTAATTTGGCTTTGAATGTCCTGCCTGAGGAATGGATTCTGGAGAATGCATATAGGGCCTATGTTGCATGTAATGCAATGTGAGCCTTCGAGTCAAAACTGACTCCTGGTGACCCAGCAGCTCCTGAGTTTTCTTGGCAGTGTGATCAGAAGTAGATTGCCAGGCTTTTCTTCCAAGGCAATGAAGGATAAAGTGACTTACCCAAAGCCACAAGGAGTGCTCTAACCATTAGGCTACTCCTCCACTCTTTGCTGTATGCAGTCTCACAATTCTATTCCAACTTTCACAGCTGTATTGGAAAGAGATTTCTGGAACAGAGCAGACATGTGAGATTGACCTTCAGGGATCACTTTCAGCTCCCCAGTGGGAGGAATTCTGGAGGTCAGATATCTGTATCTCCCTGTCCACATCCCTCACTCAGTCTACTTTTTCTTGCACACAGGGCCCTCTGTGCACATAAAAGTAGCCAAATGGCCAGCTGACTTACCATGCTCCTTTCAGCTCTTATAAAACTGAGCAGGGAACACCGTCTCATGTTTTATTTTATTGTACAAATTTATGGGAGTTTTGAGAGCAGATGTAATCCATATCTACTTGGTTCTTCAGCTGAAGGAAACTTTTTGTTCAAAATTCTTATTTGGAAATCCCTTGCTGTCCAAAGAGCAGGCCTTCTTATTAGACTTTGTGTTATCAGTGGCTCTCAAGCTCCTTCTTTTAAATTGGAAGAATAATTTGCAAGCTAGATGTTAACCACTGGTGGCATATTGAGCTTCTGCTCCATAAATGTGAGTTGGCTATTGCAAACAGGAGACAGTAGCTAGCGCAGTGCAAGGCGATGTGGGAACAACTAGATGCTTTCAATTCAACTCTGTAGTGGGGCGATCCTAGGCTGCTATCGGTATTTTATCTTCACATGACTGTTATGTATATAATGTCTAGTTGTTGTCTTGCATTAAAACTCAATAAAAAAAATTTGAATAGATTGTAAACCTTCTGGGGACAGGTAAATACCCAGTGTAACTGAATGTAATTCACCTTGAGCTATCAGTGAAAAGGCATGAGCTAAATCCAATTAAGATAAATGACTAACTACTTTCTGCCATAAAATGGAATAATGTCACTGTTATTTCTGCAAATCTAAGTATCTCTTGATACTGCCCTGCTCTTAAAATAGCACCAAAATTTAATTCAGATGTTATCTTGCTTTAAAAAAATGTAATTTTAACCTTTTAAAAGACTAGCATTTTGGCCAAAGTTTTAGTCCGTTTCACTTCAGTGAGAGTGTCTGTTGTCCAGAGTTCTGCATGACACTGAAGCATATGGGGGGCTATCTGGATGTGGCAGCAGAGTTTCTATCCCCCACCAGCCAAACAGGAGGACCCGAAACCAAGTGCCATTGGGTTCCCACTAAAAAGAAGGTTCCTTGGTGGTACACAGCACAACAAATGTGAGGACAGCACAGAAGGACGTAGGGCTGTGTAGGAGGGAAGACAAAAAAAAAGAAAACAAGAAGTGGAGGTAGTAAGGGTGAAAAAGTTGTCACCAAAGAGATTGGGAAGAAGGCGAGTAGAGATCATGGAAAAGTAGAAAGTGTAGGAAGACAGAATGCAGCATTCATACGCACTTACTTGCACTGACACAATCATATCACCTATTCATATTGACTCTCTGACTTGCATACACACATCTGCCACCCATTCACTCACATCTACACATCCCCAACCATTTACACACTCTAATCTCACACACGATGGGGTAGATTCAGAGTGCCAAATAGCAGGGTTCTACATCCAGGTTGGACGTACAACCCGTGAAAAGGCCCTGGATGCTGTTCCAAATCCAGTGCTCCCCGCACGTGTAGAGGGTTTGTGCGAGGGTGGGACAGAGGCAGAGAAGAGATGGAGTGGGTGTGGGCTGAAGCACCCAGACGTACCGGGCCTATTCATGTCAAGACCCTGTATGTCTGCCGGCAGCCACTTATATGCCCGGCTTATTCCACCTTGAAGGTGGAATAAGTGCCGGGCGTGGTGGAGATCAGGCCCTGCTGCCCCCCCAGATGTCATCACGCCACTGCAGTAGGTGTCCCATCACTCGATCCCGGCCCTAGCTGTCCTTGCCGAGGGTTGGGTGGCAGCGAAATGGTACTATTTCCATTTGGGCATTGGGAGCTCCTGCTGGACATGCCGGTGCCATGGCGATGGGACACCACGGCACCAGCACACCAGCTGGAGCCTTGAGTCGTGGGATGGGTAGGCACTTGGACAACCCGGCGTGCACAGCATTCTGAGCCAGGATATGTCCAAGTGCCCTGATTCTGCATTCGCGGGAATGTATAGTTCCCATGGTTGCAGATATGGGTCCAAATCAGCACTGTATATTTTGTGCACATCCGGATCGCCTGGACGTTCAAAGTGCTGAATCGGCCTCCAGGCCTAATCGTATATGGGGGTAATTATATAAACATTCCTGACATGCAAAATGGCTTTTAGAAAATTATCCCAGGGGTTACAGTTGTGGTCAACATTGTTGACACCCTTGCATTTTAAGTATGTTGTAAACAATATCTTGAAAAATAATATTTTAATAGTATGTTCAAAGATATACAACAAAAAAAAAGATGTATGTGCAACTTCAACGTAGTAATTTCTGAGAAAGAAACAAAATATGACCTGGACAGGGTTAATGGCACCCTTCACTAATATTTGGTTGCACAACACTTGGCAGTTATAACAACCTCCAAATGTTTCTTGTAGCCATCTATAAGTTTCGTACATCTGTCTGCTTGTAGTTTCTCCCACTCTTCAACTGCGATTTGTTCCAGCTCTTGAATGTTTCCAGGATTCTTTTTACCAGTGACAGATTTCAGCTCCTTCCAAAGGTTCTCAATTGGATTGAGATCAGGGCTCATTACTGGCCAATTTAAAACAGTCCATTTGTTCCCTTTTAACCATTCTTTTGTACTTTTCGATGTATGTTTTGGGTCATTGTCCTGCTGAAGGACCCATGACCTTTAACCCAGACCTAGCTTTCTGACACTAGGCAGCACATTTTGCTCCACAATACCTTATTTATTAATTATTATTTAAGTGGTTTTTATACCACCTAATCTTAAAGCCAAGGTGGTTTACAGAGTAACTAAAACAAAAACAAATTGTACATGGAACTTAATTAGAGTGTGACATAACTTAACTTAAATTAGCTTAACTTAACTCATACATCAAACAAATTAATTACAGAGCTTAATTTATACATGTGGAGGCCCATTCTTTGATGCACGTCCGGGCCATCCGGATCTCCAGAAAACTGGACAGCCCAGAGGTGCACCCAGTTCTTTAGATTAAAGCTGATTAATCTTTGAACTCAGTGTATTTGTTAAATCAGTCAGGGCCTAGTAGCAGCAAAGAGCTTCCAGTTTAAATTTAAAACACAGCAGAGAGCGTTCTGGTTAAATTTAGAACCCAAGAGTTCCTCTAGCCAAGCAAGGGCTGTGGGACTTCCCCCTGGAAATTGGTCACAGATTACTTTAGAAGCACAGGATGGAGTACTGTGCAGCAGCCAGCTTTTAATAAGTTTTTTACCCTCCCTCCCCAACATCCACCCACCCCTGGGATAATTGTAGCTTTATAGGTGTATAAACTCTCAAAGGAAAGGAGGTGCCATATTCACTCTCAGGTGCAGCTGTTTGTCCTGGCATACATTAAGGACCTGAGATTAATTAAGCTTCAGGTGAACAAAGTACATTAAATGTATTAGGTGTAGTTTTATTAGTATAAGTATCCCTACCAACCCTCAGTAGGTAAAGAACTGAAATATCTAAACACAACCTTAAAACTAAGATGTAGACAGCAGTCCAGCAGCAAGATGGGGGTTTTCCAGTCTTTTGCATTGAGTGTCACATTAATGATTTTCTCCCAGTTGGTGAGGGGTCTTACGTGTGCACTAGGTGAAAGGAACAATTAGCTCTCAGGGAACTTGTCCGATCTCTGAAGGCCAGAGTAGCAGACTTGGAGGACATAAGGAAGACAGAGAGGTACATAGACAAGACTTAAAGGGATATAGTCCTGAAGTCCTACCTCCAGTCTGGCAGAATCCCTGTTGCCATGGAGGAGAGAGGTCACATGACAGGAGAGAATCACCCTGGTGTGGCAGGACATGATCCTGTAGCTAGGACCTGTCTTCCAGGGGATGTAAAACCCTCTTGCACCGAGGAAATTTCTCCAGGGCCATGTGCCCATGAGGGAAGGGTAAGGATAGCCGTTATAATTGGTGATTCGATCATTAGGCATGTAGATAACTGAGTGGCTGGTGGACATAAGGATCACCTGATAACATGCCTGCCTGGTGCGAAGGTAGCGGACCTCACGTGCCACCTAGACAAAGTCTTAGATAGTGCTGGTGAGGAGCCTGCTATCTTGGTACATGTTGGTACTAATGACATAGGAGAATATGGTAGGGAGGTTCTGGAGGCTAAATTTAGGCTTTTAGGTAGGAAGTTGAAATCCAGAACTTCCAGGGTACCAATCTCCAAAATGCTTCCCATTCCATGTGCAGGACCCAAAAAGGCAGGCAGAGCTCCGGAGTCTCAATGCGTGGATGAGATGATGGTGCAAGGAAGAGGGTTTTGGATTTGTTAAGAACTGGGGAACATTCTGGGGAAAGGAGGGGCTCTTCTGAAGGGATGGGCTTCACCTTAACCGGGATGTAATCAGGCTGTTGGCATTAACCTTTAAAAAGGAGATAGAGCAGCTTTTAAACTAGATAATAGGGGAGAGCCGACAGTCGCCCAAGAGCGCATGGTTCGAAACAATGTATCCTTGAAGAATACTACCAAAAAAATTAAGTTAGGGCATATCAGCAGAAAGGTTCCAATAAAGACAAAAGTAACCCAAATGTCCTTGAGTATGGAGCAGACAGAGCTTAAAGATTCCAAATTACCCCTGCCTACCAGTAGCCAGATTAATATGAATAAAATACAGTATCTAAAATGCTTGTATGCAAATGCTAGAAGTCTAAAAAGTAAGATGGGAGAGTTAGAATATATAGCACTAAATGAGAGGTTAGATATGATTGGTATCTCAGATACATGGTGGAAGGAGGACATCCAGTGGGACATTGTGATACCTGAGTACAAACTATATTATAATGATAGAGCTGATCAAATTGGTGGAGGGTTTGCGTGCTATGTTAGAGAAGGCATTGAGTCACAAAGGATTAAAGTTTTGCAGAAAACAAAATTTGCTGTAGAATCTGTGGATTGAAATTCCAAGTAAAAAGGTGATGGCAGTTGGGGTGTACTATCGACCGCCTGGCCAGAATGAACAAATGGATGATGAAATGCTCAAAGAAATCAGGGAAGCCAACAAAAGTTTCAGCACAGTAATAATAATGGGTGATTTCAATTATCTCGGTATTGATTGGGTCAGTGTCACGGCAGGGCATGCTAGGGAGATAAAGTTTCTATATGAAATAAATGACTGCTTCTTAGAGCAGATGGTTTATGAATGGACCAGAGGGGAAGCCATTTTGGACCTAGTCCTTAGTGGAACACCAGATCTGGTGCAAGAGATAAGGGTGTTGGGGTCACTTGGCAATAGTGATTATAGCATGATCGCGTTTGATTTAATTAATGGAGGAGGTATGGTAAGGAAATCCACAGTACTACCTTTTAACTTTCTAAAGGGAGACTATGATAAAATGAGGAAAATAGTTTAAAAAAAAACCTAAAAGGAGCAATTGCAAAGGTTAAAGACTTACATCAAGCTTGGGTGTTGTTTAAAAATACTATCTTGGAAGCCCAGACCAGCTGTATTCCACGCTTTAAGAAAAGTGGAAGGAAGTCTAAAAAACTGCCAGCATGGTTTAAAGGTGAAGTCAAAGAGGTTTTGTTACCAGAAAAGCGCATTTCAGGAAATGGAAAAAAGAGCCAAATGACAAACTGGAAACACAAGCACTGGCAAGTTAAATGCAAGTCATTGATAAGGCAGGCAAAGAGTGAATTTGAGAAGAAGCTCGCTGTGGAAGCAAAAATGCATAATAAAGACTTTTTCAAGTACATTCATAGCAAAAAAATCTGTGAGAGAGTCAGTTGGACCATTAGATGATAGAGGGGTAAAAGGGGCACTAAGAGGGGACAAGGCCATAGCAGAAAGACTGAATGAATTCTTTGCTTCAGTCTTTACTGAGGAAGATGTAAGGATGTTACCCATGACTGAAGTGGTATTTAAAGGTGATACAACAGAAGAATTGAAAGAAATATCGATACATAGGGAAGATGTATTACAACTATTTGATAAAGTGAAGAGTAGCAAATCACCTGGACTGGATGGTATACAACCAAGGGTGTTGAAAGAACTGAAATATGAGATTGCAGACCTGTTATTAGTAATCTGTGAGCTATCTTTAAAATCATCTGTAATACCTGAAGATTGGAGGATGACCAATGTAACACCAATTTTTAAAAAGAGTTCCAGGGGTGATCCGGAAAACTACAGACCAGTGAGCCTGATGTCAGTACTGGGAAAAATGGTAGAAACCATCATGTTGTTGTTGTTAAGTGCTGTCGAGTCGGAGTCGACTCATGGCGACCCTCTGGATAGCTATCCTAAATTGTGTTCGGTCTTCAGTCAGGCGGCTCATTGTTGACAGACTGGTACCCGTAGCTGCTGTTATTGTATCGATCCATCTCATTGCTGGCCTTCCTCTTTTGCGTTGCCAAGCATAATGTCTTTCTCTAATGATCTCTCTCTTCGCATGATGTGTCCAAAGTATGAAAGTCGAAGTCTTGTCATCTGAGCTTCTAAAGAAAGCTTAGGTTTGATCTCCTCTAGTACCGACTGGTTTGTTCTTCGGGCAGTCCATGGTATACACAGTATTCGCCGCCAGCACCATAATTCAAAGGCATCAATTTTCTTCCTGTCTATCTTTTTCACTGTCCAGCTTTCACATCCATATGATGTTACTGAAAATACCATGGCTTGAACAAGTCGAATCTTTGTATGGAGAGAGACATCTCTGCTCTTGAGAATCTTATCTAGGTCTTTAATAGCCATTCTGCCAAGAGCAATGCGTCGTCTGATTTCTTGACTGCTTGTTGCTTCTTTATTGATAGTTGATCCAAGTAGGTTAAAGTTGTTCACAATTTCAATTTCTTCTCCTTCAACGATGAACCTGTTGATTATGCCAGTTGTAATGATCTTTGTCTTCTTTACATTAAGGTGCAGGCCCATTTTGAGACTATGTTCTTTGATTGTGAGAAGCAAATGTTTCAGATCATCTTCACTTTCAGCCAGTAATGTGGTATCATCAGCATAGCGAAGGTTGTTGATGAGTCTTCCACCAATCTTCACACCTCTGTTGTCTTCATACAATCCTGCTTCTCTGATGATTTGTTCTGCATATAAATTTAAACAGGTAGGGGGAAAGTATGCAGCCTTGTCTTACACCTTTGCTTATTTTAAACCATTCTGTTTCTCCTTGTTCCGTTCGAACTGTTGCTTCTTGATCAATGTACAGATTGCGCAAGAGAACGATCAGGTGTTCTGGTATACCCATGCTTCTTAATCTGGCCCAGAGTTTCTCATGGTTTACACAGTCAAGAGCCTTGCTATAGTCGATAAAGCACAAATAGATATCCTTTTGGTATTCTTTAGTCTTTTTAAGGATCCATCTCACATCCGCAATGATGTCTCTCGTTCCTCGCCCTTTCCTGAACCCTGCTTGCACTTCAGGTAGTTCTTGTTCCAGGTATGGTTGTAGTCTCTTTTGAATAATCTTCAGTAGAATCTTGCTGGCATGTGGAATCAGAGCGATTGTGCGATAATTTTCACAGTCAGTTGGATCACCTTTCTTTAGTATTGGTATAAACACAGATCTTTTCCAGTCAGTTGGCCATGATGTTGTCTTCCATATTTCTTGGCAGAGCCTTGTGAGTACGGTAACAGCTGCATCAGATTGCTGCAATACTTCTATGGGAATGCTATCAATGCCTGGTGCTTTGTTCTTTGATAAGGCTTTCAATGCTGCTTCAACTTCTTCTTTCATCACCAATGGTTCCCGATCATAAGGTACAGGTTGAAATGGCTGTTGGTCCACTTGATCTTTATCATATAAAAACTCTGTATATTCCTTCCACCTTTTCTTGATCTTCTCAGCATCATTCAACATAGAACCTTGAGCATCTTGTAACATTCCAATTCGAGGCTGGAACTTTTTCTTTAACTCTCATAGCTTTAGGAAAGCCGATCTTGTTCTTCCTCTAATAGTTTCTGCTTCTATTTCCTTGCAAGTGTCATTGTAGTACTTTTCCTTGTCTTGTCTTGCTGCACGTTGGAAATCTCTTTTGAGTTCTGCGATTGTCTTTCTTTCTCCTCTGGCTTTAGCTTCTCTGCGTTTCTGGGCAATTTTCAGAGTTTCTTCCGTCATCCATTTTGGCCGTTTTTGCTTTTTCACCTTTTGTAGAGACTTCTCGCTTTCTTCCAACACAACAGAATTCTATCAGTCTTTCTCCAGCTTCATTTCTGTTGCCAAGTCCATATTTTCCAACTACTTTGCCTTCTTTGTTGCCAACTTTTGCGTTCCAGTAACCCATGACTATCAGGATATCCTGTTTGCATGTTCTGTCAATTTCAGCTTGTACTTGTTCATAGAACTCTTCAATTTCATTCTCTTCTGCAGCTGTTGGGGCATATACTTGAATTATAGTTGTGTTGATAGGCAATCCTCGTAGACGAATAGAGATTAAGCGTTCGCAGACTGCATTGTATTTCATTACAGTTCTTGCAAGTTTCTTCTTTATTATAAATGCAACACCATTTCTTCTTTGTCTTTCATTTCCAGCATAGTAGACCATGTGATCATCTGATGCAAAGTGCCCCATGCCAGTCCATTTCAGTTCGCTGACACCCAACAGATCAAGTTGTACACATTCCATTTCATTCTTGACCACCTCCAACTTCCCTTGGTTCATGCTTCGTACGTTCCATGTGCCAATGTGTAAGACATCTTTACAGCTTCTGGCTCTCATTTCATGCGCAGCTACATCAGCAGTCAGACTTCCCGAGGGCTTTGATCCAACCACATCATAAATGCTGGCTTTACTCTGAAAAGTCTTCAGCTCTTCCCCAGTAGCTAGTTGAGTGCCTTCTGATCTGGTGGTCTCATCTTCCAGCACCATAGCACAATTTGTTTTGTTGTAACTATCCATTGGGTTTTCATGGCAAGATACAGAAGTAGATTGCCGGGCCTTTCTTCCGTGCAGTTTAAGTTTGGTGTTGTTGCCGTTGTCACAAAAATGTGATCCTCCGCCGTCAACACTGTCCCATTCTGCTGCTGCCCAGAAACCATCATAAAGAACAAAATTACTGAACATGTAGATAGTCAGTCATGGCTTAATGGGAGACAGCCAACATGGCTTTAGACAATGAAGATCTTGTCTTACTAATCTGCTATGCTTTTTTGAAGGTGTGAATAAATAGGTAGACAAAGGTGAGTCGGTTGCAGGGCCGGCCCGTCCATTGAGCAAGAATGTTGTTTGCACAGGGCCCCGTGTTTCAGGGGGCCCTGCGCAAGCAACATTCTGCATTGAAACAAAAAAAAAACGTAGCTGCTGCTGCTGCCACCATGGCAGCGGCAGAATTAAGTGTACCGTGGCCCCCATTGCCTGCCCGGCAGAACCCTCCCAGCATCAGCTCCATCAGCGGTGGTTTCAGAGCCACGAAGAGAGAGTCTTGGGGCTGCGGGACACTTGATTCTGCACCAAGTCCAGTATGGCCCCTTCACGTGTGGGATCTGTTACCAATTGTCTGAATAGTTCTCCCTGTAGAGAATCCAGGATCTCCTTACTTCTAGATGATACTGCAGCAGGAATCAGCCAATCAACATCTGGCATATTGAAATCCCCTATCAGTAGCACTTCCCAATTCCTAGTAATCCTCCGTATATCTTCAATTAACTCTCTGTCCACCTCTTGCTCTTGTGAGGGAGGTCTGTATATCACGGCAATGTAAATAGATTTCTCTTTCCCTCTTTCTAGTTTAACCCACAGTGCCTCCTCTCTCCCTTTTAAGCTCTGTAATTCCAAAGCTTTAATATTATTTTTTACATATAGTGCCACTCCTCCTCCCCTTCTTCCTACCCTGTCCTTTCTGAATAAAGTATAGCCTGGTATAGTTACATCCCAGTCATGGTTTTCTGTGACCCATGTTTCTGTAACTGCCACTAAATCTAAGTCAGCCACTCCCACCAAAGCTTCAACATCAGGGATCTTATTTCCCATGCTACGGGCATTTATACAAACTGCTTTGCATATGTTACCCCTTTTACCCATTTCCATAAATGTTTCACTTACCTGGGGGCTTTCACTTACCTGGGGGCTTTCTTCACCCATTCCCAACTAATCTAGTTTAAAGCCCTCTTCAGTAGATTAGCCAGTCTACTACTGAAGACACGTTGACTTTTCTTGGACAGATGGATGCCATCTCTGCTCTGCAACCCTTGAAACAGCATCCCATGGTCCAGGAAACCAAAACGCTCTTGATGACACCATCCACGCAGCCATGCATTCATCTACAGGATGAGAGCCTCTCTGCCTTGACCTTTACCCTCAACAGGGAGGATTGAAGAGAACACCACCTGAGCACCTATCTGCTTCACCCTCTGTCCCAGAGCCATGAAGTCACTTTTGATACGCTCAGAGGAATACCTGGCAGTATCATTTGTTCCAACATGGATTAGCAACATTGGGTAATAGTCAGTGGGCTTGATGAGTCTCGGCAAACTCTCTATAACATCTTGGATTTTGGCACCAGGCAGACAGCATACCTCTCTGGACATCAAGTCTAGTCGGCAGATGGACGCCTCAGTACCCATCAGAAGAGAGTCACTAACCACCACTACCCTTTGCTTCCTTGTGGTCACTGATTCTGCAACTTTGGGGAACTTGAGCTCTGGTTCATCCCTTTCCAGGGATGTTTTCACTTCCTCCACTTCCAGGGCTGCATAATGGTTCTTCAATTCAAGGGCTGGAGAAGTTGGATAGGTGATTCTGCAGGCCCTGTGAAGATATGGATGATCCCTTTGGTATGCCCTGGTTTATTTTAAATGGCATAGATTTGTTCATTCCACATTTGACTTCAGGCTGTCTGTTGTTCAGGTATGATTGAACCACTTGATAGTAATGTTATGGAGGCCAATTTCCTGTAGTCATTGCAGAAGTACGCTGTGGGATACCATGTCAAAGGTTGACTATATGTCTAAGACTATGAGAAGAAAACCTCTTTTTATGTTACTAATAGTAGGTCTGAAATCTCATATTAAAGTTGTTTCAGCACCCTTGGATGTATACCATATGTTCAAGGTGATTTGTTACTTTTTGGTTTATTTTTATTTATTTTATTTATTTTTTGTTTATTTACATTCTCTTATATACCGCGCTATTCTGCATCAGTGCGGTTTACATTGAACAAACTGAAATTACATTGAACAGGGCATTATAACTTGGAGATAACTATTTTACAGGGAACATGGGCTATGGAGGGTTAAGTGGCTTGCCCAAGACCACAAGGAGCACCTGTGGGACTAGAAACCCCAGTCCTTCCGGCCCAAGGTTGCTGTCCTCTAGTGGGATTTGAACCCCCGACCTTCCGGTCTGAAGTACCTTGCCCCAACCACTAGGCTACATCTTCCTGGTTTAACAATATTTCTTTCAATTCTTCCGAATCATCACCTTTAAATGATCGATTGTGACGGGCTGGCTTTGCTTCCACAGCAAGCTTTTTTTTCAAATTCTCTCTTTGCCTGCCTTATCAATGCCTTGCATCTAACATGCCAGTGCTTATGTTGTTTCCAGTTTTCATTATTTGGCTCCTTTTTCCATTTCCTGAAAGATACTTTTTTGGCTACAATAGCCTCTGACCTCACCTTTAAACTATGCTGGCAGTTTTTTTGGCCTTCCTTCCATTTTGCTTGAAGTGTGGAATACATATGGTCTGGGTTTCCAAGATGGTATTTTTAAACAACTGCCATGCTTGATGCAAATCTTTAACCTTTGCAGCTGCTCCTTTTAGTTTTTTTCTAAACTATTTTCCTCATTTTATCATAGTCTCCCTTTTGAAAGGCAAAAGGAAATTTGTACATATGGTAATTTTAATGGTCAAAACAGTTATATTGAAATATTGGATTAAGGGAGAGTTGTTAGGAGAGGGGCTGTGTGCTTTTGCTGCTTTAGCACCTCTAGCAATTGCACCCCTGTGGAGACCAGCTGTAAGATTGCTCCTCCCCTTTCTGATCAGCATCAGAGATAAAAGCTCAGCTCTCCTGCAGTGTGTTTGGAGAGAGACTGTGTGCTTTTGCTGCTTTACCATGTCTAGCAATTGCACCCCTGCGGAGACCAGCTGTAAGGATGCTCCTTCCCCCTCAGAGGTTAAAGCTTAGTTCTCCCATAAGACGTGGCTGTGAGTGCTACTGCAGGCATGTGACCAAAGGGGCATGTCCTGCTCCTTTGTAGCCCTTTTGGAGCACGAAGGAGCAGCGGAGGAAGCTATGAAATGTTATGGGTAAGTGGAAGGCAAAGAACAAGGCACCGGGAGGTGCTAGAGGAGCAGTCCCAGTCAAAGGGCCTATGGACCTCCATGTGCAGTCTGTTTCTTTCCCTCTTTCTACAACCGTGAAGAATACTTTGTATACTGAAACTTCCTCGTGTTCCGGATGCCCTACGCCTCCACCCCAGCCTTCTTCTATGACAGATTTGTCTGCTCTGGATGCTAATAGCGGTTCTCAGAAGGCCACTCCTCCTTCTGCTGCAAGCAAGCACTCTCTGCGATCCTTCTCCCTCACGGGTCCCCTGGCTGGTGTTTGGTACCCCAAAGTAGTTTCTCTTGCGACACCAGCTTCAAGTTTGGTTGTGCCGTTGGGCCCCTCCACTGAGGTTTCCTTGAAGGATGTTTTGGGAAAGCTGTCGAGAGTTGAATCGATATTGACTGAGACTATGGGTCAACTGTGCAAGTTTTCCAAGGAGTCTGTGGACAAATTTAAACAGCAGGACTCTTTAACTTCTTCTCTAGAGACTTCTGTAATGAAACTTGAGGGCTCTCAGTCCTCATTGCAGTTTCTGGGAGGGGTAATAGTTATAAAATCACACTACATATCTTATCACATATACACTGCATTCTCTACAAGATCCCTGGAATACTCAAACATCACCACCTGCTTCAACAATGTCAGTCAGTGTCTATCAAACATGAACCTCTCAGTAAAAACAGAAGTACTGCACATCATGAAAGACCCAAACTTCATACCTCCAGCCAAGATAAGTGCAAAAGGCATGCAACTTACTGTGAAATCCGAGGCCAAATATCTGGGCATCACAATCGATCAGAACCTAAACATACTATCCCAAATAAAAAGAACAACAAACATGTTCTACCACAAAATGAGAGAGGCAATGAAGAATCAATTAAGGGCAAGGAATTTGCGATTCCTGAATTTTCCTGTGAGGCGGCTTCTATCCCCCCTCGAGCTGTTGAAAAAGTATTTGAAAGAAACTCTGTTGTTTAGTAATGTTGATGTGCTAGTTATTTCTAAGTTATTTTATGTTTTCAAGGGGAATTGGGTAGAAGTGGCTGAAGGAGAGGGGTTGGATTCCATCACTTCTCTGGACAGTCTTGATTTGTCCGCTTTTCTTGAGACCTCTCAGGACACTGTCTCTGAGACGGCGACTTTGCTGGTCACTTTTGGATCGGAGGCTCATAAGATTGCTGATTTGAAATTATACTTCTCTAAAAAGTCTCTTCCCTTTTATTACCAGCCAATAAACATTTTTCCTGATGTTGCCAGACCTACTCAAATGTGTAGGAAGGCTTTCTTGCAGTTGCGGTCTAAAATCTTGGCTATTGGAGTCACGTTCTATCTCCTTTTCCCCTGTAAGTGTTTTTACCTATGCTGGAAATAAGAACATAAGATAAGAACATAAGATATGCCATACTGGGTCAGACCAAGGTCCATCAAGCCCAGTATCCTGTTTCCAACAGTGGCCAATCCAGGTCACAAGTACCTAGCAGTTTCCCCAAAAGACACAGGTTCCACAATGCTTGTTCTGGGTCAAGCATTGATATCCTGGGTCCCTTCTTAATAATGGTTTATGGACCTTTCCTCCAGGAACTTGTCCAAACCTTTTTTAAACCCAGCTACACTAACAGCCTTTACTACATCCTCTGGTAACAAATTCCAGAGTTTGATTACACGTTGAGTGAAAAAATATTTTCTTTTATTAGTCTTAAATAGTTTACCCTGTAGCTTCATTGCATGTCCCCTAGTCTTCCTATATTCTGATAAGGTAAACAATCGATCTACGTTTACCCATTCCACTCTGTTCATTAATTTATAGACTTCTATCATATCTCCCCTCAGCCGTCTCTTTTCCAGGTTAAAGAGCCCTAACCTTTTTAGCCTTTCTTCATAGGAGTATCCTTCCATCCCCTTTACCATTTTGGTGGCTCTTCTCTGAACCTTTTCTAAAATCGCTATATCCTTTTTAAGATACGGTGACCAGAATTGCACACAATATTCAAGGTGCGGTCTCACCATGGAACAATATAGAGGCATTATAATATCTTGTTTTATTTTCCATTCCTTTCCTTATCATACCTAGCATTCTATTTGCTCTCTTGGCCGAGGGTTTTAACATGGTATCCACAATGACGCCTAAATCTTTTTTCTGAGTGGTGGTTCCTAATGTGGAACCTTGCATCGTGTAACCATAGTTTGGGTTGTTCTTCCCTAGGTGCATAACCTTGCACTTGTCCACATTAAATTTCATCTGCCATTTTGATGCCCAGTCTTCTAATTTATCAAGATCCTCTTGCAATTTTCCACAATCCTCTTGGGTATTAACAACTTTAAATAGTTTTGTGTCATCTGCAAATTTGATAACCTCATTCGTTATTCCACTTTCCAGGTCATTTATGAATATGTCAAAAAGCAGCGGACCCAGCACAGATCCCTGGGGTACACCACTATTCACCTTTCTCCATTGGGAAAATTGGCCATTTAGCCCTACCCTCTGCTTTCTATCTTTTAACCAGTTCCTGATCCACAATAGTACACTGCCTCCTATCCCATGACTCTTTAGTTTTGCCAAAAGTCTCTGATGAGGGACCTTATCAAAGGCTTTCTGAAAGTCCAGATACACTATATCAACCGACTCACCTTTGTCCACCTGTTTATTCACTCCTTCAAAAAAACATAACAGATTAGTAAGACAAGATCTTCCTTGTCTAAAGCCATGTTGGTTGTCTCTCATTAGGTCATGACTATCTACATGCTGAGTAATTTTATTCTTTATAATGGTTTCTACCATTTTTCCCGGTACTGATGTCAGACTCACCGGTCTGTAGTTTCCCGGATCACCACTGGAACCCTTTTTAAAAATTGGTGTTACATTGGCGATCCTCCAATCTTCAGGTATTAGAGATGATTTTAATGATAGTTCACAGATTACTAATAGCAGGTCTGCAATCTCATATTTCAGTTCTTTCAACACCCTTGGATGTATACCATCTGGCCCAGGTGATTTGCTACTCTTCAGTTTATCTAATAGTTGTAATACATCTTCCCGATGTATCGATATTTCCTTCAATTCTTCCGCACCTTTAAATACCACTTCAGTCATGGGTAACATCCCTACATCTTCCTCAGTAAAGACCGAAGCAAAGAATTCATTCAGTTTCTCCGCTATCGCCTTGTCGCCTCTCAGTGCTCCTTTAACCCCTTTATCATCTAATGGACCAACTGACTCTCTCACAGGATTTTTGCTACGAATGTACTTGAAAAAATCTTTATTTCGTGTTTTTGCTTCTGCCGCAAGCTTCCTCTCAAATTCTCCCTTTGCCTGCCTTATCAATGCCTTGCATTTGACTTGCCAGTGCTTGTGCTGTTTCCAGGTTTCGTCGTTTGGCTCTTTTTTCCATTTCCTGAAAGATGCTTTTTTGGCAACAACAGCCTCTCTGACCTCACCTTTAAACCATGCTGGCAATTTTTTGGACTTCCTTCCACTTTTCTTAAAGCGTGGAATACAGCTGGTCTGGGCTTCCAAGATAGTATTTTTCAACAACACCCAAGCTTGATGTACGTCTTTAACCTTTGCAACTGCTCCTTTTAGTTTTTTCTTAACTGTTTTCCTCATTTTATCATAGTCTCCCTTTCGAAAGTTAAAAGGTAGTACTGTGGATTTCCTTGCTATCCCTCCTCCACTTATTAAATCAAAGGCGATCATGCTATGATCACTATTGCCAAGTGGCCCCAACACCCTTATCTCTTGCACTAGATCTGGTGTTCCACTAAGGATTAAGTCTAATATGGCTTCCCCTCTGGTCGGTTCATGAAGCAGCTGCTCCAAGAAGCAGTCATTTATTTCATCTAGGAACTTTATCTCCCTAGCATGTCCTGACGTGACACTAACCCAGTCGATACCGGGGTAATTGAAATCACCCATTATTATTACTGCGCTGTAACTTTTGTTAGCTTCCTTGATTTCTTTGAGCATTTCATCATCCATTTGGTCATTCTGGCCAGGCGCTCGATAGTACACCCCCACTGCCATTGCCTTCCCCCTTTTACATGGAATTTCAATCCATATAGATTCTACAGCAAATTTTGTTTCCTGCAAAACTTTAATCCTTTCTGACTTAATGCCCTCTCTAACATAGAGAGCAACCCCTCCACCAATTTGATCAGCTCTATCATTACGATATAGTTTGTACCCAGGTATCACAGTGTCCCACTGGTTGTCCTCCTTCCACCATGTCTCTGATATTCCAATCATATCTAACCTTTCATTTAGTGCTAAATATTCTAACTCTCCCATCTTATTTTTTAGACTTCTAGCATTTGCATACAAGCAGTTTAGAGATTGTATGTTATTCATATTAATTTGGCTATTGTTAGACGTGGGTAATTTGGGATCTTTAAGCTGTGTCTGCTCCATACTTGAGGGCATTTGGACTACTTTACTCTTTTGTGGAACCTCTCTGGTTTTGGTAGTATCCTTCAAGGATACATTCTTCCGAACCATCTGCTCTTGGGCAACTGTCGGCTTTCCCCTAATATCTAGTTTAAAAGCTGCTCTATCTCCTTTTTAAAGGTTAATGCCAGCAGCCTGGTTCCATCCCGGTTAAGGTGAAGCCCATCCCTTCGGAAGAGCCCCTCCTTTCCCCAGAATGTTCCCCAGTTCCTAACAAATCCAAAACCCTCATCTCTGCACCATTGTCTCATCCACGCATTGAGACTCC
This sequence comes from Ichthyophis bannanicus, assembly GCA_033557465.1. Classification (NCBI taxonomy): domain Eukaryota; kingdom Metazoa; phylum Chordata; class Amphibia; order Gymnophiona; family Ichthyophiidae; genus Ichthyophis; species Ichthyophis bannanicus. Next base: position 34,651,349 of record CM066040.1, read on the forward strand.
GGAGCTCTGCTTGCCTTTTGGGTCCTGCTCGTGGAACAGGAAGCATTTCGTAGAATGCAACCCTGGAAGTTCTGGATTTCAACTTCCTACCTAAAAGCCTAAATTTTGCCTCCAGAACCTCCCTACCACATTTTCCTGTGTCATTGGTACCAACATGTACCAAGATAGCAGACTCCTCCCCAGCACTATCTAAGACCTTATCTAGGTGGCGCGTGAGGTCCGCTACCTTTGCAACAGGCAGGCATGTTACCAGGGATCCTCACGTCCACCAGCCACGCAGCTATCTACATGCCTAATGATCGAATCACCAACTATAATGGCTGTCCTAACCCTTCCCTCATGGGCACATGGCCCTGGAGAAACATCCTCGGTGCGAGAGGGTTTTACATCACCTGGAGGACAGGTCCTAGTTACAGGATCACTTCCTGCTACACCAGGGTGATGCTCTCCTGTCACGTGACCTGTCTCCTCCATGGCAACAGGGATGCTGCCAGACTGGAGGTGGGACTTCAGGACTATATCCCTGTAGGTCTCGTCTATGTACCTCGCTGTCTGTCTTATGTTTTCCAAGTCTGCTACTCTAGCCTCTAGAGAATGGACTCGTTCCCTGAGAGCAAAGAGCTCCTTGCACCTAGTGCACACGTAAGACCTCTCACCAACTGGGAGAAAATCATACATGTGACACTCAAACATGTGACACTCAATGCAAAAGACTGGAAAGCCCCCATCCCGCTGCTGGACTGCTGTCTGCATCTTAGTTTTAAGTTTGTATTTAGATCTAAGTTCTTTACTTACTAAGGGTTGCTATGGATATGTATACTAATAAAACTGTACCTAATATGTGTAATATACCTTGTTCACCTGAAGCTTAATTTATCTCAGGTCCTTAGTGTATGACTGATTTGGGTAATGAGCTTCACCTGAAAGCACCTCCTGTCTTTTAATATGTTTAAGTACCTATAAAGCTACGATTATCCCAGGAGTGGGTGGGTGTGGGGAGGGAGGGAGGGAAATAACACTTATTAAAAGAGGGCTGCTACACAGTACCCTGTTTTGTGCTGCTGAGGTAAACTATATTCTGATTTGATTTAAATTATAGCTCTTAGCTGCTGCTAGGCTCTAATTTCTTATGAAATTTAAACTACAAGCTCTCTGATGGGTTCGAAATTTAACCAGAAAACTCTCTTCTGTGTTTTAAATGTAAGCTAAAAGTATTTTGCTGATGCTAGGCCCTGAGTGACTATTAAATTTAGACTACAAGCTCTCTGCTGGGTTCCAAATTTAACCAGAAAGCTCTCTTCTGTGTTTTAAATGTAAGCTAAAAGTACTTTGCTGTTACTAGGCCCTGAGTGACTATTAAATTTAAACTACAAGCTCTCTGCTGGGTATGAAATGTAACCAGAAAGTTCTCCTATGTGTTTTAAATTTAAACTTAAAATGCTGCTACTAGGCCCTGACTGATTTAACAAAAAATAGTGGGTTCACAGATTAATTAGCTTTAATACAAAGAATTCCTTTTAGAAAAATTACCAGAAGTATATACTCACAGTTGCAGATCTCTCTCCAGAAGTAACAGTCCCCTTTTCTAGTCCTTCAAGACAAGACAAGTTTGTTTTCACAGATGTTTCCCATTTGGAAAATTTACTTTGGGACAAATCAGTGGATTAGTATGGGTACTTGGAGATTTGTGTATACTCTTGACTCTTGTCCTGTTTTCTTTTTTAGACTGGGGCAGTTCTAGGTATTAATATATTTGTTCTCTTCTGCTTCTCTCCCCTGATGGGAGCTACAATATCTCTTGCTATTGTTTGGGGGGGTGGGGGGGGTTGCATACTTTCCTAATTTCTAATGTGTCAAGTTATACTTTTCTTATATAATTGTGTATGTATTTTGGTTAAAATGCTAGATTGGGATGATGGCTTAGTTTGAGTTAATTATGTAAAAGGATAGTAAGAAGAGAGAATGGATTGTGTACAAGCAGCTGTGGCATCAATTTAACGCCTGTTTCGAAGCAGAAAGCTAGATTCGTCTTTCAAATCTCAAATAATCATACGTTGCTTTTCCATGGGGATTCCACCCCCATGCAAACAGGAAGTTGGCCATTGGAGAGGGTGGAAGCAGACAGCCCCGCAGCGCCAGCGTTTGCAGATAAGCGCTGCAAAGCTCTTTCAATCCATTGCAGCCATTGTAGGTCCCAGTGAGGAGTAACAGCGGTGGCAATGAGGGGCATGCGGCCGGCTGGCCGGTTGGTCTCTCTTGAGAGGGTGCAAGGGATGATGTTCACTTGGGGCATCTTGTCTCCTTGCGCTGGCTGTAAAGCATTAGGATATCATCTGCATAATAATACACAGAGACATCGAGCTGCTGAATAAGAGGGGTCAGTGGTGCCATATTGATGTTAAAGGGAAGAGAGGGGGCCCATAACCGAACCCTGAGGAATACCACAGTTAAGGGGGTGCTTAATAGAAGTTGAGGATCCAAAAAATACAGTGTATGAACTCTCTGAAAGGAAGGGCTGGAACCACTTGAGAACAGTACCTTGAAGACCAGTGTCCTGTAGACGGGAAAGTAAGATTGAATGCTCGACCAGGTCAAAAGCAGAGGAGAGATCAAAGGAAATGGCTAATGCAGGGGTAGCAGAAGGCCTTTTACTTTGGGGAGCCCAAGCACTGCCCTACGTTCCACCCTAACTCCACCACAAGCTCCACCTTATGAGGGGATCTGACCTCCTACAGGCAGACAGGAAGGGCTTTTGCCATGATTGTAGCTTTTCTTCTTCTGCCTGCGGGGTATGGAATCCCCATGGGCAGCCTGCTGCCTGCCAGCCATGATTTTTGGTGGGGCCAGGGCCTGTTTGGTCCACCCCTTTCCGACTCATATGGGCTAATGAGATGTTTCTGTTATTGAATAACTCAAGAGTTTCACTAAGGAGAGAAAGACAGTTGTGGACTGAGTGTAATTGTTTTTTCAAGATGTTCACTTAATTGGGAAAAAAACCCTATTTTTCTAGGATTTTTTATAAAAATAAAGAGATTAGAAATCAGAAGGTATTGCGTGGGGGAGGTAATGTCTAATGATGGGTAGGGGAGTCTTCACTGGCCTTCTCTTGCCTTTCCCCCACTCTCGTTTTACCTTTAGTCACAGTATTGCAGTCTCATTCATTCCTTTGGCAGCTTGATGGATGACCTCCATCATCTATCATGGCCCTGCAGGCCTCTTCATTCTCTTTGCAGCTGGCAAGATGAATTTTGGCAGCCAAAGGCCTCCTTTAATCGGGGCTCAGTGCAAGCATCTTTAAAACTCATGGGCCAGCAATTTCTGGCTGATCTTGAGATCCAAAAGTGCTGACCTGCAAATTTTGAAAATTCTCATGGTGCCTTAAGCATAATGCATTCTGGAGTTTTGATCAGTAGTAAGTTCATGGAACTGAACTTGCCACAGTTTTAAAAGATTCTGGGTCAGTGACCCAGCAGATAATCACCAAGTTAGTCCATTAAAGAGGTATCATCTACTACTTTCTTGCTGACCTTTATTTCAATGCATTTAAGTAAGCAACACAGCAACCATAATGCTTTGCTCAAAATACATGCAATAAACAATGCTACTACTACCACTGCTACTACTGCTATTAATCATTTATATAGCGCTACAAAGCATATGCACATGTAAAAAGACGATCCCCGCTCATCAGAGCTTACAATCTAATCAAGAAGAGACAATAGAAAACACAGTTACCCTTCTCCTATAAGAAGTTCATTTCATAAATGTTAGCCAGGGTTCTGGAATCTTCTGATGTATATTATTTATAAATGGGAAAAAAGCTAATCCCTTTTTCACATAATAGGATGATGCCAACGCAAGTGACAGAGTTATGGGTATCAAGGGACACCCATAATGTGCCAGCCCTTATAAGGCACTATTCATCTGTAGTGATGTTGATTGTTGGAACCATATAAGGATCAGTTCAGTAACTCTCAGATTCCAGACTTTTGCACTTTTATGTGGAACCCTACCATTCCTAAACAAAGATTATATTAACAAGTATTCAGATTTTCTGCTCAAGTAACTGGTTAGCACACATTTACCACAGGGGAAAGGTTGAAGTTTACAAATATGTAGGAAGCATAGTGTATGAATTCCTCTTTAAGACTTTTTCCCATAGACCAGTGTTTCCAAAATCTATTCTCAGGGACACTCATCTGTTGGATTGTCTACATATCCGCTATGAATATGCATGAAATCTTTCTTTGTACACAGTGCCTCTATTGTATGTTTAAGGACCCATCGGATCCTTACCAGATAAGAGTGTTTCTCACAGTAAGGACATACTGGGCCCGATATTGAGTTGGGCAGGCTATGTGCCCCTACAGCACATAGCTCTGTCCGCTGACTTAACCTCGGATATTCAATGCCGGGATCATATGCAGCCCTGGTATTGAATATCCAGGGATCTCCACACATGCCGGAAACAAGGGTTTTCCTTGCCTGTCTTTAAGATGCAGGAGCTAACCAATAAGCATGCAATATCACCACTGCCCAGTTAGCGACCATCTCTGCTTCCAGTTCGTCCCGAAATGCCCCCCAACACTCCCTGATGCTAACTGGATAACATCGGGGCATGTAGGGGAGTTAGAAGGGAATATTTAATGGCACTAACCATGTACGTGCCGGTGAATATCCCCATTTAAGGCATTTATATGGTTTACTGGGCTGTAAACTGTGTAAATGCCTTTCAAATATCAGGCCCACTATGCTTGGGTAGGGTAGGTAGCAGTGAAGTGAACCAACTCTTTACAGTCCCTCCTATGGAAAGGTGCTAATGTAATGCACGTGAGCAGTGCCAGTGGAAGCAGTGTGTGGACTAGGCAGCACTGCAAAGAGGATTTCCTCCCACTGCACAAACTGCTGCTCAGGAGGACTAGACATGTAGTACTAACCTTCCAAGCCAGTCCTCAAACAGGTGGGAGAGTTGCAGCATGTGAGTGCCCCAGGAAGGAGGATGGGGAATCCCAGTTGAGGCTGGGGGTTGGGAGGAGCGTGGAAGCAGGGGCGGCCCAAGGGGGGTGCGGGGCCATGTGCGGAGACTCAGTGCGGGGCCTCATTTGCATAACTGGCCTTATTTGCATAAATATTTGCATAATGTTACCATACACTAACTTTTAGTAAACGTATCTCTTAATGAGTGTATGGATAAAGAAAGACTAAAAGATTTCTACATTACTATAATCCAGTGCCAACCGCCAGGCACATTAGGAACTACTACAAACGCTGCCCATTTAGAACCCATAGCAAACCCGCCGTATCCTGACAGCATTACCAGGACTCACAAGCACCATACCCTACCAATCAAAAGGCAACACTGCAAATATTAAACCAATACATTTCAGAGAATACTGGGGAAAGAGAACAAGTGGCAATGTCAAATAGGAATTACATAAACAGAATACCTCAGCTCAGTTACACATGCAGAACATAGACCATCACCAAACAAGGAATCACAATTTAGAAACAGGAAGGCAATAATTAAACTGGGAACCCCAAAAGCCAAACTTGGAATGTACAACAACACTGTAGAAATAAAACTATAAATTAATTTCCTATTGTACCAAACAAAGCACAGACGTTAATGATGCACATTTCCCAGAGGTTTCATATTCCAGTTAATAAATTCAAAATAAAGAGATATTTCTACCTTTTGTGCATTTTTTTTCAGTTGCAATTGCTCCAGCCACTTTCTTCTGGTTTCTTCATGTTTTCTGCTAACTGTCCATCGTCTGCTGTCCATTTGTTCTTTCTTCTAGTTTTTTTTTCCATTCTCTCTCTCTACATCTGCTTTAACATACTAATCTTTCTCCTTTTGCTCTTTCCTCATTCCTATTTCATCCACACAAATTTTACCCCTCCATCCTCAATCCCCACTTACTCTCCCAATACCAGGCCAATTGTAGATTTTTCATCCCTCCCACACAAAATATTTTTCCCCTCTCCATTTTACTCTCCCAGCCCCATCCCATTCTAATCCCCCAACATCAGCTCCCTTCTAGTTCCAGTCTCACCCAGCATCCATTCCCTTCTAGTCCCTGCATCAGCCCATTTCCAGTCCTAGCCCACCATCAACCCATTTCCAGTCCTAGCTCCCCCATCCATTTTCAGTCTGAGTCCCTTCATCAGCTCATTTCCAATCCTAGCCCCCCATCAGCCCACTTCTAGTCATTTCCTAGCCCCATCATCAGCCCATGTCAAATCATAGCTCCCCTCCACTCAGTCCAATTCCAGTCCAAGCCCCCCCCATGAGCCTACTTTCAGTTCTAGCCCCTCCATGAGTCCATTTCAATTCAAGCCCCCACCACAGCCCATTTCCAATCTTAGCTCCCCCCAACAGCCATTTCCAGTCCTATCCTAGCTGCTCCATCAGCCCATTTTCAGTCCTAGCTCCCTTCCCTCACAGCCCATTTCCATTCCAAGCTCCCTCCCAATCAGCTATTTGCAATTCAAGCCTCCCCTTCCACTCAGCCCATTTCCAGTCATAGCAACCCCCCAACCCATTACCAGTCCTAGCCCCCATCAACCCACTTCCAGTCCTAACCCTCCCATCACCCCATTTTAATTCAAGCAAATATATGGTTTCCCAATTTAATTCAAATGGTTTCCCATTTTAATTCAAGCAAATATATGGTTTCCCAACAACATGCCAAGAAAGATTCTCTAACCCTTAGTGGTGCATTTGTTTCTATAGAATTCATGATCATACAACCTTATGTAGCAATATTTGTAAATAGTTTACAAGCTTATGTAGCAAGTTTTTGTAAATAGTTTACAAGCTTATGTAGCAAGTTTTTGTAAATAGTTTACCCCTGTTATCTAAGTTACTTGCCCTGTTATCTGTAAACTCATACATGTTAACTGTACTGAGCGTTTCTGTTCCATGTAAACCGCGCTGATGCTGAATAGTGCGGTATATAAGAGAATGTAAATAAATAAATAAATAAATTTTCAGTTTAAGCCCCCCCATAACCCATTACCAGTCCTAACCCCCCCCATCAGCCCACTTCCAGTCTTAACCCCATCAGCCCATTGCCAGTCCTAACCCCCCCCCATCAGCCCACAGCCTATTACCAGTCCTAACCACATCAGCCCACCTCAAGTCCTAACCCCTCCCCATCAGCCCATTTCCTGTCCTAGCCCCCCCCCTAGCCCATTATCAGTCCTAACCATCCCCCATAGCCCATTAGCAGTTCTAACCCCCCCATCACCCCAATTCCAGACAGCCCCCAACAGTCCACAGCCCATTACCAGTCCTAACCCCCCCACCACCAGCCAATTAGCAGTCCTAACAAACCCCCCCAGCCCATTAGCAGTCCTAACCCACCCCCACCCCCCAGCCCATTAGCAGTCCTAACAGCCCCCCCAGCCCATTAGCAGTCCTAACCCCCCCACCCCCCCAGCCCATTAGCAGTCCTAACAGCCCCCCCAGCCCATTAGCAGTCCTAATAGCCCCCCCAGCCCATTAGCAGTCCTAACAGCCCCCCATAGCCCATTAGCAGTTCTAACCCCCCCATCACCCCATTTCCAGACAGCCCCCATCAGTCCACAGCCCATTAGCAGTCCTAACCCCCCCCCAGCCCATTAGCAGTCCTAACAAACCCCCCAACCCATTAGCAGTCCTAACCCCCCCACCCCCCCCAGCCCATTAGCAGTCCTAACAGCCCCCCCAGCCCATTAGCAGTCCTAACCCACCCCCCCAAGCCCATTAGCAGTCCTAACAGCCCCCCCGCCCTAGCCCATTAGCAGTCCAAAAAAAAAAGCTGGCTCTCTGGCTGCTGCCGCTGCCGCCATGGCAGAATGCAGTGTCCCGCAGGGCCCCCTCTGCGCCGGCTGAGCCCTCTGCCCGGCTTTCAGATTCGCGAAGGGAGAGTGTCTCTCCCTCGCGTCTCTGTTAAGCCCGCAGAGGCTAATGGGAAATTTCCCATCAGCCCCTTTAGACGCGAGGGGTTGATGGGAAATTTCCCATTAGCCCCTGCGAGCTTAACAGAGACGCGAGGGAGAGACACTCTCCCTTCGCGAATCTGAAAGCCGGGCAGAGGGCTCAGCCGGCGCAGAGGGGGCCCCGCGGGACACTGCATTCTGCCGCGGCGGCAGCGGCAGCAGCCAGAGAGCCAGCTTTTTTTTTTAAATGTAATTTTGAGGAAAGCAGAATGTTCTTTGCGCGGGGCCCCCTGAAACGCGGGGCCCTGTGCAAAAAACATTCTTGCTCAATGGACGGGCCGGCCCTGCGTGGAAGAGGATATGGTGTGGGGGTAGGAGAAAACAAAGCAAGGGAAATCGGGATGCTATTGGGGCTGGAAGGGGGAAGAGAAAGAGGAATACTCCTGGGATGGTGGAAGGGGAAAGGAAAGAAAGAGAGAGAGGACTATTCCTGGGGCTGGGGGGTGCATGGCTTAAGTTCAGTTTAGGACGTCCAATACTCTTGTATCGGTCCTGCATAGATGTTAGTAAAATAAAACACAGTAACAATCAAACCCCTATTTCACATTTTTTTGGAAAAACAATTTTTGTGTTGGACCAATACCTCACACCTGGTGCCAGATCAATAGCCACATATATTTGATCTATTTACCTTCATTAAACTGGATCAATAGCCAATTGGTCCAGTTTAATGAAGGTAAATATATCAAACAGTACTTGTCTTGTTTAGTAATATATTAAAAGTACTTAGCTGAAAATCAGCAGAAAAGGCATTCACGATCACCATTCCATTCCACTGTAATTCAATACCAGTTCCGACATAGCGCTGGGTTTCGAACAAAGGCCAGGATGCCAAGTTCTGCCTCAGGGAATCCACATGATAAGGCACTGCTGAGTTTAGTTTCCACACCACTTAGAAAAACTTCGCAACATGAACAACAGGAAGCATAGCAGCTATTTTAAAAGGAACAGCTGATCCAGAACAGCCAATCAAAATAACCACTAGATCAGCATGAATCACTCAATTTCAGTATTTAGCCCCTTAGGAGCCACCATCCAATATTGCTCACGTCTCTTTAAAAGGGCTTCACCCCTATGCACTAAAGAGAGATATGAGATTAATCACTCTCCAGCGGATATCATGAAACGTGTGGAAATCGGGTACAATGTTGCACAAGGAGTACTCAAGAAAAAAACCCCTCCGGACCTTAAAAGTTCCACCAAGCCCGGAAAAACTTCTAAACACAAAAAAATAGTGGACCCCAAAAAGAAAAAATAAGCTTCGTAAATGAAGAATAAAAATTAAGCATTTTTTTTGTCGGACCAATTGTCTACCCACCAAAGTAAAGAGCGATATGTTTATGTTTATTGTTTATGTTTATTGAGCTTAATATACCGCCCTTCAGTAAACATCACATATGAAAGCTCCGGCGGGAGTAAGACATGTCCATTTTATTCAAAGGAAAAGCAGTTAAACAGGATGGCCCAAATCCATGAAAAGCCAAATTTTAAATGTCAACTTGAAGTACAAAAGTATTTTAAATGTCCAGTACTTAACTGCAGAGGCACAAGGAGTACTGACATAGTCTGTAGACAAACAAGATTTATGTTCACCCAAGCAAATCTTGATCATCTACTTGGTACGGCCCACATCAAGTTGCAGTGACACACAATCAAATAGACTACATAGACTTGCAATCCATTCGAAATCTCATAGTGTAAACCCTGGTGGAATTAAGATCTGTCTATTGTGGTCCAACAAGGGCTTGTGCACAAAACTGATGTTATTAATATCTGTATCTATACTAATATGTATATGTAATTTTCAGCTGAAAGATTTTTTTGAGTAGTTTAAGTTTTGTACCTCACCCTGCATTGTTTATTTATTTAACATTTTTTATATCACTTTTCTGGATAGTCAAAGTGGTTTACATGGAACAACAAGGTGAACTCAGTTAAATTCAGAATTACGATGAACTATACTATCAACTTGGAATATAGCAGGGTATAACAATAAGATGAATTCTGTGTATAGAACAAGGTGAACTCAGTTGCGTTCAAAGTACAAAGAACTAGGTGGGTACAAAGCTCATAAGGGTATGGTAGGGTGCGTGAGGATTGAAGGAGGATCAACCTGGTATTGCCTCTAGGCTAGCAGGGTGCATGATTATGTTTAGTCATTGGTGTCATACCCATAGTGCTTGGTGAATAAGTATTTTTCTAAAATCTTAAAGTGTTTCAGCAGATTATAGATAGCAAATTCTAAATCAAGGGGGCAAAGAGGGTAAAGGCCCTGTTGTATGTCTGTTGGTTGCATTTCGTTCTGAATGTCAGGATCATGAGTAGGTTTTGATTGCAAGATCTTCATACCCTGGATTCGAGGGTTCTATTTATTAATGATTTGAGACTGTTGGCTAACAGGTCTTGCTGTATTTTGAAGACTGTTATGATGACTTTATATTTCACTCTTATTTATTTATTTAACATATTTTCTATACCACCTTATCTTTATTTATTTATTTTATTTATTTACATTCTCTTATATACCGCGCTATTCTGCATCAGTGCGGTTTACATTGAACAAACTGAAATTACATTGAACAGGGCATTATAGCTTGGAGATAACTATTTTACAGGGAACATGGGCTATGGAGGGTTAAGTGGTTTGCCCAAGACCACAAGGAGCACCTGTGGGACTAGAAACCCCAGTCCTTCCGGCCCAAGATTGCTGTCCTCTAGTGGGATTTGAACCCCTGACCTTCCGGCCTGAAGTACCTTGCCCCAACCACTAGGCCACTCCTCCACTCCTTGCATTCACATCTTGCATTCAAAGCGGTTTACATTATAACAGTCTAACAACTGGAACTTTACATTGAATAGGTAATTAAACTTGGGAGGTTAAACGGGTAAAACAACTAACATTATTAATGGAGTCCCAAATGGGGGGTTAGAATAAGAGAACTATATATAGCAGAGGAAAATAGGGAATACATTAGGGAGTAAGGATTAATTAGAGAAGGACAAAAAGGAAATAGTGAAGCGCATAACTTAGTTGAGCCAGATGGTATATTAAGCTGAAGGTTGGGGAAAGAGAATATGCACACGATCCGAAGATAATTCATAATTTAAGTCATAATGTTCTGAGAAAAGATATGTTTTCAAAGCCTTTCTGAAATCCATTAAGTCTTCGATAGCTCTTATGGTCTCAGGAAGTGTGTTCCAAAGTGCAGGAGGATAGAGTAAGAACACCCTGTTACATGTTACTTGTCTAACTTTGATTTTGAGTGTTGCGGTAAGTAGCAAGTTCTTGTTTGATGTTCTTCGAGCTCTCCTTCAAGTATCTCTAGAAATAAGTGGTTGAAATGCACTTGGGGATAACTGTAGGATGGTTCTGAAGATTATGAATAATGTTTTGAATTTTGTATGAGAATTCTACAGGTAACCTGTGAAATTGTTTCAGTGTTGGGGATATGTGGATGTTTCTTGCTGATCCTGAGATTATTTGGGTGGCTGTATTCTGCACTAATTGTAATGGATGAGTGGCTTGTTTGGAAGATCTTGGTAAATAACATTGCAGTAGTCTAATATTGGCATAATCATGGCTTGGCAGACTATAAAAGTAGGCATGGTCGAGCAATGGTTTGAGCTTGCAAATTATATTTAGTTTCTGAGAGGCCACTTTTGTTGTTCTGCTTATATGAGTATGGAAAGTTAGGTTCTGATCCAGATATACCCCAAGGTACCTAACTTGCTGTTTAACTTCTATGTCATTGTGTAGAATTTTCAGGGCCTTTGGTGAGATGAAAGAGGTGCTCCAAGTTATGAAGAGCACCTCTGATTTTTGGAAATTTATAGTGAGGATTTGTTTGAGAAGCTAGATTGCCATAGCTTCCAGGCATGCTGTTAGACCAACCTGATTATTCAGAGCTATGTCAAAAGGGGCATAGACCATGATGTCATCTGCATAAATTCTGTACTGCATCTTAAAATCATTAATTTATGGTGCATAGTGGTTGCAGGTAAATATTGAAGAGTATAACTGAGAAAACTGAACCTTGTGTTATCCCTTGTGGTTGGTCAATTATGTTTGATATGCCAGACTGGATCTTAATTGCAGTTTTTGATGGAATAGGTATGAGGTAAACCATGGGAGAATGGTTCCATGTAGCCCTAGTTCCTGTAGCCACCTTAACATGATGTGATGGCTAATGGAGTTGAAAGCTGCTGTGATATCAATAAAGATCAGTAGGAAGCCCCTTTTCATATTATCTAAGCCTAGTAGGATACTGTCCAGTAATGAAGTAAATAAAGAGTGTCTCCACACTGTGGTGAGGCTTGAAGCCGTGTTGGTGTGACTCTAGAAGGGGCATAGTTGTCAATGTAGATTCCTGAGTATTGGGGTGATGTGATCATGTCTTAATATACCAGAAATCATTCTAGCAGCCGTATTTTGGGCCATTTGGAGGGGACATAGAGCATATTTTGGGAGGCCTTGATAAATTATATTGCAGAAATCTAGGTGGGTGTTATAATGGCTTGGGATATAGATCTGAAGTCACTGATGTTGAGTAGCGGGCAAAGGTTTTGGAGAATTCTCATTTTGTGGTAGATCATGTTTGTTGTTCTTTTTATGTGGGACAGCATGTTTAGATTCTGATCGATTGTGATGCCCAGATATTCGACCTCTGATTTCACAGTAAATTGCATGCCTTTTGCACTTATCTTGGCTGAGGGGATGAAGTTTGGGTCTTTCGTGATGTGCAGTACTTCTGTTTTGCTAGAGTTTACTGAGAGGTTCATGTTTGATAGACACTGACTGACATCCTTGAAGCAGGTGGTGATGGTTGAGTAGTCCGGGGATCTTGTAGAGAATGCACAGTGTATATCATTATATCATCTGCGTGTATGTGATAAGATACTGTATGTGGTGTGATTTTATATCTTCACAGATGGGCTGTATGTAGATATTGAAGAACAGGGCTGACAAGGCGGAGCCCTGTGGAACTCCTTGTCTTTGTGTGAATGGGAGAGAAGTTAGGGTGCCAATTCTGACTTGTTGTTGTCGGTCTGTAAGGTAAGTTTTAAACCAGTCTAAGGTTGTGCCATTTAGGCCGATTTCTTGTAAGGAGTGTGTGATAGTTTATGGAATCAAAGGTGGAGGAAATGTCTAGGAAAATCATTATGAATCCTTGTCCTGCCTTTGAGATTCCTCTGATTATGGTATCAGATAGAGATATTAGTAATGTTTCTATGCTGTGCTGTGGCCTAAAGCCATGATGTTGGTTGTCAAGAAATGCATGGGTGTTTATGGATTGTGGAGCTGTTGTTGCACCACTTTTTTAACTATCTTGGCTATGAAGGGGATGCTGGTGATGGGTCTGTATCAGCTGTTTTGTGCATAAGAAAAAAGACCTCTAATATCTGATTTGATCAATTTGAGAAGATGAAATAGAGAAAAATCTAGAGAGAGTACAAGCTAATAATATACATTATTTAAATTAGGACTGTTCTCTAGCAAATACATCTGAGTATTTTTTTTAAATTTGTAAATGCAAGAGGAAGCCAGAGGGCTATCAGAAAATTCTGACATGTATAGAGCAGTGTTCAGATGTCACAATTATCATATATGTTTTGAGTCATTTTTTGAGAGTTTACATAAAATTCCTCATCTCTTTATTGGAGTTCCCACAATGAAACCAGATATCATGGTCCAATCCTATTCCAGATCCTGGTTGATCATTAATTGGGCAACCAGGATCTTGATTAGACTTTGTAAATGTCTCTGATAGCATACTTAGACATGATAAAAGAAAATTCTTTGCAGTAAATCTCTATAACAGGAATCAATAGATTCGCAAGGCAAAAAATCCAGTTAGCCTTTTCCATAGACCAGTCATCAGGAAATAGGAAGGAAGATCAGCAAGGCTAACTAGAACCAGCTCCCATGGAGACCTGATGGCTTTTCTGCAAGTTGCCTGCCACCTGACCCAAAAGCCATTGGTTTGATAGTAAAAATTCCACTGGTCAGTACTCGAGTGTCCAAAACTAATCTAAAAAAACCCCACTCAATTATAACAAAAATTAGGCATAGATTCAATTTTAAATTCAAATAATTGCTGTATACGATATTCGCTGTGTTTGTGGTTGTGCTCAAAGATAAGTTGATTTTTATGCGGCAGTCTTTGATATCAGTTGGGGGCTTATAGAGAAGGTCGCTGATGTGATTGGGGCATGTAAAAAGGGGTGTTAGTGATTCTTTCAGTCACCTAATACACCGGCCAATTTTTGCTTAGACCTATTTCTCTATATAGAAGAGGATATCGTATACAGCAATTATTTGAAGATTGAATTTAAAATTGAATCTATGCCTAATTTTTGTTATAATTGAGTGGTTTTTTGAGATTGGTTTGATAGTAGCATCTGTGAAAAATGAAGCCAGTTAGGTTTTTTATTTGCCTGAAACCTCTAGTAACCTTTCAGCTATGTTTTTCATTTGGGCAGCAGCCACAGTTACCTCTTTAATTAGCAAAATTGCCCTGCAATGAAGAAAATTTATAAAAACAAAATAAAATACACTAAAAATGTTTTAAAAGAAAACAAACTGCAAATGACACAGGAAACCAAACAAAATGAAATTTTTGGGCTTGCATACCCCTAATGGTAACATCTCATTTAGACTATTGCAATGCCTTATAGAAAGGTCTGGAAATCTATTTCCAGCTGTATCTTGTCAAGAAAATCAAGGGGGTGGGGACATTATCCATGGAGTTGTCAGGAGTTGCCATTGACTCAACAGCACACAACAGCAATGCCTTATACATGGGTGTGCCCAAGTATTTAATAGGCAGATTGTAGTTGGTACAAGAAATGGCAGCCAGAATGATCATGAGGACACCAGGCGTAGGGTGTCTTCACTTTTACACTGAGTTTGGGCATCATATAGAGTTCATTTTAAGGTCCCGATGATGACTTTTAGAGCAGTGATGATAAACCTAAGTATCTAGCAATGAGGTGCAATCCAACTAGGAGTTTGTGATCAAATTCTGATCTCCTGTAGATGCCAACATGGAAAGTTGTGAAAGGTTTTAGGTTAAAATCTAGGAGGTTTTCTGTCATGGCTCCTACATGGTAGGAGATCAAGATAGAAACAGATTATAGCAAGTTTCGAAAGCTGGTGAAAATGTATCTCTTTCCTTTTGGTTGTGCTAAAGGACAGTGAGGTGGATGGGAGGTGAGGTCAGCTAGGTGTAAGAGGAGTAAGGGGTAGTCAAGGTTTACTTGATGAGAAGATTGTATATGCTTAATTCTTAGAGATGTTTTATTTATAAACTGTGTTGATTAAACATTTTGTTGTTATAGGTGCTATATAAGAATTTTAATAACGATAAGTACATTGATCACAGTATATATTAAAATCTCATTGTAATCTGCCTAGGCTTTTTCTTGTATAGAGCAGGAGAAGGAGTTGGGATTGTAATTGTGAATAGTGTGTTGAAGGTTCTAGAGGTTGGAACATTCAGAACAGCAGCAAATTCAGGACCATATTGATGACACTGCCCCATTAGACCCATGCCAACATGGATTCAGAGAAGCGCATGGTGTGGAGACGCTCCTGACTGTACTCTTCAACACCTTAATCACCGGCATAGACAACACCAAAAGAGGATATGCCCTAATCTTCTTAGACATCGCAGCAGCCTTCGACTCTGTCGACCACGAACTGCTCTTGGCGCACCTGGCAGAGAAAGGGATCCAAGACACAGCCTTGGAATGGAGTAAATCTTCTCTCAGACAGATGGCAGCATGTAAGGACAGGGTTTTCGACCTCTAAACCATTCCAGCAGAAACAGGGAGTTCCACAAGGTTCCGCACTCTCAGCGTTGTTCTTCAACATATATATGCAGCCCCTCTGCACACTCGCCCGTTCCTTCGGCATCTCATGCCTTATATACGCCGATGACGTGCAACTATACATGCCATTTACAACCAACCAGCTGGATTTCTCAACATTAACCGCTTGCTTCGATGCCACAATTGACTGGCTTCAATCCCAAAACCTCAAGATAAATTTCAAGAAAACAGAGGCTCTATTCATTACCAGGGACCAGTCATTTGTTCCGCCAGCAACACTAAAAGTAAGAGGCGCCAAACTCCAAAGCAAGCACACAATCCGCTACTTGGGCGTAACACTCGATCAACAGTTGGATATGAAAACACATATAGGCAACACCGTCAAGGCAGTATACCTCAAGATCCGGACAATCCGTCACCTACGCCCCCTCCTGGAACCTGATGGCTTTAGGACAATCTTACAGGCCTTAGTCATCCCCCCACTTCGACTTCACCAACGCCATCCTACAGGGTCTACCGAAAAACACGCTGTACCCACTTCAGCTGGCTATGAATGCTGCAGCCAGAACACTACACGGTGCTTCCATGAGGGAGCACATAACACCAATCTTGAAGCACCTACACTGGCTCCCAGTCTACTGTAGACTCATCTTCAAGATCCTACTAATGACTTTCAAGGCTATCAACAGACTCACCTCTACGTCCATCTCAGATCTCATTCTTCCCACTCCCTCAAATAGAACTAGAAGATTGGTCTCAGCCAATACCCTATGTATCCCTAGCAAGATTACAAAATCCCTGCAAGCAACAAGAAAGAGAGCCTTCGTGCTCTATGCCCCTTCATACTGGAATGCGCTACCGCCTGACATTCGGGCAATTACGGACCTTACACAGTTCAGGAAGGCACTGAAACATCACCTCTTCCTGCAGCATTATGGTATCACACAACAACCACCTAACTGCAGTCACCAAGACACATACACCAAACTCCCTACTATGCACGCACCCTGTATGCCACGATAGGACATTCAAACCCCATCTAGAGCATGTATATAACTATCTAAAAGCTGTAAAATACCTTAACCCAGATCTTGTATATAGTTCCCCCAGTTAATCCAAGTTGAATGACCTTGTTTTCTGTAAGTCCAGCACGGTCATTTACCTGTGTCTGAACAAAGCTGATGTTATCTGTAAACCGAGCTGATACCAAAGAGCGCAGTATAGAAAATAAATAAATAAATAAATAAATATAAAAAAGAGAGTGAGACCACAGAAGCAAGAGGGGCGAATCCATCATATCAGCCAGAGAAGAGGGAGTTTACAGCTTCTTAGAAGAGAAGATAGAGAAGAGTGAGCTAGAAAGTTCTTCAATCGGTTTCGTATCACTAATCACTCTTATGATATGAACGGTAGTTTTTCTGTCTTTGCGTTATCAGCCAGCAAAACATTTGGGATAATTTTATAAGCAACTTCTGATATATAAGGGAGTTACATATACAGAGATTGCCTCCTATAAAGACACATGGTACATAAGCTCTCAAAAGTATGCATAGAAGTCAAATTCATGCATATATTTATGCATTTGGAAAGTGGGCATTCCTGAGGCAGACTCTGGAATATACATGCTTACTTTCCATTTTGTTGGAACATCAAGCTGTGCACAGACAGTGATTATTTCAAACTGTGAGAGAGTTTTTGTGTCCAACATAACCATATCTATCAAAGATGAGGTAAAATACTTAGGAGTCA
This sequence comes from Ichthyophis bannanicus, assembly GCA_033557465.1. Taxonomy (NCBI): domain Eukaryota; kingdom Metazoa; phylum Chordata; class Amphibia; order Gymnophiona; family Ichthyophiidae; genus Ichthyophis; species Ichthyophis bannanicus. The sequence goes on from CM066040.1 coordinate 34,668,914, forward strand.
TCCTAGACCGGAACCTGAACTTCCAAGCACACATCAGTAAGACCTCCAGAAGTACATACCACAAAATGACCAAAACTGACCATCCAACCCCTTCAGATGGCACAAAACACCGCTGCCCGCATTATCACCAGATCTTCAAAACACCAACACATCACCCCATTCCTGAACCAACTGCATTGGCTTCTGATAGCCTCCAGAATCAAATTCAAAACAGCTCTTAACATATACAAAATCCAGACATTCTCAAGAGCCTAATCAACGCTAACACTAACACAAGACCCAGACAACGTGGCGCACTGGACACCATCCAGACACCCAGAAACTATCTTAAAACTACACAATCCACATCAAACAGGGCACTGTCCGTAGCTGCACCTGCCCTCTGGAATTCCCTTCCAAACGACCTAAGAGCCACCCCCGACACCAAGGACTTCAGGAAGAAACTAAAAACCCATCTCTTCACAGAACACTATGGAGCCCAGGGCCGGATTTACGTATACGCCATGTACGCCATGGCGTAGGGCCCACAGCCGGCAGGGGCCCACAAAAAAAGAACCAGTTTTTTTTTTTTAACTCAAAAAAAAAAAACCTGGTGGCTGCCGCCGCGGGGCCCCCTCTGCTGCCGCGGGGGCCCCGTCTACAAGCTGGTCGGGTCGGGTCGGGTCGGGTCCGGTCGGGTCTCTCTCCCTCCCTCCCTCGCTGCAGGCTGCGAGAGACGCGAAGATAGAGCGTCTCCTCGCGTCTGTGTTAAGCCCGCAGGGGCTGATGGGATTTCCCATCAGCCCCAGCCGGCTAAACCCAGACGCGAGGAGGCGCTCTCCCGTCGCGTCGCTCGCGGCCGGCAGCCGGCAGCGAGGGAGGGAGAGAGACCCGACCCGACCCGACCGACCGGACCCGACCAGCTTGTAGACGGGGCCCCCGCGGCAGCAGAGGGGGCCCCGCGGCGGCAGCCACCAGGTTTTTTTTTTAAATTAAATTTTACTTTAGGCCGGGGGGGGGGGGGGTAGGACTGGTAAGGGGCTATGGGGGGGGTAGGACTGGTAAGGGGCTATGGGGGGGGGTTGGACTGGTAATGGGCTATGGGGGGGGGGTAGGCCTGGTAATGGGCTATTGGGGGGGCTGGGGCTGGAAATGGACTGGGGGGGTAGGGCTGGTAATGGGCTATTGGGGGACTGGGGCTGGAAATGGGCTGGGCTGGGCTGGGCTGGGCTGGGGGGGGTTAAGGCTAGAGGTGGGCTGATGGGGTTAGGACTGGTAATGGACTGTGGGCTGTTGGGGGGGCTTAGAACTGGCAATGGGCTTTGGGGGGGTTAAGACTGGTAATGGGCTGTGGGCTGATGGGGGCTGTCTGGTAATGGGCTATGGGGGGGGCTAGGACTGGAAATGGGCTGGGGGGTTAAGACTGGAGGTGGGCTGATGGGGTTAGGACTGGTAATGGGCTGTTGGGGGGGGTTAGAACTGGTAATGGGCTTTGGGGGGGTTAAGACTGGTAATGGGCTGTGGGCTGATGGGGGTTGTCTGGTAATGGGCTATGGGGGGCTAGGACTGGAAATGGGCTGGGGGGCTAAAACGAGGTGGGATGATGGGGTTAGGACTGGTAATGGGCTGTGGGCTGATGGGGGGGTAGGACTGGCAATGGGCTATGGGGGGCTGACTGGAAATGGGTTGATGGGGTTAGGACTGGAAGTGGGCTGATGGGGGGTTAGGACTGGTAATGGGTTATAGGGGGGGCTTAAACTGACAATGGGGTGATGGGGGTTAAGGACTGAAAATGGGGTGATGGGGGTTAAGGACTGTAAGTGGGGTGATGGGAGGGCTAGGACTGGTATTGGGTTGGGGGGTTGCTAGGACTGGAAATGGGCTGATGGATGGCTAGGACTGGAAATGGGCTGATGCAGGGACTAGAAGGGAATGGATGCTGGGTGAGGCTGGAACTAGAAGGGAGCTGATGTTGGGGGAGGATTAGAATGGGATGGGGCTGGAAGAGTAAAATGGAGAAGGGAAAAATATTTTGTGTGGGAGGGATAAAAAATCTACAATTGGCCGGGTATTGGGAGAGTAAGTGGGGATTGAGGATGGAGGGGTAAAATTTGAGTGGATGAAATAGGAATGAGGAAAGAGCAAAAGGAGAAAGATTAGTATGTTAAAGCAGATGTAGAGAGAGAATGGAAAAAAATCTAGAAGAGAGAAGAAAGGACAAATGGACAGCAGACGATGGAGAGTTAGCAGAAGACACGAAGAAACCAGAAGAAAGTGGCTGGAGCAATTGCAGCTGAAAAAAATGCACAAAAGGTAGAAAAATATCTCTTTATTTTGAATTTATTAATTGGAATATGTCAGCTCTGGTAAATGTGCATCATTAACATCTGTGCTTTGTTTAGTACAAGAGCAAATTAATGTATAGTTTTATTTCTACAGTGTTGTACATTCCAAGTTTGGCTTTTGGGATTCCCAGTTTAATTATTGTCTTCCTGTTTCTAAATTGTGATTACTTGTTTGGTGATGGTCTATGTTCTGCATGTGTAACTGAGCTGAGGTGTTCTGTTTATATAATTCCTATTTGACATTGCCACTTGTTCTCTTTCCCCAGTAGGTCATGTATTGTTCTCTGAAATGTATTGGTTTAATATTTGCAGTGTTGCCTTTTGATTGGTAGAGTATGGTGCTTTGTGAGTCCTGGTAGTGCTGTTAGGATACGGCGGGTTTACTATGGGCAGTGTTTGTAGTAGTTCCTAATGTGTCTGGCAGTTGGCACTGGATTATAGTAATGTAGAAATCTTTGTCTTTCTTTATCCATACACTCATTAAGAGGCACGTTTACTAAAAGTTAGTATATGGTAACATTATGCAAATAGTTATGCAAATGAGGCCCCTTATGCAAATGAGGTCCGCACCCCCCTTGGGCCGCCCCTGCTGGGGGCCCACAATTTTTGTTGGCGTAGGGCCTCACTCAAGGTAAATCCGGCCCTGATGGAGCCATTACTTAATGCAGCCCTCCCCTCCCTATTACCCCTCACTGACAAACCAACTCCCATAAAGTAAACATCGCTCTAGTACTAATGCATATATGTATATATCCCTCTCTGTAAATAGTTACCTCTGGAAATCCCTTTACATCCTCTCCCACTGCATGCTCCCCTCTGCCCCTTTTTGATCTAGTAACATAACAAGACTAATGTGTAATTTGTTAGTTCCAATGTAAACTGCTTTGATTGTAGGATAAGGCGGTATATAAACCTGTTACACAAATTCTTTTATTTTTTATTTTATTTATCAAATCAGGGAAGTACATGCATATAATCACACTTGTTCTTAAACAGACATAACTTGTGTGTTTGGCATATGTGCACATGTGGCACCTAAAGCCTGTTTTATATGGGACGTACGCATTAAAATGGCATAAAGCAGGTGCTGGCCTCCCAGGAAGACCTAGGCACCTATGTAAAAAATAAATAAATAAATAAATAACCTCCAGGCTTTTTATTCAACCTAAACAAAGACTGGGATTTCAGCTTAATTTGGGTGAGTAAAGAGTGACTGCTGAAAAAGAGAAAGTGTCCCTTGAAGGTAGGACCCTGCAGTACGAGAGTCCTCCACTTCGTTTCATACAAGCCCAAAGGTAAAAAGAAAGTCTTCCCCTTCACTTAAACAGCACTCTAGGTGCAAAAGTAAAGGAAGGTAACAGCAAGGCCTTGCACTTTTATAGAACTGAATGTAAAGATTCAGTTTAATTAAATTAAGGTGAGAGAGACAGAGAGCTAGAGAGGAGAAGGGCAGACAGACAAGCTCAAGAGTTGCTGTGTGTTAGTTTAGAAGCTACAGGGCTCAATGCATGTGGCTTGTGGTCTTCTTTCCCAAGCTGATTAGTCCAGTAAATGTACTTGGTGCTAACGCAGTGCCAGCCAGTTTGGAAAGAAGAAAGGAGAGTGTATAGATTGGCAACTGGTGCTAATGCACAAGCGAGGTCAGAGTGCCCATCTGGTACATATTGAAGAAGTTTTATTTTAGTAAATTTTATTTTTGTTGGAAATCAAGCTGTGCACAGACAGTGATTATTTCAAACTGTGAGAGAGTTTTTGTGCCAAGAGACCTACAATAAGGCTCCTTCCCCCTCCTCTTTCTTTCCTCACTGATACAAATCTGAGAAATATCAAGTCACAAGATCTCCATACTGATCTGCTTCCTATGATAAGGACATGGAAGCAAGGTTTGTCCAACCACTAGGCAAACTAAGCAGTCACCTAGAGCAGCAATTTCAGGGGGGAGGGAAGGGGGGGGGGTGGAGGGTTCAGCAGAGAGCAGCTACGGTCAAAGCAAACCAGTGGGTCCTAACAGCCGCACAAACTCAAAGACTCCAGTGCTTACTTTTGCCCACAGGAAGAATGGGCAAATAATCCATTTATCCTTGTGACTAACTTTTGGAAATTTCCATCATTATGTATATACAGTAGTTTCAAAACAATGTTTAAAATGTAGAAGTATGATGTCCCACTATGGGGGTCATTCTGAACCACGAATAGCGGGAATGGATGTCGTGCCGGATCTAGTAACATAACAAGACTAATATGTAATTTGTTAGTTGCAATTTAAACCTCTTTGATTGTAGGATAAGGCAGTATATAAAACCTGTTGTGCAGGGAAGATAGTCAGGGGTGAGGAAGGGGCGGCCCAGGGGCAGAGAATGGGCAGGCAGTGGGCAGTCGCCGGCTCTGGACATACAGGGCCGATTCTAATGTCAGCTCTGTACGTCCAGGGCTGGCAGAATAGACAGGGAAGCTGTTCTACCTCCGAGGTGGAATAACTCACCTGGACTTTTTTTTAACGTTCAGGGCATGGAAGAGGCTGAGGAGGCCAGGGGACATTCCCCATAGCCCGACCCTGGCCTTCGGAGGCCGGATTGGGAGTCGGGCTGCAGGGAATGTACCATTTTGGTTGGGGGCTGGCATCGCAGTTTTTAAATGGAGTCGTGGCGCCATGGTAACATGATGCCATGGCACTGTGGCTCCATTTAAATGCCTTGACTGAGTTAGCCAGGTGCAGTCCTGCACATGCAGGACTGTTCGCGATTCTGATCCTGTGTGGCTAGACGTGTCCCACGGGATCAGAATCGCAATCCCCTCTGTGCGTCCAGTTCAGTCCGAATGCACAGAGGGAAATGTACATCCGGGACAGAATTGGACCCTATGTGTTTTTATAGGATTTTTTTGGAGAGGGTTGGTGTTGAGATGAATATGATCACATTTAATAGTTTAATTGCCAAACTCTTGGGGAGGGGGTGCACTAGGGGTCTAAAAGCTCATTCTGTGTGGACACAAGGCTGAAGGCTTACCTAAGGTATCTAATAATCTTGCACCGGCTCTGCATGCAGAAATGTCTCATGTATATTCATAGAAACACAGAAAACAGCAGATAAAGACCATATGGCCTTTCTTCCACTTTGCCCATCCATAAGAACTATTAAGTTCCACAATCCTTTCCTCTCCCTCAGAGTTCCTCTATTTGTCCCATGCTTTTTGAATTCATACAGCTCTTGTCTCCATTACCTTCACTGGGAGGCTGTTTCACGCATCCACCACCCTTTTCTTAAAGAAAGTTTACTTCTTAGTCTATCCCCTTCATTTTTATCTTATGACCTCTCATTCCAGAGCTTCCTTTCAACTAGAAGAGGGCCGCCTCCTTTGCATTTAATCCATGGAGAAATTTAAATGCCTCTTGTCATAACGCCTTTCTCCTGCTTTTCCACCAAAGTATACATATTGAGGTCTTTAAGCCTACCTCCATATGACTTATGAGAAAGACCATTGACCATTTTAATAGCTGCCCTCTAGACTAACTCCTTCCTGTTTATATTCTTCTGAAGGCACAATCTCCACAGTTGTACACAGTTTTCCAAATGAGGTCTCACTAGAGACTTGTACGAAGGCACTGTTGCCTCCTATTTCCTGCTGTCCATTTCTCTCTGTGTGCACTTAAGTGTCCTTCTGGCTTTTGCCATTGCCTTTTCTACCTGTTTGGCCACTTTAAGCTCCAAGTCGTGTACTAAAAATACCTCCCCCCTATTTCATAGTGCTCCCTTAGGTTTTGAAGCCAAAATGTATGACCTTGCATTTTTTAGCATTAAATCTTAACTGTCAAATGCTCAACCATTCTTCAAGCTTCACTAGATCCCTCCTCGTGTTATCCACATCTTCCAGGGTGTCTACCCTGTTGCAGATTTTGGTATCATCTGCAAACAGGCATACCTTTCCCAAAAAACCTTCTGCAACATCACTTACAAAAATGTAAAAAAGAAATTAGCAAGGACTGATCCCAGAGGCATGCCACTGGTAATGCCCCTATTTTTAGATGTATTTACTATTATTCCTGTTGCCTTCTTTCCCAGTCAGTCATTTTATGGTCTATCTCAAGGGCACTCAGTTTATTTATGAGTCGCCAATGTAGAATGATGTCAAAGGTCTTGCTAAAATCTAAGTATACCACATCTAATGCTTTCCTCTGATCCATTTCTCTGGTCATCCATTCAAAGAAATCAATCAGATTCCTCTAACAAGACCAGCCTCTAGTAAAACCATACTATCTTGGATCCTGTAATCCCTTGGATTCCAGAAACCTCACTATCCACTCTTTTAACAGCATTTCCATTAATTTACTCACCACAGAGACCAAACTAACTGGTCAATAGTTACCAACTTCTTCCTTACTTTGCATTTGTGGAGAGGAACCACATTTGCCCATTACCAGTCCTCCGGGATCATTCCTGATGTTAAAGAAGCTTTGAAAAAGCTGGTGGAGCCACCAGAACTTCCCTAATTCTTGCAGTTCACTTGGTTGAATCCCATCAAGTCCCATTGCTTTGTCCATTTTTAGTTTGCTCGCCCCTCACAAACACACTCTTCTGAAAATCGTTTGCATTCTACCTCTCTCTCATTCCTATTTGTGTTTATTTTCTGAAGTCCCATTGCCAGTCGTTCATTTGTGAACATAGAACAAAAATATTTGTTAAGCATTTCCAATTTATCCTCATCATCCTCTACATATTCATCCCCCAGTCTCAAAACACCACTCTTTCACGTCTTCCTGTCGCTAACATACCTAAAAAAAGTCTTGTCCCCATGTTTTACTGTATGGGCTATATTTTCTTCCATTAGCATTTTTGCTTTCCTACCTATTTTACTACTTCCCTTAGCTTCTCCAGATATTGCTGTTTGTCTTCTGCTTTCTGGAATGTCTTATAATTTTTGAAGACTAACCTCTTTTTCCTTACGTTTTCAGATACTTCTTTTGAAAACAATAGCGGCCTCCTTTACCTCATACTTTCATTTACTTTCCTAACAAAAAGGTTTGTTGCCCTTAAAATATCTCCTTTCAGTTTTGCCCTCGGTTGTTCTTCTTATCCCAGATGTTCCCATCCAGCTAAGGACTCAAGATATTCCCCCATCTTTGTAAAGGTTAGCTTTCCTAAAACGTTAGTTCCTAAAAGTTAATCTAGAGTACAGAAGACCTTTGCTTATGAATGAACCATCTCCATCCACATCCTAATTTTGAAGCTCACCATTCGGTGATCACTGTATGCCAGATGATCACCCACTACAACATCAGAAACACTCTTCTCATTTTTAAGCACCAAGTCCAATATTGCCCCTCCCACATAGGTTTCATTACCAGTTGCTGAAACAGGTCAACCTGTAGCAAATTCAGGATCTCCCTACTTCTAGATGACATCACAGCAGGGATATCCCAATCAACATCTGGCAAATTTTAATTTGCCATTAATAGTACTTACCCTTTCATAGCAATATTGTGAATGTCTTAATTAAATCTCTATTTCTTCTTCCTGTGAGGGAGGTCTGTATAACACACCAATGTAAATACATTTTCCATTTTTTCTTTCCATACTAACCCACAATCCCTCCTCCTTCCCTTGTAAGTCCTGCAGTTCTGTGGTTTTACTATTATTTTTACATATAGCGCAAAACCCCTCTGCTAACTGGGCCACGAGTTCAGAGAAAGAACATAAGAACATAAGATATGCCATACTGGGTCAGACCAAGGTCCATCAAGCCCAGTATCCTGTTTCCAGCAGTGGCCAATCTAGGTCGTACGTACCTAGCAGTTTCCCCAAAAGACACAGGTTCCGCAATGCTTGTACTGGGTCAAGCATTGATATCCTGGGTCCCTTCTTATAATGGTTTATGGACCTTTCCTCCAGGAACTTGTCCAAACCTTTTTTAAACCCAGCTACACTAACAGCCTTTACTACATCTTCCGGTAACAAATTCCAGAGTTTGATTACACGTTGAGTGAAAAAATATTTTCTTTTATTAGTCTTAAATAATATACCCTGTAGCTTCATTGCATGTCCCCTAGTCTTTCTATATTCTGATAACGTAAACAATCGATCTACGTTTACACGTTCCACTCCATTCATTAATTTATAGACTTCTATCATATCTCCCCTCAGCCGTCTCTTTTCCAGGTTAAAGAGCCCTAACCTTTTTAGCCTTTCTTCATAGGAGTATCCTTCCATCCCCTTTACCATTTTGGTGGCTCTTCTCTGAACCTTTTCTAATAACGCTATATCCTTTTTAAGATACGGCGACCAGAATTGCACACAATATTCAAGGTGCGGTCTCACCATGGAACGATATAGAGGCATTATAATATCTTTTGTTTTATTTTCCATTCCTTTCCTTATGATACCTAGCATTCTATTTGCTCTCTTGGCTGCTGCTGCACATTGGGCTGAGGGTTTTAACATGTTATCCACAATGACACCTAAATCTTTTTCCTGGGTGGTGGTTCCTAATGTGGAACCTTGCATTGTGTAACCATAGTTTGGTTTGTTCTTCCCTAGGTGCATAACTTTGCACTTGTCCACATTAAATTTCATCTGCCATTTTTATGCCCAGTCTTCCAAGATCCTCTTGCAATTTTCCACAATCCTCTTGGGTTTTAACAACTTGAAATAGTTTTGTGTCATCTGCAAATTTGATAACCTCACCCGTTATTCCACTTTCCAGGTCATTTTTGAATATGTCAAAAAGCAGCAGACCCAGCACAGATTCCTGGGGTACACCACTATTCACCTTTCTCCATTGGGAAAATTGGCCATTTAGCCCAACCCTCTGCTTTCTATCTTTTAACCAGTTCCTGATCCACAGTAGTACACTGCCTCCTATCCCATGACTCTTTAGTTTTGCCAAATGTCTCTGAGAGACCTTGTCAAAGGCTTTCTGAAAGTCCAGATATACTATATCAACCGACTCATCTTTGTCCACCTGTTTATTCACACTTTCAAAAAAACATAACGGATTAGTAAGACAAGATCTTCCTTGTCTAAAGCCATGTTGGCTGTCTCCCATTAGGCCATGACTATCTACATGCTGAGTAATTTTATTCTTTATGATGGTTTCTACCATTTTTCCCGGTACTGACGTGAGGCTCACCGGTCTGTAGTTTCCCAGATCACCCCTGGAACCCTTTTTAAAAATTAATGTTACATTGGCGATCATCCAATCTTCAGGTATTAGAGATGATTTTAATGATAGTTCACAGATTACTAATAGCAGGTCTGCAATCTCATATTTCAGTTCTTTCAATACCCTTGGATGTATATCATCCGGCCCAGGTGATTTGCTACTCTTCAGTTTATCTAATAGTTGTAATACATCTTCCTGATGTATCGATATTTCCTTCAATTCTTCTGCACCTTTAAATACCACTTCAGTCATGGGTAACATCCCTACATCTTCCTCAGTAAAGGCCGAAGCAAAGAATTCATTCAGTCTCTCCGCTATCACCTTGTCGCCTCTTAGTGCCCCTTTAACTTCTGTATCATCTAATGGACCAACTGACTTTCTCACAGGTTTTTTGCTACGAATGTACTTGAAAAAATCTTTATTTCGCGTTTTTGCTTCCGCAGCAAGCTTCTTCTCAAATTCTCCCTTTGCCTGCTTTATCAGTGCCTTGCATTTGACTTGCCAGTGCTTGTGCTGTTTCCAGGTTTCGTCGTTTGGCTCTTTTTTCCATTTCCTGGGAAAGATGCTTTTTTGGCAAGAACAGCCTCTCTGACCTCACCTTTAAACCATGCTGGCAGTTTTTTGGACTTCCTTCCACTTTTCTTAAAGTGTGGAATACAGCTGGTCTGGGCTTCCAAGATAGTATTTTTCAACAACACCCAAGCTTGATGTAAGTCTTTAACCTTTGCAACTGCTCCTTTTAGTTTTTTCTTAACTATTTTCCTCATTTTATCATAGTCTCCCTTTCGAAAGTTAAAAGGTAGTACTGTGGATTTCCTTACTATCCCTCCTCCACTAATTAAATCAAAGGCGATCATGCTATTTATTTATTTACAGTTCTTCTATACCGTGCTTTTTCGTATCAGTGCGGTTTACAATTAACAGAAATATTGCCTCAGACGAACAGCCCATAGGCTTACATTATAACAGGATGGATAACTTGGGATAGAACAGGGGAATTATGTACAGTTGCTATATTAACTATTTACAACATATAACCAAGCTGGCAAGGTCTGATTTGTGCTGGCAAGGTCTGATTTGTGTTCATGTAAGTCAAGTTATAGGAGTGTTGGGGTCCTCAAGGGTAAGATGTGGAGAGGAGGATGGTTGACTTAGATTAGAGTGGAAAAAGTGTAGGAGGAACAAATGTTGCTTAAGAGCTTTCCTGAATTGTGAAAGGTCCTTAATTGCTCTGATATGTGAGGGGAGGTTATTCCAGCATCTCGGTGCAAAAAAAGAAAAAGATCTATTCCTGGTAATTTGCTTCTATTTTGTCACTTCCAAAGGGATAGTAAGCGTGTTTGTAGCTACTGATCTCCTGAGTCTGTTATTAGGGGTGGGGGTAATGAGGGCTGATAAGGATGAGGGGGCTATGAGGTTAATTGCTTTAAAAGTTAAGAGCATTGCCTTATAGGTGAGTCTGCTCTCCACTGGTAGCCAATGCAATTCCATGAGTATGGGCATGATGTGATCCCTCTTCGACAGGCCGCAGAGAGTACGGGCTGCTACGTTCATCGCCATTTGCAGTGGGTAAAGGGTGCTCTTGGGGAGACCATGAAGGATAATATTAGCGTAATCAAAGTGTGGTGTTACAAGCAACTGGAATACTGTTCTAAAATCACCTGGCGCTAACAAAGGTCTGAGATGTCTTAATGTCATGATTTTATTGTAAAAAGCCTTGGTGGTGTTCTTTATGTGCTCCTTGAAACTGAGCTGTTGGTCGAGCGTGATTCCCAAGTAACGTATCATCACTATTGCCAAGTGGGCCCAACACCCTTATCTCTTGCACTACTTAAGTGATGCGATTTTTGCATAGACCCCTGCCCAGTTTACATATTCATATACCTACATTCTAATTTTATCAGGGGCACACAGATTTACAGTGATCACTTATGTTACATCATGAACTGTTCTATTCCCTAACAGTGTTTACATGTCTGTGAGCCTGATTTTACACATGGAAATTGCAAATAATGTTTTTGTCATTGTTATATTATGAATGCTCTCCCAATGGAAGTGGTGGGGGCAAATACATTGACAGAATTCAAAATGGCATGTGGCAGACACAACGGATCCCTATATAGCAACAAGATAAAATCAAAATAAACATAACTATCTCTTATATCTCAACAAATAAGGGTGACCTGCATGGAGCGGTGGGTACACCCCTAAACAAAGGCATGGGGAGGGATGACCTGTACAGAGTGGCAGGTACACCTACTGGGCAAACTAGATAGACTATGCTGGTCTTTATCTACCGTCATATACTATGTTACTAATCCTCTATTTCTTCCTACCCTGTCTTTCTTGAATAGATTATAACTTGGTATAATTGTGTCTCAGTCATTGTTTTCCATGTACCATGTCTTGGTGATTGCCACTATATCCAAGTCAGCCTCTTTCATTAGTTTCTAAATATGGAACTTTTTCACATACTATAGGCTTTAGTATACTCAGCTTTTCTATATTATTTTTTTAATGCTTTACTTACCTGAGGATTTTTACTAACTTACCTGAGGGCTTTTTTCACTCATCCCCAATGATCCTAATTTAAAGGCGTAGCGTCTCAGATCTTGACACTAAGAGGACAGCACACTTCCTGGGATGCCCCTGTACTCCTCAGAACTTAATAACCAACCACCACTACCCTTCGCATCCTAGTAACTGCTGATCCTACAGCTTCGGGATTTTTGAGCTCTGATACCTCCTGTTCCTGAGATGCTGTTGCCTCTTCCACTTCTAGGACTGCATGCCAGTTTCTTCAGCTCTAGGGAAGGTGGAATTGGGGTGTTAAGTCTGCAGGCCCTGGTGATCTGTGTCCAACTGTCATCTTTTCGTTTAGTGTCATTTTCCCTTCTGCAGGATGCCTCGAGGAGCATTTCATCAATGTATGTTTTGTTGTCTGTCTGGATGGATGTAAAAATGTCAACGGGGGCAACAGCTTTGGCAGCACAATGTTTCCCAGTCATAGTTCTGCTGTTGGAGCTTTGATACCTGCTGTAAAAGAAATAGAGAAAAAAGGTATCCTGTCAATAAGAAAAAAAAATAACCTTTATTATATGAAAGCTAATACCTTTGTTTAGATTCACTGTGTGTAGTCCTACTGGTTTGCTTCCTATTATTGGCTTCTTCAGTAATTTGCCTTATCTCTTCAGACTGCTAAATGTATTCTTTATCTGGAGTGTATAGTATATGAGGTGTGATCAAAAAGTATCAAGATATGTTGTGTAGCTATATAACAATACATTGTACCACAATGCCATTAAGCATGCAGTGACCTAGTTATGTGATCTGCAAGTGCAGAGTGTAGTGTGCTACAACACACCTGTACTCTTTTAAATCACATGATGCTTGGTATCGTGAAAAAGCAGTTCATCAGATTTACAATGAGTGAAAAAATTGAACAACAAATTTTCATTAAATTCTGCCAGAAGTTTGGAGATTCATGCAGAGACTTATGACATATTAGAGCAAGTGTATGGCAATGAATGCATGAGCTGTGCTCAAGTTTATGACTGGTACAAATGTTTTCAAGAGGGCCGCCAAAGTGTTGACAGTGACAAACATTCTGGAAGGTCATCCACGAGCAGGAATGAAGACAAAGTTGAAGCAGTACATGATGCAATATGCTCAAATTGTCGATTGACCATCAGGGAACTTGCTGAGGAGGACATGGACATTGCTTTCGGGTCAGTAAAGTCCATTCTTACTGTCGATTTGGGGATAATATGTGTGTCTGCAAACGTCGTGCTGAAACTGTTGTCCCCTGACCAAAAAGAAGATTGACTTTCTGCAGCCAGGGAGTTTTTGGAATGCATTGAAAATGACTGAGATTTCATCAAAACAATTATCACTGATGATGAATCATGAGTTTATGGTTATGACCTGGAAACTAAGGCTGAATCCTCACAATGGAAGACTCCAAGAAAGCCAATCAAGTAAGGAGCAATGTCAAGGTCATGCTCATTTTTCTTTGATTACCAGGGTATTGTTCATCATGAGTACACTCCAAAAGCCCAAACCTTAAATAAGGAGTACTACGTCTAAGTTCTGACTCGTTTGAGAGATGCAGTTCATCATAAGAGGCCAGAATTGCAAAGGAATGGAGAATGGTTGCTTCATCACGATAACGCCCCAGCTCACTCATCATATCTTGTCCAGCAGTTCTTGGCCAAACACCAAATCGAGCAAGTCGGTCAACCTCCATACTCACCTGACTCGTACCCTGTGACTTTTTCTTGTTTCTAAAACTGAAATTATCACTGAAAAGAAGGAGATTCAATGACTTGGAGACCATTAAGAAAAATTTGACACAGCAGCTTCACAGCATAATGAAAGAGGCATTTCAAAATTGTTTCTAGCAGTGGCAGGAACGCTGGAGGAAGTGTGTTTTATGGTAAGAGGACTACTTTGAAAGAAACTGAGTGCAATAGCTGTCAGTGTTATACTTCTTGTGTTACTGTACAAGTCTCAATAGTTTTTGATCGCACCTCATAGTGTGCCCTCTTTATTCTTTAGAGAAATCCAAAAAGATCTGGTGATCCCTGAGGACAAGTTTGAGTATTACTGCTATAGACTTAAAAACTTTCCAAAAACAGCACTTTAAACTCCATAAATCAGGTCCAGTAAGTATATCCAGCAATAACTGTATAGGTTTGCAAGTCTCTCGAAGAGCACAGCATCAGTGAATATTGTGCTGTATGGAAGACTTCTGGACTTGTGCAGGTTTTGCTGGATACACTTGCTGGATCTGATCATTGGCATTTAATGCTAAGTAAAAGTTGATTCTCCAGGACCAAGCAGGAAGTCAGTCCTCACATATGGGTGACGTCGGCGCCGACGGAGCCCTCGCGGAGCAATTTTCCCCAGGTTTCAAAGAAAGCCTTTGGGAATTGCAGCGCGCATGCGCGGTCCCCTTCCCGCCCAAGGGTGCCATCTTAGCCAGTCTTCTTTTTTCCGCGGAGCCCTTCAGACGTGCCCGTCTTGTCCCCGCTGAAAAAGTTGATTTTTTCGTGTTTAATCTCTTTTTTCTCTATCGGTTCGACGCCGGTCCTTTTCCTGCCCGGACTCGCGACGCCGTTGTGAGTCCTTCTGTTATTTTTCGGTTTTTCTGATTTTCTGTCAGTTTCGTTTTCGGTTTTTCACTGGCAGCCCGGTCCTTTGACCTTGCAGGGGCCCTTTTTCCCCCGATGGCTGCCAGTGGTTTCAAGCGGTGTGTTCAGTGTGACAGAAATATGTCACTCACTGACACACATGATAATTGCCTCCGCTGCCTTGGCCCGGATCACGAGGAACTGATCTGTGGGGCCTGCAGCAAAATGTCCTCCAAAGCGTTAAGGAGTCGGCGGCATCAGCGGGAACGAATCTTCGCTGACCCCGGCCGTACCCGGACCTCGTCGGAGGCCTCGGCGTCCAGAGGTTCCAGCTCTGACCATCGCCGGAGTTCCTCCGACAGGGGTTCTCCCTCCGGGGACCATCGTCGGAAGGTGAAACCCGTGAGGGCGGCGTCGGTGGACACTCCTGGTTCCGCGAGGGCCAGGTCGCATAGCCCCGATAGCCGTCCCGGGTCTTTGGAGAAGGAGCATCTGCCGAAGCGACCTCGTCTGGAGTCGGAGTTGCCTGCTCGGGTAAGTCCTGTAGTCCTCCTGGACTCACCTCAGAGGGGCCCGAGTCGGGGACTGCTGGGTCACCTGAGGTCGGACTCAGGTTGACGGCCTTGGAGAGCAGACTCTCTGCCTTCATGGACCAGCAGCGGGCACTGATCGCTAGCCTCGCTGGCGCCTCTGCCCCGACCGCCGGGACGTCGACGTCTAAGTCGACCCCGGAGACCGAGCCGATCCTCGAGTCCATGCGGGCTCGAGTCGATCCTCGGTCGAGGTCACCCTCGGCCTCCCGTTCGGGACCAAGGTCGTCGACGCCGACTCCCTCGGCGTCGGGGCGGCCGACGCCTCCGCCCGCCCGGACCGACCCCACCGATTCCTCCTCGGAGTCGGCCTGGGAGTCTGAAGAGGAAGAGTCACCTGATTCCTTTCGGACTCGGTGTGTCCCCTCGGACTCGCCTGAGTCCGAACCTCGGAAACAGTCCCCTCCGGAGGACGCCCGGTTCTCGGATTTCGTCAGGGATATGGCCAAGGCTTTGGCCTTCCCTGCGGATCCCGAGGAGGAGCCCCGAGCCGAAGAGCTCGATGCCCTTCAGTACGACTCTCCTGCCAGGGAGCACTTTACTGTACCGGTTCCTCCCATGCTGGAACGACTACTCTTCCGCATGTGGGAGAGTCCGGCATCGTCGCCGGTGTTAAGCAAGCGGGTCGATTCCATTTATCGAGTCCGCAAGAGCCCTGGCTTCCAAAAAGCACAGCTACCGCACCATTCCATGGTGGTGGAATCGGCCATGCATAGGCTTAAGAGCCAAAATATGCACTCCTCGGTGCCTCCTGGCAGGGAGGCCCGCAACCTGGATGGCCTAGGTAAGAAGTGTTTCCAGGGCTCTATGCTTGCTTGTCGGGTCCAGACCTACCAGCTCTACATGGGCATGTATCTCAGAGACCTGGCTAAAGAGATAGCCGGATTCTCCGCTGGGCTGTCCGAGGAACCTTTGTGGAGGTTCCTAGCCTTGACAACTGGTATTCGAGAATGCTCCAAATTTATGTCTCGAGCAGCCTATGATGGCTTTGAAGCATCGGCACGAGTGGCCGCAGCCGGCATCGGTGCCCGCCGACAGGCTTGGCTTCAGTCATCTGACCTTGAACCCTGGGTGCAGGACAAGTTGGTCGATGTCCCCTGCCGAGGTGAGAACCTCTTTGGCAAGCCCATGGCTGAAAAGGCTGCCCAAATCGAGACGGAGACTCTCACCAGAACTAGGCTTTCTAGGAAGACCTCCGCCCCTTCCCAGAAGAAGAAGGGCTCGGGAAAGAAGTCCTTTTACCCGAGAAAGGCGGCTGCCTATAAACACTACCCTCAATATCAGGCCCCCGCGGCTCCCCAACAGGGTCAGCAGGCCAAGGGACGGGGTAACGGGTCCCGTAGGCAGCAAGCCCCCAAGCCTGCACCACCGGCCCCTGCTCAGCAGGGTGGGGGTTTTTGACTTCATCAGCATAGCCTCTCCCCCTCAGCTGGTTCCTCCCAGCACAGGAGGCTGGCTGGTTCACTTTGCCCACAGGTGGTCCAACGTCACCTCAGATGCCTGGGTGCTTCAAGTGGTGAGAGAAGGCTATCTTCTCCACTTCCACCAGATCCCTCCCTCCTATTTCCCGGGAGAACCTCCACGACTCCCTCTGCACAGGGACTTACTCCTTCAGGAGTTAGCAAGTCTTCTTCAGGAACAGGCTGTGGAACCGGTGCCCCACCACCTGCGGGGTCAAGGCTTCTATTCCAGGTATTTCCTAATACCAAAAAGAACGGGAGGCCTCAGACCCATCCTGGACTTGCGCAACCTCAACAAGTTCCTCGTCAGGGAGAAGTTCAAGATGCTTACCCTTAGAATCCTTCTGCCCTACCTCCAGCAGGGAGATTGGCTATGCTCCTTGGATCTAAAGGATGCCTACACGCACATCCTCATCCACCCAAGCCACCGCCAATACCTAAGGTTTGTGGTGGCAGGAAATCATTACCAGTACAGAGTACTGCCCTTTGGCCTATCCTCCGCACCACGAGTCTTCACAAAATGTCTCGCGGTGGTGGCGGCTTATCTCCGGCTTCACGGCCTCTATGTCTTTCTGTACCTGGACGACTGGCTCATCAGAGCATCGTCCTCTCCAGAAGTCACGCAAGCCACACACCGCACCGTGACTCTTCTGCAATACTTGGGCTTTGTCATAAACTTCGCAAAGTCCACTTTGCTCCCCTCACAAGATCTCGAGTTCATCGGCGCAAGATTGCACACTCTTCAGGCACGAGCTTTCCTGCCTCTCGACAGGGCTCAATGGCTCATGGACCTAGCCGGCCATTTTCGCAGCCAGTCCCTGGTCTCCGCCAGGCGCTTCCTGAGACTACTCGGCCATATGGCTTCCACCGTCCACGTGACCCCCAATGCCCGCCTGAATATGCGGCCTGCTCAGTGGTGCCTTCGCAAGCAGTGGCATCAGGCCTCGGGTGGCCTAGCCGACTTAGTGCGCATCTCCGGCCCGCTGGCCTCTTCTCTACAGTGGTGGCTTCATCGGCCGAACCTGGTGCTCAGAATGCCTTTTCAGTCTCCTCCGCCGGCTCAAGTGCTGACAACCGATGCTTCTCTCCTAGGATGGGGAGCGCATTGCCAAGGGGCATGTACTCAAGGTCTCTGGACCACGTGGGAGTCTGCGCAACAGATCAACTTCCTGGAGCTCAGAGCAATCCGTCTGGCTCTCAAGGCTTTCTCCCACCTGACTTCTCACCAGTCCGTCCTTGTCCAGACGGACAATCAAGTTGCCATGTTCTACGTGAACAAACAGGGAGGCACGGGCTCTTTCCTTCTCTGTCGGGAAGCACAGAAGCTCTGTTCTTGGGCCGTCAGCCACGGCATTCTTCTCAAGGCAGTTTATCTCCCAGGCCAAGAGAATTGCCTGGCGGACAAACTCAGCAGAATCCTCCAGCCGCACGAGTGGCGCCTGGATCCCTTGGTAGTTCAGAAACTTTTTCTGAAGTGGGGCCTCCCCACGATGGATCTCTTTGCCAGTCCTCTCAACCGGCAACTTCCTCGCTTCTGCTCTCGGCAGCCGCATCCCCTCCGAGTAGCGGCGGATGCTTTTCTGCTCTCATGGTCGAAAAGCCTTCTGTATGCCTTTCCTCCCATACCGCTAGTCTCCCGAACTCTTTTCAAGGTTCTCCGAGACAAAGCTTCCATGATCCTGATAGCTCCTCGCTGGCCCAGACAGCCGTGGTTTCCACTCCTGCTGCAATTAGCGGTGGAGGATCCGTTCCCTCTGGGGTTTCAACCAGATCTCCTAACACAGGATCAGGGGTCCCTGCTACACCCCAACCTCAGATCTCTACATCTGATGGCCTGGCTGCTGAAAGGGTAGTCCTCGCTCCCCTTCTATTGCCGGCAGAGGTGGAAGAGGTCGTCCTAGCTTCCCGGCGACCTTCTACCCGCAAATGCTACGCCCTTAAATGGCGTCGCTTTTCCGCTTGGTGTGCCCAGCAGTCTCAGGATCCCTTCTCCTGCTCGGTGTCGGTGATCTTGCAGTACTTGCTCTACCTCTCTAATCTGGGACTTAAGTCCAACTCCGTCAAAGTTCACCTCAGTGCTCTCTCAGCACATCATGTGCCGGTGGACGGCAGACCTCTTTCCAGCGACCCTCTCGTGGCGCGGTTTCTCCGAGGTCTCCTTTTACTCAAACCACCTCTGCGCCCGCCAGCACCTGACTGGGATCTAAATGTGGTTTTACAGCGGATCACCTGTCCGCCTTTTGAACCTATGGCTACCTGTTCTCTACGTTTTCTATCTTGGAAAACCTTGTTCCTGATAGCCCTCACTTCCGCTAGACGCGTAAGTGAATTGCAGGCCCTCGTGTCTGATCCCCCTTACACTCGGTTCTACAAGAATAGGGTAGTCCTACGGACTCACCCAAAATTTCTTCCAAAAGTGGTCTCCCCTTTTCACATCAATCAGGAGGTGGTACTTCCGACCTTCTTTCCCAGGCCACACTCCAGCCGAGCTGAAATGGTCCTGCATACCCTGGACTGTAGAAGGGCATTGAACTTCTACCTTGACCGTACGCGGGAGCACCGTAAAGCTGCTCAGCTTTTTGTATCTTTTGACCCCAATAAATTGGGGCTCCCGGTCTCCAAGCGTACTCTGTCCATATGGGTTGCTGACTGTATCACTTGGGCTTATGGGGCAGCCGGACTCTCCTTAGAAAGTCGAGTCACGGCTCATTGTGTTCGGGCGAAGGCTACGTCAGTGGCTTACCTCCGCTCTGTTCCGTTGGCAGACATCTGCCGGGCCGCTACTTGGTCTTCGAGCCAGACTTTTGCGGTCCATTACTGCCTCGAGAGGGAGTCCCGCAGGGACAGTGCTTTCGGACAGGCAGTCCTCCGAAATCTCTTCGAGGTTTGAGCAACTCCTACCCTCCATCCCGGATGGGGGCTACCGGTGGGTAATAATTCAGCGAAGATTCCTTCCTTCTGTACTGCTGAGCTGGAGGGAGCTCATTTTTGTGCTTAGGGTCTCCGGTAGCCTTAAGCTTGGGAGTCCCATATGTGAGGACTGACTTCCTGCTTGGTCCTGGAGAAAGCGTAGTTACTCACCTGTAACAGGTGTTCTCCAGGAGCAGCAGGAATCAGTCCTCACAACCCTCCCTCCTCCCCTTGGAGTTGCGATTATCTGCTTTAGTTTTTTTGCAAATTTTTACGCTGTCTTTTAGCTATGTCATCTGACTGGCTAAGATGGCACCCTTGGGCGGGAAGGGGACCGCGCATGCGCGCTGCAATTCCCAAAGGCTTTCTTTGAAAGCTGGGGAAAATTGCTCCGCGAGGGCTCCGTCGGCGCCGACGTCACCCATATGTGAGGACTGATTCCTGCTGCTCCTGGAGAACACCTGTTACAGGTGAGTAACTACGCTATTTGGGACTTAGCCTTGTGTTAAAATGTGACAGACTAATGATTGCTTAATTTTGGAATTACTATGATAACATATGATATGGAAAAGCTCTTTAACAGCAACAAAGACAAAACCTGGAGCTGACTGTGGTATAAAGACCACCAACTACTAGTATGCATTCAAGCTAAAGTTAAAAAAAAGCAAGCCACTCATAAATGCAGCAAATTATGACCATGAGAATATACCACCGGAATTTAAAGACTTCCTGCAAAATCGGTTTGCTGCTTTAGATACAAATGACAGAGCTCCAGAAGAGTTATGGGATGACATCAAGAAGATTGTATTGGAAGAAAGTGAGAAATCTCCACAAAAAATGAAAAAGCAAAAATGGCCAAAATGGATGACCGAAGAAACTCTGAAAACTGCCCAGAAAAGCAGAGAAGCTAAAGCCAGAGGAGAAAGAGAGGCAATCACAGAACTCAACAGAGATTTCCAATGTGCAGCAAGACAAGACAAGGCAAGGAAAAGTACTACAATGACACATGCAAGGAAATAGAAGCAGAAGCTATTAGAGGAAGAACAAGATTAGCTTTCCTAAAGCTTACAAGAGTTAAAGCAAAACTTCCAGCCTCGAATTGGAATGTTACAAGATGCTCAAGGATCCATGTTGAATGATGCTGAGAAGATCAAGAAAAGGTGGAAAGAATATACAGAGTTATTATATGATAAAGATCAATTGGACCAACAGCCGTTTCAACCTGTACTTTATGATCAGGAACCATTGGTGATGAAAGAAGTCAAAGCAGCACTGAAAATTTTATCAAAGAACAAAGCACCAGGCTAAAACTTTAAACATAAAAATATAAACGATAAAACATATAGTTGTTCTAAATTATCTCATAAATCACATTGACCAAATGCGGCACAAAGTACCACCGAATGGTAAAATTTGACGAGTGTAGAGCCCATTCGAAATGTGGAATAAAAGGATGTCCCTCTTGCTCTTGGCCTTATACAATATAGTGTTAACTGGCAGAGAACTTGCCTTAACTTAAGGCATGATCACTTGCACCATCGCTAGAGTCGGTGTAAATGACTGCACCTACTTTTCACAAGCTACAAAACACACCACCTATTTGCAAAAATTATACAAAATACACAATGCAAATATAACACATATAAATCAATATTACTTTAATAACTACAAAATACATCAACATAAATAGTGTGGTCCACTGTTTGACAAATATACATAGTATCACTAATGTGTATGCATATAAATTACATTCTAATATTCACAAAATATTCAGCATATGTATCAATTTCTGGCAAAAACCTATTAATGAGTAATCTTTTACCAATACATAAAATTAGACAACTCCACATATACATGTGACACAATCTAAAACGTTGCTATCTAGAATAACAACGATTACACAGCATGTTAAATACAATGAGACAAACCATCTGTTGAAAATAGTAAATTTGTCAATGCAGGAATCCCTATTCCTAGGGTAAAAATATCCCTTTTTAATGAATGCTAGTCCTCCAAAGGATCCAATATACAACTTCTCTACATTCCATAGATCTTCATTCCCTTCATAACCAGGTGTTCCACATTAAGGTATCATGGCTTCCCAAAGTCACTCTTCTTGTGAGCAACTACGATCACCACAGCACCCCACACTGGAAAGATCAATCATGTTATCACCTGAACGGAACTCAAATCGCTATATCGCAGCCCGCATTGTTCCAATTGCCATAAACTTCCTTATGTTTAGCAGTGTCGCCGAAAATGGCTTCTTCAAGGATTCCTCTTTACTGAGCCCCGGAAACGCACTTCCCATACTAACTCTGATAACCCAAAACAAATGCCTACTTTTCACAAGTACACGTTGTGTGTGTGGAAGATGGAATTCTTCGGTATTTTGGCTCTCTGAGAGCTAGAGGAAGCTCTAAAAAATAGCTGAGATCCCTAAGGACTTATAAACACAGGAGGAGACCTATAGAATGAAAGGGCTTATCTAGTGTGAGCCACCTTTAAAGAATTGGGAATGAGACAGCCTAGCAAGAAGGGGTGGTCTTGGCAGGCTAAATAAGAAATAGGGGCAGAAAGACATGGATGCCCCGAGAGGAAGACAGCAAAATTCTCCAATGCCCTATTAGCCCTGCTGCAGGAAGCCCTATGATATGGTCTATAAAGATAAATGGTGAAGGGCTAGGACACTGCCAGCAATGCTTGGAAGGTGAGCTCTGTAAGCCCATGGAAAGAGCTGTGGAAAGCAGGAAATCTTTGCAGTCCAAAGGTCTTGAGGTAAGACCAGAATTATGTTGTGTGAGTGGAATGCAAGGTGTTTAAAAGTGGCTGTGAGAGAGCCCTTGGAAAAAGCTGGGAAGCTTTTTAGTTACAAGGCCTTAAGGGAAGATCAGACTTCTGTTTTACCCTGTGGGTAGAATTTCATAGAGGGGGGAGGAGGGGGTTGTTTAAAAGTGGCTGTGAGACTTTCGGTGACATCATCGGGCTGAATGGTGGCATGAAGAAGGAGCTCCGCTGCCAAAGCCTGCATCAACGGGGCGACATCCCCAAAAACGGCAGCTAACCGTGGCGAAATGAAGGGGCAGTAGCGGAGGAGCCATCTGGCAGAGAACTGGAGGCAGAGAGAGTCGCGGCACCCGCAAGTACCGTGGGCTGCAAGTGAAGCTCTATGGCCGTACAGGGGAGCACGTGGTGGAAGGAAGAGGCAGCCTGGGCACCACGGCGCGAGCGATCCCGGCAAGGACGCCAGTGAAGGAAAGTGGTGCAGGAGTGGAGAGTCACCAGAGAGGAGGCAGAAACAGCGAGACGGTGGAGAAAACAGCGCAGCTAGACGGAAGAAGCTATTACAGGCAAGACATGGAGGGGGAGTATAGCCCTTAAAGAAACATAACAAAACCCAACAAAATAAAGATACACAAAACAAAAACAGGCCAAATCAATTACAATGCAAAAAACTGATAAATTTATTCAAAGGATATAAAGGGAGAAAGTATACCCGCAGACTGCATAGCAGGAAAGCCAACAGGGAGAAGCAGGCTGCAGATCCGGGAGACCGAATATTCCAGAAGTCCTGAGTGCGCTGTCAGAGGTGCAAGGGGGGAAGATGGATAAGTCCAAATGAGGGCTCTCAGCAAAGAAAAAGTTGGCAGAATTCAGATCTTCCTATGCCCTCTCGAGAGGAGGGAAAGAAGGGGAGAAGGAGGGCAAAATGGTGGCAGAGCATGAAGCTGAGTCAGCGGAGGAGGGTCCCTGGGGTCCTAGTGTAGCCGACATGATTAAGATGCGGCTGAATGAGCTGAAAGAAGAACTTAAAGTGGAAATCAGTGGAGTAAAAAATGAACTAAAAGAGACATTGCAATCTTTAAGACAGGATATAGCGGACCTAGGATCCCGGGTAGAGGAAACAGAGAATCAGTTGGAACAACAAGGGGATGCATTGGAAGATCTTCAAAAAGGATGGGAGGAGTTAAAGCAAGCCCATGAAGAAATGAAAGAGAAGGCGAAGGATTTGGAAGATCGATCAAAGGAGAAGTAATATAAGGGTGAAATGCTTCCCAGAGGATTCCCAATATAAAAATTGTGAAGAAGTTATCACAAAAGTGTTTGGAGCATTGTTACAAGCTGCGGCGCTAGAAGAGAGTGGGGAGGGTGAGTCTCTGCTAATTGAGAGGGCGCATAGGGGGCTGTGGTCAATAAGAGACAATCAACCAAGGGACATTGTGGTGTGCCTGAGATCTTTTAAAATTAAAGAAACCCTCTTGAAGGTGGCACAGAAACTGGGACATTTTCAGTGGGAAGGACATGCGGTGGAACTGTTTCAGGATCCGTCTCTGGGCACACTGCTGCGTCGGAGAGAGATGAAGGAGGTGACGGCTTACCTGAGGATGGAGGAGGTGTGATATAAATGGCTGTACCCTTTTGGCCTACTAATAACAGTGAAAGGTATGTCGAGAAGGGTGAAGACCAGCAAGGAAGCTTGGGGTGTGCTCGGAGACATGGGACTAACTAATCTTCCAGGGGGCAACGAGAGCCAAGCAAAAACAAAGAACGCCATGACCTCTGGGACTAGGGCGGTCAGTCTGAAATGGCACAGAACACCAGCTAATGGACGGAGGTTAGCGAGACTGACCAAAGGCAGCCAAGAAGCAAAAGCGATGGCGAAGGATATTTGCTGAGGAAAGAGATCCCAGTACTCCAGGCACAAGAGGAATTAACAATTGAACAGAGATGTAGGACACTGAAAAGAGACTTGTAAGGGATTTGTTGGATGTGTATGGGAGGAGGATGGGAGGAGATGGAGAAGGAGGGAGGTGGAAGAGGGGGAGGAGGGCTCTGGTTATATAATGGTTTGTAAATACAGTGAATATAAATATTGGGAAGAGATGTTGGGGGTGGGGCAGTGGGAGTGTTATGGGGATGGTCAAGACTGTATAGAGCAGCAGGGTAAGGAAGGGGGTGAACTTAGCTGGGGGTCGGTGACCTCGGGAGGGGTAGGCCGGGACATTGGAGGTGGGGATAGGGAATGAGAGTGGGGGGAGGGGACTAGAAGGGCAAGGGTAGGCTAAGGTCTGATAGATAGTCACTATATATGGAAGGCGAGTCTCCATGGAGGGGACGGGGGAAGGGGAAGGGCGATGGGGGAGGGAGGGGGAAGGAGAAGGGGGAGACTGGGGTCAAGAGAGGGTGGGGGCAACAAATTTCAAAGGTGAGCTAAAAATAGTAACATTAAATGTAAAAGGGCTTAATTTGCCATTTAACGGCAGAAATTATATAAAGAAATAACACACCAAAAGGCATCGGTGATACTCATACAGGGTACACACTTCACTCGGGCGACAGAATACTTGGTCAAACCTAAGGGGTATGGGGTTTGTGTCCATGCATCAAACACAGTAGAGAAAAAGAAAGGAGGAGTTGCAATCTTAATAGTTTCAAAATTAAAGATGGCGTTACAGAAAGTAGTTAGAGATAAAGTGGGGAGATATGTACTATTGCGTTTAAAAATAGGGAATGAGTGGTATTGTATAATGAATGGATATGCGCCAACAGGGGTGCAAAGAGAATTTTGAACAAAGCTCAATGAAGAGGTGGGGAAACTAGGAGAAGGTATTCTCATCTGTGGGGGTGACTTTAATTTAACTTGGAATCCGGCCAGAGATGCCATGGGGAAAAGAGAGGGCAAGAGAGCAGATAGAAGTAAATACTGTCATTTTGTAACACAACATTGCTTGATAGATGCATGGAGATTTCAACACCCTTGGAAAAGACTATTCTCATACTTCTCCCCAGTACATGGTTCTTACTCCAGAATAGACGCCATTTGGATAACTAAGGAGGTGGTGGGTAGGATTAAAGGGGCGGAGATGGATTCAATAACATGGTCAGACCACGCTTTAGTGGAAGTTAGAATGACAATAGAGGGGGAGGGGAGGGGCGTACAATTCTGGAGATTAAACGAATCTCTACTAGAAGACGAGAGGGTAAGAGAAGATACAGAGCGGGAAATGAGAATATTATAGATGGAATGATAATGGGGAGGTGGCATGGGGTGGTGTTTGGGATGGATATAAGGCAGTAGTGAGGGGTATTTTAGTTAAATGGGGGCACGCAAAAGGAAGGAAAGGGAGGGAAGAGATAGGGAATTGAGAGAAAGATTAATGAAATTGGAAGAATTAGATGCGCAAGATAGAAAAGGAATATATAGAGGACAAGTGTTGGCAGTAAGAGCGCAAATAAATGCAAAGCAGGCAGATACTATATGGTATCACATGCAGCTATCGAGACAAGAATTTTTTGAGGGGGGCAATAAAACTGGGAGATATATGGCACAGAAACTAAAACAACAGAAGTTAAGATCACATATATTGAAAGTCAGAGACTCTGGAGGGAAATTAGTTTATAAAGATGGGGATATCAGGGAGGCCTTTAAGAGATTTTATCAATCGGTGTATGATGTAAGAACTCCCCCAAAACTGGAGAGGGTACAGAGTTACATAGACTCCATACAGCTTCCGAAATTAGAAGAGGAGGAACAAAAAGAATTAAATAGAGCTATAAAAGACAAGGAAGTCCTGAAAGCTATAAAACAGTTGAAAGTAGATAAGGCGCCTGGACTAGATGGGCTAACAGCGAGGTTTTATAGAAGGTTTGGAGAGATATTAACTACACCATTAGTGCGGTTGTTTAATCTACCAAGGGAGGGAGGATTGTTAGCAGATACTATGGGGTGGGCAGGAATAACAGTAATACATAAAGCAGGAAAGGACCTGCAAGAATGCTCATCATACAGACCAATTTCATTGTTACATTTAGACGCTAAAATATTGGCTATGCGTTTAAATAGGGTAATAGGGAAATTGATCCATCAAGATCAAGCGGGATTTATCCCAGGTAGGCAGGTAGCAGATAATATTATTTATTTATTTATTTATTTTATTTATATTTCTTCTATACCGCACTCTTTTTCATCAGCGCGGTTTACATTAAACAGGAATACTCATTGCAATCAACAGACTGTGGTGAGTTTACATATAACAGGATAATACAACTGGGATTTTAACTTAGAGAAACTTTGTACATATTTGTAACATGTAAAGAACCTATATACACCGGATAGAATATTAAACACAATATGGTCGATTGAACAAAGTAAGGAGGAGGCACTACTGTTATCTCTAGATGCGGAAAAGGCTTTTGACCAGGTGTCTTGCCTTTTCTATTTCAGGTAATGGAAAGAATGGGGTTGGGAGAAGAATTCATGGGTTGGGTACGAGCACTATACCGCAACCCGAAAGCTTGTGTTCTGGTCAATGGAGCTTATTCCAATTTTTTTGAACAGGGGAGGGGGACGAGGCAAGGGTGTCCTCTGTCACCTCTCTTATTTGCTCTTTCAATGGAGCCGTCCGCAGAGAGGGTGAGAGAACAGGCAGATCTGAAGGGCATAGTAGTAGGAAAGAAAGAATATAGAATATCTCTATTTGCGGATGATATAATTATGAGCGTGACTAGCCTGGGCTTTTCTATACCAATATTAATTTGGGAATTAGAAGAATATGGAAGACTGTCGGGATTCACCATAAACTGGGCAAAATCTGAAATATTGAATTTGTCACTAAAAAAGGAAGCGCAGGGAATATTACAAAAGAAATACCAATTTAGGTGGGCTTGGGGGCCCATTCGGTATTTAGGGATCAAAATACGTAATAGGTTGGAATCATTATATGATTTAAATTATCTAAAGCTATTTGGGCAAATTGAAAGTTTGCTGAATGGGTGGGAGCAAACTTATCCTGGTTTGGACGTATTGCTGTTATAAAGATGATGCTATTGCCTAGATTTTTGTTCCTGTTTCAAACGTTGCCGATACTGGTGCCGCATAGAAAGCTAAAGCATATGCAAAGAATCATTAATCGATTTATATGGCAAAATAGGAGTCCCAGGGTAGCTACCTCAATCATGCAGAGAGCAAAGGGGGGGGGGGGGACTTGGGGTTTCTAATTTTGGAAAATACTATGCGGCAGCACAACTGAAAACAATATATGAATGGCAGAATAGGAAATTATTAATACAAGACAAAGAATATACACAAGGGATGACATTAGAGGCATGTTTTGAGAGGGGGCAGGGGCCGGGGGTGAGTATATTGAGAAGATTGTAAGTTATTGTAAGTTAAAATTGTACATTTCTGTTATATTGTAAGTTCAGTGTAGATTGTCTTCACTGAACAGTTACTGTTACATGTAAACCGCGCTGATGCTGAATAGCGCGGTATATAAGAAAAATAAATAAATAAATAAGATGGGCAAAATTGGGGCTTACACATATTTCCCAAATAGTGGCTAAAAAGGGGGTTAGAGATTTTGAGGATATGGGTTATCAAAAAAGGATTACTATAGCTATATCCAGGTCAGGCACTCTGTGCGACAGCAGAAGGTATGGAAGGATTTATGGGAAAATAGGGGGTGGTTCGAGGCCCTATGCTCAGGACAGCTGGTCAAAAAGGAGCTTTGTCCAAGATATATAAAGGGTTAATGGAAGGAGGAGAGGGTAAACTAGAGTTCATGAAGAAATGGGAGGAAGACCTAGGGATGCAATGGAATGAAGAGGTGTGGGATAAGGTAATACAGGCAGTGGCAGGCATATCTATAGCTACTCAAATAAAAGAAAACGCCTATAAAGTGCTATATCGGTGGTACTGGACGCCGATATGTAAAAGGCGAGCAGGATTGGGACAATCCGATCTGTGCTGGAGGGGATGTCAAGAGAGAGGAGACATGCTACATATGTGGTGGAAGTGTGGGCAGATCCAAATATACTAGGAAAGGGTGTTGGATATAATTTATGAGATGACAGGACATAGATTGCAAAGAAAGGCAGAGGTTTGCTTATTGCATCAGCTAGAGGAGGATATCGCGGAGAGGGAAAAGAGGGTATTGCACCATTGTATAGTAGCAGCAAAGAGTGAGATAGCAAAATATTGGACAGGGTCATCCATACCACATAGTGAAGGCTTCGTCAGAAGAATGATAGAATTGTGTTTGATGCATCGACTGACGAAATTGAGGCAAGGGAAAGGGGAGAGGAGTGTGGAACAATGGAAGAGGGTATGGAGATGGCTGGAAACCTGAAAAGAGGGAGAAACCGTGAGGAGGGAGTAAAGGATCACAGCAAAGACTGCTATTAACATGAAGCACTGTTAATGAGATAAATGGTGAAAAATTGTATATATCTGTGATGAATACATAGTAGCATAGTAAATGATGGCAGATAAAGACCAGTATGGTCCATCTAGTCTGCCCAGTAAGATGGCAAGAGTAGGTGCACCTGCCGCTCCATGCAGGCCACCCCTCCCCATGTCTTTCTTTAGGGGTGAACCCACCGCTCTGTGTAGTTCTGCAGTCTCATGTTTCAGTTCTTTCAGCATGCTAGGATGTATGCCATCTGGTCCAGGTGATTTGCTGCTCTTTAGTTTATCAACTAGCCTTATTACATCATCCCCATTTATTAAGATTTGTTTCAATTCCTCTGATACATCACCTTTAAATATCAATTCTGGTGTGAGTAAGTTTCCTACATCTTCTTCAGTAAAGACTGAAGCAAAAAATGTATTCAGTCTCTCTGCTATGGCCTTTGCCTCTCTCTAGTACACCTTTTACCCCTCCACCATCTAATAGTCCAACTGACTTCCTTGCAGGTGTTTTGTTATGAATGTACTTAAAATAATTTTTATTAGGCGCTTTTGCTTCTGCGGTAAGCTTCTTTTCAAATTTTCTTTTGCGTGCCTTATCAATGTCTTGCATTTCACTTGCAGTACTTATGCTATTTCCTGTTTTCTTTATTTGTCTCTTTTTTCCATTTTCTGACAGATTCTCTCTTAGCTATAACAGCCTCTCTGACCTCACCTTTAAGCCATGCTGGATGTCATTCGGCTTTCCTCACCACCTTTTTTAAAGCAAGGAATACATCTGGCCTGGGCTCCCAAGATAGTATTTTTAAATAATGCCTAGGCCTGACAAGCTCTTAACCTTTGCAGTTGCTTCTTTTAGTTTTTTTCTTAACCATTTTCCTCATTTTATCATAGCCTCTCCTTTTTGAAAGTTAAATGTTAGTGCAGTGAATTTTCTTGCTGTCCTCCCTCCATTTATTAAATCAAATGTGATCATGTTATGATCATCATTGCCAAGTGGCCCCAAAACAGTTACTAGATCCTGCCATTCCACTGAGGACTAGGTCTAAAATAGCTTCCCCTCATGTCAGTTCCTGAACCAGCCGCTCCATGAAGTAGTCATTTATTTCATCTAGAACTATCTCGCTAGCATGTTCTGCTGTGACATTGACCTAGTCGATTCCAAGTAATTGAAATCTCCCATTATTACAGTGTTGTAAACTTCGCTAGCTTCTCTAATTTCTGTTAACATTTCATTACCTGTCTGTTAATTCTGTCCATTCGGATGGTAGTACACCCCAAATGCCATTCTCTTCCTCTTTTTACATGGAATTTCTATCCATAGAGATTCTACGGTATATTTTGTTTCCTGAAAAAACTTTATCCTGTTTGACTCGATGCCCTGTTCAATATATGGAGCCACCCCTCCACCAATGTGATCTATCCTATCATTGCAGTATAATTTAGCCTGGTATCACAGTGTCCCATTGGTTATCCTCCTTCCACCAGGTCTCAGATGCCAATTATATCTAACCTTTCATTCATTGCTATATATCGGTGATTCCCAACTCCATTCTGGAGAGCCACAATCCAGCCCGGCCCCCAGGATGCTCTCAATGAACACTCATGAGATACACCTGTATACAATGGGAGACAGTGGATGCAAATATATCTCATGAATACTCATTGAGAACATCCCGAAATACGATAGTTATGATGTGACATTGAAGTAAAAAAATAAATGAAGGGGGAAATAGAGATGGGAGGGAAAGGAGGGCGGAAGAATAGGCAGTACTGAAAGTTGTAATAGCAAGTGGGGAATATAATAAGTGGGCTTGTAAGATTGTTGCAAAAAATGCATAAGAGGTGGCAGAAGATGTTTGTTATATTTGTTATATTTATGGAAATTATTAATAAAAAGTTAAATGGAAAAAAAAAGTGGCTGTGAAAGACTTGGGAAGAACTGGAAAGCTCAGCAGTCCAGAGGTCTTAAGCAGATTATGTTTAGGCTCTGAGTGGAATGGAGGTGGGGCGGGGGGGGGGGGGGTAAGAGTGGTTGTTAGAGCTTGGAAAATCCTAGGAAGCTTTGTAGTCACAAGGTCTTAAGGGAGGACCAGATAAAACAGAAGTCTGTCTTCTCCATCTGTTTCCAAGGGCTCTCTTACAGATAAACAAATAAAAGATAATAAGACATTTAAAAATATATCTATTGATACTTTTTGATTTTTGTTTTAATCAATATGTTTTTAAATGTCTTATCTTTGTTTATCTATTTTGCCATGCTTTGCTATGCAATTATATACTGCATGTTTTTGATGTTTTTTGATTATTTATTTATTTATTTATTTACTACACATTTATATACCGCTACTTCCAGCGATCAGCAGCGGTTTGATTCATCTTTGGGGGATTGTCAATCAAGACTTGGGGGGGGGTGGTAAATACATAGATCTGAGGTCACAGCACACATGGTTAGCGTCTTCGGGGATGAATCATACATTTTTACATTTATATATACATATTTACATATTTAAACATATAGCAGATTTAAAATTCTCTCGCAGTTGATGGTCATAGTTGATTGTAATGATATCGGAATAGGTGAGTTTTTAGCTCTTTCCTGAATTTGGTGATGTCCTTTGTTATGCGCAGCTCACACGGGAGTTGATTCCAGATAGTTGGCGCAGAGAATGAGAAAGCTCTACGACTCGTACTAGTTTTCACTGTTCTGATGTTGGTGGGGACTTGCAGGGTTCCCGAGTTGATGGTTCTTCTGTCCCTATTTGTAGGTTGCATGCTGATAAGTGAGGATAGGAACGATGGGGATACGTTGTTTATTAGTTTGAAGGTGGTCACTAATATCTTGTATTGTATCCTAGCTGCAATTGGAAGCCAGTGTAGCTCTATTAAAATGGGGGTAATGTGTTCAGCAATGCTTGTTCCCATTATGATCCTGGCTGTTACGTTTTGGGCCATCTGAAGGATATTTAGTGATTTTTTAGGCAGACCTTGTAAGATGGTATTACAGTAGTCTAGGTGCGGTATAATGATAGTTTGTATATTTTGGTTACGTATATATTTTTAAACTATGTTTGATTTTTAGTCATGTATGATTTGTAGATTTATTTTCTATATTGTATGTATTTCATGTGCATGTTTTGATTTCTATGTTTGTCATTTTATATTTTTATTGCTGGCTATTTTTAAACCCCTAACGCAGGCATGTTTGTTGAGACTTGGCCAAGTCAGGTTTCAAATAAAATTTCTTGAGAGAAGATTCATTTTGTGTAGCTGTGGTCCCTCTCCACTCTTCCTTTGTATTGTGAGACAAAGGAGCACGCCAATCCTATGAGGCTTTTTGCAGTCTTTTAGTCTGGAGCTCAAGGATGTTTAGTATCAGGGTTCTTTTAGTGGGGACTGGCAGATGCTAGGAGGCCCTTAGCAACTGACATTCTCACAACTTTTCCTTCTCAAATAAGAGTCCAGGCCAGAAATTGTGTTCTGTACTAAAGGTTTACTTATACTTTTGGGTCAGTGAGTGGAATAACAGTAACAATTGGCAGTAACAGCAAACTATGTTACAAGAATTTAACTCCTCCTCCTCAGTCAAAAATGGTTACGGGCAGTTTATTCATTTCTCTTCTCAGTTTGGAAGGTTACCACCTTTCCTTCAATTACTCTATCTTGAACAGAAAAGTACTTCTTTCCTTACCACTCCTGCACCCTGGTTACATAATCTGGTTTCTTTACCACATATGCACCTTTAGTATTTAATCTGATTTTCCTGAGTAGGAATTCCTCTCTCCTCTTTCTAGTACTTTATCCAAGTGCACATGAATCTATATGTGAGGCAAACACAGTTCCCCGATGCTGTGCTGGATGTCACAATTGGATTTGGTACCACTGGTGTAAGATGATTGCTTCTCTTCCTGAGAGTTGATGGCTTCTGTAGATGCAGGTCCCTGATGAATTGGAAGATTGCTGGTACAATCCTTGGAACCATTTTCACAGGTTGATCTGCTCTCCTTTTGAGACAGTAGGATGCTGTCAAGGTTTGCACAGACAACCTTCTGCTCTCTTCTCCTATGCAACTGCACAAAACCTGTGGCACCCTCTGGATAATATGATGTGGCTTAGTACAAAAGACTCCTCTTCTCCCTTCTGGTGCTATGGCTGTGTGCCAAAAACACTTTCCCCTTAAGGGTGTATATCTCCATGGTACAATGGCTGGCTCGCTGGCTGCCATAGGCAGAGTTCTGTCTTTGGGAGTGGATTATATATGAAATAGGATTTTCCCTCCCAGATTAATCTCCTTCCAGCATGAACCTCCCCTGTTCTGGAAAATATCAGACTTTTCTCTCTAATCTTCCATACAATACTTATAGAGACACTAGACGTGCTGCTGCTCTTAAAGCAATATCCAAGCAGTCTCTACACATCCAAGAATCCTTCTGGCTTTTGCTGTTGCCTTTTCTACCTGTTGGACCACCTTAAGATCATCAAATATTGTCACCCCCAGGTCCTGCTCTTCTTTCATGCACAGAAGTTCTTAATTCCCTATATTGTACCACTCCTTTGGGTTTTTGCAGCCAAATGTATGACCCTGCATTTTTTAGCATCCATATTCTAGATCATTCCTCGAGCTTCACTAGGTCCCTCCTCGTATTAGTCACATTGTCCAGGGTATCTACCTTGTTGCAGATTTTGGTATCGTCCACAAAGTGTCAAAGCTTACCTGATAGCCCTTCCGCAATATTACTTACAAAAATGTTGAAAAGAACCAGACCAAGAACCAATCTATGTAGCACACCACTGGTAATCACCCTTACCTCAGAGTAAGCTACATTTACAGCTACCCCAGTTAGTCACTTTAGGGCAATTGATTTATTTATATGTCACCCAGGCAGCACTAGGTCAAAGGCCTTGCTGAAATCTAGAATTCTCCCCCACTCTAATGCTCTGGTGACCCAAAGAATTTGATCAGATTTGTCTGACGACCTATCACAAATAAAACCATGCTTCCCAGATCTGTAATCCACTGGACTCCAGAAATTGTACTATCCTGCTTAGCAGTGCCACACTCCATAGTACTCTTCCTGACTGTGAGGACTGTGTAAGAGGGCATGTTCCATAATATTCTCTCCTAACTCTGACAGCTGCACCAGGGTATTCTTTCTAGCTCTGCTGGTGTAGAAAAGAGATGACACACAGGATATAATAGAAGTTTATAAAATCACAAGTTTAGAGTGAAACGGTTATTTAACCTTTCAAACAACACTAAAACAAGAGGACACATCAATTCAAAAAAAATTGTAGAAAATGTTTTTTTTTCATGCAGTGAATAATTAAGCTGTAGAATCTGTTGCCAGAGTACGTGGTCAAAGCAACTAACAGCAATATTAAAAAGAGCTTTGGAAATGTTCCTGGACAAAAAGTCCATTTAAAAAAATCAGTTAGACTTGGGAAAACCATTGCTTAACACTGGAAATTAGCTATGAGAAATGTCATCTTCTTTTTGGGATCTGCTGCGTGACCTGGATTGGGCCACAACCGGGGTCGGAACACTGGGCTTGATGGGCATTGGTCTGACTAGGCATGGTTTTTCTTATATAAATGTAACAAATAAATAAATATTTATTTAACTAGGCTTATATACTGCTTTTCTACCAAAGCGTTGTACATTCAGGTACAGTATACTGTATATATTTTTCCCCTGTCCTCACAATCTGTTTTTGTACCTGAGGCCACAAGGCGCACCTACGGGACTAGAAACCCCAGTCCTTCTGGCCTAAGGTTGCTGTCCTCTAGCAGGATTTGAACTCCTGGTCCTCTGGCCTGAGGTAACTTGCCCCAACCACTAGGCCACTCCTCCTTGTAGTCTATTATTGTATACCACTTAGAGCTGTTTATGGAGGGCAGGATATCAAGTTTTAATAAATTAATTTTTATTTTATTTTTATTTGTTATTTAAGGATTTGATATACTGCAATTCATAAAATCACATCATAGAGGTTTAAATACAGGGGTATGTTTACTAAAGGATGCGTTGATAACTTGCATTTGAGCAACAGAACTATAGTGCCACTGGATATATGTAGGTGCTTCCACTACACGCCCTGATGCTACGCAGTTAGCCTCGGGATGTTCCAGAGCAGAGACGGCACCTGTTTTTAACCGGGCAGCAGTGATATTGAGCCGTTGCTCGGTTAGTGACCCACAAGTAAAGTTAGTAATGGCAAAGGCTGGCCTAACTTTGCCTGTGGGAGCTAACAGGGCAGTGGCTTATTTATTTATTTATTAACGTTTTTTATATACCGCACTATTCAATATCAGCGCGGTTTACATGGAACAAGAAACTTCAGACAAGTTACTTTTATCTGGTCATTACATATAACAGGGAAATCAACCTGGATAACAGGAGCAACTATGTACAAAACAACAACAAGAACAACTATTTACATACAAGGGTCATCTTGTCTGAACAGTGTACTGATAATCCGGTAAAGTAGTGTAATGTGCTGTTGAGTCAGGAAAAATTACGTGGTCGGAAGGTAATTATTGATATATGGGTGTAACTGTATTCGTTTATTCTCTGGGAAGTATTTGAGGAAAAGGTGATGTTTCAGGGCCTTCTTGAACTGGCTGAGATCGGAGATGGCCCTAATGTGTGTTGGAAGGGTGTTCCAAAGTTTTGGAGCACATAAACTGAAGGCTCGGCTTGCTGTTGTCGAGTTGTATCTTAGGATTTCCTTTGGTACTATTAGCATATTTAGTTCCGCGGTTCTTCTTAGTCTGTTGAGTGCGACTGGTTGGATCATCTCCAATAATGAGGTGGGGGCGAGACCTTTGTATGCTTTAAATGCCAGGAGCAGAGTTTTGAAAGTGATTCTCGCTTGAATAGGAAGCCAATGTAGTTGTTTTAGAAGGGGTGTTACATGTTCTCCTTTGGGTAGCCCAAAAAGCACCCTTGCTGCACTGTTCAAGGCGAGTTGAAGAGGATTTAAGGTAGATTGAGGAAGCCCTTGTAGTATGGAGTTTGAGAAGTCAAAATGGGGAATGATTAGAGCCTGGTAAACAGTACGGAAATCAGCCGGATCAATCAGTTGACGAAGATGTCTGAGGGAGCGGATTTTGAAGTAAACTGCTCTTACTGTGTTGGAAATGTGAGTCTTCAAGTCCAGATTTTGATCAAGAGTCACTCCTAGGTATCGGATATGGGGTTTTACTTGAAGCTTGGCATCTTGAACATCCAGGAATGTGGGTGGTATGAAGTTAGAGTTCCTTGAGATAAAGAGAACTTCCGTTTTTTTATGTTGGATTCTGAGATTTTGAGTGAGTAGCCAATTTGATATGGCATTAAAACAGTTGGTTAAGGGGGTGAGGTCCATCTTATCTATGCAGAATGGCATGTATAATAATACGTCATCAGCATATATCATACAGTTGACATTAAAAGATCTAATGATGATACATATAGGTTGCATATATATGTTAAATAGTAATGATGATAGAGAGGATCCTTGCGGGACTCCTTGTCCTTGATGAAACGGATCTGATATTTCCCCATTTGATCGCACATGTTGCCATCTGTCTGACAGGTATGAGTTACACCATTCGAGTGCGTTTCCACAGAGGCCCTTCTCTTTTAGGCGGATAATAAGAAGCTCGTGACAGACCGAGTCAAAAGCAGCCGCAATATCCAAGAAGATGAGTACAAAACCCTGTCGGATGTTGTCAATACCAGAGTTTAGGCTATTGAGGAGGGTGGTAAGGAGCGTCTCGACCCCATGAGATTCTCTGAATCCATGTTGACAAGTGTCCAACGGCGCTTCAGCATCAATGTGGTCCTGCAATTGCCCATAGACTACTTTTTCAATTGATGTTTGGCTTGATGTTACCGCTGCCCGTCCATAATCTGGACAGGCCAGACAGGCCCCAATTCCATCCCGCTGCACGTGTGGCTCCCGCCCCATCCAACCCTCCCAGTGCTCCTGCATGGAGCCTTGGTGCCGTGGTGTCCCGTTGCCATGGCACCGGGATGCCATGCAGGAGCCCCGATTCCCTGCACCGGATTAAATGTCCTGTTCCCCATTGCCCAACTCCCGATAGGGTCTGCCAAGGCCGGGGTCAGGCTGCAGGGAACCCTGCTGCCACTCACCTGGATTTGGAGGGGGGGTCCTCTGCTGCCAATTGCCTCCCTCAGGGTGACTTATTCCACCTCCGAGGTGGAATAAGTTACCCAACCATCCTTGCTGCCCCAGACGTACAGGGCTGCAACTGGAATTGGCCCTGTACGTCCAAGGTCATGGCCCTGCCTTCACACCGCCCACTCTCCACCTCCAACCATCCCCCTCCCAACCCTGTCCAGAGCTCCCCGCACATTTCCACTGTACGTGCAGGAAGTTTTGGAAATGGAATCTGTCCCCAGAGAATAGCGAGGGATATACATCCAAACTGGACATACATCCCCACTGTTTGCACGTCGGAATGATCCCCATAGCTTCCAGGCTCTGTGGTGACCTGGATATTCAATGTCAGTGGCCGGATATGGCCCAAGCACTGAATATCCAGGGTTAGTTTTTAGCAGCGACAGTTAGGTGCTTTACAAGTGCTGGCTGCCACGCTGAATATCGGTCCCCATGTTTTTAAATATTAAGCTTTGCTGTGTCTCTGTGTGTGCCCGTTCTTCCTGCAGGTAAAAGAATGTTCTGAGTGCTTTTTGAGTTTGTGTGGCTAGAAAGATCTATTATTTTTCTTTGACTGCCACCCCTCAGGAGCCGCTGCCCTAAGCAATCGCCAAGTCAGCTAATGGTTGGACTGGCCCTGTCTATATATTTATTTATTTAACAAGTTTTTTATACTGCCTTTTCCTTCAATCAAAGAGGTTACAAGAGATACAAAGGTTAAAAAGTAAGGGAAACATACACTGTATAGACAAAACATCAAAGTAGTAAGGTAGGATAAATAACATGGGTTAACTAATATAGAGAATCATTTTATATAACAGCTACAAAAGATATAATCTAGTTAATTGTTTGATCCATAGTGTTCAAAGAAGAGTACAGTCTTTAATTGTTTACGAAAGTCCTTTAAATTGTCAATTGATCGTAAGTCAGGAGGGAGAGAGTTCCATATTAAAGGGGCAGCTAATGAAATTGCTCTTTGTGTAGTACAATTACATGATTTTGCATATATGAGCCAAACAAAAAGGAACCAGAAAAACTACAGACAAAATACATTTAAATGTTTCTTTAGAAGATGATAGCTGGGAACATGAATACTTTCACAGGAGCTACTGGGTCACCAGGAGTCAGCTGTCTCGAAGGCACACATTGCATTTGCAAAAGGATCTTGCAGAATTTACCCACAGAACAACTACTAGGAAATAGAGACCCTTAGGGCCCCCTTTGCTAAAGCCCACTAAGGAATTGCCATTAACACACCAAATCTCATGCACATTAATGGCAAAAGCCACATGTTAACTGTTGGGAGTGTGTTCCATATGTCCCCGGCAGCTAACACATGAAAGGTTCTCCTAACGTGTGCTCCATTACGTTGGGCTCACTTAACTGTGGTAGGCTATGGCCTGTAAACTAGGCCTGGACCCCAACCCCCACCTGAGACTAGTGCTGAGAAGAACCAGAGTCTGAGAAACGAAACTGCTTTAGACTGCTTTAAACTGCTTTTGAAAAGTTTGTATGATTCCTTTATTAATTCCTCTATGCTGATGATAGATATGTTCCTGCATTCTCTAAGCTAGAAATGGCCTTGAAGTAGAAATATATCAATGTCTAAGACTGTGCCTTTGTTAGAATAGCCTGAGAAGGGGGAACAGGGAGCTAGGCCCAGAGGTCCCCGATTGGACAGGTGCAAGGAGCGTTGGGACCAATAGAAGTTTGCCTGTATCAAACTGTAAAAATTGTATATAAGGAATTTGCTCCTGTACTCCATTGCTCAGTCCTTTTTGGATGCTTTCCTGTCTGAGCCTGTGCACAATAAATTGGCTTGGAACCTGCAATTGACTCCTGGTTTTATTCATTGCGTGCAATTCGCTGCTACATATTCCTGGTGCATTGGCCGGGAATGTACGCGTAGTGGATGGTATTCGAGTGGATATACTACGTATTACCGCCTCAAGGTTTGGCCCGGTTGGGACCGTGTCTGTCCGACCGCAGGGGAAACCTCAGGTGCCACTGGTCTTCTTGTATCGGAGAGGGTTCCGCCTTGCCTCGGTGGATTACTGGGTCCGGCCAGCCAACACCTCCGAACCCGAGGGGAGTCCAGGATTCAACCCAAGAACTGGTCTTGTATCGGGTACCGGATCTGGTGAGTAGAAATTTCTTTGTTCTTCAGTTAGTTAGTTTTGGATATGTCTTGCATGAGTATGCGCAAGACTGAATTGGTATGGGAATAAGGTACCGAGAGCCTGATCACTTCTCAGGGCACGTCCGAGTAAAACTTGCATGAGTATGCGCGAGGCCCAAACTACTGCCCTTGGTTAATCAGCAGTCCGAATACGTCTTGCATGAGTATGCGCGAGACCGGCTGCTGTTGGTTAGTAAGATAGGCCTGGGAATTTGGGAAAACGTTGCTAGCATGTTTGGTTGTGTGTGTGAATGAGAGGTCTTGAAACACAGACCAAGTGAGAGCGGACTCCTGAGTAGCGCAGTTCCTGGCCAGGCGACCGCGCCCAGGTCGTGAAAAGGAGAAACCGTTCGGTGTTTGTCTACCTATTTGTTTCCAGGGCTGTACGGACCCCTTACCTGCAGCCCGACCACCCGCCCCTACTGTCTGTTGTTCTGTACTTCATTATGGGAGGGTTGGAGTCCACGCAAATTCCACTGAACTGTATGATCAAGAATTTCAAGAAGGGATTTGATGGAGACTATGGAGTAAAGATGTCTCCGTCCCGATTAGGAATACTCTGTGACAGGGAGTGGCCGGCGCTGGTCGCCGCATGGCCCCCTGGTGGTACTTTTGATGTTAGAATTATATCCCTAGTGTATCAGATTGTGCGTAAGAAACACCCTGACCAGTTCCCCTATATAGATTCCTGGTTAAATATTTGTGAAAAAGAGCCCTCCTGGATGAAGCGCTGCCACGAGGAACAGTGTAGGATAATGGTAGCGACCACAAGGGGGGCCCAGAAGTCTGGAGAAGAGAAGCTGCCCATATATTATGCCCCGGAATCTCCAGATGTTCTGACCCATTCGTCTCAGTTCCTCTATAGGCCAGTCCTCTCAGCTCCGTTACCACCCCGGGTAGAGCCTGGCGCAGGAGGACCCCCTCCTGCCGACTTGCCCCTAGTCCACCAACCACCTCCGCAACAGGAGGAGGCGTACCCCCTCCTGCCCGCAAGCCCCAGCTCCGCTCTGAGTCCCCCAGAAGGGCCACAGTCTACCGATGACACTACAAGCAGGGATTCATTTGCTAGTTCGGGGTCACCTACTGCCAAAGATCAAAGCAGGGGAGCTGAATTCCGGCAGGCCAGACTGCATTACGCCCTCAGAAGTACGACAGCAAGCCAGAGGGATGCCATTACGCCAGGTCCCAGGGCTGCCTATCCTTAATGAACGGGACCAGGTTGTGGTGGGGCCAACCAGTCTCATTTATGTGCCCTTCTCCACCACAGATTTATTGAACTGGAAAACGCATTATGTATCCTATACTGAAAAGCCCCAAGAATTAACTGAACTAATGTCAAGTATTATGCAGACCCATCAGCCTACCTGGTCTGATTGCCGCCAGCTCCAGTCTACCCTCTTCACTACTGAAGAACGAGCACGGATTGTGCAAGCAGCCACCCGATGGTTAGAAGAAAATCCCATGGGAGAGAGAGGCCTAGATCCCCGGCAAGCGGCCGCTGCAGATTTCCCAAATGATGATCCCCAGTGGGATCCAAACAGTGCAACTGGGGCGACGGCCCTCACTCGGTTCTGCCAGGCCCTACTACAAGGCCTGAAGAGAGGAGGCCAGAAGGCCATGAATATTGGAAAGGTAGCGGAAGTCATCCAGCATCCCGATGAGAGCCCAGCAGCCTTTTATGAGCGCTTATCTGAAGCTTACAGATTTTATACCCCATATGATCCAGCGGCCCAGGAAAATTTGCGCATGGTGAATTCAGGGAGACATAAAATGGAAACTGCAGAAGTTGGAAGGATTTGCGGGCATGAATGCAGCCCAGCTAATGGAAGTTGCTCAGAAGGTGTTTGTGAATCGTGATCAAGAACGTCAGAAGGAAAGTGAACGTAAAATGAAGAAGAAAGCTGATTTTCTTGCTGCAGCTCTAGTTGAACGACGCAGAGGAGGTTTCTCTAACCAAAGGACTCGAGGACATGGAAGGGGCCGAGGAGAAGGTCAGTCCCCATTAGGCATAAATCAGTGTGCCTACTGTACAGAAGAAGGACATTGGAGGAATGAATGCCCGAACTTTGGTTCTGCCTCCTGGAGGGGAGGAGGGAGCATACGGAGAGCAGGGGGAAGATTCCAGCATCGGGGAGGAATGAACCACACACAGTTCCAACAGGGAGAAGCAGCTGTAGAGGGAGTGGCAGCCAAAGAGGGCTACAACATGGATGAAGACTAGGCCAGACTGGGCTCCAAGTTTCCTCTGGGTCCCCAGGAGCCTATGGTCAGTTTGAAGATTGGGGGACCAATATATGGACTTTATGGTGGATACGGGGGCTGAACATTCAGTAGTAGTAAAACCAATGGCCCCTCTCTCTTCTCGATCCATCACCATTGTTGGAGCAACTGGAGCTAGGGCCACAAAGCCTTTCTTGCAGAACCGCACTTGCGAACTAGGGAGACGGAAGATAACGCACCAGTTCCTGTACATGCCCGAATGCCCAATTCCCTTTCTGGGCCGAGATATGCTTGCTAAGCTCCAGGCGCAGATATCCTTTGTTGAAGGAGGAAAAATGTAAATGACTGTGAACTCAAAATCTGCAGGCCTGATGGTGCTGACTGTGCCCCGGGAAGAAGAATGGCGGTTCTATAGTGCATCTCCGACCAAGGCAGCCAGTCCCCATATGCCCATCAGAATCTCAGCTCCGCCCAAGGTGTGGGCGGAGGATAATCCTCCAGGCCTAGCAAAGAATATAGCCCCTGTGCTTGTCACCCTCAAACCAGGAGTGGAACCAGTGCACGTGAGACAATATCCACTCCCGCGGCCGGCGATTGAAGGGATTCACTGTCATTTAATGAAATTACTGAAGTACGGACTTCTCAGAGAGTGCCAATCGCCCTGGAATACCCCCCTCCTCCCAGTCAAGAAGCCTGGGACAGGTGACTACCGCCCAGTGCAGGACCTGAGATGAGTAAATAATGCAGTTGAAACCATACATCCAGTAGTACTGAACCCTTATACTCTCCTGGGACTGATCCCCGCTGAGGCTACTCACTTCACCGTCTTGGATTTGAAGGATGCCTTTTTCTGCATACGTTTAGCACCAACCAGTCAACTCCTGTTTGCGTTTGAATGGGAAGACCCTACCACAGGAAGGCGAGGCCAACTCACCTGGACTCGATTACCCCAAGGATTCAACTCGCCTACTCTCTTCAGTGCTGCCCTCAGTCAGGATCTTTCAAGTTATCCTGTGATTCCAGGGAAGAGAGTTCTTCTTCAGTATGTGGATGACCTACTAGTAGCCACCGACTCCAAAATCGAATGCGTGCATGCCACCAGTGATCTCTTGCACCTCCTGAACGAAGCCCGATACAAGGTCTCAAGAGCCAAGGCGCAGTTGTGCCAAACTGAGGTAAAATACCTGGGATTCCATTTGTCCAAAGGGATCCGGAGATTGGGACCAGAGAGAAAGGAAGCTGTGTGCTGCATCCCTACCCCCACCACCAGAAAGCAGGTGAGGGCCTTCCTGGGAGCTGCAGGCTATTGTCGGATATGGATACCCAATTTTGCGCTGTTGGCAAAGCCATTGTATCAGGCCACCAAAGGAATGGAGCGATCTCCCCTGGAATGGGGCCCAGAACAGGATATGGCATTCCGATCGTTGAAAGCAGCCTTGATGTCATCACCAGCCTTAGGCCTGCCAGATGTACAAAAACCATTTTGCCTCTATGTCCATGAGTCAAGTGGAAATGCTTTGGGAGTATTGACTCAATCCCTCAGATCTTGGCAGCGCCCCGTGGCTTACCTATCAAAACAACTGGATACCATAACAAAAGGATGTCCACCCTGCCTGAGAGCCGTTGCAGCTACAGCCCTCTTGGCGGATGAGGCCGACAAGCTCACTCTGGGTCAGACTCTCCAAGTTACAGTACCACACGCCGTCCTAACCCTCATGGAGCACAAAAGAAATTACTGGTTCACGAATTCACGGATGCTGAAATACCAAAGTATGTTATGTGAGAACCCCCGGTTGCAATTGATCGTCAGTCAAGCCTTGAACCCTGCAACGCTGTTACCAACTGGTCCAGGTCCACCCAATCATGCTTGAAAGTTATGGACACTGTATTCTCAAGTCGCCCCGATCTAACTGATGTCCCATTAGATGACCCTGAACGAACTTTCTTCGTGGATGGAAGTAGCCTTGTCATCAACGGACGACGATGTGCTGGTTATGCAGTGGTGACCCTGAACATGGTGATAGAATCCTCAGCTTTGGCCCCGGGGACTTCAGCACAGAAAGCTGAACTGATAGCCCTCACCAGGGCACTGATAATAGGGACAGGGCTCCGTTTAAAGGTGTACACAGATTCTAAGTATGCCTTCACAACGTTGCATGCGCATGAAGCCCTGTACAAAGAACGAGGGTTAATAACCTCAGGAGGCAAGTCCATCAAGTACGGTCCTGAGATATTGACATTACTAGATGCTGTATGGGCTCCCAAACAAGTTGCAGTAATGCACTGCCGAGGTCACCAGGTAGGGGAAGGAGAGGTTTCACGAGGAAACAGATTTGCTGACACTGCGGCTCGAGAAACAGCCACCACAGGGCAAATTCCTGCTTTTAGCACTACAGTCCAGGCAGCCATATTCCCAGTACACCTCAGTGCATGGACTCCCCGATACACTTCCAAAGAGTTAGACTATTATTGCAAAAAAGAAGGGGGAGTGTTCTCAGAGACTGGATGGATAGTGCTACCACCGCCAGCAGATGGTCTTCCTCCTGGCCCAACTGTGATACCTGAAACATTGGGTCCTGCCTTTGTCCAAGCTTTCCACCAAGCCACACATTATGGAAAGACTGCAATGGAGAAAGATCTCAAACCTCACTTTTGTATCTCGCTATTAGGACCCCTGACAGCCTTAGTAGCCCATAGATGTTTAACCTGTGCAAAGAACAATGCCCAGCAGGGTGCTAACCTACCCCCAAGAGTTCAGTCAGTAGGAGTCACCCCCATGGGAAATATCCAGGTGGACTTTGCAGAAATGCCATGAGCAAATGGATATCATTACCTGTTAGTCCTGGTTTGTACATTCTCTGGGTGGGTGGATGCTTTCCCCACCAGAACTGAGAAAGCTAGGGAGGTTACCAAAATTCTGCTGCATGAGATCATTCCCCAATTTGGAATACCATTAGTTATAGGGTCAGCAATGCGCCCTCATTTGTATCTCAAGTAACTCAGCAGTTGGCCCAGGCCCTACAGGTGCAGTGGAAGTTACACACAGCTTACAGACCCCAAAGTTCAGGAAAAGTGGAGCGAATGAATTGGACCCTAAAGTCCCAGTTGTCCAAACTCTGTCAGGAAGCTCACCTGAAGTGGCCCCAAGCTCTCCCTATAGCCCTCCTCAGGATACGATCAGCCCCCACCAAGTCATTAGGAGTTTCCCCTTTTGAGGTCTTATATGGG
Source organism: Ichthyophis bannanicus (assembly GCA_033557465.1). Classification (NCBI taxonomy): domain Eukaryota; kingdom Metazoa; phylum Chordata; class Amphibia; order Gymnophiona; family Ichthyophiidae; genus Ichthyophis; species Ichthyophis bannanicus. The sequence continues at coordinate 34,713,464 of CM066040.1, forward strand.
CGACCTCCGCCTATTGTCCAAGGGATAAAAGGGGATGAGTCAAATTGGGTCCGAAATCACCAGACAAGAACTAGTGACTCTAGGTTCTGTTTTGCAGAGTCTCCATACATGGGTACAAGATCAGCTGCCCATCAACCTGACCGAACTACTGCATCCCTATAAGCCTGGAGCTTCGGTGTGGATCAAGGAGTGGAGAAAGACACCGCTAGCACCTCACTGGAAAGGACCATATGTCGTCATATTGTCGATCCCTACAGCGGTCAAAGTTGCGGAATTAGAACCTTGGATCCATCACAGTCGAGTAAAGCCGGCGGCGACTACCGAACTTTGTCCCTGGACTTCAACCACCAATCCAGCGTCACCATTGCGACTCACACTGCGACGACAACCACAGCTGTGAGGAATCTACAGCCCTACTCCTGCCACCACCCGAAAGCTGGCAGGTCTACGTACGGCAGAAGCTTGAGGAATCTGCAACCCTACTCCTGTCACCAACTGGAAGCTGACAGGTCTACGTACGGTGGAAGTTGTGGAAACAGAAGACTTCAGTAAGGACTTTGCAATTTCTGGACAAACTCATTGAGACATTGTAATCATGTTGCCTCTATATGCTTATATTGTACTTGCGGTAGCCCTGGGGCCCCTTGAATTGACCTTTGCCTTACCTCCCTGTGCGGCCTGTATAACCACTACCCGAGTCGGGACAAAGATTACCCAAACTCTACTCTATCACTCCTTTTACACCTGTACTGGTGTGACTAGCCGATGTGTATATAATGGTACGGAGTTAAGTATCTGTACTAAAGGAAAGGTGAGAACTTGTTTTAACCCCCGACAAAACCCCTCATATCATGTTCTAGAGTTACAGTGGAACAACGAGGATGGGGCCCTCCTCAATGTCACCCAGCAGCTATCAGATCCCACGAGACCCGTTCTACTTTACTTTGATGCTTGTGATGCTATTAACAGAAATGGTTACTATAGCTGTGGGTCTGATAGTGATGAACAAGCTTATTATCACAATGATAAATATATTATGTATTTATTATTATTATTTATTACAATTTCTTATATACCGCACTATTGTCAGCGCGGTTTACATACAACAAAATGACCATAACAAACTGCTTGGCTTCACATAGAACAGGAGTAACAACTTGGATAACATGTTTATGCTTTACAGAGAACAGGAGTTACAACTTGGATAACACAGGGAATGAAAACTGAACTAATTACATATGTACAGTGAGATCGAGTCTGAGAATTTAGGGTGTACATGTGTACGATAGGGTTGATAAGTTAACTTGAGGAGGTAAGGGAGAGGCAATTATGTAGGGGTTGGGTTAATCTGGTAGTACTGAGTAAATAAATGGAATTTGAGAGCCTTTCTGAATTGTGTTAAGTCAGTAATCGCACGCATATATGTGCCCCGAAGGAGCATACAACTGGGGAGTGTGTACTGGGAAAAATTCCCCATTCACGTATGCCAAAGCATCTGAAGACACATATTTCTGTCCCAAGTGGGAGTGTGTATACTATGCTACCTGGTCTGGTGGGCCCACATGACAAGACGGGGATAATCGTAAAGCCAATTTAGAGAGATTGCCCTTGCTCGAACCCCATAGCTGTAAGAAAGGTACATGTAACCCTTTGAGACTCCTTGTGCTTGACCCAAGCCAGTGGTGGCAAGGATATAAATTTGGCTTACGAATATCAGGTAGAGGGGTGGACCCTGGAACCTATGTGTACATACAGCTTAACACCAAGACCCGCATTTCCTCACCTTATCAAATACACCACACCTTCTACGAAGCCATGCAGACGGAGATAGAGCTTCCCCAGACTACGCAGAATTTATTCATTGAACTAACTGGAGCTGTAGCTTCTAGTCTCCACATTTCTAATTGTTACTTCTGTGGAGGAACTAAGATGGGAGACCAATGGCCCTGGGAGGCGAGAGAATTGAACTACTCAGTCCCATATAACCAGACTGCCCTGAACAAAACCGCTAGTGAATGCGTATTGGCCAACACCATTGTCAGCCGTCTTTGTTTTATCCGCATGGGACCACAATTCACCATACAGGTGGGACAACTGGTCTGTCTGAGCCAACGGATTTATAATGCCATCACAAAGAAGACACCCTGGTGGTCAGGTGTTAATGCTACTGAACCCTCCAACCCTTTAATCACTTTCCCTCATCTTGCTAAGACATGGACTGACCTCACCTCCTCCAATACTTGGGAAGCCCCTCCTGGACTTTATTGGATTTGTGGCTCTCGAGCATATGCACGACTCCCTAATAACTGGGGAGGGGCATGTGTCTTGGGAACAATATGATCTTCTTTCTTTCTTATTCCCCTCTCTCAAGGGGAGCAGTTAGGCTTCCCCATCTACAATGGTCGACAGAAGCGAAGCACTCTCAAGATAGGTCAGTGGGATAAGTGGGATGGTGATGAGTGGCCCCCTGAGCGAATTATCTCATATTATGGCCCAGCTACTTGGACGCAAGATGGGACCTGGGGATACCGCACTCCTGTTTATATGCTGAATCGTATTATACGCTTACAAGCTGTTGTGGAAATTATAACTAATGAAACCAGTAAAGCACCAACTCTTTTAGCCAAGCAAAGTACCCAAATGCATACAGCTATTTACCAGAACCACTTAGCCCTTGATTATTTATTAGCATCTGAGGGTAGTATGTGTGGAAAGTTTAACCTAACTAACTGTTGTTTGCAAATTGATGATCAAGGTCAGGTTGTAGAAGAAATAGCTGACAATATGCGTAGGCAAGCATATGTACCAGTTCAGACTTGGAATGGACTGGACCTTAGTGGATGGTCTGGAACACTATTTTCTGGCCTGGGTGGATTGAAGACCATTATGTTTGCAGTATTAATCATAGTAGCTCTGTGTTTACTCCTTCCATGTTTTCTGCCTCTTTGCTTACGTATGTTCATTGACAGTACAGTTGAACGTAAGACTGCGGCTCGGGTACTAGCCATGTGGAAGTATCAAGCTATACCCCACGAAGAAGTATCAATCTAACGCAAATTTGATATGTGATTATCTTCTCACCCTCTTTTAGTCGGGTTGAGAATAATCAAAGGGGGGAATGTGGTAGGCTATGGCCTGTAAACTAGGCCTGGACCCCAACCCCCACCTGAGACTAGTGCTGAGAAGAACCAGAGTCTGAGAAATGAAACTGCTTTAGACTGCTTTAAACTGCTTTTGAAAAGTTTGTATGATTCCTTTAGTAATTCCTCTATGCTGATGATAGATATGTTCCTGCATTCTCTAAGCTAGAAATGGCCTTGAAGTTAAAATGTATCAATGTCTAAGACTGTACCTTTGTTAGAATAGCCTAGGGTTGCCAACTTTTTCACCGAGAAAAACCCGACACCTGTGGCTCGCCATGCTCCACCCATTCTCCGCCCCTAGTCCCACCCCTGCCACGCCCCCAGCCCCACCCACAAAAATTACCGAGGATACGTGTAGGCTAACTTCATTGGTCAGATAATAATTAAACTGGGAACCCCAAAATCCAAACATGAAATGTACAACACTGGAGAAATAAAACTATAAAGTAATTTCCTCTTGCACTAAACAAAAACGCAAAGATGTTAGCAATACACACTTCCCAGACCAGACATATTCCAGTTAATAAATTCAAAATAAAAAGTATTTTTCTACCTTCTGTTTGGGCGTTTTATTTTTCAGTTGCAATTGCTCCAGTCACTTTCTTCTGGTTTCTTTGTGTCTTCTGCGAGCTATCCATTTGTCCTTTCTTCTCTTTTAGATGTTTTTCCATTCTCTCTCTATTTCTGCTTTAACATACTGATTGTTTCCCTTTTGCTCTTTCCCCCAATTCTTTCCTTATTCCTTTATCATCCGTTTAAATTTCACCCTTCCATTCTCAAGCCCCTCTTACTCTCCCAATACCCGGCCCATCATAGACTTTTCTTCCACACAAAATATTTTTTCCCCTCTCCATTCTCATTCCCCATCCATTCTAGTCCTCCCCCAAAATCAGTTCCCTTATAGTTCTAGACCCACCCAGCATCCACTCCCTTCTAGTCCCATTCTCCCATGCCCCACATCAGCCCATTTCCAGTCCTATTCCAGCTCTTCATCAGCCCATTTCCAGTGCTAGCCCTCACATCACAGGCCATTTCCAGTCCTAGCCCCCCCCCCAATCACAGCCCATTTCCAGTCCAAGTCCCCCATCACAGCCTATTTCCAGTCCTAGGCCCCCCCACCATCACAGCCCATTTGCAGTCCGAGTCCCCCCGCACCATCACAGCCCATTTGCAGTCCTAGCCCCCCAAATCACACCCTTTTTCCATTCCAATGTTCCCCTCCCTCCACCATAGCCCCTTTTCAGTCCAAGTTCCCCCCCCCCCCCCATAGCCCTTTTCCAGTCCAGGTCCCCTCCACCCCCATCACAACCCATTTCCAGTCCATGTCCCCCCCATAACCCTTTTACAGTCCAGGTCCCCCCCCATCACAACCCATTTCCAGTCCAAGTCCCCCACCCCAAAGCCCTTTTCCCGTCCAGGTCCCCCCCCCCATCACAACCCATTTCCAGTCCAAGTCCCCCCCCCCCCCCCCATAGCCCTTTTCCAGTCCAGGTCCCCCCATCACAGCCCATTTGTAGTCCTAGCCCCCGCCATCACAGCCCATGCAGTCCTTGGCCCCCCCCCCCACCCCGACCAGCACCGCGGCTGTCTGAGGGGCTTTAGAGGGAGCTGGGGAAGCCCGCGCGAGGCCCCAGCTCCCTCTGTACAACCGCCAGCGTGAAGAGCCTTTTCCTTCACGCTGGCGGTTGTTTCTGTGAAGCCGCGAATGCTGGGAAAGGTTAAAGGGTATTGCCTTTAACCTTTCCCAGCAATCGCGGCTTCACAGAAACAGCCGCCAGCGTGAAGGAAAAGGATCTTCACGCTGGCGGCTGTACAGAGGGAGCCGGGGCCTCGCGCAGGCTTCCCCGGCTCCCTCTGAAGCCCTCCAGTGTGTGGGCCGGCCCTGGGTGGTTTTTTTTTTTACTTCGGGTCAGAAGAAAAGCCGGTCTTTTGCTCTAGCCGCTCCCGATCTTGCGGCCAGAGCAAAAAACCGGCTTTTCAAGGGCCGGTTTTGCATCTGCGCCGGCAGCCGGCCTGGCCATGGAAAAACCGGCCAGGCCGGCTGAAAACCAGCCAGTTGGCAACCCTAGAATAGCCTGAGAAGGGGGAACAGGGTGCTAGGCCCAGAGAGGGTACCCGATTGGACAGGTGCAAGGAGCATTGGGACCAATAGAAAGTTTGCCTGTATCAAACTGTAAAAATTGTATATAAGGAATTTGCTCCTGTACTCCATTGCTCAGTCCTTTTTGGATGCTTTCCTGTCTGAGCCTGTGCACAATAAATTGGCTTGGAACTTGCAATTGACTCCTGGTTTTATTCATTGCGTGCAATTCGCTGCTACATAACGACTTCTATAGAGGAGTCATTAGGTGAACCCATTTTAAGAGCCTTGTTGCTGCTGAGCATGCGGCAGTTGCACTGGAGCTAGTGGCAATGCGCTCTCCACGCCCACTCTTTGCCCATTCTCTGCCTCATCCTGCTATCACTGATTAATGTGCGTTTTAGTATGCAAAGGCTGACACCATCAGGTGTTAGTGTTCCTGACTGCCTATTGCCATGTGTTAAAATGCCAGTTAGCTGCTAATGGGCTTTAGTGAGACTAGAGAAATGTAAAATAACTATAGTAAGGAGTAAGAAATTAACTTCACACACATTTTCACATGTAACCCAATCTCTTCACACAGCATCACAACCAGCATTCTTGGTTGTTATAAATACTCTTCCCATTCAGCATATGTTATGGTTTTTTTTCTATTTCTGGATGTCAAATTTCTCATCACAGATCTGATTTTTGAGCCAGTTTATGTTTATTGCCCTGAAGGAGATCTGGGTTCAATTTCTGAGTCCAGTATTGTTCTTCTGGCTGGCAAGAACTGGAGATGCTGTGGAGGAAGTACTCAGCAATTATGGGAGAGGGAAAGAGTCTCAGCCACCTAGTGGTCAGATTCACCAGCGCCACATATCAGAGGCATTGTGCAGTACTCCTGGTCATCTCTGGGCTAAGAGATGGGAGAAGAGCACTGATGGGAAAAGATGGTATAGTCCATGGAAAAGACTGGTTCCATGAGCTTGAAACCCCAAGGAGCAGATTCAACCTGCCAACAACCCTCCTTCCTCCTCCATCTGTTTTCACCATAGCTTAAATTCAAATGTAAATATTTGTTCATCTCATGGCACCGTTGATCATGTCTGCCTAACATGACCTGAATGATTGGTACGTAAACATCCCAAGGTTTCTGTGCTCTCAGCTATTGGGAGCCGGGTAGTGAGCAGTAATTGAAAACAGAAACATGTTTCTTTTCTTGATGCGATAGCAGGGGGAGGTCCAGCCCACTGCTGGAGCATGGTGTGCTCATTTTTCACGAGAACACAAATGTTTTTAACTGCTAATGTCATATTCTCTCACGTAAACTGCCGTGCACCATAAAAGAGGAGGCAGAACGGTATATGCTGCAAGATAGCAGAGCATATTGTTGCATGGCCAGAGGGAGCGCTGGAACTTGCGAATATTTTACAAAATAAGTTTATCAAGCTCCATTTTGAAATTCTGGGCTTTGTGCAGATTTTTCTTTGGTTTCTAGTACTGTATCCTCCTCAAAATCTCTAAACTGACAGTGTCCTTCCCAGGTATATAGAAGGGCGATATTGGCATCGGTCTTGCAGACAGAAATGTCATTGCTTATGTTATAGATTTTTACCACTTCTAACTGCTCGTGAATAAGCAATTCATTCTTACAAAAGAATGACAGAGTTGTTTATTCAGACATTCACTGGCATTCAGTATGACTGGGAAGTGTGACATCTATTAGGTATCATCTGTGACTTTCTGGTATGTTCTATGTGAGATTTCATAGAAAAGTCGTATCTTCTTTCCTCTATTATTGAATGCGAAAAACAAAGCTGAGAGAAAAAAAATAAGACTTCCCAAAGAGTAGTTGCAGAGTGGGCGAAGATAAGGGACATGGAAAATACAGTGGGTCAGATTGAAAGGAATTATAAAAAGGGTGAAGGATTTATGTTCAGAAGATAAATCAAAGGAAAAGAAAACCATTATGGTTTTCCAAGCAGGTGGCTGACAAAATAAGAACTCTTTTCTGAGGGAAAGCTGAGAGCGGATGAAGCCTCTGTGAGTAAGTGAACTTTGCTGGCCAAACTGGTGACTTAAACCCTGGGATAGAGGAGAGATTGTGGGTTTATTTAAAAAGTCTGTTTTTTATTCTATTAAAAAGGCAAAAATAGTTATCAGTTTGCTTTGGAGGTTTAAAATTAATGTTTTCTAGATCAGGATTTGACAAATCCTGGGTGCCAGGTCGCCACGGTACCTAGAAATTGCACCCTGGTGCCCAGGATTTCATGTCACTGAAAGTCTTTTATGTGCCAATGCTGCCTCACTCCTCCACCATGATCATCTTCTCTTTGCAAAGAGCTTCAGCTGTGCAGTGAAGGAGGTTTGTGCTGATCTCGCGGTTTCAAGTCTCTCTCTGTCTGACAGCGTGCTCATCGGGGGTGGTGGGAGGGGGAGGAGGAGAAGGGTCACTGCCTTCTGTTGGTACTGTATAATGGCATGTTAAGGGCCTGATTTATTAAGCTTTCTTTACCCACAGAAAATGGGAAAACACCTTTGGGGGTGGGGGTGGGGCGACACTGAGATAGCGATCTCGGCAGCCAGCTCCTAATTTTTTATGGTGGCTCCTAGAGTCTAAGAAAATTTGTTAAGGCATGATTTAGGTAGGTTCTAAGCAGGCAAAGAGAAGCTTATTTCAGAGGTTTAAATTCTGTTAGACTTAGGTAGGCCCTTATAATCATAAAAGCAAACAGATAGGTTGTTAGTCTTTTTACCACCCTCCCCTGACATATCCTGTAATTTATATTTAGTTATCTCAATAAAGAGAGAGAGTGAAATTTGATACCACAGTCTATTTTTATCAACAAGTGATTAACCCTTAACAGATTTTAGCAGTTCATTGGGAACAAAAAAAAGCGTAAAATATACCAAATAATACTAAAGGTCTCTATATTTGTTTAGGTATCCCTACTCCATTAGCAACGCTCTTAACAACTCTAAACAATTAAACTCACTAATACAAAGATGCAGATAGCAGTCCAGTAGGGAGTTGGGAGCTATCCAGTCTTTTGCATTAAGTGCAACATGAATGATTATCTCCCAGTTGGTGAGAGATCATATGTGTTCACTCAGTGCAAAGAACTCCTGGCTTTCAGAGAATGAGTCTGATTTCTGGAGACTAGAGTAGCAGACTTACAGGAGCTGAAGCAGATGGGGAGGAGACCTACAGGGACATAGTAGAAAAGTCCCACCTCTAGTCTGGCAGCCTCAGTGCTTCCTTGGAAGAGAGAGACCAATTGGAAGGAGAGCATTACCTTGGAGTGGCAGGAAATGATCCTGTAGCCAAGACCAGTCCTACAAGGGATGCAATATCCTCTCACACCGAGGATGTGTCTTAGACTTCTGCCCAGGAGAGAAGGGTTAGCATGGCAATTTTAGTTTGGTGATTCAACCATTAGGCATGTGGATACCTGGGTGGCTGGTGGACTTGGGGATTGCTTGGCCACTTGCCGTCCTGGTGTAAAGGAGCTTGACCTCATGTGTCACCTAGATAGAATCCTAGACAGTGCTGGGGAAGCGTCAGCTGTCTTGGTACATGGGGGTACCAGTGACATTGGAAAGTATAACTTCTGAAAGCCAAATTTAGGCTTTTAGGTAAAAAATTGAAATCCAGAATCTCCAGGGTGCATTCTCAGAAATGCTTCCTGTTCTACAAGAGGAAGTCAGAGTTCCAGAGTCTCAATGCCTGGATGAGATGATGGTGTAGGGAAAAAAGTTTTAGATTTGTTAGGAACTGGCCAACATTCTGGGAAAAGATGGGCTCCAACTTAACCAGGGTAGAACCAGACTGCTGGCATTAATCTTTAAAAAGGAGATAAAGAAGCTTTATAATTAGATATTTGGGGAAAACTGATAGTGCCCAGAGCATGTGGCTTAGAATAAATGCAATGCATGCTGTCAAGTCAATACTGACTCCTGGTGACCCAGCAACTCCTGGGTTTTCTTGGCAAGGTGTGATTAGAAGTAGATTGCTAATCCTTTCTTCTGAGGTAATGTAAGGTTAAGTGACTTGTCCAAGGCCACAAGGAGTGCCAGTGGGAATTGAAGCCTGGTAGCTTGGTTGCCAGGCTGTTGCTCTAAACACTAGGGAGGTTATTCTGAGACACAAATAGCAGGTATGGACTCCATCCCTGCTATTCGTGCCGGCTGCGTGCCCCGACTAACTTCCCCGCCGGTTGTACGGGGAAGTTAGTCGGGGGTGGGGAAGGGGTGGGGAAGAGGCGGCCCGGGGGCAGAGAGTGGGTGGGTAGTGGGTGGTCGCCGGCCCTGGATATACAGGGCTGATTCTAATGTCGGCCCTGTATGCCCAGGGCTGGCGAAATGGCCGGGGAAGTTATTCCACTCCCGGGGTGGAATAACTTCCCTAGATGTTTCTTTTTAAGCAGTCCGGGGCATAGAAGGGGCTGGAGGGGGGCAGAATTAATTCCCCGCAGCCTGATCCTGGCCTTAGGCGGCCAAATCAGGGGTCGGGCTGCAAGGAATTCACTTTTTTAGAAGCAGCCGGCATCGCGGCTTTTAAATGGAGCCGTGGTGCCATGGCAACAGGACGACATGGCACCGCGGCTCCATTTAAAAGCCCTGGCTGAGTTAGCCGGGCTATGGCTGTATTTGCAGGCCAGGACTGAATCGTACTGCACGTACAGGCCTGTTCGCGATTCTGATCCCGCGGGGCTAGACGTGCCCCATGGGATCAGAATCGTGATCTCCTTTGTGCGTCCGGGTCAGAATCGGACCCTAGGGTTCCAGTTTTTTAAGGCATTTACACGAGTAACTGCCCATGTTACCCTTGTAAATGCCTTAACCGAGATTTTCCAAAGGCACCTATATGGGTAGTGCCTTTGGAAAATCCCAGTTAAGTCCCTAACATGCCCAGATGCTATGTGGTTGGCATTGGGGCGTGTTGGAGGCATTCTCAGGTGGAGGAAAGGGCTAAGCGGGTAGCAATGATTTTTTTATGCTAGCCAGTTAGCCCTTGGCGCCTTAAAGATAGGCAAGGTTTTTCCTCGCCTATCTTTGAGGTGCTGGGGCTAACCTGGAAGCACTGAAAATCGCTGCTACCAGCTTAGCCTTGGTGGCTGCCAGCATGTCCAACCAAACCTGGATTTTCACTTCTGTCGCTGTGGAAGTGAAGATCCGGGTTAAGGGGGTCGGTGGGCAGGCTATGCGTTGATGTGGTGCATAGCCTGCTTAAATGAAAATCAGGCCCTAGGCTACTTGTATATCTAAAGGATATAACCAAACAAGGTTAGGGCATTCCAATAGAGAAGTAGCAATAAAGGTGAACTTATATAAAAGAAGAGTTGAAAATTTTCAGCTGATAAGCGGTTGACAGTATGAACAAAAAAAAACATTTTTGAAATGCCTGCGTACAAATGCTAGAAGTCTAAAAAATAAGATGGGAAAGTTAGAATATATAGCACTGAATGAAGTTGTTGTTCAGTGCCGTCAAGTTGATAGCAACTCATGGAGACCCTGTGAATAGTTGTTCTATACTGTATTTGGTCTTCAGTCAGGCAGCTAATTTTTGATAGAGTGGCACACATAGTGGCTGTTATTGTGTCAATCCATCACATTGTATTGATCCATCACATGATGTCTTTCTCTAATGATCTTTCTCTTCGCAGGATGTGTCCAAAGTATGAAAATGGAAGTCTTGTCATTTGAGCTGCTAAAGAAAGCTTGGCCCGATATTCGAAAGGCATTTACATGGTTTACAGCCCTGTAAACTGTGTAAATGCCTCTAACCGGGATATTCAACGTTGAGTATCCCTGATCTTCTCTCCTACACGCCCCGATGCTAACCGCTTAGCATCGTCGTGTGTCGTGGGCATTCCGGAGAAGAGCAGAGTTGGCGACAGTCGATAAGCGGGCAGCGGTGATATTGCATGTTGCCCGGTTAGCGACCTGTGGCTAAAAAATAAGCAAAGCAAAAGCTTGCCTATCTTTTAGCCTCAGGAGCTAACCGGGCAGCGTACAATATTGCCACTGCCCAATTAGCTATTGCGGCTGGGAGGCTGTGCGGCAAACCCAGATATTCAATGCTGCGGCTGCGTATGACCTCAGCATTGAATATCTGGGGTTAAGAGTCAACTTAGTATCAACTTATTTGTTCTTTGGGCATGGTATACACAGTATTCTTCATCAGCACCATAATTTAAAGGCATCAATTTTCTTCCTTTCTTTTTTCTTCAGTGTCCAACTTTCACATCCATATGATGTTACTAAAAATACCATGGCTTGGACAAGTCAAATCTTTGTATGCAGAGATATGTCTCTGCACTTGAGGATCTTGTCTAAGTCCTTCATAACCATTCTGCCAAGAGCAATGTGTTAGATTTCTTGACTGCTTGTTGTTTCTTTTTATTGATCTAAGCAAGTTAAAATTGTCTATTTTTGTCTACTGAATGAAGAGGTAGATATGGAGTGGAGGAGTGGCCTAGTGGTTGGGGCAAGGTACTTCAGGCCGGAAGGTTGGGGGTTCAAATCCCACTAGAGGACAGCAACCTTGGGCCGGAAGGACTGGGGTTTCTAGTCCCACAGGTGCTCCTTGTGGTCTTGGGCAAGCCACTTAACCCTCCATAGCCCATGTTCCCTGTAAAATAGTTATCTCCAAGTTATAATGCCCTGTTCAATGTAATTTCAGTTTGTTCAATGTAAACCGCACTGATGCAGAATAGCGCGGTATATAAGAGAATGTAAATAAATAAAATAAAAATAAAATAATTGGCATCTCGGAGACCTGGTGGAAGGAAGATAACCAATAAGACACTGTGGCACCAAGGTACAGTTATATTAGAATGACAGGGTAGATCAAATTGGTTGAGTGATGGCACTATATGTTAAAGAGGGCATTAAGTCAAACAGGGTAAAGGTTTTGCAGGAAACAAAATATACTGTTGAATCTCTATGCTTAGACATTTCATATTAAAAAGGGAAGGCGATGGCAGTGGGGGTGTACTGTCGTCCACCTGGTCAGAATGAACAGACGGATGATGAAATGCTAACAGAAATTAGGGAAGCTAACAAAAATTAGAACATAGTAATAATAGGTGATTTCAATTACCTCAGTATCGACTGAGTCAATGTCGCATCAGGACATGCTAGAGAGATAAAGTTTCTAGATGAAACAAATGACTCCTTCATGGAATAACTGGTAGTCATTAGTGGAACGCAGGATCTGTTGCAAGATGTAACAGTGTTGAGGCCACTTGGCGATAAGTGATCATAACATGATCACCTGTGATTTAATAAATGGAGGGAGGACAGCAAGGAAATCCACTGCACTAACATTTAACTTTCAAAGGAGAGACTATGATAAAATTTAAAAAATGGTTAAGAAAAAACTAAAAGGAGCAACTGAAAAGGTTAAAGATTTACATCAGGCCTGGATCTTGTTTAAAATACTATTTTTGAAACCCAGACCAGATGTATTCTATGCTTTAAGAAAAGTGGAAGGAAGGCCAAACAACTGCTGGTATGGTTTAAAGGTGAGGTCAGAGAGGCTGTTATAACCATAAAAGCATCTTTCTAAAAATGGAATAAGGAGCCAAATTATGAAAACGGGAAGCAACATAAACACTGGCAAGCTAGATGCAGGGCATTGGTAAGGCAGGCAAAGAGAGACCTTGAACAGAAGCTTTCTGTTGAAGCGAAAACTCATAATAAAGACTTTTTCAAGTACATTCATAGCAAAAAACCTATGAGAGTGTCACTTTGGACCATTAGATGATAAAGGGGTAAAAGGGGCACTAAGGCACCACAAGGCTATTGTGGAAAGACTTAACAAATTTTTGCTTCAGTCTTTACTGAAGAAGATGTAGGATGGATACCCATGCCAGAAATTTTATGTAAAGGTGATGTATTAGAAGAATTGAAACAAATCTTGATAAACCAGGAAGATGTAATACAGCAGCTTGATAAAATAAAGACTAGTAAATCACCTGGACAGGATGGTATACATGCTAGTGTGCTGAAAGAACTCAAAAAATATAATTGTAGACCTACTATTAGTAATTTCCAGAGCATCCTGCTAGAGCAGTCCCCAACCAGCTGATGATGAGACAGAGAAAATACTAGAACAGTGCTGTTACATCACCACTAGCACCTTACCCAGTAAAACTAGGGGCACTCTTTAGTATTTTCCCTGTTTCAGCAGATGGTGGTTATTTCTAGAACAGCTCCTGTTTTCCACTGCTGCTCCGGCCTGGGTGACAGTTTGCAGTTCAGCCTGGTCAGCAGTCCACGAGGCGTGTAGAAGATACCCCCTGGTTGGACTGATCTTCAGGGGGGAACAACTTTTAACCAAGAGGGTCAGCCCAGTTGTCTTAGTTCTCCAAAGGAGTGGCTGGCCTAGATTCGTTTACCCTTACTTTCTTGCTTCCTTTTTTAAAAAATAAAATTAAAGCAGCAACAGGTGAAAAAGATACCTGTTTCAGAGACTATTGCACAGAACAGAGAGGTCGTTGACAGTGCTCGGCCGGCCCCTGCAGTTATCACATCTTGCTCCTAATCCCGCCCCCCCCCCCTCGCAGCTCCTCGAGGTCGGGTCGACAGCGTGGTTGCATGGCCCAGTGTGGCTGCAACCTAATCGTGAGTAGAACCTTTCTCCAGCCGTACAGCCTTACCTATTCCTGCAGTCAGCTGCTTCAGTGTGAGGGCCTGTTTCCTGCTGTTTTTTGGGCATGCAGACTTGATGTGCACAGGGAAGCCACCATGTCCAGTAAAGCACCGAGATGTTCGGGCTGTGGCAAGTGGTGCCAGGTCTTGGTAGACCGGCTGTGTGCTGCTTGTGCAGCAGATCCCAGCCAGTCGTCTAAGGCGGGATCAGGTGATCTTACTGAGTCTGGACCAGGGACTGGGAACCTGCTTTCATCATCACAGATAGCAGCAGTTGTGACATCATCATCAGGACCTTCGATCCTACCATCTGTGGTGAGCTTGAGGAGCCCCCCGGGGGGATGCCTTTCCTCCTAGCCTTCTTCCACAAGGGGCGGATGACCTGATTGCACCTGATCCCAGAGCTTCCAGCACATTGTCAGAAGCAGAGGAATTTGCAGTCTTCTTTAAGCAGGCCTGGGGTCTTTGGAAAGGAGAACGGGAAGGGGCTCAGCAGAGGTTTCTATGCCCTACATTGGACCCGGGCAGTGGGGGGTCAACTAAGAAATGCAAGACACCTATGGTGGTTGGTCTGGGTGACAAGACCAGCGCCAGGCCCTGGCATGGGCACTGGATGACATGGAGTCACCAGAAGAGTAAGATTTGCTCAGTGAGCTGGGGCCCTCATCTCCCAGTGTTTCCAGCCATGAAGAAGGGGAGTTTTTGCCCTCAGAGAAGGATGGTGAATCTTTCGCAAGGAGGATATTGCTGCACTCCTTAGCCAGGTGGTATTAGAACCGAAGATTCTCGAGGCTTCCATGACCGCGGATCTGTCTACCTCCAAGCCCATCCTCAAAGGAGTCCAGGTGCCTGCCCAGGCTTTTCCTTTCCCACCAGAGCTCCAGCAAATGTTTATGGAAGAATAGGAGGTGCCTGATGCCACCCTGAGGACTGGCTGAGTTAGATTTACGACTGGTTCCAGGAAGATTGGTTGCATTATCAAGTGGATTCCGTGGTCATGGCAGTAACCAAGAGAATGAACATCCCAATCAAAGGGGGTGTGGCCTTCCGTAGCTCTCAGGATCGAAAGATGTAGGTCCTCCTGAAGACTGCATTCTCAGCATCAGCATTAGCGGTACAGACCTCAGCATGTGGGGGGCTAGCAGCCCGAGCCTTGCTGCACTGGATTCAGTTGCTGCCTGAGGACTCCGCCTCTGCTCGGCTGGAGTCAGTAATGGCCTTTCTGGCCGATGGCTTTTATGATTCTTGCACCTTGCCACATGGGGAGTGGCAGCCGTGAATGTTGCGTGTCACTGGCTCTGGCTACGGAACTGGTCAGCAGACGCGGCCTCCAAGACGCATTTGGCTAGCCTCTCCTTTAAGGGCAGGCTGCTCTTCAGGGAGGACCTGGAGAAGCTGATTAAGAGGGGAAGTTAAGCCTCAGCAACTACCAGAAGACAAGCATAAGATGCCTTCTTGTTGCCCTTCCTCCACTGCCTTCAGGTCTTCTTGCTTAGGATACTGTGATTCCAGGTGATATCGGCAGAGCAGACCATCCTCTTAGTACTCCAGCTCTGGGAATCATAACCATTCCTTTTAGGGATTCCCGGAGATCGCAAGGATCCTCTGGAGAGTCAAATAAACCTTCAGGCTCCTCTTACCCCTCCTCTCATTCATGGGCAGGGAGTCCATTCTGGGGAGCCGCAGGTTGGAGGCGGTGGCTCCGGCTTTTTCACCAGGAATGAGCTCACATTACCTCAGACTGCTCTGTGTTGGAGGTCATCAGTCAGGGCTATGCTCTAGATCTCTCCAGGCCCATTTGGGATGCCCTCATGGTTTCCCCATGCGGTCCAGCACCCAAGCGCGAAACCAATCTCCAGGAACAAGCAGAAATGTCCTCACATATGGGTACGTCGGAACCGACGGAGCCTGCGCGGGAAAGCTCCCCAGCCTTTCAGATGAAAGGCTTTTGGGGCCTCCCACTGCACATGCGCGCTGCCTTCCCGCCTTCCTGACCAGCTCTCCTCAGTTTCTCTTTTTCCGCGGAGCCAGCAGGTCGTGTTCCTGTCACCGCTGAAGAAATTGTTAATTTTGTTTGTTTCTTTAGACCGCGTACCTGCCTTCCCCATACCGAAACCGGTACCGCCGGTCTCTCTTTCTTTCTTTATAAAAAAAAAAAAAAAAAGACTTTTTTTTATTTTCTTCAGCACAGCTTGGTAACTTTTGTTAGGCCTTTGGGCCTACACAAATTCTCCTCATGGAGAAGCCAGTCCCTGGTTTTAAAAAGTGTACCAAGTGCAGTGCTGTCATTTCTGTCACAGACACCCATGAATGGTGTCTTAAATGTTTGGGACCTGACCACTCCATACCGGACTGCCCATCCTGCTCCCAGATGTCTAAACGTGGGTTGCAGAACCGGGCCAACAAATTCCATGTGCTGTTTGCTTCAGATAATCCAGCATCACAGTCATCCAGGTCTTCCTCTCCGGATGGATCTCAGGTAACCAAAACTTCTGTGGGCAAATCCTCTAAAAGCAAATCTCTTTCTAAAGATCGAGAGGCTCTCAATCTTGAGTTCGAGGATTCTGCCCAGGCCAAAAAACCCCGGCGGGAGGCTCCGGCCTCCAAAGCAACCATGGGGTCACAGGTTGACATCGATGGCACGGCCTCGACTGATCACCTGTTGGACTGCTCTGGGGTACCGGCCCATACCGGTACCGACATCCAGGCAGCAGTGGCGTCTATGGGCAATACTGTCCAGACCATGCAGCAGGCCGTTCTGGCATTCATTAAGGCTGCGACGCCCTCGGTACCGATTCCATCGGTACCGACCCCGGTTCCGGTATCCACACCGGAACCGAGACCATCGACTTCCAAACGTCGATCGGTTCAGCATGCCGGATTCAGGCTTTCGCCCGATACCGATCCCATGCCCGATACGCCCGATGTCGATACCGATCGGTATGCGTATCGTGCATTGAAAGCACAGAGAGAATACTCAGATTCTTCTGATGAATTCAATTCCTCTGATGACTCTGCTGAGCTTGCTCTTCCTGAGGAGCCCTCTTCTCCATAGAGGAGGATGTCTCCTCCAGAGGATTTATCCTTTCAGGATTTCATTGTTGATGTAGCTAAAGGACTTTCTATTGCTACATCTTCTGAAAAAGAACCCAGATCAAAAAAATTGGATATTTTAGGATACTCTAAAGCTCCTAAAGAGGCAGTCACTCTGCCTATCCATGAAATCCTTCAAGAACACTTGATGGATTTGTGGGAGACTCCTTTAACACTGTCTCCCCATTCCCGTAGGTTGGACACCATGTATCGGGTCCCTCCTTCTCCTGGGTTCCAAAAAACTCAGCTGCCTCACCACTCTATTGTGGTGAAGTCTGCCATGAAGAAAATAAAGAGTCCTAAAAGGCATTCTTCTACCCCTCCAGGGCGAGAATGTAAGACCCTTGACTCTTTTGGTAGAAAGATGTTCCAGGCTAGTATGCTTATAGCCAGGATCAATTCTTATAGCCTTTATATGGGCATGTTTCTTGGACAACTTGCCCTAAAGGTACAGCATTTTGCCCCCTTTATCCCTGATGATCAAAGGGCGGATTTCTTTTCTATGGTGACACAACTTTCAGAGGTCTCCAAGTTCTCCAACAGGGCAGCCTTTGATTCCTTTGAGGTTGCTGGCAGGGCTTCGGGAATTGCTATTGCAGCCCGACGTCTTGCTTGGCTCCAGGCTTCTGACCTAGAACCCTGGGTCGTAGATGGCCTCAGGAATCTGCCCTGTACAGGTGAGAACTTATTTGGTGAGGACTGGCAAATTAAAGCTGCTCAAATGGATGCAGAAAATGCCACTCTAGATAGACTTTCTAAGTCTACTTCTACCCCTGCCAAAAAGAAGTCTTTTAAAAGGCCTTACTATAAGAAGGCCAGATTTTCCACAAATACTGGCCAGCAATCTGCTCAGCCTCGCTTTGCTGCTAAGCGTCAGCAATCTAAGCAAGTAAAGTCAAAGCCTGCAGTGTCTACTACACCCCAGCAGGCTCAACCCCCTCAGGGGTTTTGACTTGCCCCTAGAGAACTTGCCGTTTCTGGCTCTAGAACAACCAGAGCCCCTCACCATTCCTGGAAGGCTAGCTCATTTTGCTCCCAGATGGGAACAAATCACATCAGAGCAATGGACCCTCTCTATTATCAGGGAGGGCTACAAACTTCATTTCTCCAGCCTTCCTCCCCATACCATGGTGAGGCAATTCAGTTCTCCCCCATCTCTTCTGACCCTGTTGGGTCAGGAAGTCTCCTCTCTCCTTGCCCAAGGGGCAATAGAGGAGGTTCCTCCTCCACAACAGGGGTTAGGTTTCTACTCCCCTTATTTTCTCATAACAAAGAAGACAGGGGGCTTCAGACCTATCCTAGATCTGAGAGAATTGAACAGGTTTCTATTCAAGGAGAAATTCAAAATGCTCTCTCTGGGCATTCTCCTTCCATACCTTCAGAGTCAGGATTGGCTTTGTTCTCTAGATCTCAAGGATGCGTACACTCATATACTCATCCATCCATCCCACAGAAGATATCTTCGCTTTCTGTTCCAGGGAAAACATTTCCAGTACAGAGTACTACCCTTCGGTCTGGCCTCTGCTCCAAGAGTCTTCACAAAATGCATGGCAGTCGTAGCCGCATTTCTCAGAGGCATGGGAATCTTTGTCTTCCCATATCTGGACGACTGGCTCATCCGAGCTCCATCTCAGTCAGAAGCCCAGAATTCTCTGGACCGCACAAGGCGTATTCTTCAATATCTGGGACTTGTGGTAAACGTTCCCAAGTCCCAACTCATCCCTACTCAGTCCCTGGAATTCATAAGGGCCCAATTGGACTCCACCACTGCAAGGGCCTACCTCCCTCTGGTCCGAGGCCAAAGGCTAATAAGCTTGGCCTCCCAGGCTCAGTCCAGAAGTCACTTGTCAGCCAGAGAAATGCTGCAACTTCTGGGCCACATGGCCTCCACAGTCCATGTGGTGCCCTACGCTCGTCTTCATATGAGGGCAGCCCAATGGCTTTTGGCCACCCAGTGGTCTCAAGCATCAGGACTGCTCTCAGACCAAATACTCACCTCAGAACGACTGTTTTGGTCTCTCCAGTGGTGGACATCCTCCAAAAATCTGTTGTTGGGGATTCCCTTCCAACCTTCGTTGCCCCAAGCAACCCTCACAACAGATGCCTCCCAAACAGGGTGGGGAGCTCATCTCCAACACCTCTCCACTCAGGGCACCTGGTCTCCTCAGGAGACCACCCTTCACATCAACCTTCTGGAACTGCGAGCAATCTTCCTTGCCCTCACAGTCTTCCACACCCTCCTTGTCAACCTGACTGTCCTAGTCCAGACAGACAATCAGGTAGCCATGTTCTATGTCAACAAACAAGGAGGGACGGGCTCTCTGTCGCTTTGCAACGAAGCTCTCAGATTATGGGCCTTCGCCAGAGAGCATCAAATTCATCTTCTGGCAGTATATCTTCCAGGAGTTCAAAACTCTCGGGCAGACAGACTCAGTCGAGTTCTGCTCCCACACGAATGGTCCCTGCATATGGACCAGATACGCAGAATCTTTCAGGAATGGGGGACCCCGGACATAGACCTCTTTGCAAGTCCGTGGAATGCCAAACTTCCCCGGTTCTGTTCCAGGACTCCGTGTCAGGGAGCTCAGGCCAACGATGCCTTTCTCCTACATTGGGGTCAGGAATTCCTGTACGCTTTTCCACCCATTCCTTTGATTCCCAAGACTCTGTTCAAACTTCAGAGGGATCACGGATCCATGATCCTCATTGCTCCACGCTGGCCACGCCAAGTGTGGTTCCCTCTCCTTCTACAGCTCTCCCAGGGCTCCTCCCTGGACCTGGGAGCTGCACCAGACCTTCTGTCTCAGGAGCAGGGGACTTTGTGGCATCCAAACCCCAAGTCCCTACATCTCCGAGCTTGGTTACTGAAGGCTTAAGCCTTCATGAGTTTAATCTTTCCCAACCAGTGAAAGATATCCTTCATGCCTCTAGGAAACCCTCTACTAGGCGTTCCTATGCTTTCAAATGGAAACGTTTTTCCATTTGGTGTGCGCAACAGGGTCTTGACCCTCTAGCACTTCCTTTGAATTCTCTACTGGACTATCTCCTGCATCTTTCCAATGCAGGCCTCAAGACGAATTCAGTACGAGTCCATTTAAGTGCTATTGCAGCATCCTTAAAACCTATAAATGGACAACCTGTCTCCTCTCATCCTCTTATTGCAAGATTCATGAGAGGCCTGACCCTCACTAAGCCTCCCATCCGACCTCCTCCGGTAGCATGGGACTTGAATTTAGTTCTGGGTCAACTTATGAAGCCACCTTTTGAACTGTTGGTATCTACCTCCCTGAAATTTCTTTCCTGGAAGGTTCTTTTCCTTATTGCAGTCACTTCGGCTCGCCGCATCAGTGAACTGCAGGCTTTGGTGGCTAATCCACCTTATACCAGATTTCATCATGATAAGGTGGTCCTTAGGACGAATCCCCACTTTATGCCTAAAGTGGTCTCGCCTTTTCATCTTAATCAAGAGGTATATCTACCTGTTTTTTTCCTGGCTCCTCATGCATCCAGTGCAGAGAGGAACCTTCATACTCTTGACTGTAAAAGAGCTCTCGCCTTTTACCTCAACAGGACTCAGCCACATCGAAAGTCTTCCCAACTTTTCGTGGCTTTTGATCCTTCTCATTTGGGACTTCCAGTCACCAAACGTACACTTTCCAATTGGATTGCTCAGTGTATTTCTTTTGCTTACCGGAGTAAGAACATTTCTCTGGAAGGCCATGTCACAGCTCACAATGTGCGAGCCATGGCCACTTCTATGGCTCATCTTCACTCTGTGTCCATAGATCAGATCTGTCGAGCAGCCACTTGGGCCTCGGTTCATACCTTCACAGCCCATTACTGCTTGGACAAGGACTCCCGCCGGGATGCCTTGTTTGGTCAGGCTGTCCTCAAACACCTGTTCCATACTTAAACAACTCCTGCCCACCTTCCCTGGATGGATGCCTGAGATCCATACGAAGATGGTTTACCCTTGGAGGGGGATCTCCCAGGCATCTTAGCTAGGGAGTCCCCATATGTGAGGACTTATTCCTGCTTGTTCCTGGAGATAGCACAGTTACTTACCTGTAACAGGTGATCTCTGGGAACAGCAGGAATTAGTCCTCACAACCCACCCACCTCCCCTAGGAGTTGTATCTTCTATCTATCTTCCTTTCCTCTCTCTATTGTCTCAGCTATAAACTCGAACTGAGGAGAGCTGATCAGGAAGGCGGGAAGGCAGCGCGCATGTGCAGTGGGAGGCCCCAAAAGCCTTTCATCTGAAAAGCTGGGGAGCTTTCCCGCGCAGGCTCCGTCGGTTCCGACGTACCCATATGTGAGGACTAATTCCTGCTGTTCCCAGAGATCACCTGTTACAGGTAAGTAACTGTGCTTTCCAGTCATCCTTTAGAGGCTGCTTCATTTATGGGCATTAGTGTTCGTTCCTCTTGACAAGCAGGGAATATAAAGGTATTCCATCCACTTTGTCGTCGCCAAGAAGGTCAGGGCATTCCTTCTGATTCTAGACATACAGGATGTGAACTGCAGATTGCAGGTTCCTGGTTTCGCATGGAAATGCTAAGATCCGTCATTCAAGCAGTGCGACCTGGAGAGTTGACAGCAACTCTTGACCTCACGGAAGCATATCTGCACATTCCCATCTGGAAGCAGCATCAGCGTTTCCTTCGCTTTGCCGTCCTGGGACAGCATTTTCAATTTTGTGCTCTCCCCTTTGGGTTGGCCACTGCTCTGTGGACCTTCTCCAAGATCATGATCATGGTGGCAGTGGCTATACTGCTCAAGGGAATCTATGTTCATTCTTATTTGGACGACTGGCTTATTTGGACTCGTCATTCCATGATGCGGAGTGCTCAGTTTGACAGGTCATTTACTTCTTGGAGTAGCTCGGTTGGGTGGTCAATCACAGCAAGAGTTGCCTCACCCCCTCCCAGGACCGGGAGTTTCTGGGGGCTTAGTTCAACACTGGCTGCAGCAGGGTGTCTCTTATGGGGATTCGCTGGCAGAAGTTCCGACACCAGCTCCACGGGTTTTTGAAGCTCCAGGCCTGCTGGACTTGAAACTATCTGCAGTTTCTCGGAGCGATGGTGGCAACTCTGGACGTCATGCCTTGAGCCAGGGTACATATGTGGCCACTGCAAAGCTCCCTTTTGAGTTACTGGTCACCATGCTTTCAGGACTTCCTGCTTGTTCCTGGAGAAAAATAGGTAGACAAAGTTGAGCCGATTAATATAGTGTCCCTCGATTTTCAGAAAGCCTTTGACAAGGTCCCTCATTAGAGACTCTTGGCCAAATTAAAAAGTCATGGGATTGGAGGCAATGTACTATTGTGGATCAGGCACTGGTTAAAAGATAGAAAGCAGAGAGTAGGGCTAAATGGCACATTTTCTCAATGGAGAAAGGTGAATAGTGGAGTACCTCAAGGATCTGTGCTGGACCCGTTGTTTTTTAACCTATTCCTAAATGACCTGAAAATGGGAATAATGAGTGAAGTGATCAAATTTGCAAATGACACAAAACTATTTGAAGTTATAAAATCACAAGAGGACTGTGAAAAATTGCAAGAGGACCTTTAGAAATTGAGAGATTGGGCATCCAATTGGCAGATGAAATTTAATGTGGGGAAGTGCTAAGTTATGCACTTAGGGAAGATCAACCCAAACTACATTTACGTGATGCAAGGTTCCACATTAGGAATCACCACCCAGGAAAAGGATTTAGGCATCATAGTAGATAGTATGTTGAAACCCTCTGCTCAGTGTACAGTGGTGGCCAAGAAAGCAAATAGAATGCTAGGAATCATAAGGAAAGGAATGGAGAAAAAACCCAAAGATATTACAGTATAATGCCTCGGTATCGCTCCGTGTTATGACCACATCTAAATATTGCATGTAATTCTAGCTGCCATATCATAAAAAGGTTATAGCAGCTAGGTACAGAGAAAAGGTACAGAGAAGAGCAACCAAAATGGTAAAGGGGATGGAAGGATATCCCTATGAGGAAATGTTAAAAGGTTAGGACACTTCAATTTAGAAAAGAGACGGCTGAGGGGAGATATGATAGAGGTCTATAAAATAATGAATGGAGTGGAATGAGTAAATATGAATTGATTGTTTATGCCTTCAAAAAGTACAAAGACTACAGGACACACAACGAAGCTATAGAGTAATACATTTCAGACTAATTGGAGAAAATATTTTTTTCACTGATTGCATAATTAAGCTCTGGGATTCCTTGCTGGAAGATAGAGTAAAAGCTGTTAGTGTAGATGGGTTTAAAAAAGGCTTGGACAAGTTTCTGGAGGAATAGTCCATAAACCATCATTAAAGGGGAAATCCACTGCTCACCCTGGGATAAGCAGCACAGGATCTGCCTAACCTTTGGGATCCTGCCATGAATTTGTGACCCATACTGGCCACTGTTAATAGGATACTGGGCATGATATAGAATGGCAAATGTTATGTTCTTATGTTAGAGCTAAAAGGCTAGATTTTGCAAAGTACAAAGCATCACAAAACGATTAAGATCATCAAAGATGCTCAGGATGAATCAAAATATCAAACTGAAACATGTTGCATTAATAAAAGACATTAAATTCATATGTTCCAACAAGAAAGTGAAAGTAGCTGCAGAAGCGCAAAACTGTGAAGATATGAAGAGAATAGAAAAGAGAGATATGATTATTATTATTTATTATTAAACATTTCTAAAGCGCTACTAGGTATATGCAGCACTGTACAAACACAGATAAAGACAGTCCTTATTCGTTAGAGCTTACAATCTAATCAAGACAAACAAGACAAAGTTAGAAAGTGGATAGAATAGGGAAGGGTAAGGAGACACAAGGGACCAGGATCCAAAGGCAGCCAAAGAGGTGAGCCTTTAGCAAAGATTTGAAGAGGGGTAGCGATGAAGCCTGTCATACAGACTCAGGGAGTTTGTTCCAGACATAAGGAGCAGCGAGGTGAAAGGACCGGAGTTAGCAGAGGAAGAAAAGAGCAAAGAAAGGAGCAAGCCAGTGGAAAAGTGAGGTTCACGAGGAGGGGTGTAGAGGGAGAAGTGAGAGGAGAGAAGTAAGGAGCAGCAGAATGAATGCACTTGTAAGTTAGAAGAAGGAGTTTGAATTGGATACGGAACAGAAGGGAAGCCAATGAAGTGATTTGAGAAGAGGGGTTATATAAGAAAAACGAGGCTGGCAAAAGATTAGATGTGTAGCAGAGTTTTGAACAGATTGAAGGGGAGAGAGATGACTCAGGGAGACCTGCAAGTAGAAAGTTGCAATGGTCAAGACGGGAAATAATTAAAGAGTAGATAAGTGTTCTAGCAGTGTTATCAGAGAGGAAGGGACAAATTTTGTAAATGTTATAGATAAAGAAACTTCTTTTGGCCACCGAACGATAAGTTATTCTATAACTACTCGTGTTATCGTTCAACTTTCTTTCTTGGGGGGGAAAATCAACCACCCTTCTAACTGAGACCTTTTCTGCCAGCGATAAGGGTGGTTGATTTTCCCCCCCAAGAAAGAAAGTTGAACGATAATACAAGTAGTTATAGATAAAGAAACAACAGGTTTTGGCAATTTGTTGTATGTGTGAGAAGAAGGAAAAGGTGGAATCAAAGATAACACCAAGGTTACAGGCTGAGGAAACAGAAGAAAAAAGAGGAAGGGGAGGAAGGGGAGAGGAGTACTTAGGGGGAAAGATAAGTAGCTCAGCTTTGTTCATGTTAAGTTTCAATAGGTGGTGAGACATCCAGGTGGTGATATCAGATAGACAGGCATAAATACAGGTCTGCAGTGCCGGAGAAATATCAGGAGAGAAGATATAGATTTGAGAATCATCAGAATAAAAGTGGTAATGAAAACCATGGGAAGAGATGAGAAAACCAAGGGACTGGGTGTATGGAGAGAAAAGTAGAGGGCCCAGAACAGACCCTTGAGGAACACCAACTGAAAGTGGTATAGGCATAGAGGAAGAACCATTAGAACAAACACAAAATTAACTATTCAGAGAGAATCCAAAACGGTTCTACAGGAAATTGGGAAAGAGTATCAGTATGGTAAAAACACCACCAACCAAAGCTGAAACAGAAACCTTCCTTCTGAAGAAAACTATATGAAGATGCTGTAGAGCACAATAAGAAGCAGAATGGTTACCCTGCATATGGGAGAGTTTAGAAAAAGTATGCGTCAAACTTATGGAATGGCCTGAAGTAAAAACAAACGAGCTGGAAAACAGGTTAAAAGGAACCCCAAACTGGAAGAACCCTGGCCTAGATGTAGTGACCAATTTTTGACTCTAACAGTTAATATTACTCCATCAAGACCTGGCAAATTGCAAAAATCAATTGGTCAATTGCGTATAATAGGAAGAACACTTCTCCTTCCAAAGGGGGATCCCAGAATTGTTCCCAATAATTAAAGACCAATAACTTCCCTACCTACAATCTAAAAGCTGTTCACTGCAATCGATGCGGACAGAATATATGATTATATTGATTCCAGTAACATCATGGCAATACAGCAGAAGGTCATAAGAGGAAGCATATGGAACCAAAGACCAATTAATATTGAATAAAGCCATCATGGCCAGCACTAAGAAAAATAGAAACCTCAGCATAGCATGGATAGACTATAAGAAAGCCTTTGATAGCATCCCACACTCTTGGATAATAAATTGCTTTGAAGTGTATAGAATAAACCCTAATTTGATCAAGCACATTAAGTTCAGGATGAAAATGTGGCAAACCACACATTTTTTGAAGTATGAAGAGTATGAAGATGGTCATTTCATCATTCCTAACATCAAGATCCAGCAAGGAATACTTCAGGGAGACTATCTGTTGCACTTTTGTTTTGTGTGGATTTGGGATATGGATTTAGCCTTAATCCTAAAGAAGGCATCAATCCAGAGGTAATATCACACATGAAGGGGGCTTTTAGAAAGGACATCTAGAAAGAAGCTGGGATGTCCAGGTCAAAACGTTCAAAGAACCGGGGGAGTAGAGGCAGGGAAGGGGGGGAACATGGAAGTGTCTTCTGAAGTTGCTTCACATCTGCAGATCTCCACAAATGGCTCAGGAGACAGGCCGTGCATATGGGAAGGCAGGGTATGTGTACATTTGCAGCCCATCTTAGAAATGTGGATGTCCTTGAAATTCACAGCTGCAGACAACAGCACATAGATGTCCACTGAGGTATTTCAGGATGGGGGTGTCTATGCTAGGATACATGCATGTCCCAGCTTATCATTTTAGAACTGTAGACATGCAGCAGTGGGCAGTAAAATGAAAGTTCTGTTCATTAAGATGCATGTTTCGTTGACCCGGTGAAAATTACTGTGTCAGTGAGAGCACACTTGCAAATGTTGCTGCTACAAAACAAACACTTTTCTGCATCTTGTTCATGGTCAGGAGCAGATATATGCATGGACATGGCAGCAACCAGGGCCAGATGTTCACGGGTCTTTCTGAGATCGCACAGTAATGTGCATCTCCATAGGACTACCCAGGTCATCTCTTCACCACACTCCCCATGCAACATGGACATGATCGCTCCAGAGATGTGTATATACCTGACTTTCTAAAATGGCTCTGGGTATATCTTTGTGATTTTGCATGTCTGAATGGCTGTTTTCAGACATACAAGTCATGAATAGAGCATCGAAAATGATCTCCATACTGTATGTAGATGATCTGACGCTTTATAATTCCAGTGATCAACAATTAGCAAAACAACTTAGTGTAGTAAAAAGCAGGTCCATATCAAGCTAGAAATGTTCATTGTGTAACTAACGAATCTGGTGCCCACCACTCACCTAACCACATGCAGCAACACACTCTTTTTGAGCTTCCTGGAAGCTCATGATGATATCAGCACCCCTTCCGTACCACTCGTACAACCCTTGATATGGCCCTGATAAAAAGCTCCTCAGATGATATCAAGGCTTTTGGCCTTGACAAATGTGTTAAGACAACCTTACTTAGAGGAAAATTAAGTAAAACTGAAAACATCTCCCTGACTGAGGACTGTTACATCAAGAAACTTGAACAGGAAAGTCTATATCAGCCCCTGCAATTTTTTTTGGAATCTAGGAGCCAGCTTAAAAATTTAGGAGCTAGCCACTAAGGCCTCAATCACAGTGCCACCTATCCCCTAAAAAGTGTATCACAGTGCCTTTTTTAAAAGCCTGATTTACTGTTTTCCTACTTTCTGTGGGAAAAAGTGTAAGAAATTAAGCCCTTAACGTGCCATCATACAGTGTCAACAAAAGGCAGCAACCCTTCCCCTCCTCCCTCTCCCACCAGCCCCAATGAGTAGGTTGTCAGCAGCATATTGGTGACCCTTTATAGCTGCACCAGAGGCAACTTCCTTCTTTGCTTCACATGGCCTGGTAATGCATGAAGTAAAATGAATCGCTCATAGACCCCACATCCCGCATTCATCCAGTCTCTCTCTCTTATAGCACCCTCTCCCACAGGAATATTTGGGTTTGGCCCTAAGATCACAAGAATGATTTGATTGTTGTATTGCTGGCCCACAGCTTAGAGTTTTGCCAGTGGAGTTCTACAGTCTTCCTTTCCCTTCCAGAAAGGTACAAGGCAAGGATATCCACTGTCCTAGCTCATATTCGGTATAGCTTTAGAACCATTAGCGCTTGCTGTCAGACCATATTAGGACATACAGCTTTCAATCTATGCGGACAACATATTGTTTTTTGTGACAGTGTCATTGATCCTGTATTTATTTCACAATGTTCAGGATATAATCTTAGGCAATATCACCTATCCTTTTTGCTGAGGCAGAGTGGGATGTGGTATGGATCCTGGGATTAGGGCTTGGGCTGAGGTGGGTAAAGCTCGAAGAGGAAATTTTGGCCCTTCATCTATTACATTTGGTGCCTGGAATGACTGTTATCTGAGAAACCTAAGTCTTGTCACATTGACATTGGAGGTTTTTAGAGTCATGTCTTTAATGAGGGCTTTCTCTCTAAGAGGTCAGCCATTTGATGTCCCTGAAGGATTTTAATCCAAAAGAAATTAGTAAATTGTATACTGTAGAAAAGGAAAAAATTGGTATTTGGTCTGTTGATAGATAATGAGAGATTTAAGACTCTTTTAGACCTTCAAGAGGAATTTGTTTTGCCAAAGTGTGAGTATTTCACTTGGCTGAAGTTGCAATATTCTATTAAATAAAATAAATTCGATGTTTATCTAATTGGCCATTAGAAGCCATAATCATGAGTTTGCTTTGTTAAAACAACCTCAAATTTTTATCATGTGCTTCAACATAATCAAAGAATGATGGGAACAGAGAAAGTTTGGGAAGCTGATTTGAATGGCAACTTATCTGATAATCAGTGGAAAATATTTTAGAACAAAACTGTTAGGATCTTGCAGTCAGCAGCAATGATACATTCCTTATATTTTGTGGCGCACAGGACACTATGGACTCCATCGAAGTCTGCCAAGTATAGAGATGGAGACAATAATTTGCATTGGCCTTGTAAGTCCAAGGTAGGTTCTCCTCCGTACCCACTGTATGGGTGCCTGAATTTATGAGGTTTCTGATCTGCGGTATGGGGGAGAATTTTGATGAGTTTAGTCTTGAGGGAGGAGTCTACCTTTTCAACTTGTTTTTATTGGATTCTTTGCTGTGGCCCTAAAAGTGATCCTAAATAATTGGAAGAATAAACAGTTTTAGGTATATGCTCATATGGTGGAATATGGTTTGCCTGTATAGAAAGTATGAAGATTTTATTGATCAAGGAAAATGTTACTTTTATCCACTTGGTTTACCTTGGACATGTTCTTTTCAGTGCCATTGTAATATCGAATGGAAATGGAAATACTCACTGTGCAGTGGAATAGTTAAGTAAGTTGATTTAAACTAAAAAAAATGGACTCAAAATACTCGTAGATGCCTACTTGGCCTTCATGCTTAGGCATCCTGTTATAAAATTACCCTTCACTGGGTTGTTTTATAATGAATTTTCCGTATCTAAAGCACAAGTGGGTAATGGCTATTATAAAATGGTATTGGGTTGATGTATATAAAAAGTAGGTGCATAGCATTTAAAGCACCTACTTTTACGCTACCTCGTCTGAGCGTTTCAAGAGTTTTAGTTTGGGCAGAGTTATGAATACTTTGTAAAGTACATACCTATGTATTTGTAC
Source organism: Ichthyophis bannanicus (assembly GCA_033557465.1). Classification (NCBI taxonomy): domain Eukaryota; kingdom Metazoa; phylum Chordata; class Amphibia; order Gymnophiona; family Ichthyophiidae; genus Ichthyophis; species Ichthyophis bannanicus. Next base: position 34,742,591 of record CM066040.1, read on the forward strand.
CTGCTGCACAGCAGGTATAGATTTCTGCATGTGAATTTGTGCACTACTGGGAATAGTTCTGGGAGCCTATTCTATATAGGCACATAGAGCCGATTCAGAAAGGGGCATGTCTGGGCCACCCGGACAGCTCAGAGCAGGACGTGCCCATTAGGACCCAATTCTGTAAAGCGGGAGCAAAATGTTCCCGTGGCATACAGAATCGGATCAGAGGACGGCCCGGCATGCCCCTCCATGCCTGCGGGGACATCCTTCCCGCAGGCTCCCCTGTTACCTGTGGCACAACCCTCTTCTTCCGCACTGCCCAACCCACAGCTGGGCAGCCAGGGCCTGGATCAGGTGGCGGGAACCTACCTGTCCTCGGCCCTGTCCTCTGGGGTGGGGGGGGGCGGTTCCAGCCCCGATCACCAGGTACATACTGCTTATTCCATCTTCGAGGTGGAATAAGCAGCACATTCCCCCTGACTCCGCAGGACGTACAGGGCCGTGACCTGAATCGGCCCTGTATATCCTGCAGCCTCAGCCTGCCCCCGCCCAGAATCTGCCTCCTCCCGACCCCCACCAGCTCTCCCCGTACTGCTGCTCTAGGGGGAATAGGGGCAGTACGACTTGTGGGGCTGCACATCCCACCGGGACGTGAAGCCCCGGAAGTCGCCTCTCTGAATTGGGCTCATAGGCACTTTTGTTGGCTTTATAAAATTGTCAGTTAGCATGCGAATAATCCTAAACAACTAGAATATAATTCATTAAACGTGAATCAAAAACACTCATTTACACCTTGAGAAGATGTCAACAGATTGGTAACGTGCCCGTCATTTGCATTAATATGGTGTCTTCCGCCTTTTCATCATAAGAAATGCCATACTGGGTCAGGCCAAAGGTCCGTCAAGCCCAGTATCATGTTTCCAACAGTAGCCAATCCAGGTCACAAGTACAGTACCTGTCATGTTCCCATTTGTCTCCCAAGTCTATTTTATTGCCCAGTTGTAAACAAAATGTATCACGTCATCAAAATCAAAATATGAATGTATGACTAAGCAATGAGCAGGAGTTGAAGCCATTGGACAAGTTTATATTGGTTTTCAACAGAATTGTAGAACTTCCAAAAGCTAAGTCAAAAGGTTTAAGCTTTTTGAGTATGAATGTTTTGGGCATAATATACTTCTATGAATTATGAGCACTATATTTTGATTTTGATGAAGTGATTTGTTTTGTATACAATTAAGCAATAGACTTAAATATGTAAAACAATCCAGGAGACAAATGATGAAAAGGTGGAAGGCATCATGTTAATGCAAATGCTAAAAACACATTGCCAATCCATTGATATCTTCTCAAGGTGTTTAAAAATTGATTTTGTAAATGACTATAAAATGGGCATAAAATAGGAACCCTATTATCAGGGACAGTGCAAGGATTGGGGAAGCCCTAAGTGGGCACCTCCATCCTGCCGCCTCCCCGCCACCCCCTCTGCCCCCCCCCCCTCTAGGGCCAACAACAATGGCAATCGCAAGAGAACCACAACACAGCACTTACCAAAGACTCTGGCACTATGTCACTATTCCTGCTTTCTATCATCAGCCTCTTCCGCCCCCCTCTGACACAGAATTTCAGTTTATGCCAAACTTTTTCTGTGAATATATTTTCCAGCTACGTAACATACCCTAATCCAACACCTCCGCTCACTGCAGGTAAAAGTACCTAATATTTGCCTGCAGGGAGAAGGGGCAGTTTTCAAAAAGCTTTTGGAAATTGCTCCACGAGGGTATTGCTTTAGCAACATATGTACAAATTGCCAAATCGGAAGTCTGTGTTGGAGGGGGCAGAGGCAGCCGATGATAACAAGCAAGAACTGTGAAGCAGCGCCACAGCCTTTGGTAAGAGCTGCTTTGTGGTTCCCTTGTGATTGTCACCACTGCTGGCCCCAGGGAGGGGCGACAATGGTAGTAATGGGCACCCCAAATGGCTGGCACTGTAGGCGACCACCTAGTTTGCCTAATGGTATAGTGCCAGTCTTGCCTATTATAAAATTATCTCCCACATGTGTAGAAGTATGTGTGTTATGGCATTCTATGCATACTTATACCCATGGTCGGCAAAGGCCCCCCAAAAGATGAAGTTGGGGTAGGGTTTGGATTTGCATATCTACTTTTGGATTTTTAAAAGCATGTGCAGAAATTGTTGTGAATCTTTCATGTGTGCTAAATAGCAAGTGTAGTTGTGTAGATGTGTTTGGTGGAATAATTTGAAAAATGTGGCAAGGACACTGCTGGACCAATAACATGGGGTGCAGAGGGCTGTGCTGCACGATTGGTGATGCCCCCAGGACTTATTCCACCATCGGGGTAGAATAGCCTGCACGTCCTTGGGGCGTCGGGGAAAGTAGAGAGGCCTGTCCTGAATAGGCCCTGTACATTCCAGCAGCTGGCCACTCCTCCACTTTGCCTCCGCAGCCCCCCCGCACCCAATGCTATTGGCCCAGTGGTGCCCCTGCAGCCACAATCTGGGCCATAGGGGCCTCTGGTGGCATCTGGGCAGTGGTCTGCAGGGGCTGATGGGGGCAATGATATTCCGAGCTGTCCGGTGGACGGCTCATTACCATGATGCAAGGACCCCACTGCTCCCTCACCCCACAGTGGCGGTCTGGCATGCATTTGGGCAGCTCCCCATACATCGATCTCCTCAGCATACAGGGAGCGCCTTGACATGTATGTCACCAATTCCGCCATCGTGGGTACGTCTGGGCCCTGCGGCGGCGGAATCTGGTGTCTCCTAGGCATGTCCATGTTGGCCGTGCACGGACCTGAATCAGCTTCACATAGGATGTTCACTAAAGGGCATTAGCTGTCTTTGTAGTGCTAACACGGGATCATCACACCGCAAAGACAGCTAATGTGGGAGAAATGCAGCTAGCTCAGGCAATTTTCCGCAGTGGCTGCATTTCATGCATTATTAAGCAAGTGGGCAGGATGTTGGCAGAAAGTGAGTGTGCCTGTACTATCCGGTTACCACGGGTGTGGATGATGTGTAGTAGCTGCATATTTTGCAGGCATCGTGGATTCAGCTATTGCTACCTCAATGAGTCGCGATAGCTGTGTCCGCAAAGCTGCCACTCGCAATCTCTGCTTTTTCTCTGTGGTATCTGCAGGGGAAATTCTGGGGATTTTTGTAGCTACAGCAGCACTTTTGCAACTAACGCCCAGCGTTAGCTGCAGAAGCCCACGGTGCTTTAGTAGACATACCCTAACAGTTGTTAACTTCGATGAATCAGTAGTATAGACTAGAGTTAATGATGAGGTAAGGGAGTTGACTAGAGCACTGTATTGCAGTTTGTGGATAGTGAGGGAGTTATATGCGGTAGAAGTGATGGCTAATATCATTCTGTCTATTGTAACAAAGTGTGTGTTTAAGGAAGTGAGACAGAAGAGACACTGACTTTCCCCATGCAGTTTAGATTTTCAGTTCTGATAGTAATACTGTGGACATGTCTGGGACTTGGTATATCATAATCTGACCTTGTGAAAATGTCTGTAAGAAATGGTTCCTGGAGCAAGCTGAGCATTTGCTGAGATCAGTGAGGAGTGTGTGCTGTTCCTACGCATGTTACCCTCCAGCCAGTAATGAAGGCTAAGTGCTCTTGACCTCACTTAACTCCCATGCTTTAAATCACTGTGTTACAGACAAGCCCTGGGAGCTACCTTTAAGCTGTGAAAGCCTTTCTTCCAATAAGCTCAGATGAGTTCTTTTTCTAGATGGAGCAGATCATTTCAACCTTTAACAGGTTTTTTTACAACACCGTTCCTACCTCACCACGAGCAAACAATAAATACCTTTTTCCTAGTCATAAAAAAGATTGCCACATCTTGTTAACATCTGGAGCTTAATAATTTCTGTGCCGAAAATGTGGAATGCTTCAGCCAGGCATAAATCTTGGAGCTGATTGAGACAGGCTCAGGCATGGGGTCCAGATGTTGTTAGAAGAATTAATGTTTGCTTGTAACACGTCTGGGTGTCGGTAGCTTTGAGCGAGCTTTAATAGCAAGAGTGTGGAACTAATGCAGCGTTTCATGCTCTCAGACCCTGCTGCTACAGGAAGGAATAAAGCTCATGAGCTCCCCCGGGATCTACAGTAATGCTCACTAATCGGCCATGTCTGTGTTTGAGATTTCTGCAGCCCAAATACTCATCCTTCAGCTGCTTAATGATTGCTGACCATTGTCTCTGGTGGCATGTCTAGGCCACTCTGTACTGGAAGATCTGCACTAGTGAAAGCCAGAGATTCCTGGACTTGATACAGCATTGATAACGTGGTTAAGCAGCTCCTGTCCAGAAAGTACAAGCTCATCAAGGCTTTGTTAACTAACAAGAGCTATTCTATTGACTGAGAAAGTCCTATAGTTATATCACAGTATGGTAGGCTATGGACTAGCATGGCCTGCTACTATGAAAGGCCTGTAAGTTAGGCCTGGATCCTAACTCCCATTATAGCTAGAAAAGAACCAAAAATCTGTGAAAAATGAGAAAACTGTTTTAAACTGCTTAATAAGAAGTTTTTATGAATTCATAAGTCTTCCATTGTAGCAGCAGATAAGCATGCAATAAATAAAACCAGGAGTCTTTTCAAGGATCCAAGCCAGTTTAATGTGCACATGGCTCAAGCAATAATCAAATTCAAAATGGCTGAGCAAAGTTTTCTAGCAATACAACAACTTTTATAGACTTTTACTCCATTCTAGGTATAGGAAAACATTTCATTGGTCCCGGTACTCTCCCGTACCTCCCGTACCCCTTCCATTGGTGCCGGTACTGATATGATTATCCAATTATGTTCCTTCAGTGGGCTCAACACCTGCTTACCCCCCTTCTAGTCCCAATTACAATGGCCAGTTCATCAACTTGTTACTTTCACACTCTCAAGGCCATAGAGCCAATTTGTGCATGTAGGGGAGCAGGGCTCTGCAACTCATCTGTCAGCAATCCCAATTAAATCCCTTGCAGATGTACTTTCTTATCAGTAACTTTTAAACATGTTTTTCTGTATTTTTCCATCTTCCAGTTCTGCTTATCTAAGCTAGTTCAATATTCTTGCTATGTCCTCGCTGTATTCCAGCTCTACAGGCAGATTGGGGGATGTGCAATTCCCATAGGCCTCTCCACAAGCTTCATTTACAGGTCAAGCTAGTTAGGCTTGCTTGCTCATCTCAGACAAAGTGGATCACAGGCCTACACCTGCCACACCATTATTCTCTTGTGTGTGAAAGAACAGAAATGTTTCAATATATGCATTCCTGGAGCTAGGGATAACCTTGCAGTAGAGAAGTAACAAAAGCAAGAACTGCACCATTATTAGAACAATCCTAAAGGAGGGGGCTGGTTGCTAGGCCCCGGAGGGATTTCTAATTGGACAGGTGCAGGGAATGTAAAACCAATGAGAAGTTTGCATGTATCGAGTTGGAACCAATAGAAAGTTCTCATGTATCAAACTGAAAAAGAGGTATAAATGGTTATGTCTCTGTAGAAACGTTTGCTCAGTTCCTTTTGAAGCTTTGACTGGCTGGGCCTGTGCACAATAAACTGGCTTGGACCCTGTCAATTGACTCCTGGATTTATTCATTGATTGCACTTTGCTACAGCATATTCTTGGTGCATTGGCTGGGAAGTGCGAGTGGTAAATGGTATTCAAGTGAATAATCCACGCAATTCGCCTTGAGGTTTGGCCCGGTTGGAACCATGTCTGTCCGACCGCAGGGGAAACCTCAGGTGCCGCCGGCCCCTTTGTGCCGGAGAGGGTTCCGCCTGCCTCGGTGGGCCATCGGGTCCAGCTGGCCAACACCTCTGACCCAGTGGAGTCCAGGTTCCAACTCAGAAGCTGGTGTGGTATCGGGGACCGGATCCGGTGAGTAGACATTTTTGTGATTCGATAGTCAGAAAGAACAGCCTGGGACAACGTCTTGCGTGCTCAGGACTGATTTGGTATATTTGGTATAGACTAACTGGGAAATCTCGCATGAGTGTGGGCGAGACAAGGGAGCCTGATCACCTCCCATAAGGGCGGTCCTAGTAAGCTCCACGTAAGAGAAAGAGGAAGCCGAAGCCATCGACCCTTCTTGTTTGAAATAGTCAGTTAGTCAGAAAACCTGGGCACTTGAAATATGATATCCTGTTGAAATATGCTTGCTTGTGTGAGTGAGAGGTCTTGAAATACAGACTGAGCGAGAGCGGACTCCTAAGTAGGGCAGTTCCTGGCCGGGCGACCGCACCCAGGTCGCGAACAGGAGGAAGCGAGTGGTGTTTGTCCCCCCCCCCCCAGTGTTCTGTGGGCTGTACGGACCCCTTACCTACAGCCATACTACCTATCCTTATTGTTCGTTGTCTTGTACGTCATTACGTGTACGTAGCGTACGTAGGTACGTTGAGTATGTAGGTAGTGTACGTAGGTATGTTTAGATTATGGGAGGGACGGAGTTCACGCAAACTCCGTTGGCATGTATGATCAAGAATTTCTGTAAAGGATTTTCGGGTGATTATGGTACGAAAATGACTCCATCCAGATTAAAAATGTTATGTGAAAGGGAGTGGCCCGCGTTAGCTGCTTCATGGCCCCGTGGGGGCACCTTTGATTTAGAAACAGTTTTACGAATTCATCAGCTTATACTAAGAGTGTATCCTGACCAGTTCCCCTATATAGATTCCTGGTTAAGTGTGTGTGAACAGCAGCCCTCATGGATGAAGCACTGTTATGAGGAGCGCTGTAAAATATTTGTAGCTACTACTAGGGGAACCAGAAAAGTCAAGGAAGAGAAGCCGCCTGTGTATTCTGCCCCAGAGTCCCCAGATATTCTGGCTAGGTTACCCCAGCACCCACAGAAGTTAGTTCCCACAACACTACGACCTGAAGTAGAGCCAGATGAGGAGCCCCAGAAAATACCGCTACAGCAGCCTAAGAAGCACCCTACCCCGAGTGATAGTCCCGAGTCAGGCCCAAGCACGTCGGGGGGACTCGAGTCCTCTGACGAGATAGAAAGCGGAGGCTCTCCTGCCAGTTCAGGGTCACCCACCAAGGAGATTTGTGTCCGGGAGCCTTATGATCTAAGAAGCGTAACTCCCAAGAAGAAGGAGAAAGCAGGGCACCTAATGCCATTACGCCAAGTGCCTGGAATACCTGTTTTAAATGATCAGGGCCAGATGGCACCAGGACCAACAAGCTTAGTTTATGTACCCTTTTCCACCACAGATTTATTGAACTGGAAAACGCATTATGCATCCTATACAGCCAAGCCTCAGGAATTAACAGAATTAATGTCTAGCATTATGCAAACCCATCAGCCTACCTGGGCCGATTGTTGCCAGCTCCTGTCTACCCTCTTTACTACTGAGGAGCGAGGGCGAATCGGGCAAGCAGACCTCCGTTGGTTAGAATAAAATCCTATAGAAGGGGGAGGAATAAATCCCCCACAAGCAGCTGTAGCAGAATATCCCAATGAAGATCCCGGGTGGGACCCGAATGATGAAAGGGGGGCGGCGGCCCTAATCAGATTTCGCCAGGCCTTATTGCAGGGCCTGAAGAAGGGAGGCCAGAGGGCCATGAATATCGGGAAAGTATCAGAAGTTCTCCAGGGTCCAGATGAGAGCCCAGCGGCCTTTTATGAGCGGTTGTCTGAAGCTTATAGATTGTATACCCCATATGATCCCGCCGCTCAGGAAAATTTACGCATGGTAAATGCGGCCTTTGTTAGTCAGTCCCAGAGAGACATAAAGCGAAAATTGCAGAAATTCGATGGATTTGCGGGCATGAATACCGCTCAGTTAATGGAAGTCGCTCAGAAAGTATTTGTGAATCGTGAAAATGAACGAGACAGAGAAAGTGAACGAAAGATGAAGAAGAACGCAGATCTTCTTGCTGCTGCTATAACCGAACGACGTGGAGGAGGTTTTCCTAATCAAAGGACCAGAGGACGTGGAAGAGGCCGCGGAAGTGAAAGGCCTCAATTGGGTGCAAATCAGTGCGCCTACTGCAAAGAAGAAGGACATTGGAGAAATGAGTGCCCGCATTTGGACTCCGCCCCTGCAAGGGGAGGAGGGAGTCCCTGGAGGCCAGGAGGACGATTTCGAAGGAGGGGAGGAATGAACCGAACACAGTTCCAGCAAGAGAGGGAGGAAGCCATTGAGGGAGTGACAGTAGCAACGGGCTATGACCTGGATGACATAGATGAAGACTAGGCCAGACCGGGCTCCAAGTTCACTCTGGGTCCCCAGGAGCCTATGGTCAGTTTAAAGATAGGGGACCAATACATGGAGTTCATGGTAGATACAGGAGCAGAACATTCAGTAGTAGCCAAGCCAGTAGCTCCTCTGTTCTCACGATCTATCACCATTGTGGGAGCCACTGGAAATAAAGCCACAAAGTCATTCTTACAGAACCGCATGTGTGAACTAGGGGAACAGAAGATAATGCACCAGTTCTTGTATATGCCTGAGTGCCCTATTCCACTACTGGGCCGAGACATGCTTGCCAAGCTCCAGGCACAGATATCTTTTGCTGAAGGGGGAGAAATGAAAATGACTGTGAACCCAAAGCCTGCTGGATTGATGGTGCTTACTGTTCCCCGAGAAGAAGAGTGGCGGTTCTATAGTGCACCTCCAATAAAGTCAACTAGTCCCTGTATACCAACCAACCTCATAGCCCCACCTGAAGTATGGGCAGAAGATAATCCACCTGGCCTAGCGAAGAACATAGCCCCTGTCATTGTCACCCTCAAGCCAGGAATGGAACCAGTGCATGTGAAGCAGTATCCTCTCCCTCGACCAGTCATAGAAGGAATCCACAGCCATTTGATGAAGCTGCTGATGTACGGACTTCTCAAGGAATGCCAGTCACCTTGGAACACCCCCCTTCTCCCAGTAAATAAGCCTGGGACAGGGGACTACCGCCCAGTACAAGACCTAAGGCGAGTAAATGATGCAGTTGAAACTATACACCCTGTAGTACCAAACCCTTATACTCTCTTGGGACTGATCCCCGCTGAGGCTACTCACTTCACCGTCCTGGACTTGAAAGATGCCTTTTTATGTGTGCGCCTAGCCCCCACCAGTCAACTTTTATTCGCTTTTGAATGGCAAGACCCCACAACAGGAAGGCGGGGCCAGCTTGCTTGGACCAGATTACCCCAAGGATTCAAGAATTCACCTACTCTTTTCAGTGCTGCCCTGAATCAAGATCTCTCAAGTTATCCAGTGGACCCAGGAAAGAGGGTTCTTCTTCAGTATGTAGATGACTTGCTCATAGCCATCAACTTAGAAAGTGAATGCCTACAAGCTACTAGTGAACTCTTGTACCTTCTCAAAGAGGCTGGATACAAAGTCTCAAGAGCCAAAGCACAACTATGCCAAACTGAAGTCAAGTATCTAGGATTCCAGTTGTCCAGTGGGATCCAACGTCTAGGACCAGAACGCAAAGAAGCTGTATGTAATATCCCCATTCCAACCACTAGGAGGCAAGTAAGAGCCTTCCTCGGGGCCGCGGGATACTGTCGCATATGGATCCCCAACTTTGCGCTGATTGCAAAACCACTGTACCAAGTCACCAAAGGAATGGAGAAATCTCCACTAGACTGGGGACCTGAACAAGATGTAGCATTCCAGACTTTGAAAAATGCTGTGATGTCATCCCCAGCTTTAGGTCTTCCAGATGTTCAGAAGCCTTTCCATCTTTTTGTCCATGAGTCACAAGGAAACGCATTGGGAGTATTGACTCAATTTCTTGGATCCTGGCAACGACCAGTAGCCTATCTGTCAAAACAATTGGATGTAATTGCAAAAGGATGGCCTCCTTGTTTGAGAGCTGTTGCAGCAACAGCCCTCCTAGTGGGCGAAGCAGATAAACTCACACTAGGACAAACTCTTCAAGTCACCGTGCCACACTCTGTTTTGACTCTCATGGAACACAAAGGAAACTTCTGGCTAACCAATGCACGAATGTTGAAATATCAAAGCATGCTGTGTGAAAACCGCCGGATACAGTTGAAAGTCAGTCAAGCTCTGAACCCTGCTACATTGTTTCTAATTGGTCCTGGGCCACCTGATCATAATTGCTTAGAAACCATGGACACTGATTTGACCGATGTCCCTCTAGAGGACCCTGAACGGACTTTCTTTGTGAAGGAAGCAGTTTAGTCATCAATGGACATCGTTGTGCTGGATATGCAGTGGTGACCCTTGATCTGGTAGTGGAGTCCTTAGCCCTGACCCCAGGAACTTCTGCACAGAAAGCTGAGTTGATAGCCCTCACCAGAGCCTTGACATTAGGAGAAGGACTCCGCATAAATGTGTACACAGATTCCAAATATGCTTTCACTACTTTGCATGCACATGGAGCCTTGTATAAAGAGCGAGGGTTGATCACCTCAGGGGGTAAGGCCATTAGGTATGGGCCCGAGAAATTGATGTTATTAGATGCTGTGTGGGCCCCCAAACAAGTGGCAGTCATGCACTGCTGAAGTCATCAGGCGGGACCAGGAGAAGTCAACCGAGGGAATAGACTTGCAGATGCCACAGCCCGGAAGGCAGCCACCACAGGACAAGTTAGGACCCAAGACACTGTAATGCAAGCAGCCCTATTCCCTGTGCCCCTCAGTTCCTGGGCACCCCGATACACTACAAGAGAGTTAGACTATTATTGTGAGAAGGAGGGAGGAGTCTTGACAGAACAAGGTTGGATAGTGTTGCCACCCCCAGAAGGTAGTCCACCTCCAGGTCCTACAGTCATTCCTGAAGCATTAGGGCCAGCCTTTGTTCAAGCTTTTCACCAAGCCACACACTATGGAAAAACAGCCATGGAAAAAGCCCTGAGACCCCATTTCTGTATTTCACTGCTAGAATCCCTGACCGCCTCGGTGGCACAGCAATGTCTGATATGTGCCAAAAATAATGCCAAGCAAGGTCCTGTTCCACCCCCAAGAGTTCAGTCAGTAGGGGTGACCCCAATGAGTGATATACTTGCTAGACTTTGCTGAAATGCCCTGTGCAAATGGATATCACTATATGTTAGTGTTAGTCTGCACATTTTCGGGATGGGTAGAAGCCTATCCCACCCGAACTGAGAAAGCCCGAGAAGTCACTAGGGTATTGCTCCATGAGATCATTCCCCGATTCGGAATACCATCAACTATAGGGTCAGACAATGGTCCATCATTTGTATCCCAAGTGACCCAACAGTTAGCTCAAGCTCTGCAAATAAAATGGAAGTTACACACTGCTTACAGACCCCAGAGCTCAGGGAAAGTAGAACGTATGAATAGAACCTTGAAAACTCAGTTATCCAAGCTTTGCCAAGATACACACCTGAAGTGGCTCCAAGTTCTCCCCATAGCCCTTCTTAGGATACGTTCAGCTCCTACCAGATCCTTAGGAGTCTCCCCTTTTGAGATTTTGTATGGGCGACCTCCACCCATAGTGCAGGGAATACATGAGACAGATAGGATCTGAAATAACTAGACAAGAATTATTAGCTTTAGGTTCTGTCTTGCAGAATCTCCAAACGTGGGTGCAAGATCGACTACCCATCAACCTGACCGAGCCTCTGCATCCCTTCAAGCCAGGAACGTCTGTGTGGGTGAAAGAGTGGAGAAAGACCCCGCTGGCGCCGCATTGGAAGGGACCACACGTCGTCATCCTGTCAACCCCCACTGCAGTGAAAGTTGCAGAATTTGAACCCTGGATCCACCACAGTCAAAAGACCCATGTATCCTCACCCTATCGTATACATCACTCCTTCTATGAAGCCATGAAAGCAGAGTTTGAAATTCCTCCTGCCTCCCAAAACTTGTTTCTTGAATTAGCGGGAGCAGTTGCATCTAGTCTTCACGTTTCAGATTGTTTATTTTGTGGAGGAACAACGATGGGAGACCAATGGCCTTGGGAGGCACAAGAACTGAACTACTCTATTCCATACAATCAGACTAATATACACAATACCAGAAGTGAATGGGTATTGGCCCACTCCATTGTGGGTAACTTATGTTTTTCTCGCTATGGACCATTGTTTAATATGGAAGTGGGGCAGCTCAATCAGAGGTTCTACAACAGTACCACTAAGAAGACGTCTTGGTGGTCAGGAGTAAATGCTACTGAGCCTTCCAATCCTCTAGTTCAGTTCCCCAAACTTGCCAGTATCTGGACTAACTTAGCAGCATATAATTCCTGGCAAGCACCACCTGGACTGTACTGGATTTGCGGAACCCGAGCATATGCTAGGCTCCCTCACCACTGGGGAGGTGCATGTGTATTGGGAACCATACGACCTTCCTTTTTCCTTTTGCCTACATCCCAGGGAGAACAAGTGGGATATCCTGTGTACAGAAGTCGACAGCTGAAGGAGGCCTTGAAGATAGGCCAATGGGACAAATGGGACGCGACATCTGAAGAATGGCCACCTGAGAGAATTATCTCATACTATGGACCTGCTACTTGGGAGCAGGATGGGACATGGGGATATCGTACCCCTGTCTATATGATTAATCGAATAATACGTTTGCAAGCTGTTGTTGAAATAATAACCAATGAAACTAGTAAAGCATTAACCCTTCTGGCAAAGCAAAGTACGCAAATGCGCACAGCCATTTATCAAAATCGTTTAGCTTTAGCTTATTTGTTAGCAGCTGAAGGTGGGGTATGTGGAAAGTTAAACTTAAGTAATTGTTGTTTACAGATTGATAATAATGGGGCATGTAGTTGAAGATCTAGCCACCCAGATGAGAGAGCAGACATTTGTGCCTGTCCAGACCTGGCACAGTTTGAAGATGGATAGGTGGTTTGGTTCATTATTCTCATGGATTGGTGGTCTAAAAGCCCTTATGTTTATTGTACTGTTCATACTAGCCATGTGCTTATTGCTCCCTTGTCTCCTACCCCTTTGCTTGGGTATGATAACTTCAACAATTGATAACACTATAGAGCGGAAGGCAGCTGCGAAGGTGTTAGTTATGTGGCAATATTACCCTATACCCCACGATGATGCTATTACGCCAGTATAATATGTTAAATTACTAATGAGTGATTTAATTCTCACCCTTTCTCACTTGCGGGTGAGAATAATCAAAGGGGGGAATGTGGTAGGCTATGGCCTAGCATGGCCTGCTACTATGAAAGGCCTGTAAGTTAGGCCTGGATCCTAACTCCCATTATAGCTAGAAAAAGAACCAAAAATCTGTGAAAAATGAGAAAACTGTTTTAAACTGCTTAATAAGAAGTTTTTATGAATTCATAAGTCTTCCATTATTCTCTTGTGTGTGAAAGAACAGAAATGTTTCAATATATGCATTCCTGGAGCTAGGGATAACCTTGCAGTAGAGAAGTAACAAAAGCAAGAACTGCACCATTGTTAGAACAATCCTAAGGGAGGGGGCTGGTTGCTAGGCCCCGGAGAGATTTCTAATTGGACAGATGCAGGGAATGTAAAACCAATGAGAAGTTTGCATGTATCGAGTTGGAACCAATAGAAAGTTCTCATGTATCAAACTGAAAAAGAGGTATAAATGGTTATGTCTCTGTAGAAACTTTTGCTCAGTTCCTTTTGAAGCTTTGACTGGCTGGGCCTGTGCACAATAAACTGGCTTGGACCCTGTCAATTGACTCCTGGATTTATTCATTGATTGCACTTTGCTACAGCAACAGTATAAGGCAGGCAGCACTACTCCATACGAGGTGTGATCAAAAAGTATCGAGACTTGTTGTGTAGCTATATAACAATACGTTGCACCATGATGCTATTAAGCATGCAGTAACCTAGTTAAATGCTCTGCATGTACAGAGTGTAGCGTGGCTGCAGCACACCTGTACTTTTTTTAATCACATGATGTTTGGTATCATGTAAAAGCAGTTTGTCAGATTTACAATGAGTGAAAGAATTGAAAAGTGAATTTACATTAAATTCTGCCTGAAACTTGGAGATACGTACAAAGAGACTTATGACAAGTTACAGCAAGTGTATGGCGATGAATACATGAGTCGTGCTTGAGTTTATGACTGATACGTGTACAAATGTTTTCAAGATGGCTGCCAAAGTGTTGACAGTGACGAATGTTCCCGAAGGCCATCCACAAGCAGGAATGAAGACAAAGTCGAAGCAGTGCATGCCGTAATATGCTCAAATTGTTAATTGACTATCGGGGAGCTTGCTGAGGACAGGGACATCAGTTTTGGGTTGCTACAGTCCATTCTTACTGTTGATTTGGGGCTGAGATGTGTGTCTGCAAAATTTGTGCCGAAACTCCTGTCCCCTGGCCAAAAAGAAGATCGACTTTCTGCAGCCAGGGAGTTGTTGGAATGTATTGAAAATGACTCTTCAACCCCACCCCTGAAACTAAAAAAAAAAAATAAAGTCAGAGTGTGGCAAATTGGGGAGAAACTATTTCAGGCCTTGGGCTGCCGCAGTAAAGTACTTTGGAAACAGAGAGGTAGTGGGAGATGGCGCAGCAAATATCTTTATTGTAAGTATAATGTTTGTCACTCTCTGCCACTGCCATTGCAAGCTAGGGACTGCTGGGCCAAGTGGGCCCCCTGTCTAGCCTGGCCCTGCCCCCCCCTCCCCATGCATTGCGGAGGCTGCTTGGCCAGTATTTATGTCACGGTCTTCTCCCCTCCTATCTGTAAGAAAAGGAGGGGAAGAGGTAAGGTTTCAGCGGACAGCGGCACAGTTCAGTTTTTCTCTGCTTATTTCTACTTCTAATTTTTGGTCACTTTTTAAAGAGGGCATGAAATCATTAAGATGTCGACCTCAAATCAGACATGGCGACCTGCCGAATTTAAGCATATTACTAAGTGGAAGAAAGAGAAAATTCTGTATTTGGTGAAGGTCTGATAGAGATGAGATGTTCTGCTAGTGTGTAGTTTCTGTGTTGGAATATGTAGCAGTCTGACTTATTCTGTTTTTCCAATATAAGGTGTGTTACATATGCTACTCCTGGGGAATTCTGTACAACTGCACGGCAAAGAATTTGCACAGAATTTCCCACCTGCACAGAACCCTGCACAAGCACCAGCACCAGCATTATCGAGCAATGAAGCAGGCTTGGAGCACACAAGCTTTAAGGTTGCCCGAACCTGCCTCACTGTTCGCTTCTTCACAGCTGTGGGAGTGTTTCCCTTCACTCCTGTGGCTGACGCTGGCAACGTGAAGTTTTAATAAGTTAAACACAGGCGTTTCCTTTTTGTTGCTAGGAACAGGAAGTGGTTATTGGATTACAACCATGTAAACCATGTAAATGCCTTAAAGAGAGATATTCAACTGCACCCACATGATTAGTGCCATTGAATATCCCCGACTATGTCCCCTATGTGCCCTAATACTATGCGGTTAGCATGGGGGCATTCCAGGGCGAAGCAGATGCGGCGACTGCTGCTAACGTGTTGCGGCGATATTAGACTCCTACACTATTAGTGGTCCGTGGCTAAAACTAGGCCAGCTATTGGCTCGCCTAGTTCTAGCCATGGACCACTAACCGTGTAGCAGTTCAATATATCACCTCTACACGAGGCACAACCTGGATTTTCAATGCTGTTTGCCACGGCATTGACTATCCAGGGTTAAGGGTGAGCAGGTAGGGCTATGCACCATAGCAGTACATAGCACGCCCAGAAGAAAATCGGGCCCTAAATTTCTATCTGAGGCAATGGAGGGTTAAGTGACTTGCCCAAGACCAACCAGTGGCAGTGGGATTGGAACCTGGCTTCCCTGGTTCTCAGCCCACTGCTCTAACCATTAGGTTACTCCTCCACTCTGCTATAGTATTTATTTAGTGTCATGAGGGGTGGGGGGGGGGAACACTTTTTTCTGTGGCAGCAAACCCATGGTCTTTTTAGAGTCTCTCAAGTTTCTCACTGTGATGGGGTATATACAGGGTGGCCCAAAAAAGGGAGAACATCTCGTAGCATATAAGTTATTTAAAATTTCAAAAAGACAGATGTAAACGATTGACAAATTTAAAAAAAAAGATGGCGACCGGAAATTGTTGAAATAAAGACATTATATAGCTAAAAAAGGTAAATAAGTAAACTATTTAAGCTTTTAATTTACGAGATGTTCTCACTTTTTTTGGGCCACCCTGTAGAATGTTACTCATCCCTTTCCGATGGGATTATCAATAGTCCCTTTTAAGAGAGTCTGCTGCTCAGAATTCAAGGCTGGGAGGGCGTAGCTCACAGGGACAGGTTAAGAACCCTGCAGGCTGCAGGAGGGAGAGAGGCCTGTGGAACCAGAAGTCTTTCCAAGGCAATCTGTGCAAAGGAGTTCTGAGGTAGTAACTTTAACTGGGACTGGAGGAAGGGCTGAGAGAACCAGCTTTTTCGGGTTTTAACAAGCTGGGACAGAACAAAGCTGATTTTGCTTCCTGTGAACTGCTATCTGTTCTAGGTTTAGCTTTGTAGAGGTTTAATGAGCTGAGACAGAATAAAGCTGATTTTGTTTTCCCTGAACTGCTGCCTGTTTTGTGTGTTAAAGAAAACCCCTTCCCACAGCACACCAAGTACCACACTTACCAACTGTATCCTCACTCCCATTTATAGTGTGTCTTTTCTATGTTCCTTTTTGTTTGCCTGTAGTTTCATATTCCTGGACTTCGGTTCTCTCCTTTGCAACAGTTCTACTTTGTATTTATTTTGTACGCTTCCCTTTTATTTTCTTTGTGATCTTTTTAGTGTTGACCTTCTGTCTTTTCCTCATTTGATCACTTTAATTTAATTTAATTTAATTAGCAGGTTTTTATATACCGCAACTTCCACAGATCAGTTGCGGTTTACAATGAACAACAATGAACAAGCAAGGCTGTTTTACAAGGAACGGCAGTAAACATCAATGCTGTTTTTACATATAACAGTGTAAACAATAATGAGCTCAAATCTAACAGTAACAGATTGGTAGAATTGAGAACTATATACAGTGAACATGTTTAGAACTATAATACAATTTTAATTAGAATCTCTGGATATCTTACAAGGTTTTAGTACATATTCCAGTTCGAGGGTCACTTATTGCTGGTGCGGCTATCCCTTTTCTTGTTGTATTTGAGAGTTTGATACGGATGCATAATGTGTTGAGAATAAGTATGTTTTGAGTTTTTTCCTAAACTCCGTGATTTGGGGTGATGATCTTAATTCCGCTATAATACAATTTTAATTAGAATCTCTGGATATCTTACAAGGTTTTAGTACATACTTTATACTTTATACATACTTTATACTTTAGTATAATCTCCCTTACTGTGGACATTGCCTTCCCATCCCTGATGAAAGGTAGTCAATTGAATTAATAGAAATGGAGTGAATTTTAGAGACCCTTGCCCACCATCGAGGGAGGGCACAGCCATGGTTAGCCGGGTAGTGGCGATATTGGGCCTCTAACTAGCTAATCTAAGCTAGCTAAAGTTAGGCTAAAAAAACCTGGCCTAACTTTATCTGGTTTAGTTATCTGGCCAGCAGCTGAATATCACTACTGACCAGATAACTAAATCACTATCCGGGCATACCAGATATCCAATGCTGCTGGCCAGATATGGCTCTAGCACAGAATATCAGGGCAAAGATTAAAGTAGCGATGGCTAGTTACTTTAATTGCATTGGCCACAGCCATTGAATATTACACCCCCCCCCCCCCCCCCAAGAATTCTGTGGCCAAAAAGTGCAGATTTTTCCTGATGTACTGTAGCTCAGGCTACTCAGGTGCAGAGAAGAGAATTTCTTGACCTGAGAACACAGCCGCTGAACCTCGGAGCTACCTTTTTTTCAAAGTACCCATGTCATGTCTAGTGGCCAACAGATTTGTCTTCTTTGGTCCTGCTCATTTGGCAGAATTTATTGCAGGTAAAAATATTGATTGATGTTATTCCACAGGTAATTTATTTCAATAGTGACTGTGTTTTGGGATTCAAGTAGTCAGAGGTCTGTTATTTGATGGATAAATGTCCATTTTGTTTCTTATGTTTCATTTTTTACTCTCTATTTTCCCAAGAAGTGGACTTTTGGTTTTGCTTTTATGATTATGTATACCATTTCTGGATCTTCTTTGTAGCTTTCTAAGTTAACCTCTTCCTTTTCAATTATTTCAATGTCCAGTGACAGAATTCAAAGTGGCATGGGACAAGCACAGTGGATCCCTTTATAGCAACAAGATAAAATCAAAATAACCTTAACTGTCTCTGCTAGCTCAACAAATAGGGGTGCCTATACAGAGCAGTGGGTACGCCCCTAAACAAAGGCAGGGGGAAGGATTAATCGTCTGTGATAACACCCTGGGTCACCTTCATTCTACCCCCTTTATCACCAGACGTCATTTGGTCTCAGGAGCAAGTAGAGACGTTTTGTAGTTTACTTCCTGGTACTGGAGGTAATTGACAAAGAAGGAAGGAATCTTGGCTTTAGCTCATGCTTTTTTGAGTAGTAGCTCAAGCTGCAATGGGTATTTTCCTTCCTCAGAGGGTTTACGATCTAAGGGGGATATTTTCAGTGTCGGCAGCCAGCATTCTTAAAGCAGCTGGCTATTGTTGCTTGAAATTCGCCCAGATAGTCAATGCTGGGGCCATAGCCCGGCCTTGACATTGAATAGCCGGGTGGCCTGGATTGTGATTTTGCAATTCGGTCAGTAGCAATATTCAGCTGCTGGCTGGATTGCCAAACCTGCTAAAGCTAGGAGAGCCACTTTAGCTGGTTAGAGTTAACTGGGCAGCAGCTGATTATCACTGCTACTCCAATGCTAAGTGGCACTAACCCTGCAAAGCATGTAAATGCCTTTATACCTGAGGGGAGGGAGAATTAAATGACTTGCACACCAGTGGCATTCAAACCTTATTTCCCTGGTTCTTAGCTTGCTGCTCTAAACATTAGCCTATTGCTCCATGAAGGATGAAGTACAAAGGCATCGCTATTTCTAGGTCAAATGCTCCCATAGTGGCAGAGGGAATCTCCAATATCCCCCTGTCCCTCTCCCACAGTTACAAAAGCATCACTAGGGCTGCACAGTGACAGAGATATAGCCTTGGGTGCAGCTTAATATTCCCCTTCCCTTTAACATTCTTGAGCATTAAATTCTAACTGCAAGAATCAGAAACCACACAGTCCATATGTTTGTGTTTATTAAAAACTTGAGATACCGCCCTTCAGGCGGTTTACAATAAAAACAGATAACTAGGAAAGGAATTCCAATGTCACAGATAGGAAAGAGTCACAGGCATACTAGGGATAGGTTCCTGTAGAATTCATGCTACAGGCACCTTTATTTATTTAACTGTTTTTTATAGACCTCCTTTCTTAGCATCAAAGCAGTTTACAGATAGCTTTAACTTACAAAGAACACATTACATTTAGCTTTTGGAATATATGTAACAGAGTTGTAACAGGGGTGAGAGAGAGCGTTCAACAAGGTGGGAGTTTGAAATAAAAAGGAGAACATAATAACCTTGTTTGGGTTTGTATAAGTGCTATTGCATGTGTTATGTTTCACTTTTAAAGTGTTCAGTGACTAAGTGGGTTTTGAGTCTCCTGCAAAAGTCAGCTATTTCTGTGGTGCATCTTAAGTCTTGTGGGAGTCCGTTCCAGAGTGTGGGTGCATAGAATGTCTGCAATCGAGCTTTCTCAATTTGGCAGCTTCTTGCCTTCTGAGTTGGAATAGTAATTGTGTTTTGTGCATTCGCTCTTCTGACTCAGTTGTTTGGGGTTAGGCATATGAAAGACTGGAGGTATTTTGCAGATAGATTGTAGATTATCTTGAAAATGGTGAGTAGAGCTTCATATTTTGTTTGGATTATTACTGAGTCAGTGTAGGACTTTTAGTATGGGTGCAACCTATAAATCGGCACCCTTCCCTCATTATTATTAATGATGGCTACACCCCACCCTCCTTTTTCGCAAAACTCCTTTGTGAACTAATTTCATGTGATTCTCGTATTTCTCCTTCAAATCCAATGTTGTAAGAAAATTTCAGTAAAGAGGTAAATGCATAGCCAGAATAAAAATAACTACTGAGCAGTAAATACTTAGCATCATTATGAACAGGCTGTGATAGTCCAAGAGCATGCTAAATGTCAGAGATGGATCTAAAGAAAAATAGTTGTACAGACAGCTCAGAAATATTTTACTCATTGAAAAAATATGCAGGAGAAAGATTTTGTATAGAAGGAAGAAATCAAAAACATAACAATGCAATCAATGTACATCTAGAAACTATAAGCAAAATTGATGAGAGAAAAGCAAGAATAACATGGCCACTTTCTGACCAGATCAAGAACTAAGTTCCATTCTTTACTCATTACTCATAGGTTTTCAGGATTTCTTTCCCAAAATTATACTTTACTCCAGAGTGAGATGAGAGAAAGAACTCTCATATGCAGGCATCTGTGTTGTCAGCACAAACTAACATAATGGCACAGCGCAAGTAGAGTGGGTGCAACTAATGCCACCTCAGTGGATGGCCTTAGTTGCACTGGCAGCCATTTTGCCACTTTGAAATGTAACTGCAGGAGGGTGTAACTGCCTCCCTGCAGTTAGTCTATGACCCTGCGCTGGTAATGTGACACACACATATGTTATCAGTGCAGAGTTTAGGAAACACACCGCTAAATATGCCAAACAAGAGGGGCTCAACAGCACCTATGCAGTATTTCCCACTTCCAGAAAAAACAAGAGCAACTTGGAGTCCCAATACAGCATTTTCCACCTTCACAAAAACAAGAGAAGTTCAGTGGTCCCTACATAGCACTTCCTACTCTCTGAAAGACAAGAGGGACTTTGTGACCCTGAACACAACACCTCCCATTCCAACATAAACACCAAGAAGGACTTGGCAATCTCAACATAACTCCTGAAACTGTGCACTGGACCAGCAGGGTTTTAATGTAAAAATATATTCTGCAAAAAAACAAAAGAAATGCAAGATGCTCGCACACCAAGGAACTAAAAGAAAAAGTGAGAACCACAGCGCAGTTTATAACACCAGATTATAAATTTATAACATATTTTATTTTATTATAAACTGCATTATGGTTCTTGGTTTTTCTTTTTAATATATATTCTGCATCCATAGAAACCTCTCCCTCTACAATGGAGGCAGAGCAGACGTAGGACATTCATCCACAGAACTCAATATATTAAATAAAAAATCTGATTCTGGTCATCCCACTAATAGCAACATAAACATTCTCAAATATCAGGCATATTGTGAATTAATATAAAGCCCTACAAAAGTCACTGAAGATCTACAAGGCCAAATCTACCATACCATACTATCATAAACTTCCAAAAGTCCTACAACAAGGGGCCCACCCAGAAAAAAGCAACTCTATAAATACTGCAGCGGGCCCTAGATCATCCATACATCTATTGAAAAGCTGAACAAGTCAAATTACTACAGTATAGATCCCTACATACAAACTCCACACACTCAGAACACAAACCCTCACCAAGTACAGAATAAGTGACCACAACCTAAAGTAAAAATAAAGATATGTAAACAAAACTTAAACTGAAACCCCAAGAAGCTGGACTCCACATGTGGAGATGCAGTTCCCCATAATGTGTAAAATATAAAGATAGCGCAAAGTCCAATAACTAAATTGAAAATAAAATTATTTTTTCTACCTTTTGTTGTCTGACCATTTTATTCTCTGATCATGCTGGTCCCAATCTGAGGCTTCTGCTTTTCTATGTCTTCTCTTAGCTCTCCTTCTATGGTCTCCAGTCCATCTGCTTGTCTCTCCTTTTGTTTTCTTTACTTCCTTCCATCTTGTACGAGGTATAATGATTTTTTTCCTTTCAGCTTTCTTCCATTTATTTCTCTCTCTCTCTGTCCACCCAGATTTCACTACTCCTTACTACCCAATTCTCAATCACCCTCTTTTTTACGCCATCTATCTACAACTTTTCAATCTTCACACCAGTCTTCCCATTCCCCAGCTCTTCTTTCCTGGTCCATTACTGCCCAGTCTTTATTGCCCCTCCATCTCTAACATCTCTCATCCCCATCCAGTGTCTCGCTCTCTCTGGCTCTCTCTTCCCCTCCATCCAATATCTTCTCTCTCTCTCCCCCTATCCTTCCATGTCAGCCCTCTCCCTTCCTATCCCCCTGCAAACCAGCATCTCCCCCATCTCCATACCCTACCATCCCTTCCCTATTACTCCTATGTCCAGCATCTCTCCATCTCTTTCTCGACCTATTTACCTTGGGCCCGATATTGAGTTGTGCAGGCTATGCGCTGCGGTGGCACATAACCTACCCCCTGACCCCCTTAACCCGGATTTTCACTTCAGGTTAGCCTGCACCCGCATAGCTCTCTGCGCCTTAAAGATAAGCGAGGGTTTTTCTCGCTTTAAGGCGCAGAGGACTATGCGAGTAGCATCGAAAATTGCTGCTACTCATAAAGCCCCTTCCTCCACCCCCATTCCTCCCCAGGACGCCCTTAACATGCCCCGATGTTATGCGGATAGCATCTGGGCACGTTAGGGACTTAGCCAAGATATTCGAAGGCCACTACTCATGTAGGTGCCCTTCAAATATCCTGGATACGGCCCTTACATGGGTAACTAAGGAAGTTACCTATGTAAGGGCCTTTGAATATCGGGGCCCCTATGTCCATCTTCTCCTCTTTCTCTATTACGTCATGTCTTGCATTTCTATCTCCCCTTATTATCCTGTGTCCAGCATCTCCCCTCTGTCCCCACCTTTCCAAGTCCAGCATTTTCCCATAGTCTCCCTATAACTCCTTGGCCAACATCGCCACTCTATCTCCCCTCCTTGCTTTTCCCTATGCCTGTTCCTCCATACCCCTTCCCATGTCTAGTATCTCCCTTTATCTCCCTAGCCCCCCACCTCAATCTTATCCCCGCTACCTCCCTATTCCCCCCCCCCCTGCATACAGCATCTCTCTTCTGACTCTCTATGCCAATCTACGTCCACCTCCCAATGGCCCTTCATATCCCCCCCTTCCCAATGCCCTCCCCCCATGTCCACTCCTATTCCTCTTGTATGTACAAGAAACAGAGCCTGCCCGCAGAGCAGCATGACCTGCAGGCAGGGGCTGTGCAAGCCGTAATCCCAGCCCAGAGCTCTGCTTCTCTGGGCTTCTGCCTCTCACAGCCTTCTGCCTGTGGCAGCAGCATGTCTCACAGGCAGGCAGGCTCTCCACTAGTCCTCTGGCACTCTGCAGGTTATCTTGAATGGGGAGTGGGGGCAGGCAACTAGCAATGGTGCTCTCTTAACATCAATGCCCCCTGCTGCGCTTACCCAGCTTACCGGGTAGCACCGGCCCTGAGCAAGGGGCCGAGAACCAGGGAAGACAGGCTTCCATTCCTGCTTCTATCACCGACACTTTGTGATCTTGGGCAAGTCACTCTATTTCTCATTACTTTAAGTACACACTTGGACAACAAGTTCTTTTAAGGAGGGACGTATTGCACATGAGTACTTCTCATCACTGTAGCACTGCATATGTCCAGTAGTGCTATTTGAGTATTATTAATAGGGCTCCAGCAGACTAGAAAAGCAGAACAATTACCCTAACCATTAGGGTGTGTCTATTTTAAGGGTAGATTTTTAATTTTCCAAACTTTACAAACTACTAGTGACCAAATTATGTAGTTTTGCATGCTGAATCTAAAGATCTCCAGGAACAAGCAGGAATGTAGTCTTCAAATATGGGTATCGTCGGTACCGACGGAGCCTGCACGGGAACGCTCCTCAGCGTCCAATTAGAAAGCTTTTGGGAGCATCCCACAGCGCCTGCATGCTGCCTTCCCGCCTTTCCCAACTGCCTCTCTCCAGTTCTTCGTTTTCCGCGGAGCCAGCAGGTCGTTTTCCTGTCACCGCAGAAATTATCCCGTATTTTCATTCTTTATCTGATAGCATCTGCCTTCCTCAACGCTATACCGGTACCACCGGTTCTTCTGTCTTTCTTTCTTTAAAAAAAATTTTTTATTACTAATCTTTACTGAATTTTCCAGCCTTTTTTCCTCTAGGGCACCACGCGCCATTTTGGGCATTAGGCCCAAAGTTTTCCTCAATATGGAAAAGCCCGCTTCGGGTTTCAAAAAGTGTTCAAAGTGTGGCGGTACCATTTCCGTCACCGACACCCATGAGTGGTGCCTTAAACGTTTAGGTCCTGATCACTCCATCTCGGAGTGTGTTGCCTGTGGGATGATGTCGAAGAGGGGTCGGCAGAACCGAGCTGCTAAGCTTAGCACCCTTTTTCCCTCCAGTGCAGCATCCATGGCATCGACGTCTTCCAGGGCTTCATCTTCCTCCCATGGATCTCAGGTAACCAAACGTAAATCTGGCCGGTCCTCAAAGGGTAGATCTCCTTCCAAGTATCGAGATGCCCCTGGCGTTGCCCTTGAGGAACTTGTACCGGCAAAATTGCCCCGGCGGGAGGCTTCGGCTTCCAAAGCACTATCGGGGCTCCAGGATGTTCTCGAAGCCCCAACCTCGGCAGAACTACTGGTGCCATGCTCTGGGATACCGGCCGTTTCATCCGGTACCGACACCCAGGCATCGGCAGCGTCAATTGACCAGAGATTCTTGGCTATTGAAAGCAGTCTGACGGCTCTCCTTGCAGCATCGGTGCCTTTGGGACCGCTCCAGACAGTTCAACCGGTATCGACACCGGTTCTGGCACCGATATCGGTACCGGTACCGACAGCATCGACATCGGCAATGGTGTTACCGACACCGAGTCATGCTGTTTCCTCAAGAGCACCCGGACAGAAGAAATTTTGAATCCTCCAATAACTCAGAGGATTCTGACAGCTCTGTCGATGCCGGAGGACTTCTCTCTGAGGAGCCTTCTTCTCCTAAGCATAGGATGTCTCCTCCAGAGGATATATCCTTTCAGGATTTTATCAGGGAGGTGGCTAGAGGTCTTTCCATCACAGTGGCTCCTGAAACAGAGCCCATGGCAAAGGAGTTGGAGATCTTGCAATATCCTAAAGCTCCCAAGGAAGCTGCTACTTTGCCTATTCATGAGATCTTGCATGATCTCATGTTAAGAATGTGGGAAACACCTCTTACCACCTCTCCTCATTCCCGTAGGCTGGATACCATGTATCGAGTACCTCCTTGTCCTGGATTTCAAAAAACTCAGTTGCCACACCACTCCATAGTGGTGGAGTCAGCTATGAGAAGAATCAAGAGTGCTAAAAGACATGCATCTAATCCTCCAGGACATGAATGTAGGACTCTTGATGCCTTTGGGCATCGAACTTTCCAGGCTTCTATGCTTTCTGCCAGGATTAGTTCCTACATCCTATATATTTATTTATTTATTTATTGAACGGTTTTATATACCGCCTTTCAGAAAAATCAAAGCGGTTTACAAAGAACAAAACTTGAACATTACATTGAAACTTATTCAAACAATTGAAATTACAGTGAACATTAAATTGTATATAATAAAAATGGTAATTTGAGGGTTACAATGCTGAGTAAATGCTGATTAGGTATATAGATAGTTTAAACATATATACAAATTTAAATATTTACAAATTTCAAAAATCTTATCATCTTATCTGAGCAAGGAAAAATGTATTGTAGTTCACTAGAATTATTAGTGTAAAGAGTAAATGTGAATCTCCAGGAACAAGCAGGAATGAGTCTTCACATATGGGTACATCGGTACCGACGGAGCCTGCGCGGGAACGCTCCCCAGCGTCCAATCAGAAAGCTTTTGGGAGCATCCCACAGCGCCTGCATGCTGCCTTCCCGCCTTTCCAACTGTCTCTCCTCAGTTGTTCTTTTTCTGCGGAGCCAGCAGGTCGTGTTCCTGTCACCGCAGAAGAATTTCCTTATTTTTTCTTTATTTCTTTTCTGTACGCGTCTGCCTTCCTCAACGCTATACCGGTACCGCCGGTTCTTATTCTTTTCTTTAAAAAAAAAAAAAAAGACCTTTTATTTTTCTTCAGGTGTACTTCAGTTTTGGCCCTTGGGCCCAAAACCTTTTTCTTTAAATATGGAGAAACCTGCCTCAGGATTTAAGAAGTGCACAAAATGTGGCGGTACTATTTCCGTCACCGACACCCATGACTGGTGTCTCAAATGTTTAGGACCTGACCATTCCATTAAAGATTGTGTGCCTGTTCCATGATGTCTAAGAGAGGTCGACAGAACCGAGCTGCCAAGCTCAGTACCCTGTTTCCCTCTGATGCAGCTTC
Source organism: Ichthyophis bannanicus (assembly GCA_033557465.1). Lineage (NCBI taxonomy): Eukaryota > Metazoa > Chordata > Amphibia > Gymnophiona > Ichthyophiidae > Ichthyophis > Ichthyophis bannanicus. The sequence goes on from CM066040.1 coordinate 34,768,769, forward strand.
GGTGGCATCGACGTCTTCCAGGGCTTCTTCTTCCTCACATGGATCTCAGGTAACTAAACATAAATCCAGCCGGTCCTCGAAGGGCAAATCTCCTTCCAAGCATCGAGATGCCCCTGGCCTTGGCCTCGAGGAGTCTGCATCGGCAAAATTACCCCGGTGGGAGGCTTCGGCTTCTAAAGCATCATCATCGGGGTTCCAGGACGATCTAGATGGCGTGGCCTCAACAGATCTCCTGGTGCCATGTTCTGGGGTACCGGTGGCTTCCACTGGTACCGACTTCCAGGAATTGGCAGCGTCAATGGATCAGAGGATTCTGTCCATCGAACACAGTCTGGCGGCCTTCCTTGTGGCATCGACGCCCGTGGTACCACAACAGACTACTCTGCAGGTACCGGCTCCGGTATCGCCATCGGCACCAATTCCAGTACCGGTGGCATCGACATCGGCATCGCTGTCAGCCATGCCGGTACCCTGCCCTCTGCAGCCCTCCGGTACCGATACCCCGGTACCGATGATTCCCGATACCGATCCCGGTCGGTACGGGTATCGGGCTTTGCAAGAGCATCCTGACAGATGATACTTCGATTCTCCAGGACCAAGCAGGAAGTCAGTCCTCACATATGGGTGACGTCGGCGCCGACGGAGCCCTCGCGGAGCAATTTTCCCCAGCTTTCAAAGAAAGCCTTTGGGAATTGCAGCACGCATGCGCGGTCCTCTTCCCGCCCAAGGGTGCCATCTTGCTCTGTCTTCTTTTTTCCGCGGAGCCCTACAGACGTTGTTTGTAATTTCCCGCTAGAAAAGTTGATTTTATTTGTCTTTTTTGTCGGTTCTCCATCTGGTGTGCTCAGCAGTCTCAAGATCCCTTCTCCTGTTCGATATCAGTGGTCTTGCAATACTTGCTTTGCCTCTCCGATCTTGGACTTAAGTCCAACTCGGTCAGGGTCCACCTCAGTGCTCTTTCTGCGCATCACATGCCGGTGGATGGCAGGCCTCTTTCCAGCCACCCTCTAGTGGCTCATTTCCTCAGAGGCCTCCTTCTCCTTAAACCACCTTTGCGCCCACCAGCCCCTGACTGGGATCTGAATGTGGTTTTACAGCGGATTACCTGTCCGCTTTTTGAACCTATGGCTACCTGTCATCTTCGTTTTCTTTCTTGGAAAACCTTATTCTTGGTAGCCCTCACTTCTGCTAGACGCGTTAGTGAGCTACAGGCCCTGGTCTCTGATCCTCCTTACACTCGGTTCTACAAGAATAGGGTAGTCCTACGGACTCACCCTAAGTTTCTTCCTAAAGTGGTTTCCCCTTTTCACATCAACCAGGAGGTGGTACTTCCGACCTTCTTTCCCAGGCCTCACTCCAGCCGAGCTGAAATGGTCCTGCATACCTTGGACTGTAGGAGGGCGTTGACCTTCTACCTTGACCGTACGCGGGAGCACCGAAGGACTGTTCAGCTCTTCGTGTCTTATGACCCCAATATGTTGGGGCTCCCTGTCTCCAAGCGTACTCTGTCTATCTGGATTGCTGACTGTATCGCTTGGGCTTATGAGGCAGCCGGCCTCTCGTTGGAAAGTCGAGTCACGGCTCATCGTGTTAGGGCGAAGGCTGCGTCAGTGGCTTACCTCCGCTCTGTTCCATTGGCAGACATCTGCCGGGCCGCTACTTGGTCTTCAAGCCAGACTTTTTCAGCCCATTACTGCCTGGAGAGGGAGTCCCGCAGGGACAGTGCTTTCGGACAGGCAGTCCTCCGTAATCTCTTTGAGGTATAGGCAACTCCTGCCCTCCGTCCCGGATGTTGGGCTACCGGTTGGGGGCAGAGAAGATTCCTTCCTTCTGTGCTACTGAGCTAGAGGGAGCTCATTTTCTGTGCTTAGGGTCTCCGGTAGCCTTAAGCTTGGGAGTCCCATATGTGAGGTCTGACTTCCTGCTTGGTCCTGGAGAAAGAGTAGTTACTCACCTGTAATAGGTGTTCTCCAGGAGCAGCAGGAATCGGTCCTCACAACCCTCCCTCCTCCCCTTGGAGTTGCAGTTCTATGATTTCGTTTTTGCTAATGTTTTGCTGTCTTTTAGCTATGTCATCAGACTGAGCAAGATGGCACCCTTGGGCGGGAAGAGGACCGCGCATGCGCGCTGCAATTCCCAAAGGCTTTCTTTGAAAGCTGGGGAAAATTGCTCCGCGAGGGCTCCGTCGGCGCCGACGTCACCCATATGTGAGGACTGATTCCTGCTGCTCCTGGAGAACACCTGTTACAGGTGAGTAACTACTCTTTCCTCTGATGACTCTGAGGATTCTGAAGAGTCTGTCGATGCAGCGATGCTTCTTCCACAGGAGGAGTCCTCTCCTAAACGAAGGATGTCTCCTCCAGAGGACTTGTCTTTTCAAGACTTTATCAGAGAGGTGGCTCGGGGTCTCTCTATTACAGTAGCCCCAGAATCAGAGCCTAGAGCTAAGGAGTTAGATATTTTACAATATCCTAAAACTCCTAAAGAGGCAGCTACCCTGCCCCTTTCATGAGATACTGTATGATCTCATGTTAAGGATGTGGGAAGCACCTCTATCCACCTCTCCTCATTCTCGCAGGTTAGACACCATGTATCGTGTCCCTCCTTGTCCTGGTTTCCATAAAACTAAGCTTCCTCACCACTCTATTGTGGTTGAGTCTGCAATGAGAAAGATTAGAAGTGCCAAGAGACATGCCTCTAATCCTCCAGGACGTGAATGTAGAACCCTGGATGCTTTTGGTAGAAGAATCTTCAAGCTTCCATGCTGGCTGCGAGAATTAATTCCTATAGTCTCTACATGGGAATGTTCTTAAAAGAAGTCACTGACCATTTGCTGACTTTAAGTCCTTTTATTTCAGACAGTAAAAGGCCAGAATTTCTCTCTGGGCTCAAACATGCCCAGGATATCTCCAAATTCTCCAACCGTGCAGCTTTCGACTCCTTTGAATGCGTAGGCAGAGCCTCAGCTATAGCTAGCTATAGGTGCACGTAGGATTGTTTGGCTTCAAGCATCTGATTTGGAGACCTGGGTCCAAGATGAATTGGGAAATATCCCTTGTACAGGTGAGAATCTGTTTGGTAAAGATTGGCAAGCAAATGCCAATCAAATGGATGCTGAAAATTCTGCTTTGGATAGACTATCCAAATCTACTGCTGCTCCTGCTAAGAAAAGGTTGTTCAAGAAAACACCTTTTCTAAAAAGGGAAGATCCTATCCTGCTTATAGTCAGAGAGCATCTTCTGCAGCTCAGTTTCCTTCCAAACGTCAGCAATCCTCCAAACAGACCAAGGCAAAGGCGGCGAGGCCTCCTCCAGCCCAGCAATCTCAGCCCCCTCAGGGCCTTTGACTCTCTGCTAGAGAACTTAGCCTTCCTGGCTCTAGAAGGACCAGAGCCCTCCACCATCCCAGGAAGGTTATGTCACTATGCTCCCAGATGGGGGCAAATCACAGCAGAGCATTGGACACTCTCCATCATAAGAGAGGGGTACAAACTTTATTTTTCCAGCTTGCTCCCTCTCACAAGAGTGCACCAGTTCAATTCTCCAACCTCCCTCCTCAGCCTGTTAGAGCAGGAGGTTGCCACTCTTCTAGCCCAGGGGGCAATAGAGGAAATGCCTTCTCAACAACAGGGCACAGGGTTCTACTCCCCCTATTTTCTTATCCCAAAGAAAACAGGGGGCTTCAGACCCATTTTAGATCTCAGAGAATTGAACAGATTCCTAGTCAAGGAGAAATTCAAGATGGTTTCTCTAGGAACTCTGCTGCCATACCTTCACAGTCAGGATTGGCTTTGTTCTCTAGATCTCAAGGATGCGTACACTCATGTTCTCATCCATCCAACTCACAGAAGGTTCCTTCGGTTCCTTTTCCAGGAGAAGCACTATCAATACAAAGTGCTCCCCTTTGGCCTGGCCTCTGCACCAAGGGTGTTCACGAAATGCATGGCAGTGGTTGCTGCTTTTCTGCGCACCCTGGGAATATTTGTCTTCCCCTATCTGGACGACTGGCTCATTCGAGCTCCCACTCAATCAGAGGCCAAGACTGCTCTAACCTGCACAATGCGTATCCTTCAGTATTTAGGGCTGGTAATAAACATCTCAAAATCCAATTTGATCCCTACTCAGTCCCTGGTGTTTATAGGGGCCCTGCTGGATACCACAAAGGCAAGGGCCTATCTTCCTCAGGCCCGCTGCCTTCGCTTGATGCAGTTAGCTTCTCAAGCAGAGTCAAAACCCCTACTAACTGCTCGAGAAATGTTACAGCTGCTAGGCCACATGGTATCCACCGTTCATGTGGTACCATATGCTCGCCTGCACATGAGAGCAGCTCAGTGGACTTTATCCACCCAATGGACCCAGGCATTAGGCTGCCTGTCAGACAAAATAGCAAACTCATGTCGCCTCATTTTGTCCCTCCAGTGGTGGAAGTCCCCTCAAAACCTGTTGCAGGGGTGTCCTTTTCAACAGCCTCTACCCCAGGCAACTCTTACAACAGATGCTTCTCCAATGGGCTGGGGAGCTCATCTTCAGTACCTCTCCACCCAGGGCATCTGGTCCCCACAGGAGACTTCTTTGCATATCAATCTCTTGAAACTCAGAGCAATCTTCCTTGCTCTGCGAGTTTTCCACACCCTGCTCAGCCACATGACAGTCCTTGTCCACACGGACAATCAGGTTGCCATGTTTTACATAAACAAGCAGGGGGGCACTGGCTCTCTGTCACTTTGCAACGAAGCTCTGCGACTGTGGGCCCTCGCCAGAGAGCATCACATCCATCTTCTGGCAGTTTATCTTCCAGGGGTTCAAAACTCTTGGGCAGACAAACTCAGTCGAGTTCTGCTTCCACACGAGTGGTCCCTACATATGGACCAGGTATCCAAGATTTTTCGAATTTGGGGAATCCCGGACATAGACCTCTTTGCAAGTCCGTGGAATGCCAAACTTCCCCGATTCTGTTCCAGAACTCCAGCTCAGGGGGCTCAGGCAAGGGATGCTTTCCTCCTTCACTGGGGTCAAGACTTCCTGTATGCCTTTCCACCCATTCCCTTAATTCCCAAAACCCTGTTCAAGCTTCAGAGAGACAGAGGCCACATGATTCTCATAGCTCCACATTGGCCATGGCAGGTGTGGTACCCTCTGCTTCTACATCTCTCTCAAGCTCCCTCCCTAGAGTTAGGGTCTGCTCCAGATCTCCTCTCTCAGGAGGATGGAAAGTTGTGGCATCCCAATCCTCAGTCTCTGCATCTCAGGGCTTGGTTGCTGAAGGCCTAGATCTTCAGGATCTTCCTCTTTCTCAACAAGTGAAAGATGTTCTTTATGCTTCCAGAAAACCTTCCACTAGACGTTCTTATGCCATCAAGTGGAAAAGGTTTACCATCTGGTGTTCTGGAAGGGGTCTTAACCCCCGCTCAATACCTCTGGAATCGTTGCTGGAGTATCTCCTGCATCTCTCTAATGCAGGCCTTAAAACAAATTCAGTAAAAGTCCATCTGAGTGCTATTGCAGCTTCCCTCAGGCCTCTAAATGGACAACCTGTTTCCTCTCATCCCCTTGTAGCAAGGTTCATGAGAGGCCTCCTTTTAACAAAGCCTCCCATTAGACCGCCTCCGGTGGCATGGGATTTAAATTTGGTTCTTGGTCAGCTTATGAAGCCGCCTTTTGAACCTTTAGCTACTACCTCCTTGAAATATCTTTCTTGGAAGGTTATTTTTCTTATTGCAATCACGTCAGTTCGCCGCATCAGCGAATTGCAAGCACTAGTAGCTAATCCACCTTACACAAGGTTCCATCATGACAAGGTAGTCCTTAGGACTAATCCACACTTTATGCCTAAGGTGGTCTCGCCCTTTCACCTCAACCAAGACGTCTACCTACCTGTCTTTTTTCCAGGGCCTCATGCATCAAGTGCAGAGAGGAATCTTCATACCCTGGACTGTAAAAGAGCTCTGGCTTTTTATTTACAGAGGACACAGCAACATAGAAAGTCTTCCCAACTCTTTGTTGTTTTGATCCTTCTCATTTGGGACAACCAGTCTCCAAGAGAACTCTTTCCAACTGGATTGCCCAATGTATTTCTTTCGCCTATCAGAGCAAGAACATTTCTCTGGAGGGCCATGTCACAGTTCACAATGTGAGAGCCATGGCAGCCTCAATGGCTCATCTGTCTCTATCAATGACATTTGTCGAGCAGCCACTTGGGCCTCAGTTCATACCTTCACAGCCCATTACTGCTTGGACAAGGACTCCCGCCAGGATGCCTTGTTTGGTCAGGCTGTTCTCAAACACCTGTTCCATACTTAATCAACTCATATCCACCATCCCTCATGAGATGCCAGAGATCCAGGTGGGGAAGTGCCACCCTGTCACAGGGACACACAACTTCTGGGCTCTCTCCCTGGCATCAAAAGCTAGGGAGTCCCCATATGTGAAGACTCATTCCTGCTTGTTCCTGGAGATAGCACAGTTACTTACCTGTAACAGGTGATCTCTGGGAACAGCAGGAATAAGTCTTCACAACCCACCCACCTCCCCTAGGAGTTGTCTCTCTCTCTCTCTCTATCTCTCTTCCTTTCCCTCTCTCTCTTTGTCTCAGCTATAAAACTCAACTGAGGAGAGACAGTTGGAAAGGCAGGAAGGCTGCACGCAGGCACTGTGGGATGCTCCCAAAAGCTTTCTGATTGGACGCTGGGGAGCGTTCCCGCGCAGGCTCCATCGGTACCGACGTACCCATATGTGAAGACTTATTCCTGCTGTTCCCAGAGATCACCTGTTACAGGTAAGTAACTGTGCTTAATGTGGAGAATTGGGTATTGTAAGATAGAGTAAGAAAAAGGAAAAAGTAAGTTGTGAATTAATGAATTAATGAATATGAGTATACATGAGTTTAAGTGGGAAATATTTCATCTATTGGGAATGAGTCTCCAAAGTATTTTATAAATAGGTGAGTTTTAAGATCTTTTCGAAATGCTGAAAGATCTGTGATATCTCTGAGTTTATCCGGCAGAGCGTTCCATATTAAAGGAGCATTGAAGCTGAATGCTCTATTTGTTGTAATTTTATTGAGTTTTGAAAAGTTGTTTGGAACAAGTAGTGTGTTCAGGTTCCTTTGTCTCACTGTTCTGGTCCTTGAATGAATTGTCAGTAGATCAGTTAGATATGATGGGGCTATATCTCTTATCAGTTTGAACGTTGTTATGATAACTTTATATTTTATCCTACTTTGTATAGGTAACCAGTGAAGTTTGTACAGTATAGGGGTTATGTGTTCAGTTGGACCTGCATTTATAAGCATTCTTGCAGCAACATGTTGTGCTACTTTTAGTTGGTGTAGAGCATGTTTTGGAATACCTTGAAGAATTATGTTACTAAAATCTAAGTGAGGCAGGATCAGGGCTTGAAGGACTGATCTGAAGTCCAGATTTGATAATAATGGTTTTAGATTTTTAAGATATCTTAATTTATTATATATTGTGTTTGTTGTATTCCTGATGTGTGTTGTTAGACTTAATGTTCTGTCTATGATAACGCCAAGGTATCTTATTTCATCTTTTATGGGGATGCTTATGTTTTCAATTTTTATTTCTGTTGGGGGGGTAAATTTTTGATTTCTAGAAACAAATAATGCTTCTGTTTTCTTGAAGTTAATGTGTAGATTGTGTTCATTTAGCCATTGCATCATTTTAGTGAAGCATGATTTGATATTGGAGAAGTTCAGGGAGTCTATGTCCATAGGGAGATAAATCATAACATCATCAGCATAAATTGAATATTTTAATTTGCACTGTTGAATGATGTGGCATATAGGTTGTAAATATATGTTAAAGAGTAGAGCTGACAATGCAGAACCTTGTGGGATTCCTTGTTTTTGCGTATAGGTTTTAGATGTATGGTTTCCTATTTTTACCTGTTGCGATCGATCAGTTAGATACAATTGGAACCATGCAAGAATAGTGCCATGTATACCAATCTGTTTGAGTCTTTCAAAAAGGATACGATGGTTAATTGAATCAAAAGCAGCCGATATATCCAAAAATATAAGTAATACTGCTTGTTTTGATTTGTCAATGTATTTTAGAATATCATCAAAGATAACTGCAAGAAGTGTTTCTACACTATGGTATGGTCTAAAGCCATATTGGTGTGAATCTAAGGGGGCATGAAGTTCAATGTGATCCTGAAGTTGATTATATACTATTTTTTCTATAATCTTTGCCATAAATGGAAGGCTAGATATAGGTCTATATGAAGAGGGATCAAGATTGTCTAGTTTTTTGTTTTTCAGAATAGGTCTAATCGAGCTCTCTTTAGGATGGTTGGCATAGTAAGTACCATGTGTGAGAGAAAAATTTGCTATATTTAGAATGTAGGGCGCTAGGAGTGGTTTAGTCTTTTTGATCCAGCTAACTGGGCAGAGATCAAGACTAGAAGTGGTTGTGTTAATATCTGAGATCACCTTATCCAGTTCTTTTAGTGGTACAGTATGAAATTTATCCCATATGTGTTCAGGCTTTGGGTTGGAGTAAATTAGTGGAATTGGAGGGTCTGATAGTGGAGAGAGCTTAGTTATGTAACAGTCAGCAAGAGTTTGTGGGTTAATAGGGGTGATATCTGTATTAGGAGGGTTTGATACTTTTTTAACTATTTCAAATAATTCTCTGGGACGATTGAGGGAGTTTGTTAGTACAGTCAAACCTCGGTTTTCGGTTGCCCCGGTTTTCGTCGGTTTCGGTTTTCGACGTGTTTTCAGACGGCGATCTTGTCTCGGTTTTCGTCCATCGCCTCGGTTTTCGTACTGCAATACAGTACACGCTTGCCTGCCCAGTCCCGGCAGCACTACCCCCCCCCCCGACTCACCGATCGCGTGTTGAAATGGAGCAACATCCTCGAGCCAGAGAAGCAAGGATTGCAGAGAGGAAGGCCCCGATCTCTCCACCGCCTGCCTGTTCTCTGGAGCACCCCCTCAGGCTCGGAGGTAGCAGGGTAGCAGGAGATATTGAATGGGTAAGCAGGAGATGTTGAATGAATGTGGCAGGCAGTTCTTTCTCTTGCGGGGTACGCTGTTGAGACGGAGTCAGCGATCAGATTAGTGTCCTAGGTTATCTGTGTGTTTGCTGTGCTGAGCGGGAGAGTGGTGTGTTTCCGGTGGCTGTGGCTGGTGCCTTTTTTTTTTGTGGATCCTTCTTTTTTTTTTCTGTTTTCTTTAAAAATTTCTGGATGTTTTTTTGCTGAAGATTTGCATCTTGACTGTGCTGTTAATCTTTCTCCCTTGTCAGCAGTTTAAACAATTTGTCTGCCAAAAATACCTCTGGAGCACCATCTTGTGGCCAGAAGTGGGATTGACTCTCTATAAAATGTATTTTTTGTCAATATTTTTGGGTGTCTGGAACGGATTAATTGAATTTACATTATTTCTTATGGGAAATCTTGCTTCGGTTTTAGTCCGTTTCGGTTTTAGTCAGACTTTTTTGAACGGATTAATCATGAAAACCGAGGTTTGACTGTAATTTTGTATGAAAGGCTTTTCTAGATGCATTTATTGTTTTTCTGTAGTAGTCTAGTTTCTCATTGTATAAATTTCTGTCATTATTTGAGTTAGTTTTCCGCCATCTTTTTTCAATCTTTCTAAGTTCCCTCTTTGTCTAATTTCTTGCGAGTGCCAAGGTTGGGAGTCTCTCTGTTTGGATCTGGATTTGTTTGTTTTAGAGCTAGGAAGCATAGCTGCTTTTTTTATAGTCTCGTTCCAGTTAGCAATACTGATATTGATGTCTGTTACTGTTTCAGGAATATGTGGTAATATCTGTCCTAAAAATTTTTCCCTGTCAAATTTTCTGAACATTGTAGTTAGTCTTTGTTTCGGCTGTTGGGTTGTGATTCTATTGAAATGTGGGAGATTGAATCTAATTAAATGGTGGTCGGACCATGGAATGGGAATAGCCTGGGGTTGTGAAACATTGAGATTATAATCTGGAGATCTTTGAAGAAAGATTAGGTCAAGGGTGTTTCCTTTTATGTGAGTCAGAAAATCTATGATTTGCTCAAAGTCAAGTTCAGACATGGTTTCAATGAATGCTTTTGAGTGTGATGGTGTAGTTGAGGGGAGGTTTAAGTCTCCAATGATTACTAGCTGTTTTTTTCTTGTGTTGAGGGAACATATCATATCTAATATGGAGGATAAAGATTTTGTATCTGTGGATGGAGGTCTGTATATGAGACCAAATGAATGTGAAGTTGTTTCAAACATAAGAACATCCATGTTCTCAATATTGTTAGTGGAAATGAGGGAAGCTTTAAGGTTATTATTTATAATAGCGATGACACCCCCACCCCTTTTTAAAGCCCTAGAGCAGTGAAGTAGCTCATATCCATTAGTTTGTAATTGATTTAGGAGAATGTTATCATGAACTGTGAGCCATGTTTCTGTTAAGAATAATATGTCAGGTTTATAATCGGTGAGGATATCAGTTATGATCAGTATTTTATTCCTAATTGATCTCACGTTTATAAGCAAACAAAGAAGGTCTTTAGATAAGGATTTGTGTTGTTGGACATGGTGATGGTAAGATTTCCCAGGTGTGATATATATTAGATGATTTCTTTGACCTTGTGCATGAGGTGTTTTGTGATATGGTGCATTATGAGAGATGTTGGGATTCTTATGTTGGAGAATAATTGGAATGTTATGAGTAACAAGGGAGTATGGGAATATGGGAATGTTTCTTAAGGAGGTCACAGGAGATCTGGAGCTTATGAGCCCTCTCCTTCCTGATGATAAGAGGCAGGATTACCTTACACTTGTCAAACATGCCCAGGATGTTTCCAAGTTTGTCAATCGTGCAGCTTTTGATTGCTTTGAGTGTGTCAGCAGAACTTCTGCCATTGCCATAGGGGCTTGCAGGATTGCCTGGCTCCAGGCATCTGATTTAGAGCTCTGGGTACAGGATAAGCTGGGCAATATCCCCTGTATTGGTGAAAATCTCTTTGGCAAAAATTGACAAGAAAAAGCTAATGAGCTTGATGCTTATAACACCACTCTGGATAGATTATCCAAAGCTACAGCTGATCCTGCAAGGAGGAAATCCTACAAGAAAGCACAGTTACTTACCTGTAACAGGTGATCTCTGGGAACAGCAGGAATTAGTCTTCACATATGGGTACGTCGGTACCGACGGAGCCTGCATGGGAATGCTCCCCAGCATCCAATCAGAACGTTTTTGGGAGCATCCCTCGCGCTTGCGCGGTGACTTCCTGCCTTTCCCACTGCCTCTCCTCAGTTGAGTTTCATAGCTGAGACAGAAGGAGAGAAAGAGGAAAGGAGATAGATAGATACAACTCCTAGGGGAGGTGGGTGGGTTGTGAAGACTAATTCCTGCTGTTCCCAGAGATCACCTGTTACAGGTAAGTAACTGTGCTATCTCCAGGAACAAGCAGGAATGAGTCTTCACATATGAGGACTCCCTAGCTGTGGGTGCCAGGGGAAATCCCATAAAATGCGTATCCCTGGAACAGGACGGCATTTCCCAAACCTGGATCCCCGGCATCCCCTGAGGGATGGGGGATAGGAGTTGAATAGAGAAGAGCTGTAGAGGAACAGCAAATCGAAAGACTACAGGAGAGAGGAGTCTTTAGAAAGTATGTCAAGTATCATTAAATATTTAATGAACTAGTACAATATAGAGCTTACCTACTGGATTGTAGGAAGTAGAACTGTGATGGAGTGTACTGTAGATGCAGTAGCGGAATCTTCAAGATAACTTCACAGCAGTGAGGATGAAGTTCCAAACCTGGAATGGGCAGGTGACCCAGGTGTCAACTGGGGCAGGAGGAGGTCTTCAATGGAAAGCTTTATGGGAAAAAGCTGAAAACTCTTTTAAGTACAGAGTTATTAACATTGAGGACTAAAAGAAGACTGACCGATCTGGAGAATTAGCCCAATCCGGAAGGGAAGAGGGGGTATGGAAAAAAGCCCCTATTCCCAAGGAGAACAGAAGTGTACTCAGAAATACTAAAGATGTACACTGTCATTCCTAGCTGGTAAGAGATAGGAAGACAATGAAGTTTGATACTTCATGGATAGGGAGATCTATAACAAAAACAGAAGCTGTTGACGTCACAGCAGTAATTGTGTGTATAACCGCTCCCACTTACTGAGCCGTATGAGAATAGGCAAGTTGACTGTCTGGACCCCTTAAGAAGGTAAAAACTTTATAGCACAGACAGTTAGGGAGATAGTAGGTAATACCTAGTGTCCTATGGACATCTCCCAAAGGGCATATATATATATCTGGTTATGATACATGCATGTCTATATATATGTGCATATATGTCCAGATATGTGTGATAGATAGATATATATAGAGAGGTATATATATATATATAGATATAGATATAGATGGGCATGGCTTACGCCCATACAGATTACAAAAATATGTATGTATAGGACATATACATACAGGAATATGACTCTGAGAATACATGCCTGCAACTGAACCACAGAAAAACATTCACATGGGGAATGTGATGGGAAAAGATTCATCTAATAATAAGGGGGTGAAAACCACCTGAAGATATATAGAGAATCTATTTCTGTGGTGCAGGAATGTAATTCAGTGGAATAACCAGTATGGTTGCGTGAAAAACAGAGGATAATAGCAGTCTGGTAAGAGTACGTCAGGAGTACTTTAGGACTCTGACATGTCCAAAGGACAAGAAAACGCATAGACTAAGACACCAGGAGGACTCAGTCAAGGGACTCAGAGGTATCATGTACAGTAAGAGAGTATGCGTTGTCCAAGTGGAGTAGAAAAGATAATGCCAAGCTGTAAGGAAAAAAGGGGTAGATTCCTGCCAGATTGGGAACTCCTTGGACATTCACGCAGAAAAAGCTTGTCTTCTGTATCACAATAGGAGACAAGAGGGTATAAAGAACCTATATAGCCATGGATGACTATATAAGCTTTTCCTATTATATGGAAAACCCTCAGAGACAAAGTTCAATGCTCTACAGCAAGGGCCCATAGTGGAAAGCTTCTCTGAAGATTGCAGAGAGCATTGTGCAGGAGAATTATGAGATAAACTGACAGCAGTCAGATGTGGTGCCACATCCTAGGTAGGGATATGGCAAGAAGAAGATAACCTGCAGTGAGTAGTATCATGCAAGATAGTTGAAAGTAACTTGCAAGAAACATTAAAGTAAGCACTGGAAGTTCTGCTTGTACAGCAACTGAACAAAAGAGCAGAGGGGATCCCCCTGTATAAGAACAGGGAGAAAAACAGACAGAGGGAGCGGAGATATTCCCGTCCCTGTCTGATGAGTTGTTCAGAGCATGCATTGAAGGATAGCAAAAAGTCTACACTGGAAAGAAAGAGAAGTGTTTCAGTATGGTACCAACTCGAGCAGGGGAAACCCTGGAAGAGAGGGGCTTGGAAGGTGACGTACCATATGGTAAGTCAGCTGAAGGAAAAAATGTCCCTGTGGGGACAGAAACTATCATGGGATAATTGTAATTTCCCTTTATAATGAAAAGAAAAGGAGAATTCAGTAACCCATGGACAAAAATATCCAAATTGCTTAGCATACTGAAAAGAAAAACCAGTGTAGGGTTTGAAGAATAACTTCTGGTAAGAAGAAGTTAACTGTAAATTGCAACATACAGGAACCTATGGTTGCTGGCGATGATTAGCCTGGTTAGAGTCTGGAGACTTCAGACGAGGATGAGATGTCCCTTGCTTGGGTACATCTGGAGGATGGGCAGAGGAAGGATGAAACTTTCTTTTCCTAGGGAAAGAAGGTTTGGTAGGACATTTCCTACGCCCTGGGGAAAAAGAAGGCTTAGGACGGTTTCCAGAACTAGGAAAGTCAGTGGAGCAATGAGCAACCTGACGTAAAGCCTCTTTATTGAAGAGATTTTCTCCAGTACAAGGAGAATTACCCAGTGTATGTTGTGCCCATCTGCTCAAGTCTGAAGCCTGCAGCCAGGCTGTACGACGTGCTCCAATGGCAATAGCAGAGGATCTGCTAACAGACTCAAAAGAGTCTAGAGAAGCACGAGAAAGGAACCAAGAGATATTCCTGCTATGATTAAGAAGCAAGGAATAGTCAGAGGCCTTAGGTTCTGACAAAAAAGGAGACAAAAGAGATAATTTCTCTGTGACCTCCTGAAGTGTCAGACTCATATAAAAAAACATATGAAATAATTCTTGAAGCCAGCATAGGAGTTTGGAAGGTTTGACGTCCAAAGGCATCAAGTGCTTTAGATGCACTACCTGGTGGATAAGAAGAATGCTTCTTCTTGCTTCTTACCTTCCTCATTGCTGATTCCACTACAATGGAATGATGTGGAAGTTGGTTTTTCTGGAACCCTGGAGAGGGAGGTACCTGATACAGAACGTTAATGGCTGTAGAAGGCAAAGGAACCTTTAAGGGTGATTCCCATATCCTCAGAAGAAGATCCTGTAAAGAATGATGTAAAGGAAGCATTATATTTTCCTTTTCTGCAGGATCGTGGTCAAGAGAAAAACCAGGAATAGGAATGGCAAGGAAGGCTGCCATGTCAAGGAGAAACTTCTGAAAAGAAGGATTTCCAATAGGAACTAATCCTGGGCAAGCTGAGGTTGAAGGAGCAGCTTGAGCACCAGAAGATATACTGGACTGGTGCAGAAAAAGAATCCTGCTCGATGGACTGTGATACTGACAGTTCTGATTTGAGGCAGTTAGTACTGCATCGTCAGTGCCTGGTATCGATTCCAAACTAGGCATAGAAATGATCGATGGCACCGATGGAACTGCAGGAATTGATCCCGACACCGGTACCGGTATCGGAGATAATGTCATCGAAGCAGTAATCGAGGGCTGCTGAAGCGGTACCGAGGTAACCAGAGAGCCTTGGTGAATATCTTTGGTACTGCGTAGCCGGAAACGATATGAATCGGTTCCGAAACGCGTCGGTACCAAGTCATCTAGACTGGATATCGATTCTAGACTCAGCATCGAAGCGAGTGAGTCTCTCGATGCATGTCTAGAAGGTACCGACGTTGGTGGTGGTATCAGCGATGCCGATACGTGAAAGTCAATTGGAATCTCATCGAACGGCACCGAAGGTACCAAGGACGTTCGAAGACGATGCTCGGCTACGAGAGGAACACTCGACACCGGCACCGATGTCGGGGTATCGGTACCGCTCGAAGTCGGTATCAACCCCGAGCACGGTGAAGATATAGGAAAGTCAATCTGTGTCGAATCGATCGGTCCCGAAGGTACCGAGGATTCCAGATGACGATCCCAGGTAAAGAGTGGAACACTCGATACCGATGCCGATACCGGGGTATCGGTACCGCTCGAAGCCGGTACCAGCCCCGAGCATGGCTGGGAAACAGGAAAGCCAATCTGGGTCGTATCGATCGGCCCCGAAGGTACCGAGGACACCAGATGACGATCCCTGGTGAAGAGTGCAGCACTCGACACCGATGCCGGTGCCGGGTTATCGGTACCACTCGAAGTGGATACCACCCCCTGGCACGGCTCAGGTATGTTCTGTGAGGGGTGAGCCCCAGGAACAACCTGAAACCCCGTGAATGCTTTGGAGCCCGAAGACTCCCGCCGGGGTTTTATTGCCAATGGTATCTTGAAGGCAAGGCCGGAGCCGTCATCATGCTGTGCATAAGACTTACCCTTCAAGAATTGGCTAGTCTTAACAGACTGTTTGTGGGTTACCTGATCCTGGAGAGAAGAATAAACCGGTGTCCTCACCTTTGGAGGAAAAACGGTATCGAGGGAAACTCGAAAAAGGGAAGGTCGTCTCCCAACCATATAGCCTGAAGTATCAGGGGAAAAAGGGTCAGGACCAAAACAGGTTAGACACCAAGCATTGGAGTCTGAAAAGAAAAGTAAGTTTCCACAAGGCACTTCTTAGGGGAAGAAGGCTCCATCTTGGAAAGGCCTGGTAGGCCCAAAAAAGTTAAAACAAAAAACTGAGGAGAAATATTTCTCTAAGTTTGAAAAGGAAAAGAATAAAGCACCGGCGGTACCGGTATCGGCGGGAAATACAGCCGCGACCACAAGAAAATAAGGATTTTAAAGTAAAACATTTCTGCGGTGACAGGAGGACGTCCTGTTGGCTCCACGGAAAAACGAAAACTGAGGAGAGGCAGTGGGAAAGGCGGGAAGTCACCGTGCAGGCGCGAGGGATGCTCCCAAAAGCTTTCTGATTGGATGCTGGGGAGCATTCCCGTGAAGGCTCCGTCGGTACCGACGTACCCATATGTGAAGACTCATTCCTGCTTGTTCCTAGAGATACCATTCTTCTCTAAAAAGAAGAGGTTTTACGCCTCCTAAACCCACCAGGTGCATTCTGCAGGTCAGCCTGCTCGAAAGGGACAACAGCCCCCAAAGCAAAGGAAATCAAAGCCTGCTAAGCTTCAACCGGCCCAGCAGACCCAGCCTCCACAGGGGCTTTGACTCCCATCTAGAGAACTTGGCCTTCCTGGCCTAGGGTTGCCAACTTTTTCACCGAGAAAAACCCGACACCTGTGGCTCGCCATGCTCCACCCATTCTCCGCCTCCAGTCCCACCCCCAGCCCCACCCACAAAAATTACCGAGGATTCAGTCACACCCCCCCTCAGTGCTGGTTCACTCA
This sequence comes from Ichthyophis bannanicus, assembly GCA_033557465.1. NCBI lineage: Eukaryota > Metazoa > Chordata > Amphibia > Gymnophiona > Ichthyophiidae > Ichthyophis > Ichthyophis bannanicus. Next base: position 34,785,400 of record CM066040.1, read on the forward strand.
CCCCCACTCCCCTCAGTGCTGGTTCACTCACTCACCCCCCCCCCGCTGACTCACTCACTCCCTCCCCTGCTGGTTCACTCACTCACCCCCCCTCCCCTCCCCTCCCCTCCCTGCTGGTTCACTCACCCCCCCCCCCGTCACTCACTCACCCCCTCCCCTGCTGGTTCACTCACACCAACCCCCCTCCCCTGCTGGTTCACCCCCACCAACCCCCCTCCCCTGCTGGTTCACTCACCCCACCCCCCCTCCCCTGCTGGTTCACTCACACCACCCCCCCTCCACTGCTGGTTCACTCACATCACCCCCCTGTCACTTACTCACCCCTCCTGCTGGGTCACTCACCCCCCTCCCCTGCTGGTTCACTCACACCAACCCCCCCCTCCACTGCTGGTTCACTCACACCACCACCCCCCCCCCCCATGGCTGGTTCAGTCACACCACCCACCCCCCTTTGCTGGTTCAATCAAACAATAACCCCCCTTCCCCGGCTGGTTAATTCAACCCTTAACCCCCCCCCCCCTTTGCTGGTTCACTCACACCATCACCCCCCTCCCCCCAAGCCGCTGCTTCTGCTTTGTACAGAGCAGCGGCTGCAATACACTTACTTTGAAAAGTAAAGACAAACTGTGTAAGGAGCCCTCCAGTCATCGCAGAGCCCGAGGAAGTGATGTCATGGGGGCGAGCTCCTCACAGGTTGTCTTTCCTTTTCAAATTAACTTTAGCTGCAAAGACAACCTGTGAGGAGCCCGCCCCCATGACATCACTTCCTCGGGCTCTGCGATGACCGGAGGGCTCCTTACACAGTTTGTCTTTAGTTTTCAGTATAAGTGTATTGCAGCCGCTGCTCTGTACAAAGCAGAAGCAGCGGCTGCACTGCTATGGGGAATCGCGTTCGCGCCGCGGACTTCGGCACAAAAGCCATTTTTTTGCTCTGGCCGCTCCCGATCTTGCGGCCAGAGCAAAAAAAACAGCTTTTCAATGGCCGGTTTTACATCTTTGCCGGCAGCCGGCCTGGCCATGGAAAAACCGGCCAGGCCGGCTGAAAACCGGCCGGTTGGCAACCCTATCCTGGCCCTGAACCGGCCAGAACCTTCCACCATCCCAGGAAGGTTGTGTCATTTTGCCCCCAGATGGGTGCAGATAACAGCAGAAGAATGGACTCTTTCTATTATAAGAGAGGGGTACAAGCTTCATTTCTTCAACATGCCCACTCCTACAGTGCTAAGACGGTTCAGTTCTCAGGCGTCGCTCAACACTCAGTTGAGTCAAGAGGTTAATTTACTTCTTGCCCAGGGGGCAATAGAACATGTACTCATGTCCCAACAGGGTACAGGGTTTTACTCCCCTTATTTCCTTATTCCAAAGAAAACAGGGGGGACACAGACCCATTTTAGACCTCAGAGAACTGAACAAATTCCTGTTCAAGGAGAAATTCAAGATGATTTCTCTGGGAACTCTGCTGCCATACCTTCAGAGTCAGGATTGTCTTTGTTCTCTAGATCTCAAGGATGCGTACACTCATGTTCTCATCCATCCAACTCACCGAAGGTTCCTTCATTTTCTTTTTCAAGGAAAGCACTACCAGTACAGGGTGCTTCCTTTTGGCCTGGCCTCAGCACCAAGAGTGTTCACGAAATTCATGGCTGTAGTGGCAGCATTTCTCCTCACTCTAGGAATATTTGTTTTCCCCTACTTAGATGACTGGCTCATTCAAGCCCCATCAGAGTCAAGAGGCCAGACTTTCCCTAGCTTGCACAATGCGTATCCTCCAGTATTTGGGCCTGGTCATAAACATCCCAAAATCCAGCCTAACTCCCACTCAATCTCTAGAGTTTATAGGAGCTCTGCTGGATACCAGAAAAGCAAGGGTCTGTCTTCCACAGGCTCGCTGTCTATGCATTGTGCAGCTAGCCTCCCAGGCAGTGGTAAAAACTCATCTCACTTCTCGGGAAATGTTACAACTTCTAGGCCACATGGCATCTACGGTGCACGTAGTTCCCTATGCTCGCCTCCATATGAGAGCAGCCCAATGGACTCTATCCACTCAGTGGACTCAAGCATCAGGCTGCCTATCAGACAAAATAGCAAACACAAGTCACCTTATTTTGTCCCTACAATGGTGGCAGTCAACACAAAACCTGTCGGTGGGGTCCCCTTTCCAGCAACCCCTACCCCAGGTCATTCTAACAACAGATGCCTCACAGGTGGGTTGGGGAGCTCATCTGCAAGATCTCTCTACCCAAGGCACCTGGTCTCCACAGGAGACCTACTTACATATCAATCTCCTAGAACTCAGAGCAATCTTCCTTGCTCTTCGAGTGTTCCATACCCAGCTCAGCTACAAGACAGTCCTAGTTCAGACAGACAATCAAGTAGCTATGTTCTACCTGAACAAGCAGGAGGGAACAGGCTCTCTGTCACTTTGCAACGAAGCTTTGTGACTATGGGCCCTCGGTGTATCTGCCAGGCATTCAAAACGTTTGGGCAGACAGACTCAGTCGAGTTCTGCGTCCACATAAATGGTCTCTCCATGCAGACCAGGTAACAAAAGGTTTTCAAATTTGGGGAACTCTGGACATAGACCTCTTTGCAAGTCCATTGAATGCCAAACTTCCCCAGTTCTGTTCCAGAATTCCGGCTCAGGGATCTCAGGCCAGGGATGCTTTCCTCCTCCATTGGGGTTAGGACTTCCTATATGCCTTTCCACCCATTCCCCTAATTCCCAAGACCCTTTTCAAGCTTCAGAGAGACAAGGGCCACATGATTCTCATAGATCCACATTGGCCATGGCAGGTGTGGTACCCTCTGCTTCTACATCTCTCTCAAGCCCCATCTCTGGAGTTAGGATCTGCTCCAGATCTCCTGTCTCAGGAGGATGGGATGTTGTGGCATCCCAATTCCCACTCCCTGCATCTCAGGGCCTGGTTGCTGAGAGCCTAGACCTTCATGGTCTTAACCTTTCTCAACAAGTAAGAGATGTCCTGTGTGCTTCCAGGAAACCTTCCACAAGACGTTCTTATGCTTTCAAGTGGAAAAGGTTTTCCATATGGTGTTCGCAAAAGGGTCTTCACTCATCTGCGATACCTCTGGAATCATTACTTGAATATCTCCTTCATTTATCTAATGCAGGACTTAAGACTAACTCAGTAAGAGTCCATTTAAGTGCTATTCAGCTTCTTTAAAGCCTCTAAATGGCCAACCTATTTCCTCTCATCCTCTCATAGCGAGATTTATGAGGGGCCTTCTTCTGACTAAGCCTCCCATTAGGCCACCTCCAGTGGCATGGGACCTGAATTTGGTTCTCAGCCAGCTCAAGAAGCCGCCCTTTCAGCCTTTAGCTACTACCTCCTTGAAATTCCTTTCCTGGAAAGTTATCTTTCTTATTGCAATCACATCAGCATGTCGCATCAGTGAATTGCAAGCATTAGTTGCTCATCCTCCTTACACGAGGTTCCATCATGATAAGGTAGTCCTTAGGACTCATCCACACTTTATGCCAAAGGTGGTCTCACCTTTTCATTTAAACCAGGCAGTTTACCTGCCTGTATTTTTTCCAAGGCCTCATGCTTCAAATGCAGAAAGGAATCTTCATACTTTGGATTGTAAAAGAGCGCTCACTTTTTACTTACAAAGGACACAGCAACATAGAAAGTCTTCTCAGCTCTTTGTTGCTTTTGATCCTTCTCATTTGGGACTCCCAGTCTCCAAGAGAATATTATCCAACTGGATTGCACAGTGTATTTCTTTTGCCTATCAGAGTAAGAATCTTTCTCTGGAAGGCCATGTCACAGGTCACAATGTGAGAGCCATGGCAGCCTCAATGGCTCATTTACACTCTGTGTCTATTGACAACATCTGTTGAGCAGCTATTTGAGCCTCGGTTCATACTTTCACAGCCCATTACTGCTTAGACAAGGACTTCCGCCAGGATGCCTTGTTTGGTCAGGCTGTTCTACAGCACCTGTTCCATACTTAATCAACTCCTACCCACCTTTCCCGGTAGGATGCCAGAGATCCATTGGGGGGAAGTGGAGCCCTTTCGCACGGGCAGGGCCGGCCCGTCCATTGAGCGAGAATGTTTTTTGCACAGGGCCCCGAGTTTCAGGGGGCCCCGCGCAAAAAACATTCTTTTCGAAAAGTAAAATTGAAAAAAAAAAACAAAAACCTGTCTGCTGCCGCGGTCGGGGCCGCCGCGGCAGAATCGAGCGTGCCGCGGGGCCCCCCTGTGCACGGCAGAGCCTGCCCTCCCCTGTAGCAGCTCTCTCTTTGGAGCTGAAGTCAGACGCGCCGGCTTGCAGAGCGCGAGGGAGGAGTTTCTCCCTCGCTGCTCTGTTAAGCCCGCGGGGGCTGATGGGAAGTTCCCATCAGCCCCCGCGGGCTTAACAGAGCAGCGAGGGAGAAACTCTTCTCTCGCGCTCTGCTCTGCAAGCCGGCGCGTCTGACTTCAGCTCCAAAGAGAGAGCTGCTACAGGGGAGGGCAGGCTCTGCCGTGCACAGGGGGGCCCCGCGGCACGCTCGATTCTGCCGCGGCGGCCCCGACCGCGGCAGCAGACAGGTTTTCTTTTTATTTAATTTTCCCTGGGCTGGGCTGGGCTGGGGGGGGAGTTGTTAGGACTGCTAATGGGCTGGGCTGGGCTGGGCTGGGGGGGGGGTTGTTAGGACTGCTAATGGGCTGGGCTGGGCTGGGCTGGGGGGGTTGTTAGGACTGCTAATGAGCTGGGCTGGGCTGGGGGGGTTGTTAGGACTGCTAATGGGCTGGGCTGGGCTGGGCTGGGGGGGTTGTTAGGACTGCTAATGGGCTGGGCTGGGTTGTTAGGACTGCTAATGGGCTGGGGGGGGTTGTTAGGACTGCTAATGGGCTGGGCTGGGCTGGGCTGGGGGGGGTTGTTAGGACTGCTAATGGGCTGGGGGGGTTGTTAGGACTGCTAATGGAATGGGCTGGGCTGGGGGGGGTTGTTAGGACTGCTTCTGGGCTGGGGGGGTTGTTAGGACAGCTAATGGGCTGGGGGGGTTGTTAGGACAGCTGCTGGGCTGGGCTGGGCTGGGGTTTGTTAGGAATGATAATGGGCTGAGCTGGTGGGTTAGTTAGTACTGCTATTGGGAGTGCATGGGCTGGAGGGGTGTTGTTAGGACTGCTGGGGGTGGGGGTGGGTTGTTAGGACCGCTAATGGGCTGGGGGGGTTGTTAGGACAGCTAATGGGCTGGGGGGGGGTTGTTAGGACAGCTAATGGGCTGGGGGGGTTGTTAGGACCGCTAATGGGCTGGGGGGGGGGTTGTTAGGACAGCTAATGGGCTGGGGCTGGGGCTGGGGGTGGGTTAGGACTGCTAATGGGCTGGGGGGGTGTTAGGACTGCTAATGGGCTGGGGGGTGGGGGTGGGTTAGGACTGCTAATGGGCTGGGGGGTGGGGTTAGGACTTGAGGTGGGCTGATCGGGGGGGTTTAGGACTGGCAATGGGCTGATGGGGTTAAGACTGGAAGTGGGCTGATGGGGGGGTTAGGACTGGTAATGGGTTATAGGGGGGGCTTAAACTGAAAATGGGGTGATGGGGGGGTTAGGACTGGAAGTGGGTTGATGGGGGGCTAGGACTGGTAATGGGTTGGGTGGTTGCTATGACTGGAAATGGGCTGAGTGGAAGGGGAGGCTTGAACTGCAAATAGCTGATGGGGAGGGAGCTTGGAATGGAAATGGGCTGTGAGGGAAGGGAGCTAGGACTAAAAATGGGCTGATGGAGCAGCTAGGATAGGACTGGAAATGGGCTGTTGGGGGGAGCTAAGATTGGAAATGGGCTGTGGTGGGGGCTTGAATTGAAATGGACTCATGGAGGGGCTAGAACTGAAAGTAGGCTCATTGGGGGGGGGGGCTTGGACTGGAATTGGACTGAGTGGAGGGGAGCTATGATTTGACATGGGCTGATGATGGGGCTAGGAAATGACTAGAAATGGGCTGATGGGGGGCTAGGATTGGAAATGAGCTGATGAAGGGACTCAGACTGAAAATGGATGGGGGAGCTAGGACTGGAAATGGGTTGATGGTGGGCTAGGACTGGAAATGGGCTGATGCAGGGACTAGAAGGGAATGGATGCTGGGTGAGACTGGAACTAGAAGGGAGCTGATGTTGGGGGAGGATTAGAATGGGATGGGGCTGGGAGAGTAAAATGGAGAGGGGAAAAATATTTTGTGTGGGAGGGATGAAAAATCTACAATTGGCCTGGTATTGGGAGAGTAAGTGGGATTGAGGATGGAGGGGTAAAATTTGTGTGGATGAAATAGGAATGAGGAAAGAGCAAAAGGAGAAAGATTAGTATGTTAAAGCAGATGTAGAGAGAGAGAATGGAAAAAAAAACTAGAAGAGAGAAGAAAGAACAAATGGACAGCAGACGATGGACAGTTAGCAGAAAACATGAAGAAACCAGAAGAAAGTGGCTGGAGCAATTGCAACTGAAAAAAAATGCACAAAAGGTAGAAATATCTCTTTATTTTGAATTTATTAACTGGAATATGAAACCTCTAGGAAATGTGCATCATTAACGTCTGTGCTTTGTTTGGTACAAGAGGAAATTAATTTATAGTTTTATTTCTACAGTGTTGTTGTACTTCCAAGTTTGGCTTTTGGGGTTCCCAGTTTAATTATTGCCTTCCTGTTTCTAAATTGTGATTCCTTGTTTGGTGATGGTCTATGTTCTGCATGTGTAACTGAGCTGATGTATTCTGTTTATGTAATTCCTATTTGACATTGCCACTTGTTCTCTTTCCCCAGTATTCTCTGAAATGTATTGGTTTAATATTTGCAGTGTTGCCTTTTGATAGGTAGGGTATGGTGCTTTGTGAGTCCTGGTAATGCTGTCAGGATACGGCGGGTTTGCTATGGGTTCTAAATGGGCAGCGTTTGTAGTAGTTCCTAATGTGCCTGGCGGTTGGCACTGGATTATAGTAATGTAGAAATCTTTTAGTCTTTCTTTATCCATACACTCATTAAGAGACATGTTTACTAAAAGTTAGTGTATGGTAACATTATGCAAATATTTATGCAAATAAGGCCCATTATGCAAATGAGGCCCCGCACTGAGTCTCCGCACATGGCCCCGCACCCCCCTTGGGCCGCCCCTGCGCACGGGCACACAACTTCTGGGGTTTCGCCCTGGCATCTGTAGCTAGGGAGTCCCCATATGTGAAGACTACATTCCTGCTTGTTCCTGGAGATAGCATAGTTACTCACCAGCAGGAATTTAGTCTTCACAACCCACCCGCCTCCCCTTGGAGTTGTATCTCTCTTTTCTTTCCTTTCCCTCTCTCTCTCTTTGTCTCAGTTTTAAAAACTCAACTGGAGAGAGGCAGTTGGGAAAGGCGGGAAGGTAGTACGCAGGCGCTGTGGGATGCTCCCAAAAGCTTTCTAATTGGACGCTGGGGAGCGTTCCCACGCAGGCTCCATCAGTACCGACGATACCCATATGTGAAGACTAAATTCCTGCTGTTCCCGGAGATCACCTGTTACAGGTGAGCAACTATATCTTCAGAAACTGCTTAAAGTGAGTCTTACCTACATCAAATCAGTTGAAATATGTGGAAATTAAGTAATATTTATTTGAACGTACAAATAATCTGAACACCTGTAGCCACATAATTGTCTTTAAAATGTTATTTATGCAGTTCATTTAATGTTATTTAACAAAATCCAGCAAGGAAGCTATATCTTGTTTGCTTCTGTTTTGGCTCATGAGCTCCCTGCTGACCATCTGACCCCTAATATAATGTTCCCTCTTCTCCTGATTGTACACATGGCCAGCAGCCTCAGTTGTCATTTTTACATACCTTTCTATGGATTGAGTGTGTGATGGCCATTCTGGAACCACCATGGGCTTGCTCAGAAATGCCTTGATCTCTTCTACTCTCATGGTACAGGTAAGAGGAGGCTCAGAGACTCCAGAGCTCCAGTCAAGTAATTGGGTGAGTGTAGTTGCCTCATTGTTGATGGATGGTATTTTCCTGGGTCTCACACTGCTCTCTCCAAGCTGAGTCTTCTCATCTCTTTTACCTCTGATCTTCAATATCTTCTCCATTGCATCTCCTCTCTAATGTTCCTCTTCACTGCACAACATACAGTAGCTTGCAGAACAGACTCACTGTAACCATACCAAGTTGACCTTCTCACTATATGCATGACTATCTTCCTTACCTCTTTACACTGCTCTTTCGACAGTTGCAGCTCAAAAAAGAGATGCTTGGGACCTTGTGTCCAATTGCTATTTATTTTTATATTAAACCAGTTCACCATTTAAACCCCAGCACAGAAATAGGTAAGATACATTGACAATTGAGGCACCAAAGGCATTAATATGCAATGCAAACACATAAAAACTATTATCAAAGCACTTAAGCATATTTCGTAATTTGTGTATTTTTGCGTAATTTCCTAGAAATTACAGGTAGGTAAATAACATATTACACAAAATGTAAAGCTAGTTGTTGACTTCCCACATGAAATTGTATCATTTTTTCACTAGAGCCTTTTAAAATTATGACATCTCCAAAATTGACACACCCTACTAACCGTCTAACTGCATAACTTATTCTAATAATTTTATTTAGTTCAATCTCTATCCTGATGTTCCAAAAACAGTTGACTTTCAGTCTTTAAACTTATAATATGTATTTCTAAAACTGTACTTTGCTTATCCCTCACTTGGTTTTCAGCTTGTCGTGCTGTGAGGTCTTGTGTGCATCAGTGATGCTGAGGGCTAAGCTATCGGTAGTTTAACTACTGGCAGGGTCTTCCAAGATGGGCAGGTCTCAGCTGAGGTACCAGACCAAGACAAACCACCCATCTCGGCAGCAGCAGAATGGGACAGTGTTGATGGCGGACGATCACATTTCTGTGACAATTGCAACAACACTAAACTTAAACTGCGTGGAGGAAAGGCCTGGCAATCTACTTCTGTATCTTGCCATAAAAACCCAATGGATAGTCACAACAAAACAAATTGCACTATAGTGCTGGAAGATGAGATCCCCAGGTCGGAAGGCACTCAACTAGTATTGGGGAAGAGCTGAAGACTTTTCAGAGTAAAGCCAGCATTTATGATGTGGTTGGATCAAAGCCCTCGGGACGTCTGACTGCTGATGTAGCAGCGTATGAAATGAGAGTCAGAAGCTGTAAAGATGTCTTACATATTGGAACATGGAACGTACAAAGCATGAACCAAGGGAAGCTGGAGGTGGTTAAGAATGAAATGGAACGTGTACAACTTGATCTGTTGGGTGTCAGCGAACTGAAATGGACTGGCATCGGGAACTTTGCATCAGATGATCACATGGTCTACTATGCTGGAAATGAAAGTCAAAGAAGAAATGGTGTTGCATTTATAATAAAGAAGAAACTTGCAAGAACTGTAATGAAATACAATGCAGTCAGTGAACGCTTAATCTCTATTCGTCTATGAGGAATGCCTATCAACACAACTATAATTCAAGTATATGCCCCAACAACAGCTGCAGAAAAGGATGAAATTGAAGAGTTCTGTGAACAAGTTCAAGCTGAAATTGACAGAACATGCAAACAGGATATCCTGATAGTCATGGGAGACTGGAACACAAAAGTTGGCAACAAAGAAGAAGGCAGAGTGGTTGGAAAATATGGAATTGGCAACAGAAATGAAACTGGAGAAAGACTGATAGAATTTTGCAAGACCAACAATCTATTCAACCCAAACACCTTCTTCCAGCAACACAAGCGGCGACTGTACACATGGATGTCACCCAATGGATTGTACAAAAATCAAATTGACTACATCTGTGTAAGTCAACGATGGAAAAGCTCTATAACATCAACAAAGACAAAACCTGGAGCTGACTGTGGTACAGATCATCAACCATTAGTATGCAAACTCAAGCTTAAGTTGAAAAAGAGCAAACCACTCATGAATGCAGCAAAATATGACCTTGAGAATATACCACTGGAATTTAAAGACTGCCTGCAAAATCGATTGCTGCTTTAGATACAAATGACAGAGCTCCAGACGAGCTATGGAATGACATCAAGACGGTTGTGTTGGGAGAAAGTCTCTACAAAAGGTGAAAAAGCAAAAACGGCCAAAATGGATGATGGAAGAAACTCTGAAAATTGCCTAGAAACGCAGAGAAGCTAAAGCCAGAGGAGAAAGAAAGACAATCGCAGAACTCAACAGAGATTTCCAACGTGCAGCAAGACAAGACAAGGAAAAGTACTACAATGACACATGCAAGGAAATAGAAGCAGAAAATATTAGAGGAAGAACAAGATCGGCTTTCCTAAAGCTATGAGAGTTAAAGAAAAATTCCAGCCTCGAATTGGAATGTTACAAGATGCTCAACGTTCTATGTTGAATGATGCTGAGAAGAGCAAGAAAAGGTGGAAAGAATATACAGAGTTTTTCTACGATAAAGATCAAGTGGACCAACAGCCCTTTCAACCTGTACCTTATGATCAGGAACCATTGGTGATGAAAGAAGAAGTTGAAGCAGCACTGAAAGCCTTATCAAAGAACAAAGCACCAGGCATTGATGGCATTCCCATAGACGTAGTACAGCAATCTGATGCAGCTGTTACTGTACTTACAAGGCTCTGCCAAGAAATTTGGAAGACAACATCATGGCCAACTGACTGGAAAAGATCTGTGTTTATACCAATACTAAAGAGGTGATCCAACTGACTGTGGAAATTATCGCACAATCACTCTGATCCCACATGCCAGCAAGATTCTACTGAAGATTATTCAACAGAGACTACAACCATACCTGGAACAAGAACTACCTGAAGTGCAAGCAGGGTTCAAGAAAGGGCAAGGAACGAGAGAAATCATCGCAGATGTGAGATGGATCCTTAAAAAGACTAAAGAATACCAAAAGGATATCTATTTGTGCTTTATCGACTATAGCAAGGCTTTTGACTGTATAAACCATGAGAAACTCTGGGCCACATTAAGAAGCATGGGTATACCAGAACACCTGATCGTTCTCTTGCACAATCTGTACATTGATCAAGAAGCAACAGTTCGAATGGAACAAGGAGAAACAGAATGGTTTAAAATAAGCAAAGGTGTAAGACAAGGCTGCATACTTTCCCCCTACCTGTTTAATTTATATGCAGAACAAATCATCAGAGAAGCAGGATTGTATGAAGACAACAGAGGTGTGAAGATTGGTAGAAGACTCATCAACAGCCTTCGCTATGCTGATGATACCACATTACTGACTGAAAGTGAAGATGATTTTAAACATTTGCTTCTCACGATCAAAGAACATAGTCTCAGAATGGGCCTGTACCTTAATGTAAAGAAGACAAAGATCGTGACAACTGGCAAAATCAACAAGTTCATCGTTGAAGGAGAAGAAATTGAAATCGTGGACAACTTTAACCTATTTGGATCAACTATCAATAAAGAAGCAACAAGCAGTCAAGAAATCCGACGACGCATTGCTCTTGGCAGAATGGCTATGAAAGACCTAGACAAGATTCTCAAGAGCAGAGATGTCTCTCTCCATACAAAGATTTGACTTGTTCAGGCCATGGCATTCTCAGTGACATCATAGGGATGTGAAAGCTGGACAGTGAAAAAGATAGAAAAGAAGAAAATTGATGCCTTTGAATTATGGTGCTGGCGGCGAATACTGCGTATACCATGGACTGCCCGAAGAACATACCAGTCAGTATTAGAGGAGATCAAACCTAAGTTTTCTTTAGAAGTTCAGATGACAAGACTTCGACTTTCATACTTTGTACACATCATGCAAAGAGAGAGATCATTAGAAACATAGAAACATAGAAGCATGATGACAGAAAAAGACCACATGGCCTATCTAGTCTGTCCTTCCATAACAACAACTACAACAGTCCACTTTTTACCTTTAGAGATCCTCTGTGTTGGTCCCATGCTTTTTTGAATTCAGTTACTGTCCTCATCTCTACCACCTCCACTGGGAGACTATTCCATGGATCCACTACTCTTTCTGTAAAGAAATATTTCCGCATATCACTCCTGAATCTATCTCCCTTCACCCTCATCCCATGTCCCCTCGTAGCAGAACTTGCTTTCAATTGAAAGAGGCTCTCTTCCTGAACATTTATGCCACGGAGGTATTTAAACATCTCAATCATATCACCTCTATCCCGCCTTTCCTCTAAGGTGTACATATTAAGATCCTTAAGTCTGTCCTCATATGCTTTATAATGAAGCCCATTAATCATTTTAGTAGCAACCCTCTGCACCGACTCCATCCTGTTCACATCCTTTTGAAGGTGCGGTCTCCAGAATTGCACACCATACTCCAAATGAGGTCGCACCAAAGACTTATACAGAGGCATTATCACCTCCTTTTTTCTGCTAGCCATTCCTCTCCGTATGCACCCAAGCATCCTTTTAGCTTTTGCCGTCGCCTTTTCTACCTGTTTAGCTACTTTAAGATCATCAGACACAACCACGCCTAGGTCCCGCTCTTCTTTAGTGGACAAAAGTACTTCACCTCCTATACCAGTGATGGCTAACCTTTTTGAGCCCGAGTGCCCAAACTGCCGCACAAAACCAAAGAATTTCCTCAAAGTGCCAGCACGTCAATTTGCATAAATATTTGCATAATGCTAACGTACACTAACTTTTAGTAAACATGTCTCTTAATGAGTGTATGGATAAAGACAGACTAAAAGATTTCTACATTACTATAATCCAGTGCCAACCGCCAGGCACATTAGGAACTACTACAAACACTGCCCATTTAGAACCAATAGCAAACCCGCCGTATCCTAACAGCACTACCAGGACTCACAAAGCACCACACCATACCTATCAAAAGGCAACACTGCAAATATTAAACCAATACATTTCAGACAATAACAATACATGACCTACTGGGGAAAGAGAACAAGTGGCAATGTCAAAAAGGAATTACATAAACAGAATACCTCAGCTCAGTTACACAGTTGCAATTGCTCCAGCCACTTTCTTCTGGTTTCTTCATGTTTTCTGCTAACTCTCCATCATCTGCTGTCCATTTGTCCTTTCTTCTCTCTTCTAGTTTTTTTTTTTCCATTCTCTCTCTCTACATCCGCTTTAACATACTAATCTTTCTCCTTTTGCTCTTTCCTCATTCCTATTTCATCCACTCAAATTTTACCCCTCCATCCTCAATCCCCACTTACTCTCCCAATACCCGGCCAATTGTAGATTTTTTATCCCTCCAACACAAAATATTTTTCCCCTCTCCATTTTACTCTCCCAGCCCCATCCCATTCTAATCCTCCCCCAACATCAGCTCCCTTCTAGTTCCAGCCTCACCCAGCATCCATTCCCTTCTAGTCCCTGCATCAGCCCATTTCCAGTCCTAGCCCCCCATCAGCCCATTTCCAGTCCTAGCAACCCCCCAACCCAATACCAGTCCTAGCCCCCCCCTTCAACCCACTTCCAGTCCTAAACCCCCATCACCCCATTTTCAGTTTAAGCCCCCCCTATAACCCATTACCAGTCCTAACCCCCATCACCCCATTTCCAGACAGCCCCCATCAGCCCACAGCCCATTAGCAGTCCTACCCCCCCAGCCCATTAGCAGTCCTACCCCCCCCCGCCCGCCCGCCCGCCCATTAGCAGTCCTAACCCCCCCAGCCCATTAGCAGGCCTACCCCCCCCCCGCCCGCCCGCCCGCCCATTAGCAGTCCTAACCCCCCCCCCTAGCCCATTGGCAGTCCTAACCCCCCGGCCGCCCGCCCGCCCGCCCGCCCGCCCATTAGCAGTCCTAACCCCCCCCAGCCCATTAGCAGTCCTACCCGCCCGCCCGCCCGCCCATTAGCAGTCCTAACCCCCCCCCCTAGCCCATTGGCAGTCCTAACCCCCCCCTGCCCATTAGCAGTCCTAACCCGCCCGCCCGCCCATTAGCAGTCCTAACCCCCCCAGCCCATTAGCAGTCCTAACCCCCCCCCCCCTGGCAAATTTAAAAAAAAAAAAGCAGGCTCTGGCTGCTGCTGCGGCAGATTGCAATGTCCCGCGGGGCCCCCTCCGCCCGCTAAGCCCCTCTGCAAGGGCTTTCAGATTCGCGAGAGAGAGCATCTCCCTCGCGTCTCTGTTAAGCCCGCAGGGGCTAATGGGAAATTTCCCATCAGTCCCTCGCGTCTAAAGGGGCTGATGGGAAATTTCCCATTAGCCCCTGCGGGCTTAACAGAGACGCGAGGGAGACGCTCTCCCTCGCGAATCTGAAAGCTCTTGCAGAGGGGCTTAGCGGGCGGAGGGGGCCCCGCGGGACGCTGCATTCTGCCCTTGCCGCGTCCGCGGCAGCAGTCAGAGCCAGTTTTTTCTTTTTTTGCGGACCTTCCCGCGTGCCAGCTGCAAGGCCTTCGCGTGCCACAGCTGGCACGCGTGCCATAGGTTCGCCATCGCTGTCCTATACTGTATTGCTCCCTTGGATTGCTGCAGCCCAAATGCATGACCTTACATTTTTTAACATTAAATCCCAGCTGCCAAATTCTAGACCATTCTTCAAGCTTAGCTAGATCCCTCCTCATGTTATCTACACCTTCCTGGGTGTCTACTCTATTGCAGATTTTGGTATCATCTGCAAAGAGGCAAACCTTACCCGACAGCCCTTCCGCTATATCACTAACAATGATGTTAAAAAGAATCGGACCAAAGACAGATCCCTGGGGCACACCACTGGTAACATCCTTCTCCTCAGAGTGAGCTCCATTTACTTGTACTCTTTGTCGCCTCCCACCCAACCAATTTCTAACCCAAGCAGTAACTTTAGGGTCCATCCCTAGGGTGCTCAGTTTGTTTATAAGTCGCCTGTGAGGAACAGTGTCAAAGGCTTTACTGAAATCTAAATACACCACATCTAGAGCTCTCCCTCGGTCCAACTCCCTCGTCACCCAGTCAAAGAAATCAATCAGATTTGTCTGACAAGACCTGCCTCTGGTGAATCCATGCTGCCTCAGATCCTGTAATCCGCTGGACTCCAGAAACCTCACTATTTTCTCTTTCAGCAGCGTTTCCAATAATTTACTCACCACCGAAGTTAAACTAACCGACCTGTAGTTTTCAACCACATCTAAGCAATTCCGCTTTATCCTTATCAGCTTCTACATATTCCCCCCCTGCACCCTTGAGTCTGACAATACCACTTTTGCCCTTCCTCTTCTCACTAATATATCTGAAAAATGTCTTATCCCCCCATTTTATTGCATTGGCTATTTCCTCCTCCTTTTGAATCTTTGCCTTCTTGACTACTTTGCTAGCTTCTCTAAGTTTTTCCAAATACAGATGCCTGTCTTCCTCTCTCTGTGATCTCTTGTATTTCATGAAGGCCTCCCTCTTTTTCTTTACTTTTTCAGCTACTTCCTTCGAAAACCATAGCGGTCTCCTGTTCCTTTTGCCTTTATTTACCATTTTAACAAAAAGGTTGGTTGCCCTTAAAATACCCCCTTTCAGTTTTGCCCACTGTTTTTCTACGTCCCCCAGCTGTTCCCATCCCACTAACGACTCCCTGAGGTATTGGCCCATCTTCGCAAAGTTAGTCTTCCTAAAGTCTAAGATCCTCACCTTGGAATGGATTCTAACAGCCCTAGTCCTAATACTGAACCACACCATCTGGTGATCACTGGATGCAAAATGATCTCCCACTACAACATCAGAAACACTTTCACCATTGGTAAGCACCAAGTCCAGTATGGCCCCTTCACGTGTGGGGTCTGTTACCAATTGCCAGAATAGTTCTCCCTGTAGAGAATCCAGGATCTCCTTACTTCTAGATGATACTGCAGCAGGAATGTGCCAAACATCTGGCATAAGTTCACGCCGGCAGGCGCACGGTCCTTTCTGCTCCCGCCACCTTCCTCAGCTCTCCCCAGTCGGGGGGTTGAGCAGGAAACTACCCGATCCTGACTCCGCGAACAAGGACTAGAGACGCTCACCAATGCTCAAGGAAGATCTACATAAGCATAAAGCTTGAGCTCCCTCGAGGTCGAGCTCGCTCCCATCTTCCTCCAGACAACCCGCTGATACAGCAAGTATACCACAGCTAAATGAACAGTTGTTATTTGAATCTGCCAATACACCTAGTCATCCCGTTTCTTCTCTTATGGCTTATTAAGCGATTCCTTAGCATTTTTGAAGAAACTAGCACTCTGGAGCTCCCCTAAAGTTGAGCTGTTAAGATCTAATTAAAGTATCCATTCATCCTTGCTACAATTAATAGTATTTGTAACCCTTTATCTGCTACATGCTTCTCTGATGCACTGATGCCAGTAACTTTCACATACGTATACTATTTGTCATTAATATATGCTTAATTACATACTGTTGTCAGTATTCATTAATTCTTTTCTTTCTTGTATACTGTTGTCAGTATACAATAATAATTTAATTTCATTTCTTGATTTCACAGTACTGTTGTCAGTAGCTAACTACTTTATTCCATATACTTGATTCCATATTCTGTTGTCAGTAGCTAATTAATACTATTTGATTCCATATACTGTTGTCAGTAGCTAATTAATACTACTTGATTCCATATACTGTTGTCAGTAGCTAATTAATACTACTTTATTCCATATACTGCTGCCAGTAGCTAACTACTTGACTCTTATATTGTTGTCAGTAACCTGCATTTTTACAGTCAGTAACCTGCATTTTTACAGTCATCGGAAGTTCCAACATGAACTATAAAAAAATGCTACTATTTACCTTGAATCTCACCTTATACATTGTCAGCCTACTATTCTCTCTCTACCCCCTCCCTGCTAATGCCTTCACCCCACCATTGAATCTCCCAGAGTTCTCTCACATTCATGTTATCCCTCATCGTCAGAGACATAACACTCATCAGCTGTTCTTAGGAAATTCTAAGATAAATCACCACAGACTGATTCAGATAAAGACATCTTCTAAAACTGACCACATAAATGCAGGCAATGCTTTCACACACATATCCCTCATCCTCATCAATGCTAGGTCAGTTAGAAATAAAACACCTATCATAACAGATCTAATTAATACAGAAAACCCAGACCTACTATGCATTACTGAGACATGGTTAACAGAATCTGACTCAGTCCTGTTAAATCAATTAAAAGTGCAAGGATACTCCATCTTCACCTGCAATAGGAAACATACAAGAGGAGGAGGTGTTCTTATATTAGCTAAATCTAATCTCGGGTTATCCTCTACTTTATGTGAAAACCCTGATGACACAAATATACTCAAAATTGAAAATAAGGACATAGCAATCTGCTTGATATACAGACCTCCGACTGCAAGTAATCAAAACGTTGACACCATACTAGAATCGGCTTGCAACTCTACAATAAGGAAACCCCTCATCATGTTAGGTGATTTCAATCTGCCATCTCTCTCTAACAATCAAGAAACATCTTTCTTAGAAGCGATGGAAGAAATGGGCTTCAAGCAAACAGTTAACCAACCAACTCACACCAAAGGAAACACTCTCGACCTAATATTCATTCCTACCCATTACACAACCACAGCTCATTATGTCTCACCTTCCACATCTCAAGTCCCATGGTCTGACCACTATCTGATTAGGTTCTCTTTCCACCTCCCACAATACACCAAAGCACCCCTTGTCAATCTACAACAAGGTAAAAGATTTTGACCATTCAATAGAGAAGAGTTTCTTGAATCAGTACTCCCTAGATTGGATCCTTATATCTATAACCTTGATGACGCAATATCCAGCTGGAATACCATTATTGGATCTGCATCAGAACCATATTCAACAAAGATTTGCCATAAAATGAGAAAAAATGAAAAATGGTATACTATTGAACTTGCAATTCTGAAGAAAGGTCTTAGAAAAATGGAATCTACTTGGAGAAGGAAAAAAACTCACGAACTCAGAATACAATATTTCTCACTACTCAAAGATTACAAGGATGTGATTAATAAGGCTAAAAAACAATATCACTCTAAAACTTTATCTAAAGCTATTAATCGTCCTAGAGAACTATTTGAGATTGTCAAATCGTTAACCAAATCCCCATCCAACAATTCTCACAAAATTTGTATTAGCCTGCAAATACTTGCTGATCACTTTGCAAATAAACTCAAACTTAACAGCCATTTCACCCCACCTAGCCTAACTCTTTCAGATAATAACCACCTGGAATGGAAAACCTTCCACCCTGTTACCAACAAACTCCTACTTCAGACAATCTCCAACCTAAATACATCAACCTCTCTTCTTGATCCTTGTCCAGTGACTTGGATAAAATCAACAAAAACAGAACTTGCCTCAGACTTACTGAACATAGTAAACCAATCTCTTCAACAAGGACGTATAGCAGATGTCCTCAAAAGGTCAGCAATTCGACCGCTGTTAAAAAAACAAAACACTAGACGACAATGACCCAACTTCATATCGTCCCATTGCAAGTATTCCATTCCTTGCCAAGATTATTGAAAAGATTGTGCAAACACAGCTGCAAGATTATAGACTCATCAGCTCCATTAGATGATCATCAATATGGATTTTGCCCATATCATGGTGTAGAAACACTCCTAACAGCACTATTTGATACAATCATCAGAGGTATCGATAATGCCAAGCGAGCCTTCATTCTCATATTCATTGATATTTCCTCGGCCTTTGACACTGTAAACCATATCACACTCATTTCAAGACTCTCTCAAATAGGCATCAAAGATAAAACCCTTGAATGGTTCATATCCTATTTTACTAACCGGACACAATATGTGCAAATAGATCGAAATGCCTCATCCCCATTTCCACAAGAACAGGGCATCCCTCAAGGCTCTGCCCTTTCGGAACTTTTGTTTAATCTCTATCTTCAACCCATCTGTTCCATATTTAAACGCTTCAAAATCAACTACCACATCTACGCGGACGACATCATGTTATACTCGCCATTTGATGTGTCCAACCCGGATTATAGTAACATATGTCGTTGCCTCTCTGAAGCTGAGCTGTGGCTGAAATCAAGGAATATGAATATTAATTTTAAAAAAACAGAAGTTCTATTCATAACAAGAAACACAAGCTTCACTCCCCCACTTGAAATCAACATTGGAAAAAACTCTCTCCCAGTCAAAGATGAGATCAAATACTTGGGAGTCACTCTGGATAAGACCCTTAGCCTCACCAAACATATAAAACAATCTGTAAAAACAATATATTTCAAATTGAGGACAATCCAACAACTTAGACCATTGATAGATAACACTGATTTCAGAACCATAGTACAAACACATATTACACCACATTTAGACCACTGTAATGGTATTCTTCAAGGGACCTCTAAGAAAAATATTCACACACTTCAATTAGCCCAAAATGTCACCGCAAGGATTATCTATAAAGCAAAACTTTCAGATCATATATCTCCGATTCTCTACGCTCTCCATTGGTTACCCGTCTCATGCAGAATCATCTACAAGTCCTTAGTCAATAGATTTAAGATCTTTAATAATATAGCACCGTCTTTCTTATCTACGCTCATCAACATCCCACATGAAAATAGATCAAGACGAAGAATAAACCTTCACACGATACAAGTCCCTGATTCTATTCGAAAGACAAGTCAGAAGACAAGTAACACAGCTTTCTCATACTTCGCCCCTACGTTATGGAACAACCTCCCGATTGAAATCAGAGAAATCAAAGATCTTCAATTATTTAGAAAAAATCTAAAAACCCATCTGTTTACTCTGCACTACAATAACCTCCACATTGAAGATAATCCTAACACAGAGAAAAACACCGATCATCAGTCACTCGCTGACCCTACCTAGACAAGGCATAAACCTTTCCCACACATTCACATTGCTCACCTAGATTAAGCTTACTCTTTGAAAGCAATTGCTTGTCGCTAATGTGAATAACTGTAATTTAATGTAAACATTTCCCTTTACTGTTGATATACTGTTGGTAGTATGTTTTGAAACATTATCTAATTCATACCCAGTTCAAACGTTCCTACCTCTCCTGTTATCTCATTGTATTTTTGAGTTACATTTAATAGTTGAATGTTCTTTGTTCTAAATCTGTTCTATGTAAAATAATAGTACTCTATTATTAAAGTTTATGTTACCTGTAAACCGCCACTGATCTCTGGAAGTGGCGGTATAGAAAAGATGTATAAATAAATAAATAAATATTGAAATCTCCTATCAGTAGCACTTCCCCTTTCCTAGCAATGCTGCGTATGTCTTCAATTAACTCTCTGTCCACCTCTTCCTCTTGTGAGGGAGGTCTGTATATCACACCAATGCAAATAGATTTCTCTTTCCCTCTTTCTAGTTTAACCCACAATGCCTCCTCTCTCCCTTTTAAGCTCTGTAATTCCAAAGCTTTAATAGTAGTTTTTACATATAGTGCCACTCCTCCTCCCCTTCTTCCTACCCTGTCCTTTCTGAATAAAGTATAGCCAGGTATAGTTACATCCCAGTCATGGTTTTCTGTGAACCATGTTTCTGTAACTGCCACTAAATCCAAGTCAGCCACTCCCACCAAAGCTTCAACTTCAGGGATCTTATTTCCCATGCTACGGGCATTTATACACACTGCTTTCCATATGTTACCCCTGTTACCCATTTCCATAAAGGTATTTAATGTATCACCTACCTGGGGGCTTTCTTCACCCATCCCCAACGAATCTAGTTTAAAGCCCTCTTCAGTAGATTAGCCAGTCTACTACCGAAGACACCTGGTGTCTTATTAAATGAGGGGGCAGCAGAGAGGCGTGGGGACCGGGCAATAGGATGTGCAGGTTGAGGGAAGGCAGCGTGTGTGTTGCAGGAGTACTGACGGTAGTTGGGGGCTGGTGCTATGCAATTGATGCAGCTCTGCACCTTGGAGGATACAGCAGGTGGAGGTTTTCTTCTGTAGGTATGCCAGCACTCCATAGGTCATCCTGAATGGGGAGTGGGGGCGAGTGGCTAGCAACGGCACCCTCATAACTTCAGTGACCCCCTGCACCGCTTACCCAGCTTTCCAGTAGCACTGGCCCTGGTGTTATGTGTTCAGATACTGCAGCACTGTATAGGATGCGGGCAGCTGTATTCTGAGCCATTTGTAGAGGGTGCATCTCATATTTTGATATTCCTTGGTAGATAATATTACAGTAGTCGAGATGTGGGGATATGTAGTAAATTATGTAGTAAACCTCAGGTTAAATAACCTATGCAACCATATTGTACATAGTTAACTATATATAGTTATGACATGTTAAATGCATATAGTGTCCATGTTCAATGTAAAAGTTGTTGTGATGTTCCATGTAAACCGCCCCTGATCTCAGGAAGGGGCGGTACATAAAACCTTGATATATAAATAAACATGATGGACTGGAAAACTGTTGAGAAATCATGGATATCACAGAGAGGGATAGGTGTTGTAATAGTTTCATCTTAAGATATACAAACTTTGTGGTCATGCTACAGTAATATGAGGTTGTAGGGTTAATTGCTGGTCTAGCGCTATACGTAGGTAATGCACTTGTGGCTTAACCTCCAGCTCGGCGTCCTGGATTTTTAGTGTCTTCAGGGGATTGAAGGTTGTATCTCTGGTAATTTAGAGTACTTAGCAGTTTCTCCAAAAGACACAGGTTCCACAATGTTTGTATTGGGGCAAGCAGTGGATTTCCCGGGTCCCCTTTAATAATGGTTTATAGACCTTTCCTCATTGCACCTTATGTCAGTGCATTGGGCTCTTTCTCTAGCCCTTTTCAAATCCAAGCTAAAGATCCACCTCTTTGAGGCTGCTTTTGGATCCTGATGGCCCCAGCTCACCACTTATGCATATCTTTTTTTTTCCATTTAACTTTTTATTAATAATTTCCATTAACAAACATCTTGACACTGCATTATATAACTTTTACAACACTTACACCATCCCATTTACTGTGTTCCCCCCTTGCTAATACCTAGCAGTATCCCCAAGAGACACAGGTTCCACAATGCTTGTATTGGGTCAAGCATTGATATCCTGGGTCCCTTTTTAATAATGGTTTATGGACCTTTCCTCCAGGAACTTGTCCAAACCTTTTTTAAACCCAGCTACACTAACAGCCTTTACTACATCCTCCGGCAACAAATTCCAGAGTTTGATTACACGTTGAGTAAAGAAATATTTTCTCTTATTTGTCTTAAATAGATCACCTTGTAGCTTCATTACATGTCCTCTAGTCTTTCTATATTCTGATAACGTAAACAATCGATCTACGTTTACCCGTTCCACTCCATTCATTAATTTAAAGACCTCTATCATATCTCCCCTCAGCCGTCTCTTTTCCAGGTTGAAGAGCCCCAACCTTTGTAGCCTTTCTTCATAGGAGTAGCCTTCCATCCCTTTTACCATTTTGGTGGCTCTTTTCTGTACCTTTTCTAATAACACTATATCCTTTTTAAGATACGGCGACCAGAATTGCACACAATATTCAAGGTGCGGTCGTACCATGGAACGATACAGAGGCATTATAATATCCTTTGTTTTATTTTCCATTCCTTTCCTTATGATACCTAGCATTTTATTTGCTTTCTTGGCCGCCGCTGCACACTGGGCGGAGGGTTTTAACATGTTATCCACGATGACTCCTAAATCTTTTTCCTGGGTTGTGGTTCCCAATGTGGAACCTTGCATAGTGTAACCATAGTTTGGGTTGTTCTTCCCTAGGTGCATAACTTTGCACTTGTCCACGTTGAATTTCACCTGCTATTTCGATGCCCAGTCTTCCAATTTATCCAGATCCTCCTGCAGTTTTGCACAGTCCTCTTGGGTTTTAACAACTTTAAACAGTTTTGTGTCATCCGCAAATTTGATAACCTCACTAGTTATTCCCTTTTCCAGGACATTTATGAATATGTCAAAAAGTAGCGGACCCAGTACAGATCCCTGGGGTACTCCACTATTCACCCTTTTCCATTGGGAAAATTGGCCATTTAGCCCTACCCTCTGCTTTCTATCTTTTAACCAGTTCCCGATCCACAACAGTACACTGCCTCCTATCCCATGACTTTTTAGTTTTGCCAAATGTCTCTGATGAGGGACCTTGTCAAAAGCTTTCTGAAAGTCCAGATACACTATATCGACTGACTCACCTTTGTCTACCTGTGTATTCACACCTTCAAAAAAACATATCCGATTAGTAAGACAAGATCTTCCTTGTCTAAAGCCATGTTGGCTGTCTCCCATAAGGCCATGACTATCTACATGCTGTGTAATTTTGTTCTTTATGATGGTTTCTACCATTTTCCCCGGTACTGATGTCAGGCTCACCGGTCTGTAATTTCCCGGATCACCCCTGGAGCCCTTTTTAAAAATTGGCGTTACATTGGCAATCCTCCAATCTTCAGGTATTACAGATGATTTTAATGAAAGTTCACAGATTACTAATAGCAGGTCTGCAATCTCATATTTCAGTTCTTTCAACACTCTTGGATGTATACCTTCCGATCCAGGTGATTTGCTACTATTCAGTTTATCAACTAGTTGTAATACATCTGCCCGGTGTAGCGATATTTCTCTCAATTCCTCTGCCGTATCACCTTTAAATACCACTTCAGTCTTGGGTAACATCCCTACATCTTCCTCAGTAAAGACCGAAGCAAAGAACATAAAAACATAAGATATGCCATACTGGGTCAGACCAAGGTCCATCAAGCCCAGTATCCTGTTTCCAACAGTGGCCAATCTAGGTCATATGTACTGTCACCCTGCACCCACTCCCTAACCTTGAGGGTTAAGGAGGGATGGGCCTTGTGTAGTTGTGGGGGCCAATGAAAGTCGGGAACAAGACATTTATATTTACAAGGATTTTATTTTCCCCGCTCCTTGGTGGACAGGAACAGGTGAGAAGGATAACCAAATCAAGAACAACGCAAATTACAGGCTTTCAATATTGTGCTTCAGTCTAATCTCCACTGAGGAAGCACATTACACCATGTGTTTTCTCTGTGCTGTATTTACAAATACTCTGGTGAGAAATAATACTGCTTTTCTCTTGCAATCAGGTTACAGTCCAGCTTATTTCAGTGCCTCAATAAGCTTCCCTTTCAGTTGCTCAAACAGTATTCATTTCATAAGCTTTTCACATATCTTTGGCTAACATAACCAGAATAAAATATCAGGTATAATCATTCAAGCTTGGCTCTTCTCAGCTCTATCTATTAGACCAATCGAGCAGTCCATCGGCTGGTTAACTTCAATCATGGGAACTGGAGCCGGTGTGGGAAATCCTATCTCAGGATTACTTCCTGCTTGAATGCCAGTCTGTTCTGAAACAGCTCTTCTATTTAGAAATTGTTTGAATTCATTCAAGAGTAGTTCTGCCTGTCTTCTAGCAGGACTACTGGGAGAACCTTCTCCTTGCTTGGGCAAGTAATTATCTGCTTCTGGTGAACAAACAATGCTCTCCCTGTTTAGACACTCTGTGCCTGTGGTGGAGTTACCCCTCCCCCACTTATCTCTGTTAGTGAGTGTTGGAATCACACATTCCTCTGCACGAGCTCTGCTCTTAAAGAATGCTTCAAAGGTAGGACCTTCTGTATCAGTGTAGCCTAATTCTCTTGTAAACAGTTTAGCTGAATTCCTCTCGTCAGCTTGCTTGTTAAAAGCAGGAACTGCTGGCTGAGAAAATCTAGGCTTAGTTAGAGAGCTTTCAGGCTGTAACCAACGTCTCTCACATTGCCTGAAACTATACTGTACTTTAAAATCAGGACTCCCTCTTTCTGGCTTATAAAACTTGTTAAAGGAATTAAGTGCAGCAGGTACCTTAAAATGAGGCTTGTCAGAAAATGCCTTGCCAGCGTGCCTTTCTCTCCAAGGGTAAATGCTGTCTCCCAACAACCTAGGCTTTACTCCTGGTTCTGAATCAGTTTCCCTTCTGTTGCAGCTGGGCAGTATTTCTGTAGCAGGGTCAAAGGGTTCTGCATTCAAGAGAGCTTCTTGCCTTCTCAATGCCTTTTGCCTTCTCTCTTGTGGATTCAAACCACCTTCACTTCTCATTCCATTTGTAGTGCTCACTTCTCCATTCCTTCTCATCACCGTCCTACTCCTTCTCCTTCTCCATCCAGTGTCTTCCCTCTCTCTGCTTAACAAGGGGCCCCTGCTCTGGGAAGCCCGCCTCCTACTAGGGCGTGCCCAATCCACAGCTCTGGTTCTCTCCTCCCCTGAGGTGAGCTGATTAGTTGCCTGTAGGTTATGCTGAGAATGGAAAACCCTGTCTTTTCTTGCAATACCTGAACCAACCAGAGGGTCAGTATCAGTTTCCATGGCTTCTGAAGTTGCCACTGCGTCACAGTACCTAGCAGGTTCCCAAGAGACACAAGTTCCACAATGCTTGTACTGGGTCAAGCATTGATATCTTCGGTCACTTCTTAATAATGGTTTATGGACCTTTCCTCCAGGAACTTGTCCAAACCTTTTTTAAACCCAGCTACACTAACAGCCTTTACTACATCCTCCGGTAACAAATTCCAGAGTTTGATTACACGTTGAGTGAAAAAATATTTTCTTTTATTAGTCTTAAATAGTTTACCCTGTAGCTTCATTGCATGTCCCCTAATCTTTCTATATTCTGATAACGTAAACAATCGATCTACGTTTACCCGTTCCATTCCGTTCATTAATTTATAGACTTCTATCATATCTCCCGTCAGCCGTCTCTTTTCCAGGTTAAAGAGCCCTAACCTTTTTAGCCTTTCTTCATAGGAGTATCCTTCCATCCCCTTTACCATTTTGGTGGCTCTTCTCTGAACCTTTTCTAATAACCCATCCTCCAACCGGGTACAGGGTTCTACTCCCCCTATTTTCTTATTCCAAAGAAAACAGGGGGACACAGACCCATTCGAGACCTCAGAAAATTGAACAAATACCTGTTCCGAGAGAAGTTCAAAATGATTTCTCTAGGAACTCTTCTGCCATACCTTCAAAGTCAGCATTGGCTTTACTCTCTAGACTTAAAGGATGCATGTACTCGCATTCTGATCCATCCAGATCATAGGAAATTCTTACGATTCCTTTTTAAGGGAAAACACTTCCAGTACAGGGTCCTTCCCTTTGGTCTGGCTTCCGCACCAAGAGTTTTCACGAAATGCATGGCAGTAGTAGCTGCATTCCTGCGAACCCTAGGGATATTCGTCTTCCCTTACTTGGACAACTGGCTCATTCGAGTCCCCACGGATGCAGAAGCCAGCGCCACACTGTCTCGCACAATGCGAATCCTCCAATACTCGGGATTGGTTATAAACATCCCAAAATCCCAACTTGTTCCTTTCCAGTCTCTGGAGTTCATAGGAGCCTGTTTAGATATCAGACAGTCAAGGGCTTTCCTTCCACAGGCCCGGTGTCTTCGCATAGTGCAACTAGCTTCTCAAGCAGCGGGAAAATCCTCCCTAACTGCTTGAAAACTGCTACAGTTACTGGTACACATGGCATCCACAGTTCATGTAGTTCCCTATGCTCGCCTCCACATGCGAGCAGCCCAGTGGACCCTATCCACACAGTGGATACAGGCCACAGGACGTATGCCAGACAAGATATCAAACTCTCATCGACTGATCTTGTCCCTTCAATGGTGGCAATCACTGGAGAATCTTTTAATGGGGTCTCCTTTCCAACAACCCCTATTCCAGGCCACCCTAACAACAGATGCATCACAGGTGGGTTGGGGAGCACACCTGCATCATCTCTCTACCCAGGGCACCTGGACTCCACAGGTGGCTTGTCTTCAAATAACCTCCTAGAATTAAGAGCAATCTATTTATTTTATTTATTTATTTATGGTTTTTCTATACCACACTATTTACCATCAGCACGGTTCACAGGCAACAACGATTGTGCGATGGGGAGTACCGCATTGCACTTACATTAAACAGGTTGGATAACAAGGAGAACAGGCAGATTATCACAGAGAGTGAACTATAATACAGGATTAAATAGTAGGTAAATCACCGGACAAGGCATTAATCATAAAAGAATATAGCAAAAACTATATACAGAGTGAGAACTATAGTACAAGGTGATAGCAGTGGGTGCATCAACTAAATAAGTGTTAACCGTAGCAAGTACGGTATCAAGGCAGATCAGTTAATTGCATGTTGCAGGTTAGGAGGTTAGTTAAGGAAATCTGAATCAACGAAGGGAGGATAGAGGGGGGGTTAGGGATCAGGGCAACGTGGGTAGGTTATGTGATGTCACTTGAGCTGGGGAAGAACTGGAGGAAAAGATGATATTTTAGCTGTTTTCTGAACTGAGAGAGATTGTTTATTGCACGAATGTTTGCCGGTAAGGTGTTCCAGCAATGAGGGGCATAAAATTCGAATGCACGATTTCCTGTGGTCTTCGAACATCTGGTGAAAGCTTCTGGGAGTCGCAAGGTGTTAGAGGTGGTGAATCTTCTCGTTCTGTTGGGGGGGGGGTGATCTGGATAAGGTTAGAGAGAGAGCTGGAGGTGATGTTGTTGATGGCTTTAAAAGTTATTGTTAGTAGTTTGAAGGTAATCCTACAGTGGACCGGAAGCCAGTGTAGGGCTTTTAGGATGGGCGTAATATGGTCTCTTCTAGCTGCTCCGTAAAGAATTCTTGCTGCAGTGTTCATGGCGATCTGCAGGGGGTGAAGCATACTCTTTGGTAGACCGTGCAAGATGGAGTTGGCATAGTCGAAGTGAGGCAGCACAAGTGCTTGAAAAACTGTTCGGAAGTCTTCCGGTTCAAGCAGTTGCTTCTTTGTGTGTCGTAACATCCTGATTTTGAGGTAAATCAATTTGACTACTGGTATGTTACTTATGTGGGCATTTAGGTCTAGATGTTGGTCGAGAGTCACTCCTAGGTATCGAATTGAAGTCTTGGTTGGGAGCTCTGCACCATGTACTTTAAGTGAGGAAGGCGGAGAGAATGAGTGGTCTCTGCTGATGAAGAGAATATCTGTCTTTTTAAGGTTTATTCTTAGCTTCTGTGATTGCAGCCAGTCAGTGACTATATCAAAGCAGGCGGACAGGCGAGACAGATCTGGGTTTTCCGTTGATATTGGGGTGAACATGAGGACATCGTCGGCATAGAGTAGGCAGTTGATGTTAAAGGACCTGATGATGTTACAAATAGGTCGCATATAAATATTGAAGAGGAGTGCTGAGAGAGATGATCCCTGTGGGACCCCCTTGGTTTGGGGGAATGGACTGGATGTGGAGGAGCGGGATCGAACGTACTGCCATCTGTCCTTCAGATAAGAGGTGCACCAGGCGAGTGCATTTCCATGTATCCCCTTCTCAGAAAGATGGAGCAAGAGTAACTCATGGTCGACAGAGTCAAAAGCGGCTGCAATGTCGAGGAAGACGAGGGCAAAGCCTTGCCTGATGTTATCCAGACCTATTGTTAGGGTGCTGAACAGAGTTGTTAGCAGGGATTCGACACCATGATATTCCTCGAATCCATGTTGGCAGGGGTCAAGTGGAGCATTGTTCTCTATATGGTGGTTCAGTTGATGGAGAGCTATTTTTTTCCATGATCTTAGCCAGGAGTGGAATGCTGGAGATGGGTCTGTATGAATCCATCTTTTCAGGGGCCATTTTATTATTCTTCAGCAGCGGTCTGATTGATGTTTGCTTTAGGTCAGGGGTCTCAAACACGCGGCCCGCGGGCCGCATGCGGCCCGCGAGAGAGGTTTCTGCGGCCCGCGATGGAGAGGAAACAAAAAACCCCCCCAAAGCCCTGGCTTCTGCCGCTGCCGCCGTGGCAGCGCCAGAATCAGCTGTCCCGCGGCCCCTTACCGTGTGTCCGGCAGAGCCCTCAGCTTCAGCAACATCAGCGGCAGCTTTCAGGGCCGCGAAGAGAGTAGTATTTCCCTCTCGCGGCTCTGTTAAGCCTGCCGGGGCTGATGGGAATTCCCATCAGCCCCGGCGGGCTTAACAGGCCGCGAGAGGGAAATTACTCTTCTCTTCGCAGCTTGAAAAGCCCGCCGCTGATGTTGCTGAAGCTGAGGGCTCTGCCGGGCACACGGTAAGGGGCCGCGGGACAGCTGATTCTGCCGCTGCCACGGCGGTTTGGGGGGGCTGTGTCGGATATGCCATGCTTTCTCTTGCACCGAGCGGGCGGGGGCGGGGGGCTAGGACTGGAAATGGGCAGATGGGGGTTAGGACTGGAGGTGGTCTGATTGGGGGGGGGGCTAAGACTGAAAATGGGGTTATGGGGGGGGGCTAATAATGAAAATGGGGTGATGGAAGGATTAGGACTGGAAGTGGGCTGTTGGGGGGCTTAGGACTGGTAATGGGCTATGGGGGGGCTAGAACTGGTAATGGACTGGGAGGGGGGTTGCTAGGACTGGAAATGGGCTGAGTAGAGGGGGGGCTTGAACTTCAAATAACTGATGGGGACGGGGTTTTGGAATGGAAATGGGCTGAGTGGAAGGGGGCTTGGAATAGAAATGGGCTGATGGGGAGGGGGGCTTGGAATGGAAATGGGCTGATGGGGAGGGGGCTTGGAAAGGAGGGGGCTTGGAAAGGAAATGGGCTGTGAGGGGAGGGAGCTAGGACTGGAAATGGGCTTAGTTGGGGGGAGCAAGGACAGGAAATGGGCTGATGGTGGGGCTAGGATAGGACTGGAATGGGCTGATGATGCGGGGACTAGAAGGGAGCGGATGCTGGGTGGGGCTGAAACTACAAGGGAGCTGATGTTGGGGGAGGATTAGAATGGGATAGGGCTGGGAGAGTAAAATGGAGAGGGGAAAAATATTTTGTGTGGGAGGGAAGAAAAATCTACAATTGGCCAGGTATTGGGTGAGTAAGTGTGGATTGAGGATGGAGGGGTAAAATTTGAGTGGATGAAATAGGAATGAGGAAAGAGCAAAAGGAAAAAGATTAGTATGTTAAAACAGATGTAGAGAGAGAAAGGAAAAAAAACTAGAAGAGAGAAGAAAGGACAAATGGACAGCAGACCATGGAGAGTTAGCAGAAGACACCAAGAAACCAGAAGAAAGTGGCTGGCACAATTGCAACTGAAAAAAAATGCACAAAAGGTAGAAAAATATCTCTTTATTTTGAATTTATTAACTGGAATATGTCAGCTCTGGGAAATGTGCATCATTAACGTCTGTGCTTTATTTAATACAAGAGGAAATTAATTTATAGTTTTATTTCTACAGTGTTGTTGTACATTCCAAGTTTGGCTTTTGGGGTTCCCAGTTTAATTATTGTCTTCCTGTTTCTAAATTGTGATTCCTTGTTTGGTGATGGTGTATGTTCTGCATGTGTAACTGAGCTGAGGTATTCTGTTTATGTAATTCCTATTTGACATTGCCACTTGTTCTCTTTCCCCAGTAGGTCATGTATTGTTATTCTCTGAAATGTATTGGTTTAATATTTGCAGTGTTGCCTTTTGATAGGGTATGGTGCTTTGTGAGTCCTGGTAGTGCTGTTACGATACGGTGGGTTTGCTATGGGTTCTAAATGGGTAGTGTTTGTAGTAGTTCCTAATGTGTCTGGCGGTTGGCACTGGATTATAGTAATGTAGAAATCTTTTAGTCTTTCTTTATCCATACACTCATTAAGAGGCATGTTTACTAAAAGTTAGTTTATGGTAACATTATGCAAATATTTATGCAAATGAGGTCCCTTATGCAAATTAGGCCCGCCTCTTGTGCGGCCCCCGGGTTACTTTACAAGTCCTCATTTGGCCCTCAAAGCAATTTGAGTTTGAGACCCCTGCTTTAGGTAGCGGGGGAAGATCCCGGTCTGGAAAGAGGTTCCTATCAGTTTGGCCAGGAAGGGACTGAGTTTGGTTCGTAGGGTTTTTATCCACAAGGCTGGACATGGATCGTTCGGTGCTGTAGTGGTGTTTATATTTGTGATAGTGTTTTGGATCTCTTTTTCAGAAGGGGTGGTGAAGGAAGTGAGATGATGGCTTTCTAGTAGGGGTTGAGGAGGTGAAGGGGGGATGGAGAGGATGGTTGGGTTGTCAAGAGGGTCAGCTTTTACAGATGAGAAGGGTTGGCTTAGTTTGGTTTGGAGGTGGTTTGCATATTCTTGCGGGTCCGGTTGGATTGTTTGACCTGAGGATGGTTCCTTATTTAAGGTTTTGACCAGGTTGAAGAGCTCATGTGGTTTATTCAGGGCTCTTTGTAGCATCTCTGCGTGGTATTGTTTCATTCGCTTTGAAACTGCTATTCTGTGGGCATCTAGTTGGGCTATGTAAGCTTCATGGTTAATGGCTATCCTAGATCGGCGCCAGCGTTTTTCAAGCTGTCTGAGTTTACAGAGAGAGGTCTTTAGTTCAGGCGAGTACCAGGGTGCTCTTGTTCTTGTACCGGGTCGTTTAATGATGGGAGTTAATTCAGATGCAGTGTTGAAACATTCGTTCCATGAGGATATCATGTCGTATACGTCATGCGTTGTTAGGTTGTGGAGAGGCTGTGTCGATTCCAATATCTCTTCTCTGTTGAATCTTCTCTATTTAGCTCTTCGAGTATTCCATGCCCAGCTCAGCTACAAGACAGTCCTAGTCCAAACGGACAATCAAGTAGCCATGTTCTATGTGAACAAGCAGGGCGGAACAGGATCTCTATCGTTATGCAACGAAGCTTTACAACTTTGGGCCCTCGCCAGAGAGCATCAAATCCACCTTCTCGGGGTATATCTTCCAGGCATTCAAAACCTTTGGGCAGACAAACTCAGCCGAGTACTGCTGCCTCACGAATGGTCTCTCCACGTAGACAGGGTGACAAAGATATTTCACATCTGGGGGACTCCAGACGTAGACCTCTTTGCAAGTCCACTGAATGCCAAACTTCCCCGGTTCTGTTCCAGGATTCCGGCTCACATTTGCCAGGCAAGGGATGCCTTCCTCCTTCACTGGGGTCAGGACTTCCTCTATGCCTTCCCACCTATTCTCCTCATCCCCAAAACACTCTTCAAGCTTCAGAGAGACAGAGGCCGTATGATCCTCATAGCGCCACCGTGGCCACGCCAAATGTGGTATCCCCTGCTTCTTCATCTCTCTCAAGCTGCGCCTCTGGAGTTAGGGTGTGCTCCATATCTCCTTTCCCAAGAGAGCGGGACCCTATGGCACCCGAATCCCCAGTCTCTGCATCTCACGGCCTGATTGCTGAAAGCTTAAATCTTCAGGATCTCAGCCTTTCCCAACAGGTAAAGGATATCCTTCAGGCTTCTAGAAAACCTTCCACAAGACGATCTTACACCTTCAAATGGAAACGTTTCAGTAAATGGTGTTCCCAGAAGGGGTTAAACCCCCTGGTGATACCTTTGGAAGCGACACAAGAGTATCTACTTCATTTATCAAATTCTGGTCTAAAGACCAATTCAGTAAGAGTCCATCTTAGCGCAATTACAGCTTCCTATAAGCCTCTAAATGGACAACCAATTTCCTCTCATCCTCTCATATCCAGATTTATGAGAGGTCTTCTATTAACAAAACCTTCCATCAAACCACCACCGGTGGCATGGGATTTAAATATAGTTCTTGGGCAGCTGATGAAACCGCACTTTGAACCTTTAGCCACTACTACCCTGAAGATTTTGTCCTGGAAGGTCATCTTCCTAATTGCAATCACCTCTGCACATCGCATTAGTGAATTGCAAGCGTTAGTGGCTGATCCTCCTTACACTAGGTTTCACCATGATAAGGTTGTCCTCAGAACTCATCCACACTTTATGCCAAAGGTGGTTTCGCCTTTTCATTTAAATCAATCGATTTATCTTCCTGTATTCTTTCTGAGGCCTCATGCCTCTAATGCAGAGAACTTGGACTGTAAAAGAGCCTTAGCTTTTTACCTACAAAGAACACAGCAACATAGGAAGTCTTCTCAACTTTTTATTGCTTTTGATGCTAGTCATTTGGGACTTCCAGTCTCCAAGAGCAATTTATTCAAATGGATTGCACAATGCATATCCTTTGCTTATGAGAGTAAGAGTCTTCCTCTTCAAGGCCATGTCACAGCTCATAATGTGAAAGCCATGTCATAAGAACATAAGAACATAAGATATGCCATACTGGGTCAGACCAAGGTCCATCAAGCCCAGTATTCTGTTTCTAATAGTGGCCAATCTAGGTCATACGTACCTAGCAGTTTCCCCAAGGGACACAGGTTCCACAATGCTTGTATTGGTTCAAGCATTGATATCCTGGGTCCCTTCTTAAGAATGGTTTATGGACCTTTCCTCTAGGAACTTGTCCAAACCTTTTTTAAACCCAGCTACACTAACAGCCTTTACTACATCCTCCGGTAACAAATTCCAGAGTTTGATTACACGTTGAGTGAAAAAATATTTTCTTTTATTAGTCTTAAATAGTTTACCCTGTAGCTTCATTGCATGCCCCCTAGTCTTTCTATATTCTGATAAGGTAAACCTCTATGGCTAACCTTCACTCTGTGTCTATTGATGACATTTGTCGAGCAACCACCTGGGCTTTGGTACACACCTTTACAGCCCACTACTGCCTAGATAAAGCCTCTCATCGGGATGTCTTCTTTAGCCAGGCTGTTCTTCAAAATCTCTTTCAGACTTAATACAACTCCTACCCACCAACCCTGGTAGGATGCCAGAGATCCATGGGAGGAAGCATGGCCCACCTCACTATAGGTGGCAGCTTCCTGGGGTCATCTCCCTGGCATCTTCAGCTAGGGAATCCCCATATGTGAAGACTACATTCCTGCTTGTTCCTGGAGATAGCGTAGTTACTCATCTGTAACAGGTGATCTCCAGGAACAGCAGGAATTTAGTCTTCACAACCCACCCACCTCCCCTAAGAGTTGTCTTTCTATCTCTCTGTCTCTTTCCTCTCTCCCTCTATCCTTTCACTCAGCTACAAACTTAACTGAAGAGGAGCAGTTGGAAAGGTGGGAAGGCAGCGCTCAGGTGCTGAGGGATGCTCCCAAAAGCGTTCCTATTGGATGCTGGGGAACGTTACCACGCAGGCTCCGTCGGTACCGATGATACCCATATGTGAAGACTAAATTCCTGCTGTTCCCGGAGATCACCTGTTACAGGTGAGTAACTACGCTATACTGGCATACACCAAAAAAAGCCTTTATAGAATGACTTCGTAAGTGTGGCCCATGTGTATTTCAGTAAGGTCTATGACCTGGTTCCACATAGAAGACTGGTGAGCAAGCTAGAGTCAGTGCAGGAGTTAGAATAACAGTTATAAACTGGGCGAAGAGCTGGCTGAGTAGCAGTGATGACCAATGGGATCTTCTCTTGTGAATAAAAAGTGACCAGCAGGGTGCTAGCCCTAATAATTTTTATGTGACATTGTAGAATGTTTAGCAGGGAAAGTGTGCCTGTTTTCAGATAATGTGAAAATCTATCAGCATCTTCTATAGTTTGTATGAGATTTCATGCAGGCGTTTTGCTGAATGAGTGACAAGTGGCAGTACTGATAACACTCCAACTGGTGTGATGCCAAGTCATGGTGATGCCATAGGGATTCATCCATCAGCTGCCGTGAATATATGACTCTACAGAGCTAGGACACCAGCCAGAAAAGCTACAACTTTCACCTCTTCCTTCAGATGACTTTCTGCAGCTTGAAAAAATGAAGATACTAACTTTGGCAATTTGTTCAAGATTTATGTAAACAGAAATCTGTTCTCTAGTATCTAAATTAGGATCATCTGAGCTTGGCTAAATCCTTTTCTAATGTCAGATCAGATCCAGCTGTTCTGCATCCAGAATTCAGCCGGTCATCATCTCCTCCAGTTGCTTTTAAAATTACCGTTATTAGAGGGTTGTATGTTCTTGTTTCTTCCATGGTCTGCACTTGTCATATTCACTCAGTTCACGGGATCAGGAAGACATCCTGTAACGCCTCTGTTTACAGGTACAGCGACAAAGCAAATAATTACCCACCCGTCTTCATGTGAGGAACAATCAATCCTTGTTCTTTACAGTGGCAGGATGAACAAACCCTGCACAAAATGAAATATTATCCATAAAAAGAATATCCTCAAAGAGGAGCTAGCCTCTGATTAGGCTCTGATTATGCTGGCAGAAGCTGGTCTTTACATCTAAATGTGTCCTTGATGCTCAGGGAAGAGAACAGGTCTCCAGTTCCAACCTAGCATGCTGCATATCACAGTGAGCAAATCTTCAATTAAGTTGAGTCTCCCTACTCCCTCTGTAAAGTAAAATTCCCTTGTGGCCTGCAGACCTTGAACTTTACTGCACCATGCTGTGCTCCTATCTGCAGGCCATAAATTGGCAAAAACAATAAGCTGCAGTGAAGCCTCTTGAACTAAGCCGCTTCTGCCCCCATGCAAACAAGAAGTCTGCATTGGAGGGGTTGAAGCAGAAACAGCACGTAGCACTAGAGGTTTCAATAAGTGCGGTATTGCTGTTTAAAGTTATTGCCGCCGCTGCTGCAAGTCCCAGAGAGGAGCAGCAGCAGTGACAATAGGCCACAGTTGGATCATTGGCGCTCTAGTTGACCATCTACTTTGCCTACTGGTTGCGCTGGTCCTGCTAACTTTCCTTCAGAGAATCAGACATAAATTCCAGACTCAAATTTTATAGTGTCAATATAGGAACATAAGAAACGTCATGTTGAATCAGATCAAGTTTCATCGAGCTCAGCATCCTCTCTCTGATAGTGGCCAGTCCAAGTCACAAGTACCCGGCAGGTCACAAAATGACTAGTAATTACAGTATAGCCTTAAATAGATTTGCACTGCTGACATATTCTGCATGTTTATTTGGTAGGAGTACCATTTACCTTTGCCTATATTTGTGATGTAATAGAAAGGAGAACAATATTTCTAGTTGGCTCTCCTCACGGGGAAAGACCAAAGGACAAGCTGGGGAGGTCACCAAATTTATAAATAGATGGATTTATATACAGCGACTTTTAGCTGGCTAGCAGTACCTGCTGTACAGAAAAGGGCTGCTGATCTGGATATTCAGAGACACTATCTGGTTAGAGCTGCTGAATATCCTGATAGTCCATCTTGGCACTATCTGGATAGTGCTGGGGAAGTGCGTGGGTGGAGCTGGTGAATTATCCAGATAGCCGTGATTTTCAGCGCCCCACCTACAGATAGCTGTCTACATAGCACAGGACAGAAAAAAAGCTGTCCTGGTTAATAAGAGGGTCTTTCTAAGAGATTTAGCTGTGGTTTGGATGTCATACTTCAAATGCCGTTGGCAGATGTCACCCGTACAGGACGTTCAAGTAGGCACAGGGGTATGGCAGAGGAGTGTCTAGGGAGGGGCAATGGACTTATACGTCCCGTTCAATCCCACTCTGTCTCCGTACCACCCCTGATCCCCCTGCAGCATAGCAGCTTGTGT
The DNA here is from genome assembly GCA_033557465.1 of Ichthyophis bannanicus. Lineage (NCBI taxonomy): Eukaryota > Metazoa > Chordata > Amphibia > Gymnophiona > Ichthyophiidae > Ichthyophis > Ichthyophis bannanicus. Next base: position 34,821,685 of record CM066040.1, read on the forward strand.
GTGCAGGGGGGACTAGAGGCAGAATATGGCTATTTGAATCATACAATCGGGGCCATAGTTGCATTGAAAACCACTGCTATCTGTTTAGTGCTGGCGCTGGCTGTATTGCTTGGATAGTCAACCTCGACCACATTTAGATACTAGCATTTTTATTTAGCGGTGGCAGCTCGTGTTTGAAAAAAAAAAAACCACTGACCCCCACAGCTGAATATTGACCAGAGAGAATTTTTTTAGAGGGAAAATTTTCTTTGCCTCTTTCTGCCATACTGACAAGAGGGAGTGCAGGGCTCCTTACTCAGTGGCATCCTGGGTGCTGAACACGGTCAGTGCAAGGATACAAGATGCTCTAGGGTGAACCTTCATTCTTGTGCCCCCCTCCCCCCCCCATTAAGCACATACCTACCAGCAGCAGCTCTGGCATACACAATCATAGCTTCACAGATGAAGTTCAACATTCAGTGCATGGAGTATACAAATTCTGAAGGCATCTCAATAACAACAACACAAACTCTCCATTACCAGACACTCTGGAGAGAGTGCAAAACCCAACAAAAAAATCACATTCCAAATCTACAGTATATAGCAAACCTACTTATACCAAGACCGCACTAAACAGGACAAAAATCCTGTAAATCAAACCCTAAAATACAATATACCACCTGGGAAAACAGGTCAAGTCAGATTGCTAAAGACATATCGCTTGCAGGGGACAGGAAAATACCTTCTGTACCTAAATGTAACTTGCCTTGAGCTATTCTTGAGAAAAAAGCACAAGCTAAATCCAAAATGAATCCTTAAATAGAAAACTAAGTTGTAGTTAAATGCCTCACTTCTGTCACAAGTGCAGAATACCAACAAACTCTCACCAAATAAAACTGCCAACTGGCTCAAGATTTTTACAATAGATTGATCCAATCATGGTTTCACTCCATTTCATTCCCTAAGAAAGGCAAGACTACAAGTCCATGCAAGCATTGTGGTAAACCTGAAGAAGAGTCAGTTTATCCTAAAAGTCTGGAGCCAGTTGGCAAACTCTATTACCAAATAAACAAGGAGCCACACATTAGGAACAGAAATGTAGTGCAACCCTGGAGAAAGGAAAACAAATGTACAGAGTTGCCAAGCTATCCAGTTCCAGGACTGAGATTTTGGCCAGTTCTGGTTTCAAATTTGCCTTGCAATGCAGTAAGATATTTATGGTCCCTGATTTTACCCTTGAAATCAGTGCTGCAGGTCCCATCATGCATCAGAATGAGATTGTCAGAAATGTATTATTTATTTATTTATTTGAAAGACGTATGTACTGCTTTTCCAAAGATCAAGGTGGTTTACATTAAACATAGCAGAACTTTCCAGAGAACAAGGTTAATATAACACAATAAACGTAATACATCTGAACAACTTTACATATAACAGGAAACAGTAAACAATATGTAGGGACTTAAGTAGGCTTATAAGGGAAGGAAGGGGGATGAGAAGGATTGGAAGTTACATGGTTGGAGTTAGGTAGGTTACAAGGATGGGGGCAAGTGGTGTTTGGCATTTAAAGCTTCAGATTATAGTTCTCAGTTCATGATGATCGTATAAGTGGTTAAGTTATATTTCCAAAATGCTCTTTAAACAGGTAGGTCCAACATGGGCGTTTGCTGGATTAAATTACAATCGGGTTTAGAGAAGACTGCCGGCAAAGTGGGAAGAATTGAACTTTTGCAGTAATTTCAAGCGTTGATACAGGACCAGGAAAAGGTTGGATGGTTCTAAACGCAGTGCTGTGTTCGTCATTTCTACTGCAATGGTATACCGTCGGCAGCGTTGATCTACAAATTTAATCAAGAAGCTGACGGCATTGGAGCCTCATAGTGCCAGAAGACGGCGTTGTGGATGAGTATTTTGTAGAGTTCATTGTGATTTAGCACTGAGTGTGTGCATTATTTCACGAATATTCCTTAGTTGGATTTATAAATTATTTAATTAAAAGGGAAGTTGCGCTTCAAGAGAGGGTTAACCTCCCATGGCAATAACGTCCGACAAAAATTTGCTTTACAGAAAAAATTAGTTTTACTGGATTTAGTTACTATATTATACACTCTATGTGATATGAAGATTACTTCTGTTTTGCTATAATATATGGTTAGAGAGTGCTGAGATAGCCTTTGGGTTATTGCATTGAAACAGTTTATTATTGTTGTGAGGTTCGTATCAACTGTAGAGAAAGGAATATATATCATGATGTCATCCATATAAAGATGAAAGCAGACACCATGAGAACGTATGAGATCACAGATAGGCTGAATGTAAATGTTAAATAAGAGAGCTGATAGAGTTGAGGTCTGAGGTACTCCTTGCTTTTGTGTGTATGGATCAGAAGTGTTGGGTCCTAATTGTACAAATTTCTGGCATCCAGATAGATATGAGTAGGACTGCAGCCAGTTTACAGCTAGATCCTGGATTCCAATGCATTGTAAGCACTGTAGTAGAGTAAAATAGCATACTGTGTCGAAAGTCACATCAATATCTAAGAATATAAGGACAAATCCTTGCATTGGTTTTTCTATGCCCTTTATCAGCTTATCGAGTAGTGAGATTAACAGAGTTTCAACTCCATGGCCAGGCCGGAAACCATGTTGCTGCGGATCAGGTGGTGCACTGGAGTCAATATGATTTTGTAACTGACTGGCTTAAAATTCTCATTCCTGGAACCGGGTAACTTGGCAGCTCTGAATGTATTCCCTCCTGTACTGTGCAAAATCCAGAAACATCATAGATATACATTCCCAAAGTTGACATATTCCAATCAATACATTTAAAATATTTATATTTTTTACCTTTATTATCTGGGAATTTATTTTTCTAATCATGTTGCATTTGGTCTTTGTAGGTGTTTTCATTGCCCTTTATTGTCTTTTTTTCAGGTTCTCCTTTCTATTTTCTGTTGAGCTCAGCCTAATAAAAATCTCTTCCCCACTGTCTACTGGCTGCAGCATCCCCCTCCTCTCCTTTCTCCCTCCCATCTTCCTGTCTCTCTCCCTCCCCCCCCCCCCCCCCATTCCAGCACCATCCAGATTCCACTCTCTCTGCCTCTTCCCTCCCAGCCCCAGGAGCATTCTCACATCACCCTGGCTCTAGCCCCATTCTCCTCAGAAACATTTCCCACTTGGACCTGCCTCACCAAGGGCATTCCTTTCTCTCTCTATCTCTATCGCTATCTCTCTCTTCGCACTCCCCAAGAAGATTCTGTTTTCTTTCTCCCCCAACCCCTCCTTCCAGGAGCATTCCACTCTCTCTGTCTCATACCCATTCTCCAGGAGGATTCTGCTCTTTCTCACCCCTCCCGCAGACCGCAGGAACATTCCATTCACTCTTTACCGTCTCTTCCCCTGTCCCCCACATAGAAAAATGCAGGCAGAGGCTCAGAGGTAATAAACAATCCCACTTCACCTCATTCGGCCAGTAGGCGTCTGGAGGCATGATGACATCCATGCTCACATTGGGGGCAGGGCTACCACGCAATCATCACACAGCCCTTTCCATCCTAGCACCCCATCTCAGCTTCTCTCCCAAGCTTTGCCACAACCAGTTCCAGGGTCAGGAGCCTCTCTCTGCTAATGGACTGACAGTCAGCAGTACTGCCAAGATCTCAAAGAGCCCGCCTAAGGTAACTGGAATTGTAGGCATCAGAAGGCATGACCCTTAGTACACTATGACTGAATTTTCAGGAACACTATGTGGATAATGTCGGGATGAAATGAGGGCAGTGCATGGGCAGAATGTCCACCTATATAGATAGCAAAATGTACTACTACTACTCCTACTACTACTACTGAGCATTTGTATAGCACTACAAAGTAAACAGCTTAGCTATAAGAATAGCAGCTGAATATTGTTGTTAGGCATACATATATTCAGCACTGTTTATATGCAGTGGCACAGAATATACATATAAGAACATAAATTCCATACTGGGTCAGACCAATGTCCATCAAGCCCAGTATCTTCTTTCCAATAGTAGCTAATCTAGGTCACAAATACATGGCAGGCTCCCAAAAAAACATACAGATTCCACAATGCTTGTTCTGGGGTAAGCAATGGATTCCCCGGGTCCTCTTTAATAATGGTTTATGGACCTTTTCTCTAGGAACTTGTCCAAACCTTTTTTAAACCCAGCTATACTTACAGCTTTTACTATATCCTCTGGTAACAAATTCCAGAGTTTGATTACGTAGTCTTAAATGGGTTACGTTGTAACTTCATTGCATGTCCCCTAGTCTTTCTACTTTTTGACGGCATAAACAACCAATATATGTTTACCCATTCCATTCCATTCATTAATATATAGACCTCTATCATATCTCCCCTCAGCCGTCTCCTTTCCCAGACGAAAAGCCCTAATCTTTTAAGCCTTTCCTCATAGGTGTATCCTTCCATCCCCTTTACCATTTTGGTGGCTCTTCTCTGTACCTTTTCTAATTCTGTAATATCCTTTTTAAGATATGGTGACCAGAACTGTACACAATATTCAAGATGCGGTCGCACCATGGAACGATACAGAGGCATTATAATATCCTTGATTTTATTCTCCATTCCTTTCCTTATGATTCCTAGCATTCTGTTTGCTTTCTTGGCCACCACTGCACACTGGGCAGAGGATTTCAACATATTATTCACGATGACACCTACATTTTTTTCCTGGGTGGTAGTTCTTAATGTGGAACCTTGCATCATGTAACCATAGTTTGGGTTGTTCTTTCCTAGGTGCATAACTTTACACCTGTCCACATTAAATTTCATCTGCCATTTGAATGTCCATTCTTCCAATTTATCAGGGTCCTCTTGCAATTTTTCACAATCCTCTTGCATTTTAACAAGTTTGAATAATTTTATATCATCTGCAAATTTGATTACCTCACTCATTATTCCCATTTCCAGGTCATTTATGAAGATGTTAAAAAGCAGCAGGCCCAACACAGATCCCTGGGGTATTCCACTATTTACCTTTCTCCATTGAGAAAATTGGCTATTTAGCCCTACTCTCTGCTTTCTATCTTTTAGCCATTTCCTGCTCCACAATAGTACATTGCCTCCAATCCCATGAATTTTTAATTTGGCCAAGAGTCTCTGATGAGGGATCTTGTCAAAGGCTTTGTGAAAATCCAGAGACACTATATTAATCGGCTAACAAGAAACACAGGCAACTGGGAGAACAGAGGATCAGACAAAGGAGGGCGTGAGGTCAAAGGCAGAGGAAAACTAATGGGTCTTGAGAAGTGACTTAAATCTGACATAATTCTGCTCTAATCTGAGAGGGGTGGGGAGCGAGTTCCATAGGGCAGGTCCAAGGAAAAAGAAGGCAGAGTGGCGGGTGGACTGCAGGTGGGCATTTGCCAGAGAGGGGAGTTGAAGACAGTTAATGTGTGCTGAGCGAAGATGGCGGCTATGTGTATGAAAATGAAGGAGATCTTCCAGGTACTGGGGAGTGTGGGTATATAAATAGCTTGATGAACCATGGTAAGAACTTTATAACAGATGCGGTATTCTAACTGAAGGCGGAGAAGGGGAGTGACATGTTCGACGGGTAGAAAGAGTAATGAGATGGGCTGCCATGTTTTCAATCAACTGAAGTCTATGCAATTGAGTGAGAGGAACACCGGCAAGAACAGAGTTGCAAAAATCGAGGCAGGACATAACTAGGGATAACAGGAGTGTGGTCAGAGCCTGGGGCATGAGACAAGGACGAATACCACGGACTTGGCAAAGGTAGTAGAAAGATTTTCTCATAAGCTGGGAGATATGATCCTTGAATGAAAGAGCGAAATAAAAAAAATCCCTAGATAACATTACCTCCACCAAGGAGATTGGCTGTGCTCTTTGGACCTAAAGGATGTGTATACTCACATCCTGATCCATCCCTCCCACAGGCAGTACCTATGGTTTGTAATGGGAGGAGGGCACTACCAGTACAGAGTGCTGCCTTTCGGCCTGACCTCCTCGCCAAGGGTCTTTACAAAGTGCTTGGTGGTGGTAGCTGCCCACCTGTGTCTCCAAGGGGTTTTCGTCTTCCCCTACTTGGACAACTGGCTAATAGGTTGGGTATGGCCTCAGAAGTCAGTCAGGCCGCAGAGTGAACAACCCTCCAACTGCAGCACCTGGGGTTCGTCATCAACTACCCCAAATCCCATCTCTCTCCAGCCCAAAATGTGGAGTTCATAGGGGTTCAGTTGGACACATTACAAGTCAAGGCTGTCTTCCCAAGAGAAAGGGCAGACCACCTCATAGAACTGACAGGAGAGGTACATCACCCGCCTGTCAATACTGGCTTGCCTCGTCCTCCACCTGTTAGGCCACATGGCCTCAACGGTCCACGGCAGCACGTCTCGTTTATTTATTTATTTTAGCTGTATTTATATCCCCCTTTTCACCAGGTCAAAGCGGTCAATTGGGGGATACATTTAACACGAGGGGATATGAGACACATACACTAATACTTACAGGGAACATGGGCAATGGAGGTTTAAGTGGCTTGCCCAAGACCACAAGGAGTGCCTACAGGACTAGAAATCCCAGTCCCTCCGGCCTGAGATTGCTGTCCCCAGGTGGGACTTGAACCCCCGGCCCTCGGGCCTGAAATACCTTGTCCTAACCACTAGACCACTCCTCCCTCGTTACACATGCTTGGTGGTCTGATCACGTCACTCCTCTCCTTCATCACCTCCACTAGTTACCCCCCCCCCCCCCGATATAGGTTTCAATACAAGTTTCTTATTCTGACACATAGGGCACTCCATACATCAAATCCACTTTATCTGGCGAATCTCATCTCTCTTCATACCCCTTATCGACAACTTTGGTCATTACATGCTAACCGACTTTCCTTATCTTCTCCCTCCCAGGCCCATCTGGAACAAACTCGTCATGCTGCTTTCTTCTTTCTCGGTCCCTCACTCTGGAATGCTCTACCTTTTTCCCGCCGTCTGGAACCCTCCCACCCAAAATTTAAAAGTTTACTAAAAACCCATCTATTCGAACAGGCTTTTGAGCTTCCCTGTGGATAACCCTACCTAGCTATTGTTTGTTTGTCTACTTTTGCTGACTTTACTATTCCCTCTACTTCTCTCCTATAATGCAATGGCGTACCTTTCCTTTTTCTATGGCATAGACATATTTATTGTAAACCGCTCTAATGTCTCGACAAGGGCGGTATATCAAATGTATAAATAAAGATAAAGATATCACATCATTAGCCCACCTACATATGTGGACAGCCCAATGGTGCCTCTGCTCGCAGTGGACTCAAGCCATGGGCAGACTATGGGACAGGGTTAGAGTCACCCGCCAATTGGCAGAGTCCTCACCTGGTGGCAAAACTTGCGCCACCTCCAGGAGGGAATGCCATTCCAGGCACCCGCACCTCAGAGAACCCTGACAACAGACACCTCCCTCCTGGGTTGGGGGGCGCATTGTGGAGACTGCCGTATGCAATACAGCTGTCTCAAGAGGAGTCACTCTTGCCGATCAACCTCCTAGAATTCAGGGCAATCTTCCTGGCCTTGCGAGCATTCCGCCACCACCTGTGGCACCAACCTGTGCTGATCCAGACAGACAACCAGGTTGCCATGTTTTATATCAACAAGCAGGGGGGCATGGGCTCATATTCCTTCTGCCAGGAGGCAGTGGCCCTGCTCTCCTTTGCAGTGTTCAAGAGCATGCTCTTGCGAGTGGTATACCTGCCAGGGCAGGACAACTGCTTAGCAGACAGGCTGAGCAGAGTCTTTCGCTCACACGAGTGGCGCTTGAACCCCAGGGTGATGAAGCAACTCTTCCAATGCTGGGGCAGGTCCATGATAGACCTATTCACCTCCCCAGATAACATGCAGCTGCCTCATTTCTGCTCACGCCAGCTGCACCCGGGGAGAGTGGCAGCAAACATCTTCCTGATCTCATGGTCAGAGGGCCTACTCTATGTATTTCCACTGACCCTTGGTCACCAAGACCAAGGTCCAGAGCGAGAGGGCATCAGTTATACTGATTGCTCCCAGGTGCCCCAAGCAACCCTGGTTCCCTTTATTGTTTTCCCTGTCAGTGGCATTCCCAGTCCCACCGAGCTGGGCCCCGGACCTCCTGTCCCAGGAGGAGGGCTCCCTCCTACACCCCAACCTGGGGTCGCTAACGCAAATGGTGCGGCTCTGAAAGGGTAGTGTTGGCCCCTTTCAGTCTTCCAGGGGAAGTCAAAGATTTCATACTAGCCTCCCGAAAGCCCTCTACCAGATGGGCTTATGCCTTTAAGTGGAGAAGGTTCTTCTCCTGGTGTGCGGAGAAGGAGGAGAATCCCTTCTCCTGCCACGTGTAACTGGTTCTTCAGTACCTACTGCACCTCTCGCACACCTGGCTGAAATCCAATTCTGTGAGGTGCTTCTGAGTGCCATAGCTGCACACCACCACCCTATTGAGGGAAAACCCCTCTCAAGCCAGCCCCTGGTCTCTAGGTTCCTCCGGGGCCGCCTGTTATCCAAGCCCCTCTCCAACCTCCGGCGGCAGAGTGGGACCTTAACGTGGTGCTCTCCCAGCTCACTAAACCGCCATTTAAGCCCCTTGCCACTTGCCACCTGAGATACCTGTCTTGGAAAGTGGCCTTCCTGGTGGCCCTCATGTCCGTTTGAAGGGTGAGCAAACTCCAGGCCCTGGTGGCGGATCCATCATATACAAGGTTCTATAAGAACAGGGTGGTGCTCCGCACACACCCCTAATTTCTTCTGAAGTTGGTATCTCCTTTCCACCTCAACCAAGAGATGGTCCTCCCCACCTTCTTTCCGCAGCCTCACGCCGACAGGAAGGAACTAATGCTTCATACACTAGATTGCAAGCGGGCTCCGTCCTTCTACTTACAGCGGACTCAGGCTCATCGGAAAGCTCCTCAGCTTTTCGTGTCTTATGACCCCAGTAGACTGGGGCTCCCCATGACTAAGCAAACTCTGTCCACTTGGGTGGTGGACTACTAGTAGTAGGTCTGCAGTCTCATCTTTCACTTCTTTCAACACCCTCGGATGTATATCATCTGGTCCAGGTGATTTACTACTCTTCAGTTTATCAAATACTTGTAATACATCTTCCCCGTTTATCGATATTTCTTTCATTTCTTCCAATATATCACCTTTAAATTCTGTTTCAGGCATGGGTAACTTCCTTACATTTTCTTCAGTAAAGACCAAAGCAGAAAATTAATTCAGTCTCTCCGCTATGGCCTTGTCCTCCCTTAGCACCCCTTTTACCTACCCCTCTATCATCCAATGGTCCAACTGTGTCTCTCACAGACTTTTTGCTACGATTGTACTTGAAGAAGTTTTTATTATGCGTCTTTGCTTCTATGGGAAGCTTTTTTTCAAATTTTCTTTTTGTCTGCCTTATAAGTGCCTTGCATCTAACTTGCCAATGATGTAAATGCCATCACTGATGTTTGAAAAAATGACCGATTGCAGGGTTTAAATATTGATCCAATAGTTCACAATTCCTTGTATGATTTTTGCTTTTAATGAGGCATTGTAACTTATTTTCCCTTTTCTGATTTTTAAATTTATTTATTGTAAACTGCTTTGAAAATCCTCAGACTCTTAAGCGGGATATCAAATTTACAAATATAGTAACTAAACTAAACTATCGAGGTGCCATTAACTGATCCACTGCATTAACTATTATGTGTGGTACCTTACTACAACTTAAATGTAAGGCACTCTCTCTGCTCAATCCCCACCTTTTCCCCATCCAATTCAGCTTTTCTCAATTAATGCAGGAATTAGTGCAAGCTAATGGGGTCATTTTAAAAAACTTAGTCGCGATTTGGACATCCAAAAACGGGCATGCAGGTGTTCAGAGCCATTTTACAAATTGCTTTTAAATACCTCTCTGGTTTGGGGATAGCCACGTCAGCAGGGGACGTGGTGGAGGCGTGTCTGGGGTGGTGCAATGGACTTAGGTGTCCCCGCTCAATTCAGAAATGTTGAGAATGTCTGTGACCCCATCCAAGTCTGAACCTGCTAGGGCACATACAGGCATCAGGAAAGTGCTTGTGTTGGCTGTAAAATATCCAGAGGGCATGGAGAAGATGGCACCCCACCGTCCCTAATACTCTTCACAGTCACATTAATAACAGCGGTGAGATTGAACAGCGACTTCCCTGGGCCTAGCTTACTACTCTAACCATCAGGCTATTTCTTGAAGTCCACAGTCTGGCATGTTATTCTGGAGATGTCTATGTAGATCCTCCACAGACATCCATACTGGGCATATCCACATTGATGAAACTGTGCCTAAACTTGGATGTGCCTGCTTTTGTTTTTCAGACTTTCTGGCTTGGACATCCCAGATTGCACTTGGACGTCATTTGTAAAACATGTCTTCACGCATCAAGTAGCTGCCTTAACTGTTAGCTTGGGTTATTTACCATGTTAACTGCCTAAACTGCTTTTTAAACAGTCGCCCTAAATTTCAAGAGTGAAAACATAAAGGTAAAAAGCAGAGTTCCTAGTTCTCTTATCTGTGCTTCTAAAATATGAAGCAGTGCAGTGGTCCTTAGCTAAATGTGGAGAGCAGCAGCAGCACATTACAGTGTTTTTTTAGAAAATGAACTGCTCCTTGTACCAGCAATAACATTTGAAAAAAAACCTAGTAGATGACAATTTCTGCTCCCTGCATAAATTGCATAAACTTGACAGCTATCAGAGCCAAAGACTGCAAAAGCTAGGATTGTCTGGTTTTACGACTGGAAGCCATTCACACTGGCAAATGCCTTAAATCAATCCTGATGTGCAAAAAGATGAGATTGTCAGATGTTTCCAAAGGGTTTAAAAGTTAAATGAATTTTCAATTGCTTTCAGCTTAGATTGACTAACAGGGAGGCACTACTTAACCACATCACATGGCATGAAAGAATGATCTTTAGTAACAAAACCCCCTATGGTAACAGTTATAGCACCAGTCTGCCTGTTTGCATACACTTAATCCTGTGGGAGAAACCATTGCAAAGGGATGCTGAAATCACAATGGAAACAGCATCTACCCAGAATATATATAGGGGAGGTACATTCAAAGATACTTACACGCGAGCCACGTATATGTTGCTCACTGGGATTTTCAGCAGTACTTACCCGGTTAGTAGGGCTGAAAATCCCGGTCGCCATGATTAATGCAGTTAGCAGGTTTTCTAACCTCATAGGAGGTTCTCCAGAAGGTGGTTCTGTTTGTTGAGTGGAGTATGGGCTAAGAGTCATATTCATCATGCTTCTGAAAGGAGATCCTTTGCTTCTGTGTCACTGACTGTGAGAAGCAAATGTAAACTTTCATGTAGAAGACAGGCAGAAGACATAGACCAGTGTACAGCAGTAATACGTGTGTGGGGACAGAAATATCCTGTCACTTATCACATAGTAACAGCTTGACATCTACTGGAGTCCCTGGTATGTGATACATATCTCACACAGTAACGCCATGGGGCTGATGTTCACAGGCAAAGATTTTGCCAGCAAAGCTAAACCCTTTTTTAGTCACAACCTAGCCAGCTAGGCTGCTGCTAAAACTAGGCTAAAATCTAGCCAAAGCAAAATTTGCCAGCTAGATTTAGGTTTGCCACATAAACACTCATAGTTATCCAGAAAAACTTGGGGACCAATTTACTAAGCCATGGTAAAATTTGATTGTAAACACGTGTTATTTCTATGTTTAAATGGGCCAGTTTTTAATATAACTTTCATGAATCATTATGAGGTAAAGCGTAGTTACTCACCTGTAACAGGTGATCTCCGGGAACAGGAATTTAGTCTTCACATATGGGTATCATCGGCATCGACGGAGCCCGCGTGGGAATGCTCCCTAGCGTCCAATAGGAACGCTTTTGGGAGCATCCCACAGCGCATGCGTGCTGCCTTCCCGCCTCTGTACCTCTCTCACTTCAGTTGAGTTTATAGCTGAGACGAAAGGAGAGAAATAGAGAAAGAGATAGATAGAGACAACTCCTAGGGGAGGTGGGTGGGTTGTGAAGACTAAATTCCTGCTGTTCCCGGAGATCACCTGTTACAGGTGAGTAACTACGCTATCTCCAGGAACAAGCAGGAATGTAGTCTTCACATATGGGGACTCCCCAGCTGAAAGATGCCAAGGGGTGACCCCCAACAAGCTGCGAACCCAGGTGAGATGGGTCATGCTTCCTCCCATGGACCTTTGGCATCCAAACCGTGGACCGTAGGAGTTGTATTAAGTATGGAAGAGATGCTGGAGAACAGCCTGGCCAAACGAGGCATTCCAACGGGAGTCCTTGTCTAAGCAGTAGTGGGCTGTGAAGGTGTGTACTGAAGCCCAAGTGGCTGCTTTGCAGATGTTATCAATAGACACAGAATGAAGGTTAGTCGTTGAGGCTGCCATTGCTCTCACATTGTGAGCCGTGACATGGCCCTCGAGAGAAAGTCCTTTACTCTGAAGTGTATAGGATATGCAATCTGCAATCCAATTTGACAGAGTTCTTTTGGAAACTGGAAGTCCCAAATAACTAGAGTCAAAAGCCACAAAAAGCTGAGAAGATTTTCTATGTGGCTTAGTTCTTTGGAGATAAAAGGCCAAGGCTCTTTTACAATCCAATGTGTGAAGATTCCTTTCCGTACTAGAGGCATGAGGCCTAGGGAAGAATATAGGAAGATAAACCGACTGGTTTAAATGGAAAGGCAAAACCACCTTTGGCATAAAGTGAGGATGAGTCCTGGGGACTACTTTATCATGGTGGAACCTTGTATGAGGGTCAGCTACTAACGCCTGTAGTTCACTAATGTGTCTTGCAGAAGTGATGGTAATTAGGAAAATAACTTTCCGTGAAAGAAACTTTAGGTCTGAAGTGGTTAAAGGTTCAAAGGGCGGTTTCATAAGCTGACCAAGAACAAGATTCAGATCCCATGCCATCGGTGGTGGTTTAATGGGAGGTTTTGTTAAGAGTAGGCCTCTCATAAATCTTGATACAAGTGGATGAGAGGAAATAGGTTGTCCATCGAAAGGTTTATGAAAAGCAGCAATAGCACTAAGATGGACTCTCACTGAATTAGTCTTCAGACCAGAAGTTGATAATTGGAGGAGATACTCTAGTAGCGACTCTACAGGTATCAAAAGGGGGTTAAGTCCCTTTTGTGAGCACCAGACAGAGAACCTTTTCCACTTAAAAACATAGGAATGTCTTGTGGAAGGTTTTCTGGAAGCCAGAAGGATATCCTTTACTTGTTGAGAAAGGTTAATATCCTGGAATTCTATGCTTTCAGTAACCAGGCCCTGAGGTGTAGCATCCGTCCTCCTGAGACAGAAGATCTGGAGCATTCCCCAACTCCAGAGGAGTGGTTTGAGAGAGACGCAGAAGAAGAGGATACCTCGTTTGTCGTGGTCAACGTGGAGCTATGAGTATCATACGACCTCTGTCTCTCTGAAGTTTGAATAAAGTTCTGGGAATGAGGGGAATGGGTGGGAAGGCATAGAGGAAGTCCTGACCCCAGTGGAGTAGGAAAACATCTCTTGCCTGACAGTTGTGAGCCGGGGTTCTGGAACAGAATCGGGAAAGTTTGGCATTCTGTGGACTTGCAGAGAGGTCTATATCTGGTGTTCCTCAGATTTGAAATACTCGAACAAGCTGGTATGAGTGGAGGGACCACTCGTGTGGCAGCAGTATTCGACTGAGTCTGTCTGCCCATACGTTTTGAATGCCTGGAAGGTATACCGCAAACAGGTGAATTTACAACTCTCTGGCGAGGGCCCATAGTCGCAAAGCTTTGTTGCATAGCGACAGAGCGCCTCTTCCGCCTTGCTTGTTCACATAGAACATAGCTACCTGATTGTCGGTTTGGACCAGCACTGTCTTGTTGCTGAGATGGGCCTGAAAGTCTTGAATAGCATTGAAGATGGCTCTCAGCTCTAGGAGGTTTATGTGAAGGGAAACCTCCTGTGATGTCCAAAGACCGTGAGTGGAGAGATCATGCAAGTGGGCCCCCCCCCCCCCAACCCATCTTGGACACATCTGTTGTTAGGGTGGCCTGATATAGAGACTGCTGGAAAGGATAGCCTACGAGGAGGTTTTCTAGAGATTGCCACCATTGCAGGGATGAAATCAGACGTGTGGTGTTTCTGATCTTGTCCATTAGCTGACCCGAGGCCTGTGACCATTGAGAGGATAGGGTCCACTGGGCTGCTCGCATGTGGAAGCAAGCATAGGGAACCACATGGACAGTGGATGCCATGTGTCCCAGAAGTTGAAGCATCTCCCGAGCAGTAAGGAACACCTTCATAGATGCTTGAGATGCCAGTTGTATTATCCGTAGACAGCGTGGCTGTGGCAGGAAAGCCCTTGACTGCCGTGTGTCTAGACGAGCCCCTATAAATTTGAGAGATTGAGAGGGGGTGAGATGAGATTTTGGGAGATTTATGACCAGTCCCAAGTATTGAAGAATTCTCATTGCTCGAGAAAGAGTGAAGCTGGCCTCTGGAGCTGTCGATGCTCAAATGAGCCAATTGTCTAAGTAAGGGAAGACGAATATTCCCAGAGTCCTCATAAATGCTGCTACCACTGCCATGCATTTTGTGAAGACTCTTGGAGCAGAGGCCAGTCCGAAAAGAAGAACTCTGTACTGGAAGTGTCTTCCTTGGACCAGGAATCAAAGGAATTTCCTGTGATGTGAGTGGATGAGAATATGCGTGTACTGTAAAAGGGGGTGCTTGTTATGAAGGTACCACCATCTTGGCAAGTATGCAAATTAACTGTCTTGCAAAGGATTGTGGTTATTGAAGTCCATTCACACAAAGCCTGCCTTTTTAAAATAATGAAAACTCTTGTAGTTGGTCGAGTGTAGACAAAATTAGTTTATTTATGAGGTGATTATCCCACACACAGATATGCTTGGTAACACCTTCCAGATAACTTCTCCAGGGTTTATTCAACACAAAATAAGGCAACTGAAATAACTTATGCAAATTAAGAATCAAAGTCCTTTATGGAACAGAAAGGCTTCTTTCAGCCACTGCTAATAAACTCCTTAGCAGTGCTGGGAAAAAACAAATCAAAGAGGAAAACTTCTTTATACTAAAACATAGCTCACTTTCTCCATACAGAAAAGAACTTTTTAATCCTATGTGTGCACGGCTTGTGCTGGGCTCTCCTCCACCATTAACTGCAATCAGTAGCTTGATTTCAGCACACGTGCAAAACTTTCCCAAAAGCTTTTTCTTTTCAACAAAACTTTATGGGAAGCTAATATTTAGAATGTTTCCTTTTGATGTTTGCTTTGATATTTAGGATTTTCCTAAAATAACAACCTACTCAAAGAACAGTCCATATAATTATCCTCTGTATCAGATATTAAACCTTGCTCTTGAAATTGCATAGATTCTGTTTCTCCGTCTGACTCAGAGGGCTTTAGGAACTGACCTCTGCACGGAGAGAAACTGTTTCCATGTTGTTTGCACTGCTCAAAGCTAGAGAAACGTTCATAGTTCCTACCTGAATCCAGGCAAGCGTCAGGCTGCTTCTTCTGGTATTCTGGCCATTATGCAATAGAGCTTTTGTGTCCTGTCCTCCAGTTGGTATCTCTGGACCTCAGGATCTTTTCTCCAGACGTCCTCCAAGAGGTATTTGGGCTCCTTTCTTCCTTAGCTGCAACAGTCCTCTTCCTAGGCGTTGCTTGATGGTCCCTGGCTGTGGATCTACAGACCTCTGGCTTTTTCCAGTCCTCTGAAGATTCTTCTTTCCCCCGGGTATCTCTCCAGGCATAGGAACTCCTCTGAGCTCCTCTCTTGGACCGTCTGCTTCCTTGTCCTTGTTCCTTCAGGTTACGGTTGTTCTTCCTTCTGTTCTCATTCTCCTTCCGATTCCCCTTCTCCTTCTGTCTTCCTGAAGATTCCCCTCTAGCTTTAAAGGGCTTAGATTGCAACTCCACCCTTGCATTCTTCAGGTGTTGTGGATTAAGCAGTCCCCTAGGGGCTGTTTGATTAGGGATGACATAATGCTTTCTCTGATTAGACACATGCTTTTCCACTCTAGCTTCCCTAGGGACTTTCTGCATACAGGTGCATTCTGGATCATGTAGTTCTTTTAGGGAAACAAGCTGTCTTAGTTCTATAACCTGCCAGCACAGGTCCCTTAATCAGAGTAAACTCTCCCCTTTTGTCATTACTCCCTGAGCTTTGATAAGCTTCCTTATCACAGTACGCATCTCTTAGATCTAGAGAACATAGCCAGTCCTGACTTTGAATGTATGGTAGGAGAGTCCCGAGGGAGATAATTTTGAACTTTTCTCGGAACAAATATTTGTTTAATTCTCTGAGGTCTAGTATAGGCCTGTGTCCCCCTATCTTCTTTGGAATAAGAAAATAGGGGGAGTAAAACCCCGAACCCTGTTGGGGTATGGGTACTTCTTTGTTTGCTCCTTGAGCGAGAAGTGATGTGACCTCCTGCCACAAGAGGTTGGTGGCAGGAGCCTGAGAATTGAACTATTTTATTATTGTAGGTGGAGGCAAGTTGAGAAAATGAAGCTTGTACCCCAGTCGTACAATGGACAGAGTCCAGTTTTCTGATCTTATTTGTTGCTATCTTTTGGCAAAATAGCATAGTCTTCCTGGAATGGTTAAGGGTTCTGGACCTTTTAGGGGCAGAATGACTAAGTTCTCTAGGTAGAAGTCAAAGACCCTGAGGGGGCTGGGTCTGTTGGGCCGGTTGAGCTCTTTGAGCTTGCGGCTTTCTTTGCTGTCTGTTCTGTTGTTGCCCCTTCTGGGGAACATGAAGCGGGCAGTGACTTTAATGGGTATAAGATGGGTAAAACTTCTTTTTCTTACTGAAAAAGGGTTTTTTGAATGTTTTCTTCTTTGCTGGGTTGGCTGTGGACTTTGACAATCTGTTCAAAGTAGTATTATCAGATTCAATCTGATTAGCCTTGTTTTGCCAGTCCTTGCCAAAGAGATTTTCTCCTGTACTGGTGGGTTCACCCCTAAACAAAGACATGGGGAGGGGTGGCCTGCACAGAGCGGCAGGTGCACCTAGTCTTGCCATCGTACTGGGCAGACTAGATGGACCATATTGTTCTTTATCTGCAGTCATTTACTATGTTACTATGTACAAGGAATGTTTCCCAGCTTTTCTTGCACCCACTGTTCTAAGTCTGATGCTTGAAGCCAAGCAATTCGACATGCTCCTATGGATATAGCAGAGGTTCTGCTAATACATTCAAAGCAATCAAAGGTAGCACGGTTCATGAATTTAGAGACATTCTGGGCATGCTTGACCAGAGTAAGGTAGTCTGCTCTTTTTTCCTCAGAGAAAACAAGGGTTAATGAGCTGTAAGTCTTTTGTGACTTCTTCTAGGAACATTCCCATGTAAAGAATGTAGGAACTGATCCTGGCTGATAGCATGGAGGATTGAATGCATCGACGCCCAAAGGCATCAAATGTCCTGGATTCACAGCCTGGAGGATTAGAAGAATGTGTTTTAGCTCCCTTGATTCTTTGCATGGCCGATTCCACTACCATTGAATGGTGTGGTTTTTGAAAACCAGGACAACTTGGCATTCGGTACATAGTGTCAAGGCGTCGGGAATGTGAAGATACCGTTAAAGGAGTTTCCCACATTCTCAACATCAGATCATGTAAGATCTTGTGAATGGGAAGCATAGCTGCCTCCTTGGGAGCCATAGGGTATTGTAGAATTCTTAATTCTTCTGCCCTGGGTTCCTTTTCTGGAATCACAGTGATTGCAAGACCATTGCCAAATCACGTATGAAATCCTGGAAGGACTTATCTTCTGGAGGAGACATTATGCGTTGAGGAGAAGGAGTTGAATCCTCTAGTAGGTTTGTTCTGGTACCGGTAGAATCGTCAGAGTCACCGGAATCGGAAGACTCGAGGGCACTCTGTACCGGGTGCTCCTGTAACGCATGGTATCGGTACCACTCGAAGTCGGTACCAAAATGTCTCAGTTCCTGATCCCCGATACCCGAGATAGACTCAAGACTCGGCATGGGGGGAAGCAGTCCTGTCGAAGCAGGTACTATCGGTACCGGTACCGATGTCAGTACCAATACCTGTTGAACCATCTGTAGCTGTCTTAGTGGTACCGAAGCTGTTAAGAGGGACGCTAGACTGCGTTCAATAGCGAGGATTCTTTTATCCATCGCTCCCGCTGATGCCTGGGTGTCGGTACCGGTGGAAGCGGCTATGACCCCAGAACATGGCACCAATAGTTCTACAGAGGTGGAATCCTCTGGAACATCCTGGAGCCCCGTTAATGCTTTGGAGCCCGAAGACTCCCGCTGGGGCTGTTTTGCCGGTGAACTATCCTCAAGGGCAACGCCAGAGGCATCTTATTTATTTATTTATTTATTTATTTATTTATAGACTCTTATATACCGCACTATTAGGCATCAGCGCGGTTCACAAAAAACAGTGAGATACACAATTCAACAGTACTTTGTGTTTACAGAAAACAGGAGAATATAACTCGGATAACAGGGTATATAATTAATAAACATAGTCATAATATCATCATGGCTTCAGGTTTGTGTGTATGTGGTCTGTGGGGTATCTGTATTGTATGTGTATGAGTGGAAGGTCTGTGGGTTGGTTGAGATGTCTTTATTGTTTACTGGATAAGATAAAAGGAAGAGGTAGTGTTTCAAAGCTTTGCGAAACTGCAAAAGGTCTGGTATTGCTCGGATGTTTTGAGGGAGGCTATTCCAACACCTTGGTGCACAGAATAAAAAGGCCCTGTCTGAAGTAGTTTTGGTACACTGTGATATTGATTTAGGGACTAACAGAGTATTGAGTGTTACTGACCTTCTGTCTCTATTGAGGGGTGGTGTTTGGATCAAGTCTGATATTGATGAAGATGAGAGTTCTTTGAAGGCTTTGAATGTAATTAGTAAAATTTTGAAAGTGAGTCTACTTTGAATTGGGAGCCAATGAAGATGTTTTAGAATAGGTGAGATATGGTCTTTCCGGGAAGCTCCATGAAGGACTCTAGCTGCAGCATTCATAGCCATTTGAAGTGGGTGTAAGGTGGTTTGTGGAAGACCTTGTAAAATTGATACTTTGAAGGAGATCTACCCTTCAAGGACCGGCCAGTCTTAGAAGACTTAAGTTTAGTTACCTGAGATCCATGGGAGGAAGATGAAGCCCTGGAAGACGTCGATGCAACTGACATCGTATCCGTGGCAAAAAGGGTACTGAGTTTTGTAGTTCTATTCTGCAGGCCCCTTTTTGGTCATCCTCATGCAGGAGAGACACTCCATTGGACAATGTTCAGGACCTAAACATTTTAGACACCAATCATGGGTGTCGGTGACGGAAATGGTACCACCACACTTTGAGCATTTTTTTGAAACCACTAGCTGGTTTCTCCATGCCTGATGAAAAGTGGGCCAAGTGCCCAAAATGGCGCCTAGCACCAGAAACATTGGAAAGACCCCTCAAGAAATACAAGGTTTTTTTTTTTTAAAAGAAGAAGAAGAACTGGCAGTACCGGTAGGCGTCGAATGAAGGCAGACGCGACCACAAAAAAACAAAGAATAAAAGGAAATTTTCTGCGGTGACAGGGTACACTTACTGTCAGCTCCGTGGAAAATGAAGAACTGAAGTGAGAGAGGTATAGAGGCGGGAAGGCAGCACGCATGCCCTGTGGGATGCCCCCAAAAGCATTCCTATTGGACGCTGGGGAGCATTCCCATACGGGCTCCGTCGGTGCCGACGATATCCATATGTGAAGACTACATTCCTGCTTGTTCCTGGAGATTTACCTTTTTTTTGGAAGTTTTGAAAGTTAACATTTTAAACTTATATATAAGGAAAAGTAGGTGTATCCATTTTAAGATAAACAATAATTCAAGAAAATAAAAATTGCCATACCATCTACAGCCCACATAAATGAGGAGAGAGAAGCTGAGAAAGTTATTATACAGAAATTAAATATAAGAGGGGGACATTCCACACAACATACAATTTGAACCTAACCATAGTTATGTCCATTTTATCCATCCCTTCATCTTAAGAAATTATGGATGAGATGATTTACAGCAAGCATTGAGAAAACAGACATACTGTATGTCAATTCTGTGGTAAAGACCTGGAAATGGTGACTCACCTCATAGCTGGCTATAAGTTCTGATGGCAGAAAATTTCTATACAGAGAGGCACAATAAAGTACCACACCTCATCCATTGGAAATTCTGTAAATGCTACAACATCACTGTGCCTGAAAAGCACTGGGATCATGACCCTAAAAGAATTACAGAGAATGAGGAGGTATATTCCCATTCCAACCGATTAAAAAGCTGAATGCGAGGAAGTCGGATATAGTGGTTAAGGAGAAAAACCATCAGAATGGCTTTGATAATAGAGGTGTCAGTTCCAAATGACTACTCTGTGAACTGTGTTGAGAGAGAAAATATTCAAGTACCAAGAAATGCAGTCAGTGACCAGGAAAATGTGGCAGAAAGATACCGAGTTATTTCCCATCGTGTTGGGTGCCACAGGCCTTATTAAAAGGAATTTCTAAGCACACCTTGATAAATTACCCATACATGTAAATCTTACGAACTCCAAAGGGAGGCTTCCTTTGGCACAATGCAAGTACTACGCCGAGCATTAGCAGTAAATTTAACAGACTGAGATCATGCTCCACATATCCTGGCTTAGAAGTGAGGTTCATGACTGTCATGATATGCCAAAACTCATCCATTTGGAGAAACTGCCCCGACAAAAAAATGTATCAAAATTATTTATAAATATGAGGTGAGGAGTGGAGGAGTGGCCTAGTGGTTGGGGCAAGATACTTCAGGCCGGAAGGTCAGGGGTTCAAATCCCACTAGAGGACAGCAACCTTGGGCCGGAAGGACTGGGGTTTCTAGTCCCACAGGTGCTCCTTGTGGTCTTGGGCAAGCCACGTAACCCTCCATAGCCCATGTTCCCTGTAAAATAGTTATCTCCAAGTTATAATGCCCTGTTCAATGTAATTTCAGTTTGTTCAATGTAAACCGCACTGATGCAGAATAGCGCGGTATATAAGAGAATGTAAATAAATAAATAAAATATCTTTTGTTCCCCATTACAAAACTTTTCTCAATAGGCTGGCTGCAAAAAGGACTAATTATTTCCATGAAGACTGACTAGGCATTTACAGGAGAACTTTAAAAAAGTCGCCCCTTTGACCATTTGAAGAAAGGTCTTTCACCTACATTGAGTGCAAGCCACAGCAGGGAAGGCATGTAACTTTTTCCCACAAAATAAAGCATCTTTTTTTCTTAAAGAAATACTTAATTATTATTAATTTATCAGATTCAGATAGAGAAGACACTAGGAGGATAACACAACCTGAAAGATCATCTTGAGATGTTCTAAAAATGCCATCAACTCAAAACTTGGTGGAGCCACCATCTTGTCAAGGCCCATTCAGCCTCATCTAACATAACCACATTTTTTCATAAAGAATAATATTTAGAAATAACTGGAATATTTGGGGGAATTTCACTAAACCAGGTTAACTGTTAAGGTTGCAGATAGCACTTTCCAAGCATGACAGGTGTGATGGGGCTCGTGTGATAGAGCCCCGGTGAACCCTATTTAGGCGGCTGCCTAGGGTTTTAAGTTTAAATCTGCTTTGCTATTAAAACAGAGTCTCTCAGTCGAGTGGTAAAGTAAATAAATCAGGGCTTTATTCCCTTTCCCGAAAACAGATATTCTTAGGAATGCAAACACAACAAAACAGCATCCAACAAAAGACGGCAACAGAAAAATATCTTCTTTTTCCTTTGTTAATGTCACAAGGTTATTTTCTTCAAGGTTAACACAAAGAAATGATGTCATCCGAAAAACAGCGTACAGTCCATGGGAATTGAGTCTGAAGAATAACTGCTATTTTCCCATTGCATTACTTCAGGTTCATTCCCGATACTAACAAAGTCACACTCATTACATGTGCTGGCTTTTGACACACTTTCCTGTGGCACACAAATACCTTTGCCTATAAAGTGTTCTTTAAGCCCCAGGCTATGAATGCCTGGTATACGAATGGCTTCTAGCTGGTTTCTCTGTCCCTTCCCACCTAGTGAGAACACTGGATATCTTTCAGCCTTATGGTTAGGTTCAGGGCCACGCCCTTTAAAACATATGGAGCTTTTAACCCCTTCTTTGGAAAAACAAGGCTCCCACCTTTCCACCTTGTTCCTGGCTTTTGCTTCTGGGTTATTGAGGACTCTCTCTCGGGTTCTCCAGCCTCCCTCCGAGCTAGCAAGTTCCTGGTTACCTCTCCAGCTGTTCCTTGCTCTGAAGTCCCGTTTAGAATTTCCTTCTACCGGCAAACTTCTTTCAGCATGACCTCTGCTCATTGGCTGTTTGCTCAGTCCTCCTGAGTGGCTGCCTTCTCCCGGTCTGCCCCCTCCAGGACTTCCTCCTCCCAGACTGCCTCGTTCAGAACTGCCTCCTGCAGAACTCCTTCCTGCAGAACTTCCTGAACTCTTTCCTAAACAGCTTCCTGTACTGCCCCTTCCTGGTTCTAACCAGGAATTTATATGCTTCCCTTCTCTGCCTGTTACGTAGGACTTTGGGCACAGGTGCTCCTGATGACCCCTTCTGTTTCTCCCTGTGTCACAAATATTAGAGGGAAAATACCTTCCAATGTCTTTTGGCTTTACTTGTGCTGGAGGCATTTGCTGCCCAGCTGTTTCTCCGTGCACTGAGCTTTCCTGTTCAGCCAAATCTGAGGTAAGTTTCTCATTTTCACTAACCTCCATGGGCTCTGTATTATCCACTGTATCACACAGGTCAACAGCTAACCAGTGCAAATACAGAGAGTGCTGTGATTTTCTGTGCTGTCTTCAGAACGTGTGTTAGCTGCACACATAAGAACATAAGATATGCCATACTGGGTCAGACCAAGGTCCATCAAGCCCAGCACCCTGTCTCCAACAGTGGCCAATCCAGATCATACGTACTGTCATGAAGCTGAAGCTACTGAGAGTGCAGACTTAGGAAAAAACCCTGTCTTTAACAGAGCTGTTGATGTGCAGAAGATGCAATTATCTTGCAGCCCAGCTAGAGGGAGCAGGAGCAAAACTACTGAGGCTGAGTTAACACACCCAGACACTGATTATGTAAGAGCTAATCAGCTGCACCTGACGACAATCCTGGGAAACTCAAAGGTAGAATGCCTTTATAAGAGAAAGGCAGTCCAGAGGAAAGCAGGCCAGCAGGAGGAGCCAGTCCAGAGGAAAGCAGGCCAGCAGGAGGAACCAGTCCAGAGGAAAGCAGGCCAGGAGAAGGAACCAGTTCAGAGGGAACCAGTCCAGAGGGAAGCAGTCTGGAGGAAAGCAGTCCAGAGAGAGACTGCCAGGAGAAGCACTTCAGACGGAAGGAGTGACACCTCCAGCACAAGCAGCGTACCTGGATCAAGCAGAATGCCCAGAATAGTAAGTGCTGGAAAAGGAGCAGAGAAAGTCAGAAAGAAAGACAGCTCGAGGAGAGTCAATCTGGAGAGAGACTCGGTAGCAGAGGACCACAGAGACAAAGAGCTTGTGAGGAGAAAGCCATGCTTTGAGAGAGGCCTACGCTCACCGGAGGAGTCTGAATCAGGATTAAGAGGTACAAGAAGAAAAGGTTCTGATAGCAGAGCTACCTTTACCCAGAAGCAAGGAAATCCGGATTCCTCACCAGGTTTTCCTGAACTACAGAAAGGTAAAGCACGCTCAGAAGGTTCCAAGAGAAAGCCTGTCTCCAGAGAGAGGTGCCTCAGAGAGAAAGCTCCAGTTATACCAGCTACAGGAGGAAACCCAGGTATGGTGCCACTTCATTTATAAAAGAAAGTTTATCTCCTAGAAGCTCTGTTGAAACAGATGCTCAGTGCAGGAGAAAAGGAAACAAGTCAGAGCTTTGCAAACCAGTATTTAAGGGCAGAAGAACAGGCCATGTTCGTTTGGGAGCCTTAGAACAGCCCTATTGGAAACAAGCAAACAGAGACAGAGTCTGGGAAAGTATAGCATCAAGGGAGACATCCAATTCAGAGGGAGAGGCCAGTGACTCAGAGTCCATGGAAATAGACCTAGAGAATCCTATTCCCATGCCTCCAGATGAATTTATGGATTGTACCTTGTGTATTGCTAGCAGCCTTGAGTGATTAGCAGAACTGTGAATTGAACAGACCTTTTTGTTTTGAGAATGCTCATGTTTTGTGCTAAATGCCAGAGAACTGTTTTGCTTATCTAAGTTGCTCTGAAGTAAGAGAATCCTTCAGTTAATCTCTCCAATCAACTGTGAAACTTGTAACAGTTTTTCTTATTGCTTATGTTTGGTGAAACCCTGAAAGAAAGGACTTTCTTTATTTCTGTGCCTTACTGAGCCTTTGTGTTAAAGGGGAAATAAAAGCCTTAATACCCTCTATTTGGCTTATACAATTTGTTCCTACAAGGAGCTGGACTACAAAGACCAATCTGCACTTGGCCTTAAAGAGCCCTTTCCTCCTTGAAACAATTAAAATGCTCAGCCTACCCTTACAGCCACTGGCCACTAGGGAGTGTTGACGACAGTACCTAGCAGTTTCCCCAAAAGACACAGGTTCCACAATGCTTGTACTGTGTCAAGCAATGATCTCCAGGAACAAGCAAGAATGTAGTCCTCACATATGGGTATCGTCGGTACCGACGGAGCCTGTGCAGGAACGCTCCCCAGCGTCCAATAGGAACGCTATTGGGAGCATCTCTCAACACATGCGCGCTGCCTTCCTGCCTTTCCAACTGTCCCTCTTCAGTTCTTCGTTTTCCGCAGAGCCAACAGGACCTATTCCCTGTCACCGCAGAAAATTCCGTCTTTAAAATTCTTTTTTGTGGTCGCATTTTCCTACCGCACGACGCTTACCGGTACTGCCGGTTCTTTTCTTTTCCTAAAAAAAAAAAAATCCTTAGACTTAAGCTGTTTCTTTTCAGAAACTTTCCTTTTTTGGTGCTAGGCGCCATTTTGGCCATTAGGCCCCATTTTTCCAAAATCATGGAAAGGCCAGCTAGTGGTTTTAAAAAAATGTACTAAGTATGGCAGTACCATTTCCGTCACTGACACCCATGATTGGTGTCTAAAATGTTTAGGACCTGATCATTCTCCAACTGAATGTCTCTCCTGCATGGGGATGACCAAAAGAGGAAGACAGAACCAGGCCGCAAAGCTTGGTACCCTCTTTTCTTCAGATGCCAGATCCATTGCTTCGACATCGTCAAGGGCCTCTTCTTCCTCCCATGGATCTCAGGTAACTAAACCTAAAAGCCGGTCCTCAAAGGTAAGTTCTCCTGCTAAGCATCGAGAGGCCATTGGCATTGCCCTTGAGGGAACCACACCGGCAAAACAGCCCCGGTGGGAGGCTTCAGCTTCAAAAGCATCGATGGGGCTTCAGGATGTTCTCGAGGCTTCAACCTCGCAAGAACTACCTGTGCCATGCTTAGGGGTTCCGGCTGTTCTTACCAGTACCGACACTCAGGCATCGGCAGCGTCGATAGACCAGAGATTTCTTGCTATCGAACGCAGTATCGCAGCTCTTCTCTCAGCTGCGGTACCGGTGGTCCCAAGGGCACCGGTGCCGACATTGACACCGATGCCGGTACCAACACCGGTACGAACACCGACGATGCCGGTACCGACGGTACCGGCCCGATGGTAACTCTTCCCATTCCACCTCCGGCTGGAGTGGATAAAGTGGTACCGGGTCACCTCGGTACTGACTTCAATCGGTACCGGGATCATGCTTTGCAGGAGCATTGGGTCAGGAATACTTCGATTCCTCCGATTCCGAAGACTCTGACAATTCTGCTGGCACTAGAGGGTTTCTCCTAGAAGATCCCTCTTCTCCCCAACGCAGAATGTCACCTCCAGAAGACATATCATTTCAGGATTTCATACGTGATATGGCCAAAGGTCTTTCAATCACAGTAGCTCCTGAAGAGGAACCCAGAGCAAAGGAATTGGAAATCCTCCAATGTCCTAACGCTCCTAAGGAGGCAGCTACTCTGCCTATCCATGAAATTCTACATAGCTTGATGCTCAGAATGTGGGAGACACCTCTGACTACTTTTCCTCACTCTACGAGACTGGATACTATGTATCGAATACCACGATGTCCTGGATTTCAGAAAACTCAGCTGCCACACCATTCAATGGTAGTGGAGTCAGCGATGCGTAGGATGAAAAGTGCAAAAAGACATGCATCCAATCCTCCAGGTCATGAATGCAGGACTCTGGATGCTTTTGAACACAGAACTTTTCAAGCTTCCATGCTTTCAGCTAGGATCAGCTCATATATCCTATATATGGGAATGTTCCTCAAAGAAATCACAGGAGACTTGGAACTTATGAGCCTATTTCTCCCAGATCATAAGAGACAAGACTTATGGTTAAGCATGCTCAGGATGTCTCCAAGTTTGTCAATCGTGCAGCCTTTGACTGCTTCAAATGCATCAGCAGAACTTCTGCTATTGCCATTGGTGCACAACGGATTGCCTGGCTACAGGCATCAGACTTGAAGACTTGGGTACAGGACAAGTTAGGCAACATTCCTTGCATGGGAGAGAATCTCTTCGGCAAGAATTGGCAGGAGAAGGCTAACGAGTTAGATGCTGACAATTCTACCTTAGATAGATTGTCAAAGTCTACAGCCACTCCAGCCAAAAGGAAGCCTTATGGAAAACCCTCTTTTAGCAAAAAGAGGAAGTTTTATCCTTCCTATACCCAGCAGACTCAGACTCCAGGTCAGGTTGCCCAAAAGGGACAAACTAGACAACAAAAGAAACCAAAAGGCCCGAGAGCCCAACCAGCTCTCCAGGTTCAGCCCCCTCAAGGGCTTTGACTCCTTCCTAGAGAGCTTTGCCTTCCTGCCTCTGAGGGGTCCTCAACCCCCCAATATTCCCGGCAGGTTATGCCACTTTGTCAACAGATGGCATCAAATAACAGGAGAAGATTGGACTTTGTCCATTGTAAGGGAGTGGTACAAACTTCATTTTCACAGCTTACCCCCTCCTACAATTCTAAAGCAGTTCAATTCACAAACCTCTGCAGACAATCTGCTAGATCACGAAGTCTCCACACTTCTTGCCCAAGGGGCAATAGAGGAAGTACCCATTCTTCAACAGGGTGCAGGGTTCTACTCCCCCTATTTTCTTATTCCAAAGAAAATAGGAGGACACAGACCCATTCTAGACCTCAGAGAATTGAACAAATATCTGTTTCAAGAGAAATTCAAAATGATTTCTCTAGGAACTCTTCTGCCATACCTTTAAAGCCAGGACTGGCTTTGCTCTCTAGACTTAAAGGATGCATACTCACATTCTTATCCATCCAGATCACAGGAAATTTTTACGTTTCCTTTTCAGGGGAAGACATTTCCAGTACAGGGTTCTTCCTTTTGGTCTGGCTTCAGCACCAAGAGTAGTCACGAAATGCATGGCAGTAGTAGCTGCATTTCTACAAACCCTGGGGATTTTCGTCTTCCCTTACTTAGACGACTGGCTCATCCGAGCCTCCACAGTGGCAGAGGCCAGCACTGCACTGTCTCGTACAATGCGAATCCTCCAATACTTGAGATTTTGGGAAATTTATTACCAATCCCAACTAGTTTCTTCCCAATGCCTAGAATTCATAGGAGCCTGTCTGGATACCAGACAGGCAAGGGCTTTCCTTCCACAAGCCCGGTGTCTTCGCATAGAACAACAAGAAGAATACAATTGTATATAGTTATATAACTTATATGTACAAAGTTCTCCCCTATGTTGTATCCAATTAGATTTCCTGTTATATGTAAACTCACGACAGCCTGTTGCTATCGGTGAGTATTTTATGTTTACTGTAAACCGCGCTGATGATAAAAGTGCGGTATATAAGAACGTTAAATAAATAAATAAATAAAATAATGCAGTTAGCTTCCCAAGCAGCAGGCAAATCCTCCCTCACTGCTCGGGAGCTACTGCAGTTACTGGGACACATGGCATCCACAGTTCATGTAGTCCCATATTCTCGCCTCCACATGCGAGCAGCCCAGTGGACCCTCTCCACACAGTGGACACAGGCCACTGGTCATTTGTCGGACAAAATAACAATATCTCAATGATTAATTTTGTCCCTCCAATGGTGGCAATCATTAGAAAATCTGACAGTGGGGTCTCCTTTCCATCAACCCCTCTTTCAGGCCACCCTAACAACAGATGCATCACAGGTGGGTTGGGGAGCACACCTGAATCATTTCTCTACCCGGGGCACCTGGACTCCACAGGAGGTTGGTTTACACATAAACCTCCTGGAGTTAAGAGCAATTTATTTAGCTCTTCGAGTGTTCCACGCCCAGCTCAGCTACAAGACAGTCCTAGTCCAGACGGACAATTGGGTAGCCATGTTCTACGTGAACAAGCAGGGCGGAACAGGCTCTCTGTCGTTATGCAATGAAGCTTTACGACTATGGGCCCTTGCCAGAGAGCACCAAATTCACCTTCTAGTTGTATATCTTCCAGGCATTCAAAACCTTTGGGCAGACAAACTGAGTATTGCTACCTCATGAGTGGTCACTCCACCTAGACCAGGTGGCAAAGATATTTCATCTCTGGGGCACTCGAGACATAGACCACTTTGCAAGTCCACTGAATGCCAAACTTCCCCGGTTCTGTTCCAGGATTCCGGCGCACAACTGTCAGGCAAGGGATGCCTTCCTCCTTCACTGGGGTCAGGACTTCCTTTATGCCTTCCCACCCATTCCCCTCATCCCCAAAACTCTCTTCAAGCTTCAGAGAGACAGGGATCGCATGATTCTCATAGCACCACGATGACCACGCCAAACGTGGTATTCCCTGCTTCTGCATCTCCCTCTAGTGGCACCTCTGGAGTTAGGGCATGCTCCAGATCTCCTTTCCCAGGAGAATGGGACGCTGTGGCACCCGAATCCCCAGTCCTTGCACCTCACGGCCTCGTTGTTGAAGGCTTAGACCTCCAGGATTTCAACCTGTCCCAGCAGGAAAAAGATATCCTTCAGGCTTCTAGGAAACTTTCCACAAGAAGATCTTATGCCTTCAAGTGAAAATGTTTTACTATATGGTGCTCCAAGAAGGGGTTAAACCCCCTGGTCATACCCTTAGAATCGATACTAGAATATCTCCTTCACTTATCGAATTCTGGGTTAAAGACCAATTCGGTAAGAGTCCATCTTAGTGCAATTGCAGCTTCTTATAAGCCTCTAAATGGACAACCAATTTCCTCTCATCCACTCCTATCAAGGTTTATGAGAGGCCTTTTATTAACTAAACCTCCCAGCAAGCAACCACCAGTAGCATGGGATCTAAATCTAGTTCTCGGGTAGCTCATGAAGCCGCATTTTGAACCTTTAGCCACTACAGCCCTTAAGGTTTTGACTTGGAAGGTCATCTTCCTGATTGCAATCACCTCTGCCCGTCGCATTAGTGAATTGCAAGCTTTAGTGGCTGATCCTCCTTATACTAGATTTCATTATGATAAGGTTGTTCTTCTAGCTCACCCACACTTTATGCCAAAGGTGGTTTCGCCTTTTCATTTAAACCAATCAATATATCTTCCTGTATTTTTTCCGAGGCCTCACGCCTCTAATGCAGAAAGAAACCTTCATACTTTGGATTGTAAAAGGGCCTTAGCCTTTTACATTCAAAAAACACAGCAACACAGAAAGTCCTCGCAACTTTTTGTAGCTTTTGACCCTAGTCATTTGGGACTTCCAGTCTCCAAAAGAACTTTATCTAAATGGATTGCCCAATGCATATCCTTTTCTTATGAGAGTAAGGGTCTTCCTCTCCATGACCATGTCACAGCTCATAATGTGAGAGCAATGGCAACTTCTATGGCTAATCTCCACTCTGTGTCTGTCGATGACATTTGTCGAGCTGCCACCTGGGCTTCGGTACACACCTTCACAGCCCATTACTGCCTAGATAAAGCCTCCCATCGGGATGTCTTCTTTGGCCAAGCTGTTCTTCAAAATATCTTTCAAACCTAAACCAACTCCTACCCACCAACCCTGGTGGGATGCCAGAGATCCATGGGAAGGAAGGATTCTCACCTTCGATGGTGGCACCTTCCTGGGGCTATCTCCCTGGCATCTTCAGCTAGGGAGTCCCCATATGTGAGGACTACATTCCTGCTTGTTCCTGGAGATAGCATAGTTACTCACCTGTAACAGGTGATCTCCGGGAACAGCAGGAATTTAGTCCTCACAACCCACCCACCTCCCCTAGGAGTTATCTCTCTCTCTCTCTTTGTCTCTTTCCTCTCTCCCTCTATCCTTTCACTCAGCTACAAACTTAAGAGGGACAGTTGGAAAGGCGGGAAGGCAGCACGCATGTGCTGAGGGATGCTCCCAAAAGTGTTCCTATTGGATGCTGGGGAGCGTTCCCGCGCAGGCTCCATCGGTACCGACGATACCCAAATGTGAGGACTAAATTCCTGCTGTTCCTGGAGATCACCTGTTACAGGTGAGTAACTACGCTATATCCTGGGTCCCTTTTTAATAATGGTTTATGGACCTTTCCTCCAGGAGCTTGTCCAAACCTTTTTTAAACCCAGTTACACTAACAGCCTTTACTACATCCTCCGGTAACAAATTCCAGAGTTTGATTACACATTCAGTGAAAAAATATTTTCTTTTATTAGTCTTAAATAGTTTACCCTGTAGCTTCATTGAATGTCCCCTAGTCTTTCTATATTCTGATTACGTAAACAATCGATCTACGTTTACCCGTTCCACTCCATTCATTAATTTATAGACTTCTATCATATCTCCCCTCAGCTGTCTCTTTTCCAGGTTAAAGAGCCCTAACCTTTTTAGCCTTTCTTCATAGGAGTACCCTTCCATCCCCTTTACCATTTTGGTGGCTCTTCTCTGAACCTTTTCTAATAACGCTATATCCTTTTTAAGATACGGCGACCAGAATTGCACACAATATTCAAGGTGCGGTCTCACCATGGAACGATATTCAGGCATTATAATATCTTTTGTTTTATTTTACATTCCTTTCCTTATGATACCTAGCATTCTATTTGCTCTCTTGGCCGCCGCTGCACACTGGGCCGAGGGTTTTAACATGGTATCCACAATGACGCCTAAATCTTTTTCCTGGGTGGTGGTTCCTAATGTGGAACCTTGCATCGTGTAACCATAGTTTGGGTTGTTCTTCCCTAGGTGTATAACTTTGCACTTGTCCACATTAAATTTCATCTGCCATTTTGATGCCCAGTCTTCCAATTTATCAAGATCCTCTTGCAATTTTCCACAATCCTCTTGGGTTTTAACAACTTTAAATAGTTTTGTGCCATCTGCAAATTTGATAACCTCACTCGTTATTCCACTTTCCAGGTCATTTATGAATATGTCAAAAAGCAGCGAACCCGGCACAGATCCCTGTGGTACACCACTATTCACCTTTCTCCATTGGGAAAATTGACCATTTAGCCCTACCCTCTGCTTTCTATCTTTTAACCAGTTCCTGATCCACAGTAGTACACTGCCTCCTATCCCATGACTCTTTAGTTTTGCCAAACGTCTCTGAGGGACCTTGTCAAAGGCTTTCTGAAATCCAGATACACTATATCAACTGACTCACCCTTTGTCCACCTGTTTATTCACACCTTCAAATAAACATAACAGATTAGTAAGACAAGATCTTCCTTGTCTAAAGCCATGTTGGCTGTCTCCCATTAGGTTGTGACTATCTACATGCTGAGTAATTTTATTCTTCATGATGGTTTCTACCATTTTTCCTGGTACTGACATCAGGCTCACCGGTCTGGAGTTTCCCGGATCACCCCTGCAACCCTTTTTAAAAATTGGTGTTACATTGGCGATCCTCCAGTCTTCAGGTATTACAGATGATTTTAATGATAGTTCACAGATTACTAATAGCAGGTCTGCAATCTCATATTTCAGTTCTTTCAACACCCTTGGATGTATACCATCTGGCCCAGATGATTTGCTACTCTTCAGTTTATCTAATAGGTGTAATACATCTTCCCGATGTATCGATATTTCCTTCAATTCTTCCGCACCTTTAAATACCACTTCAGTCATGGGTAACACCCCTACATCTTCCTCAGTAATGACCAAAGCAAAGAATTCATTCAGTCTCTCCGCTATCGCCTTGTCACCTCTTAGTGCCCCTTTAACCCCTCTATCATCTAATGGACCAACTGACTCTCTCACAGGTTTTTTGCTACGAATGTACTTGAAAAAGTCTTTATTTCGCGTTTTTGCTTCTGCAGCAAGCTTCTTCTCAAACTCTCCCTTTGCCTGCCTTATCAATGCCTTGCATTTGACTTGCCAGTGCTTGTGCTGTTTCCAGGTTTCATCATTTGGCTCTTTTTTCCATTTCCTGAAAGATGATTTTTTGGCAACAGCCTCTCTGACCTCACCTTTAAACCATGCTGGCAATTTTTTGGACTTCCTTCCACTTTTTTTAAAGCGTGGAATACAGCTGGTCTGGGCTTCCAAGATAGTAGTTGTCAACAACACCCAAGCTTGATATAAGTCTTTAACCTTTGCAACTGCTCCTTTTAGTTTTTTCTTAACTATTTTCCTCATTTTATCATTGTCTCCCTTTCGAAAGTTAAAAGGTAGTACTGTGGATTTCCTTACTATCCCTCCTCCACTAATTAAATCAAAGGCGATCATGCTATGATCACTATTGCCAAGTGACCCCAACACCCTTATCTCTTGCACTAGATCTGGTGTTCCACTAAGGACTAGGTCTAATATGGCTTCCCCTCTGGTCGGTTCATGAACCAGCTGCTCCAAGAAGCAGTCATTTATTTCATCTAGGAACTTTATCTCCCTAGCATGTCCTGCCGTGACACTGACCCAGTCGATACCGGGGTAATTTAAATCACCCATTATTATTACTGCGCTGTAACATTTGTTAGCTTCCTTGATTTCTTTGAAGATTTCATCATCCATTTGTTCATTCTGGCCAGGAGGTCGATAGTACACCCCCACTGCCATTGCCTTCCCCTTTTTACATGGAATTTCAATCCATATTCTACAGCAAATTTTGTTTCCTGCAAAACTTTAATCCTTTCTGACTCAATGCCCTCTCTAACATAGAGCGCAACCCCTCCACCAATTTGATCAGCTCTATCATTACGATATAGTTTGTACCCAGGTATCACAGTGTCCCACTGGTTGTCCTCCTTCCACCATGTCTCTGATATTCCAATCATATCTAACCTCTCATTTAGTGTTATATATTCTAACTCTCCTATCTTATTTTTTAGACTTCTAGCATTTGCATACAAGCATTTTAGATACTGTATTTTATTCATATTAATTTTGCTATTGGTAGACATGGGTAATTTGGAATCTTTAAGCTCTGTCTGCTCCATACTCGAGGGCATTTGGGCTACTTTACTCTATTTTGGAATCTTTCTGCTTTTGGTAGTATCCTTCAAGGATATATTCTTCTGAACCATCCTCTCTTGGGTGACTGTTGGCTTTCCCCTATTATCTAGTTTAAAAGCTGCTCTATCTCCTTTTTAAAGGTTAATGCCAGCAGCCTGATCCCATCCCGGTTAAGGTGAAGCCCATCCCTTCGGAAGAGCCCCTCCTTTCCCCAGAATGTTCCCCAGTTCCTAACAAATCCAAAACCCTCATCTCTCCACCATTGTCTCATCCACGCATTGAGACTCCGGAGCTCTGCCTGCCTTTTGGGTCCTGCGCGTGGAACGGGAAGCATTTCAGAGAATGCTACCCCACATAGGTGAAGGAGAGCACATGGGTCAAAAGCATGTGGCAACAGCTGAATTTGCAGACAATGTGGGTGCAACTAATGCCACCTGAATGGATGGAGTTAACTGCATCGTGGCTGCTGTCTGACCTAGCTCTCTACATCTTTGGTTTCTTATGTGCTAGGGGAATGCTTTTGCCGCTCCCAGCAGATATATTGCAAGGCTTTTGCAGCTAATGCAGCACTATTTACACTAACACGATGCAAGATTTCACATTAGGAACCAAGACCCAGGAAAATGATCTAGGCGTCTTCATGGATAATACTTTGAAACCCTCCACTCAGTGTGCAGCAGCAGCCAAGAAGGCAAATAAAATGTTAGGAATCATAAGGAAAGGAATGAAGACTAAAACAAAGGATATTATACTGCCTTTTTATCGTTCCATGGTGAGACCGCACCTTGAATATTGTGTGCAGTTCTGGTCACCATTTCTTAAAAAGGATATAGTGGAATTAGAAAAGGTACAGAGAAGAGCCACCAAAATGGTAAAGGGGAAGGAAGGATGCCCCTATGAGGAGAGGCTAAAAAGGTTAGGGCTTTTCAACCTGAAAAAGAGACAGCTGAGGGGGGATATGATAGAGGTCTATAAATTAATGAATGTAGGAAGACTAGGGGACATGCAGTGAAGCTACAGGGTAAGCTATTTAAGACTAAGAAGAGAAAATATTCTTTCACCCAACGCGTAATCAAACTCTGGAATTTGTTACCGGAGGATGTAGTAAAGGCTGTTAGTGTAGCTGGGTGTAAAAAAGGTTCGGACAAGTTCCTGGAGGAAAGGTCCATAAACCATTAAGAAGGGACCCAGGATATCAATGCTTGACCCAGTACAAGCATTGTGGAATCTTTGTCTTTTGGGGAAACTGCTAGGTACGTATGACCTAGATTGGCCACTGTTGGAAACGGGATACTGGGCTTGATGGGCCTTGGTCTGACCCAGTATGCTTATCTTATGTTCTTAAAAGCCTAACACATTTTAGTAAATATGCAGATTAAATATTTCCTCAACGTGATTGCAAATTAGTTACTGGAAAATTTGAAAATAGTACGGGCCCGATATTCATTTGGGGAGGCTGTGCACCACTACGGCACATAGCCATATTCGCCGACCCTTAATCCCGAATATTCAATGCCAGGGTCATATGCGGCTCCAGAATTGAATATCTGGATTTGCCACACATGCCCAGAAGCTGCAGTAGCAATATCGCTGCTGCCCATTTAGGGACTGTTGTCACCTCCACTCCTCCCTGGAACGCCCCCGACACACCCTGATGCTAAGCGGTTTGCATCGGAGTGTGTAAGGGAGAAGAGAGGGGGGATAGTCAGCGGCACTAACCATGTTAGTGCCATTGAATATCCCGTTCAGCAGAAGTTACATGGTTTACAGGTTTGCAAATCATGTAACTGCTTTACAAATATCAGGCCCTAAATGTTTAGCCCAATAAAAATTCTTAAGTGCCTCTAATTTACAATGTAAACGTAAACTGACTTTTATTGCTACTAAACCAGTAGCCTGCAATTTAACCACAGTACTGACCCCTGGTGATAGTACCATGAGGTTACTTTTAGGGGTCACTTTTAGGGGTCACAGTGACACTGAATTGCTTCTGTTCCCATTATTTATTTATTTAACAGTTTTTATAGATTGCTTTTCCTTGGATCAAAGCAGTTTACCTTTAACTATAATGCTTTACAGTTACACAAGACACTTAGGGCCTGATAGTTTCCTGCACGTACATCTCCTTTTTACGTCTGGGCTGACCTGGACGTACAAAGGAGATCGCAATTCTGATCCCGTGGGGCACATCTAGCACTGCGTAATCAGAATTGCGAACAGGCATGTACGTGCAGGCCTGGACTGCGATTCGGTCCCGGCCTGCACGTACAGCCATAGCCTGGCTAACAGCCAGGGCTTTTGAATGGAGCCGCGTTGCCATGGCACCTCGGCTCCATTTATTTGTCACGATGCCGGTTGCCATCAACGGACTTAATTCCCTGCAGCCCAACCCCTGATCTGGCCTCCTAAGGCCAGGATCAGGCTGCAGGGAATCAACTCTGCCCCCCCCCCCCAGCCCCTTCTGCGCCCCGGGCTACTTAAAAAATACACAACATTAGAATCGGCCCTGAATGTCCAGGGCCGGCGACCACCCACTGCCTACCCACTCTCTGCCCCGGGCCACCTATTCCCCGCCCCCAACTGACTTACCCGCACAGCCAGTGGGGAAGTTAGTCGGGGCATGCAGCTGGCACGAATAGCAGGGATAGACGTCCCAACAGGACGTCCATCCCCACTATTCATGTCTCAGAATAACCCCCTTAGCAAAACAACGTGTTAAACAGAACAACATGGGTTACGTTAGCACCTGACAGCTTTACATAGACCATAAACTATCAAATTTGGGAATGATCAGCATGCTTAACTTATAATAACGTTTGTATGTGGCTTTCGACTGATAGCTGTGTGAGAAGAGGAGTCTTGTTAATAAAGGGTCATTGACCATTAGGCAGAAAAGACCCGCCAGTAGGGGAGGAGGATCAGGTGGGGGGGAGGTCTGCCAGGGGGGCTTGAGAGGGTGTCATTGGATAAATGCAAATAGATTTCTACATCAGCTTTGCCTGCAGGAGAGCAGCAGTGACACCGGAGGTGTGAGCAGGAGCCCCTCCTTCCCCCTTCAGCCTGCTAATCAGCATCCAGCAACAATGGCTGAAAACCGCCGCTTCAGAGGCGCGCCCGCGCCTTGCGGGCCCTCGCCAGAGGGCCCTTTGGCGTGAGTCCCTGGCGTCTGATCTGAAGTTTACATTAAAGTTGTGGACTGGATTATCATGCTTGTATATCGTGGTAACCTGCTGTTCCCTTTCCTTCTCCTTCCCTTATCTTTTTAACTATTTCTATCCTCTTTTCTGTCCTATCTCATAAATGGCATTCTTTTCATATTTTCTTAAATGATATAGTATTGTAAACCACTCTAATGCTTCGGCCTGAGCGGTATATCAAATGTAATAAACCATAAACCATTGCTGTCCTGGTTTACTAAAGTGCACTACTATGTCAGCATGTACTAACGAGCATTCATGCATGTTATTTAAGCAAGGCCCATTTCATGCATTAGGGTTTATTTATGAATAACACGCATTAACCACAAATCCTGTTTTATGCAATGGGACCTATTTATGGTGCTAACAATGTTAGCACGTGCTAAGTACATATGAAGAAAGAATAGATTGTTGGTTTCAAAATGTCATTAAGAACTCCCCAGAGCTGCCCCCCTCCCCCACCCAACAAAAAATTCATTTGAGTACAAATGTGGAAAGCAACCCTAGCAGTAAAGGAGTTAATACATCCTCATAATACTGGAGAGGCGAAAGAAAATTAAAGCTTATTTTTTTATGTCTTTCCTCCCTATTTCCCACCCCTCCCTTCCCAGTGTTTAGTTGGCAGGATACTGGGAAATTCCAGCATTAACATTAGGTAGATGGGTGGATGGTGGATTAGCCCTGGGGTCTAATACATGGGTCTGGTATTATAGAGGAAGTGTTTGGTATGTAAAAAAATATATATATTAGCAGTCCAATTTTCTCTAAAATCCTTTATTGGTGTCCAACTATGTACAAATACTGCCAGCAGGGAACTAAAACAGTGCAAAAAATACAAAGTTAATGCTTTAGAAATATTTTCTGCTGAGCTAGACCTGGGTGGCCCATAGCCTCTAGCCTGAGTGGGCAATCCATCCAGGTTAATGTCTCTTAAGTGCATCACAAAATAAAATGTGCTCATTAGTGAAAATGTATCTGGGCCAATCCAGGATTTATTGCCAAACCTCCTCTACTACCGAGAGGACAGAAGGTAGATGCTCCAAGAACTGAGGCCTGGCCTCAGCAGCGCTTGATTATATCTTGATTTCTCATTTGGACTTCAAGGCGTGAAACACAAAATGGAAAAATCCGTCCCAGAAGTCAGCAACCTCTGCTTTGGTAAGCAGTTCTTCCCGGCAATCTTCTATAGACTCAGTCTCATCTTTCTTTCCAGAATTCTCTGAATAAGTCATTGAAGGGAAACCCCACACAACACAATTGCACAGACAACCTGAGTCTTCCATTTCCAAATTCTTACCTAGCAATATGTCCCCTAGGGCATTGTCTGACGCATGGAGCCCAATTTCAAACAAGACAACGAAGGAATAATTTGAAACATTTAATCTAGACATTTTAAATTGTTCATGTATTCAGCAGCCCTATACATATAACGAGTGCCATTGAATATACATATAGCCCTACATATAACTGTATAAGTCATACATCAAAGCATCAAATTTTGGCACTTCAACATGCAAGCTACACAGAGAAGTAGAAAATACCAGCATTATTCATGTAGAGGCCTATTCCATGTTGGACGTCCTGGCCTCTGTGCATCCGGTTGGAACCGGACACGCAGAGGTACGCAGGATTCTGATCTCACGGGGCACGTCTAGCCCCCGCGGGATTAGAATCCCACAAAGCCTGTACGTGCAGGCCCGGACCCAATTCTGGGCAGCCTGCACATACAGGCACCTGCCCGGCTAACGCAGTTAGGGCTCCTGAATGGAACCGTGGCGCCATGGCATCACAGCTCCATTCAGAAGCCGCGATCCCCAGCTGCCACCGACTGGCTTCATTCCCTGCATCCTGACACATGATCTGTCAGGGTCGGGCTACGGGGAATCTGCTGTGGCCCACCCACCCTTTGACATTCCCCGGGCCTGCCGTACCCTCCCATCTAGGGGAACTTATTCCACCTCAGAGGTGGAATAAGTTCCCCACCTACTTTGCCAGCCCCAGACGTACAGGGCCAACATCAGAATCGACCCTGTACATTCAGGGCCACAGACCGCTCACTGCCCGCCCTGTCTCCACCTCTGCACCACCCCTTTCCTGCCCCCATCTAACTACCCCGTACAAGCTCCCTGTTCATATGGGGAGGCTTGGAGGGGATGGGAAAGGCAGACAAATAGCGGGGATGGATGTCCCAGCATCCCCGCTATTCGTGGTTCAGAATAGACCCCATAGCTTATACATTCGGCTCGGATGCCCCAGGTTATACCTGCGTTTTCTGCCTGGTCCAAGCTAAACATGTGGAGGCACATTTCAACATAGAAACATGATGGCAGAAAAAGACCACATGGCCTATCTAGTCTGTCCTTCCATATCAACCACTACAATAGTCCCCTTTTTTCCTTTAGAGATCCTCTGTGTTTGTCCCATGCTTTTTTAAATTCAGATACTGTCCTAATCTTTACCACTTCCACTGAGAACTATTCCATGCATCTACCACTCTTTCCATAAAGAAATATTTCCGCATATTACTCCTGAGTCTATCCCCTTTCACCCTCATCCTATGTCCTCTTGTAACAGACCTTGCTTTCAATTGAAATAGGCTATCGTGCATTTCTGCCACAGAGGTATTTAAATGTCTCAGTCATATCACCTCTATCCCGCCTTTCCTCTAAGGTGTACATATTTAGCTCCTTAAGTCTGTCCTCATATGCTTTATAACGAAGACCACTAACCATTTTAGTAGCCACCCTCTGTACCAACTCCAACCTGTTTATATCTTTTTGAAGGTGCGGTCTCCAGAATTGCACACTAATCTCCAAATGAGGTCGCACCAAAGACTTATACAGAGGCACTATCACCTCCTTTCTTCTGCTGGCCATTCCTCTTCCTATGCACCCAAGCTTCCTTCTAGCTTTCGCCGTCGCCTTTTCTATCTTTTTAGCTACTTTAAGATCATCAGACACAATCACACCTAGGTCCCACTCTTCTTTAGTGGACAAAAGTACTTCAACCCCTATACCGGTTCGCTCCCTTGAATTGCTGCAGCCAAAATGCATGACCTTGCATTTTTTAAAATTAAATCTCAGCTGCCAAATTCTAGACCATTCTTCAAGCTTAATTAGATCCCTCCTCATATTATCCACACCTTCCTGGGTGTCTACTCTATTGCAGATTTTGGTATCATCCGCAAAGAGGCAAACCTTATCCGACAGCCCTTCCGCTATATCACTAACAAAGATGTATAAAAGAATCGGACCAAGGACAGATACCAGTGTCTGCTTTATTGACCCAGCAAAACCTTCCCAGCTTCCTCTGGTGTTCCTGCCGGTGAGGAGTAGTGCAGCGAAATCATAGGTTAAATGGCAAAGGGGCAGGAGGTCTCAAGGGATAGGAAACATTTTTCAAATGCGCGAATGGTCTGTGGATCAGAATTACGCAGAATGTTTTTCACGTTTGGGGAATTCTAATAGACCCCTTCACCAGAAAAGAAATGAAAATCTGCTCTCTATTTGATATTTCTGTCCTCATATCTGATGGTGAAGGATACCCTAGCAATCCCCTGCAGTTAGACTCTACCTTACACATGCCTTTCCATCCTACTAACAGCAAGGATCCTGCACAAGTTTCAACAGAGTCTGATCACCGTGATTCTCAAAGCACCATAATGGCACCATCAGAACTGGTTCTGTATGTTAAAAAGGTTTGTAATTCTACCCCCATGCAGCTTATTATGTCCATTGTTAATCACTCAGAATGAGGGCTGCCTTCTCCATCCCAATCTCAATTAATTAGCCCTCATGGCATGGAGCCTACACTCTAGGGCTACCAGAACCCGTTCAGAATATCTTTGTTGCCGCAATACTTTTCTTGCAGTGGGATGGATATTTTAGTCAATATCAATAAAATTCAAGCAAGTGTTGCCCACCTTGCTCATTAATGTGTTTTTTATGTATGTTAAATGCCAAATTTGTCATTTAGGGGACAATGTTAAAAGATCTTTCTGCAGTCAAAACTGTGTTATATGCCCATCTATGGCATTTTCTAAAATTGTGCAGAATATAGTACATGAGCTTACACTTATGGGCATACTTCTTGCATACATGTAAGTTTATGCAACCTAGGTGGAGGAGTTCTGAGGGCCAGGGCTAGGTGAAGGTTTGGTCTTATGCATGTACTTTATAAAATAAGCTTGCATGCATACAAGACATTTGTGCATGCCAAAGGGCAGGTGTCAGTGTGTGCATGTACCTTCCACAGGATAATTATGCACATACGTGCTGCATAGATTAGGCAGCCTGTTCGAGAATTATCCTTGGTTTGTAAATTATCACAGTCTGGGAAACCTTCAGGACAAAATCTGTACATAACACTAATCCAAAGACCTGGTAGAAGCCCATCTGAAGCAGGGACTAATTACAGAAATAATTGTTAGTGTACTGTATGTCCTTTCTTCATCCTAACAAATGATGGTCTTCATTGTTATTGTCGGTGTCCCGTGGAAGTTCCTCTTCTCAGTGAACTGGATGTTTTCTTTAACATGCAATGGTTATCAGCTGAAGAGAGGAAAAGTACCTTTCACTCTGCTACCAAAAGATGGAATTTTGATTAATTGGATCATTATATTAGCTGAGATTCTCTTTTCTCCTTTGTATTAATTATTGGCTATCCAGAGACTGATGTTTTTTGATTAACACGGTGGAAAGGGAGTACATGATGGCGCACACTGCATTCTGCTACTCAGAATACAGCAAGAGGGGTAAGATGCAGTGCACAGGCCATGAATGTTTTTGCTGGTTTTGCATTGACTGAAATTGACTTGGTATTAATTCGAGTACTGCACAACACAGTCTTTTCTAAAACGAAGGAATATATTTTAGTGCTTGTCTTGGAATTAAATATCTGTGAAGGAAATAGGTCTGTTGAAATAATTACAAAATCTGCTCACCACTCCTGGGTTCAAGGGCAGTAAAGTTAACTTTTGAGAAGGTCCCTGGACTGCTCTGAAAAGATGTTTTCCCATCAGAGGATAAAATTCTCAGGCTTTGGAATTTTGGCCACAGCGCCTTTTCTGCAGCCTTCACATCAAGAGAAACCATATATCATTTGTTTCTGATTAGAGGCAAGGCTCACTCCTATACCTTAACTAGAACTTTGATTTGCAAAGATTTTGTTTGTTGATCTTTATTTCCATGCAAGAATTTACAGAGGATCTCAGACCTTAGCAGTACCCATTGATTCTATTTTTGGGCTTCCTGATTATATAAACTGTTACAGTGATTCAGAGCTAAGAACTGGAGGACTGTGGAGGGCCAGTCTTGAGTATCGTTCACCTCATAAAATTACGGCGTTGTGAGGCACAGTATTACAGTGTAAAGATTACTCCATATAATGAAAAAGAGCTCAAAATGAACCTCATTAACTTTGTTTAAAATTAAGGAAGGTATTCTATACTGTAGTTTGACATTAGATGGAGTTAAAGTATCTTTAGTGGAGGCCTTGAAACCACTGGGCTGTAAACTTATGTGAACAGATATACAGAAATTCAAAGAGTCGTTTCCTTGTTAGATTAGCCTCTTGTTTCTCAGTTGCATGATAGAACAAAGCAGATCAAGGACTTTCTAATACATCACTTAAGTTTAACGTTTTGTTTCCAAAACTGGTATGAAGGAGGACTGGAATAAGTAAAAATGTCAAAATAGATCAAACTGGTAGGGGGGTGGGGGGTGACACACTGAAGGTTATTTTATTAAACAGTGCCTAGGTGCATATCTTGCACCTATTTTATAAAGTCAAGATATACACATATAGGCCTTTATAAAATGAAGAATATGTGCACATACATACATTTTATAAAATGTGTGCATAAGTTGTGATCTCCCCCTCCCCTCTATGGGTATATTGCATGAAAGTAATGTTGGGCCCGATATTGA
This sequence comes from Ichthyophis bannanicus, assembly GCA_033557465.1. Classification (NCBI taxonomy): domain Eukaryota; kingdom Metazoa; phylum Chordata; class Amphibia; order Gymnophiona; family Ichthyophiidae; genus Ichthyophis; species Ichthyophis bannanicus. The sequence continues at coordinate 34,864,225 of CM066040.1, forward strand.
ACGGCATTTATACTGTTTAAAAATGTGTGCACCGTGTAAATGCTGCTATAGAGGGATATTCGTGCCGATGAATATCCCCTGGTTCCGACGCTACATGCCTTGACGCTAGCCGTGCAGAATCAGGGCTTGTTGTGGGCATTTGGGGTGAAGCGGAGGGTGGCACTCTTTGCTTATCTGGCAGTGGTAATGTTGAACCACTGCCCAGTTAGCGACCCATGGGTAAAGACAGACGCGGGAAAGCCTCAGCTATCTTTACTTGTGGGAGCTAACTGGGCAGTGGCTCAATATTGTCGCTGCCCAATTAGCTTCTGAACCGTGCATTGCAGCAGACCCAGATATTCAATTTTTGTAGCCAGATATGGCCCCAGATTGAATATCCGGGGTTAATGTTCAGTGGCAATAGCTATGCGCTGTCACAAGTCAATATCAGGCCTGTTATGTTTTCTCAGTGCCTGCTTTCATGTACATATACCCCAAGACAATTCTATAGGTGCCTACTTGAGCTTTGATGCTGATTCTGAAGCTTATTTTATTTAAAATGTCACATAGGTACTTACGTTGCCTTTATAAACTGGGCTTAAAGTAGACAGGGCCAATGTTCAAAGCATCTTAGCCCATTAGCAGATCTGCTAACAGGCTAAAACGCGCTGTTCCTGATATCCAGCGGTACTATCCAGAAAGTGTCACTGAATATCACCACAGACCATGTAAAAATGCCCAATTAAAACTGAGGTGGTGAGTGAATTGGGGGTGCTGCTGGTCCCTATTCACTTAGCGGCAATATTCAACTACTAACTGCATAGGCTAACCAATTAAAGTTAGGGCAGCTCTATAACTGTCCTAACTTTAACCACTTATCATTGTCCAGTTGGTGGCTGAATATTGGCGCTAATCAGATAGCGACATGCTGGCTGGCGAACCTGGATATTCAGCACCAGATATCAGATACATTCCGGTGCCGAATGTCCAGTTTTAAAGCAGCGGCATCTAGGCACTTTAAATAGCCTAGTCGCCACCACTGAATATCCCCCCGACATCATTTTGGACTTCACACATAGGTGACCTTTTATAAAATCGGACCTATAGGGGATCATCCCAAACTGTGAATAGCGGGAATGGATGTCCGACTTGGACATCGAAGCCCCCACTATTCGCATGGACCTGATTCCAGCACTAGAGCTCCCCGCATGTACTAGGCCTTTGCACGGGGAACTCTGGATGGGGGCAGAGGTGTGGTGGAGGAGGAGTGTGGTGGGGCAGGGTAGAGGTGGGCCCATGACACCAGATATGTATGGCCGATTCTGGTTGCAGCCCTCTACGTCAAGGGGTTCAAGGATGGCCAGGGAACTTATTCCACCTTGGAGGTGGAATAAGTCTCCCTGGTCAAGGCAAATGGCACCGATGGTCCACACAAATTAGATGAGTGGCAGCAGGGGATTCCTCGCAGCCCAGCCTGGCTTCGACAGGCCTCTCAGGGGGTTGTAAGGATTATTAGTAGCAAACGAAGATAAGTTAGGCTCTCAGTTATGTGTAGGGGAAATTAGCTACTAATATCCAGCCGAAAGTTCTATGAGTGTGCTGGTAATGAGCCACGAAAGAAGTCTCGTCTATATATTGTCACAGGCACAACGCCAAAACCACTAGTCTCTAGTTGTTAAGGGCATGGTGGTTGATGTATCCTTCCTCTATCAGCTATATTTATGCTTCAAGTAAAAGGATTGTAGTTGAGACAAACCGATGGTAAGGCTTATGACAGAAAAAGTTTATTTTAAACACAAGAGAACAGATCAGGTTCAAGGTTCCATTAACAGGATAAATTATAGGCTTTTGCTTAGGGTTCAGCAAACTGGTGGCAAAAACAAACAGAATTCATCAATGGCTTTCAAAGTCCTCTTAAATATAGAAGCTTAGCCTTTTCACAGATAACAGTGTGCCACTTTTCTTATAGTCCTTTGTTGATCATAGCACAAAGAAAACAAGGTTAATTCTCCTATGGCAGTTTATCTTCACTCAGCCTCAATTCTCTGGGCTGCACTTCCAGGTGAATATGAAATAAGCATTCAAAATGTCCTCAGAACTCTTAGCAGGCTTTTCATGTAAAACAGGAACAAAGCACAAATTCTTAAAGCAGCCAATTAGCTTTCTTGCTGTTGCAGAGTTCTAACACAGCTGATAATCAGGCATGAAACACAGCTTCCTTTACAAGCTTATGTGGCAGTAAATTCCCTTTCCAAAACACACAGGAATTTATCTCCTTACTGCTTATGCTTTAAGGTTATCTTTTTGCAAGAGGAACAATTCTTTCAAGGCTGGCTTTTCTTCAACATTTCAATTCTAAAGCTTGACATAAAGAACAATCCATAAACATGTCTTCTTCCCCCACCTCTGGCTCTGGTTCTCCCAATTGCATGGGCTCTGACTCACTCACTTGATCAGACTGCTCAGCTGACAATCTCTCTGGTGGTCTGCAAGCTTTTCCAATTCCTGGCTTCCACCCCTGTTGCCAACCTGATTCAGGGAAAACAGCTCTCACAGCTCTGGGTAGCTCAGCCCTTCCCCAGGAGTTAGCACCTGCTCTGGCTTCTCCAGCATTCCATCGTCCTTGCTGCTCTGGACTCTGTTCCTCTCCCCATCTGCTTCTTCTGCTTCCTCTGCTGCTCCTCTGGCTTCCTCTCCTGCTCCTCCTCTGCCTCTCTCCATAATCTAACCAGGGTTTATACTCACTGGGATCCAACCCCACCTCTTTCTCTCCCAGGTGTTTGTAATCTCCCTGGCCTTCTGAACTTAGAATAATCAGTGCACTTGTTAGAGTAAGGGCTTTGGTCCTCGTGCTTGCAATCTCCCCCTCTTACTCTATCAAGCATTTCCTGAAACCTATTCCAGCTGGGGTTTTTCTGCTTTTGAAACGTGGCTCTGGCGTTCTGACCCTGCACACCTAACAGAGGCCCCTTGATTAAGGTGAATTCCTTATGCTTTTCACCTCCCCCATGCTCTGGATGGCTGACCTTGCCACAATATATATATTATGTTTATGATGGGCAGCAAGGTAGAAAAATATACAGACATATAGCTAAAGGTATATAATTAGAAACTTGAGGTAGTAAATTGTAACAGCACAAAATTACAGTTAGACAAAGTGATAAATCACTGATTAGTAACCAGAAGTCACTGATTCGCTCTGCACTGAGAAGACTTATGGAATAAGTTTCTAGCTAACCATCATCCATCTGGAGGAGGAGAAATAAGACGGTACCTTAGCTCCTGCTGGCACTCTGGTGGCTGAGGTCCGACAAGTCTCCGGAGCAGCACGGGTCCAAAGAGGCAGCTAAGCTAGATAACGCAGGCTACAGCCCTTTCAGAGGCGAGCCACGTGAGAACACAGAACCGAAGGTATCTGTGAAAGTCTTATCTCAGTCCTTAGGAAAACGGCCTTGCACACACGTAGTATGTATCTATCTTGCAGACAGGTCAGGTAGCAAACACAAGGTACACAGGGCACAAATGGCAAAAAGGTGCACAGGTTCTTCTGTGCAGACTATTATTCTTTGTGATGAGTCTCCGTCATAAGTCTGGTGATTGGTTGTGGCACAAGACCGTCCGAGGTGTTCTCAGCGAATCAGAAGGTAATGAACAGGTGTTCATCCTGCAGGCTTAGGAGCCATAATGAGGGAAGATCACAGTATACAGTTCCAGACATACCAAGGCCAGTAGAATCGTTAGTGGATGATGATGATCAGAGAAGCATATGTTCTTGCATGTAGACAACTAATGGGAAACTAATTGGACAGAAACAATAATCTTCTGTATGCTCAGGTATGATCACTTGGCAAGCATTCGTGTGAAGATCAGGTCTGTAAGCACAGTAAAAGTCCTTTGTAGCAGGAAACCATCTTGTTTGGTCAGCTTTGGTTTGAGTAGGCCGGAGATCTGCAGGCGCAGAATTGCAGGGGTACAGCCCTACAGTGGCAGAGAAAAGCATGTTTGATGTGCGATGGGGAATCGGGACTCCTGCATGGTATCCTGGTGCCATGGCAGTGGGACACCATGGCACCAGGGCTCCATGCAGGTGCATTAGGAGAGTTAGACGGGGCCATGGCTGGATGTGCGTGGCTATGACTGGATGTGCATGGTGGCTGAATCGGGGCCTGTCTAAGCCCCTTTCCCCAATTCTGCTCCCACAGGAACATCTAGCTCCTGCGGGTGTAGAATCGGATGCAAATCTGGCCTATCCAAATTTTGGACATCCGGGCAGGCTGCGATCAGAATGGGCCCCATAGTGTCTATTTTCCATGTGCATGTAAAATGGATTTGCAATGGTAATCACAAATTTTCATCTGGGGAAGGTGCAGCCACCCCAAAAGATCCTTACCAATTTCAATAATTTTACCAAGAAGCTCAGTAACAGAGATATCTTCATAGGGACTGTGGGCCAATATTGAACAATGTGGCGATGCAGGACTTATCTGGCTAAAGATACCCACTCATTAAAAGAGACCGAATCATCAGTCAGGCGGCTCCTACACAGGCAAGCTACGAAAATGAGTGCCAAATCAAGCATAGCAGCAGGCGCATAACATGCCATAAGCGGGCAGGCACCAGGAGAGGATTTTGAACCATCCATGTATGAAAGACCCAATGCAATCCCTGGGCAGGTGAGCACATAGGGTGCATACTGGCATAGCCGTGTAGCGAGATCCCAGCGTACCTGTGTAGCGGTCAGCACTGACAAGCAGGGTCCGGTAGCTGCCTTTGCAGGAGCACCCCTCTGGCTGGGCTGATAGACAGCAGCAGCATAGCATCCAGGAGGACCGAAAATTTCATCCCTGATGAGGCAGAGGCCCTGGTGTGAGAAGTACTCCAGTACGAGGGGGTGCTCTGCCCAAGGGGGGGCTGGAGGCCCAACCTGAGGATATCCATGGCCATCTGGAGGGGTATCCAGCTGTGCCTGTGCAGGTGAGTAGCCACAACGGTACAAGGACCATGGTGGGGGTGGGGCAGGGTAGCAGGCTATGGCAAACACATTGAAGAGGCACAGATGTGTGTCTGCACATACAGACAGGGATGTGGGAACAGTTCACAAGCCGGAGGCAGCAGCAATGTGAACCAGGCAGGAGACAGCCAGGGCTAGTATCACACAGAGTACAACACTACCAGCCCTGGTTGGTCAAAGCAGTAGCCCTGTCCTGACACAGCATGTGGGTAAGCTGGAGCACTCCCTGGTGGGGGATGGCACCAACTGCAACCTACAAAGAAAAGCCCACACCATAGGGAAAAAGCAGTGGAGGCATAGCCCTGTGTAGGGGGGAGCTGTGAGGTGGGTGTGCAACTACAGCGGGCACATTCACCAGACACTAAACACTGTGGATGCACAGCAGCCATAGCACATCACAGCAGAACAACTGAACAGTTGGCGACATGGTGATGGCATTGGACAGAGCAGATGCGCAATGGCTGGCATACCCAATCCAAGGATCCCCATATTGCACAGAGCTGCACAAAGCATGTAAGTGTGTGGTCTGTGTAGTGCCAGATGGCCATTGTGCCACCACCTGAACAAAGGCTGGTCCAAGCACTGTCACCAGCCATGTACCATGCCACCCAGGCTAAATAGTGGTGCCACAGATAGGAGTATGGAAAGGGGAGGGGGGATGAAGACAGCGGCAGAACATGAGAGCCAGAGTCATGACAAAGGGGATGTGTGGCTGACCTGGGGATGGAGGGGGGTGCATTGAGCATGCGGCCTTGGCCAGGTGACTGTGGTGTGTGTGTAACCTGGGGCAGATGCTGGAGGTGTCCTAGTGCAGGGGTGGGCAACTCCGGTCCTGGAGAGCCACAGATCAGTCAGGTTTTCATGATGTCCCTAATGAATATTCATGAGATCTATTTGCATCCACTGCCTTCCATTGTAGGTCCATGAATATTCATTAGGGACATCATGAATACCTGACTGGTCTGCGGCTCTCCAGGACCGAAGTTGCCCACCCCTGTCCTAGTGGATATGCCATGCAAGGGATACACAGGCACATAGCCTTGCAGCCTAAATGGGCAGCCCATCATTCACAAACAGGATATGTGAATCCACAATAGGTGACCTAGGAATGTTCTACTGACCCAATATGGACCTCAACCACATGTTCACAGTGACCACGGTGTCTGACGCACCTTAGAAGCCCTGAAGTGCCGCTTCTGGACAATGCACCACCACCATCCATGCCTCATGCAGCGCCTCTGAGACCAGTTGGCAGCAGATGCAGGTTAGTGAGACACACAGTGGACTCTAGTAGCCACAGTAAGCGCCATTCATTGCAGATCGTGAAGCGCAGGCAGACCGGCTGGTAGGTGACTGTCCACACTGTAGGACAGAGCGCCCATGGCAGTAGGACCAAACACCTATCCTGAGGTGACACCCCAACGTCTCTTGTCTTCCACCTCTCTCAGGGTGTTAGGCCTCAGACCAAGTGCAAATATAAATTAGGTGACGTCAAAACACGTTACAGGGTTACTGTAAGAAAGGTGTTTGGTCCTACTACCATCGCCTCCCTGCTGTAATGTGCACATGACCCCCCCCCCCCGCCCCCACAAGAATCTCTTGCCTGTCATGTAGGACACAGTGTAGGATAGGACAGCACAGGATGGTGCACCATCACACCACAGAACACCAATGTATGCGGTGCACCGGCAGGCCCCGACTACACCCTGATGGAAACATTCCAGACAGTGCCACATCATGGACCAGCTGTACAGGGGTGCGCACAATAAACAGTGAGCCCAGATTCTGGGGAGGGGGTCCACCAACCACAGTAGGGCACATGTGGGTGACAGCAGGCTGCAGATGGGCAGAGGGGATGGTCCACAGGGGGCATTGGAGGGTGGCACACCCTGTGGGTCATATATGGGTATGTGCGGGCATGCCGATGTGGTCCCAGTGCTGTCCAAGACCCACCCCCCTGGCCAATGTGCAGGGAACACATGTAACCCACCCCATCCCTCTCCCCACAGGCCAAGCTGGTGAAGCCCCAGGTGTAGCACAGCCAACACGAGTGTTACTAATGAATAGTCATGCTACCTCAAAACAGCAGGGACAACAGGCTACCTACAGCAGCTCATCCTCCAACGGTGAGGAGGAGGGGTCAAGCACAGTGGAGGAGGAAGACAGTTCCATGGAGGGGGTGGCATCTGTTGACCAAGCTGCACTAATCGATGTGGGGGTGACAGTGACTGACTCCGCTGAGGCTGGCATGGATGTCCCAGGCAAACAGGTGGAGTGGGCTGAGGGGGCAGGGAGCCCCAACCTGAAGATGACAGTGGTACAGGAGGTGATGGATTTGGGGGGGTGGGGTTGTGGGGGCACCTGCAGGGGCCATAGATGGACTGGATATGCTGCAGGGTTCCGACGAGGCAGGCGTGTTAGTGGAGAGGGAGCTGTGAGAGAGTCTGGGCCAGTCATGGGAGTCAGAGGAGGAGGAGGAGGGGGAGGGTTCCAGTAGTAGTGACCAGTCAGGGGAGTCAGAGGAGGAGGGGAGGGTTCCAGCAGTGGTGACCAGTCAGATGGATCAGGGGAGGAGTGGAAGGGATTCAGGGGTGAAGAGCAGCCAGGGGGTTCTTGGAGGGAGGAGGGGTTAGAGGGGGAGGGTGATGCAGGCCCAGGGTCTGAGGAGGGGAGAGGGGATGCAGGCACCCACAGCTGAGATGGCAGACACACTGCAGGCCACCATGCTGGTGAAGGTGGAGCCACTGAAGGACCAGCAGGTGTCTGCTGTGCACCACACATCCCAGCCAAGCATGCCTAGTCCACAGGGTCAGACCCCAAACACATGAACTGGCACAACTTGGGTGCGGAGCACCATAGCCCCTGAGACCCACTGAAACCATGGACCCCCTATGCCACCACTGAGCACAGAGGCCCAGCATGTACATCCAGTGCCAAGCCATGGACCACAACCGCTCCTACAGACAACTGGCGATGGGTCCATGGCCATCCTTGCTGCAGAGGTGCGCCTCCTCAAGGAGAAGGTCGAGGCCATGACACAGGCCATCTGCAGGTGCCTGGACACAATGACAGCTGTACCACTACACCACTGCCAGGACCACCCAGTGCCATAGGGCTCCCCCATGATGCAACATGGGCATTTGTGGGCCACCAGCCAGCTCCACCTTGGTCATGGGTGTGTAAAGGCGCAGCAGGGTTGGGAGCAGCATTGCGTAGATCCAGGCAGTATGGACTGGCCACACATGAGAGCATGTTAGCCACTGTTGTACAGTCTGCTGCTATTGCAGCCAATGCTGTGTAGTTTGCTACTATTGTAGCCAATGTTGCATTTGTATGTGCCTGTGTTCCTGAATAAAAGATTTGTTTTGCCAGCCAACTGTATTGTCATTGTAGCCAGGAACAGGGCTGTATGTATGCCATGGTGGTGGTGGTGGGGCTCCCAGGTGGCAGAGAGTGGGCCATAGCCATATCAGGAGTCCACCAACAATGCCGTCGCAGTGCACAGGTACTGCAATGGCATGCTGGGGTATCTGTGTACTGCACCACACACTCCACGGGTACCATGATATAGCAGCACAGTACACGAGCATGCCAGCATGCTGTCATTGTACCTGTGCTTACACAGCCACTGCTACATAATGACCCACCCCCTGGCCAATGTGCAGGAACACATGTAACCCACCCCCATCCCTCTCCCCACAGGCCAAGCTGGTGAAGCCCCAGGTATAGCAGAGCCAACACGAGTGTTACTAATGAATAGTCATGCTGCCTCAAAGCATCAGGGACAACAGGCTACCCTCCAGCAGCTCATTTTTGGGGACCATTGGAATTGTTATTGTTTTTGTTTTGAGAATCTTTTAAGCATGGTATGATATTTGTGGTAGGAGAGTTAATTATTAGACTAAGAAAGGGATGAACGTATAAGGGATAATAACATAGCATATGATGCTAATAACACGATATATAGCATGTACCTTGAGGAGAGTACATAAGAACATAAGATATGCCATACTGGGTCAGACCAAGGTCCATCAAGCCCAGTATTCTGTTTCCAGCAGTGGCCAATCTAGGTCATATGTACCTAGCAGTTTCCCCAAGAGACACAAGTTCCACTGTGCTTGTATTGGTTCAAGCATTGATATCCTGGGTCCCTTCTTAATAATGGTTTATGGACCTTTCCTCCAGGAACTTGTCCAAACCTTTTTTAAACCCAGCTACACTAACAGCCTTTACTACATCCTCCGGTAACAAATTCCAGAGTTTGATTACTCGTTGAGTGAAAAAATATTTTCTTTTATTAGTCTTAAATAGTTTACCCTGTAGCTTCATTGCATGTCCCCTAGTCTTTCTATATTCTGATAAGGTAAACAAGCGATCTACGTTTACCCGTTCCACTCCATTCATTAATTTATAGACTTCTATCATATCTCCCCTCAGCCGTCTCTTTTCCAGGTTAAAGAGCCCTAACTTTTTTAGCCTTTCTTCATAGGAGTATCCTTCCATCCTCTTTACCATTTTGGTGGCTCTTCTCTGAACCTTTTCTAAAATCGCTATATCCTTTTTAAGATACGGCGACCAGAATTGCACACAATATTCAAGGTGCGGTCTCACCATGGAACGATATAGAGGCATTATAATATCTTTTGTTTTATTTTCCATTCCTTTCCTTATCATACCTAGCATTCTATTTGCTCTCTTGGCCGCTGCTGCACACTGGGCCGAGGGTTTTAACATGGTATCCACAATGACGCCTAAATCTTTTTCCTGGTTGGTGGTTCCTAATGTGGAACCTTGCATGTATGTTAAGAGATGCTAATATTGCTATAGGATTAGGAGTTGGAGCTGTATTTATTATAGTTCCCCAGCTGAAATAATACGATATATAGCACCACTTCCCCAGCTGAAATAATACGATATATAACATGTACTTTGAGGAGAGTACGTTAAGAGATGTTAATATTGCTATAGGACTAGGAGTTGGAGCTGCATTTATTATAGTTAGAGAGGATCCCGTCATTTGGAAGAGGATCGTAGGGACTATTGATGGATTCGTAGATGTGAGGGGTCCGTGTTAGCAATAGAGAAAAGTGCGGCCAGTGGGGGTGGGGTGTAAGAACCACCAATAGCGTAGCAATTACAACAGCTTTAAATTGGGAGCCGTACCCTCTGGCCCACATGCGCGGCATTTGTTCACAAGTGGTTTTGAACGAAGCTTTCAGTACATTGCATTTGCTGAATGATAAGAGACGTGTGCAGCATCATGTGTTTGCCTGGTGATTCGGATATAATACTTTTGCGAGTATAAGGAGATTTATACAAAGAACTTTAAATGTGTTTAGTTATAGATTGGTTACTGAGGTGGGTTTTATTTTATTTTATAGAGTTTGCAGGACAGTGAATAGAGATCCCCTGATGAAACATTTAATGTGAAACGCGGCAGAGGCGCCAGGGGAAGGCGTTGGGATCAGAAAGCGATATGGAAGTGTGTTGAAGAAGCCTGAATACAAGTTGAATACTTGCTGTTAGATGAGTATTGAAGATTACCGGTGTCAGGATCTCTTAATAAGAACAACAGTTGAAAAGAGTGTGTTATATCACATGTTCTCCAGGACCAAGCAGGAAGTCAGTCCTCACATATGGGTGACATAGACGTCAATGGAGCCCCCATGCGGAGCAATTCCCCAGCTTTCTAAGAAAGCCTTTGGGAATACACCCACGCATGCGCAGTCCCCTTCCCGCCCAAAGGTGCCATCTTGCTCAGTCTTTCTTTTTCCGTGGAGCCCAACGGACGTGAGTCCGTGTCACCTGGAACAGTTTGATTTTTTTCTGCGATTTTCGCTCTCTTTTTATCCGGTTCGACGCCGGTTCCCCTTCCCGCCTGGGTTTGGTACGCCGGTATCGACCCAATCTCTATTTTTCGGTTTTTGCCCTTCGTGGCACCCATTCGCGCTCTTTTTCTTTTTCCCTGGAGGGCCGGTCTTTTGACCTCGCGGGGGCCCTTTTTTCCCTGATGGCCTCCAGTGGTTTTAAAAAGTGTGATCGTTGTAAGAAGCTCATTTCTCTTACCGACACACATGACTGCTGCCTGCGTTGCCTCGGGCTGGACCATGATCCCAAGGTCTGTGTCCCGTGTGGAAAGATGTCCACTAAGGCACTCAGAAGCCGGCAGCATCAGAAGGAGAGAATTTTTTCTGACTCTGCCTCCGGTTGAGCCTGGACCTCGTCAGAGGCCTCAACGTCTTGGGAGTCGGACCCCGAGCTCCGTCAGGGTTCCTCTGAAAGGGCGTCCCCCAGTCGGGAGCATAAGAGGAAGAGAAAGCTCATGAGGGAGGCATCGGAGGATGCCCCTGGTTCCTCGAGGGCCAGGTCTCGGACCCCTGACCACCGCCCCGGGCCTTTGGAGCTGGAGAAGCCAACTAAGGTATCCCGTGTAGAGCCAGAGTCCATCGAGCACGTAAGTCCTGTTGTCCTCGAGGACTCTCCTCCCAGGGAGCCGCCGCCGGGACCCGAGTCGGTGGCTGCTGAGTCTCCTGAGCTTGGACTCAGGTTGACAGCCTTGGAGTGCAGACTGTCTGCCTTCATGGATCAGCAGCGGGTGCTGATGGCCAGCCTGACTGGTGCATCTGCCCTGACTACCGGGACGTCGAAGTCTAATTCGACCCCGGAGACCGAGCCGGTTCTCGAAGCCATGAAGGCCCGAGTCCGAACTCGGTCACGGTCTCCCTCGACCTCCCGTTCGGGACCGAGGGCGTCGATGCCGATGGCCCCGGCATCGGGGCAGGTGTTGCCGGAGCCCGCACGGTCGGAGCCCCTCGACTCTTCCTTGGATGAGTCTGCGTGGGAGATAGAGGACAAGGAGTCCCCCGATACCTTTGGACTTGGTGTGTACCTTCGGACTCACCGCAGTCCGAGCCCCGGAGTAGGTCCCCACCGGAGGACACCCGGTTCTCGGAGTTTGTCAGGGACATGGCCAAGGCTTTGAATGTTCCTGCAGATCCCGCGGAGGAGCCTCGAGCCGAAGAGCTCAATGCCCTACAGTACGACTCTCCCCCGCGGGAGGCCTTTACTGTGCCGGTTCCTCTGATGCTGGAACGGCTCCTCTTCTGAATGTGGGAGGCACCGGCCTCGGCGCCGGTTTTGAGCAAGCGGATCGATTCCATGTATCGAGTCCGAAAGAGCCCTGGGTTCCAGAAGGCGCAGCTGCCGCACCATTCTATGGTTGTGGAATCGGCCATGCATCGTCTGAAGAGCCAGAAGATGCACTCTGCGGTGCCCCCAGGCAGGGAGGCCCGAAGCCTAGATGCCATCGGCAGAAAGTGCTTCCAGGGCTCGATGCTTGCTTGCCGTGTCCAGTCCTACCAACTGTACATGGGCATGTACTTGCGGGACCTGGCTAAGGAGATAGCCGGGTTCTCGGCTGGCCTCTCCGGGGAACCTTTGCAGAGGTTCACGTCCTTGTCCTCGGGGATCCGGGAATGCTCCAAATTCATCTCCCAGGCGGCCTACGATGGCTTCGAGGCTTCGGCCTGCATAGCGGCGGCCGGCATCGCTGCTCGACGCCAGGCATGGCTACAGTCATCAGACCTCGAGCCATGGGTACAGGACAAGTTGGTCAATGTCCCATGCCGGGGTGAAAACCTCTTCGGCAAGCCCATGGCCAAAAAGGCCGCTGAGCTCGAGACCGAGACTCTGACAAGGACAAGGTTGTCCAGAAAAACGTCTGCCCCTTCTCATAAGAAGAAGGGCTTGGGGAAAAAGACCTTTTACCCAAGGAACGCATCTGCCTACAAACCTTTCCCTCATTATCAGGCCTCCCCAGCTCCCCAGCAGGGTCAGCAGGCCAAGGGGCAGGGACATGGGCCCCATAGGCAGAAGGCCCCCAAGCCTCCAGCTCCTGCTTCTACTCAGCAGGGAGGGGGTTTTTGACTCCCACTGCATAGCCTCTCCACCTCTGCTGGTCCATCTCAGCACGGGAGGTTGGTTGGCCCTGTTTGCCCACCAGTGGCCGCCCATCACAAGAGATGCTTGGGTACTGAGCATAGTCCAGAAGGGCTATCTGCTCCATTTCAATCAAGTGCCCCCCTCCTACTTCCCAGGGGAGCCTCCAAAGCCTACCCTGCTTCAGGAACTCCTTCTCCAGGAACTGCAAGGTCTTCTTCAAGACAGGGAGGTGGAGCCTGTACCTCCCCACCAGCTGGGGCAGGGCTTCTACTACAGGTACTTTCTTGTGCCAAAGAGAACTGGAGGTCTCCGGCCCATTTTGGACTTGAGAAATCTCAACAAATTCTTGGAAAAGGAAAAGTTCAAGATGCTTACTCTTGGAACACTGATGCCCTACCTCCAGCAGGGAGATTGGCTATGCTCCTTAGATCTGAAGGATGCGTACACTCACATCCTCATTCATCCAGACCACAGAAAATACCTTAGGTTCGTGGTAGGAGGAAACCATTTTCAGTACCGAGTACTGCCCTTTGGCATAACCTCCGCCCCACGGGTCTTCACAAAGTGCCTGGCGGTGGTGGCGGCCTACTTGAGAAACCAGGGTATCTTTGTCTTCCCCTATCTGGACGACTGGCTCATCAGGGGTCAGACTCTCCAGGAGGCCAGGCAAGCCACCCTCCGTACTGTCTCTCTCCTTCAACAAAAAGGCTTTGTCATAAACTTCGCAAAGTCCACTTTGCTCCCCTCCCAGAACCTGGAATTCATAGGGGCACAGTTAGACTCCCTGCACGCAAAGGCTTATTTGTCAGAGGACAGAGCGAGAAGGCTGATGGACTTGGCCAACCGGTTTCTAGACAACCCACTGGTATCCGCCAGACTTTGTCTGAGGCTCCTGGGCCACATGGCTTCAACAGTGCATGTGACCCCCAATGCCCGCCTGCATATGAGGCCTGCACAGTGGTGTCTCAGGACTCAGTGGAAGCAGGCTACAGGCAGCCTAAGAGACATAGTAAGGGTGTCCAAACCCTTCCTGAACTCCCTGCAGTGGTGGCTGCACTCCCCCAATCTTCTACAGGGAATTCCTTTTCAGATACCTGTTTCCACTGTGGTACTCACAACCGATGCCTCCTTGCAGGGCTGGGGTGCACATTGTCTGGACAAGTGCATACAAGGCCTGTGGTCTCCTTGGGAGGCCACTTAACAAATCAATCTCCTGGAACTCAGGGCGATACGCTTAGCCCTCAAGGCCTTCTCTCACACCCTGGCCCACCAATCTGTCTTGGTTCAGACAGACAACCAGGTGGCGATGTTCTATGTGAACAAACAAGGGGGCACGGGGTCCAGGCTCCTGTGTCAGGAGACACAGGCCCTATGCTCTTTTGCACTTCAACACAATATGCTGCTCCGGGCAGTCTATCTTCCTGGCCAGGAAAATTTCCTGGCAGACAGATTGAGCAGGGTTCTACAACCTCACGAATGGCAAGCACCCTTTGGTGGTTCAGAACATTTTCCTGAAATGGGGACTTCCATCCATAGACCTCTTTGCCAGTCCCCTGAACCGGCAGCTGCCCCAGTTCTGCTCCAGGCAACCGCATCCCATGAGATTCGCAGCGGATGTCTTCCTGATATCATGGTCTAAGGGTCTCCTGTATGCGTTTCCTCCCACACCCCTGGTGGCCCGAACCTTGTTCAAGATTCTAAGGGACAAGGCCTCAGTCATATTGGTAGCCCCCAGATGGCCGAGACAGCCCTGGTTCCCGTTTCTGTTACAACTGGCGGTGGACAACCCACTCCCTCTGGGGTTGCAACCCGATCTTCTTTCTCAGGATCAGGGTTCTCTTCTGCACCCCAATCTCAAAACTCTCAATTTGATGGCCTGGAGGCTGCAAGGATAGTGCTAGGAAGTTGAAGAGGTGATCTTGGCCTCTAGGAAGCAATCCACCAGAAATACCTATGCCCTGAAGTGGAAGCGGTTCTCCTTGTGGTGTGATAAACGCCAGGAGAACTCTTTCTCCTGTCCTGTGCCAGTGGTACTTCAGTATCTGCTACACTTGTCTAATCAGGGTCTTAAGTCCAATTCTGTTTGGGTGCACCTTTCTGCTCTGGCAGCCCACCACTCACAGGTGGAAGGGCACTCTTTATCAGTTCACCCCTTAGTGTCCAGGTTCTTCAAAGGCTTGCTCTTGCTAAAGCCTCCTCTCCGTCCACTAGCCCCTGAGTGGGCGTTGAATGTGGTCTTGCAGCAGCTTACTCGCCCTCCCTTTGAGCCGATGTCTACGTGTCCTCTCTGCTTCCTTTCTTGGAAGGCTCTTTTCCTAGTGGTACTGGCCTCGGCCAGGCGAGTGAGTGAACTTCAAGCCCTAGTCTGTGACAGGCCATACACTCGTTTCTATAGGAACAGGGTAGTCCTTAGGACTCATCCTACGTTCCTCCCGAAGGTAGTCTCCTCTTTCCACCTCAATCAGGAGGTGGTTCTTCCAACATTCTTCCCTAGGCCCCATGCCAGCAGGGCTGAGGAAGTCCTGCATACCCTGGACTGTAGAAGGGCCTTGTCTTTCTACCTTGAGCGTACTAAGGGTCATAGAAGGGCGACTCAGCTCTTCGTCTCCTTTGACCCAAACAACTTGGGGTTGCCTGTCTCCAAGCATACTGTATCACCTGGGCTTACAGGGCAGCAGACCTTCCCTTGCAGGGTCGAGTGACAGCCCACCGTGTCCGGGCAATGGCTGCATCAGTAGCTCATCTCTGTTCTGTACCGTTGGCAGACATCTGTAGGGCTGCAACTTGGTCCCCCAGCCAGAATTTTGCAGCCCATTACTGCCTGGAGAGGGAGTCCTGTAGGGACAGTGCTTTTGGTCAGGCAGTACTCCAGAATCTCTTTGAGGTTTAGGCAACTCCTACCCTCCAGCCCTCTTGTTGGGCTACCGGTGGGATCTCTTCTCAGTAAAATTCTTTCCCTGATGCGGAGGCTTCACAGAGGGAGCTCTATTTTTCAGCCTGGGTTCCTGGTAGCCCAGAGCTAGGGAGTCACCCATATGTGAGGACTGACTTCCTGCTTGGTCCTGGAGAAAGAGTAGTTACTCACCTGTAACAGGTGTTCTCCAGGACCAGCAGGAATCATTCCTCACAACCCTCCCTCCTCCCCTGGGAGTTGCTGTTGTACATAGTTCATTTGTTTTTTTGTGCTGTCTTTTAGCTATGTCATCTGACTGAGCAAGATGGCACCTTTGGGTGGGAAGGGGACCGTGCATGCGTGGGTGTATTCCCAAAGGCTTTCTTAGAAAGCTGGGGAATTGCTCCTCATGGGGGCTCCATCGATGTCGATGTCACCCATATGTGAGGACTGATTCCTGCTGCTCCTGGAGAACACCTGTTACAGGTGAGTAACTACTCTTTCCATTCGCTTTCCTTATTATTACCCTAGAGTGTCGTTGAAGGTCATTGATGCGATTTGGCACTAATATTAGACGTATTATAAGTCTGAAAATGAATGCCACATATGTCTGAGACCTTAAACGATAGATAGATATTTTTGAGTAACCATAAAAGATTAAGTGATTTATGGAATGAGACTACAGTTCTAAGTAGATGAAATTGAGCATTTTTAGTATTATTGACATAATGTACCTGACCAACACACCTTGACACATGGGCAACGCGACATGGTGATGCAGTAGGTGTGCATATATGGCTAGTGTGCTTTGGCGCTTGTGATGTACCCGGGTAGCATGGTCCCTGTGTATCAAACTCCCTTATAGGCATAGTATATGGCTAGGATGGCATACGGCAGCGTACCCGGAAGCGTATTTTCAAAATTGTGATGGTTAAAATGTTGCACAGGTAGCGGATATGGTTTTGGACGGGGCGGTCTGCCTGGGCGTCATAACCATGCATGTTGAAAAGGAGTACATGGGAAAGCTACCCTCATCATTGTGGTTGAGCAGCACAGTGGCTAACCAAGCACCTAAGGGCCCAAAGCTCACCAGGAAGGTCAATTTTACACCTTCAGAGATCTTCATGGCCCTGGGGCTCATAATTCAGCGGCAGGCCAACCTCTTTGCTGCAGAGGATGCTGGCATGCAGCAGCTGGCCTGGAGGAACATAGCTAGGAGGGTGAATGCTGTCCATCACTACAAAAGGGATGTGGAAGATATCAAGAAAAAGTAGCGGGTGGTACAGCAAGCTGCAAAGGAGAGGAGGGCCAACAACAGCTAACTGCCACCAGAGCGCCAGCACAGATTCAGCCCCCTTGAGGAACAGGTCCTCCAGTTTGTGGATGAGGTCTCCATCACTGGGGTCCCCACTTCGATAGCTCCACTATTACCTCACAGGAGGGTGAGTGGTGCTTAGCCCATGCACTGTGCAGCACTGTAACAGTCACAGGTGTGCCATAACCACTGCACCCCTCATGGTAGCATGGTCCTGCCAAACTGGGTCATGGGTCCCCCGCTGCCCCCCTCACATTCACACACGTGTGGGTGTTGGTGCACTGCCAGCCCTGCCCTCTGTGCTGTGGCACTGCTAGGCTGTCTATGGCAGTCATGTTGGTGGTACAGTGACAGGGACGCTATACACCCAGCATGGCCATGGCAGCAGTATGGTGGCTTATTCCTGTGCACCTGGTCCTGTGGGAGCAAAAGGACAGTGTAGCTAGTGTGCGGAGCAGTGACGGGGTACAGTCACCTGGACAGTGTGGCAGGTGCCGGGGCCGGGGCAGTCCACCATTCCCCAGTCATGGTGGTCAGTTTGGTAAATGGTGATGGGCCGAATGGTGGTGGTGTTGGCACACAGTGACAGCCACAGCCTGTTGGTAGCACCCCCTGGGCAGCAGAGTTGTATGTGGTCCAGTCCACCATGGCAGTGGTGTGGCATACCTGCACAGGGAGAGAAGGCGGAGACCATTAGTGTGTACCCCACACAGTGTAGGGAACATAGTGGTGTGTATGTGTTACAGCTGGCGTCAACAGCAGGCCCACACACCATGTGTGAGTACCCTGACCCTGTCACCTATCATGTTCCCTGGGGTGCATATGTGGTAGTGGTACACCCCCCTGCAATACCTTGGATTGGGGACACCCTGGATGGTGGCCAGGTGACATCTTGTGTATGACCTGGGGAGGCTTATGGAGGTTGGCTAGGTCCCCAACCTTTGCAACTATGCACTTTTTGCATGTGTGTGTGCGTGTGTGCCTATACCACGGTTCCATCCATGCAGGGACTGTCTGTCTGTCCATTTGGTTGGGGAGTGAGGAACAGTCACTTCCCAGTGGGGCTAGGACCCCAACCACTGCCACACTGCACTGCAGGGCCCTAACCTGTGTCTCCCTTGCATTCCCACAGACCAGCCCATGGCCGAATCCTCCCAGTCAGGGACAGACGAGGCGGGGGGAGCGTCGCCAACCCTTGCTGATGATCCCACTGTGCAGCCAGGCTGCAGCACAGCCACAGAGGCTGATGTGGCTGAGGGCGAGGATGATCTGGGAATGGTCAAACCACCACTCAAAGAGCTGGAGTTACACATACTGGAAGAGCTGGGGGATGGAGGACATGCTGATGTGGACCAGGAGTTGCTACAGGAAGGGGCATGGCTGCTGGCCTGCACTGATGGCATCCAGTCTGAGCTGCACAGCATATGGCAGGAGAGGCAGGCAGAGCTCCATGAATTGCACGACCACCAACAGAGTCTACAGCACCACCCAGAGGCACAACTGTAGCTGATGCACGAGATGGAGGCCTACCAGATCACTAGCACTGGTTCCCTACACCTGTTGGTGGCCCTCACACAGGACCAGGGGGGGCTTGGGGGTGGGGGACGCACCACCGGAGCAACACAGTGGCCCGGACACCTGTGAGGCGGAAAGCCTCCCGAGAGAGGGAGGTGATGCTGCCAGTAACACATCTGACACTGCTCTACTGCATTGCAGTGCCCGTATTGCCAAATGGCCATGGCATGATGCAGAATCAGGGGGAAGGTATGGCAGTGGGGCCACCTAAACTCTGTGCATGCTGTGATGTTACATAGTCACTTACTGGTGGGTGCTGCGGGTCTCCACAGCCACTAAAATGTCTCCCGGATGAGGCATGCCCAGTTTGCCTGTGCCTGGGCCTGCTGCTGACTTGCTGGCTATGGCCCATCTCCCTCTGCGGCCTCCGAGTCTTCTGATCCATCAGGGTCGGGTATGCCCTGTTGCCTACCCAGGTTGAGAAGGATGCAGCATGCAGCAAATATCTGGCATACCCATTCTGGGCTGTAGAGTAGCTCGTCTCCACTCCATTCCAGGCAGCGGAACCTCCTTTTTAGTACCCCAATGGCTCTCTCCACAGCCGCCCTGGTCCTCTGGTGTGCAGCATTGAACCACTCCTCCTGTGTGGTCTAGGGGTTCTGCAGTGGGGTCAGCAGCCAGGTCCGGAGGGGATATCCACGGTCACATGTTGGGGCAAAAGGAGAGGCGCACATAAGCATTGCAATAGTGGAAGTGTGGTGTATCCTGCGGGGAAGGTTGGGGGCAACATGGGTGTGGCTTTTGTAGGCTGCTGCCATGTGGCAGGGCATCCTAGGGATAGCTACGGCTGTGCCTCTTCTCCAGGCATGAGTGTGTCTCCAGGATGCCTCACCTATGTGCTGTTTGCCACCACCATCATGTATTTGCAATAACACAGCACATATGCCCACAATGTTCATCAGCATTCACATGGCACACCTCCCACCTACCCACCACCATGTTTTCCCCCAGCTATGCATATTTAATATTTATTGTGGATTGTGTGCCTGTTTGGGAGCTCACAGCTGTCTACACTCACTTAGCAGCCAGGTATTGCCGAGGTGTCCACCAGCTGCTGTTTGCTGCAGGCCAGACTGGCCAAGTATGTTAGCATCATGCCTGGCACCTGGGTAACATTCACACACATCCCTGAAAATCATGTTGGCATCCACCTCCGCCTGCATATTCATAGAGGTGTAATTGTGCTGGTTCCAGTAGGCCCTTTGATCCTGCCTGGGCACCCTCAAGGCCACATGCATGCAATCAATGATGCCCAGCATTGATGGGAAGCCAGCCAGGTCATAGAAGGTCTGCATCGTCTCCTGCTGCTCCAGCGATGTCTGGGGGAAGGCTATGTGCTGGCCCTTGTGATACAGCAGTGCTTCAGTGACAGCATGTATGCAGTGGCTTGCTGTGGACTGCATGATGCCAGTGTTGCTCCAGCAACATGCTGGAAGCTCCCTGTTGCCAGGAAGGTTAAAGCAGTGGTCACCTTCATAGTCACTGGCAGTACCTGTCTTCTCGCAGTGGCTGGCTCCAGGTCCCCACTGAGTCTGGTGCACAGCTCTGTGATGGTGCTTCCATCCAGCCGGTACCACTGGTATACCTCCTTGGTCAGCTGCATGTAGCTCAGCCTGGGCCTGTGCACCTGGGTGCACGGTATCTACGCCTGGAGTGCTGGACCATTGCCTGCTGCTGTCTACCTGCAGCTAGCCGCATCCTTCTCTGTGCCCAGGCATGACGGGCACATCTCCACTTCTGGAGTTGCGTGTGGAGTGCCCACATGGTGTCTCCGACTGTCCTGCATGGGTTTTTGTGCTCCACAGGTTGGAAAACCTCTCTGATAGCACCTCTCTCTTGCACAGAATTGCCTCACTAAGTGCATACGGAAGTCCACAGTTAGCGTTGTAGTGTCCTAGGCATCGCAAACCCTTGCCTAGCCTTACGCAGTTTAAAGCATCTTCTGGCACCGCACAGCACATTTGAATATCTGTGTAACGCGGGTATGATGGGGCCATGCCTCGGCTACACCCCGTTATGCCCTCGCGGCTCAGCGGTTGCAGTTACCCGGTTATGGTGGATTTTTGAAACAAGCCATCTTGTTGAATATTTGGTGGACAGGATTATGGCATCCTCCCACGGGTAAGTCCCTCATTTCAGCATCCAGCGCATGCCTAACTCTTCAAATATCGGGTCCTGGGTTTACAGGAAATAAAGACAGAGGCCTCCTAGGAGAGAGCCTTTGGTGAAAGTCAGAAGGAAAGAATTAAAGAGGACCTGCATGATGGCTATCTATAAGAGAAAGGGGCAGAAGAGAGGCCATGCATGATGGCTCCCCCATGAAAGCCAAAGGCCATGCAGGAAGAAAGGGCATATAATTTAGAAACCATGATCTTTTTTTTTGGGGGGGGGGGGGACAAGATTTAAAGTAAATCTGAGAAACAAGAACTCCAGGAACAGTTTGTGCTGCAATATCCCTCTTGGCGCAGATCTAAAGGTAATGCCAAATAGCTTTGACTAATGCTAGCCTTAGAATGACCCTAGGGAAAGGCAAGTCAACAAGACTGCCTCATAGTGTGACCTTAGGCTACCTTTCCACTGAATCACAGAACCGGCAGTCATGACCGCGCCTTACTTTGCAGCTTGCAAAGACTTTCATCCTCTAAAACAGGAAACAGAAAGGATTTTTAAGAAATCTTTTACTCAGTTATTTCTTTATGCTCATTTATGTTTCTCTGTTTTTAGAAATAAATATTCTCCAAGTTGGCACTTTCATCTTTGAACAGAGAATGAGTCGGTCAGTTCAGATGCGAGGGCTGGCCATCTGGTAGTTGCTTAATGTTTCGCATATACAAGGAAGTGAACGACACACAGCGTTCTCTGACAGTATTCTCTACACAATGTGGAGTTCAATGGCCCTCAAAGGACACTACATCCCATGTGCAAGATCTCCTCCTTGGTCTTCATAGATCCAGAGTCACTTGTACACAGTTGATTTGTGGGATTGTAAGTGCATGTTTGTAGGAATTGAATGGAGTCAGTGACTCAAAGGCACACATTGCATTGCATGTAAGAAAAGGGGCAAAGGGCCACATAGAGCTATATAATATGAGGGACAAAGCAGAAGAAGCTCTGGAAGCTTCCATTTAAATGTAGTGTAGTGGAATCTATGAGAGGCATACTATTACAGTGATACACTGCATGTAAGGTGATATATGAATAGTGTGTATGGTGATGAATTAAAACACTGAGATATACAAGGATATGGCAGTGTTTTACAGTGCTGAAATACAGACAGGAAATGAATGGAAACTGAGATATATTACAGCTGATTAGGTCAACTTGATGCCTATAACAAAATATCAGACATATTCAAGTCTTTTATGAGATGAGCAGATACAAGCATTTTCAGTATGTTGTTTCTGTTTACATCAAAAAGATAATTTTACAACAGCCATCAAATATGTGCCGCAAGCATGAGTATAAGTTACACTAATTTTGTATGGGAAAATGTGCACATACCTTTCTTTAGAAACACATGATAGAATTAAGTTCAATTCTGTTGTTCATACTGCAGCCCCTGCCAGATTTGTAATCACGACCAATGAAAGAAAATCCTGAATTTAAAAATGCTTGTTCACAATAAAAAGTCTTCAATGCTACTTTGAATTTATTTTATTTAGTATTTAGCTCATGCCTTTCCAGAAGTAGATTTTAAGTGACTTGCCCAAGGCCACAAGGAGAGTGTGGGATTCAAACGCTGGGCTTTCTGATTCCAGGTTGCTAACTCTAACCACTAGTCTACTCCTCCACTCCAGAGTTTAGAATAAGTTGTTTCCAATCTAATTTATTTATTTATTTATACATTTTTTTTCTATACCGCCATTTCCAGAGATCAGTGGCGGTTTACAGGTAACAAAAACATTAATAATAGCGTGGCAGACTATTATTAATTACAGAGAATAATTGAAGAACATTTTTAACATATAACTCTTAACATCAAAACAGGAGGAACTAGGTACTCAATAATATGCCGTTTCATATAACTGATTACAACAATATTAAAAAGGGTAACTATTTACATTAGTGATATCAAATGTATTCAAGAGTTAGTTGAGCTGGGTAGGTATTATGACTGAGTGAGAAGGGGGCGAGTGCCTTGACTAGGTAGGGTCGCAGTATAATTGTTGTTCAGTGCTGTTCTGTGTGTTCTGAACATTATCAAGTTGAAGGTTGTGATAGTGCAGAGTAAATAGATGGGTTTTTAGGTCTTTTCTAAATGATTGAAGATTTTTGAGTTCTCTAAGTTCAATTGGGAGGTTGTTCCATAATGTAGGAGCGAAAAATGAGAAGGCAGTGTTTCTTGTCTTCCGACTTGTCTTCCGAAAGGTATCCGGGACTAAGAGCATGTATAGGTTCTTTCTTCTTCTTGACCTGTTTTCGTGTGGGATGTTGATGAGGGTAGATAGGAATGATGGTGCTAAGTTATTAAAGATTTTGAACGCAGTAACTAAAGCTTTATAGATAATTCTGCATGAGATTGGTAGCCAGTGCAGAGCGTAAAGAATAGGAGATATGTGATCTGTTACTTTCACATTATAGATGATCCTTGCTATGACATTTTGAGCTAGTTGAGGTGTGTGTAGGTTTTTCTTAGAAGTTGCTTGAAGAATACCATTACAGTAATGCCATGAGGTAAGGAATTCCACAATCCTGGAGCTAGGTAATGAAAGGTGGCATGTCTGGTAATATCAAGGTGTGCCCTGGAGTCGGCGGATACTACCAGCAGGGGCGGCTCTATAATGAGGCCGAGTGAGGCGGTGGCCTCAAGCGGCAACTTTTTGGGGGCAGCAAAAATTGCCCCCAAAAAGCCCGCTTCACTCAGCCTTAAAAAAAACCAAAACAACAAAAACAAGGAGAGGAGCTGCTGCCGCTAAAGTGCCCCGCGTCCGCTCCGGCAGAGCCCTCCTCTCTCCCTCAGCGCCGGCTTTACAGAGCCGCGAAGGGAGAGTTCCCCTTTCTCACGGCTCTGTTTCCTGTTTCCCATCAGCACCGGCGGGCTTAGCAGAGCCGCGAGAAAGGGGAACTCTCTCTTCGTGGCTCTGTAAAGCCGGCGCTGAGGGAGAGAGGAGGGCTCTGCCGAGGTGGCCACATGGCATTTCCTTCTGCCGCTGCCGCGGCTTCATCAGCCAGGTTTTGTTTTTTATTTCCCTAGGGGGCCAGGATTGGAAATGGGCTGATGGGGGGAGGGGGATTTAGGACTGGTAATGGGCTATGGGGGGGGGGCTATGACTGGAAATGTGCTTATTGGGGGGTTAGGACTGGAGGTGGGCTGGGGGGGTTAGGACTAGTACTGGGCTATAGGGGATTAGGACTGGAGGTGGGCTGGTGGAGGGGGTTTCGGACTGGTAATGGGCTATGGGGGAGCTACGACTGGAAATGGGCTGATGGGGGAGGTTAGGACTGGAAGTGGGTTGATCGTGAGGGGGGCTAGGACTGGTAATGGGCTATGGGGATAGGACTGGAAATGGGCTGATGGGGGGGTTAGGACGACGTGGGCTGACGGGGGGGTAGGACTGGTAATGGGCTATGGGGGGGCTAGGACTGGAAATGGGCTGATGGGTTAGGACTGGAGGTGGGCTGATGGGGGGGTTAGGACTGGTAATGGGCTATGGGGGGCTAGGACTGGAAATGGGCTGATGGGGGGTTAGTACTGGAGGTGGGCTGATGGGGGGTTAGGACTGGGAGTGGGCTATGGGGGGCTAGGACTGGAAATGGGCTGATGGGGGGTTAGAACTGGAAATGGGCTGATTAGGGGGGCTAGGACAGGAAATGGGCTGATTGGGGTGCTAGGACTGGAAATGGACTTATTGGGAGGGGGTTAGGACTGGTAATGGGCAGATGGGGTGCTAGCACTGGAAATGAGCTAGGACTGGTAATGGGCTGATTGGGGGCTAGGACTAGAGTGGGCTGATAAGGGAGGTGGGACTGGAAATGGGCTAATGGGGGAGGTGTGGAGAGTGCTGCTGGCCCTGGAAGAAAACTAGGGGCTAAGGCTACAAATGGGCTGATGCCAGAGGATGGTAGAATAGAACTGGAAGGGAGCGGATAATGAGTCTGCCAGGGAAAGGAGGGGGCACGAAGGGAGCTGACATGGGGGAAGGAGGGGGCTGGAAAGGAGCTGACACCTGGGATGTACTGAAGGGGGACAGGAAGGGAACTGACACTTGGGGATGGGAGTGGTAGGTGGTTGGGTAATGGGGAGGAGGCTGGAAGGGAGCTGACATGCAAATGGCACTGGAAGGGTGATGGAGAGAGGGTAGGGCGACTGGAAGGGAGCTGACTGGGGGGGGTGACACTGAGAGTGGACGGGAGCTGATATCTGGGATGGTATTTGGACTAGAAGGGGCTGGACAATGGGGAAGGAAGGGGACTGGAAGGGAATGGACACCAGTTGCGGTCGTGGGAATGCAAGGTGGTTGACATTGGAAGGTACTGGGAGAGAAGGACTGGAAAGGGGACTGATACTGAGGATAGTTACTGGAACTGGAACTGGGCTGATGGAAGGAAGTGAAGAAAACAAAAGAAGAGATAAGAAATGAGTTATAATTTAGTTTTATAAACTGTGCTGTTGGTTCTTGCTGTCTTTTAGTTCCTTGGTGTGCAAACGGGACTGTACCTAGCCCTGTGCAAGCGGTGCAGCTGCACAGGGCGGAAAGGCTTGGGGGGGCGCATTTCGGCTGTCTGCTGTTGCACTGCCGCCGCTGGCAGGACAATAGCAGGCAGCCGAAATGTGCTCCCCAAGCCTTCTCGCAGCACTTTAAGCAGGTTTGGTCCCCCCCTCCTCCGATGCGATGTCAGAGTAGGGAGGGACAGATCTGCTTATAGTGCCGGTGCCTTTCAGATCAGGCGCTTGTCCCCCTTCTCCTCCCCATACCTTCGTCCAGATCTGCCTGCTCTTTTCCTGCTGCAGGCCCCTCCGTGAAAAAAACAGAGGACGGCAGCAGCAGAGCAGGCAGCGCTGGACGGAGGTATGGGGGGAGAGGGGCGGCGTGCGCCCAAGCTGCAAGTCGCACAGGGTGCAATTGCAGCTCGATATGGCCCTGTGTGCAAACATCTTGCATTTCCTCCATATAATCTAATTGGCTTTTTGATTTGGTTCAGTCTCTGATTGGATTTCTGAAAAAGCCCCGCCCCCTCTAAGATGGGGGGGGGGGGGGGGCGCCGCCTTTTCATACTTCGCCTCAGGTAGCAGATTGCCTTGAGCCGCCCCTGACTACCAGCCTATTTTGTTGCAGAAACCAGAGGGTCCTATTTGAGACATATGGTATTCATAAGTTGGAAAGTGTCATGAGGTGCAGCGGTCAGAGCCCATGGAGATAGGGGATTCTGAACAAAACGGAGCTAACTTTGACAGCTCAGAGATACACATGGCCAAAGGTTGCCATAGGAACTATACACAAGCTATTTCACGTGGTGTAGGGGAACGCCCAGACTCAAAGCTAGATCATGGTTCATCAGGGGATGAGGGGCAGCTGACAAGGGGCGGAGCCAACATCACAAGCTACGCAGTTAAAAATCACTCACCTGAGAGTAGTGCAGAAGTGGCTAAAGGGAGAACTGCAAAAGAGAGAACTGCTGAGGAGAGACGTGCTGGCAGGGAGAGAGGTCCCGATAGCATGAGAACTCCAAGCAGGGAGAGAAGCCTGAGAGGCTGAAGAGAAGGATCTCCATGCTGGTTAAAACCAATTGCTGACCAAAGGAGACTACCAGGGAGGTGCAGTGCTGAGAAACCCAGGAAGGGCTGTTTGGAAGAGCAGTGCACAGCTGACCAGTGCTTCCGAGAACCTTGCTACAGAGGAAGCAGAGGTAGTAGCTCTGAGGCCAGGCTAAGGCAAGACCAGTCACCCAGCACAAGGTACCAAGCAGGAGAAAACCATTATCCTGAAGATAATTTGGTGCCAAGGAGAAAGCTCAAACAGACACGGAATGAAAAGCCTTCCCACGAGCAGAGCTGTGCTCGAGGGAGAAACGTTGAAGGGAAACTGCTGAAAGGTAACCTTATTCTTCCTAATAAAAGAAGCTTAGACTATAGCAGTCAGCCCTGTACTTACCAAGAATTATGTGCTGCCTCTGAGAGAGACTATAGTGATTACGGTATTTACCCATCCACCTCTAGGCTGGAGGGGGAAGGGAACTCCCAAAGCTATAGAGAGGAACTCAGCAGTCAGAACAGAAGTTTCACTCACCGGGAAACTTACCCAGATATAGAAGAGATGCAATGTGATCCGTGTGAGGAGTCTAACGGTGATATTTACATGGACTGTACATATACCTTATCTGATAGCATATCTTCTCTATGTTGAAGAGCTGTAGGAGCTAATTCATAAAGAAAACAGACAGGAAGAGTTTTGTGAAGGAAACTGTTTTCTTTTACCATTTTTGCCTCCATTGTGAAAGCTGAAGATAAGCATATCCTTTGTTCAAATGTTTCTTTAACTTTGATACCAGACGTATGGTTTTTGTGTTGCCTTATTTCATTGTGTGAAAATCCAACCCTGGGAAGGGAATAAATCCTGTTTAAATCCTTATCACTCCGACTACAACTATTTTCTTTTTGCTAAAGTTGTGGAACTACAAATCCCAGAGGGCATTGCCAAGCCTCTCTACTATACTCCACAGCTATTAAAGAACTTACCCTGCTAATCCACCCATGCCTAAGGCCTCTGGGGGGTGAGTGGGCGACAAAAGATAAAATGGGAGTCCTACATAGAATGTCCTATGTGCTAAAATCAAAATCTTATATGTTACCTGATAGAAAATGGGTAGCCAATCATGGTCTTTCAAGTGTGGTGTGACCTGGTCAAACCTTCTAGAGTGCATCACTAGCTTGATGGACATTGATTGAACAGTTTGCACTCATTTTAGTGAGGACTGTGGTAACCCACAGTATAGCGAATTGTAGTAATCAACGCAACTAATAACAAGCATATGCATTAGAGTGAGCAGTGCCTGTATCTCCAGGAACAAGTAGGAATGTAGTCTTCACATATGGGTATCATTGGCACCGATGGAGCCTGCATGGGAACGCTCCCCAGCGTCCAATAGGAACGCTTTTGGGAGCATCCCTCAGCACATGCGCGCTGCCTTCCCGCCTTTCCAACTGTCCCTCTTCAGTTCTTCATTTTCCGCAGAGCCAACAGGTTCATATACCCTGTCACCGCAGAAAATTTCTTCTTTAAACTTGTTTTCTAGTGGTTGCGCCTGCCTCCGCTTGACGCCTACCGGTACCGCTGGTTCTCTTTTCTTCTTTTAAAAAAACAAAATATATATATATATACTTTCTGAAGTGTTTCTCTTCAAAAACTTTTCTTTTTGGTGCTAGGCGCCATTTTGGGCATTAGGCCCCATTTTCCTTAAAAATGGAAAAACCAGCTAGTGGTTTAAAAAAATGTACTAAGTGTGGCGGTACCATTTCCGTCACCGGCACCCATGACTGGTGTCTCAAATGTTTAGGCCCCGACCATTCTCCATCGGAGTGTTCCTCTTGTATGGGCATGACTAAAAGAGGAAGACAGAACCGGGCTGCAAAGCTCGGTACCCTCTTTTCTTCAGATGCGATGTCCGTTGCATCGACGTCTTCCAGAGCCTCGTCTTCCTCCCATGGATCTCAGGTAACTAAACATAAGAGCCGGTCCTCAAAGGGTAGATCTCCTTCTAAGCATCGAGAAGCCATTGGCATTGCCCTTGAGGAAACTACACCAGCAAAACAGCCCCGGTGGGAGGCTTCGGCCTCCAAAGCACCAACGGGGCTCCAGGATGTTCTCGAGGCTTTGACCTCGGCAGAACTACTGGTGCCATGCTCAGGGGTTCTGGCCACTTTTACCGGTACCGGTACCGACACCAGGGGCATCAGCAGCGTCAATAGACCAGAGATTCCTCGCTATCGAACGCAGTCTTGCAGCTCTTCTTACAGCTGCGGTACCATTGACACCGCTACCGACAGTTCAACGGGCATCTGTACCAGCACCGATGGTACCGGCTCCAGTGGGCATTCTAACCATGCCGACTTTTTCGGGCATCAACAGATCGGTACCGGACCAACTCGGTACTGACTTCGATCGATACCGATATCGTGCTTTGCATGAACATCAGGATCAGAGATATTTCGAGTCTTCCAATTCCGAAGACTCGGATAACTCTGCCGGTACCAGAGTGCTTCTCCCGGAAGACTCCTCTTCTCCTCAACGCAGAATGTCTCCTCCGGAGGACATGTCTTTTCAGTATTTTATTCATGATGTGGCCCGAGGCCTATCAATCACAGTAGCTCCTGAAAAAGAATCTAGAGCAAAGGAATTGGAAATCCTCCAATACCCTAAGGCTTCCAAGGAAGCAGCTACTCTGCCCATTCATGAAATTCTTCATGATTTGATGCTCAGAATGTGGGAAACACCTTTGACCACATCTCCTCATTCTAGGATACCATGTATCGAGTTCTACCATGTCCTGGTTTTCAAAAGACTCAGCTGCCACACGTTCAATGGTAGTGGAATCAGCCATGCGTAGGATGAAAAGTGCAAAAAGACATGCATCCAATCCTCCAGGTCGTGAATGCAGGACTCTTGACACCTTTGGACGTTGAACATTTCAGGCTTCCATGCTTTCAGCTATGATCAGCTCATATATTTTATATATGGGAATGTTCCTCAAGGAAGTCACGGGAGACTTGGAGCTTATGAGCCCCTTTCTCCCTGATGACAAACGACAAGACTTCCTTACTCTTGTCAAGCATGCTCAAGACGTTTCCAAGTTTGTAAATCGTGCAGCCTTTGACTGCTTTGAATGCATCAGCAGAACTTCTGCTATTGCCATTGGTGCACGTCAGATTGCCTGGCTTCAGGCATCAGACTTGGAAATTTGGGTACAGGACAAATTAGGAAACATCCCTTGCATAGGAGAAAACCTCTTTGGCAAGAATTGGCAGGAAAAGGCTAATGAGATAGATGCTGACAATATCACTTTAGACAGATTGTCAAAATCTACAGCCACTCCAGCCAAAAAGAAACCCTATAAAAAACCCTCTTTCAATAAAAAGAGAAAGTTTTATCCGTCCTATACCCAGCAAGGGCAAGGTCAGGGTCAGGTTGCCCAAAAGGGACAACAGCAACAATCCAGGCAACAAAAGAAGCCAAAAGGCCCGAGAGCTCAACCAGCTCCAAGGCTCAGCCCCCTTAAGGGCTTTGACTCCTTCCTAGAGAGCTTGCCTTTCCTGCCTCTGAAGGGTTCCAGGCAGGTTGAGTCATTTTGTCAACAGATGGCACCAAATAACAGCAGAAAATTGGATTCTGTCCATTGTAGGGGAGAGGTACAAGCTTCATTTTCACAGCATGCCCCTTCCTACAATCGTAAGACAGTTCAATTCCCAAACCTCTGCAGACAATCTACTGGATCAAGAGGTCTCAACACTCCTTGCTCGGGAAGCAGTAGAGGAAGTACCCATCCTCCAACAGGGTACAGGGTTCTACTCCCCCTATTTTCTTATTCCAAAGAAAACAAGAGGACACAGACCCATTCTAGACCTCAGAGAATTGAACAAGTATCTTTTCCGAGAAAAGTTTAAAATGATTTCCCTGGGAACTCTTCTGCCATACCTTCAAAGTCAGGATTGGCTTTGCTCTCTAGATCTAAAAGATGCATATACTCACATTCTGATCCATCCAGATCACAGGAATTTCTTACGATTTCTTTTCAAGGGAAAACACTTCCAATACAGGGTTCTTCCCTTTGGTCTGGCTTCGGCACCAAGAGTATTCACGAAATGCATGGCAGTAGTAGCTTCATTCCTGCGAACCCTAAGGATATTCATCTTCCCTTACTTAGACAACTGGCTCATTCGAGCCCCCACGGTTCCAGAGGCCAGCTCTGCACTGTCTCGCACAATGCGAATCCTATAGTACTGGGATTGGTCATAAACCTCCCAAAATCCCAACTTGCTCCATCTCAGTCCCTGGAGTTCATAGGAGCTCATTTAGAAACCAGACAGTCAAGGGCTTTTCTCCCACAACCCCGCTGTCTTCGAATAGTGCAACTAGCTTCTCAAGCAGCGGTGAAGTCCTCCCTACCTGCTTGAGAACTACTACAACTATTGGGACATATGGCATCGACGGTTCATGTGGTTCCCTATGCTCGCCTTCATATGCGAGCAGCCCAGTGGACCCTACCAAACAGTGGACACAAACCACAGGACATCTGTCAGACAAGATATCAAACTCAAAACGACTGATCTTGTCCCTCCAATGGTGGCAATCACTGGAAAATCTTCTAGTGGGGTCTCCTTTCCAGCAACCCCTATTCCAGGCCACCCTAACAACAGATGCATCACAGGTGGGATGGGGAGCACACCTGCACCATCTCTCTACCCAGGGTACCTGGACTCCACAGGAGGCTTGTCTTCACATAAACCTCCTGGAACTCAGAGCAATCTATCTAGCTCTTCGAGTATTCCATGCCCAACTCAGCTACAAGACAGTCCTAGTCCAAACGGACAATCAAGTAGCCATGTTCTATGTGAACAAGCAGGGCGGAACAGGCTCTCTGTCGTTATGCAACGAAGCTTTACGACTATGGGCCCTCGCCAGAGAGCATCAAATTCACCTTCTCGTGGTATATCTTCCAGCCACTCAAAACCTTTGGGCAGACAAACTCAGCCGAGTACTGCTGCCTCACGAATGGTTTCTCCACCTAGACCAGGTGGCCAAGATATTTCACATCTGGGGAACCCCAGACATAGACCTATTTGCAAGTCCACTGAATGCCAAACTTCCCCGGTTCTGTTCAAGAATTCCGGCTCCAAATTGCCAGGCAAGGGACGCTTTCCTCCTTCACTGGAGTCAGGACTTCCTCTATGCCTTCCCACCCATTCCCCTCATCCCCAAAACACTCTTCAAGCTTCAGAGAGACAGAGGTCGTATGATCCTCATAGCGCCACGGTGGCCACGACAAACGTTGTATCCCCTGCTTCTACATCTCTCTCAAGATGCACCTCTGGAGTTAGGGTGTGCCCGGACCTTCTCTCCCAAGAGAACGGGATGCTTTGGCACCCGAATCCTCAATCCCTGCATCTCAGGGCTTGGTTGCTGAAAGCCTAGAACTGCAGTATCCCTACAGGTACAGGATATCCTTCAGGCTTCTAGAAAACCTTCCACAAGACGTTCTTATGCCTTTAAGTGGAAACATTTTACTATATGGTGTTCTCAAAAGGGCTTAAACCCCCTTGTGATACCTTTGGAATCGGTACCGGAGTACCTATTTCATTTATCAAATTCTGGTCTAAAGACCAATTCAGTAAGAGTCCATCTTAGTGCAATTGCAGCTTCCTATAAGCCTCTAAATGGACAACTAATTTCCTCTCATCCACTCATAGCAAGATTTATGAGAGGTCTTCTCTTAACAAAGCCTCCCATCAGGCCACCACCGGTGGCATGGGATTTAAATCTAGTTCTTGGACAGCTCATGAAACCGCCCTTTGGACCTTTAGCCACAACAACCCTAAAAGTTTTGTCTTGGAAGGTCATCTTCCTAATCGCAATCACCTCTGCACGTCACATTAGTGAATTGCAAGCTTTAGTGGCTGATCCCCTTTATTCAATGTTTCACAATGATAAGGTTGTTCTCAGAACTCATCCACATTTTATGCCAAAGGTGGTTTCGCCTTTTCATTTAAATCAATTGATTTACCTTCCTGTATTCTTTCCGAGGCCTCATGCCTCTAATGCAGAAAAGAACCTTCATACTTTGGACTGTAAAAGAGCCTTGGCTTTTTACCTACAAAGAACACAGCAAGATAGAAAGTCTTCTCAACTTTTTGTTGCTTTTGATTCTAGTCATTTGGGACTTCCAGTCTCCAAAAGAACTCTATCTAAATGGATTGCACAATGCATATCCTTTACTTATGAGAGTAAGAGTCTTCCTCTCCAAGGCCATGTCACAGCACATAATATGAGAGCCATGGCAGCCTCTATGGCTAACCTTCAGTCTGTGTCTATCGATGACATCTGTCGAGCAGACACCTGGGCTTCGGTGCATACCTTCACAGCCCACTACTGCCTAGATAAAACCTCCCGTCGGGATGCCTTCTTTGGCCAGGCTGTTCTTCAACATCTCTTTCAGACTTAATTCAACTCCTACCCACCAACCCTGGTAGGATGCCAGAGATCCATGGGAGGAAGCATGGCCCACCTCACTATAGATAGCAGCTTCCTGGGACCATCTCCCCGGCATCTTCAGCTAGGGAGTCCCCATATGTGAAGACTACATTCCTGCTTGTTCCTGGAAATAGCGTAGTTACGCACCTGTAACAGGTGATCTCCGGGAACAGCAGGAATTTAGTCCTCACAACCCACCCACCTCCCCTAGGAGTTATCTCTCTCTCTCTCTTTGTCTCTTTCCTCTCTCCCTCTATCCTTTCACTCAGCTACAAACTTAACTGAAGAGGGACAGTTGGAAAGGCGGGAAGGCAGTGCGCATGGGCTGAGGGATGCTCCCAAAAGCGTTCCTATTGGACGCTGGGGAGCGTTCCCACGCAGGCTCCATCTTTGTAGGGCTGAAAAGGATGCTTTGGAGACAGTGGCAGGATATGGCTAAGAGAGAAAGTTAGCAAATGATGTTCAGATGGGGAGGAAGTGAGATGGAGAGGTTTGAGGGTGAGCAGCTGGAGAAAAAGACAAGGTCAAGGCAGTGACCATGCTGGTGAGTAGGGCAGTAAAACATAGCTGGAGGTTGAACGAGGAGGTTAGGCAAGGAGCTTTGAGGCATAAGAGTCAGAGGGGTCATCAACATCGCTGTTGAAATCCCCAAGAATGATGGAAAGGGAAGATGGTTCAAGAAGAAAAGAAAAGCCAGGAGTCAAGGTCAGTAAGAAAGGAAGAGGTGGATTTATGAGAGGGTCAATACATCACAGCTACTCAGAGAGGTAGTGGAATAAATAAGCGGATTGTGTGAAAGGAGTGAGACTGAGGTGGAAGAAGTCATTTCATTGGCTCCCCCATCCATTTCTGCATCCAGTTCAAATTTCTCCTACTTACCTACAAGTGTATTCATTCTGTGGCTCCTCATTACCTTTCCTCTTATCTCACTCTATACTCCTCCTTGGGAACTCCGCTCCTCTGGAAGATCCGTTTTCTCTGGGAACAAGCAGGAAGTCAGTCCTCACATATGGGTGACGGCACCGACGGAGCCCTCCCGGAAGCATCCCCCCAGCTTCCAAAGAAAGCCTTTGGGAGGTGCTATCATGCATGCACGATCCCCTTCCCACCCAAGGGTGCCATCTTGCTCAGTCTCCTTTTTTCCACGGAGCCCTTCAGACGTTGTCTGACTTTCCCCTGGAAAAAGTTGATTTTTTTGTTATACCTGAATTTCAAACTCAACTCCGGTCTTGCACCGGTACCCTTCCTGCTACCGTCCTCGGTGCCTCGGCGTCGAGTTCTATTCATTTTTATAGTCTTCATTCTTTTTATTTTTCTGGCGCCTTTGCGCCCTTTTTCCCCGCTGGCAGCCCAGAGAGTCTTCGACCTCACAGGGGTACTTTTTTCCCCTATGGCTACCAGTGGCTTTAAAAAGTGTGATCGGTGCTCTAAGATAATGTCCTTAACCGACACACATGACTGCTGCCTCTGTTTCCTCAAGCCGGACCACGACCTGGCGGCCTGCAGTCTCTGCAAATGGATGTCCAGGAAGGCCCTGAAGAGCCACCAGCAGCAGCACAATAAGTTCTTCCCTGAATCCCCGATTCCTCCAAAGGCCAAGGCCTCGTCTGAGGCCCCGACATCTCAGGAGGAGCTTTCTGAACCCGAGTATCATCATGGGTCCTCGGAGAGGGGGACCCCCTCAAGGGAACACAGGAAGAACATAGAAACATAGAAACATAGAAACATGATGACAGAAAAAGACCACATGGCCTATATAGTCTGTCCTTTCATATCAACAACTACAACAGTCCACATTTTACCTTTAGAGATCCTCTGTGTTGGTCCCATGCTTTTTTGAATTCAGTTACTGTCCTCATCTCTACCACCTCCACTGGGAGACTATTCCATGGATCCACTACTCTTTCCGTAAAGAAATATTTCTGCATATCACTCCTGAATCTATCTCCCTTCACCCTCATCCCATGTCCCCTCGTAGCAGAACTTGCTTTCAATTGAAAGAGGCTCTCTCCCTGAACATTTATGCCATGGAGGTATTTAAACATCTCAATCATATCACCTCTATCCCGCCTTTCCTCTAAGGTGTACATATTAAGATCCTTAAGTCTGTCCTCATATGCTTTATAATGAAGCCTACTAATCATTTTAGTAGCCACCCTCTGCACCGACTCCATATTGTTCACATCCTTTTGAAGGTGCGGTCTCCAGAATTGCACACTATACTCCAAATGAGGTCGCACCAAAGACTTATACAGAGGCATTATCACCTCCTTTTTTCTGCTAGCCATTCCTCTCCGTATGCACCCAAGCATCCTTCTAGCTTTTGCCGTCGCCTTTTCTACCTATTTAGCTACTTTAAGATCATCAGACACAACCACGCCTAGGTCCCACTCTTCTTTAGTGGACAAAAGTACTTCACCTCCTATACTCTATTGCTCCCTTGGATTGCTGCAGCCCAAATGCATGACCTTACATTTTTTAACATTAAATCCCAGCTGCCAAATTCTAGACCATTCTTCAAGCTTAGCTAGATCCCTCCTCATGTTATCTACACCTTCCTGGGTGTCTACTCTATTGCAGATTTTGGTATCATCCGCAAAGAGGCAAACCTTACCCGACAGCCCTTCCGCTATATCACTAACAAAGATGTTAAAAAGAATCGGACCAAGGACAGATCCCTGGGGCACACCACTGGTAACATCCTTCTCCTCAGAGTGAGCTCCATTTACTTGTACTCTTTGTCGCCTCCCACCCAACCAATTTCTAACCCAAGCAGTAACTTTAGGGTCCATCCCTAGGGTGCTCAGTTTGTTTATAAGTCGCCTGTGAGGAACAGTGTCAAAGGCTTTACTGAAATCTAAATACACCACATCTAGAGCTCTCCCTCGGTCCAACTCCCTGGTCACCCAGTCAAAGAAATCAATCAGATTTGTCTGACAAGACCTGCCTCTGGTGAATCCATGCTGCCTCGGATCCTGTAATCCGCTGGACTCCAGAAATCTCACTATTTTCTCTTTCAGCAGCATTTCCAATAATTTACTCACCACCGAAGTTAAACTAACCGGCCTGTAGTTTTCAACCACATCCTTACTTCCGCTTTTGTGTAAAGGCACCACATGAGCCTCTCTCCAGTCCTTTGGCATCACTCCCAACTCCAACGAGGCATTGAAGTCAGTGGATTTGCTAGAACGTCCCCAAGTTCCCTCAGTATTCTAGGGTGTATCCCATCCGGTCCCAT
The DNA here is from genome assembly GCA_033557465.1 of Ichthyophis bannanicus. Taxonomy (NCBI): domain Eukaryota; kingdom Metazoa; phylum Chordata; class Amphibia; order Gymnophiona; family Ichthyophiidae; genus Ichthyophis; species Ichthyophis bannanicus. The sequence goes on from CM066040.1 coordinate 34,900,360, forward strand.
CGCTTTGTCTACTTTAAATTGAGCTAGTTTCTCACGACCACAGTCTTCTGAAAATTGTTCAAGATGTCCCTCGCTTCTGTTCCTATTTGTGGGTGTTTTCTGAGGTCCTGCTCCTGGTTCTTCATCTGTGAACACAGAACAAAAATATTTGTTAAGCAATTCCGCTTTATCCTTATCAGCTTCTACATATTCCCCCCCTGCACCCTTGAGTCTGACAATACCACTCTTGCCCTTCCTCTTCTCACTAATATATCTGAAAAATGTCATATCCCCCCATTTTATTGCATTGGCTATTTCCTCCTCCTTTTGAATCTTTGCCTTCTTGACTACTTTGCTAGCTTCTCTTTTTCCAAATACAGATGCCTGTCTTCCTCTCTCTGTGATCTCTTGTATTTCATGAAGGCCTCCCTCTTTTTCTTCACTTTTTCAGCTACTTCCTTAGAAAACCATAGCGGTCTCTTTTTCCTTTTGCCTTTATTTACCATTTTAACAAAAAGGTTGGTTGCCCTTAAAATATCCCCTTTCAGTTTTGCCCACTGTTTTTCTACATCACCCAGCTGTTCCCATCCCACTAACGACTCCCTGAGGTATTGGCCCATCTTCGCAAAGTTAGCCTTCCTAAAGTCTAAGATCCTCACCTTGGAATGGATTCTAACAGCCCTAGTCCTAATACTGAACCACACCATCTGGTGATCACTGGATGCAAAATGATCTCCCACTACAACATCAGAAACACTTTCACCATTGGTAAGCACCAAGTCCAGTATGGCCCCTTCACGTGTGGAGTCTGTTACCAATTGCCTGAATAGTTCTCCCTGTAGAGAATCCAGGATCTCCTTACTTCTAGATGATACTGCAGCAGGAATGTGCCAATCAATATCTGGCATATTGAAATCTCCTATCAGTAGCACTTCCCCTTTCCTAGCAATGCTGCGTATGTCTTCAATTAACTCTCTGTCCACCTCTTCCTCTTGTGAGGGAGGTCTGTATATCACACCAATGCAAATAGATTTCTCTTTCCCTCTTTCTAGTTTAACCCACAATGCCTCCTCTCTCCCTTTTAAGCTCTGTAATTCCAAAGCTTTAATAGTAGTTTTTACATATAGTGCCACTCCTCCTCCCCTTCTTCCTACCCTGTCCTTTCTGAATAAAGTATAGCCAGGTATAGTTACATCCCAGTCATGGTTTTCTGTGAACCATGTTTCTGTAACTGCCACTAAATCCAAGTCAGCCACTCCCACCAAAGCTTCAACATCAGGGATCTTATTTCCCATGCTACGTGCATTTATACACACTGCTTTCCATATGTTACCCCTGTTACCCATTTCCATAAAGGTATTTAATGTATCACCTACCTGGGGGCTTTCACTTACCTGGGGGCTTTCTTCACCTATCCCCAACGAATCTAGTTTAAAGCCCTCTTCAGTAGATTAGCCAGTCTACTACCGAAGATGCGTTGACCTTTCTTGGACAGATGGATGCCATCTCTGCTCTGCAACCCTTGGAACAGCATCCCATGGTCTAGGAAACCAAAACACTCTCGATGACACCATCCACGCAGCCATGCATTCATCTCCAGGATGCGAGCCTCTCTGCCTTGGCCTTTACCCTCAACAGGGAGGATTGAAGAGAACACCACCTGTGCACCTAAGAAGAAACCCTCGAAGGCAGCGTCCTTGGATGGTTCTGACTGGCCAGGAACCTCTCGGGCCCAGTCCCGCAGTCTGAGGCGCTTGTCCGAGGCGTCAAAAAAGGAGAGACCTGCCAAGGTCCCCCGGAAGGATCCGGTCATGGACCGGCCTCGGTCTCTAGACACTATCCTCATCAAGGATTCCCCTTTGGGGAGCTGGCGTCAGGCCCAAGTTCCTCAGGGCCTGCGCTGAAGGCTGCGGAACCTTCTGGCCTCGAGTCCAGAATGGCAGCCTTGGAGTGCAGTTTGTCTGCCTTCATTGGCCAGCAGCAGGCGCTGTTGTCCGGCACATCCGGTTCATCGATCACTGAGCATTCGATGTCCAAGAAGTCCCCGGAGGACGAGCCAATCCTCGACCGAGGTCACGCTCGGCATCCCGTTCGATGGGAGCTCGGTCATCCCAGCCAGTCTACCGGGCATCAACCACAGGGCTTCGGTGGCTCTAAGCCCACAAAGCAGCCCGCCTACGAGTCATCCTCTTAGTACTCCGAATTGGAGAGGGAGGATGAGGAGTCTCCTGATACCCGTCGCCACCGCAATGTACCTTACAATTCCCCAGTCTCAGAACCTTGGAGGCGGAGGACATGGGCTTCTTGGACTTTGTCAAGGACATATCCAAGGCCCTGGTGTTCCCAACCGAGTCGGAGGAGGATCCTTGGGTGGACAAGCTGGAGATCCTCCAGTACGAGGCCCCTCCTCAGGAATCGCTCACGGTGCCCATTCCTCCCATCCTGGAACAGCTCATGCTCCGCATGTGGGAGACAGTGACGTCGGTGTCGGTAGTCAGCAAACGGCTTGACTCGATGTATCTGGTCCGCTGGAGCCCAGGCTTCCAGAAGTCACAGCTGCCGCACAATTCCATGGTGGTGGAGTCGGCCATGCGTCAGCTGAAAAGCCAGAAGACACACTCCTCAGTGCCCCCTGGCAAGGAGGCCCACACCTTGGATGCCCTCGGCAGGAAGTGCTACCAGGACTCGATGCTCGTCTGCTGGGTCCAAGCCTATCAGCTGTACATGGGCATATACTTGAGAGACTTGGCGAAGGAACTCACCGGGTTCTCGGCTGGTCTCTCCGAGGAACCTTTGCAACAGTTCAGGAGCCTGTCCAAGGCCATCTGTGAGTGCTCCAAATTTATGTCTCAAGCAGCCATTGTCGGGTTTGAATCGGCGGCCTGGGTAGCCGCAGCAGACATTGGTATATGCCACCAGGCTTGGCTTCAGTTGTCCAACCTCGAGCAGTGGGTTCAGGAAAAACTGGTCCACGTCCCATGTCAAGGAGAGAACCTCTTCGGCAAACCCATGACCAACAAGGCTGCTGAGTTGGAGACCGAGTTGAGGATAAGGACCAGGCTCTCCAAGAAAACCACTGCCCCTCCCCAACAGAAGAGCTTGGGTAAAAAGCCCTTTTACCCGAGGAAAGGAGCTCCCCAACAGGGTCAGCAGGCCAAGAAACATGGGCATAGCCCGCGTAAGCAAAAGGCTCCAAAACCCCAGGCACCTGCTCTGGCCCAGCCAGGGAGGAGTTTTTGACTCCTTCATTATAGCCTCTCTACCTCAAAGAAATCAGCAGCCCACAGGGGTATGTCTGACCCTCTGTGCCCAGAGGTGGGTGTCCATCACCATCAATTCCTGGGCTCTGTGGGTAGTCGAGGAGGGTTACCTCCTCCACCTGACTCAGACGCCTCCCCCTTATTTCCCAGGATAGCTCCTCAGGTCTCCCCTCCACTGGGACCGTCTCCTGAAGGAGTTGGCAGGTCTTCTCCAGGACAAAGCAGTGGAACCGGTGCCCCACCACCTCAAGGGCAGAGGGTTCTACTCCAGATACTTCCTCATCCCAAAGAGGACAGGGGGCCTAAGGCCCATCCTTGACCTGCGCAATCTCAACAAATTCCTGGTGAGGGAGAAGTTCAAGATGCTTTCTCTTGGAACATTGCTGCCATACCTCCAGCAGGAAAATTGGCTATGCTCCATAGACCTCAAGGATGCTTATACCCACATCCTTATCCACCCCAACCACAGGCAGTACCTACGGTTTGTGGTAGGAGGCAAACACTTTCAATACCGGGTGCTTCCCTTTGGCCTAGCCTCCACCCCGAGGGTCTTCACAAAATGCCTGGCGGTCGTGGCCACCTTCCTCAGGCTCCAAGGGGGTCTTTGTGTTTCACTACCTGGACAACTGGCTCATAAGGGGAGGCTCAGCCTCTGAGGTGCAGCAGGCCACTGCATGCACCATTCAGGTTCTGCAATACTTGGGCTTCATCATAAATTACCCCAAGTCTCACCTCCTCCCGGCACAATGCCTGGAGTTCATCAGGGCAACACTTGACACCCTCCAGGCCAAGGCCTTCTTGCCCAAGGACCGGGCAGATCGTCTCAGATCTCTGGCTCGAGATGTACAACACCATCTCTTGGTGCCTGCTTGGCACCTTCTGCGTCTCCTCGGGCACATGGCCTCCACAGTCCATGTCACCCCAGACGCTCGCCTTCATATGAGGGCGGTGCAGTGGTGTCCCCAGGACCAGTGGTCTCAGGCCACAGGCCACCTCTGGGACAGGGTTGCAGTGACCCACCAGTTGGCGGATTCCCTGGTCTGGTGGCAGTCGCCCCAACACCTAAAAGCGGGCATGCCCTTCCAGACTCCCAGCCACTCAAGGGTCCTCACCATGGATGCCTCCCTGCTTGGCTGGGGGAGCCCACTGCAGGGCACCTGGTCACCAGACGAGAGTGCCCAACAGATCAACCTCCTGGAGTTCCGAGTGATTCACCTCACTCTGAGAGTTTTCTGTCACCATCTGTGCCGCCAGCCAGTCCTAGTCCAAACGAACAATCAGGTGGCAGTGTTCTATGTAAACAAACAAGGAGGCATGGGGTCCCATGTCCTTTGCCAGGAGGCACTGGGTCTCTGTACATGATCCAACAGGGTATCCTCCTGAGGGCAGTGTATCTGCCAGGCCAGGACAACCTGCTGGCCGACAGACTCAGCAGGGTTCTCCAGCCGCACAAGTGGCAGCTGGACCCCGGGATAGCCAGATGACTTTTCTGACTCTGGGGGGAGCCTGTGATGGACTTGTTTGCCAATCTGGACAACTTTCAGTTGGCTCGCTTCTGTTCCCGGCATGCCCAATCCTCAAGGGTGGCATGGATGCGTTTCTAATCTCATGGTTGGAAGGCCTCATGTACGCCTTTCCTCCGACACCGCTGATCGCCAAGACCTTATTCAGGACCCTCTGCGACAGAGCCTCGCTTATCCTGATAGCTCCCAGGTGGTCCAGGCAGCCGTGGTTCCTGCTGCTGCTGCAGTGGGCAGTGGAGGCCCCCATCCCCTTGGGCACTGCCCCGGGACTCCTATCTCAGGAGGGGGGCTCTCGTCTACACCCCAATCTGGTGTCTCTCTTGTTGACAGTGTGGCTGCTGAGAGGGTGACTCTCGCCCCCCTCAACCTTCTGGTTGAGGTTGAAGACATTCTGCTGGCCTCTCGCAAGGCCTCTACTAGGAAGGCGTATGCCCTCAAATGATGCAGGTTCTCTGTTTGGTGCACTGATCATGGGGCTGATCCCTTCTCCTGCCCGGTGGCTTTGGTGTTGCAGTATCTTCTCCACCTCTTCCAATCCAGGCTCCAGTCTAATTCCATCCGAGTGCACCTTTGTGCCCTGGCGGCGCACCACCACCCAGTGGATGGTAAACCCCTGTTGATCCAACCTTTGGTGACCCACTTCCTTCGGAGCTTGCTCCTGTCTAAACCCCTGGTTTTCCCTCCGGTGACCGAATGGGACCTCAGTGTGGTGTTGGGGCAGCTCACTCGCCCTCCCTTCGAGCCTCTGGCGACCTGCCACCTTCGCTACCTCTCTTGGAAGGTGGTCTTCCTGGTTGCGGTTACTTCTGCTCGCAGGGTTAGCGAGCTCCAGGCCCTAGTGGCTAAGGCATCCTACACCAGGTTCTACAAGAACAGGGTGGTGCTTCGCACGCACCCCAAGTTCCTGCCGAAGGTAGTGTCGCCCTTCCACCTTAACCAGGAAGTGGTGATTTCTACCTTCTTCCCAAGACCTTACTCCAGTTGGGTGGAGACAGTCCTTCACTCATTGGACTGTAAGAGGGCCTTATCCTTCTGCATCCAATGCACCCAAGGCCACTGTAAAGCTTCTCAGCTTTTCATCTCCTATGACCCCAGTAGGCTGGGGGAGACGGTGACCAAGCGTATGCTGTCCACTTGGGTGGCGGACTGTATCACCTTTGCTTATGGGCAGGCAAAGCTTCCAATGGAAGGCCGCGTCATGGTGCATTTTGTCCGGGCCATGGCGGCTTCGGTGGCAAACTTGTGCTCTGTCCCGATGGTGGACCTCTGCTGGGCCGCCACCTGGTCTTCAGCCCATACTTTTGCAGCTCATTACTGCCTGGAAAGAGAGTCCCGATGGAACAGTGCCTTCAGCCAGGCTGTGCTCTGTAACCATTTTGGGGTCTAGGCAACTCCTACCCCCCAACCATTCTGTGTTCAGGCTACCGGAGTGCTGGTTTCAAGAGACACAGGAATCCTACTGTAGTCTGTGTGCATGGACTAAAATTGCTGCTGCTTGCAGCTCCTCTCACAGGAGTCATTTTTGCTATGAGTTTTCGGTAGCCTGTAGCTGGGGAGTCCCATATGTGAGGAATGACTTCCTGTTTGTTCCTGGAGAAAGCATAGTTACTCACCTGTAAAAGGTGTTTTCCGGGGACAGCAGGAATCAGTCCTCACAACCCTCCCTCCTCCCCTTGGAGTTGCTCTTTTACCATCTTTTATTTTTACCATGTCATCTGACAGAGCAAGATGGCACCCTTGGACTGGAAGGAGACCGTGCATGCATAGTAGCATCTCCCAAAGGTTTTGTTTGAAAGCTGGGGGGATGCTTCCACGAGGGTTCCGTCGGTGCCGATGTCACCCATATGTGAGGACTGATGCCTGCTGTCCCCAGAGAATACCTGTTACAGATGAGTAACTATGCTTTATCTGTGCCCTTCTCTGCCACTGCCAACTCCAGATTTCATCCATTCTACCTTGCTGCTCCATATGCCTGGAACAAACTACCCGAGTTGGTGTGTTGGGCTCCTTCTCTGTCTCTATTCAAGTCCAGGCTGAAGACCCACTTCTTTGAGGCTGCTTTTGGATCCTGATGCTCTTCATCTCTTGTCCACTACTTATGTGTATCTTGCCATACCCTAGTCCTCAGTTTTGTGATGTTTTCTCATCTTGATTAGATTGTAAACGCTAATGAGCAGGGACTGTGTCTTACATCTACATGTACAGCACTGCTTACGCATTATAGCGCTATACAAATGATTAGTAGTAGTGGTAGTAGTAGTAGTAGGGTTGAAACCTACAGAAAGGAGAGAGTAGCTACCCAACAACACCACTGTGGCCAACTGGGTAGGGTGTATGAGAGAAAAGGTAATCTCCATGATAGAGGGCAAAAATCTGAAGCAGCAACTTCAGGGAGAAGCCAAGTCTCAGTTAAAGCAAAAAGATGCAGAGCATTAGAGATGAAGAGATCATGAATATAGGTAAGTTTGTTGGAGGCAAAGGGGGTCTCTGATCTGTATTTAGTGAGACTGGATGCCCAGATCGTGCTGGCGGCAATAGAACTCCCTGCACGTATAGCTGACTTCTGCGGGGAGCTCTGTTCGTGGTTGGGAGGGGATGGGCTGGGGGAGGAGTGAGGGCAGGCAGTGTGCGGTGACTGACCCCAGATGTACAGGGCCGATTCCAAGGTCAGTCCTGTACGTCTGAGGCTGTCAGTGTAGACGAGAGACTTATTCCACCTCGACGATTGAATAAGTCCCCCCGGATGGCAGGGGATCGCAGTGCGGGACCCAGAGGAGCAAGTGAGGGGGCGCAAGGGGTTTCCCTCAGCCTGGCCCTAGCCTTGGAAGGCCCAATTGGGGGTCGGACTGCGCGGAAACACAGATCTGTGTGTTGGCCAGTGTGTTGGCCAGTGATCGCGGCTCTTGAATGGAGCGACAGGACGCCATGGCAGTGCTGCTCCATTCAGGAGCCTGGCTGAGTTAGCCGGGTATATCGCTGGGCGTGCAGCCAATCAGAATCTGGGCCCAGGCTGCACATCCAGGCTGATAGACTCGATTCTGATTCCACGGGCATGTCTAGCCCCTGCAGTATCAGAATCGGGTGCTACCGCTGCATGCTCTGATTCTGCCCGCCCATACAGAGGCAAGATGGAATCGGCCTCAAAGTGCACATTCCACAGGGTGCATGAGAAAGGAATACAAGAGGGAGGAAGGAGAGGGATATGAATAAGATTAAAGGGGTTGCAGATGGATCTGTGCAAGGAGTATGGGAGTTGCCTAGGGAGACCAGAATTAGGATTGATATCCCCAGAGGAGAGAAGGAGAAGGAGATTACAAAGGATGAGGCATGACTGTGACAAAGGTGGCAGCCTCTCAGATAGAGTGGAGATGGGTGAACGAGAGGAAGAAAATGTTGAAGTTCAAGAGCAGATGATAGGTTAGAGGACAAAATGACTGGAGAAGTGAAGAAAGTAGGGAGTTGGTGATTTGGATTTGAAGTTTGAATCTGTGTGAATGAAGAGAAAAGACTGGGAAGAGTTAGCAGCAAGAGTAAAAAGTAGGGTGGATCTATGGAGCTAAGCAGATACAGTATGTGATATGATAAGGTGAGGCAGGAGAGGATGCCCCTAGGAGTTACAATGCACCTGGGAATACTCCTGTTAATGATCCAGAGAAAGGCTGTATATCAGGGGTCTCCAACTCCAGTCCTGAAGGGCCACAAACCAGTCAGGTTTTCATGATGTTCCTAATGAATATGCATGAGAGATATTTGTATGCACTGCCCTTATTTTATTCAAATTTATCTCATGCATATTCATTAGGGATATCCTGAAAATCTGACTAGTTTGCCGACCTCCCGGACTGGAGTTGGAGATCTCTGCATATGAAATTCAGGCCATGGGCTAGGGGAAGGAAGTAAAGAGTCAGCAGATCAGAAAGAGAGTGCCAGATTTAGTTAGGGTTAATTTTCTATATAGGGAGCGAAAGGAGAAAGGTACAAAAAGAACTTGTGGTAGGCTATGGCCTAGTATGGCCTGCTACTGTGAAAGGCCTGTAAGTTAGGCCTGGATCCTAACTCCCATTATAGCTAGAAAAAGAACCAAAAATCTGTGAAAAATGAGAAAACTGTTTTAAACTGCTTAATAAGAAGTTTTTATGAATTCATAAGTCTTTCATTATTCTCTTGTGTGTGAAAGAAAAGAAATGTTTCAATATATGCATTCCTGGAGCTAGGGGTAACCTTACAGTAGAGAAGTATCAAAATCAGCAAAGCGCAGACAAACCAATGATACCAGGAGTCTGTTCAGAAGGTCCAAATCATTTATTTGTGCACAAGTCTCGAACCAGTCAATTTCAAAATGGCTGAGCAAAGTTTTCAAGCATTACAACAACTTTTATAGACTTCTGTTCCATTCTAGGTATAGAGAAACATTTCATTGGTCCTGGTAACCTCCCGTACCTCCCGTACCCCTTCCATTGGTCCCGGTACTGATAAGTTTATCCAATTATGTCCCTTCAGTGGGCATGACACCTGCATACCCCCCTTCTAGTCCCAATTACAATGGTCAGTTCATCAACTTGTTACTTTCACACTCTCAAGGCCATAGAGCCAATTTGTGCATGCAGAGGAGCAGGGCTCTGCAACTCATCTGTCAGCACTCCCAATTATATTCTTTGCAGATGTACTTTTTCTTATCAGTAACTTTTAAACATGTTTTTCTGTATTTTTCCATCTCTCAGTTCTGCTTACCTAAGCTAATTCAATACTTCTACTGAGTTCTATCTTACAATAGCAGCATATTGGGGGATGTGCAATCCTATGGGCCTCTCTACAGGCTTCACTTACAGGTCAAGCTAGCCATGCTGGCCTGCTTATGTCAGACACTGTGGATCACAGGCCTGCACCTGCCACATTCCCCCCTTTGATTAATCTCACCCTATTACTTAATAAGGTGTGAGAATTAAATCACCTTTAGAAGAATCACATCATGATTGAAGGATTTCGACTAGGACTGGCTTTGTATAAAGCCATGATTTTAGTGGCGGTCTTCCGCTCTACTGTACTATCAATAGCATTGTGAATAGAACGCATACAACATGGGATTAAACATGGTAATAAAAAGATAACAGCAACAAGGATTAGTACTAAAACAATGAAAGTCTTAAATCCTCCCACCCATGAAAAGAGGTTAGCAAACCAGTTAGGAAATTTCAATGAGTGCCAAGTCTGTACTGGCACATAAGCATGTCTTTGCATATCTTTAGCAATTTCTTCAACTACTTGACCTTTATCATCTATTTTCAAACAGCAATTAGTTAAATTCAATTTACCACATACTCCTCCTTCAGCTGCTAACAAATAATCAAGTGCTAAGCGGTTCTGATATATAGCAGTGCGCATCTGAGTACTTTGTCTAGCTAAGAGCGTAAGAGCATGACTAGTTTCATTGGTTATTATTTCAACTACTGCTTGTAAGCGAATAATACGATTAATCATATAAATTGGAGTACGATAACCATACATACCATCATCATTCCAAGTGGCAGGCCCATAATACTCAATGATTCTTTCTGGTGGCCAATCATCACCTTGCCACTTCTCCCACTTGCCTATCTGTAAGGCTTCTCTTTTCTGTCTTAGTGCTCTCTTGTGTCGGTGGGTAGTGTAAACAGGATATCCTAATTGTTCTCCATGTTCAGTGTTTAGAAGAAAGAAGGAAGGTCTGATGGTTCCTAAGACACATGCTCCTCCCCAGTGTGGCGGGAGTTGTGCATACGCTCGGTTTCCACAGATCCAATATAGGCCAGGTGGGGCTTGCCAGGCTTGGACTTTGGCAAGGTTAGTCCATAAACCAGCAAGTTCAGGAAATCTGGCTAATGGGTTAGGAGGTTCAGGGTGTCTGATTCCTGACCACCATGCTGTCTTTTTGGTCGTGGCATTATAGTACTTCTGGCTAAGACAGACCAGCTGTCCTACCTTCTGGGTGAACTGGGGTCCAGTTCTGGCATAGCAAAGACGTCCAACGATTGAGTGCGCTAACACCCATTCACTGGTAGTCTTGTGTAATTCAGTCTGATTGTAAACTAAAGAATAATTCAAGTCTTGGGCTTCCCATGGCCATTGATCTCCCATTTGGGTCCCACCACAGAAATAGCAATCTGAGATCTTAAGACTAGATACTACTGCTCCAGCTAATTCTAAAAATAAATTCTGTGAGGGATGAGGGATCTCAAACTTATTTACATGCATAGCTTCATAAAAGGTATTATGAATATGGTATTTAGATGACTTGTGGGCTTGGGTATTCAATCTGATATACACAATGGTTCCTGGATCTATTGCCCCTCCAGCAATACGCAAACCAAACTTGTATCCTTGTTTCCATGCATGGGGATTGTGTATACGTAAGTGTAAGGGGTTGCAAGCATCTTTCTGACATTTATCATTTGTGGTTGGCTTGGTTAAAGTAGCCATTCGTTTATCTATTTTCTCATCAGTTATACCAGTATTCCAGGTAGCATAAAAAACACATCCCCAATACGGGCAATAGTAATCTGCTGCTGGTGCAGTACTATAGCCTGATCCCGTTTTACCTGTACACTTCCACCAATTTGTGGCACCTTCTGGACACATATACTTATGGTCATTTCGATACGCTTTCTCCCATGTACCACAGGTGGAATAACTATCTCTATTAATGGCATTACATGCATCAAAATTCAAAACAGCAGGTTTAGTAATGTCTTTAAGTGGTGGTGTAGCAGCTAGTATAGGTCCATCTGCATCCTGCAATCTTATTTCCAACGTGTAATAGGATGGATTCTGATGCGGATTATAGCATGCTTTGATTTTGCCATGAGTGCAAACATTTAGTTCAGTGGTGTTATAGATACACCGAGTCACTGTTCCCTTGCAAGTATAGTAAGAATGATAAAGCAAAGTCTGAGTTACTTTCAGTCCAGTTCTAGTAGAAGTAATGCAGGCAGTGCATGGAGGTAGAGCATAAGTCTGTTCAAAACCTCCAAATAAGGCAACCAAGGCAAAGCATAAGTAAAGATGCATGTTGATGTTGATTGGAGTTCTTCTGAATCCTCAGCTTGCTGATCTTGATCACGACGGTCTTTTATTCTTCGTCCCGTTTGCTAATGAAGCAATTTAACGGGTGCTGAGTGTTGATTGAAGATCCTCAGGTTGTCCAGTACACATTAACCAACTTATTAGCAATTCAGTTGGCTTGTGAAGTCTGGCTAGTCAATGTAGTCTCAAAGTAGTGTGCAGAATCACACGCAAATTGGGTTCGTTGAAACAAAACTGTTGCTGCATGGAAAACAGCGATCCTCTTCGAAAGACTTGGCTACTGCAAGGCACTTGTGATGAAATGTCTAAGCTGCTGGTTGCCGTCTCAGAGTAACTCGCAAGGGTGCATCAAGATGCTGCTCTGCTGTCCACTGCTCTGGTTCAGGATCAGCGGCGGGCTTGACTCTGCTGTGGTGGATCAAGGGGCGGCCCAAGGGGGGTGCGGGGCCATGTGCGGAGACTCGGTGCGGGGCCTCATTTGCATAAGGGGCCTCATTTGCATAAATATTTGCATAATGTTACCATACACAAACTTTTAGTAAACATGCCTCTTAATGAGTGTATGAATAAAGAAAGACTAAAAGACTTCTACATTACTATAATCCAGTGCCAACCGCCAGACACATTAGGAACTACTACAAACACTGCCCATTTAGAACCCATAGCAAACCCGCCGTATCCTAACAGCACTACCAGGACTCATAAAGCACCATACCCTAACTATCAAAAGGAAACGCTGCAAATATTAAACCAATACATTTCAGAGAACAACAATACATGACCTACTGGGGAAAGAGAACAAGTGGCAATGTCAAATAGGAATTACATAAACAGAATACCTCAGCTCAGTTACACATGCAGAACATATACCATCACCAAACAAGGAATCACAATTTAGAAACAGGAAGACAATAATTAAACTGGGAATCCCAAAAGCCAAACTTGGAATGCACAACACTGTAGAAATAAAACTATACATTAATTTGCTCTTGTACTAAACAAAGCGCAGACGTTAATGATGCACATTTCCCAGAGCTGACATATTCCAATTAATAAATTCAAAATAAAGAGATATTTTTCTACCTTTTGTGCATTTTTTTTCAGCTGCAATTACTCCAGCCACTTTCTTCTGGTTTCTTCGTGTCTTCCGCTAACTCTTCATAGTCTGCTGTCCATTTGTCTTTTCTTCTCTCTTCTAGTTTTTTTTCCATTCTCTCTCTACATCTGCTTTAACATACTAATCTTTCTCCTTTTGCTCTTTCCTCATTCCTATTTCATCCACTCAAATTTTACCCCTCCATCCTCAATCCCCACTTACTCTCCCAATATCCGGACAATTTTAGATTTGTCTTCCCTCCCACACAAAATATTTTTTCACTCTCCATTTCACTCTCCCAGCTCCATCCCATTCTAATCCTCCCCCAACATCAGCTCCATTCTAGTTCCAGTCCCACCCAGCATCCGCTCCCTTCTAGTCCCCGCATCAGCCCATTTCCAGTCCTAGCCCCCCATAAGCTCATTTCCAGTCCTAGCTCCCCCATCTATTTGCAGTCCCATCCGAGTCCCTCCATCAGCTCATTTCCAATCCCAGTCCCCCATGAGCCCATTTCTAGTCCTTTCCTAGCCCCACCATCAGCCCATGTCAAATCCTAGCTCCCCTCCACTCAGCCCATTTCCAATCCAAGCCCATGAGCCTACTTCCAGTTCTAGCCCCTTCATGAGTCCATTTCAATCCAAACCCCCACCACAGCCCATTTCCAATCTTAGCACCCCCACAACAGCCAATTTCCAGTCCTATTCTAGCCCCTCCATCAGCCCATTTCCTGTCCTAGCCCCCCCCCCACTCACCCATTTCCAGTCCTAGTTCCCTCCCCCTCACAACCCATTTCCATTCCAAGCCCCCGTCCCCATCAGCTATTTGCAGTTCAAGCCCTCCTTCCACTCAGCCAATTTCCAGTCCTAGCCTCCTCATAGCCCATTACTAGTCCTAACCCCCCCCATCAGCCCATTACGTCCTAACCCCCCATCACCCTATTTCCAGTCGTAGCCCCCCATCAGCCTATTTCCAGTCTTAGCCCCCCCCATAGCCCATTACCAGTCCTAACCCCCCCATCAGCCCATTTCCAGTCTTAGCCCCCCCCATAGCCCATTACCAGTCCTAACCCCCACCACCACCACCAGCCCACTTCCAGCCTTAGCCCCCCCCCATAGCCCATTACCAGTCCTAACCCCCCCATCAGCCCACTTCCAGTCTTAGCCCCCCCATAGCCCATTACCAGTCCTAACCCCCCCATCAGCCCACTTAGCCCCCCCATAGCCCATTACCCGTCCTAACCCCCCCCCATCAGCCCACTTCCAGTCTTAGCCTCCCCCATGGCCCATTACCAGTCCTTATCCCCCCCCCCATCAGCCCACTTCCTGTCTTTTCTTAGCCCCCCCGAGGGCCATTACGAGTACTAACCCACCCCCATCAGCCCACTTCCAGTCTTAGCCTCCCCCCATGGCCCATTACCAGTCCTAACCCCCCCCCCCATCAGCCCACTTCCAGTCTTAGCCTCCCCCACCCCCGGCCCATTACCAGTCCTAACCCCCCCATCTGCCCACTTATCCCACCCATAGCCCATTACCCTTCCTAACCCCCCCCCCATCAGCCCACTTCCAGTCTTAGCCTCCCCCCCCCATGGCCCCAGTCCTGACCCCCCCCATGGCCCATTACCAGTCCTAACCCCCCCCCCTATACGCCAACTTCCAGTCTTAGCCCCCCCATCAGCCCATTACCAGTCCTACCCCCCCCCATCAGCCCTCTTAGCCCCCCCATGGCCCATTACCAGTCCTTTCCCCCCCCCATGGCCCATTACCAGTCCTAACCCCCCCATCAGCCCACTTCGCCCCCCCATGGCCCATTACCAGGCCTACCCCCCCCCCCCACGGCGCCTTCACTGTACTACCCCCCCCCATGGCCCATTACCAGTCCTAACCACCCCCCCCCCCCATGGCCCATTACCAGTCCTTGCCTCCCCCCCCATGGCCCATTACCAGTCCTAACCACCCCCCTCCCTCATCAGCCCACTTCCAGTTTGGCCTCCCCCCCTCCCATAGCCCCCATTACCAGTCCTAAACCCCCTTCTCCCCTATCATCCCAAATTAAAACAACAAAAAAACCCCAAACCGGCTGCTTCTGCCGCGGCAGCATCAAGAGCTCTGCCGCGGCAGCATCAAGAGCTCTGCCGCGGCAACATCAAGAGCTCTGCCGCGGGGCCCCCCCCTGCCCGGCAGAGCCTCCCTGCCCGGCAGAGCCTCCCTGCATCTCTGCTTTCTTCAAGTCACAAAACTCGGGCTTCTTTCAGAGCCGCGAGAGTTTCTTTTCTCGCGGCTCTGTTAATCCCGCCGGGCTGATGGGATTTCCCATCACCCTCGGCGGGATTAACAGAGCCGCGAGAAAGGAAACTCTCGCGGCTCTGAAAGAAGCCCGCGTTTTGTGACTTGAAGAAAGCAGAGATGCAGGGAGGCTCTGCCGGGCAGGGAGGCTCTGCCGGGCAGGGGGGGGGCCCCGCGGCAGAGCTCTTGATGCTGCCGTGGCAGAAGCAACCGGGTTTTTTTTGTTTTTTTTTTAACTTGCGATGCTGAAGAATGTTTTTTGCGCGGGGCCCCCTGAAACGCGGGGCCCTGTGCAAAAAACATTCTTGCTCAATGGACGGGCCGGCCCTGGGTGGATCCAGGCGTCGATCTCGGCTACCTTTACTGCAGTTGGGGTAGACAGGATGACGGTGTACGGTCCCTTCCAATGGGGTTCCAACGGTGTCTTCTTCCAATCTTTGATCCACACCGAAGTACCAGGCTGATAGGGATGCAAGGGTTCCGTCAAGTTGATAGGCAACTGGTCTTGGATCCACGTATGGAGAGTCTGCAGAACAAAACTAAGAGCTAGGAGTTCTTGTCTGGTTACTTCTGAACCAATCTGGGCTAAACTTCCTTTGACTCCCTGCACTATTGGTGGGGGTTTACCATACAAAACTTCAAAAGAGGAAAATCCTGTTGACTTTACAGGAGCTGAGCGTATTCTGAGTAAAGCTATTGGGAGCACTTGGGGCCACTTCAAGTGTGTCTCCTGACAAAGCTTGGACATTTGGGCTTTTAGGGTACGATTCATTCGCTCAACTTTCCCTGAACTCTGGGGTCTGTATGCAGTGTGGAGTTTCCATTGTATCTGCAAAGCTTTTGCTAACTGCTGAGTAACTTGGGAGACAAATGAGGGTCCATTGTCTGACCCTATTACTGCTGGAATTCCGAACCTAGGGACAATCTCTCTCATCAAGACTTTGGTAACTTCTCGGGCTTTCTCAGTTCTGGTTGGGAAGGCTTCTACCCACCCAGAGAAAGTACAAACTAATACTAATAGGTAATGGTATCCATTGGCTCTTGGCATTTCGGTAAAATCAACTTGGAGGTTGTGCATGGGAGTTACACCTCCTGACTGAACTCGGGGTGCCGTTATAAGGCCTTGCTTGGCATTATTTTTGGCACAGGTTAGACATTGACGTGCTACTGAGGCTGATATGGTTGTCATCAGAGGGATGTAGAAATGTGGTCTGCGTGCTTTTTCCATAGCACTCTTCCCATAGTGGGTGGCTTCGTGGAAAGCTTTGACAAAGGATGGTCCTAACAGTTCAGGAATTACTATTCGTCCAGGAGGTTGACTGCCTTCTTCTGGTGGCAGCTCAATCCATCCATCTTTCAGTACCCCATCTTCTTTGTTACAGTAGTAATCCAATTCTTTGGTGGTATATCGTGGTGTCCATAAATTCAAAGGTACTGGAAACAATGCTGCTTGCATTGGCATAGCTTGTGGGGCAATCTGTCCTGTCATAGCTGCTTGTCGTGCTGAGGCATCTGCAAATCTATTTCCTCTGGCAACTTCTCCTTTTCCTGCTTGATGTCCTCTGCAATGCATGACAGCTACTCGTGTTGGGGCCCAAACTGCATCAAGTAGCATCAATATCTCGGGACCATACTTGACTGATTTTCCTCTGGATGTGATGAGTCCTCTTTCTTTATAGAGAGCTCCATGGGCATGCAAGGTAGTGAAGGCATATTTGGAATCTGTATATACATTTAGCACAAGTTTTTCTCCTAACAGCAATGCTCTGGTGAGTGCTATCAATTCGGCTTTCTGGGCTGATGTGCCTGAGGCTAGAGCTGATGATTCAACTACTTCGTGTTGAGTGACGACTGCATATCCGGCACAGCGTCGTCCATCAAGGATGAGACTGCTCCCATCAACATAATAGATTTGGTCAGGGTTGTCTATGGGCACATCTGTCAAGTCAGGTCGACTGGAGAACACAGTTTCCATGACTTCGATACAGTCATGTTCTGGGAGTTCTTCACTGATGGGTATCAAGGTGGCTGGGTTCAAGGCATGACTCACTTCTAGTTGTATCTGTGGGTTTTCACATAACATGCTCTGGTACTTCAACATTCGAGAATTGGTGAGCCAATAATTTGCTTTTTGTTCCATGAGGGCAAGGACTGCATGTGGCACAGTGACTCGTATGTTCTGTCCTAGTGTGAGCTTGTCTGCTTCGCTCACTAGTAGCGCTGTAGCTGCAACTGTTCTCAAGCAAGGTGGCCATCCTTTGGCCACAGGATCCAATTGTTTCGATAGGTATGCTACAGGTCGCTCCCAATTTCCCAATTTCTGAGTCAACATGCCTAAGGCATTTCCCTGTGCTTCATGTACAAATAAGTGGAAAGGCTTGTGGACATCTGGTAGTCCAAGTGCTGGTGATGACATCAATTCTTCCTTTAATTTCTGGAAGGCTGTATCCTGCTCAAGTCCCCACTCCAGTGGCGACTTTTCTTCTCCTTTTGTGGCTTCATACAGTGGTTTGGCAATTTGGGCAAAGTTGGGTATCCAGATTCGGCAATATCCTGCCGCTCCCAGAAAGGCTCTGACTTGCTTTCTGGTTGTTGGAGTTGGAATTCTACATACTGCTTCTTTTCTTTCTCTGCCCAATCTTCGGCTCCCTTGGGTTATACGAAAACCCAAGTATTTCACTTCTTTTTGACATAGCTGTGCTTTGGCTCTGGAAACTTTGTATCCAGCTTCATCTAGTAACTGCAAGAGATCTTTGGTGGCTAGTATACATTCACTTTCTGATATGGCAGCTATCAACAGATCATCCACGTATTGGAGAAGCACTCTCTTCCCCGGGGCTACTGGATAGCTTGAAAGGTCTTGATTCAGTGCAGCACTAAAGATGGTAGGTGAATTCTTGAATCCTTGGGGTAATCTGGTCCAGGTGAGTTGGCCCCCTCTTCCAGAGATGGGGTCCTGCCATTCGAATGCAAACAATATTTGGCTTACAGGAGCTAATCTTATGCAAAAGAATGCATCTTTCAAATCCAGTACAGTGAAATGGGTAGCTTCAGCAGGTATCAGTCCTAGAAGAGTGTAAGGATTGGGTACAACTGGATGTATAGTTTCAACTGCATCATTTACTCTCCTCAAGTCTTGTACTGGGCGATAGTCATCCGTCCCAGGTTTCTTTACTGGCAAAAGTGGAGTGTTCCATGGGGATTGACATACTTTCAGTAGGCCATACTCGAGCAATCTTTGTAGGTGACGATGAATGCCTTCAATTGCAGCTCTTGGGAGAGGGTACTGTCTGACGTGCACTGGTGTAGCACTAGGCTTGAGGGTTACAATCACTGGAGCTATATGCTTGGCTAGGCCTGGGGGACTGCCTTCTGCCCATACTCCAGGTGGTGCATCGATGTTCTTTAAAGTTTGTTCAAAATAGGTGTCTTGGATGGAGTCATCAACGTAATACCTCCATTCTTCTTCTCGGGGAACTGTCAGCAGCATTATTCCTGCTGGTTTGGCTTGGGGATTTACTGTCATTTGCATTTCTCCTTGTTCAGAGAAGGATATTTGTGCTTGAAGCTTGGCTAACATGTCTCGTCCCAGTAGTGGCACTGGACATTCGGGCATGTAAAGGAATTGATGAGTTATTTGCTGTCCTCCTAGACTGCATATTCGATTTTGAAGAAAAGACTTTGTAGCTTTGGCACCAGTTGCTCCTATAATGGTGACTGCTTTTGTAGAAAATGGGGCTATCTTTTTGTCTACTACTGAATGTTGTGCTCCAGTATCAACCATAAAGTCCATAATTTGGTCTCCTATTTGTATTCCGACCATAGGCTCCTGGAGACCTAAAGCAAACTGGCAGCCCGGTCTGTCCTAATCCACGTCATTCTCATCATGGGCCGGTGTGGCCAATGCCTGAATGGCTCCTCCTCCTCTCTCTCGCTGGAATTGTTCTCGATTGGCTCCTCCTCGGTTTCGGGGATAGCCTCGTCTTTCTTCTCGCCACTGATGATCGTTGTCGTCATCTTGCTGGGCGTCTGCGAGTTGCGGGCACGTATCTCTCCAATGTCCTTCCTCTCTGCAGTAGGCGCATTGGTTCACGCCTAGCTTTTGGGTCCGGCCTCCGCCTCCGCCTTGACCCCGCCCTCTTCCTCTGCTCCGTCGACTAGGGACACCTCCCCTTTTCTGTTCAACTATGGCCGCAGCCAAAAAATCAGCTTTCTTCTTCATCTTTCTATCACATTCTCTCTGTCTTTCATTATCACGATTCACATACACTTTATGAGCGACTTTCAGTAACTGTGTTGCAATCCTCTTCGAAAGACTTGGCTACTGCAGGGCACTGTGATAAAGTGTCTAAGCTGCTGGTTGCCGTCTCAGAGTAACTCGCAAAGGTGCGTCAGGATGCTGCTCTGCTGTCCACTGTTCAGGTTCTGGATCAGCTGCGGGCTTGACTCTGCTGTGGTGGATCCAGGAATCGATTTCTGCTACCTTTACTGCAGTTGGGGTAGACAGGATGACGGTGTATGGTCCCTTCCAATGGGGTTCCAGCGGTGTCTTCTTCCAATCTTTGATCCACACCGAGGTACCAGGCTGGTAGGGATGCAAGGGTTCCGTCAAGTTGATAGGCAACTGGTCTTGGATCCACGCATGGAGAGTCTGCAGAACAAAACTAAGAGCTAGGAGTTCTTGCCTGGTTATTTCTGAACCAATTTGGGCTAGACTTCCTTTAATTCCCTGCACTATTGGTGGGGGTTTACCATACAGAACTTCAAAAGGGGAAAATCCTCTTGACTTCACAGGAGCTGAGCGTATTCTGAGTAAAGCTATTGGGAGCACTTGGGGCCACTTCAGGCGTGTCTCCTGACAAAGCTTAGACATTTGGGCTTTTAAGGTACGATTCATTCGCTCAACTTTCCCTGAACTCTGGGGTCTGTATGCAGTGTGAAGCTTCCATTGTATCTGCAAGGCTTTTGCTAACTGCTGAGTAATCTGAGAAACAAATGAGGGCCCATTGTCTGACCCTATTACTGCTGGAATTCCAAATCTAGGGACAATCTCTCTCAGTAAAACTTTGGTGACTTCTCGAGCTTTCTCAGTTCTGGTTGGGAAGGCTTCTACCGACCCAGAGAAAGTACAAACTAATACTAATAGGTAGTGATATCCATTGGCTTTTGGCATTTCAGTAAAATCAATTTGCAGGTGGTGCATGGGGGTTACACCTCCTGACTGAACTCGGGGTGGTGGTGTGGGACCTTGCTTGGCATTATTTTTGGCACAAATTAGACACTGGCGTGCCACTGAAGCTGATAGGGCTGCTAACATGGTAATGCAGAAATGTGGTCTGAGTGCTTTCTCCATAGCACTTTTCCCATAGTGGGTGGCTTCGTGGAAAGCTTTGACAAAGGCTGGACCTAACAATTCGGGAATTACTATTCGTCCTGGGGGTTGACTGCCCTCTGCTGGTGGCAGCTCAATCCACCCATCTTTCAGTACTCCATCTTCCTTATTACAGTAGTAATCTAATTCTTTGGTGGTATATCGTGGTGTCCATAAGTTCAAGGGTACTGGAAACAATGCTGCCTGCATCGGCATGGCTTGTGGCGAAATTTGTCCTGTCATGGCTGCTTGTCGTGCTGAGGCATCTGCGAACCTATATCCTCGAGCAACTTCTCCTTTTCCTGCTTGATGTCCTCTACAGTGCATGACAGCTACACGAGTTGGGGCCCATACTGCATCAAGTAACATCAGTATCTCTGGGCCATACTTGACTGATTTTCCTCCGGACGTGATGAGCCCTCGTTCTTTGTAGAGAGCTCCATGAGCATGTAGGATAGTGAAGGCATACTTAGAGTCTGTATATACATTTAACACAAGTTCTGCACCTAGCAGTAGTGCTCGAGTAAGTGCTATTAATTCTGCTTTCTGGGCTGATGTGCCTGAGGCTAGAGCTGATGACTCAACAACTTCATGTTGAGTGACTACTGCATATCCGGCGCAGCGTCGTCTATTGATGATGAGACTGCTTCCATCTACGTAATAAATTTGGTCAGGATTATCTATGGGCACATCTGTCAGGTCAGGTCGGCTTGAGAATACAGTGTCCATGACTTCTATACAGTCATGTTCTGGGAGTTCTTCACTAACAGGTATCAATGTGGCTGGATTCAAGGCATGGCTCACTTACAGTTGTATCTGTGGGTTTTCACATAACATGCTCTGATATTTCAACATTCGGGAATTGGTGAGCCAATGATTTGCTTTCTGTTCCATAAGGGCAAGGACTGCATGTGGCACAGTGACTCGTAGATTCTGTCCTAGTGTGAGCTTATCTGCTTCACTCACTAACAATGCTGTAGCTGCAACTGCTCTCAGGCAAGGTGGCCATCCTTTGGCCACAGTGTCCAATTGTTTCGATAGGTATGCTACAGGTCGCTCCCAATTTCCCAATTTCTGAGTCAACATGCCTAAGGCATTTCCTTGTGCTTCATGTACAAACAAGTGGAAAGGCTTGTGAACATCTGGTAGTCCAAGTGCTGGTGATGACATCAATTCTTCCTTTAACGTCTTGAAGGCTATATCCTGCTCAGGTCCCCACTCCAGTGGCGACTTTTCTTCTCCTTTTGTGGCTTCATACAGTGGTTTGGCGATTTGAGCAAAGTTGGGAATCCAGATTCGGCAATATCCTGCTGCTCCCAGAAAGGCTCTGACTTGCTTTCTGGTAGTTGGGGTTGGAATTCTGCATACTGCTTCTTTTCTTTCTCTGCCTAACTTTCGGCTTCCTTTGGTTATGTGAAAGCCCAAGTATTTCACTTCTTTTTGGCATAGTTGTGCTTTTGCTCTGGAAACTTTGTATCCAGCTTCATCTAGTAGCTGCAAGAGGTCTTTGGTGGCTTGTATACACTCATTTTCTGATACAGCAGCTATCAGCAGATCGTCCACGTATTGGAGAAGTACTCTCTTCCCCGGGGCCACTGGATAGCTTGAAAGGTCTTGATTCAGTGCAGCGCTAAAGATGGTAGGCGAATTCTTGAATCCTTGGGGTAATCGTGTCCAAGTAAGTTGGCCCCCTCTTCCAGAGATAGGGTCCTGCCATTCAAATGCAAATAATATCTGACTTATGGGGGCTAATCTTATGCAAAAGAATGCATCTTTTAAATCCAGAACAGTAAAGTGGGTAGCTTCAGCAGGTATCAGTCCTAGAAGAGTGTAAGGATTGGGTACAACTGGATGTATGGTCTCAACTGCTTCATTTACTCTTCTTAGATCTTGCACTGGGCGGTAGTCATCTGTTCCAGGCTTTTTCACTGGCAAAAATGGAGTGTTCCATGGGGATTGACATACTTTTAGTAGGCCATGTTCTAGTAATCTTTGCAAGTGGCGGTGGATGCCTTCAATTGCAGCTCTTGGAAGAGGATATTGCTTGATATGTACTGGTGTAGCACTAGGCTTGAGGGTTACAATTATTGGAGCTATATGTTTGGCTAGGCCTGGAGGACTGCCTTCTGCCCATACTCCAGGTGGCGCATCAATGCTTTTCAAAGTTTGTTCAAAATAGGTGTCTTGGGCAGATTCATCACTGTAATATCTCCATTCTTCTTCTTGGGGAACTGTAAGCAGCATTATTCCTGCTGGCTTGGCTTGAGAATTTACTGTCATTTGCATTTCTCCTTTTTCAGTAAAGGATATTTGGGCTTGTAGCTTGGCTAGCATATCTTGTCCCAGTAGTGGCACTGGACATTCAGGCATGTAAAGGAATTGATGAGTTATTTGTTGTCCTCCTAGACTGCATATGCGATTCTGAAGAAAAGGTTTTGTAGCTTTGGCACCAGTTGCTCCTACAATGGTGACTGCTTTTGTAGAAATGGGGCTATCTTTTTGTCTACTACTGAATGTTCTGCTCCATTATCAACCATAAAGTTCATAACTTGGTTTCCTATTTGTATTCCGACCATAGGCTCCTGGAGACCTAAAGCAAATTCGGAGCCCGGTCTGTCCTAATCCACATCATCTTCATCATGGGCTGTCGTAGCCAATGCTTGTACAGCTTCTCCTCTTTCGATTGGCTCCTCCGCGATTTCGGGGATGGCCTCGTCTTTCTTCCCTCCATTGATGATTGTTTTCGTCATCTTGGTGGGCGTCTTCGAGTTGCGGGCATGCATCTCTCCAATGTCCTTCCTCCCTGCAGTAGGCACATTGGTTTATGCCTAGCTGGGGCTGGCTTCCGCCTCGGCCCCGCCCCCTTCCTCTGCTCCGTCGACTAGGGATACCTCCCCTTTTCTGTTCAACTATGGCCGCAGCCAAAAAATCAGCTTTCTTCTTCATCTTTCGATCACATTCTCTCTGCCTTTCATTATCACGATTCACATACACTTTATGAGCGACTTCCAATAACTGAGTTGCATTCATGCCCGCAAACCCTTCTAATTTCTGTAATTTCCATCTAATGTCTGGTTGAGACTGATTTACAAAAGCAGAATTCACCATGCATAAACTTCCTGGTGCATCGGGATCATAGGGAGTATACATTCTATATGCTTCAGTTAATCTTTCATAAAACACTGCTGGGCTCTCATCTATACCTTGGGTAACTTCAGTGACTTTGGAAAGGTTCATAGCTTTCTGGCCCCCCCTTTTCAGGCCTTGTATAAAGCCTTGGCGAAAACGGGCTAGGGCTCTGGATCCTCTTTCTGTATTTGGATCCCATCGGGGGTCTTCATTCGGGAATTCTCTTTGGGCCGCTTCCCGATTATCTATTCTTTCTTCCCCCCTTTCTCCTGGAGCTACAGGGTTATCTGCCAGCCAGTCTATAGCTGCTTTTCTAATTCGTGTCCGCTCCTCTGTAGTAAATAAGGTGGACAGAAGCTGGCGGCAATCTGCCCATGTTGGTTGGTGAGTTTCCATAATAGTATTCACTAATTCTGTAAGCTCTTGGGGTTTATTGGTATAGGAGGCATAATGTGTCCTCCAATTTAACAAATCAGTAGTAGAGAAGGGGACATACACATAGCTTAGGGGTCCCGCCACCACCTCATTATCTTCATTTCTTACGGGTATTCCCGGGACTTGCCGTAAAGGCATCATCTTGGCAGTAGATGTCTTTTGGGATCTGAGAGACATTTTCGTAACTTTCCTGTCAGGGGTTATTTTCTTCTTCTCTACATGCTTTACTTTAGATTTACTTTTTACTGGCGAGCTAACACTGGCAGTCGCTTTTACACTATCAGTATCACTCGGGGAATTTTCAGTTCCTTCCTTCTCTGTTTCTGTATCTGATTCTCCTTTTTCTGTCTCGGTAGAATCATCTTCTTCAATTAAAGGGAGCTCATCTACCTGCTCTTCGGGTGATGGCTCAGGGGTTGGGTCCTGTTCCCGCTGTCTCCGGGGCTCTGGGGCAGGGGGCGGGGCTGCCCTCACTGGGCGCTGGGTTTGGGGCTGTCGGGTAATCACTTCTGGGGAATCAGGATCTACCAGGATTGGTTTCTTCCTGGACTTCTCACCTTTCCATTTTCTTCTAGGCTGTTCTATTTTCTGACTATAATCTGTCTTTGCTAACATTATTCTGCACTGCTCTTCATAACAGCGCTTCGCCCAAGGGGGCGGATCTTCACAAATACTTAACCAGGAATCTATATAGGGGTACTGATCAGGGTGCGCTATTCGCACTCTATGGTGAACTAACTGAATAATTCCTACATTAAAGGTTCCCTCTCGGGGCCAGGTAGGGTCTAGATCGGGCCACTCCCTAGTACATAAAATTTGTAAACGGGCTGCAGTCATTTTAATACCATAATCTCCGGAATATCCTTCTTTAAAATGTGTGATCATGGTATAGTAAGATTGTTCCTACTAGTTACTGTTTTTATATGTTTATAATTATGATGTACTCCACTTTGAATGCTTTATTATATAGTGGTATAAAAATGTTTTAAATTAAATTAAATTAGTACAGTAGCCACAGATTCACCCTTGACCTCTGTTCCTTAATAAGACCCCAGCCTTCAGAGGAAACCAAGATGAAATGATTCATAAACAAGATTAAGATCCTGGAACAGTTTCAAAGAGTGAATCTCCCTCTGTCTGCTCCAAAAAATCAGAAATTTAAAACCCCCTAGAAAAAAATATGTTAGTTACCCATTTCAGTGCACAGTGGGGGCACTGGAATAGTTGTTTCCTTTAATCTGGTCTTGTATGATTCTCATTCAGAGATGGTATCAGGAGTCTATCTGATACATCCCTCACCACAATATATTACTGTTACTGAGCAGACTAATCAAGCACTTTCAGAAGTTTATAGCAGTGAGTAGCTTTTCTCTAGATCTCTTTCATTCTTTCACTAAGACAGCATCAGCAAAGCAGCACTGTATGAAAAAATCTTTCCAGTGGTTTCTCCTGCTTTCCATTCCTCCTTTACATGCCATATTACTCATCAAAGAGTCACTCCTCCTGTGGAAAACCTGGAGCCACTCCACAGGGGCAGCTCAATCAGAACTTTTTTTCAAATAGTTCCAGAAAAGCAGCTTCACATTTAACTGCCAAGAACAATATCCCATTTGTTTTTTTTACTGTCTGAGCTCTGTGGGCTAAAGTACACAGAGGGAAGAAGTCTTGCTTGGAGTGGAGGCTCTCCTTAGCCTTTGCTTGCTGCCCTTGGCAAGGGCCAACAATCTTTCTACGGCATGCACAACACATGGGCAGGAAAGCAAGCGCTGCTCTGTGATGGATATTTTCCATTAATACAGCCAGGAGATGGTGGAATGGAGGCGGTGACAGAGGAAGCTATTCATTGTGATCTGGGAAGCTAATCCACACCTATTCACATTATATTTGATCCAAACATCAATACGCCTATCGAACAAACTTTCTCCCAGTCAAGACGCTCAAAGAGTAATTTGCTTTCAGGTCTGAGGTTACAAAGTGCAAAGTACCTGCAGACCTGTAAGCTGATTTTTACCAGGAAAATGCCCATAGAGTTTGCCTTTGAAAATCCCATAATTAATAACGATGTTTTCTGCTCAACTCTAAACCATGAGTTCAGTATTAACTTTGCTAAAGAAAACTATTCTTAGATACAACAAGGTCTCAGACTGTTACGAGGCGTATTGTTCAGCCAAACTTGCTGGGATGGACTGCCTTCTTAGCATCAACGACCTTACTCTGTTGTATATTCACATAGTTTTCTCATTTATAGTTGCATTATTTTTTTCTTTTTTCAATTATTAATACTTTTTTCTTTTTTCAATTATTTCAATTATTAATACGTTCCAAAATATAAATTGTTTCCTATTCTTTTTAAAATCCTCATAAACAATATAACGCTCATCAGATAATAGCGCTGATTTTTTAAAATGCTCGCGAACAAAACTCCAAACAAACAGCGCTTATCTGGTAATGAAAGTGTTCTTCATTTGCTGAAACACTGTAACACTGCAACGCGACTCAAGCAGAAGATGTTTGTAGTGCAGCTCAGACCAAAGATGTTTCCCCACGTTTCACTGTTCGTTTCTTCAGGGGAACAAAGCTCCAGGCTTCTGAGTTCACTTTCCAACCTGCACGGACTTCCTTTCTGTCATCAGGAACCGAGAACTTGACTCTTCAACTGCTATCAAAAAACGCCGTATTAGTATTAATAATTGAAATAATTGAAAAAAGAAAAAAGTATTAATAATTGAAAAAAGAAAAAAATAATGCAACTATAAATGAGAAAACTATGTGAATATACAACAGAGCAAGGTCGTTGATGCTAAGAAGGCAGTCCATCCCAGCAAGTTTGGCCGAACAATACGCCTCGTAACAGTCTGAGACCTTGTTGTATCTAAGAATAGTTTTCTTTAGCAAAGTTAATACTGAACTCATGGTTTAGAGTTGAGCAGAAAACATCGTTATTAATTATTGTCATTTATGCTCAAAAAGTGACCATATATACCCTTGTTTGAAAATCCCATGGCAGCTAGTGTAGCATACTCATGGCAAAGAATGTAAGGGATTTCGAAATTAAATCTCTGCGTACACTTCATCTTGCACTTGATTTTTTAGTGAAAACGTTACGCTTGCATTAAAGCAGAGGCAAATCATGTAAAGAAATAAAAAATGTCAGCAGATACTGAAGTACCCATAGTGCTGGTCGGCCTCACATTTGAAAGAGAAACTCCATAGGGAATGGGTACAAAGTAATTTCAGACTTGCAAGCCTCTGCCTGATTTAAAAATGACTCCCTTAAGCAGTAGCACTAACTTCCAGCAGCTAACACAAGGGCAAGAATAGGCCAAAATCCCCCTTTCCTCTGTAACTTTCCATACAACTGTCAACTGCCCCTGCAGCTTTAGTATCCCCTAAAATCTCCTTCCCTGTCCCCAAGCCCATCAGACGGACCCCTGTGAGCTGTGGTCCCCTTGATTCATGATCCAGATACTTGCCATTGTCTCAAGTACCCATCTTCCAATACAAGTTGGAAGACCTCACCACAGGTTGACTCTTGTTGGAAGAAATGACAGCTGAAGGCTGTTCAAGACTTCCCCCTGGTGATGGAGGAAGAGGCGTTATCCTAGCAAATGGACGGTTAAGCACCGAGCTCCCAAAGAGAATAAGATGATGGCTGGCACTGCACATGAGTCACCCAAGTTGAAAGGGGCACAAAATACAGGCTAGCTCAGATCGGGGGCCTTCATGCAGATATCTAAGAAAGAGCTGAGGGAGTAGTTCAAAGAGGTAAAGCAGGAGATTGCTGTGGTCAGGGACGATCTCAGAGGATGGTGGCAGAACTCTGGTCTGACCTATGTGAGTTGGGATAGCAAGCGGAGGACAACGAGGTGAGAATGGAGGAGTTGGTGACTTTCCATCAAATACAGCTTATTTCCAAAGCAGGAAAGGAAATGCAATTCAAACTAGATTAGGAAAACTGTATGCACCAGAATAATTTGTTCAAACAGGGGATACAAGAAAACTCTGAGTTTATGGACTGTAAAAGGATGGCCATAGAGATCTGTAAAACACTGCTAAACGAAGGGGTGGAGATGCCAGAGGACATTGATTTCCATTTGGACAGAGCACCCCAAGTGCTGGGAATGCTGAAGGGCAGTCAGCCAAGAGGCATTGTTATATGCATCCATGAGTATGAGGTGAAAAAAAATAACTGCAAAGATGAGATCCCTGAATAACTGAGTGGAAGGCTATCACTTCTATCTGTTCCCTTCTCTGCCATCTCCAGACTTTGATCTTTCTACCTTGCTACTCCTTATGCCTGGAACAAACTGCCTGAGTCAGTACATCAGGCACCATCTATGGCCCTGTTCAAATCCAGGCTATAAACTCACTTCTTTGAGACCACTTTTGAATTCTGACCCCTTTAGTCTCCTGTTCACCTCCTATGTGTTTCCTTACCATTCCCCTAGATATAGCCTAGACCCCAGTTGTTGTGTTGTCTGTCTTGACTAGACTGTAAGTTTTTATTAGCAGGGACTATCTCATACAGGGAGGAATGGCCTAGTGGTTGGGACAAGTTACCTCATGCTTGAGGGCCAGGGGTTTGAATTCCGCTAGAAGACAGCAACCTTGGGCTGGAAGGACTGGGGGTTCTAGTCCCACAGGTGTTCCTTGTGGCCATGGGCAAGCCACTTAACCCTCTGTTGCTTCAGGTACAAAAAAATAGATTGTAAGCCCTTCAGGGGACAAGGGAAAAATATATATACAGTATCTGAATGTACATCACTTGGGTAGAAAAGCAGTATATAAGTCTAGATAAATAAACATGTCTCTGTACAGTACTGCATATATCTTGTAGCACTAACAGGGCCGGCCCGTCCATTGAGCAAGAATGTTGTTTGCACAGGGCCCTGCGTTTCAGGGGGCCCCACAGAAACAACATTCTGCATCAGCCCATAGATTTAAAAAAACCCAAACTGACTGCTGCTGCTGCCGCTGCCACCGTGGCAGAGGCAGAATCAAGCGTCTCACGGGGTCCCCCTGCCCGGCAGAGCACTCCTGGCATCAGCTCTATCAGCGACGGCTTTCAGAGCCGCGAAGAGAGAGTTTCTCTCTTGCGGCTCTGTTAAGCCCGCCGGGGCTGATGGGACTTCCTGTTTCCCATCAGCCCTGGCAGGCTTAACAGAGCCGCGAGAAAGGGAAACCCTCCCTTCGCGGCTCTAAAAGCCGACGCTGAGGGAGCTGATGCTGCAGGGAGGGCCCCGCAGGACTCTTGATTCTGCCACTGCCACAGCGGCAGCAGCAGCCAGTTTGTTTGTTCTTTTAACTCTATGGGCTGATGGGGGGAGGGGGGTTAGGACTGGTAATGGGCTATGTGGGGGGCTAATACTGGAAAGTGGGCTGATGGGAGGGGGGTTAGGACTAGTAATGGGCTATGGGGGGGCTAGGACTGGAAATGGACTGATGGGGGGGTTAGGAATGGAGGTGGGCTGATGTGGGGGAGTTAGGACTGGTAATGGGCTATGGGGGGGCTAAGACTGGAAATGGGCTGATGGGGGGTTAAGACGTAATGGGCTATGGGAGGGCTAAGACTGGAAATGGGCTGATGGGAAACAGGATGTAATGGGCTGATGGGGTTAGGATTGGAAGTGGGCTGATGGGGGTTAGGACTCGTAATGGGCTATGGGGGGGCTAAGACTGAAAATGGGGTAATGAAGGGGTTAGGACTGGAAGTTGGCTGATGGGGGGCTTAGGATTGGTAATGGGTTGGGGGGGTTGCTAGGACTGGAAATGGGCTGAGTAGAAGGGGGGCTTGAACTGCAAATAGCTGATGGGGACAGGGGCTTGGAATGGAAATGGGCTGAGTGGAAGGGGGGCTTGAACTGCAAATAGCTGATGGGGAGTAGGGCTTGGAATGGAAATGGGCTGAATGGAAGGGGGCTTGAACTGTAAATAGCTGATGGGGAGGGGGGCTTGGAATGGAAATGTTGTGAAAGGAGGGAGCTAGGACTGGAAATGGGCTGAGTGGGGGGGGGGAGCTAGGACAGGAAATGGGCTGATGGGGCTAGGATAGGACTGGAAATGGGCTGTTGGGGGGTGCTAAGATTGGAAATGGGCTGTGGTGGGGGCTTGGATTGAAATGAACTCATGGAGGGGCTAGAACTGGAAGTAGGCTCATGGGGGGCTTGGATTGTAAATGGGCTGAGTGGAGGGGAGCTAGGATTTTACAAGGGCTGATGGTGGGGCTAGGAAAGGACTAGACATGGGCTGATGGGGGACTGGGATTGGAAATGAGCTGATGGAGGGACTCGGATAGGACTGGAAATGGGCTGATGGTGTGGCTAGGATAGGATTGGAAATGGGCTGATGGGGGCTAGGACTGGAAATGGGCTGATGCGGGGAGTAGAAAGGAGCGGATGCTGGGTGGGGCTGGAACTAGAAGGGAGCTGATGTTGGGGGAGGATTAGAATGAGATGGAGCTGGGAGAGTGAAATGGAGAGGGGGAAAATATTTTGTGTGGGAGGGAAGACAAATCTACAATTGGCCGGGTATTGGGAGAGTAAGTGGGGATTGAGGATGGTGGGGTAAAATTTGAGTGGATGAAATAGGAATGAGGAAAGAGCAAAAGGAGAAAGATTAGTATGTTAAAGCAGATCTAGAGAGAGAATGGAAAAAAAAACTAGACGAGAGAAGAAAGGACAAATGGACAGCAGACGATGGAGAGTTAGCAAAAGACACGAAGAAACCAGAAGAAAGTGGCTGAAGCAATTGCAACTGAAAAAAAATGCACAAAAGGTAAAAAAATATCTCCTTTATTTTGAATTTATTAACTGGAATATGTCAGCTCTGGGAAATGTGCATCATTAACGTCTGCGCTTTGTTTAGTACAAGAGGAAATTAATTTATAGTTTTATTTCTACAGTGTTGTTGTACATTCCAAGTGGCTTTTGGGGTTCCCAGTTTAATTATTGTCTTCCTGTTTCTAAATTGTGATTCCTTGTTTGGTGATGGTCTATGTTCTGCATGTGTAACTGAGCTGAGGTATTCTGTTTATGTAATTCCTATTTGACATTGCCACTTGTTCTCTTTCCCCAGTAGGTCATGTATTGTTATTCTCTGAAATGTATTGGTTTAATATTTGCAGTGTTGCCTTTTGATAGGTAGGGTCTGGTGCTTTGTGAGTCCTGGTAGTGCTGTTAGGATATGGCGGGTTTGCTATGGGTTCTAAATGGGCAGTGTTTGTAGTAGTTCCTAATGTGCCTGGCGGTTGGCACTGGATTATAGTAATGTAGAAATCTTTTAGTCTTTCTTTATCCATAAACTCATTAAGAGGCATGTTTACTAAAAGTTAGTGTATGGTAACATTATGCAAATATTTATGCAAATGAGGTCCCTTATGCAAATGAGGCCCCGCACCGAGTCTCCGCATATGGCCCCGCACCCCCCCTTGGGCCGCCCCTGAGCACTAAACAAATGATTAGAAGTAGTCTTTGTGACCCTGTCAGCAGGCACCCTGCAGTGTTGAAGGGAAATTTGTGTCATCACAGCTTGCTTGAAGCAGAGAATATTCATTATAAGGGCCTTTATGAATTTGGACTGGCTTTCATTAAAAATGGCATGACAAGGAAGGCTTCCACTTTGGAGGATGCAACTAGGGTGCTTGTGGAGGCTGGGATCAAAGGAGTAGATATCCCAAAGAAATCGACTGGCAGGATGGTGGTGTAGAAAGCTGGATGGCAGCAGATGAGAAGGAGCTTGAAGAAAGAGAAGAAACAAATACATACAGAAAAGGCAGCATGAGAGCCATGACTGAATTTGATTGAAGAGAAGTGGTTTACGGCTTATTTAAACAATTTAACTGGAACACTTTTTCGAGACTTTTTGAATGGATGCAGCTATTTGTCTTCAGAGACCGTTTAACATTGGAGTGGAAGGGGTTGATAAGTATGGTCAGAGAGGCTGTTGTTGCCAAAAAAGCATCTTTCAGGAAATGGAAAAAAGAGCCAAACGACGAAACCTGGAAACAGCAGAAGCACTGGCAAGTCAAATGCAAGGCATTCATAAGGCAGGCAAAGAGAGAATTTGAGAAGAAGCTTGCTGCGGAAGCAAAAACGCGAAATAAAGACTTTTCAAGTACATTCGTAGCAAAAAACCTGTGAGAGAGTCAGTTGGTCCATTAGATGATAAAGGGGTTAAAGGAGCACTAAGAGGCGACAAGGCGATAGCGGAGAGACTGAATGAATTCTTTGCTTCGGTCTTTACTGAGGAAGATGTAGGGATGTTACCCATGACTGAAGTGGTATTTAAAGGTGCGGAAGAATTGAAGGAAATATCGATACATCGGGAAGATGTCTTACAACTATTAGATAAACTGAAGAGTAGCAAATCACCTGGGCCGGATGGTATACATCCAAGGGTATTGAAAGAACTGAAATATGAGATTGCAGACCTGCTATCCGTAATCAGTGAACTATCATTAAAATCATCTCTAATACCTGAAGATTGGAGGATCGCCAGTGTAACACCAATTTTTAAAAAGGGTTCCAGGGGTGATCCGGGAAACTACAGACCGGTGAGCCTGACGTCAGTACCGGGAAAAATGGTAGAAACCATCATAAAGAATAAAATTACTCAGCATGTAGATAGTCACAACCTAATGGGAGACAGCCAACATGGCTTTAGACAAGGAAGATCTTGTCTTACTAATCTGTTATGTTTTTTTGAAGGAGTGAATAAACAGGTGGACAAAGGTGAGTCGGTTGATATTGTGTATCTGGACTTTAAGAAAGCCTTTGACAAGGTCCCTCATCAGAGACTTTTGGCAAAACTAAAGAGTCATGGGATAGGAGGCAGTGTACTATTGTGGATCAGGAACTGGTTAAAAGATAGAAAGCAGAGGGTAGGGCTAAATGGCCAATTTTCCCAATGGAGAAAGGTGAATAGTGGTGTACCTCAGGGATCTGTGCTGAGTCCGCTGCTTTTTGACATATTCATAAATGACCTGGAAAGTGGAATAACAAGTGAGGTTATCAAATTTGCAGATGACACAAAACTATTTAAAGTTGTTAAAACCCAAGAGGATTGTGAAAAATTGCAAGAGGATCTTGATAAATCGGAAGACTGGGCATCAAAATGGCAGATGAAATTTAATGTGGACAAGTGCAAGGTTATGCACCTAGGGAAGAACAACCCAAACTATGGTTACACGATGCAAGGTTCCACATTAGGAACCACCACCCAGGAAAAAGATTTAGGCGTCATTGTGGATACCATGTTAAAACCCTCGGCCCAGTGTGCAGCGGCGGCTAAGAGAGCAAATAGAATGCTAGGTATGATAAGGAAAGGAATGGAAAATAAAACAAAAGATATTATAATGCCTCTATATCGTTCCATGGTGAGACCGCACCTTGAATACTGTGTGCAATTCTGGTCGCCGTATCTTAAAAAGGATATAACGATTTTAGAAAAGGTACAGAGAAGAGCCACCAAAATGGTAAAGGGGATGGAAGGATACTCCTATGAAGAAAGGCTAAAAAGGTTAGGGCTCTTTAACCTGGAAAAGAGACGGCTGAGGGGAGATATGATAGAAGTCTATAAATTAATGAACGGAGTGGAACGGGTAAACGTAGATCGATTGTTTACCTTATCAGAATATAGAAAGACTAGGGGACATGCAATGAAGCTACAGGGTAAACTATTTAAGACTAATAAAAGAAAATATTTTTCACTCAACGTGTAATCAAACTCTGGAATTTGTTACCGGAGGATGTAGTAAAGGCTGTTAGTGTAGCTGGGTTTAAAAAAGGTTTGGACAAATTCCTGGAGGAAAGGTCCATAAACCATTATTAAGAAGTGACCGAAGATATCAATGCTTGACCCAGTACAAGCATTGTGGAACTTGTGTCTCTTGGGGAAACTGCTAGGTACATATGACCTAGATTGGCCACTGTTGGAAACAGAATACTGGGCTTGATGGACCTTGGTCTGACCCAGTATGGCATATCTTATGATCTTATGTTCTTATGGTGTTTGTATGGCAGTGTAAATGATTGTTGGAGTTAGCTGTTCAATATGTGCAGATGGTGAGCAAGCTCGGAAGTATGAATGGTGTATGTGCAGGGGGAAGTTTGGAAGAGGGAAGTATATGCAGAGAGGGAGAGAGATGCAGGGCTAGGTGTATAATGCACTAGAGAAGATTGAGCGATGGGAATGAGCGATGCTGGTTCTGGGAGGGTGGTATTGCTGCTCCATGGAGGTACTTATTCAGAGGGGAGGGACTATTTGAGTTGAAGAGTTGGGAAGAAAGAAGGGATGGGGGTGTGGGAGAGAGAGGTAAGGGGATTTCTCAGGGTGAAAATGTCCATCTGAGCACGGAGAGTAGTGGAGTGGGTAAGTGGTACTTGCCTGCAATAGCAGTCTATGATGCTGAGATAAGTAAAGACCATGGCCAAGCCTCTCCCCCTCCCTGCCCTCCCTTTCCTCTCTCCCCCATAGTCTTGTCTATTTAAATGTCTTGGGTGCTTTCCTGTCTTATATTGTAACTTCCTTTTCTTCCTTCTTTCTTTTTTCTCCGACCTACTGGTCTCTCTGTATAAGGATTTGCTTTTACTGTACACCGCTATGTTCTAAATGTAATAGCGGTATATCAAGCTCAATAAAACATAAACATAAGTCTAAACAGTAAACTGGGTTGGTGTGTGTGGAATCGCCTCCATTAGTGTAGAAGGAAAAGAAATCTGCTTTAGAGAGATGGAAAAAGATTACAAATGGATGTTCTTTTTATCCAAGTGGCACATTTGCATAGAACTGAAGAACATGTGTTAAGAGTTCTCATATGTTTTTTGATTGTGAATTCAATAGAACCTAAAAGTGAGGGGTAGGGATATTGATTTTGGGAAGGAAGTTGGTGGAATTTAAGGAAAAGTTAAGGCTGGAGTGGAGGAATAGCCTAATGGTTAGAGCACTGGTTTGGTAATTAAGAGAACTGGGTTCAATTCCCACTAGCATTCCCTGTGGCCTTGGGCAAGTAATTTAACCCTCTATTGCCCTGGAAGAAAGGCCTTGCAATCTACTTCTAGTCACACTGTCAAGAAAGCCCAGGTGCTGTTGGGTTGCTAGGAGTCAGCATTGACTTGAAGGCACACATACCTAAGGATGGGAGTGGGAGTTTTATTTTTCTGAAAGTGAAAGCAGATGGCACATAACTGGTGTTAGCATGCATTCATGCACCTAAAATGAATCGGGTCATTTTATATGAACCTATTAAATAAGCTTTCAGGTTTTGCTAGTGTTCTCTTAATTCTAGGAAGTGAGTTCAGTCTTACTGTGAATCCCCAGATAGATAACTTGGGGAAAGGGGATATGGGATTCTCTCATTTGGAAACAAGCAACATAGGAGACAGTGATGATAGACAGTTTAGGCTTAGTCAAGAAGGGTCACCCAAGGGACTATACTTTTTATTTGCATCCCCATTGTTCTGATAGTAGAATTGATATTTTTGGGTGGCAGAAACATTGGTGCATGCAGTCCAGGAGGTGGCCATTTCACCGACTACTTTGGTCTGTCCATGCCCCTATTTCTATTACATTATATTTATGTAAAAAAGATCAAGGTATGAAATTCTGGAGGTTAAATGATTCCTTTTTAGATGAACCAGAATGATGTCAAAGACTGAGCAGGCATTAAAGGAATACTTCAAGGTGAATAAGGGTGATATGGGATGATATGAAGGCAGTTATAAAAGGATAATTTATTTCAGTGGTGAAATAAATGAAAAGGAGGCAAGAAGCCTTTGACATGGAATTGCAGGACTAAATTCAGTTGCTTGAGGGCCATCATAAAAGGGGAGTCTCAGGTAAAATTATAAAAGAATTAGAAGGGCTGAGGTGGGTTCTGGCAAGACTGGAAGTGAGAAAAGTAGTATATAAACTAGATTTGATTAAACAAGCATACTTCGAATTTGGGAACAAACCTAGTAGGTTCCCTGCTCATCAGTTAAAAAAACACAATAAGCATCAGCAGAGCTACCATATTAGGAACGCTAGAAGAGATTGTTATTTGAAGCAAAGGACATTAGCAATAAAGGACATTAGCAATAAAGGACATGAACAATATGGGCATGATCCCTGAGACACTTTTCTGAATTGAAAGATCATGTATTCCCCTACCTCTTTCCAATATTCCCATCTCCTAACCTGCTTCCCAAATAGAATAACATGTCAGATATTGCATTCCTCCTTAACATACTGTAATACTTTATTAAACACCAATGTGCTATATTATGGCAATGTTACAAATTTTTATGTAACTCTCCCTGACCGTAATACTTATAATATTACTTATGTACCCTGTTACTATTCAAGTTCTTCTCCCTTATTTGATGTAAAAT
Organism: Ichthyophis bannanicus; assembly: GCA_033557465.1. Lineage (NCBI taxonomy): Eukaryota > Metazoa > Chordata > Amphibia > Gymnophiona > Ichthyophiidae > Ichthyophis > Ichthyophis bannanicus. The sequence goes on from CM066040.1 coordinate 34,936,862, forward strand.
TCTAGTTTTTCATTGTAAACCGCTTTGAATTTAGGATAAGGCGGTATAGAAAAACGTGTTAAATAAATAAATTAGAGAGCTTTTCAAATGCTATTATGAGAAAGTATACAGGAAGGAGGTGGTGACATATTCATAAATGACCTGGAAAAGGGAATAACTAGTGAGGTTATCAAATTTGCAGATGACACAAAACTGTTTAAAGTTGTTAAAACCCAAGAGGATTGTGGAAAACTGCAGGAGGATCTGGATAAATTGGAAGACTGGGCATCCAAATAGCAGATGAAATTTAATGTGGACAAGTGCAAAGTTATGCACCTAGGAAAGAACAACCCACACTATAGTTACACGATGCAAGGCTCCACATTAGAAACCACCACCCAGGAAAAAGATTTAGGAGTCATCGTGGATAACATGTTAAAACCCTCCGCCCAGTGTGCAGCGGCGGCCAAGAAAGCAAATAGAATGCTAGGTATCATAAGGAAAGGGATGGAGAATAAAACAAAGGATATTATAATGCCTCTGTATCGCTCCATGGTACGACCGCACCTTGAATATTGTGTGCAATTCTGGTCACCGTATCTTAAAAAGGACATAGAGTTATTAGAAAAAGTACAGAGAAGAGCCACCAAATTGGTGAAGGGGATGGAAGGCTACTCCTATGAAGAGAGGCTAAAAAGGTTAGGGCTCTTTAACCTAGAAAAGAGACGGCTGAGGGGAGATATGATAGAGGTGTATAAATTAATGAATGGAGTGGAACGGATAAACGTGGATCAATTGTTTACGCTATCAGAATATAGAAGGACTAGGGGACATGTAATGAAGCTACAGGGTAAACTATTTAAGACAAATAGGAGAAAATATTTCTTCACTCAACGTGTAATCAAACTCTGGAATCTGTTACCGGAGGATGTAGTAAGGGCTGTTAGTATAGCTGGGTTTAAAAAAGGTTTGGACAAGTTCCTGGAGGAAAGGTCCATAAACCACTATTAAAAAGGGACCCAGGATATCAATGCTTGGCCTAGTACAAGCACTGCAGAACCTGTGTCTTTTGGGGAAACTGCTAGGTACGTATGACCTAGATTGGCCACTGTTGGAAACAGGATACTGGGCTTGATGGACCTCGGTCTGACCCAGTATGGCATTTCTTATGTTCTTATGTTCTTATGAAAGTGCCTAATGCCCAAGTTGAGTGAAGAGGAAGCAGGCTTGTTAAATAGAGATATTAGAAGAATGGAAACCATTAAGGCTCTGAACGTTGGCAAAGCACCAGGGCCAGATGGACTGACAGCAACATTTTCCAAAAATTTACAGGAGTATTAGTACATCCACTAGTAAAATTATTTAATGCTGTTATTGGTGATATGCAGATTCCTGACTCAATGAACACAGCGGGCATTACAGTCTTATTGATACCTAGTAAAGACATTTTGATGTGCAATTCATACCATCCTATATCATTAATAAACATAGATGCTAAGTTGCTTGTCAAGATTCTTGCAACTAGGTTGCAGAATTATTTACCAAGGTTGATAAAAGATGATCAGTCTGGGTTTATTCCGGGAAGGGAAGCCAGTGACAATATTAGAAAATTATTGAATCTTATATGGAAATGAGGGCAGAATCCAAGAATTCACTACTAGTTACAGTTGATTTAGAAAAAGCATTTGATCTTGCAGAATGGGGCTTTATGTTCCAGGTCCTGGAAAAAATGAGTTTGGAGCTGAAATTTATAAATTGGATTAGAGCCCAGTACGCATCTCCCAAGGCGAGAGTGAGGATGATTGGGAATTATTCTTAGCCTTTCGCATTTGGTAGGGGGACAAGATAAAGTTGATCCCTATTCCCTCTGCTCTTTCATATGATTATCAAGCCATTAGCAGAGCACATTCCGTTTAGAAGGGATATAAAGGGTGGATAAATTCAAAATTATATTCTTCAGGAACAAGCAGGAAGTCAGTCCTCACATATGGGTGACATCGGTGCCAACGGAGCCCTCGTGCGGAGCAATTCCCCAGCTTTCAAAGAAAGCCTTTAGGATTGCATTGCACATGCGCGGTCCCCTTCCCTCCCAAGGGTGCCATCTTGCTCAGTCTCCCTTTTTCCGTGGAGCCCAATGGACGTTGTCCCTAATTCCTCACGGAAAAAGTGCGTCAAAACTTTAGAAGAATTTTTTCTCTTCAACCAATCAACGCCGATTCCTCTTCCTGCCTGCGGCTCGGTACACCGGTATCGAGTCCAGTCAATTTTTTGTGTTTTTGTCCTTAGAGACTAGCGTTTGCGCTATTTTTTATTTTCACTGGCAGCCTGGTCCTTCGACCTTGAAGGGGCCCTTTTTCCCCCGATGGCGGGTTTAAAAAGTGTGTTCTCCAGGACCAAGCAAGAAGTCAGTCCTCACATATGGGTGACATCGGCGCCGACGGAGTCCTCATGTGGAGCATTTCCCCAGCTTTCAATTAAAGCCTTTGGGAATTCAGCGCGCATGCGTGGTCCCCTTCCCGCCCAAGGGTGCCATCTTGCTCAGCCTTCTTTTTTCCACGGAGCCTGATGGATGTGTGTCGTTGTCACCCGGTAAAAAGTTGATTTTTCCTGCATTGGATTCGTGGTTTTTGCCCGGTTCGACGCCGGTTCCCCTTTCCGCCTGGGCCCGGTACACCGGTATCGAGCCCGGAGCTAGTTTTTCAGTTTTTATCCTTCGTGACTAGCATTCCCGCTTTTTTTCTCTTTTTCACTGGCAGCCCGGTCGTTTGACCTTGTAGGGGGTCCTTTTTCCCCCGATGGCTGCCAGCGGGTTCAAGAAGTGTGATCGGTGTAAGAAGCTAATGTCTCTCACCGACACACATGACTGCTGCCTCTGGTGCCTCGTGCCCGACCTTGACCCGGTGGTCTGTGTCCCGTGTGGAAAAATGTCCTCTAAGGCGCTGAGGAGCCGTCAGCATCAGCATGAAAGACTTTTTTCTGACTCCGCGTCTGGCTGGGCCCGGACCTCGTCAGAGGCCTCGACATCTTGGGAGTTCGACCCCAAGCACCGTCGAGGCTTCTCTGAAAGGGGGTCTCCTTCTTGGGAACACAGAAGGAAGAAGAAACCCGTGAGGGTGGCGTCGGTGGACGCTCTTGGCCCCTCGAGGGCCAGGTCACATAGCCCCGACTGCTGTCCCGGGTCCTCGGAGTCGGAGAGGCTTGCAAAGTTGCCTCGAGTGGAGCCGGAGTCCCCAAGTCATGTGAGTGCTGTTGTCCTCGTTGACTCCCCTACGGGGGAGCCGACGTCGGGCCCGACGCCATCGGGGCCTGAGTCGGGGGCTGCTGAGTCTCCTGAGCTGAGTCTCAGGTTGACGGCCTTGGAGAGCAGTTTGGCTGCCTTCATGGAGCAGCAGCGGGTACTGATCGCCGGTTTCCCCGGTGCATCTGCTCCGCCCACTGGGACCTCGACATCCAAGTCGACCCCGGAGGCTGAGCCAATCCTCGAGTCCATGTGGTCTCGAGTCGATCCTCGGCCAAGGTCCTCCTCGGCCTCCTGCTTGCGGCCGAGGTCATCGACACCGGTGCCCTCGGCGTCGGGGCAGATGGCATCGATGCCCGCCTGGCCGGAGCTGCTCGATTCCTCCTCGGAGGGGTCCGAGTGGGAGATGGAGGACGAGGAGTCCCCAGACACTTTCCAGACCCAGTGCGTCCCATCGGACTCACCGGAATCCGAGCCTTGGAGACAGTCCCCACCAGAGGATACCCAGTTCTCGGACTTCTTGAGGGACATGGCCAAAGCCTTGGCCTTCCCCGCGGATCCCGAGGAAGAGCCTTGAGCCGAGGAGCTCGAGGCCTTCCAGTATGACTCTCCGCCTAAGAGGCCTTTACTGTACCGGTTCCTCCGATGCTGGAACGGCTGCTCTTCCGCATGTGGGAGGCACCGGCCTCGGTACCGGTTCTCAGCAAACGGGTCGATTCCATTTATCGAGTCTGTAAGAGCCCTGGGTTCCAGAAGGCACAGCTACTGAACCACTCCATGGTTGTGAAATCGGCCATGCATCTTCTGAAAAGTCAGAAGATGCATTCCTTGGTGCCCCCCGGCCGGGAGGCCCGGAACCTGGATGCCCTCAGTAGAAAGTGCTTCCAGGGCTCTATGCTGGCTTGCCGTGTCCAGACTTACCAGCTGTACATGGACATGTACCTCTGAGACCTGGCAAAGGAGATTGCCGGGTTCTCAGCTGGCCTCTCCGAGGAACCTTTGCAGAGCTTTAAGGCTTTGTCATCAGGGATTCGAGAGTGCTCAAAGTTTATCTCTCGAGCAGCCTATGATGGCTTCGAGGCTTCGGCCCGAGTAGCTGCAGCCGGCATCGGTGCACGCCGTCAGGCCTGGCTACAGTCATCGGACCTCGAGCCATGGGTACAGGACAAGTTGGTCGATGTCCCTTGCCAAGGTGAAAACCTTTTTGGCAAACCCAGGGCTGAAAAGGCTGCAGAACTCGAGTCTGAGACTCTCACCAGGACAAGGCTGTCCAGGAAAGCTTCTGCCCCTTCTCAGAAGAAGAAGGGATCGGGGAAAAAGCCCTTTTACCCGAGGAAGGCTACTGCCTACAAATCCTACCCTCAGTTTCAGGCCTCTACAGCTCCCCATCAGGGTCAGCAGGCCAAGGGGCAGGGACATGGGCCCCATAGGCAGAAACCCCCCAAGCCATCAGCTCCGGCTCCTGCACAGCAGGGAGCGGGGTTTTGACTCCCACTGCATAGCCTCTCCTCCTCAGCACAGGAGGCCGTCTGACACTGTACGCCCACAGGTGGTCAGCCATAACAGGGGATATCTGGGTACTGAGCATAGTCCAAAAGGTCTATTTTCTCCACTTCAACCAGTTACCCCCCTCCTATTTTCCAGGGGAGCCTCCAAGACTCCCTCTGCACAGGAACCTCCTCCTTCAGGAGTTGGCAAGTCTACAGGAGCAGGTGGTGGAACCGGTGCCCCACCATCTGATAGGCCGAGGCTTCTATTCCAGGTACTTTCTGGTACCAAAAAGGACTGGAGGCCTCAGGCCCATTCTAGATTTGCGAAATCTCAACAAGTTCCTGGAGAGGGAAAAGTTCAAGATGCTTACCCTTGGAATACTGCTGCCCTACCTCCAGCAGGGAGATTGGCTATGCTCCTTAGACCTGAAGGATGCTTATACTCACATCCTCATTCATTCACACCACAGACAATATCTCAGATTTGTAGTGGGCGGAAGTCATTTTTAATACAGAGTACTTCCATTTGGCCTCACCTCTGCCCCCAGGGTTTTCACCAAGTGCCTGGCGGTGGTGGCGGCCTATCTCAGAAACCAGGGCATCTTTGTCTTTCCATACCTGGACGACTGGCTCATCAGAGGTCAATCTCTACAAGAGGCCAGACAGGCTACCCTTCGCACTGTCTCTCTTCTCCAGCATCTAGGCTTCGTAATAAACTTCGCAAAGTCCACTTTGCTCCCCTCACAGGACATGGAGTTCATAGGGGCAAGATTGGATACCCTCCAGGCAAAGGCTTATTTGCCAGAGAACAGGGCCCACAGGCTTTGGCAAAACAATTCCACAGTGGTTCTCTGGTCTCTACCAGAAACCTCCCAAGGCTCTTGGGTCACATGGCATCCACGGTCCATGTAACTCTGAATGCCCGTCTGCACATGTGACCTGCTCAGTGGTGCCTCAGAGCTCAGTGGGTGCAAGCCACAGGCGACTTGAAAGACAAGATAAGTGTGTCCAAACTGCTCGAAGCCTCCCTACGGTGGTGGCTGCATCTCCCGAACCTGGTGCAGGGGGTGCCTTTTCAGGCGCCTCCACACACACACAGGTGCTGACAACCGATGCTTCCCTTCAGGGCTGGGGTGCACATTGCCAGGGAGCTTGCACTCAGGGCCTATGGTCTCCTTGGGAGTCCACACAGCAGATCAATCTGTTGGAGTTGCGAGCTATCCGCTTAGCTCTACAGACTTTCTCTCATGTCCTCTCTCACCAGTCTCTCTTAGTTCAGACGGACAATCAGGTGGCAATGTTCTACATGAACAAGCAAGGGGGCACAGGCTCCAAACTTCTGTGTCAGGAGGCGCAGGCCCTGTGCTCCTTGGCAATCAAACAAAATATGTTTCTCAAGGCAGGTTATCTGACTGGCCAGGAAAATTCCCTAGCAGACAGATTGAGCAGGATTCTACAGTCTCACGAATGGTATTTGAATCCCCTGGTGGTCCAAAGGATCTTTCTCAGATGGGGTCTTCCAACTATCGATCTCTTTGCGAGTCCACTGAACCATCAGCTACCCAGGTTCTGTTCCAGGCAACCGCATCCTCTTCACATAGCAGCAGATGCGTTTCTAATCTCTTGGTCCATGGGCCTACTGTATGCGTTTCCTCCCACGCCTCTAGTGCCCCGCACCTTGTTCAAGGTTCTTCAGGTCAAGGCCTCGGTGATTCTGGTGGCCCCCAGATGGCCAAGGCAACCATGGTTTCCACTCCTTCTGCAGTTGACGGTGGACACTCCACTCCCTCTGGGGGTGCAGCCCGATCTCCTATCTCAGGATCAGGGATCTCTCCTGCACCCCAACCTCAGGTCCCTCAATCTGATGGTCTGGCTGCTGAAAGGGTAGTTCTAGCCCCCTTACCTCTACCTAAGGAAGTGGAAGAGGTGGTTTTGGCCTCTAGGAGGCAATTCACCTGGAAATCTTATGCCCTCAAGTGGCATAGGTTCTCCACCTGGCGTGCTCAGCGCCAGAAGGATCCTTTTTCGTGCCTGGTTCCAGTGGTGCTGCAGTACCTGCTCCACCTCTCAGACCTAGGCCTTAAATCTAACTCTATTCGGGTCCACCTCAGTGCTCTATCGACACACCACTCACAGGTAGAGGGCCAATCTCTGCCGGGCCACCCCTTGGTGTCCCGCTTCCTCAGAGGCCTGCTTCTGCTCAAGCCTCCGATCTGTCCACCAGCCCCTGAGTGGGATTTAAATGTGATCTTGCAACAACTTACTTGCCCACCGTTTGAGCCTATGGCTACCTGTCCTTTACACTTCCTTTCCTGGAAGGCCTTGTTCTTGGTGGCTTTTACCTCGGCCAAGTGTGTGAGTGAACTACAAGCTCTGGTTTCTGATAGACCGTACATACGGTTCTATAAGAACAGGGTAGTCTTGCGGACTCACCCTAACTTCCTTCCGAAGGTTGTTTCCTCCTTCCACCTCAATCAGGAGGTGGTTCTTCCAACATTCTTCCGCATGCCAGCCGGGCTGAAACAGTCCTACATACCCTGGACTGCAGAAGGGCGTTGTCATTTTACTTAGACCGTATGCAGGGGCATCGAAGGGCTGCTCAGCTGCCCTAATAAACTGGGGTTGCCTGTCTCCAAGCGTACGTTGTCCCTTTCGGTAGTGGATTATATTGCCTGGGCGTACAGGGCAGCCGGTCTCTCCTTGCAGGGTCGAGTCACGGCCCACCGTGTCAGGGCGAAGGCCGCGTCAGTAGCCCACCTCCGCTCTGTTCCATTGGCAGACATCTGCCGGGCCGCTACTTGATCTTCAAGCCAGACTTTTGTGGCTCACTACTGCCTTGAGAGGGAGTTTTGTAGGGACAATGCTTTCGGACAGGCGATATGCCGTAATCTCTTTGAGGTTTAGGCAACTCCTACCCTCCGGCCCTTGTGTTGGGCTACTCTACGGGGGCGTTCACAGAAAGGATTCTTTCACGGATGCTGATGCTCTAGAGGGAGCTTATTTTTCAGCTTGGGTTCCCGGTAGCCTGAAGCTGGGGAGTTCCATATGTGAGGACTGACTTCCTGCTTGGTCCTGGAGAAAGAGTAGTTACTCACCTGTAACAGGTGTTCTCCAGGAGCAGCAAGAATCAGTCCTCACGACCCTCCCTCCTCCCCTTGGAGTTGCAGTCATATGATTCTTTTTGTGTTTTTGCTGTCTTTTAGCTATGTCATCAGACTGAGCAAGATGGCACCCTTGGGTAGGAAGGGGACCACGCATGCGCGTTGCATTCCCAAAGGCTTTCTTTGAAAGCTGGGGAAATGCTCCGCACGAGGGCTCCATCGGCGCCGACGTCACCCATATGTGAGGACTGATTCCTGCTGCTCCTGGAGAACACCTTTTACAGGTGAGTAACTACTCTATCGGTGTAAGAAGTTAATGTCCCTCACCGACACACATGACTGCTGTCTCCGATGCCTCGAGCCCGACCATGACCCGAATGTCTGTGGCCTGTGCGGGAAAATGTCTTCTAAGGCACTCCGAAGTAGGCAGCAGCAGCGTGAAAGGATTTTCTCGGAGTCCGTATCCCCCCGGATCTGGACCTCATCAGAAGCCTCAACGTCTTGGGAGCTGTCTGAACCTGAGCACTGTTGGGGGTCTTCTGAACAGGGGTCTCCCTCCCGGGAATACCAGAGGAAGAAGAAGCCCATGAGCACAGCGGCATTGGATGCCTCTGATCACCCTGGGCACTTGAAGGCCAGGTCGCGGAGTCCTGACCGCCACCCCGGGTCCTCGGAGTCGGAGCAGCCTGCGAAGATACCTCACACGGAGCCGGAGTCACTGAGGCGGGTAAGTGCTGTTGTCCTTGTGGATTCCCCTCCGGCACCATTCCCTCTAAGCTGTGCGCGTGTGTGCGCGCACACACCTCGCCAAGCGAGCGTGCATACTTTACAACAGAGCGCACAAAAATTACAGTTCTGATTCTGATAGAAAACAACACAGATGTCTTAAAATTTAAAAGTTGTGATTGTAATTACTAGAAATTTCTGCTTCATTTAGTAATCATCTATTTTCATTTAATTTGATTAAAATCAATGTGGTGTACATACTGTATTCTGACATGTAGTCAAATTTTAAAGTATATAACTCCGAGTGTCGTTATGTGGCGCATAAAAATTTAACCTTCCTTCAAAAGCTACACAGCTGATATTTTATGCGCACACAGCCTACAGAAAATTAGAGGGAACATTGCCCTCCTGGGGAGCTGGAGTCGGGCCCGACGATGTCGGGGCCCAAGCCGGAGGCTGCGGAGTCTTTTGAGCTTGGTCTCAGGATGACAGCCCTGGAGCGCAGCATGTCTGCCTTCATGGAGCAGCAGCGGGCGCTGATAGCTGGTCTCACCAGTCCATCCGCCCCAACCACCGGGACCTCGATGTCCAAGTCGACCCTGGAGGCCGAACCAATCCTCGAGACTGCGGACTCGAGTCGATCCTCGGCCAAGGTCTCCCTCGACCTCCCGCGCAGGACTGAGGTCATCGATGCCGGTGCTCTCGGTGTCGGGGCTGAAGCCCTCACAGCCGGAGCCCCTCGATTCCTCCTCGGAGGGATCAGCATGGAAGATGAGGAGTCCCCAGACACCCATCGGACCCGGTATGTCCCATCGGGTTCGGAGCCTCAGAGAAGGTCCCCTCCGGAGGATACCCGGTTCTCAGACTTCATCAGGGACATAGCCAAGGCTTTGGCATTCCCAGCGGATACCGAGGAGGAGCCTCGAGCTGAAGAGCTCGAGGCCCTCCAGTATGACTTTCCCCCGAGGGAAGCCCTTACTGTGCCGGTTCCTCCGATGCTGGAACGGCTGATGCTCCGCATGTGGGAGTCACCAGCGTCTACGCCGGTTCTCAGCAAGGGGGTCGATTCAATCTATCGAGTCCGCAAGAGCCCTGGGTTCCAAAAGGCACAGCTGCCGCACAACTCCATGGTTGCGGAATTGGCCATGCACAGGCTCAATAGCCAAAAAACGCACTCCTCGGTGCCTCCTGGCCGGGAGGCCCAGAATCTGGACGCCCTTGGCAGAAAATGCTTCCAGGGCTCGATGCTGTCATGCCGTGTCCAAACCTACCAGCTCTACATGGGCATGTACTTGAGGGACCTGGCAAAGGAGATTGCCAGGTTCTCAGCTGGCCTCTCCGAGGCACCCTTGCAGTGCTTCAATGCGTTGTCCACCGGGATTCGGGAGTGCTCGAAGTTCATATCTTGAGTGGCCTATGATGGCTTCGAGGCTTCGGCCTGAGTAGCCGTGGCCGGCATCGGTGCACGCCGCCGGCACCAGGCCTGGCTAATGTCATCGAATCTGGAGCCATGGGTTCAGGACAAGTTGGTCGATGTCCTTTGCCGAGGTAACAACCTCTTTGGCAAACCCATGACTGAGAAGGCTGCTGAGCTCGAGTCCGAGTACTTGACCCGGACAAGACTCTCAAAGAAGACTTCTGCCCCTTCTAAGAAGAAGGGCTCGGATAAAAAGCCCTTTTTCCCGAGGAAGGGTACTGCTTACCGCAACTTCCCCACTTACCAGGCCACCCCAACTCCCCAACAGGGGCAGCAGGCCAAGGGACAGGGGCATGGCCCGCGTAAGCAGAATACCCCCAAGCCCCAGGCCCCGGCTCCTACCCAGCTGGGAGGGGGTTTTTGACTTCCAAGGCATAGTCTCTCTTCCGCCAATGGTAAGGTCTTGCACAGGAGGCAGGCTAACCCTGTACGCCCACAGGTGGCCAGCCATCACCTCGGATATCTGGGTTCTGCAAATAGTCCAAAGGGGCTATTTGCTTCACTTCAGCCAGATACCACCCTCCTTCTTTCCAGGAGAGCCTCTCAGACCCCCTCTTCACGGGGGCCTCCTCTTGCAGGAGTTGACAGGTCTTCTAGAGGATCAAGTGGTGGAACCAGTGCCCCACCACCTGCAGGGCAAGGGTTTCTACTCCAGGTATTTCCTCATACCAAAGAAAACAGGAGGCCTCAGACCCATCCTCGACCTAAGAAACTTAAACAAGTTCCTGGTGAGGGAAAAGTTCAAGATGCTTTCCCTTGGAATGTTGCTGCCTTACCTCCACCAGGGAGATTGGCTATGCTCCTTAGACCTGAAGGATGCCTATACGCAAATCCTCATTCACCCAGACCACAGACAATATCTGAGATTTATAGTGGGAGGAAAACATTTCCAATGCAGAGTTCTACCCTTTGGCCTGGCCTCTGCTCCCAGGGTGTTTACAAAATGCCTGGCTGTAGTGGCAGCCTTTCTCAGAAGTCAAGGAATTTTTGTCTTCCCTTACCTGGATGACTGGCTCATCGGGGGCCAATCACCTCAGGAGGCCTAACAGGCCATTTCTCGCACTATCAACATATTGCAACGTCTGGGTTTTGTCATCAACCACGCAAAGTCCACTTTGCTTCCCACTCAAAACTTAGAGTTCATAGGAATAAGATTGGACACCCTTCAAGTGAAGGCTTTCCTGCCGGAGGACAGGGCACCAGAGGCTGCTAACACTGGCACAACAGTTCAGGCGCAGGTCTCAGGTCTCAGCGAGACACTTCTTGCGCCTCCTGGGCCACATGGCCTCCATGGTGCATGTGACCCCCAAATGCTCGTCTCCATATGAGAACAGCTCAGTGGTGCCTCAGAGATCAGTGGACTCAGGCCTATGGTAGCCTCAGAGACAGGATAACAGTATCCAAACGACTGGTAAAGTCGTTGCAGTGGTGGTGTCAGCCACCCAACCTGCTCGAGGGAGTGCTTTTTCAGACTCCCTCACACACAAGAGTGCTAACGACAGATGCCTCCTTGCTGGGCTGTGGAGCCCATTGCCAAGGATCATGCACTCAGGGGTTGTGGTCTCTTCAGGAGTCTGCACACCAAATCAACCTCTTAGAGCTGCGGGCGATTTGCTTAGTTCTTCAAGCCTTTAGTCATGTCCTCTCACATCAGTCTGTATTGATACAGACGGACAACCAGGTAGCAATGTTCTACATGAACAAGCAGGGAGGTATGGAATCTCGTATCCTATGTCAGGAAACACTGGACCTCTGCTGCTTTGCCATCAAGCAGGGTATGTCTCTCAAAACAGTGTACCTGCCTGGTCAGGAGAACTGCCTAGCAGACAAACTAAGCAGAATTCTCCAATCTCACGAATGGCAGCTGGATCCAGTGGTGGCACAGCAGATTTTCCACCGCTGGGGACATCTGTCCATAGATTTATTTGCCAGTCCACAAAATCACCAGCTGCCCAGATTTTGCTCAAGACAGCCACATCCTCTGAGGGTGGCTGCAGATGCTTTCCTGATCTCTTGGGCAGGTGGCCTCATGTATGCGTTTCCTCCCATGCCTCTGGTGGCCCGGACTGTGTTCAAAATCCTTCGGGACAAGGCCTCTGTCATTCTGGTAGCCCCCAGATGGCCAAGACAGCCTTGGTTTCCGCTTCTCCTCCAGCTGGCAGTGGAAACCCCACTTCCACTGGGGACGCAGCCCGACCTCCTTTCACAGGAGCAGGGCTCTCTCTTGCACCCCAACCTCAGGGCCCTCAACCTGATGGCATGGCTGCTGAAAGGGTAGTGCTGGCTCCTCTCCTCCTACCTCGGAATGTAGAAGAAGTGTTATTGGCCTCCAGGAGGCAGTCCACTAGGAAATCCTATGCTTTCAAGTGGCGTAGATTTGAGGTGTGGTGTAACCAGCACAATGAAAACCCTTTCTCTTGCCTTGTACCAGTGGTGCTGCAGTACCTGCTTCACCTCTCAGAATTAGGTCTCAAGTCTAACTCTGTCAGGGTTTACCTGAGTGCTTTGTCAGCAAACCACTCACCAGTGGAGGGGCAACCTCTTTCAGCTCATCCCCTGGTGTCCAGATTCCTCAGAGGTCTGCTTCTGCTGAAACCCCCAGTTCGTCCTCCGGCAACTGAGTGGGATTTGAATGTGGTCTTACAGCAGCTTACTCGCCCACCTTTTGAGCTGATGTCCTCTTGCTATCTGTGCTTCCTCTCCTGGAAGGTGCTCTTCCTGCTGGCACTCACATTAGCCAGACATGTGAGTGAGCTGTAAGCTCTCGTAACTGATAAACCATACACAAGGTTTTATAGGAATAGGGTGGTCTTCCACACTCACCCGAAGTTCCTTCCAAAGGTAGTCTCTTCTTTCCACCTCAACCAGGAGGTGATTCTTCCAACCTTCTTTCCCAGGCCGCATTCCAGCTGGGCAGAAGCAGTCCTGCATACCCTGGATTGTAAGAGGACGTTGTCCTTCTACCTGGAGCGTATGAAGGGACATCAAAGGGCTACTCAGCTCTTCGTCTCGTATGATCCCAGTAAGCTGGGGTTACCTGTCTCCAAGCGTATGCTGTCCACCTGGGTGGCAGACTGCATTGTCTGGGCATACAGGGGGGGCCAATCTCCCGTTGCAGGGTTGAGTCACGGCCCACCATGTCAGGGCTAAGGCCACATCAGTGGTTCACTTCCACTCTGTTCCGCTGGCAGACATCTGCTGGGCTGCAACTTGGTCTTCAAGCCAGACTTTTGCAGCCCATTACTGCCTGGATAGGGAGTCCTGACAGGACAGTGCTTTCGGCCAGGCGGTACTCTGTAACCTATTTGAGGTTTAGGCATCTCCGACCCTTTGGTGTCAGGCTACCAGGGAGTGTTGCTTTCTTGGCTGAATTCCTATTGCAGCTGCTGCGGCTCTTCTAGAAGGAGCCATTTTTCAGCTATGGGTTCTTGGTAGCCTATAGCTAGGGAGTCCCATATGTGAGGACTGACTTCCTGCTTGTTCCTGGAGAAAGCGTAGTTACTCACCTGTAACAGGTGTTCTCCAGGGACAGCAGGAATCAGTCCTACTGACCCTCCCTCCTCCCCTAGAGTTGCAGTCCTATTATTGTTTTTTATTCATTTTACCATCTTTTTAGTTATGTCATTTGACTGAGCAAGATGGCACCCTTGGGCGGGAAGGGGTCCGCGCATGCGCAATGCAATCCCAAAGGCTTTCTTTGAAAGCTGGGGAATTGCTCCGCACGAGGGCTCCGTCGACGCCAATATCACCCATATGTGAAGACTGATTCCTGCTGTCCCTGGAGAACACCTGTTACAGGTGAGTAACTACGCTTTATTTGCAGATGACTAATGCTCTGTATTGTCTCAACTAGATTGTAAGCTCGGATGAACATGACTCTGACGAGCAGGGACTGTCTCATGTATATATGCCTGTACAGCGCTGCGTGCGTGGCGCTATATAAGTGATAAATAGTAGTAGTAGTAGTAATGATGTGATTTTCACACTTTGAGAACTATTCACCTTTTTACCAGTGTTTCTGGAGGAGATAGGAAAATATAGCAGGGTCTTGGGCTATAAAATAAATTAGGGGAACATGGGCCTACAATTGGAAGAGCAACTTTTTAAAGCCTTTCCATTTAGGTGGGCGAATAAGACTATTAGATATTTAGGAATAGATATTGGAAAGGATCTAACCAATTTATTCCATTATAATTTTGTTCCGCTGGAGAAAAGATTGAATAGGGATATGGAAAAATGAGGGGAATTGCCTATATCTTGGCTGGGGCATATAGAAACTGTAAGGATAAACATACTACCATGCATCCTGTTTTTGTTTATGTTGCTACCAATTGCAAGTCCAGGAGCATATCCAACAGAGCTCCAGAAAAGAATTTTCGGGTTTCTTTTTTTTAATAGCTTTATTTAACTTTTCATCAAACAGAACACACAGAGAAAAAAAAAAAACCATCAATACAATACAACATAACACCAATCCCAACAAGCTCGTCCCCCCACCCCCACCCCCACCCACCTCCCCAGCCCAAATCCATACATCACAATTATGTTAACGATACATATGACAATATCACTACCATCATCTCTTATAAACCAGAGAAAATGTATCAAAAGGCTACTCCTGCGCCCAAACACCGAGCCCCAGTACCAAAATCTAACAGGGATTGCCATTTCCTCCAAGAAGGATATAATTGTTGTAAACCTTTGCAAGGCACCATCTCATACTTATAATACAAACAGACCTGGTTCCACCACATTTGCCAAGAAAGGTCAGCAACCACCTTCCAATTTCGTAATCTACAGCAAAGGGCAATCCCTAACATAAAATCCAGAAGAAAGAAATCATGCTTATTCTGCAGTGGGAGTGACAGCCCAGAGCGAAAAACTAGAATCTCCCAAGAGAGAGGAGCTCTAAATCTTAAGACCCCCTGGATTTGCTCCCACACTTGCATCCAAAAGGATTGAAGTTGCATACAATCATACACCATATGTTTGAGAGTCCCTACTGCACGCTGGCATAGCCAACACTTATCACTTACAGAGCTGTCCCACTTAGCTATTCGCACAGGGGTAAGATGAGCTCGATGGGCAAAAAAAAAATAGGGACTGAGTGATTGAAGCTGATTTTGAGATTCTAATCTGAGAGGCCCAGAACTTCACCCAGCTCTGCGACGTGACAGAAATACCGGCATCCTGTTCCCATGCTCGCTGTACCCCCCCAATTTTCAGGCAGCGCCTTCGGCCTAAAATTTTATATAAGAAGGAGGCTTTACCATTTATCCCATGAACTTGTTCAATCAAAGCTGCCAGGTCCCCTTCAGGCGGCAATGACTTTACATCTCCCACAGATCGCTCTACACAGTGCCGCAATTGGACCCACTGAAAAAATAACGACCCAGGAATGTTAAACTCCAACTGAAGCCTATCAAAAGCCTTCCATTGGCCTTCATTAATTAACTGATTTAAAGTCCAAACACCCCTACTATACCATGGCTTCCAAGCCACTGTTTTCCCTTGGATCTTAAAAAGGGGGTTAAACCATAACGGGAGACCCAATGAAAACCTCCCCTCCGACTGTCCTGACTGAATAAGGTCCTGAAACGCTCTCTGAGTATCTACCATCACTTGAGGCCTACGGCCGGTTTGACTAAAGAGCATTCCAGGAGCCAAGTCTAGTGGAAAAGGGGAGGCGACCCTATCTTCAATGTCCAACCACCTCGGACTTAACTCAGTCAATTTCCCGACCCACATACTCCCCTGTTTCAGCAAAAAAGCACTATGATAGACATGAAAATCGGGAAAATTCACTCCTCCCTCCTCCTTGGTGGCCTTCAACTTCACCAATGCAATACGGAGAGGCTTGTTATTCCATAAGAAACGCCAAAGCATCCTCTCCACTCGCTTATAGACCTGATCTGGAAAGTAAAGTGGTAACATTTCTAAAATATAGTTAATTTTGGGAGCAATTGTCATCTTAATAGTCTCCAGACGCCCCCACCATGATAACAACAAGGGGGACCATTTGGATATCATAGACTCCACAATGGAAAGTAGATGTTCCGCGTTGAAGCGGATTGTTTCCTCTAATGGACTACAATAAAACACACCAAGATACTTTACCATTTTCGCCTCCCACACAAAAGGAAATTGCGACAAATCCGCCCTAAATACGTGGGCATTCAATGGGAACGCAACAGATTTTGACCAATTTATCTTGTAACCAGAAAGAGTCGCATATGCAGCTATCTGCGAAAGTATGTGAGGCACCGACTCTGGATTCGTAAACAACAGCAGGTCGTCAGCATACGCTGACAGTTTAATCTCGCTTCCCATAATAGTAACACCTTGAACAAGGGGGTTTTGCCTAATCATTAAAGCAAGAGGCTCCAGCGCTAAGTTAAATAACAGTGGTGAAAGCGGGCAGCCCTGCCGGGTCCCACGCCCAAGCACGAAATCCTGAGAGTGCGCACTATTTACACACAAACACGCCACCGGCCGGGCATACAATACTTTCACTAAATTGACAAAGTGCGCCCCAAAGCCAAACCACTTCAAAGTGGGAAAAAGAAAAGACCACTCCAAACGATTGAACGCTTTTTCCGCGTCCAAAGAGAGCCCCACTAAGGGACTATCCATGTCCTCCGCCGCTGCTAAAACATGGCAAAACAATCTAGCATTGTCAGCCGTAGAACGGCCCCCGACAAAACCGCATTGATCCGGGTGGATCAAAAAAGGGATCACTCCCGCCAAGCGCTTTGCCAAAATGGTGGCGTAAATTTTGTAATCTGCATTTAGCAGTGAAATGGGGCGATAATTACTCGCCTCTAAAGGATCACGCCCAGCTTTCTCCAACACAATAATGTTTGCCGACGCAAAGGAACCCACTTGCGGACATTCCTCTAACAACGCCTGAAAGTATTGTTGTAAAAAGGGACTTAATTCTTTAGAAAAGGTCTTAAAGAACTCTGCAGGGAGGCCATCAGGGCCCACCGCCTTCCCTGTAGCCAAGGACCCAATCGCCCCATTAATTTCCTCCAAAGAAATTGGGCCATCAAGTACCGCTACCATATCAGCGTCCAATGCCGGTCTCTGAATCTTTTCCATTAAAGCTCCAAAAGCCTCTAACGAGCAGTCTGTTTCGGAGGTGTAGAGGCGCTCATAGAAGGATTTAAAGGCTCCAGCAATCTCAGCGTCCTTCACAACCACCCCTGAGGTACGGTCGTCCCTAATGGCAGCTATCCGGCCCGCCTCTTTCCGGGCTTTCAATGTATTAGCCAACAACCTGCCCGCCCTATTGCTTTCCCTATAATAAGTGCCGGCTTGCGATCTAACAAGCTGAACAGCCTCCGAAGAGAGAATCTGGTTATACTGAAGCCTCAACCTATGCAGGCGGAGTAAGATACAAGGATCGGACCGCCTTGCCAATATACGCTCCCCTGCCTTAATTTGCAGCTCTATCACCCTCAGTTTCTCCTTACGCAACCGAGCTTGCCCTATACAAAAACTAGTTATCTCAGCTCTTATGAAGGCCTTAAAGCCTTCCCATCTAGCCCATCCCTTGGTCACCTGTGGGGGATTAAAGTCAAAGTACTCTTTAATAGCGGCTTTTAGCTTCAGTTGGAGGTCAACACACTCTAATAGCGACCTATCAAAAAACCACCTCCCCAACGTGGGAGCCTGCACTAGATTTTCTAACTCCAAGCACAGAGCTGAATGGTCAGAGATATGGGACGAGAGGATCTCCGCCACAACCAGATTAGGTACCAAAGATTTAGACATTAAAAAAAAATCTATTCTAGATAAAGTTCCATGAGGAGGAGAGTAAAAAGTAAATTCCTGGTCACCAGGATGAAGCCATCTCCAGACATCAATCAAACCAGCCTCTCCCATTAAAGACTGTAAAATCTTCTGAGCTTTGCTAGTCCCTATGGACCTAGGGGGTTTTCTATCAACTAAACCATCCAGGACTAAATTAAAATCACCCCCTATAATCATAGGGACTGCAGCATCAGAGTATAATTATTCTGCAAAGTTCTGGAAGAAGTCTGGAGAATCGCCATTAGGGGCATATACATTTATTAAAGTTAATTCCAAAGCTCCCACTTTAACTCGTGCCTTGACCCATCTCCCCTCCCGATCTGCTCTCGTTCGCACCACCGTCAACTGAAGGGACCTGCGAGCTAAAATAGCTACCCCATTGTGCTTTTTTTTTGCCGGAGAAAACGCCAATAAGGTAAAGGGTCTTATATTTAATTTCAACGACTCTCGCTCATCTAAGTGTGTTTCTTGCAACATAAAAACGTCGCTGTTAATCTGCTTCCCATAAAGAACAATTTTTTTCCTTTTAATGGGATTATTAATACCATTCACATTTAGCGAGTGAATTCTTAACACAGCCATCTTATCAATACTAGAAATTAGTTGTAACCCACCCAACACGTTGCAGCCTCATCCCAACCAGCATGATTCCTTTCGTCAGAGCCACGGTTATCAGAGCTGGTCAACATCATACACAGATATCTTGTTTGAGAGCCTTTCATAGCAAGGTTAGCATAAGTATCGTAGCTATCATAAATTCCCATGGGCCACCCAGGGGGGAGGGAAACTATAACAAGAAAAAAAACGGGTGAACCCAGCACAGTGCTGCAAAACATGCACAGAGAGACATGGTACAGATATATCCACAAAGACTGCACCTTAAACCTCAAATACTAACAGCAGCAATGCCAGTAAACAATGGACTAGAAGGGAGCGTACTCCCCCCTCAGACTGAGGGAAAACACCATGTCTCCACCATTCCCTCAGCAACTCTTACACATTGACCTGCATATCAGAAGTATGTCCATCAAAGTTCAGCTCATGAGCTCTGCCTCTTTATCCTCCAGAAAAGCTAGCAGGTCCTCTGGCTTATCAAAGGTTTTTGTGGAATTATGCAGTGTGACTCTCATCCTGGCAGGTTGAAGCAGTCCAAATCTCGCTTGCAGCCGTTGTAACCTTGGCCGCAGGTCCAAGAATCTTGTCCTCTTATCCACCGTGCTTTTAGCAAAGTCCGGAAAAAACATGATGTTATGGCCCTCAAACTCCACAGGCGATTTAACTCGTGCTGTCTCCAGGATCTTCACAACTTGCTGGTGACACAGGGCCTTGAAAATGATCGGCCGCGGTCTTTTATTCTGGAGCGACACGTGCATGGGAAGCCGGTGGGCTCTTTCCAACTCAAACGGGGCCTCAAAGGAGAGCTTTAGCGTAGAGGAAATAAACTTGTGTAGAAAAGCAAAAATGTCTTTCCCTTCCACGCCCTCCGGCACACCCACCATTCTAACATTATTTCTCCGGGCCCTATTATTCATATCCTCCAGCTCCATTTGCAGTCGGTCAATCTGCCTGGTATGTTTGTCCATGTTTTCAATCTTTCCTCGTGCACCTCGAGCCTTTGGTCAGTTGTTACCTGTTGAACCGTCAGGCTTTCCAACCTGCTTTTGAGCTGCCCAATATCCTCTTTCATATTCGCCAAAGAGTCACTATTAGCTGACACAATTTCCTTAACCGCCCGTATCTCCTGCAACAACTCCTGCAGGACTTCCGGATGCTCTTTCCCCGCCGCCATTTTCTGGGGAGACGGAGGCTCAGTTTTCGATCTTTTAACGCTCCCACTCTGCCCCGAGGCAAAGTCCAAACGAACCGGCTTCGGGTTTGACATCTTTCAGCTCTTACACATCCTGGGAAGCACTCTATAGCCCAATACACTGGCGCAATCACAGGAGTCACTCCGAGTCTCTCCGGAGCTCACGCTCTAGCCGTCCATGCAGCTCCGCTCCAGGCTCCGCCCCCCAATTTTCGGGTTTCTTTGGAAGAGATGCCCACCAAGAGTGACTCAACAAGTCTTATATTTAAGTAAAAGGAAGGAAGGGTTGGGTGTTCCCAATTTGCAGGCTTACTATGAAACTGTGTAACCGTGCAATTATGGAGTGGGGTGGCTTAGATATCTTTATTTACTTATAAAATTTATAGTCCATTCATCTGAACATTCTCAGCGGATTACAAAGTCACATCCAAAAAATGGCAATAATACACAAACAATAAAATTACATTGTGTTAAAACAACCCCAGCCGTATCAAAAACCTTGGACCCCCTACATATAAGCCTAAGTAAATAAAAATCCCTTCAATTTCTTTCGAAAATCTAACTGATCAGATACTAATTATAAAGTTTCAGGCTAATGATTCTACACGATAGGTGCAACTAAAGAAAAAATTCTATCAATCGCCCTAATGCCCCAGAAGCTAACCAGAGCACAAACTAGTAAAGCGGCTTAGTCTTGTGAGCGCAAACTGCACATAGCCATCCTAAACTGAAAACACACAGGCAAAAATCAGTCCAAATGCAAGACCCTAAAAAGAATCATCAATACCTTAAACTTTACCTACCAAACTACCGGAAGCCAATGAAGACACAGTAATGAAGGAATAATATGCTTACACACAAGTACATTCACTAAGAGATGAGCTGTATGAACCAAAAATAATGAGTTACAGTAATCTATAAGGCTTAATACCAAACTCTTTAAAACCGAGAGCCAGTAGAATTAGGAAATTATGGGTGAAATAAAAGAAGAGGATTGGAGTGAAGTGCCTTTGCGAAGGAAAACATGTTCAAGAGGGATAAAAGCAGGGGGAGCCAGAAAAGGAAACCTTTTGATTACCTGCATTTTGAGAATATGGGATAAATGTAGAGCAAAGCTGTTGGGGGGAAAAAGAGTTTCAAGATTTTTCCCTATTAATTTAGGAGCATGTTTGCTAAAGTGCACTAATGGTTACCGTGGAGTTTACTGCTCTTTTAAGCGCTACCACGCACAAAAATGCAAAGGCAGTAAAATTCCCATGCTAACCACAGTGCAGGTTGGGGCAAGACAAAGTGGTAGAGAGGCAGAGCATGCCCACTGTGGTTAGTGCAAGCATTTTTTGCACATGCTAACTGGCAATGTTGCAGTTAGCAAGGGTGCACTTACTGCCACCTCAGTGGTTGGCATTAAGTGCACCGCTTAGTGCAGACTTGTGCTAACTCAATGGGGACATGCCGGGGATGCCTCTATTCATTAACGTGGGTCCTGAGCCACGGCCATGCTAGGTTTTGGTGCTTAACAGGTGGTAAACTACCACATTGCTTAGTAAACATACCTCATAAAGCTGGATTTCCTCTGGGGAAATTTTGTGAGGTGTTTAGAAAGTAGGAAGGGAAAGGTCTAGAAAGGGTAGACCAAGTATTAAAGAAAGAAGGAATACCGAAAGCCTTTGGGGAAATCAGAGATTAATCTGAATTGGATAAGGGGTATAAGTGCAATTAAGCCATTGTTTGTAGACAAAGGAGATTAAAATGGATCTTGAGAGGCCATCAACGCCCTTTGAAGAGGTGGAGGCCAATTCCACCCGGGGCATGTCCAGACATCCAAAATCTGGACGAGTCAACTATGCACCTGATTGTGCACCCAAGACTTGCCCCAATTCTGGCCTGCTGCACTTCCAGCTCCCTCCCCGTACAAATCACCCGAGGCTCCTGCATGGAGCCCCGGTGCCGTGGCGTCCTGTCGCCATGGCACCAGGACGCCATGCAGGAGCCCTGATTGACGGCTAGCCTTGTAACTTTCAAGTTCCCTGCCTTCTGACCCCCAATCAGGCCTGCCAAGACTGGGATCGGGCTGTGGTGAACCTCATGGTGCCACATACCTGTCCCATTATCCCCTCTGTGGCTATCCGGCAATGTCAGGGGGACGTATTCCACCTCTGAGGTGGAATAAGTCCCCTGTCTACCTCTGCTTCCCCTGACATACAGGACAGTGACCAGAATTGGCCCTGTGCATCCGGGGTCAGGGTCACGCCTCCAGCCAGCCCATGATCCTACTCCAGCCCACCCCCTCCCGCCCCTGTCCAGAGCTCCCCGCACATCTCTATACATGCGGGGAGCTTAAGATCCGGCATCGGGAGGAAGCATTTAACAGGAACGTAAATCTGAATCGGACATACATCTCCGCTAAATGCAGTACAGAATCTACCCCATATTGTATATAGGTCCTGCTAAGAACAAGGGGGTTGCTGTCTAAGTTATATGCTTTTTTAATATCTGAATTGAAAGGGAAGCCTAAGTATGTAAAAAGCTGGGAAAGAGACAATCTGGTGGACTGCAGTGAGCAAAAGTGGTTGGAGGTAGACAAAGCTATAGCCTGGCTGGCTATATCTGCTGCAATCCTTGAGAATGGGTTTAAACTAGTTTATGGGCCATTTATCATCAGCTAAGCTGAACAAAATGATTAATGGATATGACCCTACTTGCTGGAAGGGATGCGGAAGTAAGGGAGAATTTCTGCATATGTGGTACAGCTGCCCCAAAATTCAAAACTGTTGGAGACAGATTAGCAAACTAATACAGGGATTTTAAAAGTAGAGTGCACACTGACCCAGAATTTTATCTGTGCAATTTCAGAGTTGAGGAGATGGAGGAAAAGGCAGGCACGCTGGCAGCCTATAGCACTGTTGCTGCCAGGATGGAACTGACCTATCACTGGAAGCAGTCGGATCCCCCAAGTACGGTGGTAAGAAGATTGGAATATATTCACAGAGTGCATGAAGTTACAGCTTTAGAAATAATAATGTCGATGAATTTCATCACGTACGGTTACCCTATCAGACTTGTGCTGCAAGGCCATAGTGCTTAGAGAATGAGCATTGTAGGGTATAAGGCTCTGCACTCAGGACCAATTACTTTAGAGAAGTGAGGGGGAGGGGGAGAGTGGTGCGTGGGATGAGAATGACTTGGGATGAATGGCTTTGACATGTATGAAGGAAAGCACCGAAAGGCATGGGTGTTTGGTTGCTCATATTGAGGGTAATTGATTGGCTGAACTGAGTTCAGTGCCGGCAGTTCAAGTGTGGACTTCATAGCTTCAGCGTATGTTACAGCAGCAGTATAAGAGATCTAGTACTCTGAGATGCTGGAACTGGAAGGTACTTGCTGGGCTCTGTAATTCCAAATTACCTGTGGTAGAGGCAGCAGAGAAGGTGGACATGCATAAATTCATTTCAAAATCAACCTCTCACCACCCCAAAAAGATACACATTACAGCAAACATATAAAGAAAACAGGGACTTGCAGAATAAGGACTCAACCATGAGGGAGATGAGCAATTTTTGAAATATGCACATGCAAAATATCAATGTTGCCAGGATCGGCAACATAGATGTGCCCACAACAGCATTTCAGAATGCACACATATATATGCTACAACATACATGTCTCAACATGCCATTTTCAAAATGGAGGCATGCAGTGCCATGGCAGTATTCAAAGAACATTGATTTTCAAATGCTAGCCTTCTATAAGGGGCAAAATGTTATTTTGGTGACAAGAGGGAATGCCCTGTTATCCTTATTGTTGAAAGCTGGCCAATACAGGCATTTTTCAAATAAATGTTTATGCCAAGGGGAAGGTATAGATATGGATATGTCTACCTACGGTTTAAAATCTACTCAACAAAATGACTAAAGATCCAAACCAAAAAGAAATCCAAAATCCAAAAAAGTAGGACCAAAGCTAATCTAAACCCACTATCTATGTATTTCACATGAATCTAAGTGAGTGACTAATAAACTACGTATTGATTATTTTTTTTGTTGGATTGTTTGTCTTGAAAGGGAAACCTTTCTCGTGACAAACCTTCCAGTTTTCTCTATTTAAAAAGGCACCCAATGCCCATTGCCCAAAAACACTTGTGAATAACGCATACGGCGAGACACACGCACACCACTTATCTTATTCCAAAGAAGATTTTCTTTGAAGAATGGGCAAACCACATTAGCAACACCAATATCAGCGTCTGTGTGAAAATCACTATCAGCCAAGATCCACAACCACTGATTCTCCTGTGGCTGTAGTTGCTGGCTGGAATTAAGCTGGATTCATAAAAATCTATTGGTGATCTAAGAATCCAAACGAGTCCACACATCCATGTGACACAGCGCTGTGTTTCGAGCCCTTGATAACTCAGAGCTCTTTCTCAAGCAAAATATGTGCGAAAGTTCCTCCAAGGGAATGATGATCCAAAATCTTTTTCAAGACAAACAATCCAACAAAAAAAAATATAATCAATACGTAGTTCATTAGTCACTCACTTAGATTCATGTGAGATACATAGATAGTGGGTTTAGATTAGCTTTTGTCCTATTTTTTTTATTTTGGACAGTTTAAAATCAGCACCGTAGTAAAATCGGAGATGCACCTAGATCTTTGTGACACACCTCCATCAAGCCCCATGCGACATAGACATAATTGCGCCGGACACATGTAAATTCAGTGCTTTATAAAATGGTTCTTAGGGTGTGGATGTGTTTATCACATCTGAATTGGCATTTTTAGATGTGCAAATCATGAATAGAGATTCTAAAATGACACCCTTAGGGTTGTATAGAGGTGAGCGGGATAATGGTACATAGAAACCACCAGAACCCAGCATACCAAACAATATTTTCACCATAACAGAACCGGTGAAAGAGATTACTTAATGTGCAGGATTCCTTCTAAGCATTGGTGGCAACCTTGAGGAGGGGGGAAGGAAAAGGAGGGCAGGTAGTGGAGAAGTAGGAGGAGGGAGGTGGTTTATGTCTTTTCTATATTATGTTTGTTTTATTTGTTTATGATATTATGATATGAGTGAGGAACAACAAGACACAGTGAGCTCACACAGTTCTAAGACTGCTTTATTTATTTTTCAATATTGACATTATAAAGGATTAAATGTCAGTTAAAGCGGGAAAAATATTTCACAGTCATAAAGTATTATAACATTTTAGTGTGTATTAGATAGTCTGTTGATGTGCAAGATATGTTTTAGAGCCAGAGCTGAATAAAAAAAACTGTGCAGCTGAAAAAGGACACTATTACAAGAGCAGATATGGATCTACAGTTCTAGGAGTTGAAAGTGGAGGGAGACCTGGTAAAGAAAAAAATAAGACGCAGTCGCAGAAATAGACTGACCTAGCAGATTTGGGGGCCTATGTCAATACAGTGGAGTACCAGGTGGAAACTCAGGAAGAAGGCCTAGGTTTGCTTAAAGTCTCTGTAGTGGAAGCACAGAGGCTGACTTGAGAGATTGCGTTGAAAGTGAAGAATCTGGAGAATAGCTTGCGTATACATAATAGCCTGTTTCCACAATTTCAGCCTTAAGGAAAGGATTCTGATTCAAGCATGGCGCTTGGGCAAGGTGTGCTGGTAGGATCTCTGGGTGGAACTCTATCAAGATCTGGCCTCTACAACATTGCAGAAGAGAAAGGCTTTCAAGGAAATCACTGATATTCTATGGCAGAAAAGTATAAAATATTGACAGCTCTTCTCCTTTGCTTTATTTTTTACTTTAAAAGGGGGGGGGGGGGACGCAAAGAAAGTGTTGAGTATTGTGGATGCATGGAAAGTTTTGCAAAAGAGGGCCTAGGAAT
Source organism: Ichthyophis bannanicus (assembly GCA_033557465.1). NCBI lineage: Eukaryota > Metazoa > Chordata > Amphibia > Gymnophiona > Ichthyophiidae > Ichthyophis > Ichthyophis bannanicus. The sequence continues at coordinate 34,962,353 of CM066040.1, forward strand.
TGCTGGGAATAATAAGCACTTTGATATCTGGTCTAAGTTGGCAATATTCCACTGGCATCAAGCTCCTGCTTCAGCTGGAAAGTCTGGCGCTGTTTGACTGCTTAAGGAATTTAAATTCTGCTACTTCATGCTCAGGCTCTGGGCGGTCATTTGTTTATGGTTGCCAGCCAGGACAGGACTACCAGGGTTTTACTTGTTACTGGCATGGTAGATTGTGTTTGGCAATGCTGTGATGTTCAACATGTGAGTGTTTAAACAATGCTGTATCCTATAGAAGGAACGTATTCTTTTCACTATGTGAAAGTAGGACAAACCTGGATTTTTGGTGCTGCATTTCCTATAGGAGAAAAACAATACCTTCAAAAAATGTGTTGACTCAAAATCACCACCAATATCAAAAAGTCAAAACAGAAAAAGCCAGAAAATCAGCATATTAAACCCCAATAACCTAACAAAAACCAAAAAATCATAATAAAATATATAAATTTTTTAATGTCGGGATCCGCAGACAAGAGCTGAGGAGAGGAGGAACCCCCCCCGCTCAGTGTCAGCAGAGGCCTTTTATTTATTTTATCAAAAACCAAACAAATAAACTCAGTAGTGAAAATCACTTATCTGACAAAAAACCAAACGGGCAGCAAAACTCCAGACAGCGACATGCATGTTTCGAGCCGCCAAGGCTCTGTATCAAGCTGATTTCAAAATGTGCACGCCCTCCTATAGGGACATTGAATGCACGGCAACTACATTGAATGTACAGCAGTATCTTTGGACTGGTCTAAACTGGTAGTGATATGAGTGGTGATGGAGGTGGTGGTGAGTGTACCCGCGCTACTAGCCTACCATGCAGGGAGCATGGGCACACTGCCTACATGGCGCTCACCCTGCCCACTCTCCCCCCAACCCTCCCACTTGCAAACCTAATGTACCATGGACAGTTAGTGCCAAAATCCAGCAGTGCTTACCTTGATGGCCCTATGCTAGCTGTCAACATGTCCAGACGCACATTGACAGCTAGGCCTTTTAATAAAAGACTCCTCCAATAATTATATATATATTTCACTGACAATGTAACTAGAGCTATACTCGGAAATGCAGTATATGGTTCTCACTGAAAGCACTGATTCTGAATTTATTGATGTTGATATGCCAAAGCAATTGTGTATTCACTGGCGACTAGCAAACACATAATTAGCCAGATACTATTGAGTCAATATTCAAATGCCATGGTTAGCAGTGTTTTAAACAACGACCTTGGTGTTTAAATAGAATATGTATATTTGGCACCAATGCATGGAGAGCAAGTGGTACTGAAGGTTTGTAGATGATATGCAGTCTACTATCTGGATAAATTGAGGATAACCTTGCTCTCCATGCAACGGTGCTGAATATATGTATTCCATTTAAAGACACCACTGACCACGGCATTTGAATATTGACTAGAGTATCTGGCTAAATATGTGCTCGACGGCTATCGGCAAATGCCTAAATGCTTTTGAATATCAGCCTCAATAAATTCAGAATCAGTGCTTTCAGTAAGAATCATGTACTTCATATTTCAGTACAGTCAGTGAAACATAATCATAATTGTTCCCATCTAATGGGGTTCCAGTGTTTGCATGTAAGATTCTCTAACAAGTTAAGAGTATCACAGTCTAGACTCAATATCACCATGCAATAGTAAGACCCAGTAACAGAATGAAAAAGGAGAAATATTTTACTCCTTCTTTTCTTCCCTTCTTCCCAGCCCATTGTTTTGTGCTCAACATATTACTTGGTCTCAATGATGTGTCCTTCTCATAGGCAGCCATTCACCTAGGCAAAAGGTCTTTTTAAAAACTGTTCACCCTCCTTGAATGTAAAGATGCATATTGTGGAACAGCGTTGTACATTTACCTGAGCTGTGTCGAGGCGTTCCAGGTGCATGGCTAGGGTGGGAAGGTAAAGCTGTAAGTTGTTCTGAAAGGAAAAAGTTGGCATTTTTCAAAGGGAAAGTACACTGCTACTTGCCTTTGAGAGCTGGTGAAAATTTTGTGGACTTGCTTTCATTCTTAATTCTTGATGTAGAAAGGCGTTTTCATCCATTTTGTTTCTATTGAAAAAAACAACATAGTGAATCAGGCACCTAGAGCGCTAGGAGCACTCAGTAATGCATAAATATTGTCCCATCAAATTTCACAAGTTTAGACAAAAATATAACTTTTTTGCCCATGTCTCGCACACAGTCACCTTAAAAACATCCTTCTACCTCGCCTGTTCTGAGGAAAGCACTTTATTCTTTACCTTGGTGATACATCCTTTGTCTCCTTAGGGATGAGGTTCTGCCCAGGAGTCCAGGAAGGGTACTTTTGACATTCATCTACCTGACATTTCAAAGAAGGATTCATAGGGATGTAAAACTACAAAGACATAGCATTGTCCTTTGACGCTACAGACACTGTTTGCGAACGGCATGTTTTCAGCAGAAAATGAATGCCCTTGGAGCCTTTTCAGCTCTAGATATATGGGAATGATATTACCCAGATGGTAGAAGGGAAACGACTCAGACATCTGCATTCCTGAGGTCAAGTGATTCACGTAGGAAAATGAGGACTCCTCAGATACATCCATGAACCTTTCTAGCTACATGTTCACATTTTCTGCAGTTTTCAAGTATTATTCAATGTGAATGAAAAAATATACCACTAAGACTTACTATCAGCAATTTAGGACCTGACAGTATTCCATTAAAAATGGATCAGGGGCTGCCATCACCCATCTAACCACTGGGCATGTTCCAGCCATTTTGCAGTTTGAACCACAAAGCACCCTATAATCTTTCAGAAGCTGCAAGCTCGTCAAGATGGTTTGAGCATGCCCACCAGTTAAATGGTTGTCATGGCCTTTGCATATTGTAAGATGGATGTCCTCTGCTATTCTTTTGCACTGATGTTTATATTGAAATCTCCATATTGAAAACACAAGAAAGTCAACACACAAATTTTCCTTTTGTATGCTGAGATACAAATGGTTTTTTTTTTCTGTGAGGTATTTTTATGCTCTTGTAGCCTTTCTTCAATGGTGTGGCCAGTTTTGACTATTTACGCTTGCCACAGCTGCACAGAATTTCATTCCAGACCACTGGAGTTTATGAAATTCCGTGCAGCTGCAGCCAGTCGTATAGAGGCAAAACCAGCCACAACATAGAAGAGAGGCTATAAGAGCATTAAAAGTAGTAACATAGAGAAATCAGCTGTAGCCCATTATTACGGTGTTGTTACTTTGGTTAACTTCTCTGATTTCTTTTAGCATTTCATCATTCATGTTCATTCTGGCCAGGCGGACTGTAGGTCATCCCCCACTGCCACTGCCACTGCCTTCCCCTTTTTACATGGAATTTCTATCCATAGAGTTCCTACAGTGAACATAAGAACATAAGAAATGCCTTATTGAGTCAGACCAAGGTCCGTCATGCCCAGTATCCTGTTCCAAAAAAGACACAAAGGTTCCATAGTGCTTGTATCGGGGCAAGCAGTGGATATTCTGGGTCCTCTTTAATAATGGTTTATTTACCTTTCCTCCAAAACCTTTTTTAAACCCAGCTACACTAACAGCTTTTACTACATCCTCCAGTAACAAATTTCAGAGTTTGATTACACGTTGAGTGAAAAAAATATTTTCTCTTATTAATCTTAAATAGGTTACCCTGTAGCTTCATTGCATGTCCCCTAGTCTTTCTATATTCTGATGATGTAAACAATCGATCTACGGTTATCCGTTCCACTCCATTCATTAATTTATAGACCTCTATCATATCTCCCCTCAGCCCTCTCTTTTCCAGGTTGAAAAGTCCTAACCTTTTAAGCCTCTCCTCAGATCCTTTACCATTTTAGTGGTTCTTCTCTGTACCTTTTCTAATTCTGCTATATCCTTTTTAAGATACGGCGACCAGAATTGCACACAGTATTCAAAGTGCACTCACACCATAGAATGATACAGAGGCATTATAATACCTCTCCATTCTTTCCTTATGATTCCTAGCATTTTATTTGCTTTCTTGGCCACCGTTGCATACTGAGTGGAGGGTTTCAGTGTGTTATCCACGATGACGCCTAAATCTTTTTCATGGGTGGTGGTTTCTAATGTGGAACCTTGCATCGTGTAACCATAATTTGGGTTGTTCTTTCTTAGGTGCATAACTTTGCACTTGTCCACATTCAATTTCATCTGCCATTAGAATGTCTACTCTTCCAATTTATCAAGGTCCTCTTGCAATTTTCCACAATCCGCTTGGTTTTTAACAACTTTGAATAATTTTGTGTCATCTGCAAATGTGACTACCTCACTCGTTATTCCCATTTCCAGGTCATTTACAAATATGATAAAAAGCAGCAGACTCAGCACAGATCCCTGGGGTACTCCACTATTCATCTTTCTCTATTGGGAAAATTGCCCATTCTGCCCTACCCTCTGATTTCTATCTTGTAACCAGTTCCTGATCCACAATAGTACACTGCTTCCTATCCCACGACTTTTTAACTTCGCCAAGAGTCTCTCATGAGGGACCTTGTCAAAGGCTTTCTGAAAATCCAGATACACTATATCAACAAGCTCACCTTTGTCTATCTGTTTATTTACACTTTTAAAAAAATATAACAGATTAATAAGACAAGACCTTCCTTGGCTAAAACCATGTTGACTTTCTCCCATTAAACCATGACTATCTACATGTTCAGTAATTTTGTTCTTTATAATGGTTTCTACCATTTTGCTTAGTACTGATGTCAGGCTCCCCCCCTCCCCGTTTATATGGAATTTCAATCCATAGAGATTTTACCGTGTATTTTGTTTCCTGCAAAACTTTAATCCTGTGTGACTCAATGCCCTCTCTAACATAGAGCGCAACCCCTCCACCAATTTGATTTACTCTATCATTGTGATATAATTTGTACCCAGATATCACAGTGTCCTAATAGTTATCCTCCTTCCACCAGTTCTCTGAGATACCAATCATATCTAACCTCTCATTTAATGCTATATATTCTATATTCTATATATTCCCCTGCGACAGTGTCCCAGGGCTATTGCATCGCTCCTCGCGGCCAGTCTTACCATCCTTACCACCGGTGGTCCCGCTGACTCTCAGTTTTGTTCTTTTAAATTGCCGCTCTCTTAAATCCAAATCACTTCTAATTCATGATCTCATTTGCCAACATTCACTTGATCTCTGTTTCCTCACCGAAACATGGCTTAAAGATGGCGATCAGCCTTTACTCTCTAGCTCCCTTCCCCCAGGCTTTGCGGCTCTTTCTTCTCCCCGGCGAGGGAGAGGTGGGGGGGGGGGGTGGCACTTTTGCATCGTGCCTCTCTCTGTATGGAGGAAATTCCCTCTCCCATACCACTCTTTCCTGATTCTCTGCTTTTGAGGCTCTCCTCTTGTTCCCCCCCACTCCATCTGCTCCTTCTATACTTTCCTCCTTCCCTCACTGCCTTGCGATGGGATGCAGCCCTCCAGGGCATCTCTGATCTTGTCTTGCACTTCCCTAATCTCATTCTCCTTGGAGATTTCAATGTGCACATCGATAACCCTATTAGACCAAAAGATTGAGCCTTTCTAATCTTATGACCGACATTTCTCTCACACTCTGGACCTCATCCTCTCTCCTCTGTCATTGCAGTCGGTGATCTCGCCGCCCTCTACTCTCAGCATTCCATGGTCAGATCACTTCTGCGTCTTCTCCTCTATCTCCTTCTCCCCTGTGAGGGTTGACCACCCAGTACCCTCTTCTGACCCTTTGCTTCGCCGTCACATATCTGATGAAACTCTACAGGCCTTTCCTCCAGCCTCTTCGATATTCCCGCCTGATTTTGCCACCTGCTCTACCGATGATCAGGCGGCTCTTTGGGATTCGCTCTTTTTTTTTTTTTGCAAACTTTATTTTAATCATCACCAACATATACAAAAAACAAGGCACACGGTATCTCCGAGGAGGTGGGCTCTCATCCCCCCCGGGAACAGAAAGGAGATGATTACAGTTTTTACGGTAAGTAAAATAGGCTCCGTCCCCATCCCCTCCCCCCCCCTCAATTCCCCTCTAATCCCCTCCCCATCCCACCCCCATCCCCTCCCCCCCATACCGTCATCTACTCGCTATAGCCGCTCACCCCCTAGTGGCCAATATGCAGCAGCTCATTACGGCACCTGGGCCCCAAGGTGTCTATGTACGAGCTCCAGACCAACAGGAAGGAAGTCCAATGCTTGACACTGCCCCGTGCTCTCCATCGCTCCATCAACATAAGTTGGTGAAAACTATTACGCCATTCCATAAACGTAGGTGAACGCTGTTCTCGCCAGAGGCGTAAAATAGGGCCTTTACCCACCAGACAGGCCTTCCGCATTAGCAGACGATCAGTACGCCGGGCAGGGTAGGGAGGCTCCATCCTATCCAGTACCACAAAAACACCCATCCAACGCAGGCGTTGTTGCAGCAAGCCACCAACATACGCCCCGATACGCTTCCAATATTGCTGGACACGCGGGGCACGTCCACCACATGTGCAACAAGTTAGCTAGAGGGGCTCGGCAGCGTGGGCAGCAGCCCACCTCCGTCAAGTGGCTACGTAGGGCTCTGCGGGGAGAGAAATAGGCTCTGGTAATGCATTTGAATTGCACCTCGCGCCACCGCGCCCCTTCCACCACCCCAGCAATCCGACACAAAGCGGTGTGGACGGTGTTAGGGAAAACCTCCCTCCCCAGTTCCGCCCCCCATGCCTCCTCCACCCCCCTATAATCTACCGGTGGGCGGACCCCAGTCAGGCGAGCCCGCAGACTCGCTATCGACGGGGGATCATCCTCCCCCAAAGCAAAAAAACCCAGCAACTGCTCGGATCTCTCCGAGGCCAGCGCCTCATTAGGCAGAGAAGCAATGTAGTGAGAGACCTGCAGGAACGTAAAAGTATGTTGTGCAGTCAAGTCGTACTCCTGAGATAGGGCCTGAAAAGTTTTACAGCGCCCCGTGGCATCGACCAAATGCCCTAGGGATCTTATACCTCTTCTCCACCAGTCCCAGAACCCCCGCGTCCCAGAGCCTGGCTTGAAGTGAACATTACCCTGTAAAGGAAGCCAACGGGAAACCGTCCAAGGCGTCCGCCATCGGGAATTTAGATGCCGCCAGGTCCGCTGGGCCGAGCTGAACAAAACGCAGCGCCCTAAGCGGCTCGGCAGGTCTCTGGGCAATGTGTGTAAGGCTCCCAGCAAGGAGAGTGGGGCCACCAGAGCTTCCTCCAGGGAGGTGGGCGTATAGGTCTCCGTCCCCCCCAGCCAGTCCCCCAGGTGGCGAGCCTGACACGCCAACGCATACATGCCCAGATCCGGAAACCCCATCCCCCCCTCCCGCCACTTCCCCATTAGCCGCCCCAGAGGGATACGGGCCCGAGCACCACGCCAGAGGAAGAGCCGCAACTCTCTCTCCAATCGACGCAGGTCGCCTCGGTACAACCACACCGGTAAGGTTTGGAGCCAATACAGCAAGCGAGGTAGAATTACCATCTTTACCGCCGCCACCCGACCTGACAAGGAAAGCGGCAAGGGGCCCCATGCCAATAACTGAGAGCGCAGTCGTGTCATCATCCAGTCCAAGTTGCAGCGGTAGAGGTCTTGCGGCCGCCGAGTCAATCGTATACCCAAATAAGTAAAATAGGAGGTGGCCCACTTAAGGGGGAACCGACCCACCCAATTCGGTTGCAAAGTCCCGGAAACATCCAAGGCCTCCGACTTCTCGCTGTTGATCCGCAAGCCGGCAAATAGACCATAAGTCTGAAATTCCTGTAGCAGAGACGGTAAGGATTCCTCCGGAGATACAAGATGCACCAAGAGGTCGTCCGCAAAGGCCGACAACTTGAACGTATGAGACCCGATCTGCACTCCCCGAATCGTCGGCGACGCCTCCACCGCCCGAATTAATGGATCCAGGGAGAGGATAAACAATAGAGGCGATAGAGGGCAACCCTGTCTCGTACCACGCTCCAGCGGAAAGGCCGCTGATAGCACCCCGTTACAGAATATTCCCGCTGTGGGGGCAGCATAGAGACAGTCGATCATTGCACAAAAAGGAGCACCGAGGCCATAACACGGCAGCAAAGTTCTGAGATAGTTCCACGAGACCCGGTCAAAAGCCTTATCCGCGTCGAAACTTACTAGCAGAGAGGGCAGCTGCTGGGCATGGACCCATTCCAGTGAGGCCAAGATTTTGCGCATATTTCGGACGATATACCGACCCTTCACAAAGCCGATCTGGGAACTATGGACCAAGGCAGTCAAAAACCCCGACAATCTGCCCGCCAACACTTTGGCAAAAATCTTGACGTCAAAGTTTAACAGAGAGATCGGACGGTAGGAGGCAGGCAACTCGGGGTCCTTACCCGGCTTAGGGATCAGCGTGATATGCGCGTGGTTCGCTCCCCATCTAAAACCGCCCTGTTCCACCCGTTGGGCATAAACCGCCGTTAGGGCCGGGCTAACGTAGCCCTGAAGCAGTTTATAAAACTCGGCCCCCAAACCGTCCGGCCCTGGTGACTTAAAACAACTTGCCGCCTGGATTACCGATTCCACTTCGGCGGCGGTGACTGGTTGGCCCAGGGAAAGGCTTTGCTCTACCGTAAGTGAGGGCAACTTCAACTTCCGAAGATAATCCGAAACAGCCAAAGGGGAGCTGTCCTCCGCTGCGTATAATTTTTGAAAGAATCCCCGAAAGACCTGACCTATCTCCCGGCTGTCCCGTTGCAACACCCCATGCTCATCTCTTAAAGCCGCCACCGTGTGAGAGCCGCGTGGACCCCGCAAACAACGGGCCAGCAAACAACCCGGCTTGTCGCCAAAGCAGTACAGCCTATGGCGATAATATAGAATAGACTTCTTGGCGCGTTGGTGCAGCAGTTCGTTAAGGTCCACGCGGGCTTCCCACAGCTCCTTCTGGAGTCCTGGGGTCGGGGCCCGCGCCAGGCGCCTACGTAGTACGGTTACTTGCTTCTCCAGCCGAAGAATACGTTGTACTAACATTCTGCGCTTACGGGCTGCAAAGCCTATGATGTCGCCACGCAACACTACCTTAGCGGTTTCCCATATTAGTTCCGGGTCCCCCTGGTGGACCCGGTGGACCTCTTCGAATTCGCGCCAGCGTTGTTCTAAAAAACTGATGAAACTGCATATCCCGGTAGAGTTCTAAGGGGAACCGCCAAATCCGCGACCGGTCATTTGTCCCCCCCCATCCCAGCTCCAGCCACACTGGGGCGTGATCCGAGATCTCGTAGGGACCAATCTGCACTTCGTCCACTCTGGCAAAAAGCTCTTTAGAAAGCAAAAGGTAGTCAATGCGCGAGCTGGATCCATGGGCTCGCGATTGGTGTGTGAAATCCTTCTCCATCGGGTGCAATACCCGCCATGCATCGACCAACCCTAGCCGAGACTGAAAACGCCGCAACACCCGCGACACTGGCCCCCGCTCTCGGACCTCCCCTCCCCGGGAGGTATCCAACTCAGCATCCAGCACGCCGTTGAAATCGCCGCCCACCACCAATGGGGATTCCTGCAATTGCTCCACCTTCGAAGCCAGAGTGGCATAAAATGAAGGATCCAGAGAAGTCGGCCCGTATACCGTCCCCAAAATGACCGGCTTCCCCTCCAAGGTACCTTGCAAAAACAAGTAACGTCCCGCCTCGTCCCGCACTTCTACGTCGATTGAACAGCGTACCCGTTTATGAATCAAGATGGCCACCCCTCCCTTCCTTCCTACGGCCGGGGCCCCCCACACCTGCCCGACCCAGTCTCGTTTCAATTTACTATGCTCCTCAGCAGTCTGGTGGGTCTCCTGCAGGAATGCAATATCGCATTTCTGCCGTGCTAGGGCCTGCAGAATTTTATATCTCTTAATGGGGCTGCCCAGGCCGCAGACATTCCAGGTGATAACTTTCACGGCGGCGGGGCAGTGTCAAGGCTCAACTGACCGGTAGCTCGAGCTAATAGGGACAGGGTCCTCCCAGCCTGGAACCCTCCCCCCCTCCACTGTTGGTTGAACACTCCCTGGGGGCGATATCGGCTGCAATCTGCCTCCCCTCCCCTCCCTCCACTCCCAAATCCCTCCCCCCCCCTCCCCTCTGACCCCCAGCTCCCTCCCCCCCCAACCCCTCCCCCCCCAAAATATGCTAACCCTCTCACCTCCATTACACCTCACCTTACGCCTATCGATCTTCCAGTGATGCGCTCCACCGCCCCCCCCCCACTACACCTCTCCCCCCACACTCTAGCCCTCCCAATGGATACAGACACTAAGCGAACCCCCTCCCCCCCACAGCCACGTTCCCAACACTGCAGAAACAGAATCAAAATTGTTAATTCAGCTAGCATACATACACATATGGATGTGAAGACCGGACGCCCTAGGTATTCATTTTCTAAAGCAGGGTGGAGACCCCCCTCCGACCCTGGAAGGGGGCGCCGCCTCCCGCTCAGGCAAAATCACCAGAGCATTAAACCCCCATTGCCTGTCCAGCGCTCGTGTCTATACCACCACCGGCACGGGGCGTCCCCAAGGTAGGCCGGGAAGCCGACCCGGGGCCGCACCAGCCCCTCCCCGCACTGGCAGGGCGACTCCGTGCATCCCCCCACGCTCCAGCCGGGGCACGGGGGAGTCCCCCCAGTAAATCCACCCCCCCACCCGGCCCAAATCAAGGCATGAACAGTACAGACCTGGCTCTAGGGGGCCGGACCGGCCCCCCCGACCCTCCCTCCCCCTCCCGATAGACCTACCTCAACCCGTACCGGTCTCCAACTCCAACTAACTGTAGTCAGCAAGACGAATGGCAAATTGGACAGACACAAACAAAACAACAAGGTAGAAAACTACAAAGGGTGGGAAACAAAAAAAACAAAAAAAAAAAAAAAAAAAAAAAAAGTGGTGGGCCAAAAACTGATGGCAACAAGATAATTTCCCCAGTCCGGTTAGCCAGCAGTCTCAGTGTGTCCACACCCGGCAGTTCAAAGGGGGTGTAATCAAGGCCAGCCGTCCACTGCTGATAGGAATGCTCAGAGGGGACTTCCCCTCAGATCCGAGCCCAAAGAATGAGACCCTCGCATAAATGGCCACGATAGTCCAACTGTGCTGCAGACATCCGCCGCTCCAAGTCCTCAGCCCGCTCCGCCATTCGAGGTAATGCTGTCCACGTAGGACGCCGCCAACTCTGCGGACTCGAAGCTTCGGCGTTGCCCTTCCCGAAGGATATGTAGGCGCGCCGGGTATTGCACCACAAATTTAATATGGCTGTCAATCAACTTCTGACATAGTGGTGCGTATGCCCGGCGGCGCTGGCTCAGCTGCAACGAGTAGTCCTGGGCAAGCCGAATCCGTGCATTATCTGCCTCTACTCCACCGCGGGCCCTCGCTGCCCGCAAGATGGCCTCCTTCTGGGGGAAGCAGAGAAACTTCACCAGCACCACTCGGGGTCTGGAATCCCGCACATTGCGGCTGCCCACACGATGCACTCTCTCCAGTTGGATAGGTCCCTCGGCGGCGTCCCCTGTCAACAACGGTGCAAAGAGCCCCGCCAGGTAGCGCGAAAGCTCAGCATCCGGTATAGTTTCTGGGACGCCCAGCACTCGCAGGTTATTTCTTCTGGAGCGGTTCTCCAGATCATCGAGCTTGGTCTCATGGGAGCGCAGCAGGGTCTGAAGGCCGTCCACAGACTGCTGCATTGTGGTCAGGGTGTCTTCTGCGCGCCCCACGCGCTCCTCCGCCTCCTGGAGCCTCCTACCCAGATTCTCCACGGAATTCTGTACCACGTCCAGTTTCTCCCGGATGGCGGTAAACTGGGCAGATAAGGCCTCCGCCACCGCCGCGGAGATGTCTTCCACCCGGGCCGGGGAGGCTGGGGAGCTCGGCGCCGGCGTGCTCTCCGCCATCTTGCTGGCCCCAGGCCCGCGGTCACGCTCCTTCTTCCCCGTTCTCAGCGCCGCCGCCATCGCAGTGAAGGGTTCCGCTTTCCGCCCTCCCCTCCACGGGTGACCCGATCGCCGGGGGATGGGTTTTCAGCTGGCAGTGGGGTAAAAAAACGGCTCTAATCTACCGGCTCAGGCTGGGGACGGTCGGAGCGCGAGCAGAGCACGTCCGCTCACTCTCACCGCATCACCGGAAGTTGGGGATTCGCTCTTAACTAAAACACTGGATGATCTGGCACCCCTTCGACCAATCTCCCAATTCTCCAGGACACCTTCTTTGCCTTGGTACTCCCCTGCACTGCGCCTCCTGCGTACCCAGCTGCGTCAAGTCCAGCGTCATTGGTCCCGGCACCCCTCCCCAGAGCTACGTCTATGTTTTACATGACTGTCATCTGAATATCGTACTGCCGTGAAATCCGCTAAACTTGCTTTCTATACGGCCGAGATTTCAGCAGCGGCTAGTTCCTCCCGACAACTTTTCTCTATCCTGCGGAAGCTATCATCTACTAGTCCTCGGGGTTCGCAGGTTGTTCATGCCCCTGACCCCCAGGCACTTGCCACTTTTTTCTCTGCTAAGGTACTGACCTTGTGCTCCTCGTTTTCTGCGCCCGCCCCCCCCTACCGCTCTCGCCTCCCCCCACGGTCCCGTTCTCTGCCCCCCTTCCTGAAAATTCGTCATCTATTTCCACTTCAGGAGATCATGTCCTTACTCACACTTGGTCATCTTTTCGCCCTGTTCTTTCAGCAGAGGTATTGACGTTCCTATCTAGGTCTAGGAGAACCACTTGCATCTTGGACCCTGTTCCCTCCCGTTGGCTCTCCGAACCTTCCTTGCAACTGTCATCACTACCATTATCAATTTCAGTTTTACCTCAGGTCGTTTTCCAATGTCTTGGAAGTCTGCAGTTCTTCGCCCCCTTTTGAAACAATCTTCTTTGGATCCATCTGTTCTCTCGCATTGGCGCCCAGTGTCCAATCTCCCCTTCTTGGCCAAACTTCTGGAACACTGTGCCTTTGATCGATTAAGTTCACATGTTGAGTCCACAAATTCACTCCATCCACGTCAGGCGGGTTTCCGTAGCGGTCATAGCACAGAAGCCGTTCTTCTTGCTTTGCTGAACGAATTACATGTCGCACACGAGCGTGGTGATGTTACCCTCCTGGTGTCTCTGGATCTGTCAGCAGCCTTTGACCTGATTGATCATCGTACCCTCCTATCACGGTTGTCAGATATTGGGCTCCGAGGCACCGTCTGGCACTGGTTCCGCTCTTTTCTTTCCACCCGTTCCTTTTCTGTGCACGTTAACGGGCAGTCCTCCACTGTTCTTCCTCTTACCTGTGGTGTCCCGCAGGGTTCCGTTCTCTCCCCCTTACTATTTAACATCTTCCTCTCCCCGCTACCTTTAATCATACAGCAATACTCTATTTCATCATACATCTATGCGGATGACATTGTTCTCCTCCACCATGCCTCACCTGTATCTCCAGACATTTCCCAGCTTAATCTTTGTCTTGCCCACGTTGCCTCATGGCTTTCGGAGAACTTTCTACACCTTAATCTTGCGAAGTCCTCAGCAATGTGGGTGTCACTGAGTGGTCCATGCCCTACCCTGGCCCCCTCCATTAACTCGACTGCCATCCCCTTAACATTTTCCTTTCGTTATCTGGGTGTCCTTTTGGATCCCTCCCTCTCCTTCCATGAACACATTACGTCACTCTCCCGCCGCTCCTTTGTCGCCCTTCGACAGATTCGGGCTGTTCGTTCTGTTACCTCCTAGTTCACTTATTACCCTTGTTCTTGCATTGGTTATCAGTAGCTGGATTATTGTAATGTTTTCCTGGCCAACCTCCCCAAATATCAGCTTCAAAGATTACAACGGATTCAAAATACAGCAGCACGCCTAGTCACATTCTCTAGCCGGTTTGACCATATCACTCCCATCCTCATTCGACTACATTGGCTGCCCCTTCGCTTTCGTTTCCATTACAAATTTCTGATCTTGATTCATCGAGCCATTCATACTGGTAATCCTCTCTACTTAGCGGACTGCATTTCCTTACACTTCCCTCAAAGTCAACTTCGCTCAATCCATGCCAACCACCTATCTCTTCCCTCACCATCCCAGGCCCACCTAGAACAAACTCGCCATTCTGCTTTTTTCTTCTTCGGACCTCTCCTGTGGAACATGTTACCAACTCCTCTTCGGTTAGAACCATCCTATCCTCAGTTTAAGTCATTACTTAAAACTCATCTATTTCAGAAAGCATACGACCTTCCCTCCGAGGCCCCCCCCCCCCCCAACTACCCTGTCTTTGTCTTTGTTCCGTTATAGTTTGTCACCTGTCTGCCCCAGTTCGTCTATCTGTGTAGCCTAGCCAGGCTATGTCTGTCCTATGATTTGGAAATAATGTGTTGTTACTACTCTGTCCTGCCTCCTTCTTTCCTATCTATTATTGGCGTTCCTTTTCCTGAGTTGCAGTGTTAAATCCATACTTTTTTTTATTGTACACCGGTTAATTGTTTTACAAATAGTGGTTTATCAAATGTGAATAAAGATAAAGATAACTCTTCCATCTTATTTTTTAGACCTAGTATTTGCATACAAGAATTTTAGAGGTCGTATTTTATTCATATTAATCTAGCTATTGATAGGCAGGGGTAAATTGGAATCTTTAAGCTCTGTCTGTTCTGTACTTAAGGGCATTTCAGTTATTTTTGTCTTTTCTCCAGGACCAAGCAGAAAGTCAGTCCTCACATATGGGTGACGTCGGCGCCGACGGAGCCCTCGCGGAGCAATTTCCCCAGCTTTCAAAGAAAGCCTTTGGGAATTGCAGCGCGCATGCGCGGTCCCCTTCCCGCCCAAGGGTGCCATCTTGCTCAGTCTTCTTTTTTCCGCGGAGCCCTACAGACGCTGTTTGTATTCACCGCTGGAAAAGTTGATTTTCTCTCTTATTCTTTATTCTTTTTCGGTTCGACGCCGGATTCTTTTTCCCGCCCGGACCCGCTACGCCCGGACCCGCTACGCCGGGTACGTTTCTTTATTTTTCAGTTTTTTGTCCTTCATGACAAGCGTTCGCGCCATTTTTTTCCTTTTCACTGGCAGCCCTGTCTTTTGACCTCGCAGGGGCCCTTTTTCCCTCGATGGCTGCCAGCGGGTTTAAGAAGTGTGATCGCTGTAAGAAACTCATGTCTCTTACCGACACACACGACTGCTGCCTCCGCTGCCTCGGACCCGATCATGACCCGATGATCTGTGGTCCGTGTGGCAAAATGTCCTCAAAAGCGTTGAGGAGTTGGCAGCATGAGCGAGAACGAATCTTCTCTGACTCCGCGTCCGGCCGGGCCCGGACCTCGTCAGAGGCTTCGACGTCCCGGGACTCCGGTCCTGAGCATCGTCGGAGTTCCTCTGAGCGGGGGTCTCCTACCCGCTCGAATCCTCCACCGCGGAGTCTGACTGGGAATCGGAGGACGAAGAGTCCCCTGGTAGTTTTCGGACTCGGTGTGTCCCCTCGGACTCACCCGAGTCTGAACCTCGGAGACGGTCCCCCCCGGAGGACACCCGGTTCTCGGATTTCGTGCGGGATATGGCCAATGCCTTGGCATTCCCCGCGGATCCCGAGGAGGAGCCTCGAGCCGAGGAGCTCGATGCCCTCCAGTATGATTCTCCCCCGAAGGAGGCCTTTACTCTACCGGTTCCTCCGATGCTGGAACGACTTCTCTTCCGCATGTGGGAGAACCCGGCGTCGGCGCCGGTGTTAAGCAAACGGGTCGATTCCATTTATCGAGTCCACAAGAGCCACGGCTTCCAAAAGGCACAACTACCGCACCATTCCATGGTGGTGGAATCGGCCATGCATAGACTCAAGAGTCAAAAAATGCACTTCTCGGTGCCTCCCGGCAGGGAGGCCCAGAGCCTGGATGCCCTCGGTAGAAAGTGTTTCCAGGGCTCTATGCTTGCTTGTCGAGTCCAGACCTACCAGCTCTATATGGGCATGTATCTCCGAGATCTGGCAAAGGAAATTTCCGGGTTCTCGGCTGGTCTCTCCGAGGAACCTTTGCAGAGGTTCCAAGCCTTGTCCACTGGGATTCGAGAGTACTCGAAGTTTATCTCTCGAGCAGCCTACGATGGCTTTGAAGCATCGGCTTGAGTAGCCGGAGCCGGCATCGGTGCCCGCCGACAGGCTTGGCTTCAGTCATCCGACCTCGAGCCATGGGTCCAGGACAAGTTGGTCGATGTCCCCTGCAGAGGTGAAAACCTCTTTGGCAAACCCATGGCTGAAAAGGCTGCACAAATCGAGACCGAGACTGACCAGAACTAGGCTGTCCAGAAAAACCTCTGCCCCTTCTCAGAAGAAGAAGGGCTCGGGGAAAAAGCCCTTTTACCCGAGGAAGGCGGCTGCCTATAAATACTACCCTCAGTATCAGGCCTCAGCAGCTCCCCAAAAGGGTCAGCAGGCCAAGGGACGGGGTAATGGGTCCCGTAGGCAGCAGGCCCCCAAGCCCACTACACCGGCCCCTGCTCAGCAGGGTGGGGTTTTTTGACTCCATCAGCATAGCCTCTTCCCCTCAGCTGGTTTCTCTAAGCACAGGAGGCCGGCTGGTCCACTTTGCCCACAGGTGGTCAGCCATCACATCGGATACCTGGGTACTTCATATAGTTCAGAAAGGCTATCTTCTACACTTTCACCAGGTACCTCCCTCCTACTTTCCAGGGGAGCCTCCAAGACTCCCTCTGCACAGGGACTTACTCCTTCAGGAGTTGGCAAGTCTTCTTCAGGAACAGGCTGTGGAACCGGTGCCCCACCACCTGAGAGGTCACGGCTTTTATTCCAGGTACTTTCTGATACCAAAAAGAACAGGAGGCCTCAGACCCATCCTGGACTTGCGAAACCTCAACAAGTTCCTGGCAAGGGAAAAGTTCAAGATGCTTTCCCTTGGAATGCTGCTGCCCTACCTCCAGCGGGGAGACTGGCTATGCTCCTTAGATCTAAAGGATGCCTATACTCACATCCTTATTCATCCAGACCACAGGCAATATCTCAGATTTGTTGTGGGAGGAAATCATTACCAGTACAGGGTCCTGCCCTTTGGCCTATCCTCCGCCCCACGGGTCTTCACCAAATGCCTGGCAGTGGTGGCGGCCTATCTCAGACTTCAAGGTCTTTTTGTGTTTCCATACCTGGACGACTGGCTCATCCGGGCCCAGTCTTCCCAGGAAGCCACTCAAGCCACTCATTGCACTGTGTCCCTGCTCCAGCACTTGGGCTTTGTCATAAACTTCGCAAAGTCCACTTTGCTCCCCTCTCAGGATCTCGAATTCATCGGCGCAAGGTTAAGCACTCTTCAGGCGCGGGCCTTCCTGCCTCTGGACAGGGCCCACAGGCTCATGAATCTCGCCAGCCACTTTCGCAGCAATTCCCTGGTCTCTGCCAGGCAATTTCTGAGACTGCTCGGCCATATGGCTTCCACGGTCCATGTGACCCCCAATGCCCGCCTGAACATGCGACCTGCCCAGTGGTGCCTTCGCACTCAATGGCATCAGGCCACGGGGAGCCTGACGGACTCAGTACAAGTCTCGGACCTGCTGGTCTCTTCTCTGCGGTGGTGGCTTCATCTGCCAAACCTAGTACTGGGAGTGGATTTTCAATCTCCTCCTCCTTCTCAGGTACTAACAACCGATGCTTCTCTCCTGGGATGGGGAGCACATTGCCAAGGGACATGTACTCAAGGCCTCTGGACTCCTTGGGAGTCTGCGCAGCAGATAAACTTCCTGGAGCTCAGAGCCATCCGCCTAGCTCTGAGAGCCTTCTCCCACCTCACTTCTCACCAGTCTGTACTGGTCCAGACGGACAATCAAGTAGCAATGTTCTACGTGAACAAACAGGGAGGCACAGGCTCCTTCCTTCTCTGTCAGGAGGCACGCCGGCTGTGCTCTTGGGCAGTCGGCCACGGCATACTCCTCAAAGCGGTCTATCTCCCAGGTCAAGAAAATTACCTGGCAGACAAACTAAGCAGGATCCTCCAACCACACGAGTGGAGATTGGATCCATTAGTGGTTCAGCAGATCTTTCTCAAGTGGGGACTCCCCACCTTGGATCTGTTTGCCAGTCCTCTGAACCGGCAACTACCCAGATTCTACTCTCGACAACCGCATCCTCTCAGAGTAGCGCCGGATGCTTTTCTGATTCCATGGTCCACAGGCCTCTTGTATGCCTTTCCTCCCATGCCGCTGGTGTCTCGAACGCTCTTCAAGGTTCTCAGAGACGCCTCGATGATCCTAGTGGCTCCCCGGTGGCTGAGGCAACCTTGGTTCCCGCTTCTAATGCAGCTGGCGGTGGACACTCCTCTTCCTCTGGGGTTTCAACCTGATCTTCTGACACAAGACCACGGGTCTCTCCTACACCCCAACCTCCGGTCCCTTCATCTGATGGCCTGGCTGCTGAAAGGGTAGTCCTTGCTCCCCTCCTACTGTCTCGGGAGGTGGAAGAGGTCGTCTTGGCCTCCAGGCGGCCCTCCACACGAAAGTCCTACGCTCTTAAGTGGCGTCGCTTCTCCGTGTGGTGTGCTCAGCAGTCTGAGAATCCCTTCTCCTGCTTGGTGGCGGTGGTCTTGCAATATTTGCTTTACCTCTCCAATCTGGGCCTTAAGTCCAACTCTGTCAGAGTCCACCTCAGTGCTCTCTCTGCACATCACGCACCAATAGATGGCAGGCCTCTGTCCAACCACCCTTTGGTGGCTCGTTTTCTCTGAGGCCTCCTTCTGCTTAAGCCTCCTTTGCGTCCACCAGCCCCTGAATGGGATCTGAATGTGGTCTTGCAGCGGATTACCTGTCCGCCCTTTGAACCTATGGCTACCTGCCCTCTTCGTTTTCTTTCTTGGAAAACCTTGTTCTTGGTAGCCCTTACCTCTGCTAGGCGTGTTAGTGAACTGCAGGCCCTAGTGTCTGATCCTCCTTACACTAGGTTCTACAGGAATAGGGTGGTCTTACGGACTCACCCTAAGTTTCTTCCAAAAGTGGTTTCTCCTTTTCATCTCAACCAGGAGGTGGTTCTTCCGACCTTCTTTCCCAGGCCGCACTCCAGCCGGGCTGAAATGGTCCTGCATACCCTGGACTGTAGAAGGGCCTTGTCCTTCTACCTTGACCGTACGCGGGAACATAGGAGGGCTGTTCAGCTCTTCGTTTCTTTTGACCCCAATAACTTGGGGCTCCCTGTCTCCAAGCATACCTTGTCCATCTGGGTAGCTGACTGTATCGCCTGGGCTTATGGGGCAGCCGGCCTCTCGTTGGAGGGTCGAGTCACGGCTCATCGTGTTAGGGCGAAGGCTGCGTCAGTGGCACACCTCCGCTCTGTTCCGTTGGCAGACATCTGCTGGGCCGCTACTTGGTCTTCAAGCCAGACTTTTGCGGCACATTACTGCCTGGAGAGGGAGTCCCGCAGGGACAGTGCTTTCGGTCAGGCAGTCCTCCATAATCTCTTTGAGGTTTAGGCAACTCCTACCCTCCGGCCCTGGTGTTGGGCTACCGGTCGGGGGCGTTTTCAGAGAAGATTCCTTCCTTCTATTCTGCTGAGGTAGAGGGAGCTCATTTTTGTGCTTGAGGTCTCCGGTAGCCTTAAGCTTGGGAGTCCCATATGTGAGGACTGACTTCCTGCTTGGTCCTGGAGAAAGAGTAGTTATTCACCTGTAACAGGTTTTCTCCAGGAGCAGCAGGAATCAGTCCTCACAACCCTCCCTCCTCCCCTTGGAGTTGCAGTCCTATCATTTCGTTTTTGCTAATTGTTTTGCTGTCTTTTAGCTATGTCATCAGACTGAGCAAGATGGCACCCTTGGGCGGGAAGGGGACCGCGCATGCGCGCTGCAATTCCCAAAGGCTTTCTTTGAAAGCTGGGGAAATTGCTCCGCGAGGGCTCCGTCGGCGCCGACGTCACCCATATGTGAGGACTGATTCCTGCTGCTCCTGGAGAACACCTGTTACAGGTGAGTAACTACTCTTATTGGAACCTCTCTGTCAATATGCCCTACCTTCAATCTTTTGCTAGTATCCTTCACAGATACATCATTCTGAACCGTGTGCTCTTGGGTGACTGTCGGCTTTCCCCTATTATCTAGTTTAAAAGATGCTCTATCTCCATTTTAAAGGTTAATGCCAACAGCCTCATTCCATCTTGGTTAAGGTGGAGCCCATCCCTTTGGAAAAGCCCCTCCTTTCCCCAGAATGTTCCCCAGTTCCTAACAATCCAAAACCTTCTTCTTAGCACCATCGTCTCATCCACGCATTGAGATTCCAGAGCTCTGCCTGCCTTTTGGGTCCTGTGTGTGGAACGGGAAGCATTTCTGAGAATGGTACCCTGGAATTTCTGGATTTCAACTTCCTACCTAAAACCCTAAATTTGGCCTCCAGAACTCCCTACCACCTTTTTTGTGTCATTGGAATCAACGTTTACCAAGACAGCAGACTCTTCCCTAGTGCTTTCTAACACCTTGTCTAGGTAGCACATGAGGTCTGCTACCTTCACACGAGGCAGCCATGTTACTAGACGATCCTCACATCCACCAGCCACCCAGCTATCTACATGCCTAATGATCGAATCACCAACTATAATGCCGATCCTAACCCTCCCCTGTTTTTTGTTTCTTGAAAATATTTTATCCTGGGTGGTTCAACACCCTTTCTAGCATAGAGCGCAACCCCTCCAGCAATTTGATCTACCCTATCATTGCGATATAGTTTTTATCCAGGCATCATGATATCTCATTGGTTGTCCTCCTTCTACTAGATCTCTGAGATGCCAATTATATCTAATCTTTCATTTAGTGCTATATATTCTAGCTCTCCCATCTTATTTTTTAGACTTCTAGCATGCTTTATCTATGCATCCCTTTTAAAATTACTCTCTTAAACATAGAAAGACATTTATGAAATAACTTCTTGAAATGTTTTTATATATGATAATTTTTATTTGTGTTTTCAAAAGAGCTTGAAAACATATTTGTTCTTGTAGACCTTTGAGGAATTGTGACCATTCAGCAATTATTTAATTTAATTGGGCAAATTATTTGTTTTGTATTTTTTTATCCTTTTTTGTTTTATGTATTTGTGCCTTAGTTATTTGTGGGTATTATGTATCTTTGTAATCCACCAAGATTTTAGGATTGTTGTGGAATATGCAATGCAATCTGTGCCATTGAGCAGCCCCTTTGTTTTCTTGGCAAGATGTGACCAGAAGTAGATTCCCAGGCCTTTAAATAAAATAAATAAATAAATAAATAATCATGCATCGCAATAATTATTTCCTAATAGTCTCTCCAGGCCAGTCCAGGATATTTGGGTGGTCAATCCGCTCCAGCAGCTGGGGACTAAATACTGAACAGTTTTTCCTGACAGCTTACCCAGCTCCCCCTGGTGTCAGAGAATCAGTCTTTCAGTCCTCAGCAGCTGGAGAGGACATCTGGTTCCAGCTCCCCAGAGAAACGATTAGTAATTTTTAGTTATTGGCAGGTTTAAAAAAAAAAAAAGGAGATAAGCAGAGGGAAAAGACTTTCCTATGACTGAAAAAAAAATTGTTCAAGGGATTATCTCTTCCTGATTACTCTGTCCTAGCAGGGCAGTTCAAAAAGGATTGATAAGGAGCTCGTAAGAATTATATAGCTCCGTTTCTCCTACCGATGTTGTCAGTCGGTTCGGGGGGGCAGAGCTTGCCTCTCAGGAGAACTTCAGCCCACAATGTTGGAAATGTCCTGGGAGCCCCAGGATCTGCTTCCTTACCTCTGAGTGGGGTTCCTCACCGGATTACCGCTAGCAGCGGCAAAGCGCTGACATGGATGTGAGCGACTGACGGTAAGCCTCCTTAAGGGCGCACGAGCGGTTCGTTCGCACTCCGGGGGTTGGTTCGCCACCGCGCAGTCTTGCTTTTCTAGCTCCGCTTTGGTTTTGTTTATTTTTTTCTTTTTAGTTTGGAGCGAGTACGGCACGCACACTGTTGCCTCGAGGCCCCGGGTTGCTGCGGGGTAAGGAAAAGGCAAGTCCTTAGCTTTAAAAGCTCTTTTTGGCCTTCCGTTTTTTTTTGCCGCAGCTAATGGAGGGAAATGTGACATATGACGGAGTAGCTCTGCTCATGGTTCTTCACAGAGAGCGGCCATTTTGGGGGAGCAGCCTGTTTCTCCTGCGCTGCAGGGCAAAGCTCAGAAAAAGAAGGCTCCTTTGCCTGAGGAGCAAAAGCAGCACTCTTCCACTTCAGTGCAACAAACTTTAGGCACCTTCTTCTCCCCTGATTTTATTTTAACGTTGCATAATGCTTATGTGTTAAAGAGGGCTCATTTGTCACACGGTATGGCCTCAGACAGTCTCTTTGAATCTAAAAGTGAGCTGCCGTCAGGGTCCGACCCTCGGGAGGGCAGTTCTTCAGGGGAGAAGAGTTTAGACTCCGGATTGGATGCAGCGGGGTTGCATGCTGCGTTGTCCCAGGTTGCAGAGGAGGGCGAGATTCTCTCGGACTCAGGTTTGGATGTTTGGCCTGGGGATTTGGAGGAAGGAGAGTTGGGACCAGGGGAGGATCCCAATGTCTTCAGTTTTTCGTAAAGAAGAGCTTGGAGCATTAATTTCTCAGTTGCTAGTGGCTCTAAATATAGTCCTCCCGGCGGTGCAGCAGGAGCCGCTTGAGGATCCCTTGTTGCAGGGGTTTCATTCAGAGCAAAGATGTTTTCCGATTCATAGGGTTATTAAGCAAAATGATAGAGTCAGAATGGGAGTGCCCAGAAGCGTCCTTAAGGGGTGGTCGCGCTATTGCCCGCCTATATCCCGTGCCCCAGGACGAGAGAGAATTACTGCGTATGCCTAAGGTAGATGCCTTGGTTTCAGCGGTCACTAAAAAGACCACCATCCCCGTGGAAGGCGGAGCAGCACTTAAGGATTTACAGGATTGTAGGTTGGAGGCG
This sequence comes from Ichthyophis bannanicus, assembly GCA_033557465.1. NCBI lineage: Eukaryota > Metazoa > Chordata > Amphibia > Gymnophiona > Ichthyophiidae > Ichthyophis > Ichthyophis bannanicus. The sequence goes on from CM066040.1 coordinate 34,985,257, forward strand.
CTCCTAAAGCAGATGTTTGATTCCAGTGCCTTAGCTCTGCAAGCTTCCGTGTGTGGGGCCTATGTGTCCCGGGCCTCCATCCGCTGGCTCCAAGGGGAGCAGGGTTCAGATAAAGTAGAGGATTCTTCAGGGGATGGAGCTAAGCTAGAGTCGGCGGCGGCTTATCTAGCGGATCTCTGCTATGATCTAGTGCGTATTTCAGCGAAGTCCATGGCGTCGGTTATTGCTGCCAGGCGCTTCCTCTGGTTAAGAAATTGGGTGGCGGATGCGTCTTCTAAGGCACATCTTAGTAAGCTTCCTTACAAGGGCAAATTGCTGTTCGGGGAAGCGTTAGAGAAGATAGTTAAGGATTTGTGGGACTCCAAAGGGGGTCGCTTCCCGAGGACCGTCCAAGAGGGGCAAAGATGGGTTCCGTACAGAGAGGTCATGGTAGAGATTTCCGCAGATTCCGCGGCTCTCGCTTCTCTCCTTATCAGCGGGGCCGTTTTGTGTCCAGAGGGCAGTCCTTTCGAGGGGCCAGACTGTTCAATCGGGGTTTCTTTAACACCCAACAAAACTCAGTTAAGAAGCCGCAATGAAGGGAGGCCGGTCCAGGTGGAGATTCCGGTAGGGGGTCGTTTACAGCAGTTTCTCTCCGCCTGGGCCAGCATTACTACGGACCAGTGGGTTCTGGAAATTGTAAGAGACGGATATGCGCTGGAGTTTGCGCAGCCCCTACCGGATGCATTTGTTCGCTCGCCGTGCGGTCCGTGAGCAAAGCAAGAAGCTGTCGGCGAGACGCTCTTACGCTTGCTGCATCTTCAAGCGGTGGTACCGGTGCCTACCAACCAGTGCGGCTTAGGTCGACACTCGATTTATTTTGTGGTGCCCAAGAAGAAAGGTTCTTTTCGTCCTATTCTGGATCTCAAACACATGAATCGGTCCTTGAGAGTTCCTCATTTCCGAATGGAGATCTTGCGTTCAGTCATCCGGTCGGTAAGGCAGGGCGAGGTACTTATGTCCATAGATCTAACGGAAGCGTATCTGCACATCCCGATCAGGAGCGAGCATCAGAAGTTCCTGCGTTTTGCAGTCCCCATGGGGCATTTTCAGTTTGGTCTGGCCACAGCGCCGCAGACGTTTACCAAGGTAATGGTGGTGGCTGCCACTGCGCTGCGGAAAGAAGGAATTCAAGTCCATCCCTACCTAGACGACTGGCTAATTCGGGCGTCGTCTCTAGCAGAGTCGCGCGCGGCCACCACTTGAGTGGTGGAGTTTCTCGAGCAGTTAGGCTGGGTCGTTAACCGTGTGAAGAGTCAATTGGAGCCGGCCATGCAGTTGACTTATCTCAGGGCTTTCTTCGACATGGAGATAGGCGCAGTGTTTCTTCCGCAGGAAAGAGTGAAGAAACGTTTTAGCTCAGGTGTCGGCACTCCTGCGCGTGAAGGCTCCGACGGCCTGGAGATACCTGCAATTGTTGGGTTCGATGGTGGCGGCCTTGGATTTGGTTCCGTGGGCCAGAGCCCATATGCGTCCTCTTCAACAGACGTTGCTGTCTCGTTGGTCGCCGCAAGCTCATCCGCTTTCTCGGAAGCTTCCGTGTCTGGAGGCCGTGCGGAGCAGCCTACAATGGTGGTTAGTTCCGTCCCACCTAAGAGCAGGAGTTCCGCTGGTTCTGCTGGATTGGGCCTTACTAACGATGGATGCAAGCCTTTCTGGCTGGGGGGCTCATTGTTTGTCGCGAATAACGCAAGGGACATGGTCGGCGGAAGAGAGAGTTTGGTCGATCAATCGCCTGGAGCTCAGAGCGGTGTGTTTGGCCTTGGAAGAGTTTGTCGGAGTGCTCGAGGGAAAAGCCGTTCGGGTGTTCTCCAACAATCGCGTGACCGTGTCCTACATAAACAGGAAAGGGGGCACAGGCAGTGTTCTGTTGTTGGAGGAGAGTCAACAGTTATTTCGTTGGGCAGAGATCCATCTCGTGGCCTTATCGGCGGCCCATGTGGCAGGCAAGGACAACATTCAGGCCGATTTTCTCAGCCGTCACCGCCTAGACCCCGGGGAATGGGAGTTAAGCGGGGCGGTATTTCTAGAAATTTGGCGGCATTAGGGTCAGCCCGTCATGGACCTAATGGCTACCCAGTTAAATGCCAAGGTGGCGCAGTTTTACAGCAGGCGCAGAGAGCACATGTCAGAAGGTCTCAACGGGCTGGTCCAGCCTTGGCCGGAGGATCAGCTGCTTTACGTGTTTCCTCCGTGGCCGCTCTTGGGACGGATTATTCAGAGAATTGCGAGGCACTGAGGATCGGTGATTCTAATTGCTCCGGATTGGCCCAGACGTCCGTGGTATGCCGACCTGATGAGACTTCTTGTGGTTCCTCTCTGGCGACTGCCCGTTCGGTTCGATCTGTTGAGCCAAGGTCCCGTACTAATGCCGCAGGTGGATCGGTTCTTGCTTACGGCTTGGCTCTTGAAAGGGAACGATTACGCCGTAAGGGCTACTCGGGGGCAGTGATAGCTACTATGTTGCAATCCAGGCGGCGGTCTACTTCGTTGACATATATTAGGGTTTGGTGAGTTTTTGAAGCATGGTGTAGTGATCTCCAGGTTACGCCCTGGAGGGTGGGGCTATCTGAAATCTTAGGTTTGCTTCAAGGAGGGCTAGAGAAGGGCCTGGAAGTTAGCACACAGAGTACAGCTAGCGGCGCTGTCTTGCTACAGGGGGAGAGTGCAGGGGGGTCTCCTTTCTGCGCATCCAGATGTTCTACGTTTTTTAAGGGTGGCCAAAAACATTCGACCTCCGGTACGGCCAGTAGTGCCTCCTGGGGATTTAAATTTGGTGTTGCAGACATTGACGGAACCTCCTTTTGGGGCAGCTTCGTCGGGTCATCTTCGGGAGTTGACCTGGAAGACAGCTTTCTTGGTGGCATTGTGCTCGGCTCGAAGGATTTCGGATCTGCAGGCTCTTTCGTGCAGAGAACCGTACCTTCATTTTTCAGCGGAAAAGGTGGTGTTACGGCCGCTGCCGTCCTATCTTCCAAAGGTATTTTCCAGTTTTCATGTGAACCAAGTCGTTACGCTTCCCACCTCTACTAAGGCAGGGGGTCGTAAAGTCGATCGGTCGCTTCGGCGGCTGGATTTAGGTCACGTGTTGCGCACCTATCTGAGAGAAACAGAGTCCTTTCGGCAGTCCGACAGATTGTTCGTCCTCTTTGGGGGTCCGGCTAAAGGAAAGGCGGCTACTGAAGCTTCTATCGCTCAGTGGTTGAAGCATACGATTAGAGCAGCGTATGAGTCCAAGCGCAAGCCTGTTCCGGTAGGACTCGGAGCTCATTCAACTAGGGGACAAGCAGCTTCTTGGGCGGAATATGCGTTGGTTCCGCCGGTGGATATCTGTAGAGCGGCGACGTGGTCTTCGCTACATACCTTTGCAAAGCATTATCGGTTGGACGTTCAGGCCAGGAACGACGCTAGAGTAGGAACCTCGGCTATCGTGGCGGGGCTTGCAGGGCCCTCCCGGATTTAGGTACTGCTTTGGTACTGCCCAAATGTCCTGGACTGGCCCAGAGAGACGATTAGGAAGAAGAAATTAGACCTTACCTGCTAATTGTCTTTCCTTGAGTTCTCTCCGCGTCAGTCCAGGGCCCTCCCGAGCTATCTGCGAGCCTTAAATGGGAGTGCGGCCTCGGCGGGAGTCTGGACAGCGCTAACGAAGGGTGTCGAGCTCGTAGCCTCAGTGGCAGTGGGTGTGCCGTTCATTGGCAGTGAGTTCGGTGGGGTTCCCTATAGAGGTATAAGGGTTCGTCCAAGGAGAACAGCAAAAAAAAAAAAAAAAAAAGTAATAAGGTTAATATCAGTAAAAAGAAAAACAAAACAAAACAAAATTAATGCCAATCTCAGGATTGGTTGGTCTTTTCCAGTCATGCTATATGTTCTAAGGATGACCTTGTCCAGCAGTTAGCATTTGTTGTTTTGTTTGATGCTGTACTAGTTGAGTTCACTGCTTTGTTACCTTAACACTGATTCTCTGACACCAGGGGGATCTGGGTAAGCTGTCAGGAAAAACTGTTCAGTATTCAGTCCCCAGCTGCTGGAGCAGATTGACCACCCAAATGTCCTGGACTGGCCCGGAGAGAACTCAAGGAAAGACAATTAGCAGGTAAGGTCTAATTTCTTCTTTCCTGTAACCATTTGTAATTGTTGCTGTGAAGTGCCTGTTGATAGTTCTCCATGTTGTGATTATCTCCTGGATCGTCTTGGCAAGCTGCAACTGGAAGTAGATTGTCAGACCTATCTTCTGCACAGCAATCCTACAGCACCTAGTATTCCAAGGTGATCTCCCATGTAAGTACTAATGAGGCCTGACCCTGCTTAGATTTTGAGATCAGATGCAATTGGGTACACTCAGGGTGGCGTGATCTGGTATTAATGATTAACAGATTTATCAGATATAAGGTAGAAATCTGGAGATGCTATTCTGTGACTCCAAACCAAGTGGCATACAGTTATGTTGGATGTGGTAGCTGGATTTCATCCTGTTATGACAGTGTTTGAAGGGCTCAGGGTCAGAAACCCTCAGAGGGGAACGTAGCTTGTAATTTTTATGCTGAGTTATTCTGAACTGACTGAAAGGGAATGATAGTGAATATGAAAGAAATGAACTGCTAAAGCCAGATGACAGCCACTAAAGCTGATTGAATGATGATGCATATTAAAGTGCTTGCAAACACGTATAGTCTGATATATATCTCTGAGCCTCACTCATCAAGAAAAGGGAGCTAAATTAATGACGAGGTCAATTTTCAAAGGCAACTAGATGCTTAATCATGCAGTTAGGTGCCTAGAACCCTAGGATGGAAATTCATACCTTGAGCACAATAGCTAAAAGTAGCTGTTGTTGTTGTTAAGTGCTGTCGAGTCGGTGTTGACGCACGGCGACCCTATGGATAGTTGACCTAAACTTTGTTCAGTCTTCAGCCAAGCACTCATTGTTGACAGAGTGTATCCATAGCTGCTGTATTGTATCAATCCATCTCATTGCCAGCCTTCCTCTTTTACGGTGACCTTCTATCTTGCCAAGCATAATGGGCCGTAACTGGGATTTTTGAAGAGCACGATCCATGTAGGTGCCCTTCGAAAATCCCAGCTAAGTCCCTAACGTGCCCCGATTCTATCTGCATAGCATTGGAGTGTGTTAGGAGCATTCCAGGGTGGAGCAGGGACGGAAGAAGAGCCTACATGGGTAGCAGCGATTTTCGTTGCTACCCGTATAGCCCTCTGCGCCTTAAAGATAGGCGAGAAAAACTCTTGCCTATATTTAAGACGAAGAGGCTATGCGGGTAGCAACGAAAATCGCTGCTACTCTTGTAGCCTCTGTGGCTGCCGGTGCATCCGGGCTGACCCAGATTTTCACTTCCTCTGCAGCAGTGCACAGCCTGCCCAACTCAATATCAGGCTCTATGTCTTTTTATATGTATTATGTATATGTATATACATATTGCTATAGCTGTATTGACAATAATTTAATAAGTGACTTCATGGCACCGGTCAGTGTTTTAGCCACATATAACATTTTGTAGGCGCTCAGAAAATCTATGATTAAATACCTTAATCAGGGCAACATAGAAAATCTAATATGAAATTTTATGTAGATAGGGAAAGGTCAAGGAGCCCGGCTCGGATGTTAACGTGTGCTACAGTAATGTGCGCTAATTGTAAAGCAGGCTGTTAACAGCAGACATTTTAACTGCTTTCCATAGTAACAGCCATTGCATTAATTGCAGTAACACCTGTTAACATCTCAGTTGATTACCCCTGATGGCAACCATATCCCATTTCAAAGCAAAACATAATCACAGAGGTTTTGCCACTAACAAGCATTACATTTTGACATTAATGGCAAACTCTTGCTGTGCTTTTATAAATAGGCCCTGTATATGCACATTCTGAATTGTGCAAGCAAATTGAAGTGGTATAAGAAGTCTGCTATTCACTGGAGAGCCTTGCAGTCTTGTGTCTTCTTCCCCCCATTGAATCAGGGGTTATACTACTACTGTTCTTCCTTTAGAAAAAGTATCAGAGAGCTCCAGATCATCTGCAATAGATCCTATTGCAGAATTCTAAAGACAATATAGATTTCAAACTATTTTCATCCAGGGATAAACACTGCCTTTACCCAAGTCTACCTGGTTAATAATGATTAATGGACTTTTCCTCGAGGAACTTGTCCATAAACCATTATTAACCAGGTGGACTTAGGGAAACCTGCCATACTGTGTCAGACCAAGGTCCATTAAGCCCTGTATCCTTTTTCCTACAATGGCCATGGTAATAAGCAGCATGGAATCTCTCTACTCTTTGAGATTCTGCCAGATACTTACGACCTGGATGGATCACTGTTGGAATCAGGATACAGGGCTGGTAGTTTGACCCAGTATGGCAGTTCTAATGTTCTTATAAAGAAAAGCAGTCATGTGGCACTCAAAAAGTTCCCTCTTGGAATTCCAGAGGAACCAGTCTTCAGTCTTGCTGCTTGCAGGGCTCTGAAGTGGTAGGGGACCAGGACCGTACTAAGCTAGAAATGCGCCCTGTGAGACTAACAAATCTGGTGCCTCCCTCCACCCAGCTGTATTCAGTAACTCACTCTTTTTGAGTTTCTTGGAAGCTCAGTGATGATATCAGCGCTCCCTTCTGTGCGACCGCACCGCTTGCGCTGCTCTTGGTAAGGCCCTGGAGGGGACCTTCCATTTTGTGCCCAGGTTCTTTCTGGGACCCTTTTTACTGCATCTCGGCTCATTAAAATAGACATTAAGGTTATTTACTATAGGCTTGCTTTAGGCTCCTGCATGCCTGCACATGGGTTACTAACATACATTTAATACCCACATTGTTGCTAATTCATGTGAGTACATAAACATTATGAGCACAATACCAAAAGGGGCATGTTGCCGTACGGATGTCTCCATGCAGGACAGGCCTGTTAGGACCCCATTTGGACCACAGGAATGTACGAAGAATCAGGTCTGAGGACAGCCCAGCATGCTCCTCCTGCCTCGGGGATGTCTTCTCGCAGGCTCCCTTGGCTGCCACAGCTTGGCCCCCCTATTCCCCACCACTCAACCTATGCCTGGATCAGGCAGCGGGGACCCCTTCGCAACCAGCCCTGGCTCCGGGGAGGGGGATCCCGGGGGAGGGGGGGATCCCCGGACCCAATCACTGGATTAGTGCTGCTTATTCCACCTTTGAGGTGGAATAAGCAGCACGTTCCCTTTGACTGGCAGGACGTACAGGGCTGTGACCGGAATCGGCCCTGTATGTCCTGCCGGCTCAGCCCACTCCCCCCAGATGCGGCCCTCCCCCACCGCCGGCTCTCCCCGTCCTAATGCTCAGGACGTGTGGGGACGTGTAACCCACGACTGCATTGAACCCTATAGATATGATATCAAATGTATTTGAAATACTGCATATCAATAAGGTATCTATGCAGTTTACAATATTAAAAAACAGTCTATATATAAGAACAGTTCACATATAAACAACGAATATCCAAGGCAGACTACACACAGCAAGATACACAACAACTAGAATGGGAAAACAGAAACAAATTACATAATGTTGAGTACAGCTGCTGCCACGGCCCACCCTAAGCCCAGTTCATTACAGAACCCTGGTGAGCCAGCTTAGTGAACATGCTGATCCAACCTGAATAGGTGGGTTTTCAAACCTGATTTGAATCTAGTGTAGGAAGATTCTAGTCTCACATCCAGAGGCAGCTCATTCTGCAAGGAAGGGGTAACCACATTGATAGTTTCCAATTAAATATTTTTCTGAGAAGGAGCTATAAGAAGATTATGCTGGAAGGATCAGAGGCCATGAGAAGGGGTAGACTGGCCTAGAAAGTGTGGATACCAGAGCAGAAGATCCAGTGAGACAGGGTTAGGATCTTGAAGATGATCCTAGATATTGGTACCCAGTGCTGTTCTTTCATTAGAGGTATGACATGATTGAATTTTCTAGCATCGGTTGAGAAGTTTGACCACTGTATTATGCATCATCTGTAAACATTTAATGTGAGCAGTTTTCAGCTTTCGGCAGAGTGCATTACTGTAGTCAAGATGGTTTACTACCAGTGTATGAATTATTATATGCATCGCCCTAAAATTCAGGATGGAGCGGACCAATCACATTAATCATAGTGCAAATAATGATTTATTTATGACACTAGAAATCTGTAAGTTATATGTCAAATGACGGTCATTTGGCTGTCCACAATGAGACCCAAAATCTTGGTGAAGTCTTTTAATAATAATAGGTGAACCTTTGATGCCAAGAGCATGAGAGGGCTGATGTCTTACTTCTGGAGAACACGATTGCCTCAGTTTTTCTTGGATTCAGTTTAAGCTTGTTCTTACTAACTCAGTCTGCAGTAGTGACCAACTTAAGAAAATAAGAACATAAGAAATGCCATATTGGGTCAGACCAATGCCCATCAAGCCCAATATCCTGTTTCTAACAGTGGCCAATCCAGGTCACAAATACCTGGCAGGTTCCTAATAAGGTACACAGGTTCCACAATGCTTCTTGTCCCAGGGTAAGCAGTGGATTTCCCTTGTCCTCTTGAACAATGATTTATGGACTTTTCATCCAGTAACTTGTCCAAACCTTTTTTAGACCCAGCTATTCTAACAGCTTTTACTACATTCTCCACTAATGAATTCCAGAGTTTGATTATGTTTATGTTTATTAAAATTCGATATACCACCCTTCAAAATAAATAGCAGAGTGGTTTACAATTACTCATGGAGTGAAAAAATATTTTCTCTTATTAGTCCTAAATGGGCTACACTGTAGCTTCATTGAGTGTCCCCTAGTCTTTCTACTTTTTGAAGGAGTAAACCACCAATCTAGGTTTACCCGTTCCACTCCATTCATTAATTTATAGACCTCTGTCCTATCTCCCCTCAGCTGTCTCTTTTCCAAGTTGAAGAGCCCTAATCTTTTAAGCCTCTCCTCATAGGGGTATCCTTCCATCCCCTTAACCATTTTGGTGCCTCTTCTCTGTACCTTTTCTAATTCTGCTATATAATTCTGCTAATTCTGCTTTTTAAGATATGGCGACCAGAATTACACACAATGTTTCAAGATGCAGTCGTACCATAGAATGATACAGAGGTATTGTAATATCTTTGTTTTTGTTCTCCATTCCTTTTCTTATGATTTCTAGCAATCTATTTGCTTTCTTGGCCACCGCTGCACACTGGGCAGAGGGTTTCAACATATTATCCATGATGACATCTAAATTCTTTTCCTGGGTGGTGGTTCCTAATGTAGAATTTTGCGTCATATAACCATAGTTTGGGTTGTTCTTCCTTCTGTAACCCAGGATGGACGCCCAACCCGCTCTCAGCCCTGGAACGCGATTCCAATCTCAGCATTCCCCACATGTACACAGCAGGGAGTGCTGGATGGGGCCAGGAGGGATTGTAATGGAGGCGAAATGGAGGAGGAGCGGGGGAGTGGCAAGGTGCCTGGACATACAGAGCCTATTCCGGTTAGGGCCCTGTACGCCCACCAGCAAACAGCTGCACGCCTGGCTTATTGGACCCCGAAGGTGGAATAAGTCCCAGGTGTCTCCCACATCGCATACTGCACTCCCCCACTACAGGCATCTTGCCACGCTGTGCCCCTGCAGCCATGATCCGGGTCATGGGGGCCTTTGGTGCTGGCTGGATCACGGTCTGCAGGGGCGGACATGGCCCATGGCATTCCGAGCCGTCAAATAGATGGCTCGTTGCCATGGCACCTTGAACGCTACAGCTCCTGTCCCCAGCCATAGCATTCTGACATCGGGATGGGCAGCTCCCCATATGCCGATCTCCTTGCCCCGCAGGAGCAGAATCGGGTTCATCTCCCACACGTCTGTTTTTCGCACTGCCGATGCGTCCAGACATGTGGGAACCAGAATGTGCCTCCATGTGCATAACTTTGCACTTGTCCATATTAAATTTCATCTGCCATTTGAATGTCCAGTCTTCCAATTTATCAAGGTCCTCTTGCAATTGTTCACAATCCTCTTGTGTTTCAATAACTTTGAATAATTTTGTGTCATCTGCAAATTTGATCACCTCGCTTGTAATTCACATTTTCAGGTCATTTATGAAGATGTTAAAAAACAGCAGGCCCAGCATAGATCCCTGGGGTACTCCACTACTCACCTTTCTCCATTGAGAAAATTGGCCATTTAACTCTACAGTCTGCTTTCTCTCTTTTAACCAGTTCCTAATCCACAATAGTACACTGCCTCCTATCCCATGACTTTTTAATTTTGCCAAGAGTCTCTCATGAGGGACTTTGTCAAAGGCTTTCTGAAAATCCAGATACACTATATCAACCGACTCACCTTTGTCTACCTGTTTATTTACACCTTCAAAAACATATAAGACAAGTCTTTCCTTGGCTAAATCCATGTTGGTTGAAGTCTCATGATAAAAGCCGTGATCTCACAGCTCATTCTACAAAACCTCAACCCTACGACTGTCCCAGATGAAGTTCTTATGTGCTTTACCAGATGCCCAGTTGCATGGGAGGGGGGCGGTGAAGATCAGGATTGCTGGTGGCACGGCAGCACCGTTAGAGGTAAGTGCGGTGTGTTCTGCATTCATCTCCTCCCTACACCCACACCTTCAGAATCTGTGTTACTCTCCAAGGGAAGGTAGAAGAGGCATGAAATGTTCCCTAACCCTCCACTGCAACCCCCCACCTTCCCAGCAGACCCACCTCGGACAGCTCTCCAGGCTCCCATCCATTTCACCTCCCACCTTTCTTGCCTACACACAATCCCACATATCACACCATGACTGTTGCCTCAACATAGACAAGCCCTCTCTTCCCCTACCCAAATATCTCACGCACAGCAGACACACTCCACATATACCTATTGTTTTAGGTACCCCCCTGCCCAACACACCAAAACCCCAGACCCCGCCCCCCATCCCCTGTTATTCATCCCTGCCCAGATACGCTTCTATTTCCACATATTCTCCCTGACTACTCTGAAGGGGATCCCCCCTTATCTTCTCCAGTCCTCATTACCTTGGAAGACATGGTGTATTATAGGGGCCCATCTGAATTTTTCTGCCCAGGACCCATTCAGTCCTAGCAATGGTACTGGCTAGCTCTGTAACATGCAGAGGACAAATATCAGTTGGTGATGATATAGTCTTATCTAGAAAGTCTGAAAACTGTAGAACTACAGCCACCTTAGAGACAGAGAGGAGGTTAGATATTGGTTGATAGCTGGTCATGACAGGAGGGTCTGCTTTTACTCTTTTGGGTTGCAGATGGATGCTTTCCTCTTTACACACAGCAAGGACCAAACCTTGTTCAAGACTAATAGTAATCATATTGTGAAGATACGGTTAGTAATCTGCTTTTTTTTTTAACATTCATGAGAGCAGTGGATCTGTTGGAGCTTTCCTATCTCCCAGAATTTTGGTTATTGTAAAAGATGAGAGAAGATTAAGGATCCAATATTCAAAAAAGCTGAGTCCTCAGTTTTGGCTCTCAAGTCAAGATCCTATATTTGTGCTCTATCTTCAGCTACTCTTAGAAGCCATGGAGGTACCTTTCACAATGGGACGTCCAAGTGCAATCTGGGACATCAAAGCCAGAATGTCTGAAAAAAAACTAGGCATGTGCAAGTTCAGAAATATGGACATGCCCAATATGGACGTCTATCAAACGTCTATATAGACATCCCCAGGACAGCAATTCAGAACCAAGATGTCTAAGAGCATAATGATTAGAATAGTAGCTTAAGAGCAGGGTGGCCAGGGTTCACATCCCAGTGTGAGGTTTGGTGATCTAAGGCTAATTACTTAATTCTCCATCTTCTCTACACTTTCCAGATGTTCTAAGGTGAAACCAAGCACTTTCCTGGTACCTATTCGTGCCTGGAGCAGGTATAAAGATGAATGTGTCTGCAGACGCTTCAGACATTTTTGAGATTGAATGTGGATGTTTAAGTCCATTGCTCCTCCCCAGACAGGCCTGAGCCACACCCTCTTGCATACTTGGATGTCCCTGCACCGGAGATGTTTGAGAATGTCATTTGTGGAATGGCTATGGAGATGTCTCCGTGATTTTAACATCCACATGCATGTCTTCAGACGTCCAAATCACTACTAAACGTTTTAAAATGACTAAGTTTTCAGCTGAAAATTCATCCTAATTTAGGAGCTTAAAATTTATGCTCCTAAATTTAGGCCCACCATTCATTTGCTTAGATTTATGAGCCTAATGTAGGTGCCTTGGGCCGGAGGGCCAGAAGTTCAAATCCTGCTGGAGGACAGCAACCTTGGGCCGGAGGAATTGGGATTTCTTGTCCCACAGGCACTCCTGTGGCCTTGTGCAAGTCATTTAACCGTGCCTCAGATAGAAAAACAGATTGTGAGCCCTTCGGGGACAATGGAAATATATACCATACCTGAATGTACACCACTTGACCCAGTGAAAAGCGGTATATAAGCATTGCTAAATAAAATAAATAAATCCATCCCCTTTGCCATCATTTTTTATGCTCCTAAATTTAGGAGTTTAGTGAAATTTTAAGAAAATATTTAGATACTCAGCCTTAGTTAATTTTCAAAGAGGCCAATTTAGGACCATAACTTTCAAAGTTAGGAACATAAATCCTTTGCCTATAGGGCCCTAAAGATTGAGAATTTACTAGAGCTGCAATGTGTGTTATAGTTAGATGATATATTCAAGGACAAATTTGCTAAGATATTAATCAAGGTTCATCAGAGGAAGAGTATTCTTTTTTTAGCAACGCTTACTGCAAGTATTTTTGAGTTCTCTATAGGAGACAAACTGAGCAGGTGAACTGGATCTTCACCATTGGCATTCGGTATGGTGTAGTTGCATTTTAAGAAATTGTAATCTCTGTCTTGGGGTAGACCTTAAGGTGTGGCTCTTACCAAAACATTGATTTTTTTTCCCTCTTTCCTCAGCATACCTAGGTTCTCTGTGGGCGCATTCCACACTTCACCTCAAATACATGGAGACTCTGTCATGCTCCAGCTAAACTTTATTGAAGACTTGTTCAAAACATGTACTGCTTTGAGGTAGTCTTTCCAGAGGTTGTACAGAATCAAGTAAACACTTTCAGTATAGTAATATACCCTACAGCTCCTTCATCTGTGTCTGTGATCTCTTTCCATTTGTAAGTTCTTTCAGGTTAGTGCTTCTCCAGGAGTTAGGTAAACCTAATACTCCCGCTGAGCTTCCAATTTCAATATATAAGTGTCTGTTCTCTCCACTAAGAGATCCTCTTCACCACAGACTCTTTTCATATGGGAATATCTTGCATAATACCTTTTTCTTGTAATGTTCCAATTTGGTGTTTTCTCTCTCTTTCTCTTGTGGTATCTTTTCTCCTTCAGTTAAGCTCCAGTTTGGTGTTTTCTCTCTCATTCTCTCTTCATGTGCTTGTAACCCAAGCTTCTGAGCTTATTCCTGGTTTTGCAGTCAAGCAGAGGGGTGGGTAAAACATCTGACTTCTCACATGCATTTCACAAAGGACATACACTTAAAACTCAAGGGAGGCTTGATTCACAATCGCAAAACACAAAGCAGAGACCTAATGCAGAACACAAACGAACTGTACTACTTCTCACACTGCAAGCCAAACAAAATCGACTGAAAACCATACCGAAATTTACAGCAAATCCGTGCTGCCACCTAGGGGTCTCTGGTAGGGCTAATATCTCTAAAGAGGTTAGTTTTGTGCATACTATATGACAATAATGAACCTCTAAGCCAGGCTGGGCCAGCCCAAGCACTGGGCAAATCAGGTGGTCGCTTAGGGCAGCAGCTTCTGAGTGGGGGAGGGCAGCCAAAAGCAGCTACAGTCAAAGTAAAGCAATGATTGCTGGCTGCCCACAAACTCAAAGATTCATAAATGCGTACTTTTACCTGTAGGAAGAATGGGCAATATGCAAGCTGCCCATCTACCCTTATAAGTGGCATTTGGAAATCTACCTCATTATACAAATATTCACAAGTTTAATATTTAAAAGCATGATGTCCAAATATGAATTTATATAGTATTGTTCTGGGATGGATGGTGTCAAGATTGAGTTTAATAAATCTTGGGGAGGGAGTGCAAGGGTTCAAAAAGCTAATTGTGAGAGCATGCAAGGTTGAAGTTTTGTCTAGGGCACCTAATACCCTTTCACCAGCCCTGAAGCTAGAGCACGTGGGATATGATCCAAATCTCTCTAGTTTATGACTAACACTCGCTGTAATACTTGCACCATGCCAAAGAGAACTTCCTTCCCAGAATTCACAGGATGTAATAGGTACAGGCAACTTATCAAGGCGTACTAGGAAATTGCTTTTAATCAAGCTTGTGACTCCCAATTCAATGGGAAATATTTCTGCGTCTTTCTGTCACATTTTCTTGATCTCTGACTGTATTTCTTGGTACTTGAGGATCTTCTCCCTCTCCATACAATTTACAGAAGGATCACTTAACACTGACACTTCTATTACCAATGTTCTTCTCATGTTTTTCTTCTTTACCACTATGTCTGCTTTCCTTGCATCAAGCTTTTTATCAGTCAGAATGGGAATGTCCCAGGTGGTCATGACCTCTTCATGCTCCATAATTGTCTTAGGATGAGGCTCCCAGAGTTTTCCAGGTACAGCGATGTTGTAGTGGATAAGATGTGCCACCTTGTTGAGTCTTTTTGTTTAGAAATGTTCACCATCAGAACTCAGCACTAACAGCTATATTGATTTAGGAAGAAGATTGCAGAAGGGGATGCGTAGAAAAATGGTTTACAGCTCCTTTTTACACTAACAGCCCAGTTATAGGCGGTCTGTGGTTCAGCTGTTTGGTGGGCAGGGGGTGGCACAACAGTAGGATGGGGCATGGTGGGATGAATGAAAATCCTTGGAGTGATAGGGATTTGTTTCTTGGTCTAAGCCCATAATTGTCTGACATCATGCAATAAGAAAGAGAACAACAACTCTGTTGCTATCCTTTCTCACACTCATCTCCCCCCACCTTCAGCCACTTATCTCAACCCTGTGCCCACCTTCAGCCAATCTGTCTCTCTCACTCACTTTCCCATGCTCTCAGTCAGTTTGCTTCTCTCACTCAACTCTCCCTTCCCCTCCCCCACCACCACTCTCAGCTAGTCTCTCACCTTCCCCCTTCCACTTTCCCCTACCTCAGTCAGTTTGCCTCTCTCGCACTCCTAGGGGTGCCAACTACCTGTGCATGCTAAGCATCTCGAATATTGAGCAAATCTCTTTCATTGTGTCCAGGAAGAGGTAACTCACACTGTGTTTAGCACCCCTAAAAACTTTGAAAAGTTGGCACCTATGTCTCACTCGCTCACCTAGCAAGACACGAAGACTCAATTTCCAACTTCAATGTGCGCAGCAGAAGCAGCAGAGAATTCCAACACACAACACCTGAGTCCGACCTGCTGGACGTCATAGTTTCTTAGTCCCGCCGTCCTCTGCCACTGCATGAGCAGCCTGTGCAGGGAGCAGGACCCAACCAGGACTAGCACAGCCATCACTGCTGACATCATGGTTATGGTTATATTGTATTTGATATACCACAACATTGCATAACAGTCGATGCGGTGTACAATAATTAAAAAGGAAAGAAGTGAAAGGAACTTCATAGTGTAAACAGAACAGTATAGGAGAGATAGGAACAGCATAGAAAAGAAAGGCAAATCATCAAGCAAGCAAGCAAGCAACCACCCTGGGCTTACGTCATCACAGGAAGCCCAGGCAAGGTAATACAGCCAGGACCGGCACAACCATATAGCAAGACTTTGCAGTTGCCTTGGAAAGAGCAGCAGCAGTCAAAGCAAAACACATTCTGACAGACACATAAGCTGAAAGAGCCATCAGCACATTCTTTTGCTTGCAGGGAGTGAAGGCACACAAATACATACAAAGATCTGGAACTGCAGGAGGGTGAGATAAACAAAGGAAAGGTCAATAAATCAACTAAAGAGGAAGAAGAAATGGAGGAGAAAGACCAAGATATGGAGGATTCCAAGATTGAACTCCTAGTCCACATGGAAAAAGATGAATATGCTGGGTTCCAAGCAAGGGAAAGATTGCCCAAGTTAAATTTAACACCTAAAAGTATGATAATTAAGATGAAAAAGGCCAAATCCCGAATAAAGAGATCATTTACTGACATCACAAAAAATAAATCAAATACAATATTGTGCAACTAAACTTATTACTGCAAGAATACTATCAACTAAAATGCAGGGCCAAAAGAAAAAGAGAACAATAACCATTCTTCCTTGGAAAAGGCACATCAAAAGAAAAATACAATCCTTGCGTGCAGAGGTATCCCTGATAAATGGGTATCTAAAAGGATTAAGATCATCAAAGATATTGAGGAAGATCCAAGATATCAAGCTGAAGCATGCCGCATTAATAGAAGAAGACCTGAAATTTATATGTTCCAACAATAAATTGAAAGTAGCAGCAGAAGCACAAAAACTGCGCAGATATGAAGAAAATGGGGAAAAAAGATATCAAAATAAACTATTTAGAGAGAACCCAAAACAGTTCTACAGGGAATTTGGAAAGAGCATTAATAAGATAAAAACACCATCAACCAAAGCTGAAACAGAAACCTTCTGGAGACAATGATAGGAGGACCCCATAGAGCACAATCAAGAAGCAGAATGGTTACCCTGCATACAAGCCTGCAGTAACAAAAGAACTGGAAAGCAGGTTAAAATGAGTCCTGAACTTGAACAGTTATCAGTACTCCACCAAGACCTGGCAAACTGCAAAAACCAATTGATAAGCAACCAGATTTAGCACCACCATATCTTATAGCAGGAAGAACGTTTCTCCTTCCAGGTAACATTCCCAAAAATTACAAACCAATATCTTGTATACCTACAATTTATAAGCTGTTCACTAATGTAACATATGCAGAAAGGAAATATGATCATATCAAGTCCAATAACATCATGGCAATAGAGCAAAAGAGCAATAAGAGGGGTGTATATAGAACCAAAGACCAGTTAATGTTGAATAAGGCCATCATAGTCAGTGCTAAGAAAAGCAGAAATCTCAGTATAACATGGATTAATTATAAGAAAGCTTTTGACAGCACCCCACACTCGTGGATAAGAAATTGCCTTAAAATGTATAAAATAAATCCTGGTTTGATCTAGCAAGGAATATTTCAGGGAGATTGCTTGTCACTTCTGTTTTGTATGGTGCTTAATCCAATGACTACTCTCATTAGCTCCTTGGGATATCGATTTAGCCTGAATCCTAAAGAATGTAACAACCCAAAGGTAACATCCCATTTACTATTTGTATATGACCTGAAGCTCTTCAGTTCCAGTGACCAACAATTAGCAAAGCAGCTCTGTGTAATGAAAAGCTTTTCTGATGACATCAAGATGACCTTTAACCTTGACAAATGTGCTAAGGCAACTTTTTTAGAGGAAAATTGAGCAAAATAGAAAACATCTCCCTGACTGAGGCCTGTGACATCAAGGAACATGAACAGGAAGGCATATATAAATATCTTGGAGTAACTTAACCGTCCATTGCCTTAGAAAAATCCAAGTTACCAATGTCCCTGTTTAATGTACATTATTACCAAGTTTAAGTTACAATGTAAACTGCTTTGACTGAAATGATAAAGCAGTATAAAAACCTGTTAAATAAATAAAGCAGTAATTACTGAAAGAAAAGATCAGTAAAGAATACTATAGGACAGTGTTTCCCAACCCAGTCCTATGGGGCACACCGGCCAGTCAGGTTTTCGGGATATCCCTAATGACTATGCATGAGATATATATGCATTAGAGATATCCTGCCAACCTGACTGGTTTGTGGCCCTCCAGGGCTGGATTTGGAGACCCCTGCCTAACACCTCTGTCATCTAAGATTGTGAGTGGGCAAGGTGCAGATGTCCAAGACATCAAAAAGGTATATAGAATGTATCACATTCCTCCTCACTTCTCACCACCACCAAAATATTGTCTATTAGACAACTTTTTGGTGGTGGTGAGAATCGAGGAGGAATGTGTCACATTCTATATACCCTTTCGATGTCTAGGACATCTGCACCTTGCCCACTCACAATCTTAAATGACAGAGGTGTAAGGCAGGGGTCTCCAAATCCAGCCCTGGAGGGCCACAAACCAGTCAGGTTGGCAGGATCTCTCTAATGCATATATATCTCATGCATAGTCATTAGGGATATCCCGAAAACCTGACTGGCCAGTGTGCCCCATAGGACTGGGTTGGGAAACACTGCTATAGGAGATTAAAATTGTTATTGAAAAGTGTTTTAACATCACGGAATAAGATAGAAGCTATCAGTTCCTATATTCTCATACAGCTTTGGGATTGTATCACGCCGCCCGCTCCCTAACCTTGAGGATTAAGGAGGGGTTGCCTTGTGATGCCCTTGAGGCAGTTAGTTGTAGTTGTGTTATTGTGCTTCGAGCAGTAAGGCAGGCAAAGAGAAATTTATTTTTCATGAGGTTTATTTTTCATGAGGCTTACTTTGCCATTGTGCAGTTCAAAAAGGCTACAGACGGTGCAGAAGTGTAAACCAAAAAACAAGATTAACTGAAACTTGCCAAACAGGCTTGCAATGCTGTATTATTTCACATTCACTTCATGTGATCCAAACATACAGGATGTAACAGAAAAGTTCCTTTAACAGTAGTGCTCTGGTTCTACCAATCACTGGTACCTTAATTCATTCACCTCCCACAAGCTTTCTTGTGTAAGTCAAGTTAAGTGCCACTGCTATATTTCTTCATATACCAGAAAATCCTTTTCTCCTTAATTGCCTCTGTCAATTAAGCATGTAGAGCAGTCCATTAATATATCTTCATCAGGGTAAAGCAGAGAATTAGAAACAGACGTTTCTTCATTACAGCCAGTAACTGGTTCTGGAATACTGTAGTTAAAACTTGTCTTCTGTTCTAAAAACTCTGTGAATTCTTTGAGAAGTAATTCAGCTGGTGACTTCCCTTCACTTAGCTGTCTTCCCTTCCCCTCGGTGAGCAAATATTGGCTGAGCCTCTCTATCTCAGGCTGCTTATCATGTTTGTTTGTATCAGGAAAACAAACATTAACGTTATCTCCCCACCTTTCTCTACACGTGGGTGCTGTGCATAAAAACGTAGCAGTGCTAGGAGGGTACTTAAAAGCATTTACGTCAGCCCTTACTTGGCTAGGTGTTTCAGCTAGCTTATAGGAATAATTAGTGTTATTCAAAGCTTCTCCCTGCTGACAACAGCTGCCACCATTTTGTCTGACTTGGCTTTTAAAACTAGTACACAATCTTTCTGGTTTTAGAGCATAAACTTCTCCCCCACTGGGTACCTTATACAGAAGCTTTTCCTTTGGAGAATTCTTTGTCCTTCTGCCTTTATTCCATAGGTCTGCCTGGTCCTGTAGCCTTGGATCTCTCAGCGTTCCGAAAGAGTTCTGCCTCCAGCAGTTTCTTTCCTCATCTGAATCTTCCACCACGCTACCTGCCAGCTGCAGACTATTAGAGGAATTACCACAGCAAGGATACTTCCTTTCAGACTTTCCTTCTGAAGCACTTGTTTCTCCCTCTGGGAATTCTCTTTGCCTCCGTTGCTGTCTTGGCTCCTGCCCTCTTAGCTTCTCTCGGTCCTGCTCTTGCTCCCGGTTCTGTTTGTCTTGCCTCCTCAATTCACTTCCTGGTTTCCAGGTGCTTCTAGCCTGCACTGCCCGCCTCCCCTTGGGGCGTGCCCAATCAAAAGCTTTCCTACTCTCCTCCCTCGAGGTGAGCTGTTCTGCTTGATTGAATCTGGGTTTTTTTCTTTCTGCAAAGAAATCCCTGCTTTCTCCTGCAGTACCGGCTTCTACCACCGGATGCTCATTTGTGTCCATCGGTTCCTGGGGAGCTACTGTGTCACAATTGTTGACTGGCCTCTTAAAGATGTTGAAAAACTGGATGTGAGAACAAGAAAACTCCTCCATGCCCATGAGATAATTTACAAGAATCACTGTATGATAAGACTGTACATCCCTAGAGCTTAAGGAGAATTAGGTCTTATAGAGATTGATTACACATACAGAGCTATCATAGGCCTCCAGGCCTAACTAATAGCATAATTGGATACGAATACACAAAAAGTGTTGAAATATGAAAGTAAATGTCCAGAATCTGTCTCCATTATCAAACTTGCACAAGGGCTCCAACAGCTAGAAGGAATGAGTGAAAATCTACAAGCACACATAGGGAAAGAAGCAACAGAATTTGCAAAACAAGAGAAAAATCTCTTCGAAGAATTAGATCAGCAAACAAGTTAAAACAAGTGGCAAATGCACAAATAAAGTGGGAAATACAGCGTGTTACTCCAGGAGCCCTTTGTCGATCAAAACCAGACACATGATTGATTAAGGAGGGGTGAACTGAAACCGAAGGATGAGAGATTGATAGTTGCAGTCTAGGACAGCGGATTACGGATGAGATGGTTTACAGGAAGCATTGAAAAACTGGCAAAATGGTCATATATCGATTCTGTAAGAAAGAGCTAGAAACAGTGTCTCACCTCATAACTGGCTGTGAAGTTCTGATGGCAGAAAATTTCTATACAGAAATGGCAATAAAGTAGCATGCCTCATTCACTGGAAACCCTGTAAATGCTACATCACTGTGCCTGAAAAAGCATTGGGATCATGACCCTAAGAGAATTACAGAGAATGAAGAGATTATAATCACCTGGGATACTCCCATTCCAACAAATAAAAAGCTGGATGCAAGGAAGCCAAACATAGTGGTAAAGGTGAAGAACACCAGAATGGCATTGATTATAGAGGTGTCAGTCCCAAGCGACTATTCTGTGAGCTACGTTCAGAGGGAAAAGACTTTCAAGTACCAAGAAATGCAGTCAAAGACCAAGAAAATGTGGCAAAAAGATACTGAAATTATTTCCCATCGTGTTGGGTGCCACAGGCTTGATTAAGAATTTCCAAGCACACCTTGATAAATTACCCATATATGTTGCATCTTACGAACTCCAGAAGGAAGCTCTCTCGCATGATGCAAGTACTACACTGAGCATTAGCAGTAAATTTGAGAGACTGAGATCACACTCCACATACTCTGGATTAGAAGTGAGATTCATGACTGTCATGGAATGTGCAAAACTAATATTTATCAAAACAGCCGTGTAAGAGCTAAACCAAAATCAAACAAAAAAAAGCTCTGAAGAAGCTATTCTCTGGCGAAACAAAAGCTTTTGTCGGGCTGTGGAGCCGATTGAAATTTGCTAGTGGAATTTCTTGTGGTTAAAGTTGTTCCCCGCTGTATAACTTTGAGGTCTTTTGATCCTGTTCATACTTCGAATCACTGTGGAGCGTCTGGAGACTGGCTGGTTACAAGACCTGGTTTGAAGATAAGTAAAAATGTGTACTGTGTTGTGCTGTTAATTCTATTGGTTACTTTATTTTCTATATCTCTTTTTATAGGAGATAACCTGCTGGTCAGACAGGACTCCGTGTAGTTCTGCGATGTTGGAAGGACGCTTGTTTGTATGTGTTTGCCAGTAATATGAGGTATGCTTGCGTTGAAATGTGTAATTTGAGGTATGTTTGCGTTGAAATGTGTTTGACTGATTTTTCCCAATGGTAATGTGGTGTTTTATGTTTGGAGTGGGTAATGGTAGTGGTTGAGACCTTTTGACCGGTGATGCAAGCGTCTGCTGCTCCCTATAGTGATTTTTCACTAAATGTAGGGCATGAGCTGATCTGAGGTCATTTTGCCTGGAAGAATATGTGTGGATGAATGATTGGTGGAATAATTGTTATAGATAGTAATTGTTTAAGAGCTTTTTTTTTGTTTGATGTGCAAAACTAACCCATTTAGAAGAATTGCCCCCAAAGCTGAATATTTAGAAGTATGATGTACAATTATGCATTTACAGGACTGTTGCCAGAAGGTAGGTGTTCAGATGACCGTGATTGTTGAGTTTAATTATCAAAATCTCAGGGGGAGGGGCGTAAGCCAGAAGGTTCATCTAGGGTGCCCTCTAATTTGTACCAGCACTGGGACTAGCCCTGCATGTACTATGATGCTGACAGCCACCAGCATCATCAGATAGCTCACTGGCTCATAGTAGTGCATTCCTCAGGAAAGCTCCCTCACTGGACTGCCGCAGAGACTGGGTAGCACACACACAATGGAAGGAAAGGGACTGGAGGAATAGCACAGTGAGTTGTCTGGTGACAACAGCAACACACATTAGGAGGTCCTGCAGCTGCCACTGGTTTCTATTATGGAGGTCGTGATTGTTGCTGGGAAGGCTTAGCCTCCCCAAGCCTTTTATATGAAGCACCAATGGTCCCAATGTAATAAGCACAGAGGTTTACTTTTGATTTTCCCACACCGACCTTAATCTTGATGAAATAAGGGTTTTTAGCATGGAAAAATCCACAGTGAAACCATCGAATCGCCAGTCCCCACTCACATATTGACAGGAAGAGAGCCATTTTACTTCCGATGCAGCAAGTCATTGCAGATCACTGCTGTGGTGTGCATTGTTTTTTCTGTCAGTGCACAATTTTAACACTATAATAATGTGTATGTCTTTAGTTTACTGCAGTGGGAATAAAAGATGTTTTCAGTGCATGAATTCGAACACTATGAGCTGAAGCTTAGCGCAGCATTCCAATGAACACCTTATTACATCAAGGCCTAAGGTGGTATGCTCTCGCAGCCTGGAATACATTGTGTTAGTAAAGATCCCAAAGGGCTAATCAAACTATATAAAGGCAATTTTATACCAGGGCACCTTGCTTAAGACAGCCAAAACAAGCCTATTTTATAAAGAAAGTAGTATTTTATATGTAATACTAGCTTAAGTGGCCAAAAACATGGCTTAAGTTAAGGCACTGATATTTATACCAGCCCTAAAGCTAGCATAAATGCCCACACCTACGTATTTCAAGAAGGCACATAAATTATAATTTTTATAATCTATGCATGTACTTGTGTGCTGTGCCCAAGATCTGTCTAAACTCTGCCCGTGTGAATACTCACAGTGAAATTATGCACCATGCAAACAAGGCAATTACTTTTATGCTAATCAGTATTCTATAACAGGCCATTTACAGGCCTAAAAGATTAAAATACTGACATTTAGGAGTGTACTTACCATCTAAATCTAGGTGGCTCCTTATAAAATTGCCCCCTATGTCTATAAATATAATAACTACTTTACACCTACTGCTTTGCTACAAGACATCAGTCATGATAGCCTTAGTCTGCTGCACTCATACATCTATCTCCACTATCATGATATTTTATCTGTGCTAATATCTCTTATGGTCAAATGCATAGACTCTATTAAAACTTGTCTGTGACTGTGTTCTTTGGGTATTTAAATGTTTGATATTTCCCCTCTGCATGTTGGGGGGGACATTTGTTGGCGTCAGACTGTTTGGTCGGTCTGAGTGAGACCCTTTGAAGTGTTTGTCAGATGGCCACATGTGCAGGCAAGATGTTCCCCTCCATTCCTAAGGTTCCCACTCAGAAGCACATGACGAACACCATCTGGATTTAACCCTTTGCTCTGAATGATGACAAAAATGCTTACCGTGAAACATGCTGATCATGGCTTACGCAAGCTAATTAGTTCACCACAGTAACAACATTGGTAACTGGGGAGACAGTGTTCACAGTATGATGATGTCACAGAAGCTCTCTAACAAGTTAAGAGAAAATAACCATTATGAATTAATAGAGAATAGTCAGTATCTTAAAATTCCATTCTCACTGTTTAATTAAGAGCTAATGGCTGAAGTGGCTTTCCACTGTGTTGTCATAAAATAGAGTAAAGAAAAAAAAAAGACCACACACTTGTACCATTAATAAGTAACAAAAGCCTTGAAAATTATTTCTTTATTTATTTCAATTTAGTGGATTCTTTTATATTTTTTGTACCTTTTGAGGGTAAGTTTATAAGGGGCACATAGGTTAACATGCATTTTAATATGCATTTTTAGCACCTGTTTTATTAAGTAAAGCATACACAAAAACACACATTAAATCTAGGCATGAGCACTTATACTTATGGCTGGTGTAAATGTGTGCATATATCTAAAGTTCTTAAGCCCAAACAAAACTGCATGTTCTGCAAACACACCACCACCCATGCAAATATCCAGAGTGAAAGTACACACCATCAGCCTTATGCATGTACTTATAGAACAGTGACTGCCTAAAATATGGTCCTAAAGGTCCATTAACCTGCATGAATCGCTAAAATCCATGATTTATGTGCGTAGATGGCACATAATGTTTCATGGCTGCTTGTAAAATTACTCCTTTTATGCTCTCAGCAATCTCTGCTGCCTATACTCCACTTCAGATGTTCCTTCCCAAACAATACAGGTAATATAGCCCAGGTGAAAAAGAAGGAAAGATCAGGGCTTACCCCTCAAAGTCTTATTATAATCTACATTCCCTGGTTTAGGAGTGAGGTTCATTACTGTTGTGATATGCACAAAACTAAAAGTAGATGCAAAGGAAAACAACCAATTGAGAATGACCACGACTGATGTTCTTGAAGATAGTGTTAGTGGCCCTTAATTAGCTTGCACAGGAGCTGGG
Source organism: Ichthyophis bannanicus (assembly GCA_033557465.1). Lineage (NCBI taxonomy): Eukaryota > Metazoa > Chordata > Amphibia > Gymnophiona > Ichthyophiidae > Ichthyophis > Ichthyophis bannanicus. Next base: position 35,009,912 of record CM066040.1, read on the forward strand.
CAGCTGAGTGCTGTATAAAGATCTACAGGGCCTTGTAAGCACTGACATTCCTAACAGGGACTCTGTTGCAAGCAAGGTAGTACCATGTGGCTTTTAACTACAATCTCTCTGCCTGAAAGTTCTTAAAGGGTTTTGGTTTTCATTTGTAAAAGCGAATTCTTTTTTCTTTACTGTAAAGGGGGGATATTTTGTGGAGTTGGACAAAGTTCTGTCAGTTAGAGTTCATTGTTTTTTGTTCCAGCTACCCATTCATAACTAGCTTTTTTAAGCCACTGACCTCATCAGGTGCTAGATCCCTCTCTACCCACCCCTGCTCCCATGCACCCCATGTGAGCATTCTTGCTTTATAGGGCAACTCCCCAATTAGCTACACACAAGAACTTAGATGAGCACTGTTAGAACACCCTTAAAATAGGTTAACTGTTTTTTTTCTTAAAGGACAGCTGAGGAACAGGCAGGAACTTTGTTAGGTCTCTCTCTTTTACTTCAACAGGTACCAAAACTCCATCAACTGAACAATGGCTGGGAAAAATTGTATTGCCAAAGCTGTTGCCCCCTGTTGCAGCTTCTATCTCTATCCAGACAGAGATCCCAATGACAGCTGAACAATCCCAATGCCAGTGCAGGATGTCTGCATGCTGAAGCTGTCAGAAAATAAGTGTAGGAGCTCAGGGATGAAGTGGCGAGACTGAGAAGCATTCAAGACATGAGAAGTACATTGATGAGATGCTTCTTGAGACATCCAAGCTCTCTGACAGAGGTGAAGATGGGAGCCTACAGAATAAAGAATGTTGGACATGAATCACCAAGGCCTGCAGAATCATCAGTCCAACTCCTCCAGCTCTTGAATTGAAGAACCATTATGCAGCCCTGGAGGTGGAGTAGGTGAAAGCATCCCAGGAAAGGGAAGAACCAGAGCTCAAGCACCCCAAAGTTGCAGAATCAATGACCACAAGGAAACAAAGGGTAGTGGTGGTTGGTGATTCTCTTCTGAGGAGTACTGAGGTGTCCATCTGCCGGCCAGACTTGATGTTCAGAGAGGTGTGCTGTCTGTCAGGTACCAAAATCCAAGATGTTATGGAGAGTTTGCCGAGATTTATCAAGCCTACTGATTATTACCCTATGTTGCTCATCCATGTCAACACAAATGATACTGCCAAGTATCCCTCTGAGCATATCAAAAGTGACTTCATGGCTTTGGGACAGAGGTGAAGGAGATAGGTGCACAGGTGGTGTTCTCTTCAATCCTCCTTATTGAGGGTAAAGGCAGAGGCAGAGAAAATTGTGTCCTGGAGATAAATGCATGGCTACACGGATGGTGTCATTGAGAGCGTTTTGGTTTACTGGACCATGGGATGGTGTTCCAAGGGCTATAGAGCAGAGATGGTGTCCATCTGTCCAAAAAGGGTTGATATGTCTTCAGTAGCAGACTGGCTAATCTACTGAAGAGGGCTTTATTTATTTTATTTTATTTTTATTTATTTAACTATTTTCTTCTATACTGCCCCTTCCAGAGATCAAGGGCGGTTTACATGTAACAGTTTAACAGTATTGTACACATCTGTATACATTTACATTGAACAGTAGAATTCAACTATTTACATTGAACAATAAAATTTAACTTTGTAAGGTATTAAAGTAGAACAATCGTCAAACTATTTACAATAAATATTTCAAACTATTTACAATAAATATTTACAGTGGCTGTGTGTGGTGAGTAGGACAAGTGTAGGAGTTGGAATTTATTTCCTTTTATGCATAATTTCCTTTTATGTCGTAAATGAGGGGGAGGGGCAGACAGGGAGTTAGTTAACGGGGGTTAGGGGGTTTGTGTATGTGTGTCCATGTTTGTTGTGTAGCATGTTTTGGGGGAGTAGGGGATTTCAAAGTGCTCTGTGAATAGGTAGGTTTTTAATTCTTTCCTGAATTGGGAGAGGTCTTTTATGATTCGAATGTCTATTGGGAGGTCGTTCCAGAGCATTGGAGCAGCGAATGTGAATGCTCTGGAGCTGGTGGTTTTCTTAGTCTTCCGGATAGCTTTTGGTGTGATGAGGGAGTGGGCTGCATTTTGTCTGTGGGATCTAGTTGTGGTTGGAGAGTGCAGTAGTGTAGATAGGTGTGAGGGGGCTAAGTCATTTATGAGTTTAAAGGTTGTTAGGACAATTTTGTATCTAATACGGCTGTTTATAGGGAGCCAGTGTAGTTCCCGTAGTATTGGGGTTACGTGATCTGCTAGGTGGGCTTTAGCAATTACTTTTGCACAGATGTTCTGAGCTCTTTGTAGAAGGTATGTGCTTTTTTGAGGAAGGCCTGTTAGGAGACTATTGCAATAGTCGAAGTGTGGGGTGATCAGTGTGCTTACTACAGATCTAAAGTCTTGTGTTTCGAGGAATGGCCTTAGGTGTTGAATAGTTTTAAGTTTATAGAAAATGGTTTTCACTGTTTGTTTTATGTGTGGTAGCATAGTGAGTGTGTGGTCGATTATTACACCTAAGTATTTTACCTGTTTTCTAACAGGTATGGTAGTTTTGTTGATTGTGATTGTTTCCGGCTTTAAACTAAAATTGGTGAAGAAAGCCCCCAGGTAAGTGAAAGCCCCCAAGTAAGTGAAACATTAAATACCTCTATAGTTATGGGTAAAAAGGGAAACATCTGGAAAGTGGTGTGTTTTAATGCCCGTAGCATGGGAAATAAGATCCCAGATGTTGAGGCTTTAATGGCAGAGGCTGATTTAGATTTAGTGGCAGTTACAGAGACATGGTTCACAGACAGCCATGACTGGGATGTAATTATACCAGGCTATACTTTATTCAGGAAGGATAGGATAGAAAGAAGGGGAGGAGGACTGGCACTATATGTAAAAAATAATATTAAAGCTATAGAATTGCAGAGCTTAAAAGGAAGAGAGGAGGCATTGTGGGTTACACTAGAAAGAGGGAAAGAAAAATCCATTTGCATTGGCGTTATATACAGATCCCCCTCACAAGGAGAAGAAGTGGATGAAGATTTACTAGAAGACATAAGCAGCATTGCCAGGAAAGGAGAAGTGCTACTGATAGGTGATTTCAATATGCCGGATGTTGATTGACACATCCCTGCTGTGGTGTCATCTAGAAGAAAGAATATCCTAAATTCCCTATAGGGAGAACTATTCAGGCAATTGGTAACAGAACCCATACACGAAGAGGCCATACTAGACTTGATGCTTACCAATGGAGAAAGTATTTCTGATGTTATAGTGGGAGATCATCTTGCATCCAGTGATCACCAGATGGTGTGCTTCTGGACTAGGGATGCTCAAATCCATTCAAAAGTGAAGCCAATACCTCAAGGAGTCATTAGCAGGATGGGAACAGTTGGGGATGTAGAAAAACAGTGGGCAAAAATGAAAGATGATATTTTAAGGGCAACCAACTTTTTTGTTAGAAAAGTAAATAAAGGTAAAAGGTAAAGGAGACCGCTGTGGTTCTCAAAAGAAGTAGCTGAAAAGATGAAGAAAAAGAGGGAGGCCTTCATGAAATACAAGAGATCACAGAGAGAGGAAGACAGGCATCTATATTTGGAAAAACTTAGAGAAGCTAGCAAAGTAGTCAGGAAAGCAAAGATAGAAGAAAAAGAAGAAATAGCCAATACAATAAAATGGGGGGGGAGGGGATAAAATGTTTTTCAGATATGTTAATGAGAGGAGATAGGGCAAAAGTGGTATTGTCAGACTCAAGGGTGAAGGGGAGGAATATGTAGAAGTTGATGAGGATAAAGCAGAATTGCTTAACAAATATTTCTGTTCTGTGTTCACAGATGAAGGGCCAGGAGCATGACCTCAGAAAATACGCACAAATGGGAGCAGAATCTATGGGGATCTCAAATGATTTTCAGAAGACTGTGTTCATGAGGAACTAGCTAAACTAAAAGTAGACAAAGCAATGGGACCGGATGGGATACATCCAAGAAAACTGAAGGAACTTGGTGAAATTCTTGCAGCTCCATTGACTGACCTTTTCAATGCCTCTTTGGAGTCGGGAGTGGTGCCAAAGGACCGGAGAAAGGCTTATGTAGTCCCTTTACACAAAAGCAGAAGTAAGGATGTGGTTGAAAACTATACACCAGTTAGTCTAACCTCTGTGATGAGTAAATTATTGGAAACGCTGTTGAAAAAGAGAATAGTGAGGTTTCTGGAGTCCAATGGATTGCAGGTTCCAGGGCAGTATGGGTTTTCCAGAGGCAGATCTTGTCAGATAAATCTGATTGATTTCTTTGACTGGGTGATCAGGAAGTTGGACCAAGGAAGAGCCCTAAATGTACTTAGATTTCAGTAAGACTTTGACACCATTCTGCACAGGCGACTTATAAACAGAGCATAAAGTTACTGATTGGGTTAGAAATTGGTTGAGTGGGAGGCGACAAAGAGTACAGGTAAATGGAGTGCACTCTGAGGAGAAGGAGGTTACCAGTGATGTGCTGCAGGGATCTGTCCTTGGTCGATTCGTTTTAACATCTTTATTAGTGATATTGCAGAAGGGCTGTTGGATAAGGTTTGCCTGTTTGTAGATAATACAAAAATCTACAATAGAGTAGACACCCAGGAAGGTGTAGATAACATGAAGAGGATCTAGCTAAGCTTGAAGAATGGTCTAGAATTTGGCAGCTGAGATTCAATGCTAAAAAATGCAGGGCCATGCATTTGGGCTGCAAAAATCCAAGGGAGCGGTGCAGTGTAGGGGGTGAAGTACTTCTGACCACAAAAGAAGAACGGGACCTGGGTATGATTGTGTCTGATGATCTTAAAGTAGCTAAGCAGGTAGAAAAGGTGACAGCAAAAGCTAGAAGGATGTTTGGGTACCTAGGAAGATGAATGGCCAGCAGAAGAAAGGAGGTAGTTCCTCTGTATAGGTTTTTGGTGCAACCTCATTTGGAGTATTATGTGCGGTTCTGGAGACCATATTTTCAAAAGGAGACCATACCTTCAAAAGGATATCAACAGGCTGGAGTCGGTGCAAAGGATGGCTACTATAATGGTTAGTGGTCTTCATTATAAAGCATATGAAGACAGACTTAAGGATCTTAATATGTATAAGTGGTATTGTCAGACTCAAGGGTGAAGGGGAGGAATATGTAGAAGCTGATGAGGATAAAGCGGAATTGCTTAACAAATATTTCTGTTCTGTGTTCACAGTTGAAGAACCAGGAGCAGGACCTCGGAAAACACCCACAAACAAGAATAGAAGCAAGGGGCATCTTGACAATTTTCAGAAGACTGTGTTCGTGAGAGACTAGCTGAACTTAAAGTAGACAAAGCGATGGGACCGGATGGGATACACCCTAGAATACTGAGGGAACTTGGGGACGTTCTAGCAGCCCCACTGACTGACCTTTTCAATGCCTCGTTGGAGTCGGGAGTGGTGCCAAAGGACTGGAGAGAGGCTCATGTGGTGCCTTTACACAAAAGCGGAAGTAAGGATGTGGTTGAAAACTACAGGCCAGTTAGTTTAACTTTGGTGGTGAGTAAATTATTGGAAACACTGCTGAAAGACAAAATAGTGAGGTTATCTGGAGTCCAGTGGATTACAGGATCCGAGGCAGCATGAATTCACCAGAGACAGGTCTTGTCAGACAAATCTGATTGATTTCTTTGACTGGGTGACCAGGGAGTTGGACCGAGGGAGAGCGCTTGATGTGGTGTATTTAGATTTCAGTAAAGCCTTTGACACTTTTCCTCACAGACAACTTATAAACAAACTGAACACCCTAGGGATGGACTCTAGTTACTGCTTGGGTTAGAAATTGGTTGAGTGGGAGGCGACAAAGAGTACAGGTAAATGGAGCTCACTCTGAGGAGAAGGAAGTTACCAGTGGTGTGCCCCAGGGATCTGTCCTTGGTCCAATTCTGTTTAACATCTTTGTTAGTGATATAGCGGAAGCGCTGTCGGGTAGGGTTTGCCTCTTTACGGATGATACCAAAATCTGCAATAGAGTAGACACCCAGGAGGGTGTAGATGACATGAGGAGGGATCTAGCTCGGCTTGAGGAGTGGTCTAGAATTTAGCAGCTGGGATTTAATGTTAAAAAATGCAAGGTTATGCATTTGGGCTGCAGCAATCCAAGGGAGCAATATAGTATAGGGGGTGAAGTACTTTTGTCCTCTAAAGAAGAGCGGGACCTAGGCGTGGTTGTGTCAGATGATCTTAAAGTAGCTAAACAGGTAGAAAAGGCGACAGCAAAAGCTAGAAGGATGCTTGGGTGCATATGGAGAGGAATGGCTAGCAGAAAAAAGGAGGTGATAGTGCCTCTGTATAAGTCTTTGGTGCGACCTCATTTGGAGTATTGTGTGCAATTCTGGAGACTGCACGTTCAAAAGGATATAAACAAGATGGAGTCAGTACAGAGGGTGGCTACCAAAATGGTTAGTGGTTTTCATTATAAAGCATATGAGGACAAACTTAAGAATCTTAATATGTACACCTTAGAGGAAAGGCAGGATAGAGGTGATATGATCAAAACATTTAAATACCTCGGTGGCATAAATGCACAGGGGGAGAGCCTCTTTCAATGGAGAGCCTCTTTCGATTGAAAGCAAGTTCTGCTACGAGGGGACATGGGATGAGGATGAAAGGGGATAGATTCAGCAGTGATATGCAGAAATATTTCTTTACGGAAAGAGTGGTGGATCTGTGGAATAGTCTCCCAGTGGAGGTGGTAGAGATGAGGACTGTATCTGATTTCAAAAAAGCATGGGACAAACACAGAGGATCTCAAAAGGAAAAAAGGGGACTGTTGTAGTTATTGATATGGAAGGACAGACTAGATAGGCCATGTGGTATTTTTCTGTTGCCATTTTTCTATGTTTCTACTTTGGAGGAAAGGCAGGATAGCGTAGTTACTCACCTGTAACAGGTATTCTCCAGGGACAGCAGGAATCAGTTCTCACATATGGGTGAAGTCAGCACCGATGGAACCTGCGCGGAGCATTTCCCCAGCTTTCAAAGAAAACCTTTGGGACGTGCTACCGCACATGTGTGGTCCCCTTCCCACCCAGGGGTGCTATCTTGCTCAGTCAGATCACATAGCAAAAAAGGACCTAACAATGTAGGGAGGCAACTCCAAGGGGAGGAGGGATGGTTGTGAGGACTGATTCCTGCTATCCCTGGAGTAAATCTGTTACAGTTGAGTAACTATGCCTTCTCCAGGAACAAGCAGGAAGTCAGTCCTCACATATGGGACTCCCTAGCTCCAGGCTGCCGAGAACCGAACCACGACAGTACCACCGGTGACCCATCGGATAGCCGTGAGTTGCAGAAGATGAGTCCCTACTGAGACCGTAGCGTCCAGTGATACTATCACTCTGGTAGCCTGAACACAAAAGGGTTGGAGGACAGGAGTTGCCCACACACCGAAAGTATTAGAGAGTACTACCTGCCCGAAGGCACTGTCCCTGCGGGACTCACTCTCCAGGCAGTAATGAGCTACAAACATATGGATCGAAGACCATGTGAGAGCCCTGCATATTACTGTCACCAGGACTGAGTAGAGGTTGACTACAGACGTAGCCATAGTCCGCACACGATGTTCAATGATCCAGTGCTCAATGGAGAGGCCCGCTCACTCATAGGTGAGGGCAATGCAGTCTGCCACCCAAGTGGACAGAAACTGCTTTGTTATCGGGAGCCCTAGTCTGCTGGGGTCGTATGATACAAAGAGCTGAGGAGCTTTGCGATGGGCCTGGGTTCTTTGCAGATAGACAGACAGGGCCCTTTTGCAGTCTAGCGTATGCAAGACGAGTTCTTCTCTGCTGGCATGGGGCCGTAGAAAAAGGTGGGGAGAACCACCTCCTGATTGATGTGGAAGGGAGACACCACCTTCGAGAGGAATTTGAGTTGTGTGCAGAGCACTACCCTGTTCTTATAGAACCTTGTATATAGTGGTTCCACCACCAAGGCCTGGAGTTCGCTCACTGAGTGGACGTGATGGCCACCACGAAAAACACTTTCCAAGAGAGGTATCTGAAATGGCATGTGGCCAGGGGCTCGAACGGCAGCTTGGTGAGTTGGGAGAGCACCACATTAATGTCTCATTCTGCCGCAGGAGGGCGGAGAGGGGGCTTTGACAGCAAGAGGCCCTGGAGGAACCGGGAGACCAGGGACTGGTTTGAGAGGGATTTCACCACTAATGGGTGATGGTGAGTGGCTATGGCGCTCGGGTGTACCCTCACTGAATTAGATTTTAGGTTGGCATGCAAAAGGTATAGTAAGTATTGTAGCACTAGTTGCACGCAGCAGGAGAAGGTGTTTTCCCTTCTCTCCGTACACCAGGCAGAGAATCTTCTCCATTTGAAGGCTTATGCCCGTCTGGTGGAGGGTTTACAGGAGGCCAGCAGGATCTCCTTGACTTCCCATTAGAAACTGAAAGGGGCCAGGGCTATCCTTTCAGCAACCACACCATCAACACTAGTGACCCTAGCTTGGGGTGCAGGAGGGAGCCCTCTTCCTGGGACAGAAGGTCCGGGTCCTGATCCAGTGGTACCAGGAGTGCCACCGACAGGGAGGGTAATAGAGGGAACCAGGGTTGCTGGGCTCATCTGGGGGTGATGAGGATCACTGATGCCCACTCGCTCTGGACCTTGAAGAGGGTCTTGGCCATCAGAGAAGTCGGTGGGAAGGCATAGAAGAGGCCTTCTGACCATGGAATCAGGAAGGCATTTGCCGCTACTCTTCCCGGGTGCGGCTGACGTGAGCAGAAGCGGGGCAGCTGCATGTTATCTGTAGAGGCGAACAGGTCCACCTCGGGCCTGCCCCAAAGGTGAAAGAGTCTGCGCCATCTTGGGGTGCAGACACCATTCGGTGGGCGTAGGACTCTGCTGAGATTGTCTGCCAGGCAATTGTCCTAGCCAGGAAGATACACCGCTCGTGGGAGCATTCCGTGGTATACTGCAAAGGAGAGGAGAGCCACCGCTTCCTGGTAGAGTACGAGCCTGTGCCCCCTTGCTTGTTCACATAGAACATGGTGACCTGTTGTCTATCTGGATTGGCACAGGATGGTTGCACAGGAGGTGGTGGAACATTCTCAGGGCTAGGAAAATGGCCTGGAGTTCCAGGAGGTTGATCTGCAGGAGCTACTCCTCCTGCAATAAGCTGCCTTGAGTGTGGAGGTCTCTGCAGTGTGCTCCCCACCCCACAAGGGAGGCATCCATGGTTAGGACCATCTGAGGTGCAGGTGCCTGGAATGGCTTCCCCTCCTGGAGGTGGCGTAGGGACTGTCACCAGCCGAGGAAGTCTGCCAGTTGATGGGTGACCCTGACCCTGTCGCGTAACCTGCCCATGGCTTGGGTCCACTGGGAGTGGAGACATCACTGGCCCACTCACATGTGTAAGCGGGCTAGGGGCATGACATGGACTGTTGAGGCCATATGGCACAGTAACCTGAGGAGGAGGTGAGCTGGTACTGGCTGGCGTGTCTGCACCTCTACTGCCAGCAGCACGAGGCGATGGGCCCTTTCCTTTGGGAGGAAGGCCTTGACCAGTAGTGGGCACCTATGAACTCCAGGTTTTGGGCTGGAGAGAGGTGGGATTTGGGGTAGTTGATGATGAACCCCTGGTGCTGCAGGAGTCAGATTGTTTGCTTTGCAGCTTGGCCAGCCTCAAGGGCTGTGCTGCCTCTGATGAGTCAGTCATCCAGGTAGGAGAAGATGAAGGCCCCTTGAAGGCGCATGTGGATGGCCATTACCACCAGGCACTTTGTAAAGATCTTGGCGAGGAGGCCAGGCTGAATGGCAACACCCTGTACTGGTAGTGCTCTTCTCTCACTACGAACCTTAGGTACTGTCTGTGGGAGGGGTGGATCAGGATGTGGATATATGCATCCTTTAGGTCTAAGTAGCACAGCCAATCTCCCTGGTGGAGGTAGGGCAGCAGGGTTCCAAGGGACAGCATCTTGAACTTCTCCCTCACCAGAAACTTGTTCAGGTTTTGCACGTCTAGTATGGGCCTGAGGCCTCCATTTCTTTGGGGACAAAGAAATACTTTGAGTAGAAACCTTTTCTCCACACTTGTCTGGGTACAGGCTCTACCGGCTTGTCCCTGAGCAACCTGCGAGCTCCTGAAGGAGCAAGGTCTGGTGAAGGAGAGGCCGCACTGGCTCCTCAGGTAAGAACCCCGGAGGGGTTTGATAAAACCTAAGAAGGTAGCCCTCCTTTACCACTTGTAGGACCCACTGGTCCGTGGTGACCCCAGCCCACCTGTGGGCAAAAGGTGCCTGGTGGCCCCCTATGGGCTGGGGAGGGTCTCCTGGAGGAGAGGAGGCCCTGCCCGGAAAGTCAAAAGCTCCCTCCAGGTTGGGCGGGAGCTGAGGTCTGAGGCTTCTGAGCCTTAGGCTTCCTTGGGCCATGGCCCTGATTCTAGGGCTGCGGGCCCCACTGCTGTTGTGCTGAGAAGGGCTATAGTGGGCCCTGGTGGAAAGACCCCTTCTTCCTGGGGAAGGGTGGTCTTTTCCCTGATGGCTTCTTCAGGGGAAGGGTCGAGGTTTTCCTCGAGAGCCCTTGCCTGGTGACAACCTCGGCCTCTATTTCGGCCGCCTTGTCGGCCATGAGCTTGCCAAACAAGTTTTCCCCGATGCAGGGGACATCCAACAATTTTTCTTGCACCTATTGCTCAAGGTCAGAGGATTGCAACCAGGCCTGGGGCCAAGCACCGATGCTTGCTGCTGAAACTGGGCTGCAAACTCAAAGCTGTCGTAGGTGATGCAGGAGAGGAACTTTGAGCAGTCCTGGATCCTGGCAGTCAGGGCTTGGAACCTCTGAAAGGGTTCCCCGGTGAGGCCTGCAGAGAAACTTGCTAGATCCTGGATGAGGCTCTTGAGGTGCATCCTGATGTACAACTCATAGGCCTGTATCCAGCAGCCTAGCATGGCTCCCTGAAAGCCCTTGCACCTGAGTGCATCAAGGACTCTGGCCTCCCTGCCAGGTGGGACCAAGGAGTAATTCTTCTTGCTTTTGAGCTTCTGCATCAATGATTCCACAATTATGGAGCTGTGCAGAAGCTGGGACTTCTGGAAGCCTGGGCTCTTCTTGAAGTGGTAGATAGCATCGATGCATCTATTAACCACCGGCACCAAGGACAGGGTCTCCCACATCCACAGGAGCAGCCTCTCGAGGATAGGCTGCACTGGCACTGTTAAGGTCTCCTTGGCGGGGACTCATACTGGAGGATCTCCAGTTCTTCGGTGTGTGGGTCCTCCTCTGACTTGATCGGAACCAAGAGGGCACAGGCCATATCCCACACGTCCACGTCCTCGTGCGGGGAGTGGTGCTAGGGTTCCGGAGGAGATGACTCCGAGGGAATGTCCCAATGTCCAGAGGTCTCGGGGAGGCCTCAATGTTGGTCTCCCAGTTGGAACTGGAGGGTGTTGAGGATTCCGAGGCTTGGGGCTCCCATGCCTCGAGGCAGGCCCCAAAGAACCAGGGCCCCCCAGTGGATCTCGGGTTGGACTCCCAAAAATTGGACAGGGAGGACTGGGATACATGAAGATCGGGACTGGGACTTTGATCGGTGCCAAGAGCTTGCCCAAGGCCGGTGGCGCTCGGGGCCTGGCTCGGCTCTCGGGGACTCCCCCGCAGTCAGGGGCCTGGTTGTCAGGGCAGATGATGCGGACAAACCTGACATCATTGCCTGCTGCAAGGCCAAGATGGCAGAGATATTCTGCTCCAAGACCGCCATCCCGCTCTTGATACCAGGTGGCTCTGCAGCTTTCGGCGTGGGTACCGAGGGTTTTGGGCCCGATGCCGGCACTCTCATGAGGCATCCTCGGGAAGCCTCACACAGTCACCGCTGGTCGAGGACTTCCTCTTAGAGGCCTTTAGGGGGCTCTGCTCGGAGTTGCCCAAGTTCCTCCGCGGGACCTTATCAGGTTTCACCGGTGGAACCTCAACTGATTTTGAGGATTTTTTTCTTTACAGGCACCGGAGTCTTTAAGGAGGAGCCACTGCCACAGGACTCCGGGCCGGGCTGGGCCTGGGCCTCACGGGATGTGCTTGGCTTGGGGCTTAGCGTTGGGGAAGCTGGTGCTGAGTCGGACCGCGTGAACAGCTTCTCCTGCAATTCCGACTGTTTCCTGTCGGTTCTCGGAGTTATGACCTGGCACAGGTCGCAGGTGGCACTATCGTGGTCCGGTCTGAGGCAGTGCAAACAACAGTCATGAGTGTCTGTAACAGACATGGTCTGACCGCAGCAGTCACACTTTTTGAACCCACCAGGGGACATGCTGGTTGACACCCGGCTGGGGTTGACGACCCCCAGGTAAAAAAGGGCACGAATGCTAGTCAAGGCAAGCCTCGTCAGAAAAGAAGGGAGAGCTGAGGATGGCATTGGGACGGCGCCGGCTCAAGGCGGGAAGAGGAACCGGTACACAAACCAGGAAAAAAACAAGTTTTAAGGATAATTTTAGAGTATTTTTCCGGTTAACAGGACATGTGTCCATTGGACTCCGTGGAAAAAAGGAGACTGAGCAAGATGACACCCTTGGGCGGGAAGGGGACCACGCATGCGTTGCATCATGTCCCAAAAGCTTTCTTTGAAAGCTGTGGAAATGCTCCGTGTGGGCTTCATTGGCCCAACGTCACCCATATGGGAGGACTGACTTCATGCTTGTTCCTGGAGAAAGAGGAGATATGATAGAGATGTTTAAATGTTTCCGTGGCATAAATGCACAGGAAGAGAGCTTCTTTCGATTGAAAGCAAACTCTACTACAAGGGGACATGGGATGAGGATGAAAGGGGATATATTCAAGAGTAATATGCAAAAATATTTCTTTACGGAAAGAGTGGTATATGCGTGGAATAGTCTCTCAGTGGAGATGGTAGAGATGAGGACAGTATCTGAATTCAAAAAGCTTGGAACAAACACACAGGATCTCTTTGAGGTCGCCAGGCTCTGCAGTCCGCCAACTTCCAGGGGGACGTATTCCATCTCCTGGGTGAAATAAGTCCCCCATCTACCCTGACGACCCGGGACTACAGGGTAGACCTTGGAATCAGCCCTGGATGTCCAGGGTCGTGTTCCCGCCCACCGCCTGCCCTTGCTCCTCCCATGATCCGCCCCCTCTCGCCCACGAACAGAGCTCCCCGCACAACTTGGCAATTCATGCGGCGAGCTCTTCTGCTGCAAGCATGGTCCAGACATTTAGCAGGTCTGGACGTCCAGATCGGATGTCCAGACCCACTTAACGCAGATCAGAATGACCCACCTAAAGGATATTAATGAACAAACAAACCTTTTTCAAAGAAGGGAATGCGGTAAACTTAAAAGGAATATCAGAAAATACTTTTTCACTGAAAGGGTAGTGCATGCTTGAAGTGCCCTCCTGATGGAGGTGGTGGGGGCAAATACAGTGACGGAATTCAAAATGGCAGGGGACAGACACAACAGATCCCTTTATAGCAAGAGGATGAAATCAAAGCAAAGGTAAATATCTTCTATACTTCAATAAATAGAGGGGGGCTGACCTGCACCAAGCAGCAGGTACAACCCTAAACACAGGCATAGAGGGGATAGGGACCTGCATAGAGCAGCAGTTATAATCACTCTAGCCACCTTACTGGGCAGACTAGCTGGATCATACTGGTCTTTATCTGCCATCATATATACTATGTTACTATGTTTATTTGGAATGGGAGGAGACTCCCTTGAGAAAAGAAAGCCCACTCACTATAAGAACCTCACCTCAGAGGGAAGCAGTGTCTTTGACCCCTAGTCATTGCATCATGTATCATTCGTAGGCGATTGCCATTAAGGGGCAGGTGATTCTGAATTTTCACCCAGCTTAAGGAGAAACTGCACTAGCCAGAAGAAGAATTAAAAGAGGCCTGGAGTCACTGCCAAAGGGGCAAGGAGTACTCAGCTGAAGAAAAGATCCCTACAGAATTAAGCTGCCAAGGGAGAGAGAAGCAGCATTATGAAGACTGCAGTTTACCGCAGCAACCCATATCAAAGAGGAGAAAGAACCAGCACAAGAGAAACCAACCATGAAGGTACTAAGTGAGGGGTGCGTATCTACACAGGGCTAGGAACTGTGGGATAGGAGCCCTAAACCCAGGAACCTTGGGGTGACAAGGAATAAGTAGACGTACTTGATTAAGTATTCAAGTGAGGCTTCAGAATATTATAAGACAAGAGTAAGGTGCATAAAAGCTGGAAGGAGTGAGGCACAAATATTATCTCAACCAGCACAAGAAGAGTTAATTGTTTGTAAAATAGTTATTGTTTATTGATCTTACAAAGTATTCAAGTTGTTTATTAGTGACTAATTTTAAGTAAACCCATAGTTCAGAACATAAACGTCTGGCCTGGTCACCATTTATTGAGAAAGGTGAATGTGAGAGTGTCAAGTGCCCTGTCCTTAATAACTGCTACCACTGGGGAACCCACCTCCTTGCAAGTCTGAACGCTGACATTTTTAAATCCAAGCGCTCAGAGAAACTCTGGTTAACAGTTCCTTTGACTGGTGTGCTCCCGTGTCTGCCTGACCACACAGAAAACGATTGCATATATATGCCGCCAGTTCTAGAATGCCATTCTATGATGTTCCTGTCTGTCAAGTGGAGGAGAAACCCAGCAAAGTGGAGGAGTAGCCTAGGGATTAGAGCACTGGCTTAAGAACCAAGAGACCAGGGTTCAAGACCCACTAGCATGCCTTGTGGCCTTGGGCATGTCACTTAACCCTCCATTGCCTCAGAAAAATCCAAGTTATCAATGTCCCTGTTTAATGTATATTACCAAGTTTCAGTTACAATGTAAACTGCTCTGACTGAAATGATAAAGCAGAGTAAAAGACCTGTTAAATAAAAAATAAATTATTGATATATAGACCCTGCATACTTTCCTCTATGAAACCAAACTGCAAAGACACCAAAGGGTAACATTCTACCTAATACACTAAAAAATATCCTCTCAACCAGATAATGTTAGTCTTAAATGCAATATCAAAAGCACAAACATAAATCACACATTTGTGGAAGGAAAAAGATCTTAGTGCTAAATAGCTGTATCTATATCCTATGAGGGATATTTTAGAAGCTCTGTTTGTGATACGGATGTCTGAAAATGGGCATTCAGATATGCAAATCACAGAGATGATTTACCCATTTTAGAAACTGGATATATAGATGTCCCCTGCGTGAGCATATCCATTTAGCCTAGGGGCGAGGAGGAGGCATGTCCTGGGCAGAGCAGTGGTGAAGCATGTCACAGTGCAATTTCAGAATGTCACAGGTACATCTGACCCTGGTTATTGAGGCTTCCATGCTCATACCAGCTCTGGACCATGAACAAGGTGCAAAAAAGTGCTCATTTCATGGCTGCAGTGCTTCTAGGAGACAGCAAAATATGCCTTCGTCGCCACAGTTAAAATCACTTGACCAATGAAACCTGCATGTAAATACATACTCCAAACATATTACTGGCCCGCTGCCACATGTCTGAGTATCTGAAATGGCAGGTCGGGATGTGGAAATCTCATAACATAGTCATCTCCTTTCTAAAATACTTCTGATGGCGCATCCACACATCTGATTCTGCAAGCATGTAATTTGGGAACGTCCTACATCTGTGTACCCGGCTTTGCTGTCTGAGCAGAGCCCATCGCCAGAATCAGTTGCTGGGACACTCATTTTTGGGGGTGGAGACAGAACAATTTCAAAATGCGCTTATACACGCCTCCGTTCATTTCTGCCACTCCCATGGGTTTTTGGACATTCTGCTATGGATGTTCCAGATTCTTCCTAGACGCGCCTTCTAAAACCCCACTTCACATGTACTAGATCACCGGTCCTAAAAAAATCTACCGTTCCACTATATACTGCTCCATAAACAGTGAGTGTGCCATAAAAATAATAGTCTTATCTTAAATATTCTTCACACTCCAACATTGATTCCTTCGCTTTGACGTTGGCAGCGTTTTGCATAAGCTGCAACAGGGAGCGCATTTCTAAAAACCGAAGAAACCAATAACATGCATAAAGCCAAATCAAACAAAATGCTCATTGGCTGTCTACTATCAGGCTGAGGTTCCCCTTTTGGTACAAGGGAGGGTTTTGTTGGGTAAGTCTAGTGTGTGCTAGTGAGCTATATATGTATTGGCAAAGCTCCTCTTTTGCTTAAGTTTACTCCTTAATTTTGTTTCCTCTGGGAACATTGAACATGTTGGTTTTTTTTTTTTTTTTTACGGAATGCCATTGACACTACTACTACCACTGCTGAACATTTATATAGTGCTACAAGACATACACAGCGCTGCACAGTCACATGTAAAAGACAGTCTCTGCTCTTCAGAGCTTACAGTCTATTCCAGACAGTCAACACAGTAGCTGTAGACATAAGAATACATCTAGGGGGAATAGTAAGGAAATTAGGCGAATCAAGATCCGAAAGTGGCAGTGAAGAAGTGCGTTTTCAGCCTCTACTTGAAAAGGGCCACAGATAAAGCCTGACGTACAGACTCAGGTAGTTTGTTCCAGGCATAAGGAGCAACAAGGTGAAAGGAGCAAAGTCTGGAGTTAGCAATAGAAGAGAAGGGCACAGATAGAAGCGATTTGCCAGAAGAATAGAGTTCCCGAGGAGAGGTGTAGAGAGAGATAAGAGAGGAAAGGCAGTGAAGAGCTGCAGAGTGAATGCACTATAGGTCAGCAGGAGAAGTTTGAACTGGATGCAGGAAAGGATAGGGAGGCAATGAAGTGACACAATTATCACAATTTAGAGGTAATATGAGCATGACGAGGAAGATGTGGAAATGGATAGGGGACCAATAAAGTGACTTGGGATGCGGAAATGGATAGGGAGCCAATGAAATGACTTGGGATGCAGAAACATATAGGGAGCTAATGAAGTGACTTGGGATGCGGAAATGGATAGGGAGCCAATAAAGTGACACAATTATCACAATTTCGTATGATTCAAGTAAGCTGGTGTCTTAGATCGCGGGGGTTTTTGAACTGCTAGATGAAGGTATTCCCTTCATTAGGTAAAGATCCTGAATAATTTTGATTGGTTGTTAAGTTTTTTGCTCCATAAACTCTGGCATGCATGTGTGACAATCTAAAGTAGATTGACGCTGTTAGTTTAAGTTCTCTGCATATAAATATTTTTGTATACATGCAGAACACATACCTGGTGCTGCTAATTATAACCAATAAGAGAAACATATGTTTTATGAGTAAGTAGCAAATGATCCAATAGCCATTAACGTTTGAAGCGAGCTATCTTTTAATAGCTCAAGCAGCCCATGGTACAATTGTTCTATAGAGACATAGAAGCATGACGGCAGAAAAAGACCACATGGCCTATCTAGTCTGCCTTTCTATATCAATCTGTACAACAATCCCCTCTTTTCCTTTAGAGATCCTCTGTGTTTGTCCCATGCTTTTTTGAATTCAGTTACTGTCCTCATCTCTACCACCTCCACTGGTAACTATTCCATGCATCCACCACTCTTTCCGTAAAGAAATATTTCCGCATATTACTCCTGAGTCTATCCCCTTTCACCCTCATCCTATGTCCCCTTGTAGCAGAGCTTGCTTTCAATCGAAAGAGGCTCTCCTGTGCATTTACGCCATAGAGGTATTTAAACGTCTCAATCATATCTCCTCTATCCCGCCTTTCCTCTAAAGTATACATATTAAGATCCTTAAGTCGGTCTTCATATGTTTTATAGCAAAGACCACTAATCATTTTAGTAGCCACCTTCTGCACTGACTCCAACCTGTTTATATCCTTCTTAAGGTCTTGTGTCCAGAATTGCACACAATATTCCAAATGAGGCCCAACCAAAGACTTATACAGAGGCACTATCACCTCCTTTCTTCTGCTGGACATTCCTCTCCCTATGCACCCAAGCATCCTTCTAGCTTTTGCCGTCGCCTTTTCTATCTGTTTAGCTACTTTAAGATTGTCGGACAAATCATGCCCAGGTCCCGCTCTTCTTTTGTAGACAGAAATATTTCACCCCCTACACTGTAGCGCTCCCTTGGATTTTTGCAGCTGAAATGCATAACCCTGCATTTTTTAGCATTAAATCTCAGCTCCAAATTCTAGACCATTCTTCAAGCTTAGCTAGATCCCTCCTCATGTTATCTACACCTTCCTGGGTGTCTAATCTATTGAAAATTTTGGTATCATCTACAAAAAGGCAAACCTTACCCAACAATTCTTCCACAATATCCCTAACAAAGATGTTAAAAACAATCGGACAAGGGACAGATCCCTGTTGCACTCTACTGATATAACATTTAAAATGATGTTGCCTTGCCTATGATATCTCCTACATTAATTTTATTATCACAGGTGAAACCAGGGTCTAACCCAGAAATAAATGATTGAGTTGAAACTGCTAAAAGAGTCTGGCAGTTCATGGAAAAACTTTGGCAATCTTGAAGATGGATTTAAGAAAACAGATAAGTGAACATTTTTCACCTGACACAGTACTGTTAATGAATGGATGGTTTGAAACATAGCACTGTGTCGAGAGGATAAATTTGGAAATAAATATTTTTTAATACTACTTAATGGGCATTATTTGAATGAAGTAAAATAAAGAAAAATGGACCACGTTGGCTGATATTGCGATAAATAAGTTTTGCAAGGTTTGAAAGTGTGGTCCGCTGAAAATTTTCTTTTTAATATAATAATCACTTTTTTTTAGCTTAACTTACTTCTGGGTGTTTATTTAGGGTTGATCTTTGTGAATCCCCATGTTGTTTTCTTTCCCTAATGACAAAGAGACATATTTCACAATGGAATGTCCAAGTGCAAACTGGGATGGCAAAGCCAGAACCTCTGAAAAAAAAGCAGGCACGTGCAAGTTCAGGCAAAATTTCAGAAACGTGGACGTTTCTGGTATGCACATATATCAGACACCTGTATACTGTAGATATTCCCAGGATAGCATTTCAGAACCAAGATGTCTACTAGCATAATGATTAGAGTAGTGGCTTTAAGAGCAGGATGGCCAGGGTTCAAATCCCAGTGTGGGCCTTTGTGATCTAAGACTAGTTACTTAATTCTCCCTCTTCTCTACAGTCTCTTGATGTTTTAAGGTGAAAATAAGCACTGTCCTGATGCCTATTCTTGCCTGGAGCAGCGTCGAGGGTGGAAGCGGGAGCTGCAAGCCCCTCCCACTCCCCCAACCAAGGCCAATCGGCACACAAGCAGCACAACTTTAAAACAGCATGCCTGCAGACGGGCCCGCGCCACGGGGACCTGGGGTGGGGACCATACCCTCCGCAAAGCGCACAGCCCTTAAAATTTGTAACAATTGAGCAAAACTACCACGAAGAGCAAGCAAAAGGCCAAAGCCTGAGAAAACAGCACTAAAGAAAGCTGACTAAACAAAGCCTCAACTCAACAGAATAGTAAGTAACCTCTGATACATATTGATTATTTAACTAGGCTTAAATACTGCTTTTCTACCATTCAAAGCAGTGTACATTCAGGTACTGAGTATATATTTTTTCTCTTGTCCCTGAAGGGCTCACAGTCTATGTTTTTGTACCTGAGGCAACAGAGGGTTAAGTGGCTTGCCCAAGGCCACAAGGAGCACCTGTGGGACTAGAAACCCTAGTCCTTCCGGCCCAAGGTTGCTGTCTTCTAACAGGATTTGAACCCCTGGCCCTCCAGCCCAAGCTAACTTGCCCCAACCAGAAGGCCACTCCTCCCTATAACAGAAGCAACCAGTTAAACTCCTCTGCTAGACAAATACAGTCATATGCACAAGCGCAAACCACCATCGAGCTCCCACTGGGCAAGCAACTTTCATCTCATTGGTCCTATTCCTTATTAAGAGTGGAGGAGTGGCCTAGTGGTTGGGGCAAGGTATCTCAGGCCAGAAGGTCAGGGGTTCAAATCCCACTAGAGGACAGCAACCTTGGGCCGGAAGGACTGGGGTTTCTAGTCCCACAGGTGCTCCTTGTGGTCTTGGGCAAGCCACTTAACCCTCCATAGCCCATGTTCCCTGTAAAATAGTTATCTCCAAGTTATAATGCCCTGTTCAATGTAATTTCAGTTTGTTCAATGTAAACCACCTTGATATCATGAAAGGCAGTATATAAGAAATGTAAAATAAATAAAGCAAGAAGAAACAGACACAATGAGCACCATATTACTCGCCTTAATCCTCATCACATTTCTACTCCTCAAACCCATGCTCCTAAATGCTGGGTAAACAACTACCTTCACATCAGTTCACCTGATCTCAATCATTCACACAAGCAGATACAGCACTCATAAGATATATGCAAACCAAGAACAGACCACGAAGGATAATCCAAATAGCCTCCACTACCTATGCAAAGACAGCCTCATCCAAGACTCAACAGCATACCCCACCCAAATGTGCACTAATCAATGCTCGTTCAATCCAAAACAAATTCCATTCAATACTAGATTACATACAAGTCCAGAATACAGATATAATGTGTATCACTGAAACATGGCTCTCTGACTCAGACAAAGTTATTATAAATCAAATTGCCTCTCAACCATATACAATACATAACTCCACAAGGTATTCATGAAGAGGTGGAGGAGACCTAATCATAGCAAAGATACATCTAAACTTCACCACAACCACCTCCTTTCACTCAAAAGGAAACAATATAATAACAATTGCAAATAAGAACCTAGCAGTACGCCTCATATATTGATCCCCAAGTTCTGATGAAGAAGAACTCTCAACCATCCTAGAGCAAGTGTGTGCCCACACTGCACAGAATAAACCGCTCCTCATCCTAGGAGACCCTAACCTCCCATCGCTACCAGAGCATGATGCAGCTACTTTCTCTGATGCAATGAAGAATCTACACTATACCCAGATGGTAAATACTCCAACCCACAAGAAAGGGGGAACTCTGGACCTCATTTTTGCACCCAACCAATATATTACCCAAAACCTTCTAACACATGGTCAGACCATCATATAGTCACCTTCTCCATTAATACACCTGTAACGGAAAGAATACCAGAAACAACCCTGAAGGAAAAAAGGAGTTTCTGGATCTACAACAAGGAAAATTTCTTAGAACAAGTACTGCCAGAGCTCAGGCAAGATACAACAGACCTCAACTCCTTAATCACTAATTGGAACAACACGCTCCACAATGCAGCAACTGCACCAAACAAAACAATCCAAGACAGAAGAAAAAAACACAATGCTCCATGGTTCTCAAGTGTAATCAATGAATTAGAGAAACAACTAAGGAAGCTGGAAAAGCAATGGCAGAGAACCAAAGACCAGGACCATCTAACAAAATACAACAAAATGCAAGCCATATACCATAACATGATAAACAATTGTAAAAAGGAATATCATACAAACCTGATAATAAAATCCCTTAACAAACCAAGAGAACTATTTGACATAGTAAACAGGCTTAAGAACCAAGAGAACCAGATAACCCGAACTCCCTAACCCCACAAGACCTGGCGGACTACCTCCTTTCTTCTGCTGGCCATTCCTCTCCTTATGCACCCAAGCATCCTTCTAGATTTGCTGGGATACAAACATTGCTGGTTTAGCAACAGTCCTTACGATTTTACTGCCCCACTGCTGCAATGCCTTTTCTAACTGTTTAGCTACTTTAAGATCATCAGGCAGAATCATGTCTAGGTCCCGCTCTTCATTAGTGGACAAAAGTACTTCACCCCCCTATACTATATTGCTCCCTTGGATTGCTGCAGCCCAAATGCATGATCTTGCATTTCTTAACATTAAATCTCAACTGCCAAATTCTAGACCATTCTTCAAGCTTAGCTTGATCCGTCCTCATGTTATCTACACCTTCCTGGGTGTCTACTCTATTGCAGATTTTGCTATCATCTGCAAAGAGCAAATCTTACTCAACAGCCCTTCTGCTATATCACTAACAAAAATATTAAACAGAATCGGACCAAGGACAGTTCCCTGTGGCACACCATTGGTAGCCTCCTTTTTCTCAGAGTGAGCTCCATTTACCTGTACCATTT
This sequence comes from Ichthyophis bannanicus, assembly GCA_033557465.1. Taxonomy (NCBI): domain Eukaryota; kingdom Metazoa; phylum Chordata; class Amphibia; order Gymnophiona; family Ichthyophiidae; genus Ichthyophis; species Ichthyophis bannanicus. Next base: position 35,031,908 of record CM066040.1, read on the forward strand.
GTCACCTCTCACTCAACCAATTTCTAACCCAAGCAGTAACGTTAGGATCCATCCCTAGGGTGCTCAATTTGTTTATAATTCGCCTGTGAGGAATGGTTTCAAAGGCTTTATTGCAATCTACATACATATAGGGGAAAAGCGATGTGGGTGTTCTTGGACAAGACCACCGCAGTGGCTTATATGCATCGTCAAGGAGGCAGGGTGCAGCTCTTTCGAGGTTTTCATGGAACAGCTAGAAGGTTTTTCTCTTCTACCTCCTTGGCTCCCAAGAAGACGCAATGTGTGAAAGAGGCCTAGCCGGAGGTCCTTCCCAGAGGGGGGTCATCTCCTGAGGGGCCCGTTTGAAGCTTAGCCAATTAATCAAGAAAAGAGGAGAAAGGGCAGGAAGAAAAGCAGGCTGGCAGCAAAGACACCCTTACGCAGGGGCGGCCCAAGGGGTGTGCGGGGCCATGTGCGGAGACTCGGTGCTGGGCCTCATTTGCATAAGGGCCTCATTTGCATAGATATTTGCATAATGTTACCATACACTAACTTTTAGTAAACATGCCTCTTATTAAGTGTATGGATAAAGAAAGACTAAAAGATTTCTACATTACTAGAATCCAGTGACAACTGCCAGGCGCATTAGGAACTACTACAAACACTGCCCATTTAGAACCCATAGCAAACCCGCCGTATCATAACAGCACTACCAGGACTCACAAAGCACAAGACCCTACCTATCAAAAGGCAACACTACAAATATTAAACCAATACATTTCAGAGAACAATAATACATGACCTACTGGGGAAAGAGAACAAGTGGCAATGTCAAATAGGAATTACATAAACAGAATACCTCAGCTCAGTTACACATGCAGAACATAGACCATCACCAAACAAGAAATCACAATGTAGAAACAGGAAGACAATAATTAAACTGGGAACCCCAAAAGCCCAACAACACTGTAGAAATAAAACTATAAATTAATTTCCTCTTGTACTAAACAAAGCGCAGACGTTAATGATGCACATTTCCCAGAGCTGGCAAATTTCAGTTTATAAATTCAATAAAGAGATATTTTTCTACCTTTTGTACATTTTTTTTCAGTTGCAATTGCTCCAGACACTTTCTTCTGGTTTCTTCGTGTCTTCTGCTAACTCTCCATCGTCTGCTGTCCATTTGTCCTTTCTTCACTCTTCTAGTTTTTTTCCATTCTCTCTCTACATCTGCTTTAACATACTAATCTTTCTCCTTTTGCCCTTTCCTCATTCCTATTTCATCCACTCAAATTTTACCCCGCCATCCTCAATCCCCACTTACTCTCCCAATATCCTGCCAATTGTAGATTTGTCTTCCCTTCCACACAAAATATTTTTCCCTCTCCATTTCACTCTCCCAGCTCTATCCCATTCTAATGCTCCCCCAACATCAGCTCCCTTCTAGTTCCAGCCCCACCCAGCATCCGCTCCCTTCTAGTCCCCGCATCAGCCCATTTCCAGTCCTAGCTCCCCCATCCGAGTCCCTCAATCAGCTCATTTCCAATCCCAGCCCCCCATCAGCCCATTTCTAGTCCTTTCCTAGCCCCACCATCAGCCCATGTCAAATCCCAGCTCCCCTCCACTCAGCCCATTTCCAATCCAAGCCCCCCATGAGCCTACTTCCAGTTCTAGCCCCTACATGAGTCCATTTCAATCCAAGCCCCCCCAACAGCCCATTTCCAGTCCTATCCTAGCCCTCCATCAGCCCATTTCCTGTCCTAGCCCCCCCTCACTCAGTCCATTTCCAGTCCTAGCTCCCTCCCCTCACAGCCCATTTCCATTCCAAGCCCCCCTCCCCATCAGCTATTTGTAGTTCAAGCCTTCCTTCCACTCAGCCCATTTCCATTCCAAGCCCCCGTCCCCATCAACTATTTGCAGGTCAAGCCCTCCTTTTACTCAGCCCATTTCCAGTCCTAGCCACCCCCCCAGCCCTATACCAGTCCTAGCCCCCATAGCCCATTACCAGTCCTAAGCCCCCCATAACCCATTACCAGTCCTAAGCCCCCCATCAGCCCACTTCCAGTCCTAAGCCCCCCATCACCCCATTTTCAGTCTTAGCCCCCCATAGCCCATTACCAGTCCTAACCCCCATCAGCCCATTTCAAGTCCTAGCTCCCCATCCGAGTCCCTCCATCAGCTCATTTCCAATCCCAGCCCCCATCAGCCCATTTCTAGTCCTTTCCTAGCCCCACCATCATCAGCCCATGTCAAATCCTAACTCTCCTCCACTCAGCCCATTTCCAATCCAAGCCCCCCCATGAGCCTACTTCCAGTTCTAGCCCCTCCATGAGTCCATTTCAATCCAAGCCCCCCAACAGCCCATTTCCAGTCCTATCCTAGCCCTCCATCAGCCCATTTCCTGTCCTAGCCCCCCTCACTCAGACCATTTCCAGTCCTAGCTCCCTCCCCTTACAGCCCATTTCCATTCCAAGCCCCCCTCCCCATCAGCTATTTGTAGTTCAAGCCCTTCTTCCACACAGCCCATTTCCATTCGAAGCCCCCATCCCCATCCCCATCAGCTATTTGCAGTTCAGGTCCTCCTTCCACTCAGCCCATTTCCAGTCCGAGCCACCCCCCCCCCCAGCCCATTACCAGTCCTAGCCCCCCCATAGCCCATTACCAGTCCTAAGCCCCCCCCATCAGCCCACTTCCAGTCCTAAGCCCCCCATAGCCCATTACCAGTCCTAACCCCCATCAGCCCACTTCCAGTCCTAAGCCTCCCCACAGCCCATTCCAGTCCTAACCCCCCATAAGCCCATTACCAGTCCTAACCCCCCATCAGCACATTTCCAGTCCTAGCCCCCCCTATAGCCCATTACCAGTCCTACCCCCCCATCAGCCCATTTCCAGTCTTAGCCCCCCCATAGCCCATTACATCCTAACCCCCCCTCCATCAGCCCATTTCCAGTCTTAGGCCCCTCATAGCCCATTACATTCTAACCCCCCATCAGCCCATTTCCAGTTCTAACCCTCCCATCAACCCACTTCCAGTCTTAGCCCCCCCATAGCCCCTTAGTACTCCTAACCCCCCCCCCCCATAGTCCATTACCAGTCCTAACACCCCTCCCCCATCAACCCACTTCCAGTCAGCCCCCACCCAGCCCATTACCAGTCCTAACCCCCCCTCAGCCCTGATAGGATTAAAAAACAAACAAACAGGCTGCTGCTGCCCCTGCTGCCGTGGCAGCGGCAGAATCAAATGTCCCGCCGCGGGGCCCCGCCTGCCCGACAGAGCCTCCAGCTCCCGAGTCCTTCCCAATGCGCGGGCTTTCAGAGCCGCGAGAGTTTCCCTTTCTTCTCGCAGCTCTGTTAATCTCGCCGGGGCTGATGGGATTTCCCATCAGCCCTGGCGGGATTAACAGAGCCGCGAGAGGTCAGAGAAGCTCTCGCGGCTCTGAAAACCCGCGCATTGGGAAGGACTCGGGAGCTGGAGGCTCTGTCGGGCAGGCGGGGCCCCGCGGCGGGACATTTGATTCTGCCGCTGCCACGGCGGCAGCAGCAGGCGTTTTGTTTTGTTTTTTAAATCTACTTGTGCTAATGAAGAATGTTTTTTGTGCGGGGCCCCCTGAAACGTGGGGCCCTGTGCAAAAAACATTCTTGCTCAATGGACGGGCCGGCCCTGCCCTTACGTATGGGAGGGGAGGTGTGCAGCATAGTAGCAGCAGTCGGAGCAACTCCCGAACCCCTCGGGCGGGTGAGGAGCCACTGTGCAAAGCACATCTCTGCTTGTTCTCAGCGCTGACAGTTCTCGGTGTCAAGTGACAGGAGCTGTGCGTGGGAGCATGTAGGACTTAATTAGACCCTGGTCAGAGGCCAAAATTCTAGCCAGAAAAAGTAACATTTTTTCTTTACTAAAGGAACATTTCTCCAGGGGTCGGCAGCACCTTGGAGTCGGCCGGCTAATAGCGGGAAACCACGTGGCTGACCGGGGCCATTTTGGTAGCACAGGAAGCAGCGCCATCTACAGTCAGTCTCCTTTATGAGCTTTGCTAGCTGAAGGGAGTGGATGCTGAGGCACAATTCCAACTCATTTTCTTGTTTTCTGGGGCCCAGACAGCAAATCTCTTTAAAAAAATAAAAACACACCCTAGAGTACTGGGGGAACTTAGGGACGTTCTAGCAGCTCCACTGACTGGCCTTTTCAATGCCTTGTTGGAGTCAAAAGAGGTGCCAAAGGACTGGAGAGAGGCACATGTGGTCCCTTTACACAAAAGCGGAAGTAAGGATATGGTTGAAAACTACATACTGGTTAGTTTAACTTCGGTAGTGAGTAAAGTATTGGACCCACTGCTGAAAGAGAAAATAGTGAGGATTCTGGAGTCCAGCAGATTACAGGATCCGAGGCAGCATGGATTCACCAGAGGCAGGTCTTGTCAGACAAATCTGATTGATTTCTTTGACTGGGTGACCAGGGAGTTGGATCGAGGGAGAGCCCTAGATGTGGTATATTTAGATTTCGGTAAAGCCTTTGACAACGTTCCGCACAGGTGACTTATAAACAAACTGAGCACCCTAGGGATGGACCCTAAAGTTACTGCTTGGGTTAAAAATTGGTTGAGTGGGAGGCGACAAAGTGTAAAGGTAAATGGAGCTCATTCTGAGAAGAAAGAGGTTATCAGTGGTATGCCCCAGGGATCTGTCCTTGGTCCGATTATTTTTAACATCTTTGTTAGTGATCTTGCAGAAGGGCTGTCGGGTAAGGTGTGCCTCTTTGTGGATGATACCAAAATCTGCAATAGAGTGGATACCCAAGAAGGTGTAGATAACATGAGGAGAGATCTAGCTTAGCTTGAAGAATGGTCTAGAATTTGGCAGCTGAGATTTAATGTTAAAAAAATGCAAAGTCATGCATTTGGGCTGCAACAATCCAAGGGAGCAATATAGTATAGGGGGTGAAGTACTTCTGTCCACAAAAGAAGAGCGAGACCTAGGTGTGATTGTGTCTGATGATCTTAAAGTAGTTAAACAGGTAGAAAAGGCAACAGCGAAAGCCAGAAGTATGCTTGGGTGCACAGGGAGAGGAATGGCCAGCAGAAGAAAGGAAGTGATATTGCTTCTGTATAAGTCTTTGGTGCAACCTCATTTGGAGTATTGTGTGCAATTCTGGAGACCGCACCTTCAAAAGGATATAAACAGGTTGGAGTTGGTACAGAGGGTGGCTACTAAAATGGTTAGTGGTCTTCGTTATAAAGCAGATGAGGACAGACTTAAGGATCTTAATATGTATACTTTAGAGGTAAGGCGGGATAGATGTGATATGAATGAGATGTTTAAATACCTCTGTGGCATAAATGCACGGGAGGAGGGCCTCTTTCGATTGAAAGTAAGCTCTGCTACTAGAGGACATAGGATGCGGGTGAAAGGGGATAGACTCATGAATAATATGCAGAATTTTTTTTTTACAGAAAGATTGGTAGATCTGTGGAATAGTCTCCTAGTGGAGTTGGTAGAGATGAGGACAGCGTCTGAATTCAAAAGGGCATGGGACAAACACAGGGGATCCCTAAAGGAAAAAAGGGAACTGTTGTAATGGTTATTATGGAAGGGCAAACTAGATTGTCTTGTGGTCTTTTTCTGCCATCATGTTTCTATGTTTCTATGCAGATAAGTGCTATTTTATCTTATCGAACACAATATTGTGTCAGATAGTTTTTGAATTTTGTCATCATGATTTTGTAGTAGAGTTTTGTCTCACATGTTTTACACCGTTTTTTTTTTCACGGGAATTTTGTAAATTATATATAAAATTATATGACTTAATGGACTTGTGATGATCCTTTGAGCATATCTTTGAACATGTTCCCTGTAAAATAGCTATCTCCAAGTTATAATGCCCTGTTCAATGTAATTTCAGTTTGTTCAATGTAAACTGCCTTGATATCATGAAAGGCGGTATATAAGAAACATTAAATAAATAAATAAATATCTAGTGGTGGCTTCTTAGGCTGTTATACCAAAGGACAGCTTGATATAAGTTGTGTTCTTTGAGGTCCCTTTGAGTTCTGTGTTGAGTACTGGATCTGGTGTGTTTTTGATTGATTTTTCATCTGAATCCGAATAGGTTTTGGTTTCCAAATTCATTATGGACATACTTTCTAAATGCCACTTCACTTGTTGAAGATAAATGGTTTTTAAATTATTTAAATTTCTTGAAAAAGAAGCACTACATATGTTTTTTTAAAATGCAAGGTAAAAACTTTCTTGGGAGTTTAATGGTCCATTTTGTATCTTTATGGGATATGCCAAGATATTCTGTGTATTAGTGTTTTTGTATCAGTATCTTTTTGAGTGAAATTATTTTACAAAGGCAACACTGGTGCCTATATATCTTTTGAATATAGCGTGAAAATGCCTATGCAAACATTTATATCCACTCCGAGGTGCATATTCTATACATGTACTTGTTTATTTTCTAAAATACACATATACATCGCAAATCCTAAACTAGGCATCCAGGAATACCTATACATGATGCTCATATAAGTACACGCCATCTTATCCGCATATGTACTCATAAAGACATATACTACGCATTTTCAGGCTTCTAAAATAACCCCCTTTAGTTTAACAAATTTCCAAAGAAAGTATTGGATACCATTACAAGAAAAGAACATGGTTGTATATTTGGAGAGGAAAGAACATGTGATGACTGAGCTGAGAAGATGTAATGAGATGGGTTAAGGAGGAGGTTTGATGAGTGATGGGTTAAAGAGATCTGATTAATTGCCCAGTGAGGAGATATGCTAAGGATGCGATAAGGAAATGTGATGTATAGGTTGAAGGAGACATTTTTGGCCATTTTAGTAGACACTAATGAATTACTGGCTGAAGAGCTTCATTGTATAATGAGCAGCGGAATGAGAGATGTGATCTGTGATGAATGACTAGTTGGAAAAATGTGATGAGATACTGGTAATAAAGATATAATGTGTAACAGTTTGAGGCAATTTCATGAGTGGCAAGTTGAAGACATGTAATAAGTTGACAATCCAAGATATGAAATGAAGGGAGGTGAGAAAATGTTATTAGTGATAAGTTGAAGATGTGAGGAGTAGTGAGATGAAATGTTCTGAATAGCAGGATGAGGAAATGTGATTGGTGGCAAGTTTAATGATGCAAGGAATGGTGAGATGAAATGTGGTGAGTGGTAGGATGAGGGCAAATGATAAGTGGTGAGAAAGAGACAATCTGCATTTCGATGAATGCATTTTAATGAGTTGATCTGTCACTTTGCCCCAGATTGGCGATTGATGAGTGAAGAAGGTAGCCCCATGAATTTTCCTTCTGAAGGTAAAGTCAGAGATGAAGTGTGATGCAGAATATGTAACAGGAAGGAAACTGGGCAGACTACATGGACTTTCTGGTCCATCTCTACTGTTGTATCCTCTGTTTACATGTATTCCAGTACATCACAATTAAGTATGTAAAATATGCAATCCCAACACCAACCTTAATCTAGTTATCCAAAGCCAAAACATTGACTCTATGGAAAGTTGTGCTTTGCATTAACTAACGTCCTGATCTAATAAGCTTTTTTTCTTCAAATGTATTCATCATTGCCCAAATTACAGGTTCTGGCTTGAGATAATTACCGAGGAGAGGTTTGTTTTTTCTGTTCATAAATCGCAATCTTCCCTTTCTCTCACTTTCCTTCCAAGAGCTGAAATAAGCCACTGCAGCTTGTTTAGTGAGTAACACCCAGAGTAAATCCATTCTCAGACATGTGGTTTCTGGGTTACTTGTCTGTCTGCTGAGTCTTTTGGAGTCTGCAAACATGTGTATTCGTTATTTAATTAAGCAAAGTGCACAGGACAGAGATTGAACGGAGATGTGATGGAATAAGTCTGCAAGATTCTTGACAAGGTTGCCAAATATATTCCCAGACTGTATTAATAATAATAAAATAACTTCCCTAAATTGGCAATCCATCCTGGACAGGCCTATTACTGAAGATCACAACGTAATTACTGCCAAACAGACATTTGAAAACATAACATTGCTGAGCATTATTAAAGCAATATATCTGCAGTCTGCTCTGCTTGCACTCCGGTTTATGTTTCCTGATGGGAGGAGAAATGTCTGCATGCCCCAACTGTGGTGTCGGTGACTTATGGCAGATGGTGCCACAGTGTTTGGTAGATAGCTGGTGTTTATTTAAAAGGCCCACAAATGGTCAGACTGGGTAAGGCACAAACCCCAAATTTAATATGAGAAATAAACTTAGCATCTGTAGTGTGATGTTTTCCATGTTCTCAGCAGAAATAAAATAGAGCCAGTGAGAATTTATGCAGACGGCCACACCAGAGGCACACTCAGGAGATTAATCTGTACCAAACACTACAGGCTTAGGCTCCATAAGGAGAACAGCAGCCTAGGCTACTGGAACAGGAAACCTGTGTTCTCATTGGCCAGGACCCAGAAAGCTGATTTAATTTGCCAGTAAGGAACTCAAGAGTAAATAAAATGTTCAATCAATTCTAAAACATTTTCTAAACAAGTGAAAACCTTCAAAATTTCATGAAAAAGTGGGTATGCTTAGGTAAAAAGCTAACAGACGTGTTTTCAGGAGAGTACATGATCACCAGACACTGAAACAGGATTGGACTACTTTATCAAATGGGCCTGGGAAATACCTTCTGACAAACTACTCCTTCCTTATCATCCCTCCAGTCTAGTCCTGAACCTCTGGGTTTAGCACCTCCTCCCGCAGCCTTGGAGACTGAGCACGTCACTCTTTTGGTGACCTTCGGTATAAATAGGCTAGGATCCGCCTCCTTGCTCCAGTAAGCTCAGTCTCCAAAGCAGCTGGAGGAGTATTGACCCTAGGAGGTTCAGGACTCACTTGAGTAATGAATAAGGAGATGTAGGGTTTAAGTGGTTTTGTTTAGTTAAGTGCCTGTAGTTGGTTTAGTTAAAAAAAAAAAAAAAAAAAAGCAGGTGTTTCAAGGCAGTGTTAGATTGCCCTGGAGTTTTGGGCTGCAGGGACTATCTCCTTACTTTCCCCCCCCACCTCCCCGTCCTACCTGGAGATCAACGGGGGTGGAGTGGGGTTGAAAGAAGAGGCTTCCAGCTCCCGAACCCACCGCATAGGTGAGGAGTCGGCTAGCAGAGAGCGCCAGGAGAGATAGCAGGAAACAGTGGCCGGGGATCGCGTCGGTAATTCGGATGGCGCTGACTCTGACTGCGTTTTTTTTCTCTCTCACTCTCTACTGCTCTTCCCCATGCTGACACCGCTGACAGGCTGAGCGCGGAGGAATTGAGCAGGGCAAGTGCAGTGAACGTCGGCAGACTGCAGAGGTAAGAGCCGGCAGGCTGAGAGGACAAATGCCGCGCAGGCACCGGGAGAGCAGGCAGTCAGGCGTGCAGTAGCGTGCGGGGCAGTTTCAGGGCCTGTTGGGCCGCACCACGTGAAAAAGCGAGGGAGATGGTAGAGTAGCGTCACGCTGGTCATCAGGTAACACAATACGGGTGGCGGATGACAGGGGTAAGGGGAGAGCTTCTTTGGTGCGTTCTCTCTGTGCTTTAAGTTTAAAAAAAAAAAAGTTACGTGGATTTACAGAAACAGTGAGTGGGCTGTTAGCTCAGGCATTCCCTCCAAGCCTTTGTGTTTGCTCTGTGGGGCAAAAAGGGGATCACTGTCGGAGGCCGGGGTGTGCAGGGGATGTACGCAGCAAGCGGTCTCAGCGGATTTGGATAAGGAAGAGGGAGGGGAGTGCCAGAAGGGCCCTCCTCCGGTCTTGCCTGATCTGCTTTCTCCTTCAGTCCCTCTTCTGGAGCTGGTAGCAGGGCCGTCCACGACACCAGATATTCACGCTGCTCCAGCCCTGATCCAGGGTGGATTAGCGGCAATATTTTCCCAGGAATTCGTAACCCTGCTACAGCAAGCCCTAGGGGGAATGAGTATGTCGACAAGGACGGTAGTGAGGGAGCTGGGGGGGGAACGCCCAGGATCTCATCTAGTCTCGGGGGCGGACAGCGCCCCAGCTAAGAAACTGAAACTACTGAATGACAGGGCGGAACAGGCAGTAGATCTAGAGGAGCAGTCGAAAAATATGTAGGAGCTAGAGATAAAAGAGGAGTTAGAGAATGGAGAGCTCACAGAGCAGGAGGACCAAGCAAGAGTGGTTAGAGTGTTCCGGCGGGAAGAATTGACGGCCCTTATCACGGAAATGCTGAAGGCGTTTAATATGCCGGTTTCGGGTCCAGTGGAGGACGTGACATTGGAGGACCCGTTATTGCAGGCAGTACGAAAGTCCCAGAAGGTTTTCCCCCTACATAGGGTGTTTAGGGAGATGATTCAGGAAGAATGGGACATGCCAGAGTCAGGTATGAAGGGATCAAGAGTAATGGCTCGCCTTTATCCTTTGGCGGACCAGGATAAGGATCTTTTTAAGTCCCCTAAGGTGGATGCAGCGGTGGCGGCCATAACCAAGAAGACGACCATACCGGTAGAGGGTAGTGCAGCCCTTAAGGATACCTAGGATAGACGGTTAGACACCTTGTTGAAGCAGGTGTTTGATGTCAATGCCCTTTCCATTCAGGCTTCAATTTGTGAGGCATGGGTGGCGAGGGCCTGTCTGATGTTCACAGAGAATTAGGGGAGCACAGCTGAAGGACACAGCCGAAGAGGCAGCCCGGTTGGAGACAAGGGCTGCTTATCTGGCAGACATCCAGCATGATTTTATTCGAAGTCTATCCAGAAGTATGGTGTCAGTGGTAACGGCACGAAGGTGTTTGTGGCTTTGTAATTGGGCTGCGGATGGTTCCTCTAAAGCAAGGCTGAGTAAGCTCCCCTTCAGAGGCAAGCTTCTGTTTGGGGAGGATTTGGATAAATTAGTTAAGGAGAGTCTAAGTGCGGAAGGTTACCAGAGGATAAGCAGAAGCCGGGACATGCCCTAGGGACAACAAAGAATCAGCAGAGGGAGTTTTGGCATTTTCGCTCACCATGGTTTGGTCAGTTTCAGCGGTCCCAGTCCTTTCGGGGGTTCAGAGGAGTGGGGAGAGGTTTTGGAGCTTCCTCGGCCTCGATCTTCAAGAAGCCTCAATGAAGTGAGGGGGATCTAGGTGGGATTGATACCCATGGGAGGTCGGTTAAGAGAGTTCTATCCTGCTTGGATCCGGGTTATGTCAGATCAGTGGGTGTTGGAGGTCATTCGGAAGGGGTATGCGCTAGAGTTCCAGTGCCCAGTGGTCGACGCCTTCGTTCTCTCTCCCTGCAGGGCTCGGTCGAAGCAGATTGCGGTGAAAGAGACGTTGGAAAGGCTTCTGACTCTCAGAGCGGTGGTACAGGTGCCAGAGGACCAGTGCGGTTGCGGTCGATATTCCATATACTTTGTAGTACCAAAAAAAGGAGGGCACCATTCGGACGATTCTGGATCTCAAAAGGGTGAATCAGTGCCTTAGGGTATCACATTTTTGGATGGAGACCTTGAGATCCTTTATAGTAGCAGTAAGGCAGGGGGAATTTCTCACGTCCTTAGATCTGACGGAAGCCTATCTGCACATACCAATTCGCGAAGAGCATCAGCGGTTTCTACGTTTTGCAGTCCCAATGGGACATTTTCAGTTCCAAGCCTTACCGTTCGGGTTGGCAACAGCTCCACGTATATTCATCAAGGTGATGGTGGTGGTAGCGGCAGCATTGCAAAGAGAAGGAGTGCTGGTTTATCCTTACCTGGACGATTGGTTGATCCAAGTGAAGTCAAGAACAGAGAGCGAGGAGGTTACCCACCGAGTCATAGAGTTCCTACAGAGTCTAGACTGGGTAGTCAATGCAGAAAAGAGCAGGTTAGAGCTATCGCAAGAGTTGGAGTATTTGGAAGCCCGCTTCGACACGAGGGCAGGAAAAGTCTTTCTACTGCGCATAAGAGCGAAAGGACTAAGAGAATTTATCCGCGTCTTTCTGAAGAAGAGGGCTCTCACAGCGTGGCATTATCTACAACAGCTAGGAAAGATGGCAGCGACACTCGAGGTAGTGCCATGGGCCAGAGCCCACATGAGACTTCAGGCTGTTCTGGCAGGTCCCTCTCGGTAATTTATTCACTGCTCTGTTACATCCCCAGAGGTTCAGGACTAGACTGGAGGGATGATAAGGAAGAAGAAATTAGACTTACCTGCTAATTGTTGTTCCTTGAGGAACTCCAGTCTAGTCCTGTATCCCTCCCTGGAGTTAATATTGGACTATTGCCTGAAGACAAAGAACTTGGGTAGGTAAAGCGGCTGAGGTGGCTTTGCCGGTGGCTGGTTCACTAGGAGGGGGTTTGTAGTTACTTTCTGGGGGATTAATGACTAACTGGGGGTCCTCAGAAAAGGGTGAGGTTAGGCCCCAGCAGCCCAAAAGAAAATTTCTATGGCAGAATAGGTTTGTTTCAAGAGGCTTGGTTCAAAGGAGCTTCGGATGTGTTAGTTCCGACAGAGTTTAACTACTTAATTATTGCTCTCGTGAGTCTGCTTTGTCAATAGGTTACTGGAGCAAGGAGGCAGATCCTAGCCTATTTATACTGAAGGTCACCAAAAGAGTGACGTGCTCTGTCTCCAAGGCTGTGGGAGGAGGTGCTAAACCCAGAGGTTCAGGACTAGACTGAGTTCCTCAAGGAACAACAATTAGCAGGTAAGTCTAATTTCATCTTTGGCTTCTGCCTCTTTCGCCCAATTACTTGTCACCATCCTTCCTTACTACCTACTACCTCTCCTAGAGCCCACCCCTCACCTCTGGCTGTTGGTCCCTTCTACCTTCCTCTTACTGCCCAGTCTCAGAAGTATCTGTTTCATGAACTAGCTTGAATGAGGACTACGGAACCAAGATATCTTCACTCTGCCTGGGTCCTTCTTTTTGGCTATGCCTCTATGAGCTATAGCCCTTGGTGGTAACTTTTCTGAACCATGCAAGTTGATATAGCCAGCAGGAAGCAGAAGGAGTCAACAACCTGACAATGCAGGGGAACAGCAAGACTTTGTGCTAATACTTATAACTGTATGTAGCATGGGTCCGGGACTGACCTGGTGGAGTCCCCTCGAGGGTAGGCTCTGTCAGTCTTTGTCAGTTTGGCACCTGGTGACTCCACCTCGGGAAGAAAGGTATTAGCAGGCAGGATTTCTCTCCTCTCACCCCAGGAAACCTCTCAGAAAAAACACTACTATGAACAAGGCTGGTTTAAATAGTATTTACAATTTATTTACAAACTATATACATTGTCACAAGCACAACGCCCGAAGCCACTTGCCTCTAGTGGTCGAGGGGCGTGGTGGTTGAGGATTCCTTCTTCTATCAGCTCCTAGCAGCTTATTTCTTCATGTTGGCTTCTGGGAAGTGTAGTACTGCTAAAACATGCTGGTGCCTTAAGTAGAAGGTTTGTAGTTGAGGTAACCGAGGATAAGGCTTGTAACAGAAAGTTTATTTCCATAACACAAAACACAGCAGGTTCAAGGTATCATTTACAGGATTATAACTGTAGGATTTGCTTAAGGTACAGTACAGCAAATAATGGCAAACAAACCAAAAGAACTCAGAAATGGCTTTTTAAAGTCCTCTTACTTGCAGAAGCAATTGCCTTTAGAAACTAGGCTGCCACTTTCCTTTAGTCCTTGTTAATCAGAGCATAAAGAAAAAATTCAGGCTTAATTCTTCTACAGCAGTTTGGTTTCTGCCAGCCTCAAAAACCTCTCTAGGCTGCATTTCTACGTGAAACCAAACTTAGAACAAAACAAACATTCCAAGCTGTTATCAAAACTCTTAGCAGGCTTTTCATATAGGAAGGAGCAAGCAAAAACTCTTATAGCAGCTAACTTGGCTTTTCTTGCCGTTCCACAGTTCAAACACAGGTGACAAACAAGCATGAATCAGAGCTTCCTGATCAGGCTTACGTTCCAGTAAATTTCCCTTTTAAAACAGACAGGAATTTACCTCCACACTGCTTCTGCCATATTGGTTAACTTCCAAGGAGAATTACTTCTTTCAGGGCTAGCTTTTCCTCAAGACCTCCTGTCTAGAGTTTGGCATAGAGAGCAATCCATAAAGCAATCTTCTTCCCCCAACTCTGACACTGGTTCTCCCAACTGCATGGGTTCTGACTCACCGACCTGGTCAGACTGCTCAGCTGACAACCTCTCTGGTGGTCTGAAAGCTTCTCCACTTCCTGGTCCCCACCTCTGCTGCCAACCTGTTGCAGGGAATTCAGCTCTCTCAGCTCTGGGTAGCTCAGCTCTTCTCCAAGAATCCACTCCTTCTCTCAGCTGCTCTCCCGGCTGCTCTCCTTCTCGTCTCCCCCTTTCTCGTCTCTCCCCCTCTGCATAATCTACCCAGGCTTATACCTCCAGGGTCTTAACCCCACCTCTTTCTTTCCCAGGTGTTGGTAATCCCCCTGCCTGCTGATATTAGAATAATCAGTGCACTTGTTAAAGTAAGGGCTTTGGTCCTCATGCTTGCAATCCCTCTTTCTTACTTTATCAGTCATTGGCTGAAACCTGTTCCAGCTGGGGGTTTTCTGTCTTTGAAACCTGGCTGTGGCTTTCTCTCCCTGCACTCCTAGAAGGGGACCCTTAACTAGGGGGAATTTGTTATGCTTCTCACCTCCCCCACTCTCAGGATAGCTGACTTTGCCACAACATCAAGATTGTGATAAGATAATGCAGTATGTACAACCCGTATTATGATAACTTGTTCAAGCAGGTAAGGTGAAATAACAATATAGGATAAGAGATAAGACAGTTTAAACTATAATCTTTTATGTAGTGACTTAAGTAAACCTTTAAAGATTATGGATTTAACCTTACTAACCTGTCTCCTAACTCCTTTCCCTTTGCCCACCAACCCCAAATCTCACCCACTGCTGGAGCTCTGGACCAGTGACTGCTTATGAAGAGAGAGGTTTTATAGTTCTGTTCAATCACTGAGTCTGTAGCCACTACTACTACTACTACTATTCATCACTTGTAAAGCGCCACACACACAGCGTTGCACAGCTAACCTACAAGAGGTAGCCAACATACAAGAGACAGTCCCTGCCCGTCAGAGTCATGCTCATCGGAGCTTACAATCTAGTTAGGACAGTACATTAGTTAGAACAGTACAGAGCATTTGTCAGTTCTGCGCAAGGTACGGTGTGGTACAGTTTGGTCTGTAGTTTGGTCATAAACGTTGACGGGGGTTAGGGTAGGATGAGGAAGGAGTCAGGATCTGAATGCAACGGTGAAGAGGTGGGTCTTCAACCTGGACTTGAAGAGGGCCAGGGAGGATGCCTGGCGCACAGACACAGGTAGGCCGTTCCAGGTATAGGGTGCAGCGAGGTGAAAGGAGCACAGTCGGGAGTTCGAGGTGCGGGTGAAAGGCATAGATAGAAGTAATTTGTTAGCGGAGCGCAAATTTCGAGAGGGGACGTAGGGAGAGATAAGAGGTAATGAGGGGCCATAGAGTGAATACATTTATAGGTCAGCAGGAGAAGCTTGAATTGGATGTGGAACTGGACAGGGAACCAGTGAAGCGACTTGAGAAGAGGAGTAATGTGGACATGGCGAGGCTGGCAGAAGATTAGTCAAGCAGCGTGATTTTGTATAGATTGGAGGGGAAGGAGGTGGCTCACGGGAAGACCAGCGAGGAGTAGGTTGCAGTAATCCAGGCGAGAAGAGATCAAGGAGTGGATAAGCGTTTTGGTAGTGTGTTGAGAGAGGAAGGGGCGGATTTTGCTGATGTTGTAGAGAAAGAAGCGGCAGGTCTTAGCTACAAGCTGGATATGAGCGGAGAAGGAGAGAGAGGTGTCAAAGATAACTCCTAGATTGCGGGCCGAGGGAACAGGAAGGATAGTAGATCCATCCATATGGATTGAGAGAGGGGGAAGTGGGGGGGGAGGAGTTAGGTGGAAAGACAAGGAGTTCAGTCTTGGCCATGTTCAATTTCAATCGGCGATGAGACATCAAGGCAGCGATGTCTGAAAGACAGGCAGAGATCTTGGACTGGGTTGCCGGAGAAATATTAGGTGTAGAGAGGTAGATTTGGGAGTCATCGGCATAGAGATGGTACTGAAAGCCATGGGAAGAGATAAGCGTGCCAAGGCCTTGGGTATAGAGAGAGAAGAGGAGGGGGCCCAAGACAGATCCCTGGGGTACACCCACATGGAACGGGGTAGGGGAGGAGCCACCAGAGCATACACTGAATGAGCGATGGGAGAGGTAGGAGGAGAGCCAGGATAGTACGGAGTCCTTGAAGCCAAGCGAGGAGAGGGTGATGAGGAGAAGGTTGTGGTCAAAGGCAGCAGAAAGGTCAAGGAGAATGAGGATAGAATAGAGGCCCTTGGATTTAGCCAGGAACAGGTCGTTTGTGACTTTTGTGAGTGCCGTTTCAGTGGAGTGTAGGGGACGGAAGCCGGATTGAAGTGGGTCCAGGAGGGCCTGGGAGGTGAGGAAGTCGAGGCAGCGACGGTGGACTGCTCATTCTAATAGTTTGGATATGAAGGGAAGGAAGGAGATGGGTCGATAGTTAGAAGGGCATGTGGGATCAAGTGAGGGTTTCTTGAGGAGGGGTGTGACAACAGCATGTTTGAAGTCAACGGGGACAGTTGCAGTGGAGAGTGAAAGGTTGAGGATATGAGTGATGGAGGGGACAATGGTGAGGGAGATGGAACATAGGAGATAGTTGGGGATAGGGTCTGATGAACAGGTGGTGGGTTTGGAGGAGGACAGAAGGAGTGTGGTTTCTTCCTCAGAGATCGGAGGGAAGGAGGAGAGGGTGGCAGAGGGAGTATGGATGGCGGAGGAGAATGAGTATTAGAGAGCGAGGTAAAGTGGAGATAGTACGGCGGAAGCGAGGGTGGGTTTTGCACTCCTGTCTAATCAAGAACAACTGATGCAGCTCTTCAGTGAGCTGATCTGCCACTAGACCTCTTGAGCCTTGTGGTTCCTAGTCCAGAATAGAATTTATGCCACTGCAGCTCTCTCAAGCTGATCTGCCACTATAGCTCCCAATGAGCTGATCTGATGCTGGGGCCTTCCTGAGCCTTGTCGCTCTTGGAATCTGCTGCTGTAGCTCTCTCTTGAGCTGATCCACTGCTGCAGCTCTCCCTGGAGCTGATTCGCCACTGGATTCCCAAGCCTGGATTGGGTCCTCCAGAGTTTCTCCACTGCTATCTCCACTCCCTGGGTTGGGAGGAAATGTCCAGTCCTATCTTCACTCCTACCCCCGACTGGGTCTGTTAGAGGCTCTCTGCAGAATTTTTCTGCTGCCATCTCCACTCCCTGGGTTGGGAGGAAATGTCCAGCCCTATCTTCACTCCTATCTCCGACTGGGTCTGTAGGAGGCTCTCTGCTGGCATCTTCCCTCTGAGCCTGCCTAGGCTCCCAGGAGTCTTTCAACACCATCTTCAGGAGGAGGACCTGCAGAGCAGGGGGAGTTCCCTCCTCCCCTCTCAGCTGAGGCTTAAGCTCTTTTTAGATAGACACCTCTAAATCCCAGGTAACTTTTCTTCAAGTTCTTTTCTGCACAGGGCTGCTGGTGTCAGTGCCAACTAATACCATTTCTGTTAGGGTGAGCAATTTCCACAGGCCCTGGTATTTACTTCTCCACCTTAGTGTGTGCACTTTATTCCCTACACTATTCCCTATAGACAGGGGTGGCTCAAGGTAATCTGCTGCCTGAGGCGAAGGATGAGATTGCGCCCCCCCCCCCATCCTCCGTAGAGGGGAACGGGGCTTTCTCAAAACTCCAATCAGGGACTGAACCAAACCAAAAAGCCGATTAGATTATATGGAGGAAATTCAAGATGTTTGTACACCAAGGAGCTAAAAGAGAGCGAGAACCACATTACAGTTTATAAAACTAAATTATAACTCATTTTTATTTTGTTGTTATAAACTGCATTATGGAGGAGATCACGTGATGTGGTGAGAGCGGGCGGATGGGAAACGCTCATGCTCCGGACCCCTCACCCTCTCACCGGCATTTAACCACCGTGATTTAGCCCCGGGCAGCCTCAAAAAGCTGTGTGTTGCTGGTGAAGACGCGGGGGAGCGACAAGGAAAGACTGCGGAGCATGGCGGCGTCTGTAAAAGCGAACCGCCGCGAAAAGGACCGCGCGACGGAGTCCCACAAGATGGCGGTGTCCCCTGCAGCACCTAGCTCGCCAGTCTCCCTGGCAGTGGTGAAAGAGATATCTGTGGCTGTAGCAGGGGCCCTATCAGCACAGTTTGAAGCGCTGAATAACAAGATGGATCTGCTGCATAACTCAGTGAGCTCTCTGGGTCACCTATTGCAGGAGATGGAGGCCCGGGTGGTGCAAGCAGAGGAGATCGTGGACTCGCTGGCACATGAGGTAGGGAGAGTGCAAGCCGCGCTGAAAGCGCACAAGGCAAAACTGGATGACCTAGAGAATAGATCCCGCCGGAACAACCTTCGTTTTTTGGGCATTCCAGAGACTATCCCCGACAGAGATCTGAGAGCCCAGGTGGAATCTCTGGTAGCTGCTATATTAGGCAGCAGTGAACACTCTGGCCCAATTGTAATAGAGCGTGCCCACAGCGTGGGGTCTAAGCAGGCCAGAGACCAACGACCCCGTGTTGTTCTAGCGAAATTTCTGCAGTTTCAGCAGAAGGAATCCGTATTGAGAGCGGCTAGACACCAAGGGGTGATTGTGCAGGACAATATGAAGCTGCGTATCACACAGGATTATTCGGCGGCCCTCAGCCAGCGGCGACGAGCCTACGCGCCTGTCTGCCAGAAACTGGTGGATGCTAAGATCAAATTTATTGTGCAGTACCTGGCTAGATTCCGTATCATCCATGAAGGAGCGAGCAAGGTGCTTGAGTCAGCGACAGAGGTATCCCAATATGTGGAGGAGCTACTAAGGTGTGAGGTCGCAGACAGCGCACAGCCGGCTAGAACGTTGTGAAACTAGATTTCGGTGGACGAGCAGCAGTTGGGACACTAGATGAGCAACGCGACAGGAATGGACAATACACAATATAAAGGACTATGTTTGTTGTGCCAGGTTTGGGGGATGTGTGGAGCGGGGTTGGAGTAGTGGAAGGGGGAAGTGGCATCCTCTCTGGCACTGTAAAAATATGGGGGGAGAGGAGGTAGGGCATTGAGGGGTGGGTAGACTAGTATGGGGTGATCTGACCTAGGTTGCATTGCTATACTGAACGGGGGAGAGCCCCCTGCATTGGAGGGGGAGTGTAGGTAGGCTCCACGAGAGGGGGTTGGAAGGGCGGGGGGGGGGAGTGGGGGAAGCGGAGTTGGGAAGGGGCCAAGGCACCTGAGTGGTAGGGGATGGCGGATGTGGGGATGGCCGGGTGGTAGGGGGGGTAAGGATAAGGAGTAGAAGGGGGTGAGGGGATCCGTACACATCATTAGTGATCTTGCAATGGAGGTGAGGAGGGGTGTAGGGAGCAAAAGAGGGGGAATAGAGATGCAAGGTACTGGGAATGAACAAGGAGAGGGGAGGGGGGAGGGGATCATGGGGGAAAAGGGAGGGGGGAGGGGAGGGGGAAAAGGAGGGGGGACTCGCAGTCTCATAGTGGTAAGTAGGATTAAGCTAGGGAACACACGAGGTATGGGAGGGGGAGGGCCTCAAGCTGGGGAGGCTTCTTCCTTAGAAAATTTGTATGTCATGAAAATCAAATTTTATGGTAGTCTACCAATGTGAAGATTATCTCATGGAATGTATGTTGAATAGGTATTGCGATGCTACAAGAAACCCACCAGACTGCTGAGGAGCATGCTAAATTAAAGAGAGATTGGATGGGACAAGAGTGGGGGGCCCCGGCGAAAGGGAAGAAAGGTGGAGTGGTCATTTTGATACAAAAGCGGCTAAGGTTTATTAGGGAACGTGACTATATAGACCCGGATGGCAGATATGTGTTGTTGTACGGAATGTTGGAGGGTAAGCCGGTTGTGCTGGGTAACCTTATAGTCCGAATGTGTTAGACCGGGCACTGTATGCCCGTCTGGGCTCTCGGGTGGAACAACTGCCTGATGTTCTATTGATTCTGGCTGGAGATTTCAACAGGGTGCTGGATGTGGAGCTGGATACATCTTGAGGGGGTGGAGGGGGCGCACAGACGATGACTGCAAGGGCGTTGCAAGGCTTGCGGCGCAGACTTGGGGCGGTTGATCCTTGGCGCTTGCTGCACCCAACCGAGTGGGACTTCACTCACCAATCCCGAGCGCACGGTACGAGTGCCCGCATCGATTATGTGTTGGTCTCGGAAAGACTCTTTGCCCAAGTAGCAGATGCGCAGATTGGCCCTTCTGAGATCTCTGATCATGCCCTTATATGGGTGGAGCTGGAGTGGCATGATGCCGCCTCGCAGACACGGATTTGGCGATTTCCTGTGGATATGTATAGGGACGCAGAGTTTCTTATCTTCTTGAAGCAGAAGTGGCAAGACTTTGTGGAGTATAATGCCTGCCACCAAGATTATCCCGAGTTATTTTAGGAGACGGCGAAGGTGGTCCTGCGCAGAGACATTATTGAATATGTGGCCCGTAGGCAGAAATTGATTGCGCAGCGGATTGTTAAGCTAGAGAAGCAGGTGAGTAGGGATAGAAGCAGGTGAGTAGGGATAGAAGGCAGCAAGCATTTCACCCGTCTGCGGCAAATAGGAAGACGTTGTGGGAGACCCAAACGGCCCTCAATGAACTCCTCCATCAGAGGGCCAAGAAATCCTTTATGTATTATAGATACCAGCTTTATAGGTTTGGAGATAAGCCGGGGAAGTTGCTGGCAAGATGCCTTCAGGGCCCCAACAACCTTATCTCTTGCACTAGATCTGGTGTTCCACTAAGGTCTAATATGGCTTCCCCTCTGGTCGGTTCATGAACCAGCTGCTCCAAGAAGCAGTCATTTATTTCATCTAGGAACTTTATCTCCCTAGCATGTCCTGACGTGACACTAACCCAGTCGATACCGGGGTAATTGAAATCACCTATTATTATTACTGCGCTGTAACTTTTGTTAGCTTCCTTGATTTCTTTGAGCATTTCATCATCCATTTGGTCATTCTGGCCAGGTGCTCGATAGTACACCCCCACTGCCATTGCCTTCCCCCTTTTATATGGAATTTCAATCCATGTAGATTCTACAGCAGATTTTGTTTCCTGCAAAACTTTAATCCTTTCTGAGTCAATGCCCTCTCTAACATAGAGCGCAACCCCTCCACCAATTTGATCAGCTCTATCATTACGATATAGTTTGTACCCAGGTATCACAGTGTCCCACTGGTTGTCCTCCTTCCACCATGTCTCTGATATTCCAATCATATCTAACCTTTCATTTAGTGCTATATATTCTAACTCTCCCATCTTATTTTTAGACTTCTAGCATTTGCATACAAGCATTTTAGAGAATGTATTTTATTCATATTAATTTGGCTATTGTTAGACATGGGTAATTTGGGATCTTTAAGCTCTGTCTGCTCCATACTTGAGGGCATTTGGGCTAGTTTACTCTTTTGTGGAACCTCTCTGCTTTTGGTAGTATCCTTCAAAGATACATTCTTCCGAACCATCCGCTCTTGGGCGACTGTCGGCTTTCCCCTAATATCTAGTTTAAAAGCTGCTCTATCTCCTTTTTAAAGGTTAATGCCAGCAGCCTGGTTCCATCCCGGTTAAGGTGAAGCCCATCCCTTCGGAAGAGCCCCTCCTTTCCCCAGAATGTTCCCCAGTTCCTAACAAATCCAAAACCCTCATCTCTGCACCATTGTCTCATCCACGCATTGAGACTCCGGAGCTCTGCCTGCCTTTTGGGTCCTGCGCGTGGAACAGGAAGCATTTCGGAGAATGCTACCCTGGAAGTTCTGGATTTCAACTTCCTACCTAAAAGCCTAAATTTAGCCTCCAGAACCTCCATACCACATTTTCCTATGTCATTGGTACCAACATGTACCAAGACAGCAGACTCCTCCCCAGCACTATCTAAGACCTTATCTAGGTGGCGCGTGAGGTCCGCTACCTTCGCACCAGGCAGGCATGTTACCAGGCAATCCTCACGTCCACCAGCCACCCAGCTATCTACATGCCTAATGATCGAATCACCAACTATAACGGCTGTCCTAACCCTTCCCTCATGGGCACATGGCCCTGGAGAAACCTTACATGGGCACATGGCCCTGGAGAAACCTTACATCACCTGGAGGACAGGCCCTAGTTACAGGATCACTTCCTGCCACACCAGGGTGATGCTCTCCTGTCACGTGACCTCTCTCCTCCATGGCAACAGGGATGCTGCCAGACTGGAGGTGGGACTTCAGGACTATATCCCTGTAGGTCTCGTCTATGTACCTCTCTGTCTGTCTTATGCTTTGCAAGTCTGCTACTTTAGCCACTAGAGAACGAACTCGTTACCTGAGAGCAAAGAGCTCCTTGCACCTAGTGCACACGTAAGACCTCTCGCCAACTGGGAGAAAATCATACATGTGACACTCAATGCAAAAGACTGGAAAGCCCCCATCCCGCTGCTGGACTGCTGTCTGCATCTTAGTTTTAAGTTTGTGTTTAGATCTAAGTTCTTTACTTACTAAGGGTTGCTATGGATATTTATACTAATAAAACTGTACCTAATACGTGTAATATACCTTGTTCACCTGAAGCTTAACTAATCGCAGGTCCTTAGTGTATGACTGATTTGGGTAATGAGCTTCACCTGAGAGCACCTCCTGCCTTTTAAGATGTGTAAGTACCTATAAAGCTACGATTATCCCAGGGGTGGGTGGGTGTGGGGAGGGAGGGAAATAACACTTATTAAAAGAGGGCTGCTACACAGTACCCTGTCTTGTGCTGCTGAGGTAAGCTATATTCTGATTTGATTTAAATTATAGCTCTTAGCTGCTGCTAGGCTCTAACTTCTTATGGAATTTAAACTACAAGCTCTCTGCTGGGTTCTAAATTTAACCAGAAAGCTCTCTTCTGTGTTTTAAATTTAAGCTAAAAATACTTTGCTGAAGATAGGCCCTGAGTGACTATTAAATTTAGACTACAAGCTCTCTGCTGGGTTCCAAATGTAACCAGAAAGCTCTCTTCTGTGTTTTAAATTTAACTAAAAGTACTTTGCTGTTACTAGGCCCTGAGTGACTATTAAATTTAAACTACAAGCTCTCTGCTGGGTGTGAAATGTAACCAGAAAGTTCTCCTCTGTGTTTTAAAACTAAAAGTACTTTTCTGATGCTAGGCCCTGACTGACTATTAAATGTAAACTACAAGCTCTCTGCTGGGCCTCTATCCTCTTCCAAAGCCTTTTTGACATCATACTCTGGTCTGCCCCAGAGTCTAATAATGCATTTGTGGTAATTCCCTGCACATCAACCATCACAAGAAATCCTTCCTTGGGCTGTTTTAAATCCAGACCCATTAAACTAGTGTGTGTCTGGCATCTCTTCTCTAAATGTCCCAATTTTCCACATTTGAAACATTTCTTTCTATTCCACTGTGTCATCTGGTTTGATACAGTACATTCATTTTTAGAAACATTCTTAATTATTCCTTTTCTGATACAGCACATCTAGCCTCAGCATCCATCTTTAGAGGGCCACCCATTCTATGGCAAGCCTGCGTGGCTTCCCAGAATCTCTCTGCTAGCATGGTTGCCTCTCCAAGATTTTGGCAATTTTGCTGTATAAGAAAAACATTCAAATCTTTAGGTACCCCAAGCATAAATTGTTCCAGCATTATAATATCTAATAACACTTCTACTGTCTTTTGCTCAGGCTCCAACCATTTTACAGCTAAACTTCTAATTCTCTGACTCAGAGCCCTGGGTGTCTCACCCACTTTCAATGTAACAGCTCTAAACATTCGCCTATACTCTGAAATAGACAACCCTAGGCGATCTCTAATAGCTGCCTTTACATCCTTATAAATCAAAGCCTGGGCTGCTGGCATTGCTCTGTAAGCTGCTAGTGCCTCACCAGTTAATGAGGCTGCCAGCCTTACTGCCCACTGGGTCTCTGGCCATGCTAAAGCCTGTGCCACTCTTTCAAAAGACTCTAGAAAATAATCAACATTATCATCTGGAGTTAATTTCCCAAAATTAAATGCCCCAATCCCTTGATTGAGTCCCACACTGTCCACATGTGGTGCACCAGTACTAACTGCTGGTCTTGCATCTGTTCCACTTTGGCTCTGCAGCTGAACTAAAGCTTGCACTAGATCAAGCACTGGTTTCTGCTGTTCCATTAAGGCATTCATAGCAGTGTCCTGGGCCTGCTGTGATAGCTTCTGCTGCTTGCTAAATTGGGCTGCCATCCACTGAGCCATCTCCGTCGGATCCATCTTGACCCCTGCAAGAAAAGAAAAAAAAAAAAAAACCAAAGAGCAGCACCTTCCAACCAGGTGTGGTTTTTGGTTTTTTTTTTCAATTACCCCCTGTGCTTACACACATCCACCACTAGACATGCCCAGGTACATATTACCTTGTCTCAGTGATGAGTCCAGCTTTGCACAGGGTCTTTTCCTCTGGGACAGCTTCCTGGGACCAACCACTTTTCTTCCAAAGTGCAGATGAGGGAAAGAAATCTTCTTACAGCTTTAAACTTGACTTCTATTTGTAATCCACAACAAGTAAATCCTCTTGGTGCAAGAGCAATACGAAAAACTACGCCATTTGTCAGACGGCTGCCTAGGGTGAGAACTTACACAATCTTGACGATGCATATATTCATATGATTCTTGCAAGGTATTGTGGGTATTGTAGTTCATTCACTCCCAAACACAGCTGATGACAATAATTAAGTTGTGAAACCAAGTGGTAAGGTCAATAAAATACTTCTTTTATTGATGGGGTTTAATTCACCCAGCACATGTATGCTTGATAGCCATATAAATGAGGTTACTTGCTTGCAGTGTTTAAATGGATAACAAAAAGTCACAAAGTAAACCAGAAAACAACCTTCAGCTTGTCAGGCAATTAGCTAATGTTTTCTTAGCAAATAATTACCAAATACAAAGGCACAAAGAAATGAATAAACTTTGCTGGTTAGGTTAACTTCTGCTTATTTTCCATGCAGATCTCAGCAGTGATTCTCCCTTGCTCACACACACAATCAGGTGCAGCTTTAATTACTATCAATTGACCAGCTGTAAGCCTTTAGCTGGCTGGCTGCTACTGTGTGAACCCAAATCCTGCTTTAAGAGCTGTTTGCAGTGGAAATAAAGAACAAAGTTAGGTTTCTTTGTGATGGCTGATGTGTTTGTTCACAGAAAGCTAGCAATAGCATTTAGATAGAGAACAGTCCATGTAAACTGTACTTTCATCTGCTGTATCTCCCCCTTCATCAATCAGCATAGGGTCACTATCATACATTGGCACAGACGAGTCTTTCATTAAGGCACTATCATGAGAATGCTTATTCCCTTGCTGCCATTCTCTATTATAGATAGGGTCTGGATCAGTGTTCATACCTGAGCCTCTCCTGCCATCATAATTCCTCTCTGTAAAGCCTGGCCAGTATGTAATCCAATTCTGATGTCCAGCCTTCCAATCTTGATCCCTGGACACTGGATCTCCTCTCACATACCTTCTGGCCTTGGTCTGAAAGTCCTTTCCACGTGCAGTCTTCTCTCTTCCAGGTAGCCACTGGTGATTCCTATCTCTGCCATTCCATTCCTCTGGCTGAATCCAGTCCAATGGACTCTGCTGGCACTTGGAATACCTCCCAGTATGGGTACTGCCTTGGAATCTCCCAGACCTTCCAATGGCCCTTCTTCTCTTCCTTCCAGAGAGTTTCCTTCTCTCTCTATCCGCTTGGCTTGGCTTCTGCTTCTCCAGGTGATACTGGGGCTTGAGCTTGTAGCCGTTGCTGTCTCTGTCTCTGTATCTCTTCCTGAAGCTGTTCTTGAAACTGTTATCTGAAGAATAATCTCTATTCTTATTCTTTCCTAATGTGTGCTTCTCCCTAACACAGCGCAGCTGTGTTGAATCAGGCCCTGCCCTTTGAGATGAGTGCTTAGGGATTACCTCATAGCTCTCTTGATTGCACACACATTTTCTCACTTCAGCCCCTCTCATGGCTGCTGGAAACCTGGTGCATTCTGGGACTGGTAGTCTTTTATGTGAAAACTCTGTTTTCTTGCTTCTACCAGAACTGACAGGTTGCTTGTTCAGAGTCACATCATCTTTTCTATAGCTCCTACCTGAGCTATGATAAGCTTCCTTATCACAGTACGTATGACCTAGATTGGCCACTGTTGGAAACAGGATACTGGGCTTGATGGACCTTGGTCTGACCCAGTATGGCATATCTTATGTTCTTATATTCCTCACACCTCCATGGTAGTCGAATCTGCGTTGCGGAAACAGAAGAGCCTGAAGTCGTACTCTTCGGTCCCGCCTGATAGGGAATCCCGCACAAGGCTTACCAGGGATCCATGCTGGAATGCTGCATTCAGGCATATAAATTGTATATGGGCATGTTTCTTCGTGACCTCGCCAAGGAGCTCGGTGGTTTTTCCGCGGGTGTGAGTGGGAAGCACCTCCTCAGGTTCCAGACCCTCCTGAGGTACGTCGCAGACTGCTCGAAATAACTTTCCCGCACCGCATATGACAGGTTCGAGTCTTCTGCTCATGTAGCGGGGGCTGGCATCAGAGTCCGGCGCCAGCCGTGGCTCCAATCCTCGGACCTGGATCAGTGGGTTCAGGAGAAGCTCCTGGATGTCCCCTGCTTCGGCAAACAGCTGTTCGGCAAGCCCATGGAGGATAAGGCAGCTGAGATCGAGATGGAGTTTGTAATGCGCACCTGTCTCTCTCACAAAACCTCCTCGCTTCCACGGAAGAAGCATCATACCAAAAAGCCTTTCTTCCAGAGGAAGGGGCTCCCCTACCAGGGATACCCACCATACCCACCTAACCCTGTGCCGACGACCAGCGCTTAGGGTCACCGGAAACCCAATGGACCCAAGACCCAGACTCTGGCGCCACCTCAGCCAGCCCCGGGGTTTTGACGCCAAAAGCAAGACTCTCGCCTCTTGGGGACGCGTCCACCCATGGTAGGATGCCTGTCTTTTTTCGCCCTTGAATGGGCGGCCATTACATCAGACACCTGGGTCTTACAGGTGATCCGGGACAGGTATTGTCTTCGTCTAGACAGACTCCCTCCTCCTGTCTCTCCGGCGGAGCCTACCCGTCTTCCCTTGCATCAGGCTTGCTTGCAGCAAGAGCTGAACAATCTCTTTGGTCAACAGGTGTTCGAAAGGGTTCCGCCGCACTTCCGAGGTCAGGGATTTTATTCCTGGTACTTTCTCATTTCAAAGAGGACGGGGGGGCCTGCGCCCCATCCTCGACCTCAGGAACCCGAACAAGTTTCTGGTGCGGGAGAAGTTCAAAATGCTATCCTTTGGCGTCCTGCTGCCCTACCTCTGACAGGGCGATTGGCTATGCTTCTTGGATCTCAGAGACGACACTTATGCCCACATTCCTGTCCACCCCAAATGCAGGAAATACCTGCATTTCAGGGTGCAGGGAGAGCACTTCCAGTGCAGAGTGCTCCCCTTTGGGCTTGTGTCTGCTCCGCGAGTCTTCACCAAGTGCCTGTCAGCGGCTGCGACCCACCTCCGGCTGCAGGGCATACCCGTCTACCCTTACCTGGATGATTGGCTCATCTCTGGCACCTCGGCGGAGGAAGCCCATCTCTTGGCATCATGCACGGTTCTCCTCCTCGAGCGCCTTGGCTTCCTGATCAACTCCAAATCCCACCTCACACCGGTACAGACCCTGAAGTTCATTGGCGCTCTTCTCAACACAGAACATGCGACTGCATTTCTCCCTCGAGCGCACGCTGATTGGCTCCGCGCTCTCACTGTCGAGGTCCAAGGCTGGCCCAGAGTCTTGGCACAGGCCATGCTGCGCCTCCTGGGACACATGGCCTCAACTGTACAGGTCGTTCCCCATGCTCGCATACACATGCAAGCGACCCAATGGTGCCTCAGGGTGCAATGGGCACAGGCCTCGGGCCACCTCCGGGACCCCATCCAGGTGTCTCGCAGCCTAGTCGAGTCCCTGGCCTGGTAGTAGGACCCCCAGAGCCTCCTCCAGGGCATGCCCTTCCAGACTCATCTGCACGAACTTATCTTGATGACAGACACCTCGCTGTAGGGCTGGTGAGCCCACTGCAGCCACCTCTGCACCCAGGGGCAATGGTCACCCAAGGAATCTCAACAGCAGCTCAACTTGCTTAAGCTTCGAGCGGTCCAGTTGGCCTTGAAGGTCTTAGAGTACCACCTGAAGAGCAGGTCGGTGCTTGTGCAGACCAACAACAGAGTAGCAATGTTCTACATAAACAAGGAGGGGGTACAGGCTCCCACCTCCTCTGTCGGGAAGCAGTCCTCCTCTGCTCCTTCGCAGTGCACCGGGGCATGACCCTAAGAGTTGTCTACCTCCCGGGCCAAGACAATGTCCTCACGGACAGGCTCAGCAGGCTTCTCCTCTCGCATGAGTGGCGCCTGAGTCCAGCAGTAGTTCTCCACCTGTTCTGCCACTGGGGGACTCCGTCCATGGATCTGTTCGCCAGCCCGGCAAATGCGCAGCTCCCCCACTTCTGCAGGCCGACACCACACCTGAGCAGGCTGGCCCCGGATGCATTCCTCCTGAACTGGACCTCCAGGCTTCTGTATGCATTCCCTCCCACTCCTCTTCTGGCGAGGACCCAGAGCGACCAAGCCTTGGTGATTCTCGTGGCTCCTTCGTGGCCTTGACAACCTTGGTTCCCGTTTCTACTCCGGATCTCGTCGGAGTCTCTAGTTCCCCTGGGAAGTGCCCCCGGTCTGCTGACACAGGAGGATGGATGGGTGCTTCACCCGAACTTGGTCTTGCTATCCCTAACAGCCTGGCAGCTGAATGGGTCTCTTTAGCCCCGCTGTACCTTCCACTGGAGATTGAGGATGTCCTCCCCGCATTGAGGAAGGACTTGACGAGGCAGGCCTATGCATTGAAGTGGCGACGGTTTTCAATCTAGTGCTCCAAGCTCCAGATCGACCTATTCTCCTGCTTCACCCATTGGGTTCTCCAGTACCTTCTCCACCTTTCGCAGGTGGGACTGAAGTCCATCTCGGTCAGGGTCCATCTGAGCGCCATCTCGGCCAACCATTTGCCCATTGAGGGCAAAGCTCTCTCGGGTCAACCTCTGGTCTCCCATTTCATGCGGGGCCTCCTGCTTTCCAGACCCCCCCACCCGGCCTCCACAGGTGGAATGGGACCTGAACATTGTGCTCATGCAGCTGACATGGCTGCCTTTCAAGCCGATGGCGACGTGCTCGCTCCAGTACCTTTCCTGGAAGGTGATTTTCCTGGTGGCTCTGACCTCGGTGTGGCGAGCCAGCGAACTTCAAGCCCTCTTGGCCAAGGCCTCCTACACCAGGTTTCATATTAACAGGGTGGTCCTTCACACCCATCCCAAGTTCCTACCGAAGGTTGTATCGAATTTCCATCTCAATCAGGAGGTGGTCTTGCCGACTTTCTTCCCGAAACCTCACGCCGACCGGACATTGGAGGTCCTGCATTCACTCAATTGCAAGAGAACTCTCGCTGTCTACCTGCAATGCACCCAAGGACATCGCAGGTCTGCCTGGCTCTTCATCACTATGATCCCAACCACCTGGGGCTGGCAGTCACCAAACACACCTTCTCCATTTGGGTGACAGACTGTATCGCCTTTGCCCTGTCCACCCTACTCTAACATTTACATACAGCCAAACTGTAACATCTTCAAAAAACATAAAATACAATATGTTATCCATGCAGACGGCATCATGGCCTACACCCCAATCCACCTGGACACCCCAGACTACGCAACTATGTCAAAATGTCTCCAGGAGATCACTGACTGGCTTTCCAACAACAACCTACTGTGGCAAGGAGGCCTATCCAGAGTATGAGGGAGGACAAAGGGACAGGGAATTCACCCTAGTAAAGGGCCCCCTTTTACTGAGGCAGAATAGGAAAGACACAAACACAGCTAGGAATCAGAAAACTTCCACATAGCCCGCATTCCATGCTCCCCCTAGTGGAAGGAAGGGGAGAGGATACAGAGCCCAGAACCCCTTAGGCAGGGAGTGCTCCAAGTATGCAGGTGCACGAAGTCAGGCTGATTGCCATCACCTGGCTAGGGAGGGGTGGAAGAGAGAGCCCTGGAAGTATAAACTGAAGCCAGAGTGTGAGAGCAGGGTCATCGTCGTCAGGAGTAGCAGCAAGGATGGAGGTAGCAGCAAGAGGAGCAGCAGGGGAGAAGGAGAAGCAGGAAGCCAAACTGCCATGAGCCGAGGCACAGCTGTAGCTGGCGAAGCTTGACCGGTGCAGAGCCGAGCAGAGCCCCTGTGCTTCCAAGAGAGGAGAGTGCTAAGTGGAAGATAGCACATCTGCCAGAGGGTTTGAAGCCAGGAACAGGAGAGACTCCAGGATTCCCCGGGAGGCTGGTGGCTGAGGACTGTGAACAGGGAGAGTCTGAGCCTATGCAGCTGGGAGAGCCTGAGGTAAAGCTAAATGGGGAAGAGATTCCTATGGACTGTTCTGTGTGCAAGGCTTTAAACCTGAGGAACAGGGAGAAAGCAAGCCAGTCCTGAGAGAGAGTTTACCAGGGAAGGGAACCCATAGTCCACAGGCCGGTGGCCCTGATTCCCTCAGGTTGGTAAAGGGAAAGGTCACAAGGACTAAGGAGTAACCCTGGAAGCTGTGAAAAGCTTGTTAAGCATCTGCTGCAGGAACAAGTACACTGGGGTAAGAAAGTAGCTTTTGTAACAGAGCTTTCTTGTGCCCTGAATTGTATTTGTGCTTGAAGGTTTATGCAGCTGGAGAGAAGCTATACTATCACGGACAGTGAATGTGATTTTTGTTTGTGCTTTTGGCCAGCAAGGCTACAAAGGAAGTGAATTATCCATTCTGTTAAAAGACTGTGTATCCTGCAATATGGAAAACCTTTAAACAGACATTTTTAGTTTGTGTTTGTTTTTGGGAGAATATTCTGTTTCACAGAGACCTGAACCCATATCCTGTACGTGGTGAGAACAAACCATTGTGTAAAATAAATTCTGTCATTTGCCTTAACCCTTGGAGCCTAACTACAGCTTTTTGTCTGATGCACACATACAGCCAAGCAAAGACTACCTTTCCCAGAGGCATTACGGGGAAATAGTTGAAAAGGGCTTAAAAAAGCAGACAGCAAAAAGTTCCTATAAAATAACCACACCCCTCTTAGCTTGAGGCGAGCGGTGGCGGCGTGACAGTGGTGTAGTTGGCAGGATTTTCTACCACTCAGGATTTCCACTGTTCAGGATTTACAACATTCAGGATTTACACTTACCAGAGTGCTAGCAGAGAGGTTGGCAGAAAGGACAATTTTTGTTCTTTGAGAGGCAACACCTGAGCGAGATATCGTCGGAGATGGATCCAAAAGAGCTGGTACAATGGATGGCCACGCAATTTCAATGCCAGCAGGAGTTGGCCCAGCTAGCACAGGAGAATGCTGCAGCAGCTATGAGGGAGCAGCAAAAGCCTGTCCTGGACTTAGTGGAAGCCCTTATTACTTCCCAGAGGCAAGGAAGTGGAGGAACACTAACCACGGAGAGACCAGCAATGCAGCAAATGGACAGTCTAGCAGGCCCACACACCAGCGGGGCGTTCACTTTTGGAAAACTTTCTCCTGAGGACGATATAGATGACTTTTTAGAGTCATTTGAGAGAGTGGCTCAAGCTGTGGGATGGCCAGATAGCCAGTGGGCGGTGAGATTGGCAACCTCCTTAACAGTAGAAGCACTAGCCGCATATAGGGCTATGCCAGCTGCCCAGGCCATGGACTATAATGCTGTAAAAATTGCAATTAGAGACCGATTAGGGTTAACAAAAATGCTGTATCACCGCATGTTTAGAGCCACAGTCTTAAGGGCCGGAGAGACACCTAAGGCCTTAAGCCAGAGGATTCGAGGCTTAGCTTTAAAGTGGCTAGCCCCGGAAAGAAAAACTATGGATGTGGTGGTGGATATGGTGATATTGGAGCAATTTATGTCTGCAGCACCTAAAAGGGTACAATCTTTTCTGATTCAGCAGAACTGCCAGAGCACAGGAGAGGCAACCCTTTTGTCGGAGCGCTACATGGAAGCTGAATTGGCGTTTTCCCCAAAGGCAGGCCCTCCAAAGTTAGAGGCAGAGGCCAGTTTTGGTTTATCAGAAAAGAAACAGGGAAATAATGTAAAATGTATGAAAACCTGTGTGTCTGCTCATGAGGGTAAGTGGGCTGAGAAAAAATGCTATCGTTGTGGGGAGATGGGACACCTGCAGAGAGGATGCAAAGCCCGCATGGGGCTGACTGGTACCAAGGTGAAACATTTGGGAGAGGGATTTCTCTTAAGTGTTAACATACAGGGGGTCACTACCCATGCTCTGCTCGACGCTGGGGCCGACCAAAGCATGGTGTCACGGAAGGTTTGGCAGGCAATTGAGGCCCAGGATGAGTCTAGTCAGAGGAAGCCAGAAGGGCGAGTCCAAATTAGGTGCATCCATGGAGCTGCTTCTTTCTACCCTGTATACAAAGTAATGATAAAAGGGTTGTGGGTGTAGAATAGGGTTGCCAACTGGCCGGTTTTCAGCCGGCCTGGCCGGTTTTTCCACGGCCAAGCCGGCTGCCGGCGCAGAGGCAAAACCGGCCCTTTAAAAGCCGGTTTTTTTGCTCTGGCCGCAAGATCGGGAGCGGCCAGAGCAAAAAAACCGGCTTTTCTCCGCTTCAGAGGGAGCCGGGGAAGCCCGCGCGAGGCCCCGGCTCCCTCTGAACAGCCACCAGCGTGAAGAGCCTTTACCTTCACGCTGGCGGCTGTTCCTGTGAAGCCGCGAATGCTGGGAAAGGTTAAAGGTTGCCTTTTAACCTTTCCCAGCATTCGCGGCTTCACAGGAACAGCCGCCAGCGTGAAGGAAAAGGCTCTTCACGCTGGTGGCTGTACAGAGGGAGCCGGGGCCTCGCGCGGGCTTCCCCGGCTCCCTCTGAAGCCTCAGACAGCCGCGATGCTGGTCGGGGGGGGGGGGGCAAGGACTGCATTGGCTGTGATGGGGGGGACCTGGACTGGAAAAGGGCTAAGGGGGGGGGGGGGACCTGGACTGGAAAAAGGGGGGGGGCTTGGACTGGAAAAGGGCTAAGGGGGTGGGGGGACTTGGACTGGAAAAGGGCTAAAGGGGGGGACTTGGACTGGAAAAGGGCTAAGGGGGGGACTTGGACTGGAAAAGGGCTAAGGGGGGGGACATGGACTGGAAAAGGGCTAAGGGGGTGGGACTTGGACTGGAAAAGGGCTAAAGGGGGGGACTTGGACTGGAAAAGGGCTAAGGGGGGGACTTGGACTGGAAAAGGGCTAAGGGGGGGGACTTGGACTGGAAAAGGGCTAAAGGGGGGGACTTGGACTGGAAAAGGGCTAAGGGGGGGACTTGGACTGGAAAAGGGCTAAAGGGGGGGGGACATGGACTGGAAAAGGGCTAAGGGGGGGGGGGACTTGGACTGGAAAGGGCTAAGGGGACGGACGGACTGGAAAAGGGCTAAGGGGGTGGACTTGGACTGGAGAAGGGCTAAAGGGGGGGGACTTGGACTGGAAAAGGGCTAGGGGGGGGACTTGGACTGGAAAAGGGCTAAGGGGGGGGGACTTGGACTGGAAATAGGCTGTGATGGGGGGGGACCTGGACTGTAAAAGGGTTAAGGGGGGGGGACATGGACTGTAAATTGGTTGTGATGGGGGTGGAGGGGACCTGGACCAGAAAAGGGCTATGGGGGGGGGGGGGAACTTGGACTGGAAATAGGCTGTGATGGGGGGGGGGACCTGGACTGTAAAAGGGTTATGGGGGGGGGACATGGACTGGAAATGGGTTGTGATGGGGGTGGAGGGGACCTGGACTGGAAATGGGCTATGGTGGAGGAAGGGGGATCTTGGACTGGAAATAGGCTGTGATTAGGGGGGCTAGGACTGCAAATGGGCTGTGATGGTGCGGGGGAACTCGGACTGCAAATGGGCTGTGATGGTGGGGGGGGGGCCTAGGACTGGAAATAGGCTGTGATGGGGGACTTGGACTGGAAATGGGCTGTGATTGGGGGGGGGGAGCTAGGACTGGAAATGGCCTGTGATGTGAGGGCTAGCACTGGAAATGGGCTGATGAAGAGCTGGAATAGGACTGGAAATGGGCTGATGTGGGGCATGGGAGAATGGGACTAGAAGGGAGTGGATGCTGGGTGGGCCTAGAACTATAAGGGAATTGATTTGGGGGGAGGACTAGAATGGATGGGGAATGAGAATGGAGAGGGGAAAAAATATTGTGTGTGGAAGAAAAGTCTATGATGGGCCGGTATTGGGAGAGTAAGAGGGGCTTAAGAATGGAAGGGTGAAATTTAAACGGATGATAAAGGAATAAGGAAAGAATTGGGGGAAAGAGCAAAAGGGAAACAATCAGTATGTTAAAGCAGAAATAGAGAGAGAATGGAAAACATCTAAAAGAGAAGAAAGGACAAATGGATAGCTCGCAGAAGACACAAAGAAACCAGAAGAAAGTGACTGGAGCAATTGCAACTGAAAAATAAAACGCCCAAACAGAAGGTAGAAAAATACTTTTTATTTTGAATTTATTAACTGGAATATGTCTGGTCTGGGAAGTGTGTATTGCTAACATCTTTGCGTTTTTGTTTAGTGCAAGAGGAAATTACTTTATAGTTTTATTTCTCCAGTGTTGTACATTTCATGTTTGGATTTTGGGGTTCCCAGTTTAATTATTATCTGACCAAGGAAGTTAGCCTACACGTATCCTCGGTAAGTTTTGTGGGTGGGGCTGGGGGGCGGGGCAGGGGTGGGACTAGGGGCGGAGAATGGGTGGAGCATGGCAAGCCACAGGTGTCAGGTTTTTCTCGGTGAAAAGGTTGGCAACCCTAGTGTAGAAAGAAGTTCTTGTGGCAGTGGTTCCAAAGCTACCCTATGATTTAGTATTAGGAAGGGATTGGCCCCAATTTAGAGAAGGATTAGAAAAAGGCCTAAAGCAGAAGGTTGGGTTTATCTCCACCCGGTCTCAGACCCAGGCCTGGAGGGAGGGTCCCCTGAAGATTCTCTGAGTGGTTTGCCCTCACCTGATGACCTGGAGAACCCTCCATCTTTTAGAATCAGGAAGGAGAGGGCTGAAAAACGCCGCGAGAGGTGGTGTAGGGCTAGGAGAAGGACTGAGATAGGGGCTGGCCAAGGGTTACCCTGGGTATCTGCCGAGTTGGTTGAAGTTTCCATCCTTCCCTAAGGAGCAACAGGCAGGCCCAGCACTTACCCAGGCAATTGAGTACGCCCAGGTGGCACAAGATGCCCTTCCTAGATTTCTTTTGGACAGAGGGGTATTGTACAGGGAGAGTCGCGAGCCCCGGACAGGGACGGTTAGAAAACAGTTGGTGGTGCCCACAGTTTTTAAGGGATTGGTCCTAAGGCTGGCCCATGACCATTCGGTCGGTGGCCACAAAGGGGTGCAAGGGACCCTGGACCAGATCCTTGCACGTTTTTACTGGCCTGGGATCTTTAGAGAAACTGCCCAGTTTTGTGCTGCCTGTCCCTCGTGTCAGCGGGTCACGGCTACTTGGCCTCCAGTAGTACCAATGATCCCAACCCCCATAATTTCTGACCCTATCGGACGAATTGCCATGGATATAGTGGGGCCCCTGATAAAAACACCCCGTGGGTTCCAGTATATTCTTGTTATGGTGGATCTAGCCACCAGGTTTCCATGGGCAATCCCTTGCAATATTTCCGCCAAAACAATAGCGTTGGAAGTGGTAAAACTATTTTGTGAAGTGGGTTTTCCCCGGGAAATATTAACGGACCGTGGGTCCAATTTCTTGTCAAAGTACCTGGCACAGGTCTGGGGTGCTTTTGGAGTGCATTATGTGAAAACGGCCGCCTATCACCCCCAGTCTAATGGCCTGGTAGAAAGGCTAAATCAGACAATAAAACAGATGCTAAGACGAGGCTTAGATGGGAACATGGCAGAGTGGGATGGGTTGCTTCCCTTTGTTCTGTATGCCTGCAGAGAGCGGATACAGGCCTCCCTGGGGGTATCTCCTTATGAATTAATGTATGGTCGACCCCCTCGGGGAGTCCTGGAGTGGAGGAGTGGCCTAGTGGTTGGGGCAAGGTACTTCAGGCCGGAAGGTCGGGGGTTCAAATCCCACTAGAGGACAGCAACCTTGGGCCGGAAGGACTGGGGTTTCTAGTCCCACAGGTGCTCCTTGTGGTCTTGGGCAAGCCTCTTAACCCTCCATAGCCCATGTTCCCTGTAAAATAGTTATCTCCAAGTTATAATGCCCTGTTCAATGTAATTTCAGTTTGTTCAATGTAAACCGCACTGATGCAGAATAGCGCGGTATATAAGAGAATGTAAATAAATAAATAAATAAATAAATAAATTACGGGAGCAATGGATAGAGCCCAAGAAAGAGGCCATGGGAGTCCCGCACTTTCTCCGGGATTTGAGAGGGCGGTTGAATAGGACCTCTCAGGTGGCTGAGGAGAATTTACGGGCTAGTCAAACTCGCCAGAAGGAGCGGTATGATCAAGATGTGAAACCCCGCCAGTTAGTTCTGGAAGAGAAAGTCCTAGTGATGGTGACAGGTCCCGCCCCAAAATTTGAGTTCCAGTGGAAGGGACCCTGGAAAGTAGTCAGGCAAGTAGGCCCAGTATCCTACGAGGTAGAGGGTAGTAAGGGTCGTAGACAAGTTTACCACATAAACGTGCTCAAGCCCTGGCAGGAAAGGTATGGGGTGGCTGGTTTATCTAAGGTAGAGCATCGGGCAGGGATGCTACACCACAATGCAGATGCCTTATCCCGAATTACGGACTGTTCGGAGGAGCCGCAACAACCTCCGCCAGCCCGTAATATCTTAAGTAGGGGGGTATGTGGCAAGGAGGCCTATCTAGAGTATGAGGGAGGACAAAGAGACAGGGAATTCACCCTAGTAAAGGGCCCCTTTTTACCGAGGCAGAATAGGAAAGACACAAACACAGCTAGGAATCAGATCGGGGTAGAAATCCTCACTCAGCGGCCTGCATGTCCCTCATTAGGATCGGGTACAGCAGGAAAGCTGGAATTTGCTCAATTTAAGTTGGTTTAATTTCATGTACCTTGTTTCATTTTATTTTAAATACTTTTAGTTTCATTTTCATTTTCTTTCAGTTCTTTAAATGTAATAACATTGCCTCCCTTTGCTGCCGGTTGAGATCCATAGCTAGGACAGACCATGATCCTTCCAAAGTGCCGGCCAGACCGCAGTGCCTGGTACGCGGGACCCAGCGTGGGGTGCTCTCTGAGACTGGCATTTGCCGGGGTTGCACACAAGAGGCCACATTTTTGGAACAGGACCTGCAGGGCCAATCAGGGCAGAAGAACCCCCTCCCCATCGTGGGAGTCCCAGGACGCAGAGGGGTCCGCGCTGGCAGCACAAGAACCGGCTCTGGGCCCCTCAGCCATTACCTGACCCTCCACTTCACAGGCCAGGAAGGTGGTGGGGCTCCCAGGGGATTTCTCACCGGAATTTGTCCTGCTTCTGCACAGGGCATTTTGCATGCGCCAGTAGAGCTCAGCGTGCAGCTCTTCGTCACCGGAACATGGCACTAAGAGGAAAGAGGGTGAGACGGAGGCAGTGCCTGCAAAAAGACCTAGGTCCTCAGAGGACTGCCTGGTGCACTCTCCATTGTCGCAGGGATCAGACGAAGAAGACCTGGACACGGAGCTGGAATTGCAAGGTGAAGAATTGGAAGAAGGGGAAATCCTGGAGCAGGAGGAGTGCTCGTGGGTTGTAAGGGTGTTCCGCCGGAAAGAGTTGCCGGCACTCATCATGGAGTCTTTGAAGGCCCTTAATATGCCCACTTGCCTCCGTTGCTCCAGGCAGAGCAGAAGACACAGAAAGTGTTCCCGGTGCACAAGGTGGTCCGACAGATGATCCAGGAAGAGTGAGATCTGCTGGAGGCTGGCCTTAGGGTGTGTGGGCCATGTCGCACCTGTACCCGCTACTGGATCAGGACCATGAGCTGTTTCGGTCGCCTAGGGTGGATGCAGCAGTGTCGGCGGTCATGAAGAAGATGACGATTCCGGTAGAAGGCAATGCAGCACTCAAGGATGGCCAGTACAGGAAGTTAGATACTCTGTTGAAACAGGCTTTTGATGTTAATGCCCTCTCACTGCAGGCCTCCATCTGTAGGGCCTGTGTGACTAGGGCCTGCCTCCGCTGGTCGCAGCGGGTTCAACAGCCAGAAGACCCAGCGAAGGACCTCTCCAGGGAGGCAGCCAAATTGGAATCAGGGGTGGTGTATCTAGCAGACATCCACTACAATCTCATTAGAGGGTTCTCCAAGAACATGGTTTCTTTGGTAGCGGCTTGCCGCTACCTCTGGCTTGGAAACTGGGTGGTGGACACTTCCTCCAAGTCCTGTCTCAGCAAGCTCCCCTTTAAGGGGAAAGTGCTATTTGAGGAGGAGCTGGACAAATTGGTCAAGCACTTGGGAAAGTCCAAGGGGAGGGGCCTGCCCGAGGATAAACAGAAGTAGGTCCATACGCCACCTGCGACACGGGGATAGTCATGGAACTTCAAGCGTTTTTGTACATGCCACTTTGTCCCTTACCAGAGGGGCGAATCCCTCCAGGGGACAGGAGTTTCAGGGTTTTCAAGGCGCGGGCAAAGAGTTTGATGCTGTCTTGACCTCAAGGCTCCAAGAAATCACAATGAAGTAAGGGGGGCCCAGGTGGGGGTGCAATCTGTGGGGAGGTCGGCTGTGGAATTTCTATTCCCCCTGGGTCCAGATCACATCTGACCAATGGGTCCTGGAGGTCATCTGGGAGGTCTATGCCCTCAAGTGGACCAAGCCAGTAGACTGTGACTTTGTTCAGTCTCCCTGCAAGGCATGGGGCAAGGCTGTGGCTGTAAAGGACACCTTGACCCAGGTCCTACAGCTAAAGGCAGTAGTGCCAGTTCCCAAAGACCAACATGGTTGCAGTCAATACTCCATTTATTTCATGGTTCCCAAGAAGGAAGGTTCCTTTCGCCCAATTCTCAATCTCAAGGGCGTCAACTGATGTCTGCAGATGCTGCATTTTCACATGGAGACTTTGTGGTCCGTCATAGTAGCAGTAAGAAGCGGTGAGTTTTTGACGTCTCTTAATCTCCCGGAAGTGTATTTGCACATTCGCATCTGACCAGAACATTAGCAGTTCTTTCACTTTGCGGTACTGAGGAGCATTTCCAGTTTCAGGCATTACCATTCAAACTGGTAACGGCCCCTCGTATCTTCACCAAGGTTATGGTGGTGGTGGTAATGGCTGTGCTCACAATGAAGGAGTTCTCGTGCATCTGTATCTCGATGATTGTCTGATCTGGGCGAAGTCCAGAGACGAAAGCAAAAGAACAGTGAAGCGGGTGGCACAGTTCTTTCAAAGTCTCAATTGGGTGGCCAGGAGCCATTTGGTTCCTGCCCCGGAACTGGAGTATCTGAGAGTGCACTTCGACACCCACATAGGAAAGGTCTTTCTGCCAGAACAGAGGGCGCAGGGATTAAGACGGCTGGTGAGCCATTGGCCTGGCATTATCTGCAGGTCTTGGGGACCATGGTGGCCACTCTCAAACTGGTCCCATGGGCAAGGGCACACATGCATCCATTGCAGAGAGCTCTGCTCTGTAGATGGTCCCACCAGAGTCAGCCCTTGTCCGAGATTCTCCCAAGTCCACGGGAGGCCAAGAGAGCTTTCCAGTGGTGGCTTCATCCGGGGAGCTTAAAAGGTGGCATGCCCTTTGAATCACCTAATTGAATCCTGCTGATGACCGATGCCAGTCTGTCTGATTTGGGAGCCCACTGCGAAGGACACATTGCGCAGGGACAGTGGAGTCCACAGGAAGCCCTTTGATTGATCAACAGGCTGTAGATGCATGCGGTGGTCCTGGCACTCCAGAGCTTTGAACTCTGGCTGCAGGGGAAAGCAGTCTGGGTCTTCTCGGACAATGCAACCATGGTAGCCTACATCAATTGCCAGGAAGGCACAGGCAGCGTTGCCTTAGAGGAGGAGGCCAAAAGGCTGTTCAACTGGGCAGAAAGTCATCTCCAGGTGTTATCAGTGGCACACTAGTGGGAGTTGACAACATGATGGAAGACTATCTAAGCTGGGTGCAAGTGGACCCCGGTGAGTGGAGGCTCAACCAAGAGGTTTTCGAGCAGGTGATGCACCGATGGGGCACACCGGCCATGGACCTGATGGCAACATTCCAGTCAGCCAAGGCTGGAGAAGAGAAAGGATGTCAGAGGGCCTGGATGTCCTGGTACAAAGGTGGCCCACAGAGAGTCTTCTCTATGTTTCCCCCCGTGGGCGCTCATAGGCCGAGTCCATGCGGCGGATAGAATCTCACCTGGGATTAGTCATTCTGATAGCCCTGGATTGGCCAAGCCATAGTATGCCAATTTGATTTCTGACAGACCGGCCGTGGCGGCTTCTGACTCGAGCGGATCTCTTGCTGCAGGGGCCGCTACGCATGCCTCGGGTGGATCGATTTTCGCTTACGGCATGGCTTTTGAAAGGGCAAGGCTGAAGAGAAAAGGTTATTTGGGTCCGGTGATAACAACCTTGCTGAAGGCACAGAAGAGGTCTACCTCTCTGGCATACATCCACGTGTGGTGCATCTTTGAGTCATGGTGTGGGGACAGGTGGTCTCACCCATCCACTGCTTCGGTTCCAGATGTCCTAGCATTCTTGCAGGCCGGTTTTGATAAGGGTGCAACTAGCGGTGATTTCCTGTTATCGAAGAAAGATCCTGGGGGTGGCGCTAAGTATGCACCCAGACGTACTGTGATTCTTGAAGGCTGTGAACCACTTACATCCCCCGAGGAGGTCAGTAGTATTACTGTGGGATCTCAATTTGGTGCAAGCCATTTGAGCTGTTGGGTTGGTCTTCACTGAAAGACTTGACCCTGAAGGCGGTATTCCTTGTGGCAATTTGCTCGGCATGCAGGATTCTGGAACTTCGAGCCTTGTCTTGCCAGGAGCTGTTCCTTGCATTTTCAAGGGAAAAGGTGGTCCTTAGACCGGTGTCTTCCTTTTTTTGCCCAAAGTAGTTTTGGCTTTTCATTTGAATCAGTCAATTTCCCTACTGGCCCTGGCGGACATGGAAAGGGGCTCCGCCAGCCCACAGTTGCACCTCTTGGATGTTGGAAGAATCCTGCGATTGTGTTTGAAAAAGGACAGCATCTTTTCAGAAGTCTGATCATTTGTTTATATTGTTTGGGGGACCGTGCAGAGGAGAGGTGGTGGCCAAAGCTTCCATTTCCAGATGGGTCAGGGAAGCGATTGCATCAGCCCAGGAGTGCATGTTTGGAACAATGTATCTATGAAGAATACTAGCAAAAGATTGAAATTAGGGCATATTAACAGAGAGGTTCCAATAAAGACAAAAGTAGCCCAAATGCCCTTGAGTATAGAGCAGACAGAGCTTAAAGATTCCAAATTACTCCTGCCTACTGATAGCCAGATTAATATGAATAAAATGCAGCCTCTAAAATTCTTATATGTAAATGCCAGAAGTCTAAAAAATAAGAAGGGAGAGTTAGAATATATTGTGATGAAGCAGACGCCAGTAAACCCATGGAGGTAGAAGAAAACACTGATCTCTTTAAAGGAAATGATATACATAAAGTGCAGTTAGTGAGAAGTGCAGCTAGAGGGAACATGCACTGAGATTCAGAAGGTAGGCTGACACGCTCAGGTTGGGATGATGCAAGAACTAATTCAAAGCATAATCAGATACACCTGGTCAGAGGGACAGAATCCTTACCTAAGAAACAGCCTTATAAGCAAAGCATAGACAAGCCAGAGGAGAGAGGAGCGGCACGAGCCGCAGCAGCTGCTGATAGAGAAGAGAAAGGAGACGGCTCCAAAGTGAGGAGAAAAGGCAGTTGAACTTGCAGGCCTTACACCAAAGGAACAAGTTCCAGGAGAGCCAGTTTCAGGCTGGGAAGCTCCCGAAGGAAGTCTTCAGGAAGGACAGAAGGAGAACCAGGAGAGTGCCTGGTAGGGAGAATACCAGAGACACAGACCCAAGAGTTCAGAGGTACCTTCATGCTTCTTCCCCTGTATGTGAGCCACAAGGAGATCAGAGGTGGGTGAACCAGACTCAGCCCAGGAGTCTAAGAGACACAGATCTGAACCAGGAACTGAGGCCGGGTCACAGAAAGGCCTGGAAGCCAGGGTGCCGTAAGAGCAGCCAAGGCAGCTGGAGAAAGGTTTGGGAACCTATAGAAAGAGTGCTTATCAAAAGTCCTGTTGCATATTTGCCAGACCGGGTACAGCCAGGCTGGAGAGCCTTAGGAAGAAGTTCTGAAGTAAAACCAGGAATATATGGGGAAAGCTCAGGGGCCACAGATATCTCAGCAGAACAAGAGGCTATGATATCTCAGCAGAACAAGAGGCTGTCATCATGTTTCTATGTTTCTGTGAGTGATATGCGGAAATATTTCTTTACAGAAAGAGTAGTGGATCCATGGAATAGTCTCCCAGTGGAGGTGGTAGAGATGAGGACAGTAACTGAATTCAAAAAAGCATGGGACCAACACAGAGGATCTCTAAAGGTAAAAAGTGGACTGTTGTAGTAGTTGTTATGGAAGGACAGACTAGATAGGCCATGTGGTCGTTTTCTGTCATCATGTTTCTATGTTTCTATGCAGATAGACCCTGCTGAACCTGACCCTTTGCTAACTGAATGCCCTATGGACTGTACGTTTTGTTGTACTGGGAGTTTAGAATCCTTGAGAGAAATATAGCATGCAGGATATACTTTTGAAACACAGTTTTGTTTGACAAGCTGAAAGAAGAAGCATTGCTTTTGTTTGTATGACCTGTTTTGTTTGAACCCTGCATAACTAACAAAGACTGTGAAGCATATCCAAGTTTTTGACCTATGTAAATACCTTATGTGAAAATCCTGAACAAGGTGGAAATCCTGTTGTCTTCGTTTGAACCTTTTGTGCATTAAGGGAATAAAACCCTATACTTTACCATTCACATGGCTTACACAACTATTCATTATGAAGAAAGGGACTACTAGTAACAGAAGGCCTCTGGGCTAACAAAAGTTTCTACCTTCAATACAACAATAATGTCCACCCTGACCTTTAAGCACGTGGCTAAAAGGATGGGTTTGCGACAATATATAGCACTAAATGAGAGATTAGATATGATTGGTATCTCAGACATGATGGAAAGAGGACAACCAGTGAGATACTGTGATACCTGGGTACAAACTATATCGTAATGATAGAGCAGATCAAATTGGTGGTGGGGTTGCACTCTATGTTAGAGAGGGCATTGAGTCACAAAGGATTAAAGTTTTGCAGGAAACAAAATTCACTGTAGAATCTCTATGGATTGAAATTCCATGTAAAAATAGACAACCTTGTACATAAAACTAGCGACTCATGTTTCTATTGTAGATA
The DNA here is from genome assembly GCA_033557465.1 of Ichthyophis bannanicus. Taxonomy (NCBI): domain Eukaryota; kingdom Metazoa; phylum Chordata; class Amphibia; order Gymnophiona; family Ichthyophiidae; genus Ichthyophis; species Ichthyophis bannanicus. Next base: position 35,075,352 of record CM066040.1, read on the forward strand.
GTTACCCCAGTTTGAAATCCAAGTTGTATTACCCGTTCAATGTAAGTGCATAAGAGCCCCCCCCCCCTGTTCTGTACAAAAATGTTCTCTGTATACCGCACTGATTTTAAAGAGCGCAGTATATAAAAGCAATAAATAAAAATAAATAAATAAAGAAGGGGAAGGCGTAGCAGTGGGAGTGTTCTATCGACCGCCTGGCCAGAGTGAATAAATGGATGATGAAATGCTCAAAGAAATCAGGGAAGCTAAAAAAAGTTACAGTACAGTAATAATAATGGGTGATTTCAATTACCCCGGTATCGACTGGGTCAGTGTCACGGCAGGTCATGCTAGGGAGATAAAGTTTCTAGATGAAATAAAGGACTGCTTCTTGGAGTAGCTGGTTCATGAATGGACCAGAGGGAAAGCCATTTTGGACCTAGTCCTTAGTGGAACAAAAGATCTGGTGCAAGAGATAAGGGTGTTGAGGCCACTTGGCAATAGTAATCATAGCATGATCATGTTTGATTTAATAAATGGAGGAAGGATGGTAAGGAAATCCACAGTACTACCTTTTAACTTTCAAAGGGGAGCCTATGATAAAATGAGGAAAATAGTTAAGAAAAAAATAAAAGGAGCAGTTGCAAAGGTAAAAGATTTACATCAAGCATGGGTGTTCTTTAAAGATACTATCTTGGAAGCCCAGACCAGCTGTATTCCACACTTCAAAAAAAGTGGAAGGAAGTCCAAAAAACTGCCAGCATGGTTTAAAGGTGAGGTCAGAAAGGCTTTTGTTGCCAAAAAGCATCTTTCAGGAAATCGAAAAAGGAGCCAAATGATGAAAACTGGAAACAACATAAGCACTGGCAAGTTAGATGCAAGGCATTGATAAGGCAGGCAAATAGAGAATTTGAAAAGAAGCTTGCTGTGGAAACAAAAACGCGTAATAAAGACTTTTTCAAGTACATTCATAGCAAAAAACCTGTGAGAGTCAGTTGGACCATTAGATGATAGAGGGGTAAAAGGGGCAGTAAGAGACGACAAGGCCATAGAGGAGAGACTGAATGAATTCTTTGCTTTGGTCTTTAATGAAGAAGATGTAGGGATGTCACCCATGACTGAAATGGTATTTAAAGGTGATGCCACAGAAGAATTGAAAGAAATATAGATACACTGGGAAGTTGTGTTACAACTATTTGATAAACTGAAGAGTAGCAAATCACCTGGACTGGATGGTATACATCCAAGGGTGTTGAAAGAACTGAAATATGAGATTGCAGACATACTATGAGTATTCTGTGAACTATCATTAAAATCATCTGTAATACCTGAAGATTGGAGGATGGCCAATGTAATGCCAATTTTTAAAAAGGGTTCCAGAGGTGATCTGGGAAACTACAGACTGTTGAGCCTGATGTCAGTGTCAGGAAAAATGATACAAAACATTATAAAGAACAAAATTACTATACATGTAGATAGTCATGGCTTAATGGAACAATAAAGATCAAGGTCATTTAACAGAGCCTAATTATGATACTTCATATTGTTTTAACAAATAAGCTCCACTTACTAACTTCACTGTAGTATCAATTACTCAGCAACATCACAGGGAAAACGAGCAAACCTCAAATCACTCAACCACTACCCATATTCCACCTTTCAGTGAATCCAGGTAATTCAATGAGTTTCATACATCAATGGTTCGCTAACTTTTTCTACTGTGTCTAAACGGAATATCAATAGCCACAAGAAAAATCTTAGAACCATGCCATTATAACATAATAACAATTTCTTATATATATACTTTAAAGAAATTGCATAATAGCATGTTCCAATGTTAGCATTCAAAGTATATCCAGGTGGCATATGATGTCCCGACAAATCAATCCCCAACGCCCGCTGGAATTTCCCTCCAGCGTTTCGCCTCAGCTGCTTCAAGGGAATATAACTAAAAAACAAATAACTACACAATCATTGCTTAACTAACATACTACATTGTCAAGAGAAACCTCCTTTTACAAACTGAAACAGAATTCTTCCTACCCAACCAATTCATTTCACTCCAGAGCCAGATGAAGTCTCTCGGACAGCTAGTAAATTCATTCTTGGCTCGATCACAAAAACGCCACACAGGCGCGCTCATAAACACCAGAACTCCACCCATTTCTCTCTTAACCGATCCACTCTTATTTTCTATACACAGACTCCCCAATCAACGCTCGAATTCAATCCCTCTGGTATAACTGTCCCTAATTGATAAATCCAGCGTTGATCTCTGTATATAAGATATTGCTCATGCGTTTTTCCTCTACTCCCCGTACGAATTTGTTCAACACAAAAGCATTTTAAATCAGAGAACACATGACCCTTCTCTAAACAATGTTCTACAATGGGAGCCTCACGTCGCTTACAACATAACCGACTTTTATGCTCCCCCAATCATATTCTAAATGAACGGATCGTCTTACCTATATATAATAACCTGCATGGACAAAAGATGCCATATACAATATAATCTGAAGCGCAAGTCATCACAGATCTTGTATATACCTTGCCTTTATAATAAAATCGATCAGTTTCCCACAGCACTGTACAAAATGCACAGCAGCCACATTTCATATGCCCTGCCTGTCCCACAGACCCCCCTTCCACGGGAGGTAATGCAGATGGGCTTAATATCTCCTTTAAATTGGAATTCCGTGCCAAACACTTCAAAGACATTTTGCTTCTAAACCTGGCACAGTCTGCAATACATTAGCGTGTTTCTGCACAATTTGTTGAATCCGTTTACTAAAAGGGGAAAACCGTGAAATCAGATTAACATGTTCATCTTCCCCCTGTACCCATGTCTTAGGGGACAGTAACCACCTGTGATCATTATACAACGCCCTCTTATATGCTGTGATAAGGAAGCTTATCATAGCTCAGGAAGGAGCTATAGAAAAGGTGAAGTGACTCTGAACAAGCAACCTGTCAGTTCTGGTAGAAATAAGAAAACAGAATTTTCCCATAAAAGACTACCAGTCCCAGAATGCACCAGGTTTTCAACAGCCATTAGAGGAGCTGAAGTGGGGAAACGTGTGTTCAATCAGGAGGGCTATGAGGTAATCCCTAAGCACTCATCTCAAAGGGCAGGGCCTGATTCAGCACAGCTGCGCTGTGTTAGGGAGGAGCACTCATCTAAGCAGAATAAAGGTAGAGTTTATTCTACAGAGAATCAGCTTGAGCTTGATCATCTTCATCATCAGGAGGGTCATCAGAAGCAGAAGCCAAACCAGACAGACAGAGAGGGAAGGAAACCCTTTGGAAGAAAGAGGAGAAAAGCCTTTGAGAGGTCTAGAAGAGTCCAGAGCAGTACGTATACTGGGAGGCATTCCAAGGGCCAGCATACACCATTGGACTGGGGAAAGCCAGAGGAATGGTGCTGCAGAGCTAGGAATCTCCAGACGGTACCTGTGAGAGAGACGGCTGCACGTGGAAGGGACCCTAAGACCCGTGCCAGAAGGTATGTGAAAAGAGATCCAGTGTCCAGGGATCTGGATTGGAAGGCTGGACATAAGAACTGGACTACATACTGGCCAGGCTATATAGAGAGGAACTCTAACAGCAATGGAAGCTCAGGTATGAACACTGATCTATGCCCTAGCTATAACCTTCAAAGACAGCAGGGAAACAAATATTCTCCTGAAAGTGCTCCATTGGGAGATTCACCTGTGCCAATCCATGATATTGAACCCATGCTTGTTGAAGAAGAGGGGGTGATAGCAGATGAAGAATCTGTTTACATGGACTGCTCTCTGTCTAAACTCCTTTGGTGATTTTCTGTTATAAAGTACAGCAACCATCACAAAGAAATACAAACTTGTTCTTTAATCTACTCAGAAAAGCTCCTGAGTAGGATTTTTAGCCACGCAGTAGAAAGCAAGCTAGCTAAGGGGTTTCAGCTGGATAACTGCTAGCAATTGAGCCTTACCTAATTGCTTGTGAGCTCTGAGAGAATCACTTCTGAATCTATGTGGGAAGAGACGAAGTTTACCTGAAAAGAACAGTTTTTTTCTTTCTTTGTGGCTTTTGGTTTGTTGTTTGATTCATGCTAAGAGAATATTAGCTAAAGCCTACAGAAAAGACCAGTTTGTTACCAACCAGGTCTTATTTCTTTTGCTTTGATTGCCTGATAAGTTAAAATGTTGTTTTCCTGATTTTGTTTTTTCAAGTTTAACACTGAAAGCAAGTAACCTGATTTATGTGCTACCAAGCATATCTGTGTTGGGAGAAATAACCCCTTAAATAAATATCTTATTGGCTTTACCCAAAAGCACAACTAATTATTGTGAGCAGCTGTGTCTGGTGTGAATGAACTGCATTGCCCACAATCCCTTGCAAATCATATAGATATATGCACTTGCCAAGACTGTGAAGATTCTCACCCAGGCAGCCGTCTGACAATGCCCGGTCCACTATCTTCTCCGGGTAACCCCTCATCCGAAAGTTATTTGTAAGAGAGCTTGCCTGAATCTGAAAGTCTTCAAGAGTAGAACAATTATGCCTATACCTAATAAATTGTGAAAAGGGTAACGCCTTCAGGAGATTCATAGGGTGAGCACTTGAAAAATGTAAAAACGTATTCATATCCGTACTTTTTTTATGTACTGAAGTGCCCCAAGAATCCCTTTGTCGATATACTCTGAAATCCAAAAATACAATCTCCTTTGAATCATAGGTCATGGTAAATTGAATATGAGAATCTAAGGTATTCAACCATTCATGAAATAATAGCAACGAATCTACAGAGCCTTCCCATAACATAAAAATGTCATTTATATACCGGCGCCAGACTTTTATCTGGGAAAAATACGGCAAATCCATCAACCATCTTTGTTCATACAGGCCCATGAATAAGTTTGCTACTGATGGGGCAAAGGATGCACCCATTGCTATTCCTCCTATTTGTTGATATATACAGTCATCAAAACTAAAATAATTTCTGCACAATGCTAATTCTGTAAAACGCATTAAAAAGTCAAGTTGTGTATCTCCTACATCCCCCTGTTGTAACAAGCCCAATCGAATCGCATCTAAAGCTGCCAACTGAGGAATACTGGTATACAAAGCTTGTACGTCCAAAGTCACTAACAAAATAGAATCATTCATTGCCCAACCTGACACTTCAGTAAGAATCTGTAAAAAATGCATCGAGTCCCGTATATACGACGGGATGGTTTTCAATAAGGGCCGTAGAAAAGAGTCTAATAACATTGATAATGGCTCTAAAACTGACCCCCGTGTTGAAACAATGGGGCAGCCTGGTGGCTTTTGTAATCTTTTTTGGGCAAAATATAGAATTTTGGTACACAGGGAGAGGTCACTTTTAAAAATACCATTTCTTTCTTTGATATACAGTGTAAACGAAAAGCCTCAGCCGCTAGATCCTTGATCTCATCTTGTAATTCCAAAGTAGGATCATTATTTAATTTGACATTTATTGCCGGATCTGACAACTGACGATGTGCCTCTATAAGATAATCTGTTCTATTCTGAAGTACAATCGCACCCCCTTTATCGGCACATTTAATAATCAGGTCAGACCGACCCCGCAATTTATTCAAAGCTAATCTTTCCTTTATAGATAAAACATTGCGAATCCTTGAATGGTTTTCCTCTCCAAATTTTCTATGTCTTTCAGTACCAATTGCCGATACACAGATAGACTAGGATGTAGCAGCCCTTGCAGGTTCCAGGTTGATTTAAACGGTCCTACCAAATAGAACAGGATTAAGTACTCCAGTAGTCTGATCATGACTTACTGGAGAAACCACATTTAATACGTCAGTGGTTACAACAGAATTTTGATCAGTACTTACTAAAGATGCAAAAAACTGTTTTAAATTCAGTTCTCTTATAAATTTCTCAAAATTCAATCAAAATTTAAAAGAATCAAATTGTATTTTAGGAACTTCACTACGGTGAAGTTAGTAAGTGGAGCTTATTTGTTAAAACAATGGCTTAATGTGAGACAGCCAACATGGCTTTAGCCAAGGAAGGTCTTGTCTTACTAATCTGTTATGTTTTTTTGAAGGTATGAATAAACAGGTAGACAAAGGTGAGTCAGTTGATATAGTGAATCTGGATTTTCAGAAAGCCTTTGACAAGGTCCCTCATGAGACACTCTTGGCAAAATTAAAAAGTCATGGGATAGGAGGCAGTGTACTACTGTGGATCTGGAATTGGTTAAAATATAGAAAGGAAAGGGTAGAGCTAAAGGTGAATAGTGAAGTACCCCAGGGATCTGTGCTGGGTCTGCAGCTTTTTAATATATTCATAAATGACCTGGAAATGGGAATAAAGGTTGATGTAATCAAATTTGCAGATGATACAAAATTATTCAAAGTTGTTAAAACCCATGAGGATTGTGAAAAATTGCAAGAGGACATAGATAAAGTGGAAGACTTGGCATCCAAATGGCAGATGAAATTTAATGTAGATAAGTACAAAATTATCCACAACCCAAACTATAGTTACACAATGTAAAGTTCCACATTAGGAACCACCGCCCAGGAAAAGGATTTAGGCATCATCGTGGATAACATGATAAAACCCTCCACAATGTGCAGCAGCGGCCAAGAGAACAAATAGAATGCTAGATATCATAAGGAAAGGAATGGAGAATAAAACAAAGGATATTATAACGCCTCTGTATCTTTCCATGGTACGACCACACTTTGAATATTGTGTGCAATTCTGGTTGCCGAATCTTAAAAAGGATGTAGCATTATTAGAAAAGGTTCCGAGAAGAGCCACCAAAATAGTAAAGGTGATGGAAGGATACACCTATGAAGAGAGGCTAAAAAGGTTAGGGCTCTACAACCTGGAAAAGAGACGGCTGAGGGGAGATATGATAGAGGTCTATAAATTAATGAATAGAGTGGAAGAGGTAAACCTAGATTGATTGCTTACGCCATCAAAATATAGAAAGACTAGGGGACATGTAATGAAGCTACAGGGTAACCTATTTAAGATTAATAAGAGAAAATATTTTTTTCACTCAACATGTAATCAAACTCTAGAATTCGTTAAGAGGATGTAGTAAAAAGCTGTTAGTGTAGCCAGGTTTTAAAAAGGTTTGGATAAGGTCCTAGAGGAAAGATCTTTTAACCATTATTAAAGGAGAACTGGAAAATCCACTGCTTGTCCCAGTACAAGCATTATGGAACTTGTGTGTCTTTTGGGAAAATTGCTAGATATTTGTGACCTAGATTGGCCACTGTTGGAAACAGGATACCGGGCTTGATGGGCCTTGGTTTGACGCAGTGTGGCATATCTTATGTTCTTATGTTTCTGTTCTAAAATTCAGTGTCATCAACAAAGACAAAACCTGGAGCTATCTATGGAACTGATCACCAACTACTAGTATGCAAACTTAAGCTAAAGTTGAAAAAGAGCAAGCCACTCATGGATGTAGCATAATATGACCTTGAGAATATACCACTGGAATTTAAAGACTGCCTGTAAAATTGATTTGCTGCTTTGGATAGAAATGACAGAGCACCAGAAGATTTATGTTATGACATCAAGAAGGTTGTGCTCGGGGAAGGTTGGAGGGGAAGCAAGATGGCGGCAGGAGGTGCGTTGCTGTGAGGCTGCTTGTTTTCCTTGTTCCCGAGTTCCAGGGTGCTGCTCCTACTGTCTGCTTTATGGGGCGCAGAAAGCGGAAGCAGGCCAGCCTACTCCTGGGACTGGTTTTGCTGAGCATACCAGCAGACTTTGGATTTATGCAGCTTTGCTTTTGATGCTGGAGCAGCATCTTCAGTGGAGCCAGCAGGGGGTGTTTGACTCTGAGAGCATCGGGTGTTCGGCTCTCTCCAGACCTAGAACCCCTACCACTGGAGGTGTACCGGAGGATGTAGTAAAGGCTGTTAGTGTAGCTGGGTTTAAAAAAGGGTTGGACAAGATCCTGGAGGAAAGGTCCATAAACCATTATTAAGAAGGGACCCAGGATATCAATGCTTGACCCAGTACAAGCATTGTGGAACCTGTGTCTTTTGGGGAAACTGCTAGGTACATATGACCTAGATTGGCCACTGTTGGAAACAGAATACTGGGCTTGATGGACCTTGGTCTGACCCAATATGGCATATCTTATGTTCTTATGTTCTTACCACGACCTGGAAAAATCTGCCGGCTGGAAAAGTGCTTCCCTCTGGCCTGACGATAAGCACTCCATTGAAGGGAAGCAAAGGGGCACTCCAGCGTCAGCAGTAACCTCTCCTGGCCCCGCAACACAGCAAGGAGCGTCTGTGGGCCCAGTAACATCGGATGTGGAGGTTTTGACAATACAGTTTTGAGAGGCTATGGCTCCCAGAGTTTGCAAGTTGGTGGAACCTGCAGTGATAACGATGGACACTCTGTGGGATGGTTTGGTGGCTCTGAATACTTCTCTAACTTCTCTGGTGGGATTTCTAAGCTCTGAACTGTTGCTGGTTAAAACTAGTTATGCTAAAGTCTTCAGTGTTTAGGAGGAGCAAGCAGAGAGAATCTTCAAGATGGAAAATGAAGTTGAACAGCTTCGGGATCTGGTTGCTACCCAGATTAAGGACAGAACTATATTTTCTAGAAAGTTAGAATATCTGGAAAATCAGGTTCGTCGAAGTAATCTTTGATTCCTGAGTTTTCCCAGGTCTCCAGTTATGTCACCTGTAGAAATGGTGAGGAAGTATTTCTGGGAGATTTTAATGATTTCCCCCAGGACACTTCTCCCTGCTGATTAGGGCACAGTATTTGTCCCTGGGTTCAGGGGACCATGGTGCTGTTACTGCTTCTGGGGTTGGTGACCTCATGGGGTTTTGGAAAATTCCCTGGAGGTTATTACTGAAAGATTTACTCGTCATGTCACCTTTGCCCTGGAGTCAGATAAATTCTTTATTCTTAGGTTATATTTTTAAGAGTTTTAATGAGGATTTTTTGGGCTCACAAGTGAGATTTTTTCCTGATGTGTCTCATGCTTCATATTTGAGAAGGAAGAATATTTTGGGCCTATGCCCCAGGATCTTAGCCTTGGGCAGGGCCGGATTTACGTATACGCCATGTACGCCATGGCGTAGGGCCCACAACCGGCAGGGGCCCACAAAAAATAGAACCAGTTTTTTTTTTCAACTCGATTAAAAAAAAAACCTGGTGGCTGCCGCCGCGGGGCCCCCTCTGCTGCCGCGGGGGCCCCGTCTACAAGATGGTCTGGTCGGGTCGGGTCGGGTCGGGTCTCATCTCCCTCCCGGCTGCGAGAGACGCGAAGATAGAGCGTCTCCTCACGTCTGTGTTAAGCCCGCAGGGGCTGATGGGATTTCCCATCAGCCCCTGCGGGCTTAACACAGACGCGAGGAGACGCTCTCCCTTCGCGTCTCTCGCAGCCTGCAGCGAGGCAGGGAGAGAGACCCGACCGGACCCGACCCGACCGGACCGGACCCGACCAGACCAGCTTGTAGACGGGGCCCCCGCGGCAGCAGAGGGGGCCCCGCGGCGGCAGCCACCAGGTTTTTTTTTAAATTAAATTTTACTTTAGGCCGGGGGGGGTAGGACTGGTAATGGGCTATGGGGGGGGTAGGACTGGTAATGGGCTATTGGGGGGGCTGGGCTGGAAATGGACTGGGGGGGTAGGGCTGGTAATGGGCTATTGGGGGGCTGGGGCTGGAAATGGGCTGGGCGGGGGGGGGGATAAGGCTAGAGGTGGGCTGATGGGGTTAGGACTGGTAATGGACTGTGGGCTGTTGGGGGGGGGCTTAGAACTGGCAATGGGCTTTGGGGGGGGTTAAGACTGGTAATGGGCTGTGGGCTGATGGGGGCTGTCTGGTAATGGGCTATGGGGGGGGCTAGGACTGGAAATGGGCTGGGGGGTTAAGACTGGAGGTGGGCTGATGGGGTTAGGACTGGTAATGGGATGTAGGGGGGGGTAAGAAATTGAAATGGGCTTGGGGGGGGTTAAGACTGGTAATGGGCTGTGGGCTGATGGGGTTGTCTGGTAATGGGCTATGGGGGGCTAGGGCTGGAAATGGGCTGGGGGTTAAAACTGGAGGTGGGATGATGGGGTTAGGACTGGTAATGGGCTGTGGGCTGATGGGGGGGGGTAGGACTGGCAATGGGCTATGGGGGGCTGACTGGAAATGGGTTGATGGGGTTAGGACTGGAAGTGGGCTGATGGGGGGTTAGGACTGGTAATGGGTTATAGGGGGGCTTAAACTGAAAATGGGGTGATGGGGGGTTAAGGACTGAAAATGGGGTGATGGGGGGGTTAAGGACTGTAAGTGGGGTGGTGGGGGGGCGAGGACTGGAAATGGGCTGATGGAGGGCTAGGACTGGAAATGGGCTGATGCAGGGACTAGAAGGGAATGGATGCTGAGTGAGGCTGGAACTAGAAGGGAGCTGAGGTTGGGGAGGATTAGAATGGGATGGGGCTGGAAGAGTAAAATGGAGAAGGGAAAAATATTTTGTGTGGGAGGGATAAAAATCTACAATTGGCCGGGTATTGGGAGAGTAAGTGGGGATTGAGGATGGAGGGGTAATATTTGAGTGGATGAAATAGGAATGAGGAAAGAGCAAAAGGAGAAAGATTAGTATGTTAAAGCAGATGTAGAGAGAGAATGGAAAAAAATCTAGAAGAGAGAAGAAAGGACAAATGGACAGCAGACGATGGAGAGTTAGCAGAAGACACGAAGAAACCAGAAGAAAGTGGCTGGAGCAATTGCAGCTGAAAAAAATGCACAAAAGGTAGAAAAATATCTCTTTATTTTGAATTTATTAATTGGAATATGTCAGCTCTGGTAAATGTGCATCATTAACATCTGTGCTTTGTTTAGTACAAGAGCAAATTAATGTATTGTTTTATTTCTACAGTGTTGTACATTCCAAGTTTGGCTTTTGGGATTCCCAGTTTAATTATTGTCTTCCTATTTCTAAATTGTGATTACTTGTTTGGTGATGGTCTATGTTCTGCATGTGTAACTGAGCTGAGGTGTTCTGTTTATATAATTCCTATTTGACATTGCCACTTGTTCTCTTTCCCCAGTAGGTCATGTCTTGTTGTTCTCTGAAATGTATTGGTTTAATATTTGCAGTGTTGCCTTTTGATTGGTAGAGTATGGTGCTTTGTGAGTAGTGCTGTTAGGATACGGCGGGTTTACTATGGGCAGTGTTTGTAGTAGTTCCTAATGTGTCTGGCAGTTGGCACTGGATTATAGTAATGTAGAAATCTTTTAGTCTTTCTTTATCCATACACTCATTAAGAGGCACGTTTACTAAAAGTTAGTATATGGTAACATTATGCAAATATTTATGCAAATGAGGCCCCTTATGCAAATGAGGTCTGCACCCCCCTTGGGCCGCCCCTGCTGGGGGCCCACAATTTTTGTTGGCGTAGGGCCTCACTCAAGGTAAATCCGGCCCTGGCCTTGGGGGCATCTTTTCAATTAAAATTTCCTGTTAGATGTTGTTTCATATAAAGAGAAAGTGTATTTGTTCTTTGAGCCTAGACAACTCTTGGAGTTCTTAGTAGCTAGGGAGGAGGTTTTGGTGGACGTTGCTGCACCGTCTCATACACTGATGCTTAAGTCTCTACCTGCCTTGTAATTTCTTAGTTAGTTAGTTTTAGGGCCATTTTAAATGGTACCATAACATTTTTTCTTTTTTCCTGGTACCCCTCTTTATTTCCTTATTTGTGGGCTAAATTGAAATGGTGGTTTTATTTCAAGAAGTATATTTCCTTACGTGTTAAATGGCATCTTCTTTTCATTCATGTGAATTTTGGATGTATATAAACCAAATGCTAATAAATATAAAATTTAAAAAAAAGTTGTGCTCCAAGAAAGTGAGAAGTCTCTACAAAAGGTGAAAAAGCTGAAATGAATGACCGAAGAAATTCTGAAAATTGCCCAGAAATACAGAAAAGCTAAAGCCAGAGGAGAGAGAGGCAATCACAGAACTCAGAGATTTCCAATGTACAGCAAGGACAAGTATTACAATGACACATGCAAGGAGATAGAAAAAAAAAACTATTAGAGGTAGAACAAGATTGGCTTTCTTAAAACTACAAGAGTTAAAAAGAAAATTCTAGCCTCGAACTGGAATGCTACAAGATGCTCAAGGATCCATATTGAATGATGCTGAGAAGATCAAGAAAAGGTGGCAAGAATTGTACAGAGTCATTATACTGTACCATAAAGATCAAGTGGACTAACAGTCATTTCAACCTGTACCTTATGATTAGAAACCATTGGTGATGAAAGAAGAAGTAGAAGCAGCATTGAAAGTCTTTATCAGAGCACTTGGCATTGATGGCATTCCTATTGAATTATTACAGCAATCAGATACAACTGCTACAATACTTACAAGGCTCTGCCAGGATATTTGGAAGACAACATCATGGCCAACTGACTGGAAAAGATCTGAGTTTATACCAATACTAAAGAAAGGCGATCCAACTGACTGTGGAAATTAGTGCACAATCGCTCTAATCCCATATACCAGCAAGTTTCTACTCATGATCATTCAGCAGAGATTACAGCCATACCTGGAATGAGAACTACCTGAGTGTAAGCAGGTTCAGGAAAAGGTAAGGAACAAGAGACATTATCGTAAGATGGTGAGATGATGAGATCATGAGATGGATCCTTGAAAAGACAAAAGAATATCAAAAGGATATGTTTACGTGTTTTATTGACTACAGTAAACTTTTAACTGTGTTGTAAATCATTAAAAACTCTGGGCTACATTATGAATCATGGGTATACCAGAACATCTGATAGTTCTGTTGCACAACCTTTACATTGATCGACAGTTCGAACAGAACAAGAAGAAACAAAATGGTTTAAAATCAGCAACGGTGTACGACAAGGCTGCATACTTTCCTCCTACCTGTTTAATTTATGTGCAGAACAAATCATTAGAGAAGCAGGACTGTATGATGACAACCGAAGTGTGAAGATTGGTGAAAAACTCATCAACGACGTTTGCTGTGCTGATGATACCACAATACTGGCTGAAAGTGAAGATCATCTGAAATATTTTCTTCTCAAGATCAAGGAACGTAGTCTTAAAATGGGCCTGCACCTTAACATAAAGAAGACAAAGATCCTGACAATTGGCAAAATCAATAAGTTCATCGTTGATGGAGAAGAAATTGAAATAGTGGACAACTTTAACCTGCTTGGATCAGTAATCAATAAAGAAACAAAAAAGCAGTCAAGAAATTTGACAACACATTGCTCTTGGCAGAATGACTATGAAGGACCTAGGCAAGATTATCAAGAACAGAGATGTCTCCCTCCATACAAAGATTTGACTTATTCAAGCCATGGTATTTTCAATAACATCATAAGGATGTAAAAGTTGTACAGTGAAAAAGATAGATAGGAAGAAAATTGATGCCTTTGAACTATGGTGCTGGGAAAGAATACTGTGTATATTATGGACTGCCCAAAGAAAGAGAGTCCACAAGAGAAATGAGGAAAATATAGACACGTCCACAAAGATTGTGAACAATCAACATTATTCCAAAGACCCAAATTGGCCAAGTTTCAGCCGTTAGGTCTGTATCAGGGGTCTAAAACAAAAAGAAAAACAAAAATTAAAACCAACATACATTTTACATTTATATATAAAAATAATATCATCAGATATAAAATATGGAAACCAACAGACAATGATGCATTTACACAAAGACAATTACAAAGAAGGACTATAATATTGTCTTATTAATCCAGTTAATAAAGTTATAGTTTGATAAACCCAATTGTGAATACGCTGCTAAAAAAAAAATCCCAGTAATACCTGTAAAAAAGCAGAGAAATCAGTGACTGATGTCAGGAGTGAAATCAGCAATAAAGATAATTTGTATAGCAAAACACCATAAAAAACACACCTCTAAAAATGTATTGATTTTAAAGTGCTCATCAGGGCTCATCATATGGGTTACTAATGTGATGTGAAAAAATTCTATGCTGTATAAGGATACTGAGAACCTAAGCTGCATACCATTGTTAAGTCACATGTGAAAACAACGTATAGTCAAAGATGTATTCTCGGGATAAAAATGCTAACTTTAAATCTATATGGGGTAATTGTGACAAGAACAAGAAATTATGTATGTTCAACTAGAGAATATAATTCTATCTCTAGTAAATGGATAAAAGAATATTATATAAATAACTAGTGTCACAGGTATAATCAATGGTAAAAGCTATCATCTCTTAGACATATGAAACTGAATGGTATCTGACAACCAATATTATATAGTTTGTATGCCCAAATTGTATAGGTGCACCAAACAGTACGTAATAATCGAATGGCTTCTTTATACTATGTACAATATGGAAAACTTCATAACAGAAGTGTCTTATTGTAAACATAATCGGGGCTAGTAGTTTGTAGCCTAAGAAAAGTAGGGGAAAGAAATCCATGTACCTACATATAAAATTATCATTAATCTTTTATATAGTGGTGCACGCTATTGCAAAATTTAAGACAGACATCAGGAGAATGCACTGAATCTGTAAGGGGCAATGGCGGGAAAAAGATTGCTGAAAAAAAGGAAAAACCTCATTCCTCATTTTACTCTAAACAAAAGCAACACAAAATAAAAGATGGAGAACCAAAAAACTAAAAATATTAAGGACCGAGACTTGTGATAAGGAAGCTTATCATAGCTCAGGTAGGAGCTATAGAAAAGATGATGTGACTCTGAACAAGCAACCTGTCAGTTCTGGTAGAATTGAGAAAACAGAGTTTTCACATAAAAGACTACCAGTCCCAGAATGCACCAGCTTTCCAGCAGCCATGAGAGGGGCTGAAGTGAGAGAATGTGTGTGCAATCAAGAGAGCTATGAGGTAATCCCTAAGCACTCATCTCAAAGGGCAGGGCTTGATTCAACACAGCTGCGCTGTGTTAGGGAGCAGCACACATTAGGAAAGAATAAGAATAGAGATTATTCTTCAGGAAACAGTTTCAGCAACAGTTTCAAGAACAGCTTCAGGAAGAGATACAGAGGGGAGAGCTTCAGCAACGGCTACAAGCACCAGTATCACCTGGAGAAACAGAAGCCAAGCCAAGCAGATAGAGAGAGAAGGAAACTCTCTGGAAGGAAGAGAAGAAAGGCCATTGGAAGGTCTGGGAGATTCCAAGGCAGTACTCATACTGGGAGGTATTCCAAAGGCCAGCAGAGTCCATTGGACTGGATTCAGCCAGAGGAATGGAGTGGCAGAGATAGGAATCACCAGTGGCTACCTGGAAGAGAGAAGACTGCATGTGGAAGGGACTTTCAGACCAAGGCCAGAAGGTATGTGAGAGAAGATCCAGTGTCCAGGGATCAAGATTGGAAGGCTGGACATCAGAATTGGATTACATATTGGCCAGGCTATACAGAGAGGAATAATGATAGCAGGAGAGGCTCAGGTATGAACACTGATCCAGACCCTATCTATAATAGAGAATGGCAGCAAGGGAATAAGCATTCTCATGATAGTGCCTTAATGAAAGACTCATCTGTGCCAATGTATGATATTGACCCTATGATTGTTGATGCAGGGGGAAATACAGCAGATGAAACTATTTACATGGACTGTTCTTTATCTAAATGCTATTGCTAGTTTTCTATGAGCAAACACATCAGCCATCACAAAGAAACCTAACTTTGTTCTTTATTTCCACTGCAAACAGCTCTTAAAGCAGGATTTGGGCTCACACAGTAGCAGCCAGCCAGCTAAAGGCTTTCAGCTGGTCCATTGATAGTAATTAGGGCTGCACCTGATTGTGTGTGTGAGCAAGGGAGAATCACTGCTGAGATCGGCGTGGAAAATAAGCAGAAGTTAACCTAACCAGCAAAGTTTATTCTTTACTTTGTGCCTTTGTATTTGGTAATTATTTGCTAAGAAAACATTAGCTAATTGCCTGACAAGCTGAAGGTTGTTTTCTGGTTTACTTTGTGACTTTTTGTTATCCATTTAAACACTGCAAGCAAGTAACCTCATTTATAGTGCTATCAAGCATACATGTGCTGGGTGAATTAAACCCCATCAATAAAAGAAGTATTTTATTGATCTTACCACTTGGTTTCACAACTCAAATTATTGTCATCAGCTGTGTTTGGGAGTGAATGAACTACAATACCCACAATACCTTGCAAGAATCATATGAATATATGCATCGTCAAGATTGTGTAAGTTCTCACCCTAGGCAGCCGTCTGACAAATGGCGTAGTTTTTTCGGATTGCTCTTGCACCAAGAGGATTTACTTGTTGTGGATTACAAATAAAAGTCAAGTTTAAAGCTGAAAGAAGATTTTTTTTTTCCCACATCTGCACTTTGGAGGAAAAGTGGTTGTTCCAAGAAGCTGTCCCAGATGAAAAGACCCTGTGTAAAGCTGGATTCATCACTGAGACAAGGTAATATGTACCTGGGCATGTCTATTGGTGGATGTGTGTAAGCACAGGGGGTAATTGAAAAAAAAAAAGTTGAAAAAAAAAAACACACCTGGTTGGAAGGTGCTGCTCTTTGGTTTTTTTTTTTTTCTCTTTTCTTGCAGGGGTCAAGATGGATCCGAGGGAGATGGCTCAGTGGATGGCAGCCCAATTTAGCAAGCAGCAGGAGCTGTCACAGCAGGCCCAGGACACTGCTATGAAGGCCTTAATGGAACAGCAGAAACCAGTGCTTGATCTGGTGCAAGCTCTAGTTCAGCTGCAGAGCCAAAGTAGAACAGATGCAAGACCAGCAGTTAGTACTGGTACACCACATGTGGACACTGTGGGACTCAATCAAGGGATTGGGGCATTTAATTTTGGGAAATTAACTCCAGAAGATAATGTTGATGATTTTCTAGAGTCTTTTGAAAGAGTGGCACAGGCTTTAGCATGGCCAGAGACCCAGTGGGCAGTAAGGCTGGCAGCCTCATTAACTGGTGAGGCACTAGCAGCTTACAGAGCAATGCCAGCAGCCCAGGCTTTGATTTATAAGGATGTAAAGGCAGCTATTAGAGATCGCCTAGGGTTGTCAATTTCAGAGTATAGGCGAATGTTTAGAGCTGTTACATTGAAAGGGGGTGAGACACCCAGGGCTCTGAGTCAGAGAATCAGAAGTTTAGCTGTAAAATGGTTGGAGCCTGAGCAAAAGACAGTAGAAATGTTATTAGATATTATAATGCTGGAACAATTTATGCTTGGGGTACCTAAAGATTTGAATGTTTTTCTTATACAGCAAAATTGCCAAAATCTTGGAGAGGCAACCATGCTAGCAGAGAGATTCTTGGAAGCCACGTGGGCTTGCCATAGAATGGGTGGCCCTCTAAAGATGGATGCTGAGGCTAGATGTGCTGTATCAGAAAAAGGAATAATTAGGAATGTTTCTAAAAATGAATGTACTGTATCAAACCAGATGACACAGTGGAATAGAAAGAAATGTTTCAAGTGTGGAAAATTGGGACATTTAGAGAAGAGATGCCAGACACACACTAGTTTAATGGGTCTGGATTTAAAACAGCCCAAGGAAGGATTTCTTTTGATGGTTGATGTGCAAGGAATTACCACAAATGCATTATTAGACTCTGGGGCAGACCAGAGTATGATGTCAAAAAGGCTTTGGAAGAGGATAGAGGCCCAAGAAAGATTTGTGCCTAGAACCCCTGAAAGCCAAGTTCACATCAGATGCATTCATGGTGCTGCATCATCATATCCCACCTATAGGCTAAAGGTTAAGTGCCTAGGGAAACAAGAGGAAGTCCTATTAGCAGTGGTGCCTAGGCTACCCTTTGATTTGGTTCTAGGAAGAGACTGGCCAAGATTTAAGCAGGGTCTAGTGGAAGGACTAGGAAAGAAGGAGGGAGAAGGTTTAATGGTAGTAGCTCCCGGGCCTTTATTTGGAAGTCCTCAGACCCCAGCTAAAAAGATGGTTAAGCGTCCAGAAGACCAAGCTACCCCAAAGCAGATATTCGTTCTAAAGTACCATAAGGTCTCTGAGAAGGCCCAAGCTCCTAAGCGGGCAACCCCTCAGTCTGCTGGGTTTGACCTATGCAGCATAGAAAATGTGACTGTACCTAGCCAAGGGAGAGCCCTGGTTGACACCGGTCTCCAAGTGGAAATACCAATTGGATGTTATGGGAGAGTAGCCCCAAGGTCCGGATTAGCCCTTAAATATTTCATCGATGTGGGTGCGGGAGTAATTGATCCCGATTACAGGGGCAATATTAAAGTTCTGTTGTTTAACTTTGGACAGAATGAGTATCATGTGAAGACAGGAGACAAAATTGCCCAATTGATCTGTGAGAGGCTGGGTTTTCCACCTGTGGAGGAGGTCACATCCCTAGAGAATTCTGAACGTGGAGCCAAAGGCTTTGGTTCTACTGATGTCAAAGGGGTTAAAAGCTTAGCTGCCACCTGTGCCCGAGAGAGGGAGGTGAGTGAAGAGGAAGATTTGGGACCCCAGGTATATGATTGTAAAGAAAAATCAGAGCCCCAAATAGGTGAGGACCTGACAATGGTACAACAGGAAGAAATTAGGAAGTTGCTTAAGGAATTCCCAGATGTGTTGACACCCATACCTGGGGAGACCCATTTGGTGGCCCATGAAATAATAACTCCACCTGGGAAATTGGTTCGTCAAAGGCCATACCGCTTGCCTGAAGCCAAAAGACAGGAGGTAGTGGCACAAGTCCAGGAGATGTTGGACATGGGGGTAATAGAGGAGTCAAAGAGTCCCTGGAATAGCCCCATAGTCCTGGTGCCGAAGCCTGATGGATCCTTAAGATTTTGTATTGACTTCCGGCAGGTAAACGCCATATCAGTTTTTGATGCATATCCAATGCCAAGAATTGAGGAGCTGCTAGACCAGCTGGGACAGGCTCAATACTTAACCACCCTTGATATGACAAAAGGATATTGGCAAATCCCGCTCACCAGGGAGTCGAAGCCGAAAACTGCGTTCAGCACCCCCGTTGGCCTTTTCCAGTTCAAGAGGATGCCTTTCGGACTGCATGGAGCAGCGGCTACCTGCCAAAGGTTAGTGGATCAGGTACTTCGACCCCACCAAAGTTATGCTTTTGCATACATGGATGATGTCATAATCCATAGTAACACCTGGGCGGAGCATTTGAAGAGGATCAGGGCAGTCTTGTGCTCTATGAAGCAAGCGGGAATCACTTTAAACCCGAAGAAGTGTGCCTTTGCAAATAGGGAGGTAAAATACCTAGGCCACCTAGTGGGAAGAGGAAAAATTAAACCTCTATTAAGCAAAATAGATAGCATCGGGAATTTTCCTCCTCCAACAACCAAGAAACAACTAAGAAGTTTCTTAGGACTTATTGGATACTACCGCCGGTTTATACCGCAATTCGCAGAGAAAAGTGCCATTTTCACGGATATGCTGCGAAAGAATTGTCCAAACCAGATAAAGTGGACACCAGAAGCTGAAAAAGCGTTTTCAGTATTAAAAGAAAAATTGTGTACAGGACCGGTACTGAAAGGAGTAGACTTCAAGAAACCCTTTCTGGTTCAAACCGATGCATCGGATGTAGGGCTAGGAGCAGTCCTATCCCAGTGCCATGATGGAGAGGAGCATCCTGTGATGTACCTGAGCAGGAAGTTGTCACTGGCTGAACAAAAGTATTCCACGATAGAAAAAGAGTGTTTGGCTATCAAGTGGTCAGTGGAGGCGTTAAGGTTTTACCTTACAGGGAGAAAGTTCCAGTTGGTCACGGACCATGCCCCACTTAAGTGGTTGCAGCAAATGAAGAACCACAATGCCAGGTTGACACGCTGGTACATGGCCTTACAGGCGTTTGATTTTCAGGTTGAACATCGTGCCGGGAAGTTACACAAGAATGCGGATGCACTTTCCCGTATTACGGACTGTAGAGAAGAAGTTTGACCAGTAAAACCAGTCCGTAATAACTTAAGCAGGGGGGTATGTGATAAGGAAGCTTATCATAGCTCAGGTAGGAGCTATAGAAAAGATGATGTGACTCTGAACAAGCAACCTGTCAGTTCTGGTAGAATTGAGAAAACAGAGTTTTCACATAAAAGACTACCAGTCCCAGAATGCACCAGCTTTCCAGCAGCCATGAGAGGGGCTGAAGTGAGAGAATGTGTGTGCAATCAAGAGAGCTATGAGGTAATCCCTAAGCACTCATCTCAAAGGGCAGGGCTTGATTCAACACAGCTGCGCTGTGTTAGGGAGCAGCACACATTAGGAAAGAATAAGAATAGAGATTATTCTTCAGGAAACAGTTTCAGCAACAGTTTCAAGAACAGCTTCAGGAAGAGATACAGAGGGGAGAGCTTCAGCAACGGCTACAAGCACCAGTATCACCTGGAGAAACAGAAGCCAAGCCAAGCAGATAGAGAGAGAAGGAAACTCTCTGGAAGGAAGAGAAGAAAGGCCATTGGAAGGTCTGGGAGATTCCAAGGCAGTACTCATACTGGGAGGTATTCCAAAGGCCAGCAGAGTCCATTGGACTGGATTCAGCCAGAGGAATGGAGTGGCAGAGATAGGAATCACCAGTGGCTACCTGGAAGAGAGAAGACTGCATGTGGAAGGGACTTTCAGACCAAGGCCAGAAGGTATGTGAGAGAAGATCCAGTGTCCAGGGATCAAGATTGGAAGGCTGGACATCAGAATTGGATTACATATTGGCCAGGCTATACAGAGAGGAATAATGATAGCAGGAGAGGCTCAGGTATGAACACTGATCCAGACCCTATCTATAATAGAGAATGGCAGCAAGGGAATAAGCATTCTCATGATAGTGCCTTAATGAAAGACTCATCTGTGCCAATGTATGATATTGACCCTATGATTGTTGATGCAGGGGGAAATACAGCAGATGAAACTATTTACATGGACTGTTCTTTATCTAAATGCTATTGCTAGTTTTCTATGAGCAAACACATCAGCCATCACAAAGAAACCTAACTTTGTTCTTTATTTCCACTGCAAACAGCTCTTAAAGCAGGATTTGGGCTCACACAGTAGCAGCCAGCCAGCTAAAGGCTTTCAGCTGGTCCATTGATAGTAATTAGGGCTGCACCTGATTGTGTGTGTGAGCAAGGGAGAATCACTGCTGAGATCAGCGTGGAAAATAAGCAGAAGTTAACCTAACCAGCAAAGTTTATTCTTTACTTTGTGCCTTTGTATTTGGTAATTATTTGCTAAGAAAACATTAGCTAATTGCCTGACAAGCTGAAGGTTGTTTTCTGGTTTACTTTGTGACTTTTTGTTATCCATTTAAACACTGCAAGCAAGTAACCTCATTTATAGTGCTATCAAGCATACATGTGCTGGGTGAATTAAACCCCATCAATAAAAGAAGTATTTTATTGATCTTACCACTTGGTTTCACAACTCAAATTATTGTCATCAGCTGTGTTTGGGAGTGAATGAACTACAATACCCACAATACCTTGCAAGAATCATATGAATATATGCATCGTCAAGATTGTGTAAGTTCTCACCCTAGGCAGCCGTCTGACAGACTCTAATACTTACTGTGAAACAGCTACAAGTGTGGACAGAGGAAAAACCCAAGCAGTGCAAATGTGATATTTAAATAGTTTAAAACAGGCATCTTGACATTTGATCCACAAAATTTAAGGTGGAATGCTTTCACAATAGCGAGGAGAAGGACAGCATTATGGCACACAGTGTTATGGCCTTATGTGACATTGGCTAATAATAATGGTATTGCAAAAGAGGAAGGAGGAAAGAGGGGAAAAATCCATATTGAATAACTTGCTAAACGTTTGTCTTTGAATATCAAAAGGAAACATTATAGAAACTATGCTACCTAAGGGTGCGTAGGATGAAAGGAAATAAAATATAAAAAAGGATATAAAATATAAAAATGGATATAAGAAAAAAACTTTAAAAATAAAATAGGAACATTTAAAAAAAGGGGGTGGAGGAAAGGGAAGGGAAGGGGCACATGACATGCTCAAAATGCTTTGTTGTTGTTGTTAAGTGGAGTCGACTCATGGCAACCCTCTGGATAGCTATCCTAAATTGTGTTCGGTCTTCAGTCAGGCGGCTCATTGTTGACAGACTGGTACCCGTAGCTGCTGTTATTGTATCGATCCATCTCATTGCTGGCCTTCCTCTTTTGCGTTGACCTTCTATCTTGCCAAGCATGATGTCTTTCTCTAATGATCTCTCTCTTCGCATGATGTGTCCAAAGTATGAACGTCAAAGTCTTGTCATCTGAGCTTCTAAAGAAAGCTTAGGTTTGATCTCCTCTAGTACCGACTGGTTTGTTCTTCGGGCAGTCCATGGTATACACAGTATTCGCCACCAGCACCATAATTCAAAGGCATCAATTTTCTTCCTGTCTGTCTTTTTAACTGTCCAGCTTTCACATCCATATGATGTTATTGAAAATACCATGGCTTGAACAAGTCGAATCTTTGTATGGAGAGAGACATCTCTGCTCTTGAGAATCTTATCTAGGTCTTTCATAGCCATTCTGCCAAGAGTAATGCGTCGTTTGATTTCTTGACTGCTTGTTGCTGCTTTATTGATAGTTGATCCAAGTAGGTTAAAGTTGTTCACAATTTCAATTTCTTCTCCTTCAACGATGAACCTGTTGATTATGCCAGTTGTCATGATCTTTGTCTTCTTTACATTAAGGTGCAGGCCCATTTTGAGACTATGTTCTTTGATTGTGAGAAGCAAATGTTTTAGATCATCTTCACTTTCAGCCAGTAATGTAGTATCCTCAGCATAGCGAAGGTTGATGATGAGTCTTCCACCAATCTTCACACCTCTGTTGTCTTCATACAATCCTGCTTCTCTGATGATTTGTTCTGCATATAAATTAAACAGGTAGGGGGAAAGTATGCAGCCTTGTCTTACACCTTTGCTTATTTTAAACCTTTCTATTTCTCCTTGTTCCGTTCGAACTGTTGCTTCTTGATCAATGTACAGATTGCGCAAGAGAACGATCAGGTGTTCTGTTATACCCATGCTTCTTAATGTGGCCCAGAGTTTCTCATGGTTTACACAGTCAAAAGCCTTGCTATAGTCGATAAAGCACAAATAGATATCCTTTTGGTATTCTCTAGTCTTTTCAAGGATCCATCTCACATCCGCAATGATGTCTCTCGTTCCTCGCCCTTTCCTGAACCCTGCTTGCACTTCAGGTAGTTCTTGTTCCAAGTATGGTTATAGTCTCTTTTGAATAATCTTCAGTAGAATCTTGCTGGCATGTGGGATCAGAGCGATTGTTCGATAGGTGATCCAACTGACTGTGGAAATTTTCTTTAGTATTGGTATAAACACAGATCTTTTCCAGTCAGTTGGCCATGATGTTGTCTTCCATATTTCTTGGCAGAGCCTTGTAAGTATGGTAACAGCTGCATCAGATTGCTGCAATACTTCTATAGGAATGCTATCGATGCCTGGTGCTTTGTTCTTTGATAAGGCTTTCAATGCTGCTTCAACGTCTTCTTTCATCACCAATGGTTCCCGATCATAAGGTACAGGTTGAAACGGCCGTTGGTCCACTTGATCTTTATCATATAAAAACTCTGTATATTCCTTCCACCTTTTCTTGATCTTCTCAGCATCATTCAACATAGAACCTTTAGCATCTTGTAACATTCCAATTCGAGGCTGGAACTTTTTCTTTAACTCTCGTAGCTTTAGGAAAGCCAATCTTGTTCTTCCTCTACTAGTTTCTGCTTCTATTTCCTTGCAAGTGTCATTGTAGTACTTTTCCTTGTCCTGTCTTGCTGCACGTTGGAAATCTCTGAGTTCTGTTATTGTCTTTCTTTCTCCTCTGGCTTTAGCTACTCTGCGTTTCTGGGCAATTTTCAGAGTTTCTTCCATCATCCATTTAGAATTCTGCAAGACCAATGATCTATTCATCTCAAACACCTTCTTCCAGCAACACAAGCAGCGACTGTACACATGGACTTCACCCAATGGATTATATAAAAATCAAATTGACTACATCTGTGGAAGTCAACGATGGAAAAGCTCTATAACATCAACAAAGACAAAACCTGGAGCTGACTGTGGTACAAATCATCAACTACTAGTATGCAAACTCAAGCTAAAGTTGAAAAAGAGCAAACCACTCATGAATGCAGCAAAATATGACCTTGAGAATATACCACTGGAATTTAAAGACTGCCTGCAAAATCGATTTGCTGCTTTAGATACAAATGACAGAGCTCTGGAAGAGTTATGGAATGACATCAAGAAGGCTGTGTTGGAAGAAAGCGAGAAGTCTCTACAAAAGGTGAAAAAGCAAAAACGGCCAAAATGGATGACGGAAGAAACTCAAAATGATTTAGCAGACTATAAACCTCAGATAGATCAATCACCTCCTATATTAATCCACATTTAACAGCTTGTTGAGCTTTATCTTAAAAACTAAAAAATGATCTCTATAAAAACTCTGATTCCCAGTGGTGCAAAGAATAAAATAAATTTAAAATAAATACAGGTAAAAATACAGAGTAGAAGGATAGAATAGGATAAATGAAAATTTAAAAAACCTATGAACAGTAACATATTATGACAAGGTGACAAATAAAATAAAACATAAAAAAATATTTAAAAGTGAGAATCAAGGGGGGATATTATTTTTATATATAAATGTAAAATGTATGTTGGTTTTAATTTTTGTTTTTGTTTTAGACCCCTGATGTAGGCCTAACAGCTGAAACTTGACCAAGTCTTTTGAATAATGCTGATTGTTCACAATCTTTGTAGGTGTGGCCGTGTTTTCCTCCGCTCTCTTGTGGACTCTGGTGTTCTTCTCCCCCTTTTTTGCTGCCTTCTGCCTGAAGAACAAACCAGTCACTACTAGAGAAGATCAAACCTAAGCTTTCCTTAGAAGCTCAGATGACAGAGAGAGATCATTAGAAAAAGACATCACGCTTGGCAAGGTTGAAGGTCATCGCAAAAGAGGAAGGCCAGAAATGAGATGGACTGATACAATAACAGCAACTAAGGGGGCCACTCTATCAACAATGAGCCACCTGACTGAAAACCAAATACAGTTTAGGTCAACTATCCAGAGGGTCGCCTTGAGTCGATACAAACTCAATGGCACTTAACAACAGACTACTCTAACATTATTTATCAAGGATTGCCAAATACACCCTGCACCCACTACAGATGGCCCAGAATAAGCAAATGCACATCCTACCTGGTGCCGCAAGATCTGACCACATAACACCAATGCTAAAGCAATTCCATTGACTTCTGATAACAACTCACATAAAATACAAGGCTCCTCTTACCATCTTCAATATATCACACAACCTATCCTTGGATTACCTTTGGTCCTTGCTACACAAGACACACAATAGCTGAACCAGGCGATCCAACGCACAACACACATTCATAATCCCAACGTAGAAGGCAAAAAGCACCCAAGTTGTTTGCAGTCGAGCATTCTATGCTCCCTCCATCTGGAACGCACTCCCACAAGATATATGAGTTACCATAATCAAAGATTTTCGAAAGAAACTTAAAACCCACCTATTCAGAGTACACTTCGGAGATGAAACCAAACACACTCAGAAATATGAACACAGTGAACACTGCAATGATTATGCTATGTTATATATATCTCCGTCTCTGACAAACGGTTCCCCCACCCCAGTTACTATCCTGTACCATCTATCTTTAATGTTTTAATATGTTAATGTTTTCCCTGCAAATCCATGTATGTAAAGTTGTCTGTAAACCTCTTTGATTTTAAGATAAAGCGGTGTATAAAGAACATTAAATAAATAAATAGTAGTGGCAAAGGCCTTTTCACTTCATTTTCTAGTCATGTCTCATTCTATTTTCTCATTTTAATTTTTATTATTAACTTTGCAAACCACTATTTTGCCTTGCAAAGGGCACTACAGCAAGTTCTGTAATAAATATCCACGTGAATTATTCCTCCACCTCCCCTTTCACATACTTCTTGTTTTCAAAGGAATTGAACAGTGTGATTAGGTGGGAAGTACATCAATGCACCTCTCCCCCATCAATCCCACAATGCATTTGGGGGGGGGGAGAGTATCACGTCACAAACTGGAGCCTCGGCAAGCTAAAGAATTATTTAATCTGTTTAAATTGTGTCTGCATAGAATAGTGCATAGCTGGTATTTGCACCTGATGAGGAGGTCATGGTTCCACTGTTTCCTGCTAAAGTTAGTTGATTTCTTTTGCATTTAGTATGTTCTGTCCTTCATTTAAGGATTTTACAAAGGCAGGAGTTTTGTGCTTGTGTTTGTGTTTATGAGATGTATCCTTTTGGAATGTATGTTTTTCCTGCCACCGATTCTTTACAAGTGTCATGCTTAGTAGTTGATTTGGGGAAAACAATAAATAAAGAATAAAAGAAAATAGGGTGTAGCTTACTGTTTCTCAAGCTTACTGCCTACACCATGCTAAATTCACAAGTCTGGGTCACAAGCTGGCCCAGGCAGAGCTGTACCAATGGCTGTGCAAGCTGTGTGGCCGCTAAGGGCCCAAGCAAGGAAAGAGCACTAACGTCATCACTGGGCTTCCAGAAAGCCCGATAAGAGTGAGTTCCTATACATGCAACTAGGTGGGGTGGGGGTATCAGATGCCCCAAGTCGCACAGGGTTCATTTCTAGTTTTCTATGGTCCTGGGTTCATGACCCTGCCCACAGCATACACTGTAATAGTTGATCTTACACCCAATGACATCGCAATGCTAGCCCTTCACACTTGGCAAAGAAACCCTGCCCACACTTTGTACTGGACAGTCTGAGCTTACTGACAGACTAATAAAAACCCCATAGGGCCTCACTAAGA
The DNA here is from genome assembly GCA_033557465.1 of Ichthyophis bannanicus. Taxonomy (NCBI): domain Eukaryota; kingdom Metazoa; phylum Chordata; class Amphibia; order Gymnophiona; family Ichthyophiidae; genus Ichthyophis; species Ichthyophis bannanicus. The sequence goes on from CM066040.1 coordinate 35,102,137, forward strand.
TCCCTACTAGAGCACTGTGTCCTTATAAAGGGTCATGGTTTAATTTATTATTCAATATACCGCCTTTTGTACAACCTGCACCAGAGTAGTTTACAATAAAATATATGGAGAATAGAGGACAAAAGGAGAAGGCTAAAAAGCTACAATCAGCCAAAGGAAGAGAGAAATCCAGGGAAAGACAAGACAAACAATGGCTGGGCCTTTCTATCCTTTCAAAGACAAAATTAGGGAGGGAAGGTAGAGAAACAATCAACCCTTGGAGTCCAATGACTTTGGCAAAAAATGAGGGAGCCCATATTCAAAGTGTTTTTGTAGGTTAGTAAATCTGCTACCTGGTTCAGCCCAATATTCAGCGGCACTAACCGGTTAGTGCCGCCAAATATCTCCATAGATCGTAGAAAAAATACCCAGTTAAAACTGGGGCAGTCTGTGTGCAGCTCGGGGTCGGTGACGGCCACTATCCAGTTAATGACGATATTCAGCCGATAACTGGATGGTTAGATCATCTGAATAGCTGTCCTAACTTTAACTGATTCTCACTATCCGATTAACAGCTCAATTTCATCACTAGCCAAATAGCGGCGCTGCTATCCACCAAGCCTGGATATTCATCTGTGGAAACCAGATATTTTCCGCCATTGAATATCCGGATTTAAATACAGTAAAATGGTGGCAACTAGGTGCTTTAACTAGCCTAGCCACTGCAGTTAATATGTCCCCATGGTCTTGAGATATTTCTTAAATTTATTATTGGAAGTTTCAGTCCTCAGGGAAGGAATTCCACAAATATGGGGCCATAAAGATGGCAGAATGTTGTGTCATCTGGAAGATGGAAGAAGATAACAAAGATTCAAATTGACTGAATACATGGACTTTGTAAAGTGGATGACCTGATATTGAACTGAGCAGGCTATGCGTCGCTATGGCACATAGCCCTGCCTGCCGATCCTTAATCATAGATATTCAATGCCATGGCGACCTGCATTGAATATCCAAGGTCGCCGCACGTACCCTGGAGCCGCCGAAGTGTAGTGATATTGCACTGCTACCCGGTTAGCTTCCACGGGTAAAACTAGGCCAGCTTTTGCTATGTCTAGTTTTACCTGCTGATCGCTAACCAGGTTGCGATGCAATATCACCGCTACCCGGTTGGCAACAGTCTCTGCCTCCACTCCACTCCACCCCAGAACACCCCCAAAATGCCCCAATGCTAACCGCATAGCATCAGGGTGTGTAGTGGGGTAAGAAGGGGATATTCAGCGGCACTCAATATTGGCCCGATATTTATTTATTTTATTTACAAACATTTGATATACTGCTATTCAATAAATAACATTATCTGCACTGTGATATACAATTGGCCACAATATTATGGACAAGATACAGGCAAAGAAAGAGGAATCAGACTACACACACCAAGGGGGGTGAGGGGGAGATGGGATAGCATAACAATTTAAGCCACATACAACCCGAAGAACAAACCAGTCAGTACTAGGGGAGATCAAACCTAAGCTTTCCTTAGAAGCTCAGATGACAAGACTTCGACTTTCGTACTTTGGACACATCATGTGAAGAGAGAGATCATTAGAGAAAGACATAATGCTTGGCAAGGTAGAAAGTCACTGTAAAAGAGGAAAGCCGGCAATGAGATGGATCGATACAATAACAGCAGCTATAGATACACTCTATAAACAATGAGCCGCTTGGCTAAAGATCGAATAAAATTTAGATCAACTTATCCCGACACCGTCCTCAATGGCACTTAACAACAACGCAACCCATTTTATGGAGGAGAACAAGGGTGGGAAAGGAGAGCATGGATAGGAAAACATGTCTTGCTAGATAACAGGGAAATCCTCTATAAAATGCTTTGTTTGTGAGAAGAAGGATTTTGAAAGGAATCCTATGACTAAACAGAAGTCAAAGCTCAGTAATTTGGAGTGCGGCAGCATGGTCAAACTTCCTAGCTGAATGAAGAAGTTTAAGTGATGTATCAACGATATTCTCTAATCTTTTAAGGTTTTTCTGTCTGGTATAAAAATGTGTTGCCATAATCTAGCCAGGACAACACCACATCGTGTGTTAACGTTCGCCAGGTATTTTTTGCAAGAAATGAGCAGACTGCGCAGAGCTGCTCCAGAGCAAGGAAATAGGACGTATATACTAATGATATTTGTGCCTCAAAGGATAAATATGAATCCAGGTAAAATCCAAGGATTTTAACTGTCTTCACAAAGGTGGTCATTCCAGAACCCAAATAAGGGTTTTATGTGCACGGGTGGGGGGACGACATTTATGTGCCGAAAACATCTATGGACATATATACCGGTAATGGCGCCCACGCACATTTATCTCGCTTGCATGGGGATATCAGAACATGCCTGGGAGGGGCAGAACAGGGGTGTGGTTTGCCACGGAGATGTGTATAACGTATTCAGGAATGGTCCATGTACGTTTTCCAACTTTCCCCGCAGATGTACCCATTATTCCTGCCGGAGGCATGGAATAAGGCCAGTACTTAGAAAATATTCTGTTGTGTTCTACAATTCGTCCCTGCAAGTGAGAGCGTGTGTGTGTGGTTTGAAGGTAGCACGGGTGGATCTGGTGTGCTGATCTGCAATTCAGGGAGGACATGAATGCCTGGCCAGTTCCTGGACTTTATAGATAACCACAATGACACCATGTGCCTCTGTAATAGGGCAGCCATACATCCACTGTGCCCAGACACTGGGAGACCTGACAGCTGTGCCAATATTCCCCAGACTGTACCATGCAGCCTACATCTTTACCCAGTCCAGGATCTATGCAAGCTGCGAGAGTAGTTATATATCTGGAGGCTGGCTACTTGGTATGATGGCACAGGGATCCCTCCTCCCATGCCCACAAAGGCCTGACCAGGGGAGCAGTGCCACAAAGCAGACTGTGGAAAGGCAGGCAGGGCTGCCCCACAGATAGCAGATGTATGCACACTAACATAAGCCAGGACAGAGAGTGGACATTCTATGGACAGGTGTAGCTACATATAGGGAGCTGCTATGTGAAATGCCAGTACCCAGATATGTGGGAAACAGATGCCATAGCCAGACAGCCATGGGCATTAGAAGAGCATAGTTATGTCGCTCAGCAAGGCAATGCATCTTTTGGGGAATTATAAAGTTATTTTAGGTATTTGTGAGGTTTGGTAAAAGAGTGTTTTATGGAGCAACCAATGCAAGAATAACTGAGGCATTGTTATATTGCTATGTACATTTTGAATCCAGGTATGTCATGACAAACATGTCAATATCTACTTGATCTTATTATATTTTAGAGTGCACTGAGATTAATTTGCAGTGTTCTGGGCATACAGACTAGTATACCTGAGGGACTACTCCCCTCCCCCCCTGCTGAGGTATTGTGTAGCCCTTCTTCCTGTCTCCTCCTCCCACATGTGCATAGTCTGTTCTGTTTGCCTCTCTCTGCTCTGGGAAGAGCAGTGCCCTCTCAGTGCTCTGCTAGAGAGGTGGATATTTTAAACTTTTTTCCTGCTCTAGCCTACCTGAGGGACTAACCCCCTCCCCCCTGCTGAGGGTACAGGACAGGATACCTTGTAACAGCCCTCTTTTAATAAGTCTTTTTTCCCTCCCTCCTTACCCCACACCCCCCCCCCCCGGGGTAATTGTAGCTTTATAAGTACTTACAACGTCTTAGAGGAAAGGGGCTTGCTCTCAGGTGCTGCTCTTTTATCCAACTCAGTCATACATTGTGGACCTGAGATTAATTAAGCTTCAGGTGAACAAGGTATATTAGAGGTATTAGATACCACTTTTATTAGTATAAGCATCTACAAACCAACCCTTAGTAAGTACAAAAATTTAAAGATCTAGCTTTAAACTAAGATGCAGACAACAGTCCGGCAGCAAGATGGGGGCTTTCCAGTCTTTTGCATTGAGTGTCACATGTATGATTTTCTCCCAGTTGGTGAGAGGTCCTTCCGTATGCACTAAGTGCAAGGAGCTCTTTGCTCTCAGGGAATAAGTCCAATCTCCAGGAACAAGCAGGAATCTAGTCATCACATATGGGTATCGTCGGTACCAACGGAGCCTGTGCGTGAACGCTCCCCAGCATCCAATCAGAAAGCTTCTGGGAGCATCCCACATCGCCTGCGTGCTGCCTTCCCGCCTTTCCCAACTGCCTCTCTCCAGTTCTTCTTTTTCCGCGGAGCCAGCAGGTCGTGTTTCCTGTCAACCGCAGAAGAATTTCCTTGTATTTCTTTATTTCTTTTTGTGGTCGCGTCTGCCTTCCCCGACGCTCTACCGGTACCGCGGCCGGTATTTCTTTTCTTTTAAAAAAAAAATGTAATTTATTCCATTTATTTTTCCCTTTCTTCAGGTGCACCCGTATTTTTTGGGCCTTAGGCCCCAAAAATTTCCTTAACATGGAAAAACCTGCTTCAGGTTTTAAAAAGTGCACAAAATGTGGCAGTTACCATTTCCGTCACCGACACCCATGAATGGTGTGTCCTGTGCTATGATGTCTAAAAGGGGTCGACAGAACCGAGCTGCTAAGCTCAGTACCCTGTTTCCCTCTGATGCGGCTTCGGTGGCATCAACGTCTTCCAGGGCTGCTTCTTCTTCCCGTGGATCTCAGGTAACTAAACATAAAGTCCTAGCCGGCCCTCAAAGGCTAGATCTCCTTCTAAGCATCGAGATGCCTCTGGCGTTGCCCTCGAGGATTCTGCACCGGCAAAATTACCCCGGGAGAGGCTTCGGCTTCCAAAGCACCATCATCGGGGTTCCAGGATGTTCTCGATGGCTCGGCCTCGACAGATCTCCTGGGTGCCATGCTCTGGGGTACCGGTGGTTCCCACCGGTACCTGACTTCCAGGCATTGGCAGAGTCTATGGACCAGAGAATTCTGTCCATAGAATGCAGTCTGGCGGCTTTCCTTGTGGCATCGACGCCCTTGGTACCCCGCGACAGACAACTCCACACCGGTACCGGGCAAACCACCGGCATCTGTATCGGTATCGCAACTGGTACCGATAGCATCGACATCGCGCATCAATGCCCTGCTATGCGCCAAGTACCCTGTCCTTCGATGCCCACCCGGTACCGATTCCCCAGTACCGGTTATTCCCGATACCGATTTTCTTCGTACGGGTATCGGGCTCTGCAGGAGCATCCAGACAGGCGATACTTCGATTCCTCAGAAGAATCTGAGGACTCTGAAAGTTCTGTCTGCAGTGATGATGCTTCCACAGGAGTCCTCCTCCCCTAAACGCAGGATGTCTCCTCCAGAGGACATGTCTTTCCAAGACTTCATCCGAGAGGTGGCTCGGGGCCTGTCCATCACTGTGGCCCTTGAGACAGAACCAAGGGCCAAGGAGTTGGATATTTTACAATATCCCAAAACTCCTAAGGAGGCAGCTACCCTACCCATTCATGAGATTCTATATGATCTCATGTTGAGGATGTGGGAAACACCTCTTACCACCTCTCCTCATTCTCGTAGGTTAGATACTATGTATCGTGTCCCTCCTTGTCCTGGTTTCCATAAGATTCAGCTTCCTCACCACTCTATTGTAGTGGAATCTGCTATGAGAAGGCTTAAAAGTGCAAAAAGACATGCCTCTAATCCTCCAGGACGTGAATGCAGAACTCTGGATGCTTTTGGACGTAGAGTCTTTCAAGCTTCCATGCTTGCTGCAAGAATCAGTTCCTATAGTCTCTACATGGGAATGTTCCTAAAGGAAGTTACTGATCATCTACAGACTTTAAGTCCTTTCATCTCTGACGATAAAAGGCAGGAGTTTCTCACTTGGCTCAAATATGCCCAAGATGTCTCTAAATTCTCCAACCATGCAGCCTTCAACTGCTTTGAATGTATAAGCAGGACCTCTGCTATTGCTATAGGTGCACGTCGAATTGCTTGGCTCCAAGCATCTGATTTAGAGCTCTGGGTACAAGATAAAATGGGAAATATCCCTTGTACTGGTGAGAAGCTGTTTGGTAAAGATTGGCAAGAAAAAGCCAATGAAATGGATGCTGAAAATTCCACTTTGAATAGACTATCAAGTCTACTGCTGAACCTGTTAGGAAAAGGTTGTTGAAGAAAACACCTTTTTCTAGAAAGAAAGATTTTATCCTGCTTATGGTCAGCAGGCATCTTCTGCAGGTCAGTTTTCAACCAAACGTCAGCAACCACCCAAACAGAAGAAAGCAAAGGCTGCTAGGCCTCAACCGGCCCAGAAGCCTCAGCCTCCTCAGGGCCTTTGACTTTCAGCTAGAGAACTTAGCTTTTTCTGGCTCTGGAGGGACCAGAACCGTCCACCATTCCAGGAAGGTTATGCCATTTTGCTCCCAGATGGGGGCAAACAACAGCAGAGCATTGGACACTCTCCATCATAAGAGAGGGGTACAAACTTCATTTTTTCAAGCATGCCCCCTCCCACAATAGTGAAGCAGTTCAATTCTCCGACCTCTCTCATTGACCTGTTAGGTCAGGAGGTTACCATCCTTCTTGCCCAAGGGGCAATAGAAGAAGTGCCTCTTCATCAACAGGGCACAGGGTTCTATTTCCCCTTATTTTCTTATCCCAAAGAAACAGGGGGATACAGACCTATCTTAGATCTCAGAGAATTGAACAAATTCCTTGTCAAGGAGAATTCAAAATGATTTCTCTCGGAGCTCTGCTTCCATACCTTCAAAGTCAGGATTGGCTTTGTTCTCTAGATCTCAAGGATGCGTACACCCATGTTCTCATCCATCCAACCCACAGAAGGTTCCTTCTGTTCCTGTTTCAAGGAAAGCACTACCAATACAGGGTACTTCCTTTTGGTCTGGCCTCTGCACCAAGGGTATTCACGAAATGCATGGCTGTGGTAGCAGCATTTCTACGCACTCTGGGAGTATTCGTCTTCCCTTACTTGGACGACTGGCTCATTCGAGCTCCAACACAGTCAGAGACCATGATTTCCTCTATCCTGCATAATGCGTATCCTTCAGTATTTAGGGCTGGTCATAAACATCCCAAAATCCAGTCTAACTCCTACTCAGTCTCTAGAGTTCATCGGGGCCTTGCGGGATAGCACATCTGCAAGGGCCTATCTTCCGCATGCCCGTTGCCTTCGCTTGGTGCAATTAGCTTCTCAAGCAGTCCTAAAGCCCTTTTTAACTGCTCGAGAATGTTTGCAGTTGCTAGGCCACATTGCATCCACCGTGCATGTGGTACCATATGCTCGCCTTCACATGAGGGCAGCTCAGTGGACTTTATCCATCAATGGACCCAGGCATCAGGTTGCCTGTCAGATCAGAATAGCAAACACAAGTCACCTCATTTTGTCTCTCCAGTGGTGGAAGTCCACTCAAAACCTGTTGCTGGGGTCCTCCTTTCAGCAACCCCTGCCCCAAGCAAGTCTTACAACAGATGCTTCTCCAATGAGTTGGGGAGCTCATCTACAAGACCTCTCCACCCATGGCACCTGTACTCCACAAGAGAGTTGTATCTCTGTATCTATCTCTTTCCTTTCCCTCTCTCTCTCTCTCTCTGTTTGTCTCAGCTTTAAAACTCAACCGGAGAGAGGCAGTTGGGAAAGGCGGGAAGGCAGCATGCAGGCGCTGCTTGGATGCTCCCAAAAGCTTTCTGATTGGGGACACTGGGGAGCATTCCCGCGCAGGGCTCCGTCGGTACCGACAATACCCATATGTGAGGACTAAATTCCTGCTGTTCCCGGAGATCACCTGTTACAGGTGAGTAAACTATGCTTTCTCTAGAGGCTAGAGTAGCAGAACCTGGAAGACGATAAGAAAGGACCCGAGAGAAGTACATGGATGATTGACCTACAGGTATATAGCCCCCCCCCCTTGAAGTCCCACCTCCAGTCTGGCAGTAATCCCCTGGTGCCATGGATGCGCACAGAAGGATCCAATGTGACAGGAGAGCATCACCCACCTGGTGTGGCAGGACGTGAATCCTGTAAACTAGGACCTGGTCCTCCAGGTGATGTAAAACCCTGCGGGTCCGCACCGAGGGACGTTTCCTCCAGGGGCCATGTGCTGTGATAAGGAAGCTTATCATAGCTCAGGTAGGAGCTAATAGAAAAGATGATGTGGAACTCTGAAACAAGCAACCTGTCAGTTTCTGGTAGGAAGTAAGAAAAACAGAGTTTTCATATAAAAGATCTATACCAGTCCGCAGAATGCACCAAGGTTTCCCAGCAGCCATGAGAGGGGCTGAAGTGAGAAAATGGCGTGTGCAACTCAAGAGAGCTATGAGGTAATCCCTAAGCACTCATCTCAAAGGGCAGGGCCTGATTCAACACCAGCTGGCGCTGTGTTAGGGAGGAGCACACATTAGGACAGAATAAGAATCGAGCTTATTTCGTATACAGATAAACAGCTACAGAAAGTAAAGAAGCTTCAGACACAGATACAGCAAGAGCTTCAACGCTCAAGCACCACCATTCATGCTCGAGAAGCAGAAGCCAAGCCAAGCGGATTAGAGAGAGAAGGAAACTCTCTGGAAGAGGAAGAGAAGAAAGGCCATTGGAAGGTCTGGGAGATTCCTCAAGGCAGTACCATACTGGGAGGTATTCCAAATGCCAGCAGAGTCCATTGGACTGGAGTCAGCCAAGAGGAATGGAATGGCCAGAGATTAGGAATCACCAGTGGGCTCTACCTGGAAGAGAGAAGGACTGCACGTGGAAAGGACGTGTCAGGACCTTATGCCAGAAGGAGGATATGTTGGAGAGGAGGGACCAGTGTCCAGGGAATCAAAGAGTTGGAAGGCTGGACATCAGAACTAATACATACTGGCCAAGCTATACAGAGAGGAAAATTTATGATAGCAGGAAGAGGCTTGGTATGAGGAGCACTGATCCCAGACCCTATCTATATAGTGATGGCAGCAAGTGAATAAAGCATTCTCATGATAGTGCCTTATGGGAAAGATGTCCTTCGTCTTGTGCCACATGTATGATACGTGGACCCTATGCTGATTGATGAAGGGGGGAGATGTTACAGCAGATGAAAGTATTGATTACAGGACCTTGTTCTTTTATTATAATCCACCAAGTGCCTATTGCTAGCTTTCTGTGAGTCAAACACTCACATCAGCCTCACAAAGAAACCTAACTTTGTTCTTTAATATTTATTTTATTTTTCTTGTTTTCCACTGCAAAAAACAGCTCCTAAAGCAGGATTTTGGGTTCACGTTCACAGTAGCAGCAGCAGCCAGCTAAAGGGTTTCAAGGTGGCTGGACAATTGATAGTAATGTAAAGCTGCACGCTAATTGTGTGTGTGAGCAAGGGGGGAGAATCACTGCAGGTTCTGTGTGGAAAATAAGCAAGAAAGTTAACCTAACCAGCAAAGTTCATTTATTCTTTGTGCCTTTTTCCTTTGGTAATTCTTTGCTAAGAAAACATTAGCTAATTGCCTGACAAGCTGGGAAGGGTTGTTTTCCTGATTTGCTTTGTGACTTTGTTATCCATGTAAACACTGCAAGCAAGTAACCTCAGTTATATTGCTAACCAAGCATATTTGTGCTGGGTGAATTAAACCCCATCAATAAAAGACAGATCTTTTATTGGCCTACCACTGGTATCACACAACTCAAGTTATTGTCTTCAGCTGTGTTTTGGGAGTGAAAGAAAGAATACATTACCCACAATACCTTGCAAGAATCATATGAATATATGCAATCGTCAAGAATTGTGTAAGTTCTCACCCTAGGCAGCCGTCTGACCCCCCCAGTGCCCATGAGGGAAGGGTTAGTGCCAGCTGTTATAGTTGGTGATTCAATCATTAGGCATGTAGATAGCTGGGGTGGCTGGCCGTGGACGTGAGGATCGCCATGGTACCATGCCTGCCTGGTGCGAAGGTTAGCAGACCTCACGCACCGCCTAGATATAGATCTTCTTAGATAGTGCTGGGAGGAAGCGTAGTCTGCTGTCTTGGTACCATGTTCGGTACCAGTGACATAGGAAAATGTGGTAAGGAGGTTCTGGAGGCTAAATTTAAGCTTTTAGGTACGAAGTTAAAATCCAGAACTTTTCCAAGGTAGTGCTTCTCTGAAATGCTTTCGCCGTTCCACGTGCAGGACACAAAATTCAGGCAGATCTCCGGAGTATCTATGCATGGATGAGACGATGGTGCAAGGATGAGAAACTGGGGAACATTCTGGGGAA